>CM060901.1:500567882-502967882 GCA_030737815.1 Allium fistulosum
AGTTTTTAATCCCAACTCATGTATTATATAGTCGAGTGTAAAAAAGGTTGTACGTTAAAATAATTATAGCTGTTTTCGATGAATGAAAGATATTTGGTTGCCTTGTTTGCTGATGTCCAAACACCTTTGTAAAAATGTGTACAACACCTCACTTCTGTCTAAAACAAATTAAAGCAATTTGAGACTAAATGCTTTAATTTCGACAACACTTCACTTCTTTCTCTTGTACGCATAACTTTGCATCCAAGGGGTGTGTTGTCGTTGTATTTTCTAAAATAAATTAAAGTCTTTTGGGACTAAAGACTTTAATTTGTTGTTGTATTTTTTAAAATACTATTTAAAGTTTATTTTCAAATAAAAATTATATTTATTTCTTAATTTAACCAAATGCAATAAATAAGACGAAGTCTTTAAACTCAGCATGCAACTATATTAAATAATCGTAAAACTTAGTAACAAAGTAATGTTTTTCCTACATTCTTTATCCTCCATTTTTTATAAATAAATACCGATCAGTGTAAAAATGTGTACAACACCTCACTTCTGTCTAAAAAAAATTAAAGCATTTTGGGACTAAATGCTTTAATTTCGACAGCACTTCACTTCTTTCTCTTGTACGCATAACTTTACATCCAAGGGATGTGTTGTCGTTGTATTTTCTAAAATAAATTAAAGCCTTTTGGGACTAAAGACTTTAATTTGTTGTTGTATTTTTTCAATTACTATTTAAAGTTTATTTTCAAATAAAAATTATATTTATTTCTTAATTTAACCAAATGCAATAAATAAGACGAAGTCTTTAAACTCAGCATGTAACTATATTAAATAATCGTAAAACTTAGTAACAAAGTAATGTTTTTCCTACATACTTTATCCTTAATTTTTTATAAATAAATACCGATCAGCAGTGATAACTGTTGAAGGTAGTGAGAAATAACAATTACTTATCTAGGTTTCATAGACTTACGTATGAAACAATATCATGATATTATGTCTAGTTATTTCATGTTAATATTTACAGGGAAAATGAAATAGATATAAAACTTAGGTCGTTGTCCATAAACGAAGGATGTGTACTTATGCTTGATATTGTTCAGATGAGTCTGTAATTGAGTTTTATATATTAACATGTCACTTCCTTTAACAAAGCCAACTCTATTTTTATATATTATTTATGATAGACCTTTTTGTAAAGAGTAAGTAGCTTTTTGACTAAAATTTGAAATCAAAATAAGATTTCATTGTGAATAATTAAAGTTCAAGATATTTTGCATCGATTCATCACAGTACCATTGAAATTAATGTAAAAGAAAATTCCTGCTAACAATATAGAAAATGATACTTGCATGATAATTGCTTATAGTAAATACTGAGAAAACATAGATGCCAATTCCCTTTTGTTATAAATTGTAAATGATAAGGCAATTATTTGTTTCAATCATTTGACAGGCCTCAGTGAGAGCAACAATTCAGAACACCACAACTTAGCACTTAACTCGCGTGAGTGAGAAAAAATGTTAAGTATAAAAGCAATGTATTATTATAATTTTTTTCTAAAAAGGGCATGGACGAAAAATGAATTACCTCTCTTCGTTCCTATTTGTTCAAATTCATGTCAGCAATTCTCTCTTTCATTAAATCCCCATGATCCAACTCACTATCCATGTGTTTCCTGTATAGATAGAAAAGAGATTATTGAAATGCATGAGTGATTTTTTTATCTAAAAAAATGAACATAGATACACAAAGAATGTTACAATTAAGCAATATTCATTGTTAATACTAAAAACATTCATTTATTGGCACGTATCTGTTGTATCTTAGAATTGCATTCAATTTTTGAAACTGCATCTTTTACTTCTTTAAGTTCACTTACCCTGAGATATTTTCAAAGGAAATGTTTAAATGTAACCTTTTGATTGGATAACAAATGAGCAAGTTACAGCAAGCTAAATAATCATATAATATCTTTATAGTCTATGACTTTCCCTTGTAAGAAAATCAAAATATTCGCTAAAATGTTCTTTATAATGATGGAAATAAGAAAATGCATGGAAGATGTAACCATATCCACAATCCAATGATTTGAATATTGAAAATCAACTTATCGACTTTGTTTTCATTAAATATAAATGCTTAATTAAGAATGGTTAGGGAAAAACTTAAATTCTCAAATCAACTAATAACGAAAAAATATACCATAAGATAAATGAAACATACATAAACCAACCTTTCTTCATTACTGTCAATAGATATATTAGGTACCAAAAGGGAGAAAATAGTGAACTTTTATTTCAGTTGTCTCCTAGTGTTGTAAGTACCTTTATTGTTTTTAGGATTCTTTAGAAGACGAAGATGGATGTGGGTATTATACTCAATTGAAGTTTTCTACTAAACGAGGGCGTTAGATCTCAATTCTAATTTTTGTTCTCCTTATAGAGTAAAAAAATAAGATAAAATTTGCGAGTGAAATAAACTGCCAAGTTCACTATGCAGAGATATGGGTTTGGGATGATAAAAATGGCAAAAAATGATAAAAGTGTATCATATCTTGAACTTACCAAGTATTGGTTAATATTTTGACATTAACTATACAATAATCAGATCATATTAATCCCTTGACTGACAGTATATGATTTGTAAATTTTAGTAATAAGATATGATTCCCAAATCAGATTGATGTATGTATGGAAAATAATTTGCATATCACACCATGACCTCTTACACAAATAATTCATTTTCATGTAAATACCTACATTATCATAGCAGGAAAACAAATCCAATATTTTGTAAGAAGTGAAGCTTATGTCCAATATAACTATAGGAGCATACTTCAGGTTAACAAATAAATTGAGGGGTGTAGAAGTTGATAACGGCTGTAGAATTGTGAAGTGAAGTATGCAGGCAGTGTAGTTGAGGAAGATGATGGTTGTTTGGGTGTGTTGGTTTTGGTTTGTTTGTTGATGATGAGCAGCTGCTTGGTTTAAGAAGTGGAAGGAGTGGGTGCGAGGCAGTGATGTGGTCAGTGCTTGGTGGGTATGTCGGCAAGAAGTAGAGGGTAGAAGGATGTCAGTGCAGAGAGATGGCAGTATAGGGGTGTTTATGAATGAGATTTGTATGGGAGATAAGTTTGAAGTTATGTGAAAAGACAATGGACTAAATTGTTTTGACTGTTGGTTGTATGAAGGCAATGGAAAATGCAGTTGATAGAGAAGTGGCAGGCTGCTGGTATGGTATATGCTGTGGAGGTGAGTGGTGCCGTATAACAATGATTGTTTGAAGGTTGTATATGTTTGTGAAGTAGGTCGGGACTGTGAAGTTTGTAGAAGTGTGTTGGAATGTTGTTTGGTTTGTATTGCAGTGGCGACGGTTTGGCAATTTGCTTTATATGGAGGAGCAGTAGGTGGTGACTGCAACATAATGTATGGGAGAAGTATGGGTGAGAAGGTATGTTACAAAGTAGAACAGTAGCAGGGTGAAGATGGAAGGTGTGACGGTTGAAGTAGATGGCTGATGGTATGCAGGAGGAGGTTGTAGCTAGTAAGGAATTGGATGCGATATCAGTATGACAGCAGATGCACTGGGTTGACAATAGATAGTATTGACCACCCCTCCTTCATAGCATACTTGAATTTTTACCCGAAAGTCGTCAGACTACCTAAATATGGATGTTCATATATATATATATATATATATATATATATATATTTCTATAGACACACACCTCCCAATGTATAATGGATCTAAAAACACTCCTAAAGAAAAGGCTCATCCAGCCCAAATTCAATACAGTCCCAAGAACTGAAGCAACTAAAATTACCTTTGTGATCAAGCAAGAGATCAGGCAAATCAAAGACAACTTCCTCCTTCTCATGGTCTATAACATCTTTGCATTTCTCCTACACTGAAAAATTCAATGCAGCTGCTTTAGCTGTAGCAGCCTGTATATCTTTAGGGAATGTAGAAGCAGGCTCGGGAAAATAATGATGGATTTAAAAAATCAAAATATCATTAAAATAATAAAACGGTTACCCATTAGTCAAATACGAATTTACAGCTTTGTGAATTGCACACATTTTTTATTCATTTATATTATGCATTCTAAATGCATATGATAAGTTATATTAGAAAATACAAATTACATCAACTCTTACCAAGAACATATATAAGAATTTGACAACTATTAAATTTAGTCATGGGCATAGAAAATACTACCAAAGGTTAAGATGCATTCTAAAATTTTGCATAGTAAAATTTCTCCAAAAATTAGCTAAGCACCTCCATAGGTAAAAGGAACTAAATAGAGTTTTATGTTACCGTTTGCAAGCCTCTTTGCAGGAAAAGATAATAATGGTCAATTAATGAGGGATTTAATGCATGGTAGTTTATAATTATAAGTAAATTAAAATAAGGATGCAAATACCCAAAAAAAAAGATTACCTTAGCATTGCAGAAATAGAGGGTGCAAATACAATATCTTGGACTGTCTGTCTACCTGCAAACACAAAGAAAGACTTAATCATGTTGATCATATAGACTATACATAAGTTGAATGATCCCAAATTACCCAAGCTATTTGAAACCAATTAGACAAACTATGACAACTTAAGTGGATTGTATATATTATCGTGTATATGCACAACACTGCAAATGTAAGAATTTATATGCCTAAATAAGAAGATCTTTCAAGAGATCTGAATGTTAGTTTTCAATTAATGCTTTAGTTTAGTACATCATACAACAGCTTCTGATAAACTCTCGTTTTTACTATCACAGGTATTCATGCCAATTTCGTTCCATATTCAGAATGCATATCAAAATAGTATGGTTAATTCATCAAGTAGCAAAGCAAACAATTCATACGAACAACATATATTTTTCTTACAGTCTTATTAAGTAACTTTCAGTTAAAGGCCAAAACCAAACATGAGTACAAATAGAATGTTATTGTGAAAACAATTAGTCTATTTTAATGTACCGGTGCACACAAACTTTCTTAGCCAATTAAATTATACATAGGTAAACATAAATATCTATTGTTGGTACTGCTGTAATAAAGTTAATTTGAATAATATGATGATAGTACCCACAATCTAAGTCTTATAGTGAACACTAATCAAATTGGGGGTGATTATGGCCATTAATAGGTGTGTAATGAGAAATGGGAAACACGAAAGGATATAAGGATATTTTAGGAATTCCCAAAAGACACGGTTGAAATAGTTCGGCGAATTCTTATTATTAGTAGTAAAGATAAAGATAAGTAACACATGATTTCTCTGTTTGAATCTAATTTTGGAAGTGTGTGAATCGACAAGAACTCAAACATTAATCTCAGGGCAAGGGAGGCAACATCGTCAAACAATACATACATGATTACATTACCGGGTAAGACAATCCATTCTATTGCTCTATCAGAGCAGTTGCCATCGCACATGATCTCAAGCAACAACTCTAAAAAAGAAAAGAAAAAATATGAGAATGCAATCATTTCAAATTTATATGTTATAAGTCGACAAATGGATCGAATTTCATTGAAAAATAAAGCAACAGAAGTTATCCATCGACAAAAATCCACAGTAAATAAAAAATGAACAAAATTATCAATCAATATCAGCAGATCAAGAAACAAAAATCATTAAGGGAATCTGCATAGTACTCAAAATGTAAATAATAAGAATCGGTGAATAACCTGAGATTGAATTTTGATGGAAGCCGGATAAATGAATGATGATTGAGCTTAATTCGTTATCTGCGCTGGATCATTCTATGCTTACTCGATAGTTGAAGTTGGATAACGTGTTAGATCTAATCACGGTTATAATCGAAGTTGTGATTAGTCAATAATTGATAATCAAAGCTCGAGAAATAGCAAGGCCTGGAAATCAAATTAGGTTTTTCCGCTGAGGCAAAAGAAATGAGTTCTGGTTATGGGAAGATAAATAGCAACCGAGAAAGATATTATGGGCTCATTATTAATAGTAGAGATTAGAGCTCAAATATAAAGAAATAACCACCTCAACATAAATCACAGTAATTTTAATTTAAAAGGAGACATTTTTTTACGAAGTTAATATATTGTTTAAAAGATAATCCAGAAAAAGAACTGTGACAGTAGTTAAATATATTTAAAATAATGCTTTAAAATTAAGACAAATGTGTGGTTAAATGGTGTTTATGGTTCAGTAAATGGTTAGGAGAAGGTGACATGTTCATGTTTAAATCTTCTAACAACTTTATAATCAAATAAAAAGATAATGTTGACAATGATGATCATTGTGGTAGAGGAACAATTAAGGGATTAAGTTGAGTTTCAGCTGAAGGAATAATTTTGATTTAAAATGATGATCATTGTGGTAGAGTAAAAGCACACATTGTGTGGAATAACTTTCTGAGTTAAATAATTTTACAGTAGTTAACACTAAAGTTATTAAAAGTTTGTAAAATGAATTTACAGTGTTCAATAGGTAAAACCGCAAAACAAATAGAAACATAACAACAAAACAGTGCCAGGCTTCATCAAAGCCTAAACCAAATTGGGAACCATCACCATTACCTTAACCTAGTGTGTAATATAAATTGCCTTTCAGAAATGTTAATGTAAAATAAAGAATACAATTACTGTTTGATGCAAGGAACCTCTAAATGTTAGTAGTATATATGATGTGTAAGTGAAAATCTTTAGAAAATTGGGGAACTTTAACCTTAAGCTGATGCAAAATTTAAGTGAAAAACCTTATGGTAGCACACAAATAACACTGTGTTCATGCATATACATATATGTCTAAAATTAATTCGAAGGTATATGTAATTTGAATAAAAGAAAAACATTGAAAAGTTGAGTTTGTTGAGAGTATCAACAATTGGACAATGAAAAGCAAACAATAAACAATAGTAACTAAGTGGGTGAAAATACCATCAAAATTAGTGATAAATCATGCAAAAAAAAGTGTTAGAGAATGAATAAATGGTTGATATAGATTTAGATGAAGAACCGTGAGTATTTTCTCAAAGTTATTTTTGTACTCTTTGAGTGGAGTTCTAAGGCAATCCATCATGGGTGGGTAGTTTTTGTTTCAAGCATTTTCATTAAGTAAATGAATATTAGGATAGCATTTTGATTAAATTCTTTTTAACAACATGGCTTATTAATAGCAGATGCAGCGATTATGTGAACGCCTAATGAGGAACTGAGAAAAGTCTATAAAACAAAATTTGTTTTGTACTTTTATAGAAAACAATCAAAAGCTTATTAAAAGTCTATCAAAGTTCATATCTATAATTTGGTTGGCTATTTTTATGCAACGATATCACAAATTTGATATTTAAAGACATATCCTAATAGGTTGAGTTAATAACAAACAATATATATGTACATTATTCAATCTCCGCTACACAACTAAATTGTTAGTTAGACTTGATTTAACACTTATATCAAAATCAAGAATAAATATGTATATTGAAAGCATGGATACTTAAAAAAATAGAATACTGTATGAAAACTTGTTCGGTGTGAGGATGCACCAATGAGAAAGAAAAAATGCAGATCGTATTTAGAAATCGGGTCACGGGTTTAGAAATCAGGTCATGGTTGAATTTCAATATTGAAGCAACAACTGCCCAATCGATTAGCACTTGGTGGTTAGGATTACGGTCAGGTTTAGTTTACAATTTAAATAATAATTTTCATTCGTCACCTAATCTTTCATGCATACATATTGAATTATAAGAGGGTTGAACATATGATAAATACTATTCAAAAGGTAAACAAATCATCCTTTATTGCAATTGCCACCAGAAATCCATTGAATGCAACAGTTAAATTAAAATCAAGAATCAATGGGTAAATTGAAATAAAAGATAGTACTACTACCTGAAATCTCGTCAGGTCGAAATTCCTCTGCTGAGAAAAAGAATAGTTGTCACAATAAATGTCGACTTCCTCAAATTTGGAGCCGCGATGCTGTGAATCTGGTTTGCTCGACGTTGTCGGTGATTTTTTAAATTGTGGTTATGCTTGGTTGTTTAAGATCTGGAGTTTATACCGCTTCTGATAGGATAGGAAGTGGTTAGTCAGTATCACGGTCGAAGTTCGGCAATGTAGGAGTTGTGGATCTGAGATTTCAACTTGAGCTCGACGGTGAAGTAGTTGTGGATGTGAGATTTCGGCTTGAGCTCGGCGGTGGAGGACTTGTGGATGTGAGATTTCGTCTCGAGCTCGGCAATGGAGGAGTTGTGGATGGTGAGAGGATTCGATGTAGAATGAATGCGTGGGGGAGATAGGGAAGAAAGGACGGAAGAGGTTAGATCTGAGAATGATTTAGGGTTCAGTGGGAAGCAACGATGAGGGATTTTAAGTATCACGGTCGAAGTTCGGCAATAGAGGAGTTGTGGATCTGAGATTTCGACTTGAGCTCGGCGGTGAAGTAGTTGTGGATGTGAGATTTCGGCTTGAGCTCGGCGGTGGAGGAGTTGTGGATGTGAGATTTCGTCTCGAGCTCGGCAATGAAGGAGTTGTGGATGATGAGAGGATTCGATGTAGAATGAATGCGTGGGGGAGATAGGGAAGAAAGGACAGACAAGTTGGATCTGAGAATGATTTAGGGATCGATGGGAAGCAACGATGAGGGATTTTCAGCCAGGGGTATTTTTGGCATTTCATAAAGACACGGTTAAAGATAGTTTATGGAAGTTTCATTATTAGTAGTAAAGATATGATAAAATCAAAAGATAGAAATAATTTGAATGCTATTTTGAAAAATTATTTTGAAATCAAGAATTCTTTTAGAACAATTTTTAAGTATATAAAGGATTTTAAATATAAATAATAAAGTATATTTTTA
Organism: Allium fistulosum; assembly: GCA_030737815.1. Lineage (NCBI taxonomy): Eukaryota > Viridiplantae > Streptophyta > Magnoliopsida > Asparagales > Amaryllidaceae > Allium > Allium fistulosum. Next base: position 500,576,726 of record CM060901.1, read on the forward strand.
AAAAAAGTAAAAACTATTTTTGAATTTTAAGATATTTGAAATTGAAAATTATTTGAAAAGGAAACAGAGAGAGAGAGATCAAAGAAGTGCTCTTAGGGTTTTAACAAAAATCCGATGACTCTATAACTTATCGGGGAAATCTTGAGTTCTTCAATAATCATGAGTCTTTAATCTCTAACTCTTGAATCTTTATATTAGCCTCTTGAATCTTCACTTGATACAGTACAATCTTCTTAATCAATACCTATCTAATATCATGCACTATATACTAATATAACTTCATAAAAAAAATTATCTGTATTTTATATAATGTCATATGGTTGTCATCATCAAAACCAATGCCTAAGGTACTAAAAATCTCCCTCATTTTGATGATGACAACTATGTATATAAAATATGTTATAACTCCCCATGAGTTACAAAACTCCCCTTTATTCTATGCCTAGATTCCTAGATTTTATATATCCCCCCCTTTGTCATCAATCAAAAATCTAACTAAAAACTCACCCTAACTAAGGTAATACATAATATATAATACTAAGATATAAAAGCAAGTAGAAGAAGCAATAATAGTAATTTAAAAGTGATAAGAATAATAAGTGATAATAATGATAGGCGATGACATAAATAACTTGTATTAATCAGAACAATCCAAGTAAATCAAACAAATCAATCATAAATCAAACAAATTCAAACTGATCAATCCACACATATCAATTCAATCCTCACAAATCCATATTGTAATAATATATTATTATACAATTTTATTATAAATCCAAGCCTATTTAACTAGACGTTTGGAGAAACTTCAACCCAACCATCAGCTTCAAAGATTGGATCAGCTTTGATGGCATCCCAATCTTCATCATCCTTGTTAATGGCATATTCTGGATTGTTGGTTAGTTCATATTTGGTAAGGGAAGAAATCATCCATTGAATAGCGTCAAATGCTTCTTTTGCTCTTTAATCATCTGCATTTGACTTAGTTCTGTGTGTCTTTAATCTCTAAGAATGAAAGTAAGGATATTCTTGAACGATTTAAGTGTTTGTTTAAGATTTTTGTAAATTTTTTGATGTGGAGAAGCCATTATTAAAGAGATAAGTTTATAGATGAAAGAAAGTGAAGATAGAGATTGAAAAAAATGATTTTCTGGGGTGAATAAGTATATATAGGGGTAAGAAGTCATTTGAAATGAATTGGTATTCGGTAGTTATTTTATTTTAAATTTTAATCTTTTTTTTGAAAACTAGCAGTTAGATGTCGACATACATGATTTGCATATGTTGACATATGCACTATATTTTTCAAAACTACTTTATTGTATAATTCTATTGTTTTTGGCTTATACTATTATATTTGTATGACTTTCCAAGGATAATTGACAATATATAACAGTAAGAAATAGAACTTTCATTGATAATAAGGATGAGTACAAGGAATAAAAAGAATTATACATGAGATTCAACATAAACTTGAAACTAGAAAATCCAAATATAAAGATAGCATAAACAAACAATTATAAGGATGTGGATGAAGATGAAGAAGAACCACCAAACTTGCAGATGTTCTTTCCAAAGAATTTATCTATTTTATTGGAAATTAAGGTAAATCTCTTTGAGTGATTTCTTAAGCTTTCTTTGGTTGTGAATGATCTTCTCTTCATTTTTGAGAAGATCTTGGTTGGATGGATTAGGTGGCATATTGATACTTTCCAAGGAAGTATCCTCCTCCTCCTCCTCTTGTTCTTCCTTCTCGGCTTCCATTTCCTCTCCTTCTTCTTCCTCTTCTCTTATATCTTGCTCCTCTTCCCAAGCCAACCTTTGTTCCTTTTCCGCAAGTGTTTCATAAGGCTCGAAAAAGGGTTAAATATGCATAATTGAAATGTTGGCCTAATCAAAGATTTTTTGAGGAATTGTTTCCTCTCCTTTAAGGTCAATACCAAAATAATTGAAACTCGAGCAAGATACACACCATGAAATAGTGTATTTTTATGTTTAGAAAGATTTCTAGAAAAAGTTTATCCAAAATGATTTGAGACTAGTTTATGTCGTATTGACCATAAATGGTGAAAAGAGCTTTGAAAACTTTTTGTGTCGGGTTTTTATACCCGTTCTAGAAGTGATACATTATTGCAAAAGAAGGCTTAAAATTCTTGCTTTTGGATGTAGATTTTTGTTTTTAAATTCAAATTCATCATCACTTTTGAAAATATCATGAATAACCTTACGGTTTTGAGAATCTATTTGAAAAGTTGAAAGGTCCATTCCATTAGATTTACATACAAGAATGTGACCTAAAAGTACACAATTTAAAACAATTTGTGTCCCCATTACACTACTTCAAACTTCTCCTTCTCTTCCATCATAAAACTTTCCTTTTAAATTTGCATAAAACACTTCACCAATTTTGGATAACAAACGAAATCATTTTAAGAAGCATCGATTAAACTAAGAATTTTGTTTTGCAAACAAATATTAAAAAGATAATAAATAGGAAATTCTTCAAAAATAGCAAATCTTTGGGGAAAGACTTTTCCGAAAGATATACACTCAGTATAGTCTTACATGGCTTCTTGATCATTAAAAAGATATTCTTTTATTTTCTTAGAAAGCCACATGGTTGCCTTAGTATTGCTTGAGGATGCCATTGAAGAATAGTTTGAAGGGATAAGAGAGTTTATGATTTTTGAATTTGAAAATGAAAGTGAAAAACGAATGGATGGAGATAGAGTAAATAAACAGAGAATCAAAGGACATGTTCTTTGATCAAGAGATATCTTTTAGAACATAGAGTTGGTGAAAAGGTTGAGGGAAATTCAAATTTTGAAATTGAAACTAAAATTCAAAATCTGCCTATATATTTCGGCATATGCACGTGGGGTATGTCGACATATAGGTCGAAATTTACAAAAGGAGAAATTTAATAAATAATTCCTATTTATCTATACTTATAATTATCTTATAGTTCTTAATATGTACACTAAATAATTTAAAAAAACTAAATTATATTTTATGTTATTTTTATTTAATATTTTATAATATATATATGTATGTATGTATGTATGTATAAAATATTTAAAATATATGCACGCATTATTCACCTAATATTATTTTTAATCTATAGGTTATTCCTAGCAACTAAAACTTATCAATAACTAAAATTCAAAATTTTAATTTAAATGCATACCTATTTTAGTTCCATTTCTCCATACATCTCATTAAATGTCGTTGTGAAGCATACATTAGCATTATCTATATCTGGTTTGCTATCACTTGAGGAAGTATCTGAATTGTCTAATGTTGCCGCATAAGCCTTTCTCTGTTTTCTTGATGAATCAGTATTTTGTATGTTATTTGAATTCTCAAGATGTGGACAGTCTCTTTTTATATGGCCAGGTTCATCACAATTAAAGCATATAGCGACATTTCCACTACTATTTGCAATTTGATTTTTATTATCATATCTCCTGAGATTATTCATTTTTTTATACTTTGAAAATTTTCTTAAATTTATTGTCATGAAAGCGATTCCTCATTATCATCGTTATCTAAATCCAGGTCATTTGCTGTGGCATTAAAAGTGATGGATTTCTTCTCATTTGCTTTGCTTTCTCCCCTGCCCTGCATTTGTGCTTCAAATGACATTAAATTACCAATTAACTCTTCAATTTTCAGAGTGCTAATGTCATTAGCCTCTTCAATCGCAATAGTCTTTTGCTTCCATTAAAGTGTAAGCGAATTAAGGATTTTTCTAACTTGATCCTCTTTAGAAATTTTTTTGCCAAGTGCAATTAGCAAATGAACTATATCTTGAAATCTATTATACATATCAAAAATTGACTCATTTGGACTCATTTTAAATAATTGAAACTGATTTTTAACATTGAAATTTTGGTCTATTTGACTTTACTAGTGCCCTCATGTGTAACTTGCAATGTTCTCCATATTTAATTACAGACATACATATAGACACTCTATTAAATTCATTACTACCTAATGAACATAACAAAATATTCATGGCTTTAGAGTTACTTTATGCAACTGCTTTTTGGTCAGCAGTCCAAATTGAAAAACTAGTCTCGGGCTCAATGTCCTAATTTTGTGTGATGTTTTGAATGACTAAACCAATTGATTGTAAATATATTTTCATTCTGCATGACCAATACATATCATCACTGCCATTAAAAAGTGGGGTTATAGCAGTAGATTGTACTTCTACAAATGAATTACTGACAAGTGAATCAATAGTGTTACAAACAGTATTACTAATAGTGTTGTTAGCCAATAAAACTTTTCAAAAATCAAAATTATGAATACTTTGAAAACCTATGCTTTGATACCAAATGTTGTTTAGCGGAAGATGGATCTTAAGGCTAATTTAACACTAAAAAGGGGATGAAAAGTGTTTTTATAATTTTTGTGAATCCTTTTGAATTCTTTTAAGATTGTAGTTAAAACAATGCAATTAATAATCACAGATTGAAACATAGGTAAGTATAAATGCAGTAAAGGTAAAAAGGAAAGAACAAATCGGCATTTTATACTGGTTCGGAGTTACCCTACATCCAGTGGTGTATAATTCCTTGTACATATTTCTTTCCAAATAACAAAAGCAAATACAATCTCGATTTCAAGGCAACGAGACACACCCTCTATAATTTTCGACCTCTGTGTAGAGTCGCTTGATTTACATGGGACACAAGCACATCCACTAGATTTTCGAGCTACTATGCACACCCAATTGATTTACATGGGCCACAATCACACCCACAAGCATAACAGTATAATTTGATAGAGTTTTACAAACTTAGATCGTTGATCTTGATTACAAATGATCCTTTAACCTCTTGAATAACACTTTGATCTTGTTTAAGTGAGAGAGATGAGAAAAATCAGAGAGTAATCAATAAAGGATCAAATCAATGGAGTTTGAATTTGATTCTGATTGAAATTGAGAATATTTTGAGTAGATTTTCTTTTAGAATTTAAGAGAGTAAAAGAGGAGAGAAAATATATGAAAGTAGTTAATTAAAAGTCGTTGGTTTAACCCTTATTTATAAGGAAACAATAGTCATGTCCATTCGCGAAGAGATACGATGAAAAGATACTTCAATTCAAATTTGAATTTTGAAATCTACGGTCCATATGTTGACATATGAGATTAGCGAATGTCGACGTATCCCTTTGAAAATTTGAAAAGCTCGTTTTAAAATTGTTTTGAATATAGTAAGTTTTGTAAAATATTTTGATACTTTGTACAATCATTTAAACATAGTTTATACGTATTTTAATCATATTAAAACTTGAGAAAACTTTATAGAAATATATTTATATATATAAAGGATTTAAATTTGAATTTCTTTTGAAAATAATAAATATAAAGTAAAAGTGAATATATTGAAACCAAAGTAACAAATATTATAATAAACTTATAAATATTTAGAAATCTGTAAATACTAAAATTATAACAAAGTATAATATTCAAGGTATATTAAATATGATAAAATCAAAAGATAGAAATAATTTGAATGCTATTTTGAAAAATTATTTTGAAAACAAAAATTCTTTTAAAACCATTTTTATTTATATAAAGGATTATAAATATAATAATAAAGTATATTTTAAAACACTTTTAAAACCTATTTCTGAATTTTAAGATATTTGAAATTGAAAATTATTTGAAAAGGAAAAATAAAGGGAGAGAGACCAAAGAAGTGCTATCATGGTTTTAAAATAAATTCTATGACTCTATAACTTATCTGAGAAATCTTGAGTTCTTCAATAGTCATGAGTCTTCAATCTCTAACTTTTGAATCTCCATATTAGCCTTTTGAATCTTCACTTGATACTGTGTGGTCTTCTTAATCAATATCTATCTAATATCTTGCACTATATACTAATATAACTTAGTAAAAACATCAGTATCTATATTTTATATAATGTCATATGGTTGTTATCATCAAAACCAATGCCTAAGGTACTAACATTCAGTGCCTCTGAATAAAACAAACGTAGCCTAAATAAATGAAGTTCGAAGCTGATAATTTGATTCATGACAAAAATAATCGCAACGGTCCTTATCAATACAAAATATTCGATATTGCAACGTCCTAAATATGAGATCCCCAATATGAGACGATTATGAGATTCAGTTTGATAAAATAAAATCAAATCGATACATGCGAGTGAGATGCAAGCCACAAAAATGGCGGTTGCAACGAGTGAGAGAGAGGGAGCAGAGAAGGAGTGGAATTAGGGCACATAAATTATTTTGGAAAAGGGAACGTGTATTATTTGGGAACGGTGGTGTGGTGTTATTTAGGGCCAGAACATGGAATGGTAAAAAAAGATGGACTTTGCAATGGTCTTGCGCTGTTGCATTGCAACAGCCCGTAGTCGTCACTAAAATTTTTATGATGGCTCAAGGCCGTTGCGAATTCTCCACATAGAGGCATTGCAAATTTGCTTGAATGGTGTAGTGCTTGGCTTATAAAGTCCGCTTACTTCTGAAAAAACCGGGATTAACTCAACCGAAAATTATCGATTGTTTATTCGGAAAGACCAAAATTGGATAAGCATTATTATCAGAGAACCACTTCGAACTGGCTTAAGCATTCCAATTAAAGATATCGTAAAGATGATGGAATCGATGACGGAGTTCATTGACGTGCAATGGCTACTTACTACTAATTCCAAGGATGTAGTAGAAGTAGTGCATTCGGTTTGTTCATATCCTCAACAACTTGCATGGATGAATGCTGACATTGGATTATTGCCAAGAAGGCAGTGTTAGCACTCCAAGTGGGATCTGCTAAGAAGGTAAAATGTAGCCTCAAGCCTCATATCCAAGAATGACTAAAACAGGGGATATGCAGCCAGGTTATGTGGGTTGCACCCATTAGGGTATGAGCGTCCCTGATCTAGAACGATATTTCTTGGCTGTATATTTTAGGGCCCAGTACAGTTGTTGATCGCAACTGAGAGATGATTATATTCGGTACTATCGAAGAAAGGGTAGGCCGGTTCTTTGTTGGCAGAGGTCCATGTGAGGCCCTCGATACATTTTGCCTAGAGATGTACTGTGACAGGCGGTACCCTAGTAGCCTTGTCATTATATGAAATCCATTTTTCACTACGTGCTTTACGGACTTAGTTGTATACCAAATATGTTGGAACGTGAGATGCAAGCATTTCAATTGTATTATATATTTATTATAACCTTAGACATTATTATAATGCGTTGAAATTCTTATAGAAAGATTTTGGTTATCGTAAGGTAAAAATCAATTCGTGTTTATGTGCGTTATGGTCTTACGAGATACCTTTATTTTTGAAGGGTTTTATAGATACAACAATTCATATGTTTTGATTTTACTCACACCGAAACTATTTATGACCTGGAGTATTTCTTTCTTTTCCTTAAACTCGTGGATACTCTAATTTTAGAGTAGCCAAGTAGTCCAGGTTCTTACGGATGAATTTTTGAGGGGCATTGTGCAGGAAGTTTCACCTTTATCTATTTATCTACTTTATTTCCATTATGCATGTGTAATATGTATCTACATTTTGGGGATAGGTACTTAAAACTATCCCTGGCTGAAGTTGGTACCTGTTGTAACTCTGATGTTTCATTTTGGGAACGACCGTATGTACTGTCTTATGTTCTATTATATATGATTTTCATGCTTTGCAAGATTCTATGTTTCTTTCTTCTTGTCTTTTATTTTATTTTTCCTCAACGTTTTTTCTGTCATATGCCTAGATGATCGACACATGAGTACTAAGGATATATTATGTGTCGTCTTTAGGAGTAAGAAAGACAGATCGTCACAACATGCGTATATAAGAAATTTCAAAATGGTTTTGTAATGTTTATATTATATAGTTTATGACTTTCTATTGATTAGTAATGATATACCATTGTTACAATCTGTGAAAGGTTGGACGTCTAATAATTTCTCAATGAAATATTTTGGAGAGACATCCTAGAAACTTGGTATAATGATCTATAGAGATTGATTTTAGATGATGTTGAGACTGTCCAAATGTATATACATAGATACCATTCTAAGATGATTCAAGGAAAATTCCAAGTGTATAAATATTCATGTGCGGTGTGGAATTGTCCTTTCTAAGGACTCCCTATCTACAAATGAGGAAAGCCAACTGTAACAACCTGGATTTTCCAGTTAATAAAATAAAATAAATAATGATTTATAATTGGAGGATTTAAATCATTAACCTAGAATTTATATTCTTTTGTAAAAGATGATTGTTTTAAATGGTGAATTCTAAATAATTGCGAAGTTTAGTAATATTAGTGTGTTTAAAAGGTGTAATCATTTTAAAAAAAATATTGAGTTTTTTATTTCAATTGAAATGAATATAAGATATAATAGAGTTTTTAAAATAGTTTCAAATTAGAAATATTATTTTGTAAAACATGGAAATTTTAGAATTTAGAATTTAAGTTAAAAAGAGAGAATTTTGGATTAATAAGCTTCTTTTATAAGTTGTTAATGTTTTAAATGCATATAAAAAGATATTTAAACTTTAAGCTTGATCCATGAGGCTATTATAGTTAATTAAACCATGAAGTTTGGATTTTATTAGTAATGTTAGTTTCATTCTTAAGTTCATGGTTAAAAAGGATTGAAAGCTTTTAAACGATAGAATAAGAGAAATGGAGTTTTATTTCTCTTATTGGGTCCAAGCCCATTTACAAGTTAAATAAGGAGATAACTCCTCTGTTCAATATACTATACGTATATTTTCAGAAAGCTAATAACAAAAGAAAAGAAACTCCTTTTTCCTCTTTCAAACTAGAACTAAAGACCAATCTTTTCAACCCTCTTGAAAATTTAGCCCTTTTAGAAGCTAGTAATCAAGGTAATGAATTTAAACCTTATTTTTATTCTTTAGAGCTAGCAATTTCAGATTTGTAGTGTTTAATTTAGTTTCTTTTTGGTTATGGTTTGAATAAGTTTTTTAGGGTATCGCTGAATTTGAGAATTTGGCGAATCAAATCAGGATTCAATGTAAGTAAATCACTCACACTACTATTCTTAGATTATTTGTTGCATGTTGTTGTTTTTGGTATGGAATAATTGAGCATTTAAGTGCTGATTTTAGTTTGTTTAGGGTTAGAAATCTATATTTTATCTTCTCCTAAACCTTTTTGTTAAAATTTAGTTCCAAAACCTATTCTATGATCAAATTGCAATGATTTTATTTCCCTATGATTGTATGTGTATTTCAGTCTTTATCTATCAAGTACAAGATGCCGGAAAGTGAAGACATCGCGTCGGAAGTGGTAATGGTCATCGGTGGGAAAACAAACGCCTGGAATTCACATTCCAGACGTCCCACCGGTGACCGATCACAGGCAACCGGTCCACCAATTGAGCATCTAGAACGTGAGTTCCAGGTGTCGTTTGCTACACCAATGCATCGATTCAATGCCATTTGTTTCCCTGTTTGTTGATGGATTTTCCTAGATGTTTTGTTCTTTATTTTTCTAAGTTTTGCTTCTCAATTTAATGATTTTTGGTTTAATGATTTGTGAAGTTGATTATTTATAAATCTAGTTAATATATATATATATATATATTGTTTGAGTAAAGTAATTTACAAAAGTTAGTTTATTTATAATTACCGATTTCACAGCCAATTTCCATTTCCAATTCAATTCCATTTTGTAAATGATTTTAAACAAGTAATATATATATATTGAGTATTATTAGTAGAAATGATTTTATGGGTTTAAAAATATGGTTTTGGAGTACAAACCTATCTTACTTCTAAAACACAAGGTTTATATCTATATACATATAACTTTTGGAAAAATATAGTAAGTTAAACTATATTACTTTTATGAGATTTTGGATCAAATATAGATATATAATGGTTTCAACATCCATTTGGGCTTATTGTATATATTTTATCAGGTGATAAATAAGTATATATATTGAATAATAAATGGATTTAGGGATTTTAAAGCATGAACCTTGAAAATAGTAAATAAATAAAGTGTTATAAAAATCATTTCCTACTTGTTAAATGATATTATCTACTTTCAAGACTGCAAACCCTGCTTGGATCTTATTGTGTTTTAGCCTTTGGCTATTCTTATGCTATTTGAACATTTTCATGTGATTTTCGGATTTATTGTTTTCTTGCAATTTTGCTTTCATTTAGATGAGGAATTTAATTAAATGATTTAGAAATACGAGTGGTATGGAACATTTGTATTACTTCATCGGTTAATTATTGGACTTATACACTTGAATATTTTAGTCCAGTTGGATTTACAATCTTTTAGTAAATATTGAAATATCGCAAAGTGGTTACAGGGCATTGGGCGATATTCATTTAGTTACTATTTGAGAGTATATAAATACTTTTATTAACGAGTTTATGACTCGCCTTTGGAGTTTATAGGATTTGCTTTTATTTGATGTTTATAGGCTCTATACCTATTTCGATGTTTATAGGTCTCGTACTTATCTTGGTGTTTATAGGACTTGTACCTATTTGATGTTTATAGGTCTCATACCTATCTTAGTGGTTTAGGTCACATACCTATTTCGATGTTTATAGGTCTTGTACCTATCTTGATGTTTATAGACTTATACGTCTATCTTAGAGTTATATGCATGTATGCAAATTTATTTACCAACCTTGGAGTTTTGTGCCTTTTTCCCCTTTTGATGTGAATTTTGTATTTCTATTTGTGATTTATGGAATCAATGTTATTTGTGTTATCAACAAATCATTTCAGGGACTTTTCTTTTTAAAGCTATCTTGGGTTTTGATATTTGGCGATTTCATTCTGCAAGTTATTGAAGTATTTTTAATGGTTGTTAATACTTGCCATTGTATTTGTATGTAAGAATTATTATCATCAACTTCCTTATGGCTATTTCTAGTTTTGGAGACCATGCCTTATGAGGTATTATTAGAGTATTAGAACCTATTTTGTTGATATACTATATGGTTTATATGTTATCATTGTGTATGCATGCTTATTACATGTACGATTTATTTATATTACTCGGGTCAGACCGAGACATTTCAGGTTTAGGGACACTGGCCATGGATTCATGTGCATGTTTGGAGTTTGAGGAGGTTCTGTATTGTGCAGCCTTTTATTATCTCGTTATTAGGCTTAGTGAGATTTTCGTCTTTACCTCTTTAGTTAGTTGTATCCTATGTGTATGTATATATGTGTCTGATATTTTGGATCTAGGTTGTGATGGTTATATGATGTATATTTTTAGGGTAGTGGGTTATGTATTATAGTTTGAGACTCACTTTCTATTAGGTGTTGTTTATAAGTGTGAGTATGGTGTTTCGTTTTTGTAGACTCATACTTTTGAAGTGTTATTAATGTATATCTATTGGTTCCATTGCAATGTTAGATTCTGCGTTGTATATTATATTATGTATTGTTCTAAATGAGACAAAACCATTGTATTATTATTATGCGCTAGATCGGATATGTCGAATTACTACTCGTAAGAAAAGAAAAAAATATAGCCGCATTATTCGATGTATTCAATACTCGCCCAAAGCAATTTTATAGATGGCTACTCCTAACCTGCACTATTCTCTGCACTAACAGATGATATTACACAGTAATACCTGTTGTTAGTGTGGGTCTCGGGGTGGAGCGTCACACTAATGTATGAGTCAGATTCCATGCGCTTTGACAATAGGATCGATCAATATGCTATACTATGTACAATGCAGGATGTTGTGTACGCACTAGGTACAGTTAGTTGATATCAATCGAATATGGGAGAAAATCATTGTATATTAGTTAAAGTTATTCTTAAGTGTAACATCCTACATTTTGAGGCTTGAAACTAACCGCTACTGATTCTGCAGTCATTTATAGTATTAATTTCTGATGATAAAATGCGATGATGTTAATTGTAACAATAACATCACAAGAATAAGAACATGAAATTTCCTAAAACACAAATTCAAATAAACTTTCACATTTCATTTCAAAGATAATATTTCATATTCATTACATAATCACAAATGTTGCCCAGGTTCAGATAAAATATAATTATTATAAAATACTCCAAGAGAGACATATGAAGATGCCCCCATGGTTGATCAGAGTGAACTAATTTACAGTTATAACATCTGTCAATACATACATTCCAACAAAATAAAACTTTAACACAATGGATATTATTACATAGACTCCTACATAGCGAGATCTGCCTCCTGCACATACCCGAAATCTTTTTTCATCCAATCTAAATAACTTGGAAACCTTACTCTGAACTACTCAAATAAACACCAGAGAGTTAAAAGGAAAAAACAAAAACTTCGGGTCAGACAAAAAGTCTGGTGTGAATAATAATATGACATCTCAGTAAATGGGTGTCTAGTGAAACCGTGCCGTCGAGCAGAATGGATTTTACTCTTACTAGTATCCTTTAAATACGTTTTTCATAATCAAGCACCTACAACCACAACGGTTAAAGTAGACAAAATTAGCAATCATATGCATGCAACTTGGGTAATCATGACCAATCTTTTAAAACAAGTGGACAATCTGTCCCAACAACATAGTTTTCTGTGACGCCCCACCTCTATACCCACGCTAACCAAGAACACTACGATGTAGTGCTGTCAATTAGCACGGAGGATAAGGCTGTGGAGGAGCGACCATCCATGTAACTTCTTTGTGCGAGCACCGATACGTCAGATAGAATAGAATGCATATCTTTTAAGGAGGAAATCCGACATACCGATACAAACACAAAGCTATCACACGGTGGCTATATATAATCTTCGGAAACAATCATAGAAATAATCATAACATAAATCAGTCACAGACTTCCATATCACAAAGGCGGAAGAAGATATGAATAAATATATATAACACATGAAAGTGTACATCAGAGTAGTGGTCAGAAAGATCCACGATAATACAAAAGAATAGCATCACGTGCTATACAAAAGAATAAGTACACAACATAGAGTCTATATCTCAAAGGTGTACATCCAAAAACTACTAATCTAAGTAGTTAGCCAAAAGTCAGAGTAATCCAGAAGAGAAGTCAAGCAGAAGCACCTGTAACATCTCGGTCTGACCCGAGTATTATTTATAAGAAAATAATAAACGGATCAGTCTAACTATAAATATCAGATGACATGATATAGGATAAGGGGTATGGCATAAACATATAATAACCATGATGGTATACTACTATAAGTATGTAAATGATAATCAACAAGGGATTAATCAATGTCACAAGAATCTTCTCAAAGATTCAAACACATAAAAAGGGTAATGACACACAAATTCACCAATACACAAAAACTGATATCATATCAGTGAAAACCACAAAAGTTGGTGAAGCACTAAATCCAGAAATCAACACACGAAATCCAGAACAAATCCCAGAAATCAACACACGAAATCCAGAAATCACAAAAAGGGGGAAGTCCGAACACACGGACGAGAAGCTATCTCATGGAAGCTATCCATTTGAATTTTCCGAACACACGGATGGCCCGAAGGCAAGTCCGACACACGGACGAAGAGACATCGCACAATCGCTAGTCTAAATCACAAAAATGATCGTCATGATCATAAGGAAGTGTCAATCACACCAAGCTAGTAAATATATGAGTTTAGCTTCATGTCCCATAACCACTTGCTTAACTTAAATATTTACGAACAAGCTGTAAATCTTCACTAGGAAATTGTCACAAAAAGGGTTCAATCGAACAAGTCCAAGAGCTAACCGACGAAGTGAACGCAAGCGTTTCATACCACCCGTTTTACTAAGTCGTTTAAGTCGATTTCTCGTTCGAGTGAAGTAAAGGCTTGTATATACTAGTAGATTGAAAATCGGTTTGAGAAAACGAACTTTTGATATTTAAAATAGTGTTGAAATCGCTTTGATGAAAGAGTTTTGATATTTACTATTAGTATTGAAACCTTCATATATCTTTAAAGTGACAAGTCATAAAACGATTGTAGAAACAAATCAATTCACGTTCGAAGACGTGAGTAAAGTCCAAAGAAGTCAATCCCAAAACCACCAAAGTAGAAATTCTGATAAATGTTTTTCAGAAGAGATTGCCTACGCAGAGTAATACGGGGTTCGACCTGCCCGGTCAGGTCGCGGGGGTCCAGGGGGCAGCGCCCCGTCACGGTACGACTTAGTGAAGGCAAGCTGGTCCAGTGGTAGCATGACCGAGCTAAGGAATGGTGCGACTCAACCAGATGAACGACTTAAGGAAGGCGAGCGACTTACGACTTAAGGGAGGCAAGAGGCTTACGACTTAAGGGAGGCAAGCGACTCACGACTTAAGGGAGGCAAGCGACTCACGACTTAAGGGAGGCAAGCGACTTACGACTTAAGCCTTGAACGACTTAACGACCTAAGCCTTGAACGACTTAGTGGAACGAACGACTTAACGACTTAAGCTCAAATACGAGCTACGAGCTAAAGTTGGAACGACCTAGAGAAGTTAGGTCGAGGACGACCTACGACTTAAGGCCTGGAACGACCTAGCGAAATTAGGTCGGGGACGACCTACGACTTAAGCCAGGGCGAGCGAGCTAACTGCAAAACGACCTACGACTTAAGGCCTTTAACTCCTGAACGACTTATGCCTTTAGCTCCTGAACGACTTATGCCTTTAGCTCCTGAACGACTTATGCCTTTAGCTCCTGAACGACTTATGCCTTTAGCTCCTGAACGACTTAACATTTTGCCTGGAGATTATAGGTCGGCAACGACCTACGACTTAAGGGCGAATACGACCTACGACTTAAGGACGCGCGACCTAACTCCGAACGAGCTAAAAATGGCCAGAACGACCTAGTAGCAGTTTTTCACCAAAATCACTAAATTTTGGAGTTTTTCGCCAATCCAATCCAAACCAAATGCAAATGTTGATGCTAGAGTGATAGGGAATCATTCCCAACAGTCCAAGATAGATATAGGCAAGATGTGAGATCAAAAATCTCACCTTTTCACGGAATTTGATGAAGATGGAGATTTGAGAGCAAAGCAAGAACACCAACAAGCTTGAATCAATGGTCTTCACGTGAATTTGATGTTGAATCTCGGATTTGCAATAGAATTTGTGTTTGGAGTTTTAATTTCCACTTCCAACCACCATTTTTGACAAAGCTTGAAGTGTTTTGATAGAGTGAGGAAGATGGTTGGGCTGAACTAAAGGGGTGCAGTCCAAACCAAAGTCAAAGGCGGGAAAAAGTGTTGAAAATTTCACTATCTCCAAACATATCGAAGTTTACACTCAAAAAGATCGCAAACGTCATTTTGAACTCAATGGAAGTGGTCTCGAGTCCTAATTTGACCGTATGCAAAAAGTAGCTTTTCGGACTAACATCCGACTAACGATAAAATATTTAAATAAAATATTTAAATATAAAAAAATCGATAGATATGCGGGTTGTTACATTTTCTCTGGGTAAATACAAACCTATATGGCTGACTAGGGCCTACCTGATATGCAAAATTTCTAACATACCATTAGAAGGAAACTGGATGATATGTTCGAGGATTATTATTCCTAAGGTCACTCTGATCTTAATGGTTTCGTAGGTAAACCAATAACCTTTCTCAACTTTATGCATTCCTTTCTATGCATAAACCTACTTTTTGTCTTACCTTTGACAAAGCCCTACGCACTGGACTTTTGGACTAATATCAGCTAGGAGTTAACAGCTAAAGTATAGGGCATGACCCTACACCTGTCCCATCAAGTTTTCTAAAATTTGAGTCAATTCATCCTACCACAATTTATCTAAATGTGATATGAACAATAATTCTTTAGTAAAACTCTGGCTAAATACCCTTTTCTATTTCCTTAAAAATAAAATCTTTATAATTGATTTAACTCTTGAAATCATATTTAAAACAAGGAAAATTATAGCCATTTATTTTATCCAAAGTACTTATGCCAAGATATATGCCTTTATAAAATAATATTTCATGAATTTTGAAACCACCGTGTAGTTGTCGCCCCTCAAAACTATAGGCTATAAAGCCAAACTTAATGAAACTATCGTACTGATGAAACTCGACGTCAATATCGCCACTAGGGGTTATTGCCCCGTTCTATAATAAAATCATATTAAAGCCTTTGATCAGGAAAGTATAAGGCCGTAGAGCCAAAATAGTTTATATCGCATATATAGGTTGCCGACAATATGTGGCATCGTTATTGGTTTGCATAGGATAAGGCTTTAAAACTAAAGTTATGGGAATGGCGACATTGATGCTGGCGGCCCCAATGTCTTAAGGAAAAACGTGGCATCATTAAGGTCGAGCTTGATGATACGTGGCATCGTTACAGCCGATACGAAAATACACGGCACCATTATAGTGGATATGAAAGTAAGCGTCATCATTGTCTTATAAAGTCGACAACGTTATAGATAATATGCGGCATCATGCCCTTTTATACAAAGTGGGGCATTAAGGTATTAAGGGATTGGTACCGAAAACAAACGGCATTACCAATGTCGAAGACATTGATGTCGACATTGCTGCTATGCTTCATACTTCAACTAAGGCCGATCTATTATATACCAACTATAGTTGATACCCTATACATCGCCGATGGTCGATGTCAAGGATCATAACAGTGGTGTAATAATGGCGGCATTATTGACTATGGCATGGCAATGTCGTAATTACTATGAAAACTGTTTTCTTGCTATTAAAAGTAAATTCATTTCACCAACTCCTATTGTTTGTGGAAATCTCATTGGATAATAACTTTCTTTATCAAATTATTTTCAAAAAATTGCTATAGAGCAGATTTATCATTCCCTAGCTAATTTTGCAAACCATTATTTTATATAACATTTTAATATAATTATTAAGCTTTTATAGCTCAACATATTCATAATAAATCATAAAAACATGGAAAAACCCCTAAAAATCATAATAAATCAAATTTGATATATTCTTTAACATGTAAAAATTTCGGGGCTGAAAACATTATTGAATTATTTTTGATAACTAAAATCCAAAATAAACAATTTTCTACACTTAATAAAATCCTAAAATATTCATAGTTAATTAGAAAATTATGAAATTGGAAACTCACTTCTAAAATAATGTTTCTAACTTTATATGTAAATTTCAAGTCGTTCAGGTGTCATATGATAGGTTTTCCCACTTAAACCTATTATTAAATTTCACAAATAAATCCAATAATTCATCATAAACCGTATAATCATTCAATCAATCAAAATATGGCATAACAACATCAAAAGATTTTGGGTTTAATCCTAAAACCAAAATTAAACATGCATATTAGAGATGGTTATCATTATTCACCTTTATTTGATGAAGGAACTTGACATTAGAGTTTAAATTTGATTTTCTTTAAGCTTTAATCTTGTTTCCTGGCTTTTTTTGAATCCCTTGATAATGGCCGACCTTGATTATGTTTTGGTTTATAGGAATGTAAAATGAATGAGGGAGAAGAAATTTAAGGGTTTATGCTTAGGAATTATGGCATATTCCTATTTTTTCCTTAGCATACATTACTCCTTCTTATCTAAGTTATAAGCATTCTTATTAATTCATTTCTTAAGGCATGACTTATTAAATGATCAAATCCCATTTTTCTTTATCATCCTATATTATTTTATTTTACTTATCTTATTAAATTTACAAATAATGTTAATCAAAATTAGAGGTGTTATAGACTTCCCTCCTTAAATAATTTCATCCTCGAACTTACGATAAGGTACACAACAAACATATAACAAAGGCAAAAAACATACCATTAAAACAAATCAGGATAAGTGTCTCTAATCCTATCCTTTGTCTCTCAAGTAGTCTTTTTCGTTAGTACTCCATTGGACCTTTACTAGTCTGACTGTCCTATTCCTTAACTTCTTCTCATCCTTAGCCACAATGCGAACTGGTTGCCTAACAATAGTGATGTTTGGTTCCACCACTAATTCTTCCAGTACAGTCGGTGTTATAGTAGTCTCTGTATCGCAAAAACACTTCCTAAGATGAGAAATATGAAAAGCATTGTGGAATCCTGTGAAACTGCTCGGTAACTCTATCCTGTAAGCGAATTTTTTGATCCTCTCAATAATAGAAAATGGTCCAACAATTCTAGGTGCCAACTTCCATGACTTCCCAAATCTTATTACACCCTTCACTGTTGATACTTTGATGAAAACATGATCTTTGACCGAGAACTCTATATCTTTCCATCTCTTATCTGCATAACTTAATTTTCTGTCTAAATTAAGCTTCCTTCATCCTTGCTTGGATTAACTCAATCTTTTTCATGGCTTTTCATACTAAATCTGGACCAAGAACTAGTCTATCTCTGGTCTCTAACCAACATATGGGTGATTTGCATGGCCTTCTATAAAAAGCTTCAAAAGGTGTCATCCCAACACTAGTCTAATAATTATTGTTGTTAGAAAATTTGACTAAGTGTAGATGGTCTTCCCATGATCCTCCGAAGTCTAGGCTCTTAACAAATCTTCTAAGATTTTGTTAATTCCTTTTGTTTGTCCATCTATCTACGGATGCTAAGCGTTTTTTATCTTGAGCTTGGTACCTAAAACTTCTTGTAGACTTTTCTATAATTCACAAGTAAATAAAGTGCCTCTGTCACTAACTATACTACAAGGAATATCATGCAGTCTAACAATATTCTTCATACATAACTTAGCCAAAACTAGTGTTGTCCTTGTTGACTTAACGGGAATGAAATGTGCACTTTTCATCAATCTATCTACTGTAACCCAAATGCTTTCATTTCCTCTACTTGACCTTTGCAATCTGTTAATGAAATCCATAGATTTTGAACCCATTTCCATACTAATATATCCAAAGGATGAAGCAATCTACTTGGCTTCTGATGCTCGGCTTTTACTTGCTGACAAAGCATTTCTTTACCTGTAATCCTACATCCATTTTCATACCCTCCTAGAAGAAACTTCTCTTCATATTCTGATACATCTTAGTTCCTCTAGGATGAATAGTAAACTTTGATCGATGACAATCCCTAAGGATTTCCTTCCTTAGGTCTCCCACATCTAGAACCCACAATCGTCCCTTCTTTCTCAACCTTTTGATCAAGATAAAAGCCCTTCAAATCATCAATCTCAATTCCACTTTCCAATCTTCTAATTTGTTTAGCTAGTAATGGATCATCTCTTTTCTTAGAATCAATCTTTTCAATCAGTATTGGTCGGACTTCTAAACAAGATAACATTGCGGTACTCTGACTAGAACTTGCGGTTGATCTTAATTGCACACTACAAGTAGTTAAGGCTTCCAAATCTTTCCACTCCGCTAATATCGCCAATACTACATTCTAATGATATCAACTAAGCGCATCTATAACTTCATTTCCTTTCCCCGGTATGTACTCAATTTTGAAATCAAAACCAGCTAAAAACTCTAACCATCTCTGCTGTCTTATGTTAACTCCTTCTAAGAGAATAAATATCTTAAAGACTTGTGATCCATATGCAACTCGAATCTTTCTCCTAAAAGATAATACTTCCACATCTTCAAACCAAAAATAATAGCAGCCAACTCTAAATCATGGGTTGGATATCTAAATTCATGCGGTTGGAGCTGTCGAGAGGCGTAAGCAATCACTTTACCCCTTTGCATTAACATAACTTCTAATCCTATTCCACATGCATTTATGTACACCACCAAATCTTGATTCCTATCCGGAAAAACTTACACAGGTGCATTGGTCAATAAATGTTTCATTTTCAGGAATGCCTCCTCACATTTATCAGTCCGAACATATTTTAAGTCCTTCTTTATTAGTTTAGTCATCTGTGCTTCTATATGAGAAAAATCCTTGATGAATCCCCGCTAATAGCCAGCTAATCCAAGAAAACTCTTTATCTGAATCACCGTCTCATGTCTCTTCCAATTATTAACAGCTTTTATCTTAGCTGGATCCACTGACAACCCTTTCTCCAAGACTACATAACCAAGAAACTTTACTTCTCTTTTAAAAGTGATATTTTGAAAACTTCGCTTTCGGTTGATATTACCTCAATGTCGCAAGCACAATTCAAAGGTGAGTCTTATAATCTCGTTCATTCCTTGAATATATCAGAATTTCATCTATAAATACTAACACAAATATATCCAAATGCTCTCAGAAGATCCGGTTCATCAAATCTATGAAGTAAGCAAGCGCAGTAGTCAACTTTAATGGCATTACTAACCACCTGTACGAACCATACTTTGCTCAAAACGTCATCGAAGGAATACTGTCTTTCGCCACCCTCAATTGATGGAACCATGTCACCAAATCCAGCTGAGAAAATACTTTGGCTCCACTCAACTGATCAAACAAATCATGTGTCCATGGCAAATGGTATCTATTCTTTATCTTCTCATTTAGCTTACGATAGTCGATACATAGTCTCAACGACTCGTCCGGTTTCTTTACGAACGCCACTGCCTCTCCCGAAGGCGAACAGCTTAGCCTATTAAAACTTTTTCATACTAAGTCCACTAGTCTCATCTTTAACTCCTTCATCTCTGTTGGCGTCATTCTACTAGGCGCTCTATTTATGGGTTTAGCTCCTGGTACAAGATCTATATGAAACTTAATATCCCATTTTGGTCGTTGTCTTATCACTGGCTAAAGGACATCAGCAAACTCTCTAATGACAAAAACTTGATTCAACTCATCTTCCTCCTCCATTGCACCCAACAAAGCACAAACATCAAAATTCGGGTCCTCTATGGAGTATATAATTCGATCACTACTATTGGGTTTCTTAGTGATATTTCCTTATCCTAGCAAAATACCCTAGCATTATATTTGCTTAACCAGTCCATACCCAAAAAATCCCAAATCCCACAAAGTTAAACACATGAAAACTGCAAGCAAACATATGACATTATAATTTAAACTCTAAATGGTCACATCTAATCCCAAGAGTTGCATACCCTTCCATCGGATTCGCAACCCTTAAAAAAGTGACTAGGTATGATGGTTCTAAGTTTAGCTTATCTATCAAGTAATGAGATATAAAAGAATGTGATGCACCATTATCAAACATTACTTTAATAGGTATACCATGAATCAAAAGCATACCTCCCATTACAGCTTTTTCCTTTTCCTCCGCCATGGGTCTCGAGGCAGATGGTTCCAAAGCAAACACTTTTCCTTTCTCAACCTTGGTCGGTTTCTTGCGTTGATTCTTATAATTCCCAACTTGATCATAGTTAAAGCACTTGATGTTCTTCCTTCCAATGACGGTCTTTCTATACCCAAAATGACATTCTTTTGCGAAATACCTCTTCTTGTCAAACTTGTAACAAATAACGTTATCTTTTCCTTTCTTGGCAGCTCTACCCTTTTAAGCTCCCTTTTTTGAAGGAAGTTCCTTATCTGAATCGACCCACTATGAGTCTCCACTATTTCATTACCACCAAAGAAAGCAAGCATCTCTTCATTCCTCAACGTCATCTCCACTACCACATCACATGGATCCCTGATATGTGACAAGGTCGCCTGTGCAAGCTCTGGCCTTAACCCACGGATGATCATTCCGCTTAATCACTGTATCCACCATAGCATACCCATATCTAGATAACTCCTCAAACCTTGTTGCATACTTTTACACAGTCATGTCTCCTTACACTAACTCAGCCAACTTCCTTAGCAAAGTTGACTTTGTAGTTTCAGACATAAGCCTCTCCTTGAACCTCATCCTGAACTCTACCCAAGTCAAGTTCTCCTCTGGCACTCCAATGGTAACACTGTTCCACCAGTATAATGCAGCTCCTTATAACTACCTGGATGTCAATCTCCTTTTCTACTCGTCATTCAGTCCAAAATCAATGAAAATCCTTTCACAATGGAGCAGCCAATTCTCCACCTCAATAGCATCCTCAGTTCAAATAAATGGCTTCCCTCAAAGTTTTGCATAATCCCGACTTAAAACAACATAGTTGTTAACAACTGGAACTTCAGGATTTGCTCCTCCACCATTTCCACCCACTAATCCAACTATGGCTTCTGCTTCCATCATGTTAACGAAGAGCTGATACATAGCTCCCATGTTTACCAGCGGTGTTCCAACACACTAATAGCTACTATTTTTCGACCCGGATTCCTCCTAGTATTGGGCCTGACATTTCCATTGGTTGTGCTGCTTCCTCCACTGAGATTTACTCTTCCATTTTTTGCCTCTGTATCTTACTTTCCTTAAATCTTCATTGGAACCTTAGTGAGATTGGAACCTTAGTGAGACATTGAAGAATGGTGTAACAACCTGCATATTTTACGATTGTATATTTAAATGTTTTATTTAAATATAACATCGTTGATCGAATTAAAGTCCGAAATGTTACTTTTTGTAAACAGTTGAATTAGGACTCGTGACCACTTCCATTGAGTCCAAAATGGCGTTTGCAATCTTTTTGAGTATAAATATCGATATGTTTGGAGTTGATTAGAATTTTGATATTTTCATTTGGGGCTTTGGGTTTGGGTTTCAGCCCACTAACCCAACAAGAGAACCTAACTCCTCTACCTAATAACTCCCACTCCACTACTCTTCATTCATTCAAAACATTTCCTAACACTCAAGCAAAAGGAAAAAATGGGGGAAAAGAAAGAAAATTAGAAATTCCTAAGCCCTAGTTCTCTTAGGAAGTTCAAGTTCTTGCTCTAAAATCAAAGACAAGCTTAGGTAAGCATCCTCTTCATCTTCTCCATCTCAATCTCTCTCCAATTTCAGAAATTTCCTATAACCTAACTTAGGAAATATTTGCTTATGATCTTAGAGTGGAGCTTCTAGAGTTGAAGTTGAACGGTGGTTGATCTTTTCTTTGTTTTAGAACTTTTCATTTCTATATTTGGGTTTAAAGGTGAGTTCTTTAACTCACATCTATGTCTATAGCTTTCATTGTTGTTAGGTATGAATTCCTAACATCTATTTCATGTTCATTTGCTTTTGATTTGAATTGATTTGGTTAATTTTCCAAATTTTGGTGTTTTGAAGTCAAAATCTTTAAAAATCCTATCTTGGATGTTTGTACATGTTGTTTGGGGTGTATCAAAGAGCCTATAAGGCTGGGTTGTCGCTTGGCATAAATCCCTAGCATCCATCGCTCGTTCGATCGCATTTCGGTTTGGATTTTTGCCCTTTTTGGGCTAGGCTGATTTTTGCCTAGTAGGAAATTTCAGACGTCTGGATTGAAAATCCAGACGTCTGGTTGAAAAATCCAGACGTCTGGAATTGGTCCCAGGAAAAAGAAAAAAGGCAGAGGCAAAATCCAAACGTCTGGAAATCCAACCAGACGTCTGGTTAGTGGTTCAGACGTCTGGCTGGTAATTTCAAACGTTTGGAACTGTTCAATTTTGCATATTTTGGCTGTTTTGAGTGGATTTCCAAATTTTATCGATTTTTGTTGATCCGGTTAGTTGTTTTCAATTATTGTCGACTTTGATGACTTCATTTATGGATTTTTGGGAATATCCATTTGATTGGATTTGATATCGATTTTTATGGTTTGAATTCACGTCGTCGAATGTGGATTTTTGGTGATAGATTGTTTTTACAATCATTTCTGTGATTTGTCACTTTTAAATACAAAGGTTTCTATACTAGTAGTAAATACTCAAACTCTTTCACAAAAATGATTTCAACGTTATTATTAATACAAAGCTCGTTTTTAAAACCGTTTTCCAATCTATTAGTATAACAAACCTTTACCTCATTCGTATGAGAAATCTAATTAAATGGCTTAGCAAAACAAGTTGTATGAAACACTTGCGTTTACATCGTCGGTTAATTTTTGGACTTGTTCGATTGAACTCTCGTGACAATTTTCGAGTGGAAATCTACAATCTGTTCGTAAATATTTAAGTTAAGCCAGTGGTTATGGGACATGAAGCTAAACTCATTTATTTACTAGCTTAGTGTAATTGACACTTCTTATTGATCAATGATGATCATTTTATGATTTAGACTAGCGATGTGCGATGTCTCTTCATCCGCGTAGGGGACTATACCCCGTTATGTTGAGCTTCGTCTCATTTTTTATAGGCTAGCGACCTATGGGTTTTATGGAGTTCGGTTCATCGGGCATAACGTTGTACTACGTCGTTGTTCCGGATTGTTTGAGTTTCAGGTTCATCAGGCGTAACGCTGTACTACGTCGGTGTTCCGGATTATTTGAGTTTCAGGTTCATCGGGCGTAACGTTGTACTACGTCGTTGTTCCAGATTATTTGAGTTTCAGGTTCATCGGGCGTAACGATGTACTACATCGTTGTTCCGGCTTATTGGATTTTAAGGTTCCTCGGGCGTTTCGCTGTACTACGTCGTAGCACCGGCTCTATGGTTAGCGACCATGGGATAGCGACCTGTTTGTGATACACGCCTTGGTGAGTTTTCATGCTCCCGTTTGTGATAGGCCTCCTCCTTTATGTTTTTTGGATTTCTAATTGTAGATTTCTGGAATTTGTGTTTCACCAATTTTTGCGATTGGCATTATTGTGTTTTGTCAATATTTGGGGTTTGGTGAACAAGCTAAAGAATGTGATATTCTTTTTGGATATTTGAGGAGATTTGAGATATTGTATGATTTTTGTTGTTATCAAATGCATACTTGACACAGTATGACATTCTTGTTATCATATATTTTTGTGGTATCTCTTATCCTTTCTCATCTTATATGATATTTATAGCTAGACTGATCCGTTTATTATTTTTCTTCTTAAATAATACTCGGGTCAGACCGACGTGTTACAGGTGCTTCCACTTGACTTCTTAGCAGAGACTAGCATCTGACTTTTGGCTAACTACTTTAGCTTAGTAGTTTTTGCTTATATACATCCGAGATAGAGACTCCTTAATGTATACATATTCTTTTGTCTTGCACTTGTACCTATTCTATTGTGATGTAGTGGATCTTGTATGACCATTACTTTGATGTACGCTTTTAAGCGATATATTCATATCTGTTTCCGCCTTAGTGATATGAATATCGGTGACTGATTTGTGTTATGCTTATTTCTATATTTGTTTCCGAAGGCCACTTAGCCAATGTGTAATAGCTTTGAGTTTGTATTTGATATGTCGGATTTCCTCTTAAAACGAAATGCATGTCATACTATCTGACATATCGGTACTCACATAAAGCAATTACATAGATGGTCGCTCCTTAACAGCCTTATTCTTCATGCTAGTCGACGGCATTACCCAGTAGTGTCCTTGGCTAGTGTGAGTATGGAGGTGGGGCGTCACAGCTTGGTAAAAGTGCCAAACTTTGGAACAATATAGAATATTGTAACAAGGATCATTGTCCTAAGTCTCTCTTAGGAATCGTGCCTTAGGATTTATCCAAGTCTTAGGACCCATTCTATCCTATTTTCTATTATGATGCCTTGTTTTATCAATCATGTTTGTTTGATATTTATTCTGAGAATAACCTTTTTCCTCTTCTTTCTTTCTTTCTTAAAGAAGAGAAATGGTTAGACCTGGCCGTCCCAACGCCGGTCAATCCAATGCTACTCCTCAGGATGGCGTATTTATGTCTGCCCAGCAGCTTTTAGATCTTGTAAAGAATGCCCAAGCTGCCGGATCCATTCCAGAGCCTACTCATCCTAAATCTGGGTTTGCACGCTTGTGAAGAGATTATACCAATTTGGGTGGAAGGCCATTCAAGGGTTCCGAAAGCGTTATAGAAATCCAAGCTTGGCTTAGATCATGCGATCACATCTTTTCTTGCACGAATCTTGTGGATCTACATCGAGTCCAAGTGGCTTCTAGCATGCTCCAGGAAAGAGCATTAGATTGGTATGAGCTTTTGATTTCGGAAACTATTGAAGCGGATCTTACCTGGGAGAAATTCCGAGAAAGGTTCGAGTTGAAGTTTGTGCCGGAAGCTGAAAAAGTAACTTTAGCTCGACGCTTTATTGACCTTGTTCAAGGTGAATCTTATGTGACGGATTACATCGCATCTTTTGAATCTCTTTCTAAATATGGGGTTGAGTATATTAATACCCCATTGAAGAAAAATCAGAGGTTTTTCTATGGGTTGAATAAGAACCTCAAAAAGCCTTTACTTTAGAAACTAGAAGTTTCTTTCAATCAGCTTGTAGACATCGCTCTTCGACTTGAAGAGGCCGATAATGAAAGTGATGTTGAAGTTGTGGGTGCCAAACAGAACTTCAACAATAACATGAAGAGGCCTATTAAGTTCAAAGGCCCCAATCCCAACAAGAAAGGGAAGCAAGAAATTTCGGTAGCAAAGACTCCTACCTCTAGTCGTGGACAGTGCTACAATTGTGGTTCTACGGACCACTATGCAAATGAGTGTCCGAAACCCCTTTTTTGTCATTATTGCAAAAGTTTGGGCCATCTTATATCTTCTTGTCCCATACTCCAAAGTAGGAGAGAGGGAGAGTTGAATGTTGTGCAAGCTCCTAGTGACACTTCTCTTGGTCAAGGTATTTCTCATTCAGTCCTTGATGGCATTAATTTGTTTCATGATTATCCTATTCGAATTCTTTTGATAGGGTGCATCCCACTCTTTTATATCAAAGGAACTTGTTGATGCTTTGTCTTTAAATGTTATGGGCTTGATGACTTCACTAAGAATTGCAAATCCGGTTGGTGGATCCGCAACACTTAGTTTGTTTTGTAAAGATGTCGAGATTATTTTATGTGATTATGCTTTTCGATCCGATTTGCATGTTATGCGTTACTTAGGTTTCGAAATGATTTTTGGAATGGATTGGCTTAATCGATATGAAGCCCATATCCTATATCCCGAGAGGACTATCCATCTTCGACATCCTCAATCTGTTAAGCAGATTTCTATTATTCTTAATGATTTCGATTCCAATACGGTGGCATCATTTTATTCTTTAAACCCACATGATGAGGAAGATGTTATTTCCCTCATTAAAGTGATTCGTGAATTTCCCGGTATCTTTGAGCTTGTCTTAGGATTACCACCTAAGCGATCTATTGAGTGATGCTAAGGTCTTTTCAGCTTGACCTTGCCACCGACTTTCATCAGCTACGAGTTGCGCAGGATAGCGTTCCCCTTACTGCATTCCGCGCTCGTTATGATTCTTATGAGTGGCTTGTTATGTCATTCGATTTGACAAACCCTCAAGCTTATTTCATCCATCTTATGAATCGAGTATTCTGCGAATATCTCGAAGAGACCATCCTTGTGTTCATTGGTTATGGATGAAAACAACAATTTAAAATTTGCAAATCTTTCTAACAAGATATATTTATAAGTATAATTGTATTTTGTTCTTAAAACGAGCAAAGAATATTCGTAAAATTTTAAGAGACATATTTATCATATAGAAGATGATTTTGTGTTGTATTGCCCATTGAGTGCTTTAAGAATTCTGATCAATGCGCCTGATCAACGTTATCGATAGGAATCTCCTAAATGTTATGATGAGACAGTCAGACACAGTAAATTGACTTGTAATAAGTAAAATTTTCTAAAAAGATGATTACATGAAGTTAATTATAATTTTGAATATCTTAGCTTTTCGGGAAAGAGGATCATGAAATAAGTGATTTAGCATAGAAGTTTCTTTTCAGAAATTAAAAGAACTCTTTTCCGATGCTTTTATTCTTGCGATTCCTGAAGGGAACCAAGACTTGATTGTTTATACCGATACTAGTCGTATTGGTTTGGGTGCCGTTCTCATGCAAGAGGGAACGTGTTATCGCTTAAACTTCTAGACAATTAAAGCTTTTTGAGACCAGATATGCCATTCATGATCTGGTGCTCGCGGCCATTGTTTTCGCTCTTAGAATTTGGCGTCATTATTTTTGGGAGAGAAATTTGTTCTCTACACTGAGCATAAATCTTTGAAGTATTTATTTTCTCATAAGGAACTTAATTTGCGTCAACAACGTTGGCTCGAATTCCTTGCATCTTATGATCTTGATATTCTTTATACTCTCGGAAAGGGGAATCGTCTTGCCGATGCCCATAGCCGTAAGCAACAAGCGGTTTTTTCTATGATGATGTCCGAGTGGAATGATCGAGACTTCCTAAGGATTGTTCTTGGGAATCCAGAGAATTCATCGAGCGAACACATCCGGACTTACTCTCTCATGCTCCTTAAGGTGAACTTCTCATTTCAAAAAATTTCTTTTTTGTGTTGATATGCCTTTGTATGGTTATTACTTTTTATTTTCTTCTTAAATATTGCGAGGATGCAATTTCTTTAAGGAGGGGAGTCAGTAACAACCCACATATTTTACGATTATATATTTCAATGTTTTAATTAAATATAGCATCGTTGGTCGGATTAAAGTCCAAAATGCTACTTTTTGTAAACAGTCGAATTAGGACTCGTGACCACTTCCATTGAGTCCAAAATAGCGTTTGCGACCTTTTTGAGTAAAAACATCGATATGTTTGGAGTTGATTAGAATTTTGATATTTTCATTTGGGGCTTTGGGTTTGGGTTTCAGCCCACTAACCCAACAAGAGAACCCAACTCCTCTACCTAATAACTCCCACTCCACTCCTCTTCATTCATTCAAAACATTTCCTAACACTCAAGCAAAAGGAAAAAATGGGGGAAAAGAAAGGAAATTAGAAATTCCTAAGCCCAAGTTCTCTTAGGAAGTTCAAGTTCTTGCTCTAAAATCAAAGACAAGCTTAGGTAAGCATCCTCTTCATCTTCTCCATCTCAATCTCTCTCCAATTTTAGAATTTTCCTATAATCTAACTTAGGAAATATTTGCTTATGATCTTAGATTAGAGCTTCTAGAGTTGAAGTTGAAGAGTGGTTGATCTTTCCTTTGTTTTAGAGCTTCTCATTTCTATATTTGGGTTTAAAGGTGAGTTCTTTAACTCACATCTATGTCTATAGCTTTCATTGTTGTTAGTTATGAATTCCTAACATCTATTTCATGTTCATTTGCTTTTGATTTGAATTGATTTGGTTAATTTTCCAAATTTTGGCGTTTTGAAGTCAAAACTTTAAAAATCCTATCTTGGATGTTTGGACATGTTGTTTGGGGTGTATCGAAGAGCCTATAAGGCTGAGTTGTCGCTTGGCATAAATCCCTAGCATCCATCGCTTGTTCGATCGCATTTCGGTTTGGATTTTTGCCCACTTCGGGCTAGGCTGATTTTTGCCTAGTAGGAAATTTCAGACATCTGGATTGAAAATCCAGACGTCTGGTTGAAAATCCAGACGTTTGGAATTGGTCCCTGGAAAAAGAAAAAAGGCAGAGGCAAAATCCAGACATTTGGAAATCCAACCAGACGTCTAGTTAGTGGTTCAGACGTCTGGTTGGTAATTTCAGACATCTGGAACTGTTCAATTTTGCCTATTTTGGCTGTTTTGAGTGGATTACCAAATTTTATCGATTTTTGTTGATCCGGTTAGTTGTTGTCAATTATTATCGACTTTGATGACTTCATTTATCGATTTTTGGGAATATCCATTTGATTGGATTTGATAACGATTTTTACGGTTTGAATTCACGTCGTCGAATGTGTATTTTTAGTGATAGATTGTTTTTACAATCATTTCTGTGATTTGTCACTTTTAAATACAAAGGTTTCTATACTAGTAGTAAATACTCAAACTCTTTCACAAAAATGATTTCAACGTTATTATTAATACAAAGCTCGTTTATAAAATCGTTTTCCAATCTATTAGTATAAACAAATCTTTACCTCATTCGTATGAGAAATCTAATTAAACGGCTTAGCAAAACAAGTGGTATGAAACGCTTGCGTTTACTTCGTCGGTTAATTCTTGGACTTGTTCGATTGAACTCTCATGACAATTTTCGAGTGGAAATCTACAATCTGTTCGTAAATATTTAAGTTAAGCCAATGGTTATGGGACATGAAGCTAAACTCATTTATTTACTAGCTTATTATAATTGACACTTCTTATTGATCAATGATGATCATTTTATGATTTAGACTAGCGATGTGCAATGTCTCTTCGTCCGCGTGGGGGACTGTACCCCGTTCTGTTGAGCTTCGTCTCATTTTTTATAGGCTAGCGACCTATGGGTTTTATGGAGTTCGGTTCATCGGGCGTAACGCTGTACTACGTCGTTGTTCTGAATTATTTGAGTTTTAGTTTCATCGAGCGTAACGCTGTACTACGTCGTTGTTCCGGATTATTTGAGTTTCAGGTTCATCGGGCGTAACGCTGTACTACATCGTTGTTCCGGATTATTTGAGTTTCAGTTTCATCAGGCATAATGTTGTAC
This sequence comes from Allium fistulosum, assembly GCA_030737815.1. Classification (NCBI taxonomy): domain Eukaryota; kingdom Viridiplantae; phylum Streptophyta; class Magnoliopsida; order Asparagales; family Amaryllidaceae; genus Allium; species Allium fistulosum. Next base: position 500,607,002 of record CM060901.1, read on the forward strand.
TACATCGTTGTTCCGGCTTATTAAAGTTTCAGGTTCCTTGGGCGTTTCGCTGTACTACATCGTGGCACCGGCTCTATGGTTAGTGACCACGGGATAGCGACCCGTTTGTGATACACGTGTTGGTGAGTTTTCATGCTCCTGTTTGTGATAGGCCTCCCCCTTTATGTTTTCTGGATTTCTAATTGTAGATTTCTAGAATTTGTTCTTCACCAATTTTTGCGATTGGCATTATTGTGTTTTGTCAATATTTGGGGTTTGGTGAACAAGCTAAAGAATGTGATATTCTTTTTGGATATTTGAGGAGATTTGAGATATTGTATGATTTTTGTTCTTATCAAATGCATACTTGACACGGTATGACATTATTGTTATCATATATTTTTGTGGTATCTCTTATCCTTTATCATCTTTTATGATATTTATAGCTAGACTGATCCGTTTATTATTTTTCTTCTTAAATAATACTCGGGTCAGACCGAGGTGTTACAGCTGCTTTCACTTGACTTCTTAGTAGAGACTAGCATCTGACTTTTGGCTAACTAATTTAGCTTAGTAGTTTTTTCTTATATACATCCGAGATAGAGACTCCTTGATGTATACATAATCTTTTGTCTTGCACTTGTACCTATTCTATTGTGATGTAGTGGATCTTGTATGACCACTACTTTGATGTACACTTTTATGTGATATATTCATATCTGTTTCCGCCTTAGTGATATGAATATCTGTGACTGATTTGTGTTATGCTTATTTCTATATTTGTTTCCGAAGGCCACTTAGCCACTGTGTAGTAGCTTTGAGTTTGTATTTGATATGTCGGATTTACTCTTGAAACGAAATGCATGTCATACTATCTGACATATCGGTACTCGCACAAAGTAATTACACAGATGGTCACTCCTCAACAGCCTTATTCTTCATGCTAGTTGGCGGCATTACCCAGTAGTGTCCTTGGCAAGTTTGAGTATAGAGGTGGGGCGTTACAAATGGTCTAAGAGGGATGGGAGAAATAGGGTAGGATATATACTTATATATAGCAAATATAAGTACGTTACTATAGCTTTATCCCATACCCTAATCTTATTCTCTGATTCATTTTAATTATGTCTTCAAAACTCTTTTTAAGTTCAAAATTATTTTGTTTTTACATAAACCTATGCTCTAACACTAAGTTGTAACATCCCCATTTAAGGCTCGAAACTAACCGCTACAGATGTAGTAGTCATCTATAGTATTAATTTCTAGTGATAAAATGCGGTAATGTTAATTGTATCAGTAATATTAAAAGCATAAGAATATGAAATTTTATTAAACGTTTAAAAACAACATTCATATTTCATTTCAAAGGTAATATTTCATATTCATTACATAATCCTAAACTTTGGCCAGGTTCAAATAAAATATAGTTATTACAAAATACTGCAAAAGCGACATATGAAGATGTCTCCTTGGTTGATCAGAGTTAACTACTAAACAGTTATAACATCTGTTTATACGTACATTTCAACAAAATAAAACTTCAAACACAGCGGATATTAATAGATAGACTCCTACATATGTAGATCTACCTCCTGCACATCCCTGAAAGCTTTATTCATCCAACCTAAATTACCTAGAAACCTTACTTCGAACTACTCAAATTAGCATCCAAGAGTTAAAAGGGGAAAACAAAAACTTCGGGTTAGACAAAAAGTCCAGTATGGATAATAATATGCCATATAGGTAAATTGATATCTAGTGAGACCATACTGCTGAGCGGAACGGGTTTTCCCCTTACTGGTATCCTTTAAATATGTCTTTCATAATCAAGCACCTACAACCATAATGGTAAAACTAGAAAAAAATAAGCAATCATATGCATGCATGCAACTTGGGTAATATTACCAATTTGTCTAAACAAGTGGACCTTCTATCCCAACAACATAGTTTTCTCAGGGTAACTAAAAACCTATATGGCTGACTCGAGCCTACTAGATATACAAATTTTTTTAACTTACCATTAGAAGGAAACTGGACGGTTTTTTCGAGACTTATTATTTCCAGGGTCACTCTAATCCTAATGGTTTTGCAAGCCAACGAGTTACCTATCTCAATTTTATGTATTCCCATTTATACGTAAACCTACTTTTAGTCTTACCCTTGACAAAGAGCCATAAGCACTAGAATTTTGGACTAATATCAGCTATAGACTAACAACTGAAGTATAGGGCACGACCCTACACCAGTCTCATCTGGTTTTCTAATCTTTTAGTCAATTCATCCTACCATAATTTATCTAAATATTATAAGAACAGTAATTAAAACTAATTTTATATAACAATAAATTTTATATATTCTTTAACATGTAAAAATTTCGAGGCCAAAAACATTATTTAATTATTTTTAATAATTAATGCTCGAAATAAACCATTTTCTTCACTTAAGAAAATCATAAAATATTCATACTTAGTTAGAAAATTATGCAATTAAAAACCTACTTCTAAAATAATGTTTTTAACATCGTATCAAAATTTCTAGCAGTTTTGGTGTCATATGATATGTTTTCCCACTTAAACGTATTAATAAATTTCATAAATAAATCCAATAATTCATCATAAAGCATATAATCACTCAATCAATCAAAATATGGCATAACAACATCAAAAGATTTCGGGTTTAATCCCAAAATCGAAACTAAACACGCATATTAGAGATGGTTATCATTATTCACCTTGATTTGATCAGGGAACTTGAGATTAGACTTTAAATTTGATTTCCCTAAGCTTTAATCTTGTTTCCTAGCATTTCTTTTTCTTAAATCTCTTGATAATGGCCGGCCATGTTTATGTTTTAGTTTGTAGGAATGTAAAATGAATGAGAGAGAAGGAATGTAAGGGTTTATATTTAGGAATTATGACCTTTTCTTATTTTGCCCTTAGCATATATTCCTCATTCTTATCTAAGTTATAAGCATTCTTATTAATTCATTTTTTAAGGCACAGCCTATTAAATGATCCAATCTCATTTTCCTTTATCATCCTACATTATGTTATTTTATTTATCTAATTAAATTTCCAAATAATGTTAATCAAAATTAGGGGTGTTACATTTGTATTTAAGAAATACTAAAGATTTTTTTCTCATATATAGAAACAATGAACACCTTATAAATGGATATTCGACCTCATTCTATCAGAGTGAGGTTGATGATAGTAAATTAGTCTTAGGTTTTGAGTTTACCCTCCACAAAAGGGTCGTTAGTTGGAAAAGATCCAGTCAAGAAATTGCGGCTGATTCAAATATAGAGGCTAAGTACATTGCCTTGAATGATGCCATAAAAGAAGTGGTGTAGATGTGTGAATTCATTGAGGAGCAATGTGAATGGTCAAGCAACTATAATCTCATAAGAAGTCAAGACACATCCTCCGTAAATACCATATGATATGGCAGTCTATCATTGATGGAGAGATCATAATCAAGAGAGTAGATACCAAAGATAACATAGCAAATCCATTCACTAATGCCCTTTTTCGATCTTATTTAGGAAGACCGATCAAATGCATAGGGATGAGGATCCATTATTTGCTACAAGAGCAAGTGGGAGATTTATAGAGTTAAGGGTGATCCCTTTAGGTAATTATGTAAATAGTTATGTAAACCTAACCCTGTAAACAATCTTGTTAGAAATGAAGTATATTTTTGGTTTTACTTTTAGTTATTTATGTTGTTATATAGTGATATAAATAATGAACTAATTATATTAAACATATATAAGTTAAAAAAGCCTTAAGAGAAATGTTTTATTGATTGTAGTTACAAATGTGTTTGTAACCATGAGTATTAAATCGACATATAAACACTAACTCCTTAAATTTTTCCTAGTCAAGATGTATCGAGAAAAGGATATCGATACATTCATTGTGCTTTATGTATGTAACGTTCTTCATAAGATGGATAGTGAATTAGTTATGACCATTAAAGGCACCATGGGGTTATGTACTTCAGATTGTTTGGAACGAACGTAGAATGACTCAATGAGATTCTTCAATAAGTTAATACAACTAACTCAAAATAGAAGACTTATGGTAATGTATAGTAGTCTTCAGACTTGATGATACTATCGATATTTAGTGACTAGACTATTCTTTGATTATGACAAATCACATGGCATTGTAATCATGTTACGAGCATAGTTGGGCATATGTTTAATTACTTGGAGTGGAACACTACCTAAGAGAGGATTTGTCTCATTCGTTCTAGAAAGTTAGTATCATTGTCATTGTTAGTCAACTTAAAACTAAAGATCTATTCCTAGAGCAAATTGTTTAATCGACAAATGTTATCAGATTGAACCAGGGACTTTAAAGTAGCCTAATAATTAATTGCAGAGTTATTGACCATAGACCATACTCTAAATATTTAAGTGATACAGTGACAATGAAAAGAATATGTGCACTGTTTCCATCAAAAATAGCACAAACACCCAAATGAGTATAGTAGAGAAAAGAGTGAACAGAGTAAATAAAAACAAGAAATGATAAGACATAAAAGTTTTATAGTGGTTTGGCTAATCGTTGCCTACGTCCACTTCACTTTGTTGCTGATTTGGTTATTGTTTACAACCGCTGTTCTTATAGATCGGTACGGATCCTCATGATTACAAGGGAATATAGAGAAAAAATTTAAGTGAGCTAAAAGTCTTCAAAATGATGCCCCTTTTCGTCTATTTATAGCTGAGGGTCGTCAAAAATCTCTCATCCATGATCTCATCCATGTTTTCCACTTCTAGGGAGTGCTAACCGAAACATGATCATGGCCATGTCATCAAAGTTCATGGATCTGTACTGATCCATAGGCATCAATTAGTACTGATCCATAAGATTGCATTATGGACCATTTCCATGACTTCATGTAGATGCAATTTGTTAGTATCTTCATGTTTTCCATCTTGATTGCTCGGCTATAAGCTTGTTTCTAGGTCAATAAGTTGGATCCATGGTGAAATAGAGTCTCTAGCTTTATGCGTTCGAGAATTTTGAAGGCAAACGACAAGCGATCGATCCAAAGAAGCTTGTAGTGGGCTACAATCACCAATGTTTAGAAGCAGAGGGAGTTTGAGGTGTTCCGGATAGAGTTGTATGGATCAGTGCCAATCCATAGGCATGGATCGATACCGATCCATACCATTGTTCGAAAGTTGGACTTCGGTGCTGGTACTTGAAGTAGTGTGATGTATGTTCCGCTTTAGGAGCTTGTTTGCATGTTGGCGACCTCGTCTCTTGACTTTGTTTGGCATTTAAGTTTAGCAGTTATCATTCTGGATTCCTGCTTGATTGATTTAATTCATTCGAATATGGCCTGGTCAAAAGGCTGGATAACACTTACCCCATAAGGCATGCCTTGCCAATGGAAGGTGTGCTTTGCTCCATAACATATGTTAAAGTTGATGCAACATTAGTAGTTGAATTTTCTGGCTATTAACCGATCAAGATGTGGCGAATCATCTTATTCCTTTTGATTCACCTGTAAATCAAAGATCGTTCTAGACCATGATAGGTAAGGACTTGAGTCCTTGCTTAAGTATTAGTTATAGACAATCATCCTATGTTCTCCTAGAATCGATAAGTCATAGGACGTGCCATAAATCAGGATCATCCCTTATTCATCTAGGAGTTAGCAGTCATGTGTTGAAATCAATGGCCCAATTCGATAATTTCTAACGAATTGTATCAAGGTCAAATTGCCTTCATAGCCAAAATCTATTCTCCGAGTCATGTATTTGATGATCAATTCAACTCATGATCATTCTAGATCGTTAGTCGAAAGCTCGATCTCTCTGGATCTCTTGTTGAAATCTCAATCTCTCCGGATCGTTAGTTGAAATCTCAATCTCTTCGAATAGTAGTAGAATCCATGGTCTTTTCAGGGCAATAGTTAAATCCACAATCTCTCTAGATCATTAATTGAACTCGTGGCCATTCTAGGCCGATAGGTAAGTCCATGGTCTCTTCGGATCGTTAAGCACCCGAACTAGGGTTCGATCTCTCCAGATCCTTGCTAAGTCCAATCTGCTTGCTCTCTGACAAGGGACCCAACGACTAAGCAAACCTATTTGCTCGCATCCCGATGAGGTGACTTAATTTTCATGAAAGTCTAATCCAGTTTTTCTTTGACAAGGGGACTTATACCTTATGGTCATCACCCCATCTCTCATGATGGAGTTTCTACGATCAATATCGATCATCGCATTCAAGTGGATTTCAAAAATAAAGCATTCATTTATAGGGTTCAAATCCAAACACTAACAAATATTAAGTCAAATATCATGATAACTGCCTCAACGGGCATTACAGCATAGCATCCAACTTAGAGCTTGCCTGATGATCGATCGATGCCCTATACACGAGTAAGTGGCTCGACTGTAATATTGCATCATTTATTGAACATAAGAATAAAGTGCGAGAACCGAACCGGGTTTCTCACCATCTCAATCACGAGATGGCTATCCTTGACCTTCATCCAGGGCATTTCCATTTATCATAGACGGATGCTCCTGTTCCATCACCACGGCTCGATTTCTCACAATTGCTATAGTTGGTTGTTTTTGACCTGTTCCTCGATCAGATCACGCAAGAGCTTACAATCATTTGTGTTATGCTCATCTAGCTCCTGGAACAAGCAATTCTTTCTTGGCCTCCTCTCACAATTAGTAGGCTCTCTCCTCATTGATTTCTGATAAGTGATATGTCCCTTAATATCAAGGTAAATCCGCTTCGGGGTCTCACTCAGTTCCGTATAAGAAGAGAATTTCGGATCCCTTCTCTACCACTTTGATCCTCCGAAGCCATCGTCCATCTTTCATTTTCCTTTATCTTTACTAGATCCTGCTCTAAACGATTCTTTGTTGTCCACAGAATTAATTTCTTCCTTTTCAACTTTAGTGTCCTCCTGATGCAGGTATCTTTTGGCCTCCTGATAAAATTTGGCGAGATCCATTGGTGGATCCCACTCCAAAGCAACCTTAAAATCTGTTTTATGGGCCACTCCAGAAACTGCCACCATTAGAACCACTAATGGATCCGGCCTATCAACCATGGCAGCTTCCACATTGAATCTCATCAAAAAAACTCCTAAGGGTCTCTCCAGCTCTCTACTTCACACTTGACAGCGTCATTACATTCTTGAGTCATGAAATATGGACCCATAGCTGTTTCATGAATTTGTCCACCAATTCAGCCCATGTGCCGATGGAACTTTTTTCCAACTATCAAAACCATAACGCCGCCAAATCTATTTGATAAAAAGGGAAGAACCATCCTATCACTTCTTTAGATGCATCTAACACTTCCATGTGTCGGATGTACCTCATCAAATGAACCGTTGGATCCATCTTTCCATTATACGTCCCCAACATAGGCAACTTGAAATCAGATGGGTTCCTCGCGTACCGAATGTTCAGAGCAAATTGAATCCTATTCACATCCCGCAGGCTCCATTTAAGTAGTTCATTTCTCGTCTACCATCCCAACAGATCTGTCATTGCGATCAAAAGGAACTATCAAGTTTGCATTTTCAGCTTGCCCCTCATTACCACAAGGGAATTCTGGCATGTACTCCTCCGGTCATGCATCTACATTCTGATTTACTTTCAGCTGCTCAGCATTGTTCACTGAATGTGCTCCATTTCTACCCAAGCTAATATTATCCATGCCCCCATGTTCTTGGGGAACAGCACCGACCGATGCTTAGGGGTCGGTACCAATCCATAGAACTTCTTTGGTGGTTGTTCCAGTTTATTTCACTCTACTCCTAAGTGCATTTGCTCCAACTTCAGGCCTTGATTCTGGTTTGCAGCTACTACGGCTGTTCATATATGTCCCATTCTCCTAAAAAATACTTCCATCATCTCTTTCTGGTGCGCAATCATCATTTCCTGCATTTTCGTCATCATGGTCTCTATCTCATCCCTGGTTAAGTAGATAAATGAGGGGTCAGATCCTAAGGATGCCTCTTGGCTTTCCCCTTGTCGATTTCCTTTAACTGTCGTTTTCCTAGTTGATTGTCTTGTCATCGAAAACTTTTTCAAGTCTCATGTCATCGAATTCAAGTATTTCTCGGTGAAAGTACCAAAATGTTTGTGTCAAAAATGGAACAAACACCCAAATGAGTATAGTAGACATAAAGTGAAGAAAGAAAATAAAAATAAGAAATAATAAGACAAAAAAGTTTTATAGTGATTCGAATAATCGTTGCCACATCCACTTAACTTTCTTGCTGATTTGGTTGTTGTTTACAATTTCTTTTCTTATGGATCGATATGGATCGTCGAGATTACAAGGGAATATAGAGAAAACTGTTAAGAGAGCCAAAAGGTTTCGGAAATGTTGCCTCTACTCGTCTATTTATAGCTGAGGGTTGCCGAAAATCTTTTACCCGTGATCTCTCCTACGTTCTCCACTTTTAGGGAGTGCTAATCGAAACAGGATTGTGGCCACATCATCGAAGTTCATGGGTCGGTACCGATTCATAGACATGGATCAGTGTCGATCCATAAGATTGCATTATGGACCTTTTCCATAGCTTCGTGTATATGCGATTTGTTAGTATCTTTATGTTTTCATCTTGCTTACTCGGCTATAAGCTTGTTTCTTAGTCAATAAATTGGATCAGTGGTAGAATGGAGTCCCTGGCTTTAAGTGCTTGAGAATTTGAACGCAAATGGCATGCGATCAATCCAAAGAAGCTTGGAATGGGATACAATCACATTGTTTGGAAGCAGAGGAAGTTTGAGGTGTTTTGGATGGATCTGTATGGATCGGTGTCGATCCACGGGCATGGATAGGTGCCGATCCATACCTTTGTTCGAAAGTTAGATTTTGGTCCTGGTACTTGAAGTAGTGTGATGTGTGGACCACTTTGGGAGGTTATTTGCATGTTGGCAACCTTGTCTCTTGACTCTGTTTGGAATCCAAGTTTAGGAGTTATCATTCTGGATTCATGCTTGATTGATTCAATTCGTTAAAATATGGCATGGTCAAAAGGCATGATAACTTGTACAAAATGTCATTACAACATGAGCTTGTTATAGATTAGAAACTGAATTTTGTCTAAATGGTTTGTAAGCATTGAACTTGTGACTGATGCTGTGCTTCATCAAAGTCCGTATTGACTTCACTATTTAAATTGTTAATATATTGAATGAGGACTAAGTCTACTCCAGAAGAGTCTACACAAATGCATTGTTAGTTAATTTTGAATTCAGTCAATGTAAAAGTAACTTATAAATGTAATAAATTAATAATAAATTAACAAAAATGTTGCACTAAATTTTTTGGCATTGTTAATTATTTATTTCTAGCTCAGAATTAATCAAAAGATGTATAAAAGTAGTACATTAGTTCAATTGAAAAAATAGCTCAAATAAAGTAATTAATTAATTCAAAGTAGCCAATTGAGCAATTTAATTAAGCTAGGGTCAATGTATGGCCGGCTATTAAAGAGGAGGGCAATGATGACTTAGTCTCCTAGGGTTTGAGGAAAATGAGGAAGATATCTGATATCTAGAGGTGTATAATTAGATAAACTCCATTCTCATTTTCTTCACACCTAACCAACAAAGACCCTAACCTCCGACTGTGATTGGTGAAGCCAAGGTGACAACATTGCAACCCGTAACTAAGGAGATAAAGGAAAGAAATACATAATGGTGTGTTCGACAATCGATAGGATTGCAAGGAGAAGGTAAATTCTCCATTTAGTTATATATTCAAGTATAATTTATAGTCATATAATCACATATTTTCTTGTCGTTATATAAATTGTATCATACAATGCATATAAAAAATATTTTTGGAATTATTTTTAATTTCAATAATTGTAATTAAAACATTTTTTTGATAGTAAGAGTGGTACTTTATTCAATTAGAGCACTCATTTTAATGTTTGGGGGGTTCGAACACATGATCTTTAGAACCTATGTCTAAAGCGACATACCATTAACCAGTTGATCTGATGGTCCTTGACATAAATAAAACACACACACGCACAAACACACGCACACACATATATAAATATAATATTTGTAAATATATACTTCTAGATTTTAAAAGCAATAATTTCAAAGCTGATCTTATTTATATTAAAATATGTATTTTGTATATATATATACATATATATTAATATATAGTTTTCGAATTGAATATTACAAAAAAAATCTATATCGGTTTCGATTATAAAATAAAATATAAAATTTAATTATATATATAAACTAAATTTTCATGCGGAAATTTTAAATAAAAAATAAAAAACTTTCAGATCTTAGAACAAAAAATTAATTAAATATTGATAAATAATATTTTTAAATATAAATATTTATACGTACATAAAATTAAAAAATTTAAATATACCAATAAATTTATATTTAAAACATTATGCTATACATACACACGTAGATATATATATATATATATATATATATTTATATGAATGTATGTATAATATATATAATATTATACATATATTTATATAAATAATATCTAAAATAAATTGTCCTACAAAATTATTTTTTATATTTTTTTAAATATAAATTTAACTATCCGATGTATATGTATATATCTTTGACACTATTGTTGACATATGTTATCACCTATACATTTATTAACCATAAGTCTTAATTATACACATGTTCCCTTATTATCCTAGGTTAGATAATACCTTTTCATATAGTTATGATATTGGAATTGTGAATACGAACATATCAAAATATTCAAAACATAAAATTAAATTTAAATTAAACTAATAAATTAAATTTTAATCAAATTTAATATAAAATATTATTATTAAACAGTAGCAAATAAATAAATATTTTAAATAAAATTAAATAAATTCCTAAATAATGTGAAGACCCAAATTATTGAGATAAAAATAATTTTAAAATGAGAATATTTAAGAAAAGAAAATATAGTCTGACAATAATAATATTAGGAGTAAGTGAAATGAATAAATAAGAGGATAGAGATTTTTCTTCAATAAATATATATGTATTAGATATGAGTAGCCAAAGAAGTATAAAATGATAAAGCCCTTTTGATAACCAAATTGCATGAGAACCAGTTTAGTATTATTGTGCATAAACACCTTCTCAAAAATAAATCGGGAAATAAATGGTTTGAAATAATATAAGAGGACCATTCAGGCCTAACAAGGTATACAATGTTTCTGAGTCACACAAAGATGATGTGTAGATGGATCATGCAAATAGCATGTGCACAGAAAAGCAGAGAAGCAACTGCTTTTACTAGAAATAGAAATCAAGAGAAAATGGCACATTTAGCCATAACAACACACACATAATTCTCTGAGTAATGTGAGGATAAAATGGGTTTTTCCTTTAGTAAAACCCTAGCAAAATGATTTAAATCAAGAGGGAAGCAGAGGTTTTCTCTGGGGGAAAACAGAAACACACTAAAAATAAATAAAAAGGAGAGCTCACCCTGTTTTCAAGCTTAGACATTCTCGGGGAAGAGAGAAGGAAGGTGAGTGATTAATCACTTATGATCTGTAAGGCATTAAGACCCATGTTAAGGGCAGCCAAGTTATTTTATATAAACATTACATTATGTTTTTCCTATTTGATTTTATTTTCTGGATGAAAATATGTTGATCATGGATGGTATTCTGGTTGAGTTTTTGGATGAGGTTTTAATCTGTTTTGACTTGTTGTGATGGTTTCAGTTTTTGTTTTAAAATATAGATAATCAAACAAATACACTAATCACAGGAATAGATTTTATATATGCTAGTTTTGATATGAAAAATGAATCAAATATTTTACTGTGGAGTAGGGTATCAATGAAAGAAAAGAATTAGGCAGTGTGAATATTGAGATTTATGCTTATGTCTAGTCTATATTAAAAATGATATGAACAATGCAATATTACAAATATGTGCTGATTTGTTCAGATCATAAACCAATAAGTTTTTATGGGTTTTTCTCAAAAACCATTCCCTATGTTCACAGTAAAAGAATAAATATAGTTTTGCAAATGACTTCTTCATATTTGTGTAAGAAATGGAAATTTCTAGAAATAAGAATATATGTAGGTTTTAGAAAAATGTGATTAAAGCAAAAATGACTTTGAAATAAGGTGTGCAATTTTACATGAATGCTTTGTATGTCTGGATATGATCTTTGGGTGATTTTAATAATTCTTGACCTATATAAGGAAGGAAAGAATACGAGTATCTCTGGAATCAAAAGAAAAATTCCCCAGAAAGAAATAATAAGCATGGTCTCTAAATTATAAAATAATTTAGGAGTGGTGCCTTGATCTACTCATCAGCAGGTGGTTGATGGGTATGTGCATGACTTGTTTAAGTCCCGTAGGCCTCTGTGTAAAGGGTTAACAGAACTGAGCCCCTTTGCAATGCACACATGGTGTTCAATGGCAAGAGTTCAGACCAAACAAAATGAAAAGATGAGAAGGAGAAATTATGCTATGGAATTCAGGGAGTTAATCCATAGGAGTTTTGTACTTGTACAACTGAATGAAGTGAATGGATGAATGCTTGGATGTATGTTTATAGACAGACTTAAATATACACATTCTCAGATTTTAATTGGGATTTGAATAGCATTTAATAGAAAAGTTCTCTATACAGCCTTAAGAATTTACAAGATATTTTGCATACTTGATTTCACTCACACCAGAATTTATTTCTGACCCTATTTGTTGCCTTTGCAATACTTGGGGTGTCTCATTCTATTGAGGCAGTTCAAAGTTTTGCTGCAGGGAAAGATGCATGAATTGCTTGCTTGCTTGCATGGATACTTGGAGATCTTGAGGAATTTAAAGTGTTTAAGAGAAGTAGCAGTGTCTTTGTAATAATTAAGTTAGGAAAACTCTAATATGTTCTAAGTATTTTAATGAGTGTCTTTTACTTTGATATCTGGAAAACAGTATGTAAGAAGAAAAAGAAACTTAAATGTTATATGTGTTTGTGAGCTGTGGACTTAAGTAACAAGTTCTGAAATAGTTTTAGTAGATAATGCTGAAGGAGTAGATGCCATTTAATCTGATAGGTGAACATGTTTTTTTTTCTAGACAGTCTTGAGGCACTTCAGTTATGATACTATAGAACTGATAAAACTGATACTAAGTAGGAGAGATCTGATACTATAAAACTGATACTAATTAGGAGAGATCTGATACTATAGAACTGATAAAACTGATACTAAGTAGGAGAGATCTGATACTATAAAACTGATACTAATTAGGAGAGATCTGATACTATAGAACTGATAAAACTGATACTAAGTAGGAGAGATCTGATACTATAGAACTGATACTAATTAGGAGAAATCTGATACTATAGCTTCAAAACTGATACTAAGTGGTAAGACACCGGATACAACACTTTTCTAGCTCCAGATATAAGAAGTTGTGTGATTTATAAAGTAGCTCACAACACCATCACTCATGTGATGACTATCTGCTCAGTTAACTAGGAAATATGTATTTTGTCTGTCATGATTGGTTTGTGCTTGTTGTGTCTAAACCCTGATCACATGTGTTGTTTTTCTCTGCTTAGACTTCAACCTAGTTTATCACCTCATAATTCATATGATAAGTACCAAATCACAAAAGAATTCCGGAATTTAAATGTATGGCTTGTAAACCCAGAAACCAATTAATTTGAGAAGTAAGCAAGAAAATTATAAGTGGTAATATTCGAATTTATTATTAATCAAGCTTGAGATCAAAAAGAGGAATGTAAAAATAGAAATGGCTATGTGACACCAATTCTCTGAAAAATGAGAAATATTGTGTGATTGAATTTTCCTTGTTAATTTTTAATACTCTGATAAGCAAGGAAACATTTATATATCTTCATATATATAAATGACTTGAATTGACTTATATACTAATATTTTTATATTGGTAAGAATTTGGATCTTGGGGAAAATGAAATTAAAGAAGTGATCACTTGGTTTGAAAAAAAAAAAAATCTCAACAGTAAATCACTGAAAAATAACAATCAAAAGAAGTGGGTCACTTCAGTTGGTATCAGAGCTATGTTATTAAAACATAGCATAAATATATTATCCAATTTTCTTGTAAGGATAAAATTCTAAAAAAAAAAAAATATAGTAATGATAGAAATAAACATCCACAGTAGAAATAAATTTCAGAAAAATAATTAAATTAGAAATATGACTGACTAGCTATGCAATTGAATAGTGAATCATGGTAGGAAGACCACCAAGTCATGGAGCAGGACCCTCCAATACAACACCAATGGTTAACTTGCAAGATTTGGTGAGGGCATTTAGAGAAGGAGCAGTGCAGAGGGAAGAGAATCCTCATGAGGAATTAGCTAAGTTATTGAAGACATTTTCAAATTTGGGAGGCAAGGATTTTGAAGGCACTGAGGGAGTTATGGGAGTGCAGACATGGTTGAGAACTTTGGAAAGGATATTTGCAGATATGCAAATTAATGACCAAAGAAAGAGGCAGATAGCTTCAAGGAGACTCAAAGGAGCAGCCTTAGATTGGTGGGAGGTGATCATCACAGGAAGGCCAGAAAATGAGATAACATGGGATCAATTCAAGGAAATGCTTGAAGCAAGGTTTGTTCCAGCTACAGCTAAGGCAACATTGCTAGAAGAATTCATAAGGCTGAGGCAAGGACCAATGAGTGTGACTGAATACACTCAAAAATTTGAGAGTTTGTCCAAGTATGGAACTATGCTCATAGGAGATGAAGAATCAAAGAATTCAAGATTTATCCAAGGATTAAATGCAGGTCTAAGTAAAGCAATGTTACCATACAAGGATAAAACATTTGATCAAGTCATAGACCTTGCTCTTTCTTTTGAACAACATGACAATGCAAGGGAAAAATTTAGGAGCATGAGGGCTACCAATCAAAAGAAGGGGAAAAATAGAGCACATCCCTATGACAAAAAGAATATGGATAAGAAAATGGAGGGAGCAGCCACTGGGGAAGCTAAGAAGAAGGTTACTTGTTTTAATTGTGGCAAAGAAGGACACATGAGTAATAGGTGTCAAGCAGCCAAGAAGGCATTGTTTAGCTGCTATAACTGTGGGAAGGAAGGCCATATTAAAAGAAACTGCCCAGAGTTCAAAAAGGGAGCAAAGGTAGGAGCACTTGAGGGCAAAGCAAAAGCAACTGCAGTGGGAAGTCCTGGACAATTGGAAGGTATACTTCTAATTAAAGATCACCCCATCTCAGTTATATATGACACTGGAGCAACACATTCACTAATATCCCAAGACATAGTGAATAAATTAACTCTCACATGCTATTTAGTTGATAATCCCTTGTTTATTCAGAGCCCACTAGGTAATTCTTGCATGCTAGGGATTAAATGTTTGGGAGTAGAGTTAAACATAGGTGGAAATATGTTTAGTTCTGATTTGTTTGTGCTAAAATATCCTGGAATAGGAATTATTCTAGGAATTGATTGGCTAAGAAAATACAAAGCAATTTTAAACTTAGAAAATCTTACTATTTCTCTGAAAACAGAAAATGGTAAAAATATTATAGTTATGAGTGAAATTGCTAAAATCAATTACTGTAACCACATATGTAGCATGACTGAGAAAGAATTAACACTGGAGGACATAAAAATTATAAATGAATACCCAGATGTCTTTGGTGAAGTCATAGGTGTTCCAGAGAATAGGCAAGTAGAATTTCAAATAAGGCTAATCCCAGGAGCCAGCCCAATCATCAAGAAGCCAACTAGAATGGGTCCTAAAGAACTTGTGGAATTGAAACATCAGTTGGAAGAACTGGAGCAGAAAGGCTTCATAAGGCCTAGTAGTTCAAACTGGGGTTCTCCAATTGTATTTGTGAAGAAGCAGGATGGTACTTTGAGAATGTGCATTGATTATAGGGAATTAAACAAAGTCACCATTAAAAACAAATATCCACTTCCTAGAATTGATGATCTATTCGATCAATTAAATGGAGCAAGGGTCTTTTCAAGGCTAGATTTAGCCTCTGGGTTTCATCAGATGAAGGTGGAGGAAGAGAGTATTAAGTATACTGCCTTCAACACAAGGTATGGATTATATGAATTTTTGGTGATGCCTTTTGGATTGACAAATGCACCATCATATTTTGTAGATTTGATGAATAGAACATTTAGAGATTTTCTAGACAAATTTGTGGTTGTTTTTATTGATGACATTTTAGTATATTCAAAATCAGAAGAAGATCATGCAAGGCACTTGCATCTGGTTTTGTCTAGACTGAGGGCACATGATTTAAAAGCCAAATTCTCTAAATGTACATTTTGGCAGAAGGAAGTAAAATTTTTGGGGCACATTGTATCACAACAAGGGGTTAGTGTAGACCCAAATAAGGTGATGGCAGTGCAATCTTGGAGTAGACCCAAATCAGTAACTGAGGTGAGGTCATTTTTGGGAATGGCAGGCTATTACAGGAGATTTATAAAAGATTTTGCAAGGATAGCTATCCCATTGACCAAGTTAACTAAAAAGGAGCAACCATATGTGTGGACAGAGAAGTGTGAACAAGCTTTCATATCACTAAAGAAGGCACTGGTAGAAGCTCCAGTTTTACAAGTGCCAGAGGGTAATGAAGAATTAGTAGTTTACACAGATGCTAGTGGATCTGGATTGGGGGCAGTGCTTATGCAACATGGTAGAGTCATAGCTTATGCATCAAGGCAACTCAAGCCAAATGAAACTAGGTATGCTACACATGACTTAGAACTAGCTGCTGTGGTGTATGCATTGAAACTATGGAGACATTATTTATTGGGTGCTAAGTTTGAATTGTTTACTGATCATAAGTCACTTAAATATTTGTTTTCCCAAAAAGACTTGAACATGAGGCAACATAGGTGGGTAGAATTTCTAGCTTCCTATGATCTTGATATATTGTATACCCCTGGAAAAGCTAATAAAGTAGCAGATGCATTAAGTAGACATCAAGCTAAATTGGCAAGCTTAATGATGGCAGAATTCAAGGATTTGATAATTCTCAGTGAGGTGGAAGTGAAAGAAGAAGCTAGTGTATCAGGTAAGACACACAGTAAGATGATTGAATATGGTAAATTAAGCCTCTTATCCTTAAAATCAACACTGGTTGATAAAATAGGACAAATGCAGAATCAAGATATAAATTTGAAGGAGAAAAAGAACATGATATCCCAAGGCATGACAGTGGAAAACTATGAGGTAGATGGTAAGGGATACTTAAGGAAAAAGGGGAAACTTTGCATACCAAATGTAGGGGAACTAAAGCAAGAAGTTATGGATGAGCATCACAAAACAAAGTATACTATCCATCCAGGTGGTACAAAAATGTACCATGATCTCAAGAGAAATTATTGGTGGCCAGGAATGAAAGGAGCAGTAGCAGAATATGTGGCAAATTGCTTGACATGCCAACAAGTAAAGGCAGACTATCAAAGGCCCTCAGGCCTATTGCAACCTTTGGAAGTGCCTACTTGGAAATGGGAGAGTATATCAATGGATTTTGTGGATGGTTTGCCAAGAACAAGGAAGGGAAATGATAGTATTTGGGTAGTGGTTGATAGACTCACAAAAACAGCACACTTTATCCCAATAAATTCAAACAGAAATGCTCACAAGCTAGCTCAATTATTTGTGAAGGAAATAGTGAGGTTGCATGGCATCCCCAAGACTATCATTAGTGATAGAGATACTTTGTTTACTTCAAGGTTTTGGAGTAGCTTTCAAGAAGCTATGGGGACAGAACTAAGCCTAAGCACAGCCTACCACCCACAAACAGATGGGCAAACTGAGATTGTTAATAAAGTTTTAGAGGATTTGCTGAGAGCATGCATACTTGATTTTGGAGGCAACTGGGAGGATCATATTTATTTAGCTGAGTTTGCTTATAATAATAGCTACCAATCCACTATAGGAATGGCTCCATTTGAGGCTTTGTATGGGAAGCCTTGTTTATCTCCTGCATGTTGGATGGAGGCTGGTGAAAGGGTGTTGCTTGGACCAGACCATGTAAAAGAAACTTCTGCAAGAATTGAATTAGTGAGGCAAAGAATGAGAGTAGCTCAAGAGAGACAGAAAGCTTATGCAGATAAAAAGAGAAGGCCAGTAGAATTTGAGGTGGGAGACTATGTGTTTCTCAAAGTTTCACCAATGAGGAAAATATTGAGATTTGGAAAAGCAGGGAAACTGTCACCAAGGTATGTAGGACCATATGAAATTGTTCAAAGAATAGGGACTTTAGCTTATAGGTTGAAGTTACCAGAGGAATTGAGCAAAATACATGATGTATTTCATGTATCCCAATTGAGAAAATGGGTGCATGATAAAGAGTCCATTCTTGAATCTCCTACACATGTTGAAATTCAAGAAAATCTGGTTTATAAAAAGGAACCAGTGGGCATTGTGGCTAGAGAAGAAAAGAAGCTGAGAAATAAAATAATTAAACTAGTTAAAATCCAATGGAGTTTGGATGGGAATGATTGCACTTGGGAGGCTGAAGAGAGGATAAAGGATAAATATCCTAATCTGTTTTCTACTTAAAGGTATGTTTAAAAAATTATGATGGGACTTTAAAATTATTTATTTATATTTGATTGATTTGGAATGAATGAGTTTCTGAAATTTCATTCAATTGAAATTATGCTTTGTATACATTTGGATGGAAATGTATGAGAGAAAAATTGTGGGACACAATTCCTTTTAGGAGGAGAGTATGTGAAGACCCAAATTATTGAGATAAAAATAATTTTAAAATGAGAATATTTAAGAAAAGAAAATATAGTCTGACAATAATAATATTAGGAGTAAGTGAAATGAATAAATAAGAGGATAGAGATTTTTCTTCAATAAATATATATGTATTAGATATGAGTAGCCAAAGAAGTATAAAATGATAAAGCCCTTTTGATAACCAAATTGCATGAGAACCAGTTTAGTATTATTGTGCATAAACACCTTCTCAAAAATAAATCGGGAAATAAATGGTTTGAAATAATATAAGAGGACCATTCAGGCCTAACAAGGTATACAATGTTTCTGAGTCACACAAAGATGATGTGTAGATGGATCATGCAAATAGCATGTGCACAGAAAAGCAGAGAAGCAACTGCTTTTACTAGAAATAGAAATCAAGAGAAAATGGCACATTTAGCCATAACAACACACACATAATTCTCTGAGTAATGTGAGGATAAAATGGGTTTTTCCTTTAGTAAAACCCTAGCAAAATGATTTAAATCAAGAGGGAAGCAGAGGTTTTCTCTGGGGGAAAACAGAAACACACTAAAAATAAATAAAAAGGAGAGCTCACCCTGTTTTCAAGCTTAGACATTCTCGGGGAAGAGAGAAGGAAGGTGAGTGATTAATCACTTATGATCTGTAAGGCATTAAGACCCATGTTAAGGGCAGCCAAGTTATTTTATATAAACATTACATTATGTTTTTCCTATTTGATTTTATTTTCTGGATGAAAATATGTTGATCATGGATGGTATTCTGGTTGAGTTTTTGGATGAGGTTTTAATCTGTTTTGACTTGTTGTGATGGTTTCAGTTTTTGTTTTAAAATATAGATAATCAAACAAATACACTAATCACAGGAATAGATTTTATATATGCTAGTTTTGATATGAAAAATGAATCAAATATTTTACTGTGGAGTAGGGTATCAATGAAAGAAAAGAATTAGGCAGTGTGAATATTGAGATTTATGCTTATGTCTAGTCTATATTAAAAATGATATGAACAATGCAATATTACAAATATGTGCTGATTTGTTCAGATCATAAACCAATAAGTTTTTATGGGTTTTTCTCAAAAACAATTCCCTATGTTCACAGTAAAAGAATAAATATAGTTTTGCAAATGACTTCTTCATATTTGTGTAAGAAATGGAAATTTCTAGAAATAAGAATATATGTAGGTTTTAGAAAAATGTGATTAAAGCAAAAATGACTTTGAAATAAGGTGTGCAATTTTACATGAATGCTTTGTATGTCTGGATATGATCTTTGGGTGATTTTAATAATTCTTGACCTATATAAGGAAGGAAAGAATACGAGTATCTCTGGAATCAAAAGAAAAATTCCCCAGAAAGAAATAATAAGCATGGTCTCTAAATTATAAAATAATTTAGGAGTGGTGCCTTGATCTACTCATCAGCAGGTGGTTGATGGGTATGTGCATGACTTGTTTAAGTCCCGTAGGCCTCTGTGTAAAGGGTTAACAGAACTGAGCCCCTTTGCAATGCACACATGGTGTTCAATGGCAAGAGTTCAGACCAAACAAAATGAAAAGATGAGAAGGAGAAATTATGCTATGGAATTCAGGGAGTTAATCCATAGGAGTTTTGTACTTGTACAACTGAATGAAGTGAATGGATGAATGCTTGGATGTATGTTTATAGACAGACTTAAATATACACATTCTCAGATTTTAATTGGGATTTGAATAGCATTTAATAGAAAAGTTCTCTATACAGCCTTAAGAATTTACAAGATATTTTGCATACTTGATTTCACTCACACCAGAATTTATTTCTGACCCTATTTGTTGCCTTTGCAATACTTGGGGTGTCTCATTCTATTGAGGCAGTTCAAAGTTTTGCTGCAGGGAAAGATGCATGAATTGCTTGCTTGCTTGCATGGATACTTGGAGATCTTGAGGAATTTAAAGTGTTTAAGAGAAGTAGCAGTGTCTTTGTAATAATTAAGTTAGGAAAACTCTAATATGTTCTAAGTATTTTAATGAGTGTCTTTTACTTTGATATCTGGAAAACAGTATGTAAGAAGAAAAAGAAACTTAAATGTTATATGTGTTTGTGAGCTGTGGACTTAAGTAACAAGTTCTGAAATAGTTTTAGTAGATAATGCTGAAGGAGTAGATGCCATTTAATCTGATAGGTGAACATGTTTTTTTTTCTAGACAGTCTTGAGGCACTTCAGTTATGATACTATAGAACTGATAAAACTGATACTAAGTAGGAGAGATCTGATACTATAAAACTGATACTAATTAGGAGAGATCTGATACTATAGAACTGATAAAACTGATACTAAGTAGGAGAGATCTGATACTATAAAACTGATACTAATTAGGAGAGATCTGATACTATAGAACTGATAAAACTGATACTAAGTAGGAGAGATCTGATACTATAGAACTGATACTAATTAGGAGAAATCTGATACTATAGCTTCAAAACTGATACTAAGTGGTAAGACACCGGATACAACACTTTTCTAGCTCCAGATATAAGAAGTTGTGTGATTTATAAAGTAGCTCACAACACCATCACTCATGTGATGACTATCTGCTCAGTTAACTAGGAAATATGTATTTTGTCTGTCATGATTGGTTTGTGCTTGTTGTGTCTAAACCCTGATCACATGTGTTGTTTTTCTCTGCTTAGACTTCAACCTAGTTTATCACCTCATAATTCATATGATAAGTACCAAATCACAAAAGAATTCCGGAATTTAAATGTATGGCTTGTAAACCCAGAAACCAATTAATTTGAGAAGTAAGCAAGAAAATTATAAGTGGTAATATTCGAATTTATTATTAATCAAGCTTGAGATCAAAAAGAGGAATGTAAAAATAGAAATGGCTATGTGACACCAATTCTCTGAAAAATGAGAAATATTGTGTGATTGAATTTTCCTTGTTAATTTTTAATACTCTGATAAGCAAGGAAACATTTATATATCTTCATATATATAAATGACTTGAATTGACTTATATACTAATATTTTTATATTGGTAAGAATTTGGATCTTGGGGAAAATGAAATTAAAGAAGTGATCACTTGGTTTGAAAAAAAAAAAATCTCAACAGTAAATCACTGAAAAATAACAATCAAAAGAAGTGGGTCACTTCAAATAATTTTATTAATAATTACTAAATATGATTTAGTATAAAATTAATTATTCATATAGACACAAAATACAATTTTTGCAAATTAATAAAAGTTTTTTTTTGAAATTCATCATTTTATCTCGTTGCAATGCACCTTATCTAGAAGTTGTTTCATGGCACGAAGCGTTTAGTTTATTATGAGAGTGGAAGTGGCTTATAGATGGGGTTAGCGCCACAAGCTTTTCCAACTGGACCATTCTTTGGTCGATTTGTGTCATTAATTGGTTAGGGTTTCCAAGGTTTGGTTCTTTAAGGTGTTAGCCAGTTGGCCCATAGGTAGTTTTAATGGGTTCAATCATATTGTAGTTTTATTTTGTCTGCCTTATGTGTCACTTCAACTGGTGGAAGTGTGGGTGAATTGATAATGTTTTGTGGAGTTTTTAAATAAATATTAGGGGGATGTGATGGTCAAGTTTGTAAAAAAACAAAAAATAAGTTTGTTGGGATTACAAACCTTCTTCTAGCGCCAAATTATTAGTTAGGATTTTGTTCTCGCAACACCAATAAGAAGTAACTTTGTCATTTTATGCTTACAGAACTATGAATTAGTAGGTTAACTCTTTGTTAATATGCTTAAGTGAATATCACTAAGTTAACAAAGTGAATCCAACATAGATAAATATAAACAACAGAAAAGTAAAGACATGAGAGATTTACAAGATTCAGATGGTGAGAAATCCTACATTGACGGATCAAATAAATCTATCTTTTAATAGTCTTTTCTAGTAGAAGCACGGTATGCAAGTAAAAAATTGTTTACATCTTTTTCAATTTCAATTTTTTGTGTACGAAAAGGTTTTGATCCTTTTTTTGCTACCATTTTATAGATGAAATGATGTCACATGGATTGCTAATACAATTCACATACTTGATTGTTATCATTGGGTCCCACCACGTGTATTTCATCCATAGCTATATTGGTATGCTGGGGAATGATGACTTGGATTTAGGGGGAATAACTTGATTTCGGCATTATAACTTTGGAATTGGCAGGATAAATTGGTTTTGGTAGGATGATCCGATTATGAAATGTCAAAATTGGCACATGTCATTGGATGCTTACCACCTTGTATAATGTTTACGATGTTTTTTGGTAGATGGCGAAGATACATTTTACCGTGCTTTATTGATAGACTAGTTTTGTTGGTGCTTCAAATGTGCATTGTTCCTTAAGAGTGCGTTTATGGCATACTCATACTAGGCTTTGTTTGTGCAGTCTAAATAGGTTCTGCACTGGTTGGTAGCTTATAGTCTTTATACATGGGATAACATGGCATTTAGTCCATAGTGTCTTGGATGTTGCATCTGAAACATGTGCAGTTTTGATTTGATGTAGGTTTATGCCTGCTTCATTGTATACTGCGTTGATCCCATGCTGGAGAAAACTTGTACCTTTGACCTTCACTACTTATGTGATGCGGCCAAGGTACTCCTTTACTTTACTTTCTTAGAATTGTTTATTTTTAAGTAAAAAGTTGGTGTAAAGTCTTGTTACTTGGCATGGGCAGTTCACATGATGTTATCCTGAAGCAGTTATGATAGTAGAAGCTTTCACACATCATGATTTATGGTTTTGGCGTGTCTTTTTTATATTTCCAGGTTCTAAGAATGATATAAATATATTACAACAATCATATCTTTATTTTGGCTTAGCAAATGGTTTTGCTCCTTCTTGTAACTTCACTATTGTAGGAAATCAATATGACATGGGTTACTACTAGACTATAGAATTTGTCCAAAATTGGGAATACTAGCATAAGCTATTTTCAATCAACAAAGTGAGAAAGTAAGATATTTTTGCCGAAGCTCGATAAGGAGTTAAAAACGATGTTGAGCATGCTTTCGGATTTTTGCCAACTCGTTTTACTATTGACAAAAGTCTAATTATATATCATAAACCTCATATGCTAAGCATTATAATAAGGATATGCATTATCATGGATAATATGACTGTCAAAGGTAGAAAGAGAAGCTTTTCCATCATACTTAGTATACATTTCGGATGATCCATTAGAGAAGAATATTGGAATCATGAAGAAACATGTATATGAATGTTTATCAAACTACTAAAAGAAATACCCTTAAAAAAATTAATAAATATCCAAGACGATCCAGTTGAACATTTGTGGGTAACAAAAGGCGACGTTGTAGTGGAATCAGATTGATTAAATATTTTCAGTATAGTATTTGTTTCAATTCCAGATTTTGATTTATGTAATTTGAAAATTATAGATAATTCTTTGAAAATAATTTGTGTTGAATATGTTAATTAATCATTTGGTAGTTTTTGTTTTTAGTGAAAATCATATTTGCCTATCGTAGTATCATATCAAAATGAAATTGATAGTAATTAAATTTCAAACTATTATTAAGATGAAAGTAACCTAGAAAAAAAAATCAAAAACTACATTTGAAAACACATACTTTTTTGAAGAAAAGGATATATGATTCAAGGAATAATATAACCATATTATAAAAATAAAATAGTACAGGATATACAGGGCTGAACAGTTAGCTCAACGATGGAAAAGCCAACTTGTATGGCTAAATAGCATACAGAATTGACAAATAACCTACCTGGTAGAAAATACATGAATGAAGGACACAAAAATCGCCAGTAAAGATGCAATGAACACAAGAAGTATAACTGAAGTCAGATACGAAGATGAGTCACATCTAACTATATACCAGCACATCCATGGAACCAGCAAAACAGGTCGGGGTAGCATCCAGGTGTGCGAGGTGAGAAAATACATTTCCTGTCCTGGTCCATGAAGACTAAAATCTCTTCGTTATTGGCCTCATATTCACCATCGTTGCATAGAACCAGATCATCATCTAAAAGCATATACTAAAGTTCCCTTTTGTCCTTTTCATCACCCGACACCTATTAGAAAAAGATGTTCCATCTTGAATGATAGTAAAGACCAATGGCATGGTGGTTCCAAGTTCCTGTCATCTGGCATCGGGTTAGTGGAATTCCCTCTGAAAGCTTAGCTGCAAGCCCTAAAGGAATATGCTCGGTGCTCACAGGATCAGATTAAAGGGATAAAAGATGAATTTTTCTAATACAGGATATTAGGGAGTCAAAGGGAGAGGCTATCTATGGGATGGTAGGGGGGTCATGGTTATCTAGGGAAGCAGGGATGTCGATATGGGTAAGGAAGGAAGGCTTAGGATAGGTATAGAAAGGAAGGGTGGTAGATTCGGGGGTGGAGGTTTCGATTCTTAACAATCTTTGGCGGCATGGTCTCAGAAGATGCATCAGAACGGGGGCATGACATGATGGAATGGCAAAAGAATGGCATGGATCACAAATAGCTGGCTTCCGCTGGTACGTGAAGTCAATATATGCAATCTTACCCTCAACGAGGCTAATAATGATACGTAAGGCAGTTGCCTAGTAGGTATTATTTTAATAATCACTTTAGCAAACTCAAGTCGATGCATATGTACTATGGAAATATCAAAACAAATCAATTGCCCAATGTGGTTTGCTAACAAATGTATACAGTCCAACGACTAAAATACCGATGTGGTATGTAACTCTCCACTCTATACCCATAATATCAAAGTGTATTACAGAGTAATATCGTTTAGTAATATGGAGAATGATGTTAGTTAGAAGCAACCACGCACAAATATTCTATTGGGCTAACACCGATACATATTCTTACCTCATATAATAAAAAAATATGTACTTGATATCGACACAAAGCAATAAACAAATGGGTTACCAGGACAGAATAATACATAATATAATCAGAGAACACAGAGTCATAAACATAGTGATACGAAGCTGTAACACCCCACCCCGAGACCCACACTAACAAAGGGTATTACGGAGTAATACTGTCTGCTAGTGCAGAGAATAGGGCTGGTTAGGAGCGACCATCTGTAAGCTTTGTCTTAAACAAGTATTGGATACGTCGATTGGGTGCACTAATTTTTTTCTCTTTACCTTTTTCTTGTGGATCGACATACTCAATAAATGTTTAATACAAAACTACGGTGGCTAATGGATCTATTTAGAACAAAATACAACAATAACAAATATACAACATATCACAGAACAACAGATGCACATATATATACAGATACATCGTCAGTACACTATATAGTGATACATAAGTGAGTGGTAACACAGACTACATATATATACATCATGTCCCAAAAGAATATACATAGATCAGAGTACACAAAAAGATAGCTAAACGACAACACAAAAGGTGGACTAACATCCAAAAGATAACAAAGTGGACCATGGAGGAAGCAGCTAAACGAGAATCTACAGCAGGTGGTTAACCTGAAACAACTCGGTCTGATATGAGTATATAAAATACACAGGTCAATCTAGCTTAAATAAACTGATTAGAGAATGATAGGTGAAGTATAAGGATAATAGATAATAATTCTTCATCAATAGAGAAGAAGCAACAACAACATATGTCATCTCATAATTCATGAGATGATAACAACTAAAATATCATATGAAAGTCTCATGAAAAGGGCAACATCAACAACAACATCGATTAAATCACGTATAAATGCCTCATATCATCGGCATCAACATCGACATAATAAAAGGCTCCCATCAACAACGGGGAGCTAGGCTCCATGGCTAAGCCATACATAAAATCTCAATCAACAACAAAACAACAAGATGGAAACCGCATCATAGCACCAAATAGGACACGTAAGGTCCAAACAACCACATAATGTATTCACCATACGAAAATCTTCGAATAGCACATAGGCTATATATATATAACTCCAACAATAACATTATGGTGAACATATGGAAAACAAAAAAATCTAAAAATCAATAAGAATGAAATCTAGAAATAGCAACAACAACGGTATGGATCCATAACAACAACAACTGCACGTGCATATAATAAGTGGCCTCCCCGGCCTTGCCAAGTACTACAATAGTGTGCTTAACAACGTTGGCCCCCCCGGCCTGATGTATATATGTGGCCCCACCGACCTAGCGCTAGTGGCCTCCCCGGCCTAGTACTGGCAACAACAACAGAATCTGTTACCAACTTCCAAATATGTGTAGCTCCAAAGGAACAAGTCCGGAATTAACCAGTATAGCAAACCTGCGTGTCCCATACCACGTAGTTTATTATATCGTTTAACTCGCTTCCTCGTTCTCTCGAAGAGTGCAAAAATATATGTTTTTATATAGAAAATACTTACTTCGAGAAAATGGGTTTTTAAACGATTTTAGAAATCATTTGGAAATTGTTGCTCTGAAATTCTCTTTATTATAGAGAATACATATATATAAATAGCTTCAAAAATATTTATAAATTTTTGTAAAACATTTATTTTGAAAGCTTTTTCATTTTAAAAATCATTTCGAAAACATGTGCACAGAAACAACAAAAATCAATGAAAATTCAATGAAATTAACATAAGACAAAACCCAAATGAAACTATCAATTCGTAGCACAAATCGACGTTAATGTCAGAATCATCGAATCCAAAAACAATTCAACAGAAAATGCCCAAACTTTGCAAAAGAACTCAGGTCAACGGCTTGTTTTGCCAGGTCGCCCCTTTTAAACTTAGATTTTTTGAGAAAACATGAAACATAAAAGTTAGGGGTGGGCGCGGGTCGGTTTGGTGCGGTTTGAAGTCCAAACCGCTTCCGCACCGCATCAAACGGTTAATCAAAAATACAAACCATTATACTAATCTTTTAAACGGTTCGGTTTCGGTTCGGTTTGAATGTACTACGGTTCGGTTTCGGTCCGGTCTGGTTTGAACCCGTATTAAATATGAAATAAGAGAATTACTTCCATCAACAATCAATTTACGAAGGCAAATGTGTGATGTTTTTACACTTAAAGGTTAAAACACACAATGTTATACTGAAATGAAAGATTAGTTCTTAACTGTATGAATATTTCAATTTGACATTTAGCTACAAGGGAGATTTTTTTGGTAGATTAACCAAAAATCAACATTAATCAAAGCATAATCATCAAAGAAAATGACTAGAATAAGATTATAATTAGCATTTATCCAAACAAAATGAGTTGAAAAATATTATAACAAAACTATAACTTCTTCCTTTATTGCAGCGAATATTATTAATATAATAGCATACGCTAAAAATTGAATATACATCGTTAGAATTTAAAATAAGATAGAAGTTGCTTATATTTTTATCATAAGATTACTAGTGTAAATATTCGGTTCGGTCCGGTTTAATATGGTTGGTTTAATCATCCAAACCGCAACCGAACCGTATCGATGCGGGTCGGTCCGGTTTGGGGTATTTGCTTTGGTTAGAAGATTCGGTACGGGTTTTCGCACCATTTTTGCGGTTCGGTGCGGGTGGTTTCCGTATAGCGGTGCGGTTTATGCCCACCCCTAATAAAAGTTGAAGATGATTGCCATAGATTAAAGTCAGAAAAAGAATCGCCTAATTCGGACATTCGAGTCAAAAGTTATGACAATTTCAATTCTCAGGTCTAAAATTACAAAACTCTGAATAATTAAAATAACGACAGGGCTGCGGCTTAAAGAGCCAATTGGACCCTGTAGAATGTAGAATTTGATAAATCATAAAACATAAAAGTTAAAGAGCATTGCCATAGCTAGAATTCATAATAAGAATCACCTAATTCGAATGTTCGAGTCAAAAGTTATGGCAATTTCAATTCTCAGGTCTAAAATTACTGTCGCTGTCATTTTGCTCTAGGGATAGAAAGAAAGAAGTGCAATTTTTACTAATTTAACTTCAAAATTTCATAAAACGCAAAACATGAAACTTGTAGAAAAATGTCTAAGTTTCTAGGATATCAAAAATTATCAAATTTGGATAAGTAGTGTAAAAGATATGGCGAAATTTATTTCAGATATAATCTCAGGAAATTTTTCTTTAAGGACAGAATTGCACTTTTACTTTCAATTCTGTTTCAGGTCAGTCAAACTTCCATATATCGAAATGTAACAAAAAGAGAAATTGTTTCTTATTGAGTCTAGTTTCTAACCCATAAAGAATGAACTAAAAACAGGTTAGAAACATGTATGATATCACTATTTTACTCATGTGTATTTCCCTAATGCATTTTCAGCAAGCATAGAAACCCAAAAATCATCTTCCAAATTCACAAATTCAACCAAAGGTTCATCTAATACAAATAAAAACAAACATGCAAACTTGAATAAACAAGAAAAGTGAGTGTTTAAACTCACCTTATATTATTTGCAGCGAATTTAGTGAATCTAGCAAGCAAGATTGAGACTTTAGGCCTTGAATTGAAGCTGGAAACCTGTTAGAGACAAAATGAAGTATTTGACCTAAACAAATTAATACACATCAATCCAAGTCAAATACAATATATAACTCTCATCACTTATATACATAAATGGAGACATCAAAAGAAAATATACATAAACCTCCAAAATACAATATAGTCTATAATTGTCTCCTTAGGAAGCCCAATGTCCAAAATTTAATGTCCTTATACCTAAAAAGCCCAATGTTAAAATGTATCTATACAGGTGCATTTTTACAATATTCCTCATTTAACTTGGACCTTACTTTGTATAAATTGGCTAGCTTGCCATCGGAAAATTAGTTTACTTTGAGTGTGCTTGGAAACCACTAATATGCACTTTGTGTCACACTTTTGGACATGCTACTTTAGATTGTGACTTGCACAATAATAACACAGTTACATTCCCTACTAATAATCAAAATAAGCAACATAATGAAGATCGTCTTGTTACTGTTCAAACATCTACTTCTGACCTGAATCATAAGCCATAAATATAGTGAATCGCCCCAAAGCAAAAGTATTCAAGTCTGGCAAAAGAAATCCAAAGTTGACAATAACAATAAAGACGATAACTTGAGTTTGAATGTTGAAATGAGTGAAGGCAATAAAAGTGGAGGCGGGACACAAGAACAAATGGAAAATGACCACTCTTCTTTACAAAATGTTTATGTAGCCAAATCTCTGCATAATGCTAAATTAATTGAAATCACAAGAAATCATTTTGCTCTACTATAGGACTTGGACGAAGGAGAATTCTCTGAACAAGCTACGAACTCTGAAAATGCAATAACTAATTATTCTCCTGATGACGCCCTTATTATAAATACATCATCCACTTATGTTCTTAACACTTCACTTGCACATGTGTCTCCTGACATAATTATAATCCCTAGCAATTCCAAATAATCATCCCCACACCTTTCAAAACTTGAATTCTGAATCTCTTCCTTGCAACAACAATATCACTCCTAGTTCTCCTTCATAGGAGAATCCACTAATAATCCCCAATTCTTCAGTACATGATACCCCTCATTCTGTGCATGTTATGGACATGCACAATTCCACTGTGCATAATTCCAGTAACAATCTTGATAGCCCATATGCTAACCTCAAACCCCCCTAATACTATAACTCTTTTCCAACCTGATAAGATCCTAAATCCTCCTTCTAATTCTACCATTGCCTTTAATGAGGAGAATAATAATTCTTCAAATAAAAAGAAAAAGGATTGGTATACAAATAAAAACAAACAGAAACATTCCTCTGATTCTGATGATCTGAATTCTAGTGCAGAATTCAATAATGCTCAAATCTTTCCTAATATCACTTCAGCACGTAAAATAGCATCTAATGCAAGCATAAGGATTACTAGGCTTTCTGCCCCTAAAAAAATCTGTCATGTTAGATAGCATTGGTTTCTAGAATGTAAAGGGAGCCCATAATGATACTAAAATTCATGAAATTAAACATTTCCTCCATACTAATCATCTGCAGCTTATTGCTTTTTATGAAACCAAACTCAATGATGATTTAACTTCTAAAGCAGCTAACCGTATACCTCCTACCTGGTCATATAATCATAATCTTGGTCATACTCCCTATGATCGTCTCCTTATTCTTTGGAATCCTCAAATATACTATGTCATCAATCTCAACTAATGGATAATACAGTCATTATAATATCACTCATCTTCCTTCCAACCTTCCTTTTATATAACATTCATTTACGCAGACAACACCAAAAATGCATGACAACTTTTTGATATCCTTCATTCTCTCCAATCTCCCCTTCTGCCTTGGTTATGTCTTGTATATTTTAACAGCATGCAGTCTTTTTCTAAAAAATATGGTGGTAATCCTTTAATGCTTTCTGATATATCTCCAATTAATTATGATATTAATCAATCAAACCTCCTCCAAATTCCTAAAACTGGATCTCTATTCACTTGGAATAATTGCAGTAGATCTAGAAATAAATTTTATGTAAATTGTATAGATCTTATTTTATTGCTCTTGCTTTCTCCACTCGGCCTTATATTATCTCCTATTTTCAAGCCCCAATTCTCTGAGATCACAGCCCCTTATTTTGAACTGGGGCATGGTAGTAAAAAAGGTCCCTTCTATTTTAATTTTTAAAATTTTTGGACTAATGAACTTAATTTTTTATATCTTAAAGCTTAAGTATGGAACTCTCCTGTGAATGGTAATCTAATGTTCATTCTCCAAAGAAAATTAAAGCTTACTAAGAGTATGTTAAAGGTCCGGTCTCTGATAAATTTGGCAATGGTAATCTTCATTCTAATACAATTAGGGAGGAGCTTCATGCTCAATACTTCTTCTACAAGCAAACCCTTCAGACATTGATAATGAGCATCTTCATACTTCACAACTAGTTGATGCTATTAAAATGTAGCTTGAAATGGCTAAGCAAAAGAATAGGAATCATGTACTGAAGGAGGTGATAGGAATTCTAAAATGTTTCATAATTCTCTCAAGCTTAAAAGGCTAATACTATTATACATACACTGAAAGATCATCATGGATCTCAATTAAATACTCAGGCAGAAATAAAGGATGCATTTCTAACTTATTAAACACACCTTCCATTTGACACTTCAATTCCTTACTTTGATCTATCTCCCTTGCATTATCTTTACATAAATGTCATATTGATGTTCAATCAAGCAACCTCGTTAAGCAAATATCCTAAGAAGAAATCTTAAAAACTATATTTGAAATGAGACCTTCTAGTTCTCTTGGACCTAACGGCATCTGTAACACCTCGTAAAATTTGATAAAAAATTAAATAATTAAAATAAGGCTAAAATTGAAAATTTAAATATCAGAATTTAGTCACAATAGATACAATATTATGTCCATGGCGATTTCCTGATCAATTTCCATATATAAATTTTTGTAATCGGAGTTCAAATAGAGAAGTTATGGACATTTGAATTTTCCGAGTTTAAAAGAATTCAAAAGAGTTTAAATTTAAAATTTGAAATTTTGAATTTGAAAAGTTAACAGAGGCTTAAGGTCTAAATAAACGTTAGTGATAATGTTAAGGAATTAATAAAGTTACATTAAGTTATAAATAAAATAAAAATGATAGGAAATAAACTAACGGTCACCACTAGGATCGATCGACCGCCCAAAGGCAGCGATCGACTGGTGAAAGTGTTGACGGCTAGGTTTTCTTATGCCATGAAAGTCCCGGATTGAATTTGTTATCATCAAAAATCACTCCAACTTGATCGAAACCTTGAAGAATACTGAAGAATGATCCATAAAGAATGATAGAGATAACAAGACCTTTCGAAAGAGTCGAAGGGATGCCTTTGCAAAATATTGGATGAGTAATGCACTTTCGAAGAGGTCAAAAGGGGACTGGGACACCTTTTCACTTCAATTAATTACCTTTTGGAATGGTTGCTGCCGCATGTGTAGAGATGTTTTGAATGTGTTAAAGGCACCTTTCAAGGGCAATAAATTATAAGCTTCTACTTGAGCGCCAAACCTTTCAAAACAGCGGGTTTCGCCATCATGTACCTTCTGTAGAAGAACATTTGGATAGAGCTACCCCTTGAAAGCATAGATTAGCCTTTCGAATCGGTTGAAACCATCCACAATTATAAACGAAAGCTTACATGAGTTTAACAACAAGGATGGGGGTTCCACTTCAATCAATAAGTATGCACTTGAAAGCCACCTACTACATTGAAGCCTTCTACTATACTCCAACTCATTCGGAGTCCGAGAGGTACACCTTTCGACAGTGTCAAAAGCCCACATCTTATCCTACCTGCAACAGCACATCAACTGCAAAGTGGAGGGCGCTTCTATACCTTTCGATGAAGTCAAAAGCACTCAAGTTCCATTCAGAAGAAAAATAAGAAAGGCACCCAAAACTTAGCTGCAATGGAAGGTCTTCAAGGCATCCTTTTGACCAAGTCAAAAGGACTGACTCGAAAGGGTCCAACCCACGCCTATAAATAAAACCCTAGGGGTATTATTTGAGGGGTCCAATTTTATTGACTTAATACCTATTATTTCTTAAATTTGTAAACCCTAATTCTGAAATCAAGTTGGGGATTTTACTTCTTTGTAATACTTAGGTTTCTAGAAATCAAGGAAATTATTATTAAAAGAAGTATACGACATTTCTGAATATGCTGAATATTCTGTGGCTTCATTATGTTTCTAGTCATAGTTTACTTATGTCAATGTCGATCGAAAGATAACCTTTCGAAGGAAAAGAAACCTAGTAGATAAATTAAAATCCTTAGAGCCAATAGGTCTCAACCTTAAGTTACTTCAACCACCTCGAAAGGGGGTTTCGAAGGGATTCTAAGTCATCGCAACTAGTTCGAAAGGGGAGTTTCGAAGGAATTCTAACCATATTAATCATTTTGGAAGGTCCTTTTGAAAGAGCTTTGGAGTACCTTTACTGGATCGAAAGGTGCTTTCGAAGGAGCTAGTCTCACTTTTCTACTTTAGGGTGTTGACAAGTTTTCTTGTTAATAGAATTATTTTAATCTGATTGTTTTGATGCTTTTCTAACCTCTATAAATAGAGGCCTAGCCCTCTCACTTTTCTTTATAAAGTCTTGGTGACTACGGCGAAGCTCTGTCGGGTTCCTTCTTTAGATTTCAGAATCAGTTAGGATTTTCAGGTAAAAGGTTTAGATCCTTAATTATTTGGATTCTAATTCTATTCCTCTTTAGTTTCTTATTCTAAATCTAATCTTGTCTATATACTATCCTCTTGTTGCATGTTCCAAAAAAAGGAGATCTGAAAGAGAATATTGGAACAGTGTGAATCAAATCCAAATAAAAGCAGGCAATATCTGAGAGTGAAAATTTCAGTTTTTTCATTTTAGTAATTGTGTATTAGTCGTTTGGATTTGATATATGTCTTGGGACATTTTGGTAAACAAAAAACATAACACAAAAATCCCTAGAATTTCCCCAAGTAAATGTCAAGTCATTAATATGTTGGAATTTCAGTTGTCCTGTACTAATATAGTACAATCAGATATATATTTGAGAGTTAAGTAATTTATAATCTATTCCACTTTATCTCTTTTGATTTCTCTTGTAGTGTTAAAGGATTCCATAAATAAAATTAGAAATGGTGTGCAAAGTATGAATTTGACTATTTGTATTTTACAGTGCTTATTTCTGTAAATTTAATGAGTATGAATCCCTTTTTCACTTCAAGGTGGTACTTGCAAAAGTCGAATAAAATATGATGGTTTAAAATGTAAGATGTGTTTCTTGAAATACAGGAGTTAACTCTATTATACTAATATGAGATAAGATTGGTATCATTCCATTTGTATACAAGTCTAGTTGTGTTGGCTAAGGATATTAGCTATTTTTGGTTGGAGATTGGGACTTGTGTGAGTTTGGCATTTTAATTAATTCAGTAAGTGACTTCTTTACGTGTGATTAGGAATATTTATATATACCTTAGATCTCGTGTGTGTGTGTGTGTATACAAGTAATGTATTGATTACAATGTATTGATCATACTGAATATTATTAATAGGGTATTTAATAGCATTTAATTTCTTAGGAAGATAGTAATTAATGATTATGGAAATAAATCCATAATTAAAGTTGAAATAAGGAGTTCTACTTATTTGGCCTTGAGTATTGATGGTGTGAGAAAGTTTATATACAATCAGTGTATATATATATAAAGTATGACTAATTTATAGGGATGTGAGGTCAGTCTAAAACACATAGAAGTCTGCCCAGTTAAATCTGGCTACCAGTAGTGTGACTTTGGGGACTGATGCAAGACATTGCCTATAAAAAATAAGCTAGATGGAAGCAAGGTTAGTCCCAATTCTATAGGGTAAGTCTGCCCAGTAATCTGACTACCAATACCTACGAATGGTTGGACTAATCTGAATCATCATAGTTGGGTTATGGTTTATAAATACGTTGTATATGGTTCATAAATATGATGTCAACTGGGCAGAACCATAGAAGGACCCGCCTTGGGTTAACTATTAAATGCCGGGAACCTGCCTATTTATAGGTATTAAATGGTCAGAGTCTGCCTATTTCCCATTAAAAGGTATTAAGTGGCTTGGGTGTTTTCTGTTGCATTATTAACGATAGTTGAGTTAGAATTTGGAATTGGACTGAGAAAGCCCATTGGGCCTACAGTTGAAGTTTTTGGTATTATTATTATTTAATAAGACATATTATTTATCTATATGATACTGTCCAAATACAATTATGGTAAAGCCTGAAATTTTCATTCATCAAACATTTGTTGTTCATACTCCCTCTTCACTATAATATACAGGTTAGAGGAGACGATACTGATTTTGGAGACGAAGATGGAGAAGAAGGCATATGGTAGTTGTCTATCTATTTATATTCTTCTTTCTAGTAATTTATGTACCCAGTTTCAGACAAATGTGTATTTTCAAATATTATACTGTGGAGGTTTTAAATTCATATGTTGTGGGATTCTACGACAACTTTTATGTTTCTGAACTTCTTTTCTTTCTATCAAATAGGTACATGTTTTTGATATTATATTTTATGCATTCCACTATGAGATTCTAAAAGTATAGATAGATAGCTCAGTATACCGTGTATTGTTTCAACTTTATCTACCTAATAGTTCGTTTTGAGATGGGCCTATGGTTCAGTGGACTTTTATTGGATTAAGAATTAATCCGTTTCGGAGTAGGTTGTTACATTTGGTATCAGAGCTTATATTACCCGATCAAAAGGGAATAGGTATATGTAAGAGTGCGTACTTGTTATATTTGAAGTATTTTTCAAAACCCCTATATATATACTCCTATGTGTATTCTTTAAAGAACATGTACAAACACACTAGGAAAATCTGTATTTCAGCAAGTGATACTATCTTAGGAAACTATCACTAAAAAGTTTAAACCTACCAATAGTTGATATGGTTGAAAGGTCAGAAACTAGGAATCCATCCACTCAAGGAACACCAAATATATAAGGTATGCCAAAATGGTTCAAACAATACCTAAGGCATATGGGGCAGGTTCCCGTTCCACAACAAGTTGCACTCACAACTCCACCTATTGAAGTAGCACTCCGACCTTTAGACTTCCCCAAACTATGCAAACTTCCAAAATATGGGGAGAAGAGTGTACACCGGAGTTGAGGACATTCTTGAGACAAAGACTTGGATCAATCATTGTGACCGCATATTTAACGAGCTTCGATGGGAAGACAGGATCAAGTGGAGGGTGGCTGCATGGCATCTTAAAAGAGAGGCATTAGATTGGTGGACTAGAGTAGTAGAAGAAAATGCTAAGGAGAAGATCACTTGGGCTGGGTTTAGGACTCACTTTGAGTAATGGTTCATGTCCAGTCTGGAAGTAAGTCTCTAATTGGAGAAACTTATACAGTTGAAGTAAGGAGACTCCACTTTGAGGGAGTACATCAATAAATTCATAGAGTTGGAAAGTTTGGATTGAGCTTTATTGACACCCAGATGAAGAAGGCGATAAAGTTTGTGAATGGTCTAAATTCTCACCTTAGGGAATTGCTTTTGGCCAAGATTCCCATGTGTGCTGTTTATGAGGTGAATATTGAGATGCCTTTGCTACAAAATGCTGGTAGTGGGGAAAAAGAAAAGGAGAAGGTTTGGCCGAAACAAAATCAAGAAGAAGCTCGGAAAGGAGGATTTTAGGAAAACAAGAAACCTAAGGGGAAGATTAAGAAAGAGGGAATAATTTGTAGAAGGTTTCAGAAAAAGTGGCTCATTACTAAAGACTGCAAAGTGAGCTTGGTGAAGGAGGAATTCAAGGGAAAATGCTACCACTGATTTTAGGAAGGGGACTACAAGAATCTGTGTCCGAACCTAGCTAAAGAAGGATATAGGGGCAAGCTTATGCTATTGAAGTGATTCCTATCTCAAGTAAACCACCTCCGAGAGACCAAGGGAAAGCCGCACTAGAGGGTACAATTATCATCTCTGGAAATACTATTCGTACCTTATTTGATAGAGAGCATCCTATTCATTCATAGCAGTTAAATCTTTGAATCTGAAACACATGTTGTCACCGACCCAATAGTCGTATCCATCCCTATTGGGGGTCGAAATACCTTTCTTTAATCTGTACAGACCTAGTCGTGGATATTTGTAATGTTGATTTTACATGTAATGCGTCAGCCTTGGCTTCGAGGAGTACGGAAAAATCCTAGGGATGGACTGGATATCTTACTATGGGCCTATCTTAGATCGTGAGAAGAGGATAATTTTTTTAAGGAGTTGTAAAGGACGAGATATTGATGTTCGTTATGCATCCCAAAAGTCAGTTGAGTTGAGCTATTTGTATTCTCTTAGCTTGTCACGAGATGAGCTCTCATTTATGCCCATAGCTCGAGACTTTACAGATGTTTTTGAAGAAGTCTGTGATCTTCCATCTCGTAGGGAGATCGATTTCAGAATTGATTTGGAGAATGACGCTACCTGTCGCACTGCCATTGCGGCATATGGCTCCTGAAGAAAGGCAAGAGTTGGACAAGCAGATTTTAGAGCTTTTGCAGAAAGGATTTATTCGTAGTAGTATTTCGGAATAGGGATCACTAGTTGTTTTTGCCACTAAGGCAGATGGCTCATTAAGGCTATGCATCGATTATTGAGCGTTAAACAAGTTAACAAAGAAGAATGGATACTCTCTACCTAGGATAAATGATTTGTTCGATCAGCTCATTGAGGCCAAAGCCTCTTCCCAGTTAGACTTGGCTACCAGATTTCATCAATTAAGGGTAGACAAAGAAAGTAAGGTGAAGACCACTTTTTGCACACTTGATGGACTATATGAATGGAAGACGATGCCTTTTGGTTTGACAAATGACCCCGCATATTTTATGGATTTGATGAGTAGAGTTTTTAGAGGGCAGGTAAACAAGTTTATTGTAGTATTTGTAGATGAAATTCTAGTGTTCTCCAAGAATGAAGGTGAATATCAGAAACATCCAAAGGAGGTACTAGACTCCTTGAGAAGACACCAACTAAAAGCCAAATTCTTCAAGTGCCATTTTTGGCAAAAGGAGGTGAAATTTATAGGTCAAATTGTTTCCCAAAAGGGATTGTCTATTGATCCTGCTAACATGGAAGCTATTCAGGATTGAATATTTTGAGGAATGCTACAGAAGTTAAAAGTTTTCTTGGTTTGGCAGGATATAATTGAAAGTTCATCAAAGACTTCGCAAAGATAGCAGTATTATTAACTCGCCTAACTAAGAAGAACTTAGCCTTTGTATAGGATGAAAGATATGCAAATTCTTTTGAAACATTGAAGGGGCTACTAACTAGTGCACCCATACTAACAATCCCAGGTGGATCGAAGCGTTTCACTGTATACACCAAAGCTTGTGGGATAGGGCCAGGAGTTGTCCTCATGCAAGAAGGGAAGGTAATAGCGTATGCCACTAGACAACTGAAAGACCATGAGAAAAGGTATCCAGCTCATGATTTAGAATTAGTAGCTATTGTTTTTGCGTTGAAGATGTGGAGGCACTATGTTTTAGGAGAGAGGTTTGAATTATCCATTGACCACAAATCTCTTAAATACCTCTTTTTCCAAAATGACTTAAATCTTAGACAACAAAAATGGATGGAGTTTATAGCATCATATAACTTTGAGATTCAGTATACCCAAGGCAAAGGGAATGTCATTACCGATGCCCTCAGTCGAAGGCATGCTACTCTTAGTGCTACATATGAGTGGAGGCAATTGGAGTTCCTCTCGAATTTTAATTTCCAACCGCTAACAGTACTCACTCAAGGACGTTTGGCAGCAATGGAGGTAAGACTAGCACTAATGGATTGCATCGGGCAAAGACATAAGGAAGATACAAGCTAGTAGAAACTTTTGATAAGCTATGCAGAGGAGAATATTTCCCGCATACTAATAGATATGAAATAGACACAAGAGGATAGTTGAAAAGAGATAGACGCCTATATGTCCTCATATTTGAAGATGTTTTGGAAGAAGTTCTAGCTGAGTTCCACCATTATAAGATGACTATTCACCCCGGAGAAGATAAAATGTATAGGGACATGAAAAGGATTTTCAATTGGCTAGGGATGAAGAAAAGGATAGCGGATTATGTCTCTAGGTGTTTAACATGCCAAAAGATTAAGACGGAGCAAGAGAAGCCCGGAGGACTATTATTACTGTTAGAGGTGCCGACTTGGAAGTGAGTGCATATATCTATGGACTTTATAGATAGGGTGCCTAGAAGTTAAAGAGGCAATGAAGCTATTTGGATTATAGTGGATAGGCTCACTAAGAGCGCCCACTTTATTCTCATTAAGAGTAATAGGACTTTAGCATCTCTAGCATAGATTTATGTCAAGGAAGTGGTGCGACTCATGGAGTTCCAGTTAGCATTATTAGTGACAGTGACCCTTTGTTCACGAGTGAATTTTGGAGGGTTTTCAATCTGCTATGGGAACTACTTTGAATTTTAGCACTACTTATCATTCACAGACCAATGGTCAGATAGAAAGGGTAAACAGAATTCTTGAAGATTTATTGAGAGTTTGCATCATGGATTTTGGAGGACCTAGGAGCAGCACTTGCCTTTGGTGGAGTTCGTGTATAATAATAGTTACCAAGCAATGATTGGCATGACACCCTTTGAAACCTTATATAGGAGGCCATGTAAATCACCTAATTGTTGGTGGGAAACTACCGACAAAATCCTACTTGAACCAGATTTAGCTCGCAAGACCTCAGAGAAGGGAGAAGTGATTAGGAGGGAAATGAAGCCTGCACAAGACCATAAGAAGTCCTATGCTAACAAGAAAAGAAAGGATCTAGTGTTTTCGATTGGGGAAATGGTATTTTCCAAGGTTTCCCCTGTTAGGAAGGTTATGAGATTTGGTACATCTAGGAAGTTGAGGCCAAGTTTCATTGGGCCTTTCCAAATTTTAAAGAGGATGGGGAAACTTGCTTATAGGGTGGAGCTTTTGTAAAAATTAGCAGGAATCCACGATGTCTTTCATGTTTCACACTTAAGGAAATGTCTGCCTAACGCTGCCAATATAGTAGAGCCTGATCTGTTAAAAGATGTTGAGATAGAGTATTTAGGCCCTCGTGCTCCTGCTTGCATAGTGGAGCATGAAATTAAGAAGCTTCGTGACAAAGAAATTAGGTTGGTCCGAGTACAAAAGGGAGATAACCCAACAGAAAGCATATAGGAAACCGAAGAAAAGATGAAGGCTTCTCAACTTGGGCTTTTCTCTAGTAAACTTTTCTCTCCAAAATTTAATATTTGGTTGCATCGTGGTTGCTAGATTGGATGTAGGAGATGGTTGCCACACTTTTTACTATTATTAGTGCACTCATATAAAATTTCATGTATATTTAGGATGCTCGCATACATGCCTATATGTCTCGATCTTGCTTTCACGCTAGGATTGTGCTTACCTATAGTATGTTGCATACATAATCACACTGCATTTTTGGTTGAATAGATGGTTGTATAACATGGTTGTTGAGTGCGCGTTACACTATTTTCCTTTGGGGATTTCGGGGGAGAAATCCATTTTAAGGGAGGGAGAGTGAAACACTCCGTAAAATTTAATAAAAAATTAATTAATTAAAATATGGATAAAATTCAAAAAAATTGTAAATGTTAGAGTTTGGTCACAGAAGTTGCACCATTGTGTCCATGGCGATTTTTACACAAAGTTTTGTAGTCGGAGTTCAAACGGAGAAGCTATGGACACTTAAAGTTTCTGAATTTAAAATAGTTCAAATGAGTTTAAATTTAAAATATGAAATTTGAAATTGAAAAGTTAACAGAGGCTTAAGCTCTAAGTAAACGTTAGTGATAATGTTAAGGAAGTAATAAATTTAAATAAGTAATGAACAAAATAAAAATGGAAGGAAATAAAACGGGTCACCACTAGGATCGGTCGATCGCCCAAGGGCAGCGGTCGACTGGTGAAAGCGTTGACGGCTAGGTTTTCTTAGGCCATGAACGATCCGCTTTGAATTATTTTAATGGTTCTGATGTTTTCTAACCTCTATAAATAAAGGCCTAGCCTCTTCACTTTTCTTCATAAAATTTTGGTGGCAACAACGAAGCTCTATCGGGTTCCTTCTTTAGATTTCAGAATTAGTTAGGATTTTTGGGTAACTGGTTTAGTCCATCAATTATTTGGATTCTACTTCTATTCCTCCTTAGTTTTTGATTCAAAATCTAATCTAATCTATATCTGCGCAGTTAAAGTTCTTAGCAGTTCCATAGCAGTGGATGTGCAAAAAGTTATGGCGGGGATAAAGTAGGGATATAGCGAAAAATAACGAAGGTGCAAAAAGGTTCATTAGATATAATACCAAATATTTAAGATTAATTTATTCTCATTCTTGCATCATTTATGTTGGAAAAATAAATATTATTTAATCTTATATAACAAAACCAAACAATATCATGATTAATGCAGTCCAAATTTAGAGACTACAATAGATTTTTAACTTATATTGAGTACTTATGCCTAAATTTAGGTCTTTGTGCTAACTTTATTGGTTTGATTCAAAACTAAACTAGTCAAATCAACCTTTTATATTAATGTTGCTAAAGAAGGTGCTAAAAACCCTAGATTTGGAGGGTGTAGCGGAGAATAGTGGGGCTTAAAGTGGATATGCTATTTACTAGCCTTATATTGAAAAAGCCTAGCGCTTGAAGAGTGCTACGTGCTATAGTGGGGATTTTGTGAGGCTTTTGCGGGGCTTTAACTACACAGATCTATATATAATCTACTTGTTGTATATTCCAAAAGAGGGAGACCTGAAAGAGAAGATATGATTGGTGTGAAAAAAAATCCAATTAAGAAGCAGGCAATAATCTGTTAGCGGAAAATTCAGTATTCCCATTTTAATAATTGTGTAGTAGTTGTTTGGATTTGATATATGTCTTAGAAAATTTTGGTAAACGAAAGCATAACACTAAAACCCCTAGAATTTCTCCAAGTAAATATCAACCCATGAATATGTTGGAATTTCAATTGTCTGGTACTAATATAGTAGAATCAGATCTGTGTTTTAGATCTATGCAATTTATAATAAATTTCACTTTATCTGTTTTGATTTCTCTTGTAGTGTTAAAGAATTATAAAATAAATAAAGTTAGAAATAGTGTGCAAAGTATGAATTTAACTATTTTTAGTTTGCACCACTTATTTCGGTAAATTTAATGTGTATGAATCCCTTTTTCACTCTAAGGTGGTACTTGCAAAAGTTGAATAAAATATAAAAGGTTTAAATTATAAGATGTGTTTCTTGAAATAGAGGAGTTAATTCTATTATATTAATATGAGAAAAGAGTGATATCATTCCATTTTTGTACAAGTCTGGTTGTGTTGGCTAAGGATATTAGCTACTTTTATTTGGAGCTTGGAACTTATGTGAGTTTGACATTTTAATTAATTTAGTAAGCGAACTTTTTGCATGTGATTAGGAATATTTGTTTTACCTTAGATCTCTTGTGTACGTATATGTGTGTGTGTGTGTGTGTGTGTGTTAGTAGCGAATTGATGATAGCATATTGATTGTATTGAATATTATTAATAAGGTAGTTAATAACATTTAATTTCTTAGGAAGGTAGTAATTAATGATTATTGGAATTAATCCATAATTAAAGGAGAAATAAAGAGTTCTACCTTATATGGCCTTGCGTATTGACGGTGTAAGAAAGTATATATACAATTAGTATATATATGAAGTATGACTAAGTTATAGGGATGCGAGGTCAGTTAAAGCACATGAAGTCTGTCCAGGTAAATCTGGCTATCTGCAGTGCGACTTTGGGGACTGATGTAAGACATTACCTATAACAAATAACCTATGTGGACGCGATATCGGTCCTAATTTTGTTGGGTAAGTCTGCCCAGTAATCTGGCTACCGGTACATATGAATGGTCGGACTAATATGAGTCGTCACGGTTGGGTTATGGTTCATAAATATGTTTAGATATGGTAGGTTTGAGATCTTTGGTGGGGTCAACTTTTGGTTTGGGGATATTAAGTGATGATTGTAGGGTCCACCTCTTTTCCATATAAGAAGTACTTAGTGACCTTTGGATTTCTTACGATGTCGGCTGGAGAGAACCACAGAGGAACCCACCTTGGGTTAGGTATTAAGTGAACGGGACCTGCTTATTTTATAGGTACTAAATTGTTCGAATATGCTTATTTCCCATTAAAGGGTATTAAGTGGTTCGGGTGCTTTCTCTTACATCATTAACTATAGTTGTATTAGAATTTGGAATTGGACCAGGAAAGCCAATTGGGCCTACAGTTGAAATTTTTGGTATTGTTATTTAAAATGTGTAAGTCATAATACTTATCTAAATGAAACTGCCTAAATACCATTATGGTAAGGCCTAATATTTTCATTTACCAGATATTTGTTGTTCTGACTCCCTCCTCATTACAACACACATGTTAGGAGAGACCATGTTGATTTAGGAGACGAAGACGGAGAAGAAGGTTTGTGGCAGTTGTCTATCTATTTGTGTTCTTATCTCTGGTATTTATGTACCTAGTTTCAAACAAATGTGTATTTTCAAACATTATATCATGGAGGATTTATGTTGACATGTTGTGGGATTTTGTGATAACTTGTATGTTTCTGAACTGGTTTTTTTCTATGAAATTGGTACATGTTTCTGATATTATATTTTATCCATTCCTATGTGAGATTATGAAAGTATGGATAGACAGCTCTGTGTACTATTTATTATTTTGACTTTATCAACCCAACAGCTCATTTTGAGATAGGCTGTGACGCCCCACCTCTATGCTCACGCTAGCCAAGAACACCACTAGGTAATGTTGTCAACTAGCGCGAAGAATAAGGCTGTTGAGGAGCGACCATATGTGTAATTGCTTTAGGCGAGTACCGATATGTCAGATAGTGTAACATGCATTTCATTTCAAGAGGAAATCTGACATATCTAATACAAACTCAAAGCTACCACACAGTGGCTATGAGGCCTTCGGAAACAAATATAGAAATAAACATAACATAAATCAGTCACAGGCATTCATATCACAAAGGCGGAAACATATATGAATATATAACACCAAAAAGGTGTACATCAGAGTAGTGGTCAAATAAGATCCACAATATCACAAAAGAATAGATACAAGTGCTAGACAAAAGAATAAGTATACATCATGGAGTCTATCTCTCGAATGTATAACAACAAAAACTACAAATGTAATGTAGTTAGACAAAAGTCAGAAGGTGATCCCAGATAAGGAGTCAAGCAGAAGCACCTGTAACATCTCGGTCTGACCCGAGTATTATTTAATAAGAAAATAACAAACGGATCAGTCTAGCTATAAATATCAGATAAAGGAATGAGATATAAGCAGA
This sequence comes from Allium fistulosum, assembly GCA_030737815.1. NCBI lineage: Eukaryota > Viridiplantae > Streptophyta > Magnoliopsida > Asparagales > Amaryllidaceae > Allium > Allium fistulosum. The sequence continues at coordinate 500,651,639 of CM060901.1, forward strand.
GATACAATAAGAACGAATGATAACGATATTGTCCCACTAGAACAAATATGATATAAACAACGGCAAAATCATACAACATCTCATAAATCTCAAAGCACCAAAAAGAATATCATATTCTTTATTTTATTCACCAAACTATAAATATTGACAAACATATTAATGCCAATCGAAAAAGTTGGTGAAACACAAATTCTAGAAATCATCAATTAGAAATCCAGAAATCACAAAGGGGGAGGCCTATCACAAACGGGAGCATGAAAACTCACCAACACGTGTATCACAAATGGAACGCTATTCCATGGTCGCTAACCATAAATTTTGAGCCGAAGCTCCACAAACGGTCCGAAGACCACGGGTCGCTACCCCGCCAAATTGAACTGAAGTTCCACAAAACGGGGTTTAGTCTCCCTCGCAGACAAATAGACATCGCACATCGCTAGTCTAAATCACAAAATGATCATCATCGATTAATAAAAAGTGTGAATTACACTAAGCCAGTAAATATAAGAGTTTAGCTTCATGTCCCATAACCACTAGCTTAACTTAAATAATTATGAACAAACTGTAGATTTCCACTCGAAAATTGTCACAGGATTTTCAGTCGAACAAGTCCATAAATTAACCGACAAAGTAAACGTAAGCGTTTCATACCACTTGTTTTGCTAAGCCGTTTAATTAGATTTTCTCGAATGAATGAGGTAAAGGTTCGTATATACTAATAGATTAGAAAACGATTTTACAAACGAACTTTGTATTAAAAATAGAGTTGAAATCATCTTTGTAAAAGTGTTTGGATATTACTATTAGCATAGAAACCTTTGTATTTAAAAGTGACAAATCACAAAATGATTGTAGAAACAATCAATCACCAAAATTCACATACAAAGACGTGAATCAAATCCAAAGAAATCGATACCGAATCCATCAAAATGGATATTCCCGAAAAATCCCAGAAAAGAAGTTATCAAAGTCAACAAAGGTGCTGACTGTTGGAAATAACATACTCCAGACGTCTGCAGTATATACTCAGACGTCTGCAGTAAGTTTCAGGAAATTCGCTGAAACAAACTCCAGACGTCTGAACTTTCCTGCAGACGTGTGGTGACGAACATTTTTCATGTTCTGCTTCAGTCTAGCCCCCTTTGGGGCAAGTTTGATACACGACGGAAGCGACGAATTGAGCAACTTCGACTGAGGATTTATGCCACTCGACAACCCAGCCTTGTATGGCCTTCCAAAATGCTCCACTAACGTGTTCAAGCATCAAAGGTTTGATTTTTAGCAAATTGGATTCCAATGGAAGTGGTCTCGAGTCCTAATTTGGACTGTTTACAATAAGTAGCTTTTCGGACTTTAATCCGATTAATGATTCTATATTTAAATAAAAATTTAAATATTCAAAACTTCTAAATATGCGGGTTGTTACAGACTCCCCTCCTTAAAGAAATTGCGTCCTCGCAATCTTTAAGAAATAAATAAAAGGTAACAACAACAAAAGCATATCAACACAAAAAGAAGAAATTTGAAATAAAAAGTTCACCTTAAGGAGCACAAGAGAGCAAGTTCGGATGTGTTCGCTCGATGAATTCTCTGGATTCCCAAGAGCAATCCTTAGGATTTGAGGACCATTGAACCTTCACAAGAGGAACATCTTTATTTCGAAGGCGTTTGACCTCCGAAGCAATAATTCGAATGTGATGTTGCTCATAAGTCAAATTAGGCGAGACTTCAATTTCTTCAATAACACCGGGCTCAAGAGTAGAATCGGAATCTCGAAGGCATTTCCGTAGTTGAGAGACGTGGAATACATCATGAATAGCAGAGAATTGAGCCGGTAACAAAAGACGATAAGCCAAGGAACCAATGCATTCGGTGATGGGAAATGGGCCAATATATCGAGGTGCTAATTTTCCCGATCGACTGAAACGCACAACACCCTTCATAGGTGAAACACGAATAAACACAAAATCTCCCACAGAAAATTCTAATTTCCTTCTTCGATTATCGGCATAAGATTTTTGTCTACTTTGAGCTTCTTTCAACCTATGACGAATAAGGTCAATCTTTTCTGTGGCATCACGAATAAAATCTGGACCTAAAACCAGCTTCTCACCGGCTTCAAGCCAAGACGAAGGAGATCGGCATGGCCTTCCGTATAGTGCCTTGAAAGGTGCCATACCAATACTAGATTGGAAGCTATTATTATAGGAAAATTCAACAGGAGAAATATGATCTTCCCAACTTCCACCAAAATCAAGAACACATGCACGAAGAAGATCTTCAAGAGTTTGATTCACACGCTCGGTTTGTCCATCCGACTGAGGAAGATAAGCGGTGCTAAAATTAAGCTTCGTTCCCAAAGATTTTTGAAGACCTTTCCAAAATCCACTAGTAAACAATGGATCACGATCGCTAACAATAGAAGAAGGGACTCCATGCAATTTAATAATTTCCATGACAAAGAGTTTAGCCAAAATAGGTACGGTCCGATTGGACCGAACGGGAATAAAATGGGCAGATTTTGTAAGTCTATCTACTATCACCCATAAGCTATCATGGCCCGAACGAGAACGGGGAAGACCGTCGATAAAGTCCATGGAAATTTGATCCCACTTCCATATTGGAATTTCCAAAGGTTGCAATAACCCACCGGGCCTTTGATGCTCGGCCTTTACAAGTTGGCAAGTCATGCAACGTTTAACAAAGTTAGCAATATCAGATTTCATTCCCTCCTAATAATAAAGTTGCTTCATATCCGCGTACATTTTACTACTACCGAGATGAATGGAAAATTTAGAACGATGAGAATCTTCTAAAATATCTTTACGAAGATCACAAATATTTGGCACGATAAGTCTACCAAATTTCCGAATACCGTCACGAACATCAATATCAAAGTCTTTTAAACCTTCAATATCAATTTTATCCCTACAACTTTGGCTAAGAAGAACCAATTCGGGATCATGCATTTGAGCTTCAAGAATGCGGTCTAAAAGAGAAGGATGAGCCTCGAGGCTACATAAAACAAGAGATGAGCATAAATCGGATTCACGATCTCGAATCTCACAAGTGGACAAAGTCTCAACATCATTCCACTCGGATATCATCATAGAAACAACTGCTTGTTGCTTACGACTAAGGGCATCAGCAACAAGATTTCCTTTTCCAGGAGTATAAAGAATATCAAGATCATACGATGCAAGGAACTCGAGCCAACGTTGTTGACGCAAATTAAGTTCCTTTTGATAAAATAAATACTTCAATGATTTATGATCGGTGTAGAGAACAAATTTCTCTCCCAAAAGATAATGACGCCAAATTCTAAGAGCGAAAACAATAGCCGCGAGCTCTAAATCATGAGTGGCATATCTAGTCTCGGCAGGCTTTAATTGTCTAGAAGCATAAGCGATAACACGTTCCCTTTGCATAAGAACGACACCCAAACCAACACGACTAGCATCGGTAAAAACAGTAAAATCTTGGTTCCCATCGGGAATCACAAGAATAGGAGCATCGGAAAGGAGTTCTTTTAATTTTTGAAATGAAGCTTCACATTTGTCTGACCAAATGTATGTAACTCCCTTCTTTGTCAAACTAGTAAGAGGTACGGAAACTTTTGAAAAGTCTTTTATGAACCGACGGTAATAGCCCGCCAATCCAAGGAAGCTATGAATTTCCGTCACATTCTCCGGTCTCTTTCAATTTTGAATCGCTTCAATCATTGAAGGATCCACGGAAATTCCGGATTCAGAAATGATATGTCCCAAAAATTTCACATGAGATTGCCAAAAGTGGCATTTAGAAAATTTCGCTTTCAATTGGTTGCTCCTAAGAGTTTCCAATACAATACGAAGATGATTTTCATGCTCCTCTTTGGTTTTAGAATAAATAAGAATATCATCTATAAAGATGAGAACAAATCGATCAAGGAAGTCTTTAAAAACTCGATTCATAAGGTCGACGAAATAAGCTGGAGCATTCGTCAAACCAAATGGCATAACTAGCCATTCATAAGATCCATAACGTGTATGGAATGATGTCAAAGGAATGCTATCCTCTGCAATACGGAGCTGATGAAAACCGGTTGCTAAGTCTAACTATGAAAAGACCTTAGCACCACTAAGTTGATCGAATAAATCATCAATCTGAGGTAAGGGATATTTATTCTTGATGGTGAGATCATTAAGCTTGCGGTAGTCAATGCAAAGCCTAAGTGTACCATCAGACTTCTTCACAAAAATAGCTGAAGCTCCCTATGGAGAGGAACTAGATTGAATAAATTGCTTTGCTTCCAATTCGGATAATTGTTTGCGCATCTCCTCATTTTCTTTATTGGACATACGATAAGGAGGACGTGTAATAGGTAGAGCTCCAGGGATTAGATTAATTCTGAACTCAATTGTTCGTTTAGGTGGTAATCCTAGAACGGGCTCAAATATGTCGGGAAATTCACGAACAATGTGAATGAGAGAAATGACATCTTCCTCATCATCGTTATCGTCATCATGAGGATTTAGAGAATACAAGGATGCTTTCGAATTGGAATCTGGATCTTTCAAAACAAGAGAAATCTGCTTAACAGATTGAGGATGCCGAAGATATATTGTCCGCTCCGGACATAAGGTATGGGCTTTATAACGGTTAAGCCAATCCATTCCCAAAATCATTCCGAAACCAAGGTAATGCATAACATGCAAATCGGCACGGAAAGAGTAATCACATAAAATAATTTTGACATCTTTACACAATAAACTGAGTGTTGCGGATCCGCCGACCGAATTCGCAATTCTCAAAGAAGTCATCAAGCCAATAATATCCAAAGAAAAAGCATCAACAAGTTCTTTTGATATAAAAGAGTGAGATGCACCTGTATCAAAAAGAACTCGAATAGGAAAATCACAAAATATAATAATGCCTTCAAGGATAGAATGAGAAATACCATGATCACGAGAAGTGTTATAAGGGGCTTGGACAACATTTAGCTTGCCCTCCTTCTTGCCTTGAAGTTTGGGACACAAAGATAAAGTATGGCCCGAACTCTTGCAATAGCGGCAGAAAAGAGGCTTCGAGCACTTGTTTGCATAATGGTCCTTAGAACCACAATTGTAACATTCTCCACGATGAGTGTTAGGAGTATTTGCTACCGGTTTTGCTTGCTTTCCCTTCTTGTTGGGATTAGGTTTGAATTTAAAAGGTCTCTTCTTGTTGATATTTTGTTTGACTTCAGCATCACTATCTTTATCAGCCTCTTCGAGTCGAAGGGCAATATCAACAAGTTGGTCAAAAGAAACTTCCAATTTTAGAAGTAATGGCTTTTTGAGACTCTTGTTCAAGCCATATTCAAATCTCTGATTTTTCTTCAATGGGGTATTAATGTATTCAACCCCATATTTTGAGAGAGATTCGAAAGATGCGACGTAGTCGGTCACGGAAGATTCACCTTGAACTAGGTCAATGAAGCGTCGGGCTAAAGATACTTTTTCAGCTTCCGGCATGAATTTTAACTCAAACCTTTCCCGGAATTGCTCCCAAGTAAGGTCCGCTTCAATAATTTCGGAGATCAGGAGTTCGTACCAGTCTAATGCTCTTTCTTGGAGCATACTAGAAGCCACTTGGACTCGATGCAGATCAATAAGATTCATGCGAGAAAAGATGCGGTCGCATGTTCGAAGCCAAGCCCGGACTTCTATTATGCTCTCGGAACCTTTAAATGGCTTTCCACCCAAATTGGTGTGATCACTGCACAAACGTGCAAACCTAGATTTAGGATGTGTGGGCTCAGGAATAGGTCTGATAGCTTGAGCATTTCTCATAAGGTCTAGAAGTTGCTGAGCAGATATAAATACTCCATCCTGGGGAGTAGCAATTGATTGACCGGCGCTGGGACGGCCAGGTCTAACAATTTCTTTTCTTTAAGAAAGAAAGAAAAGAGAAAAGGTTAATTTCAGAATGAATATCAGACAAACTTGATTGATAAAACAAGATATCATAAAAAGAAATAAGATAGAACAGGTTCAATGACTCGAATTAAATCCTATCGCACGATTCCTAAGAAAGACTTAGGACAATGATCCTTGCTAGATTATTCTACATTGTTCTGAAGTTTGGCTCTAATACCAAGCTGTGATGCCCCACCTCTATGCTCACGCTAGCCAAGAACACCACTGGGTAATGCCGTAGACTAGCGCGAAGAATAAGGCTGTTGAGGAGCGACCATCTGTGTAATTGCTTTGGGCGAGTACCGATATGTCAGATAGTGTAACATGCATTTCATTTCAAGAGGAAATCTAACATATCTAATACAAACACAAAGCTACCACACAATGGCTATGAGGCCTTCGGAAACAAATATAGAAATAAACATAACATAAATCAGTCACAAGCATTCATATCACAAAGGCGGAAACAGATATGAATATATAACACCAAAAAGGTGTACATCAGAGTAGTGGTCAAATAAGATCCACAATATCACAAAAGAATAGATACAAGTGCTAGACAAAAGAATAAGTATACATCATGGAGTCTATCTCTCGAATGTATAACAACAAATGTAATGTAGTTAGACAAAAGTCAGAAGGTGATCCCAGATAAGGAGTCAAGCAGAAGCACCTGTAACATCTCGGTCTGACCCGAGTATTATTTAATAAGAAAATAATAAACGGATCAGTCTAGCAATAAATATCAGATAAAGGAATGAGATATAAGCAGAGATACAATAAGAACGTATGATAACGATATTGTCACACAAGAACAAATATGATATAAACAACGACAAAATCATACAACATCCCATAAATCTCAAAGCACCAAAAAGAATATCATATTCTTTATTTTATTCACCAAACTACAAATATTGACAAACATATTAATGCCAATCGAAAAAGTTGGTGAAACACAAATTCTACAAATCATCAATTAGAAATCCAGAAATCACAAAGGGGGAGGCCTATCACAAACGGGAGCATGAAAACTCACCAACACGTGTAGCAAAAATGGAACGCTATTCCATGGTCGCTAACCATAAATTTTGAGCCGAAGCTCCACAAACGGTCTGAAGACCACGGGTCGCTACCCCGCCAAATTGAACCGAAGTTCCACAAAACAGGGTTTAGTCTCCCTCGCAGACAAATAGACATCGCACATCGCTAGTCTAAATCACAAAATGATCATCATCGATCAATAAAAAGTGTGAATTACACTAAGCCAGTAAATATAAGAGTTTAGCTTCATGTCCCATAACCACTAGCTTAACTTAAATATTTACGAACAAACTGTAGATTTCCACTCGAAAATTGTCACAGGATTTTCAATCGAACAAGTCCATAAATTAACCGACGAAGTAAACGCAAGAGTTTCATACCACTTGTTTTGCTAAGCCGTTTAATTAGATTTTCTCGAACGAATGAGGTAAAGGTTCGTATATACTAATAGATTAGAAAACGGTTTTATAAACGAACTTTGTATTAAAAATAGAGTTGAAATCATCTTTGTAAAAGTGTTTGGATATTTACTATTAGCATAGAAACCTTTGTATTTAAAAGTGACAAATCACAAAATGATTGTAGAAACAATCAATCATCAAAATTCACATACAAAGACGTGAATCAAATCCAAAGAAATCAATACCGAATCCATCAAAATGGATATTCCCGAAAAATCCTGGAAAAGAAGTTATCAAAGTCAACAAAGGTGATGACTATTGGAAATAACATACTCCAGACGTCTGCAGTATATACTTAGACGTCTGCAGTAAGTTTCAGGAAATTCGCTGAAACAAACTCCAGACGTCTGAGCTTTCCTGCAGACGTCTGGTGACGAACATTTTTCATGTTCTGGTTCAGTCTAGCCCCCTTTGGGGCAAGTTCAATACACGACAAAAGCGACGAATTGAGCAACTTCGACTGAGAATTTACGCCACTCGACAACCCAGCCTTGTATGGCCCTCCGAAACGCTCCACTAACGTGTTCAAACATCAAAGGTTGGATTTTTAGCAAATTGGATTCCAAAAACCAAAAATTTAACAATTCACCAATTCAATCCAAATCAAAAGCAAATGAACGTACATTAGTGTTAGGAATTCATACTCAACAACGACAATATCTATAGAAATAGAGGTGAGTTCAAAAACTCACCTTTAAGCCCAAAACAATGAAGGAGAAGCTCGAAAGCAAAGGGAGATCAACTACACCTCAACTCCAACCCTAGAAGGTTGAATCTAAGCTCAAAGGAAGAACATTTCCAAAGTTAGGTTTAGGAAATTTCTGAAATTAAAGAGAGATTGAGTTAGAGAAGAAGATGGAGATACTTACCAAAGCTTCTCTTTGAATTTGGAGCAAGAATTTGTATTTGCTAAAGAAACTAGGGTTTAGGATTTTAATTTCCCATCTCCATCACCATTTTTGCTAAAACTTAAGTTGTAGGAAATATTATGAAGTAAGGATGAGGAATGGAGTGGAGTTGGGTTGATATGTTGGGTAAATGGGCTGAAACCCAAACCCAAAACCCTAAGTGAAAAGGTCGAAATTCTAGCTAGCTCCAAACATATCAATGTTTATACTTAAAAAAGTTGCAAATGCCATTTGGGACTCAATGGAAGTGGTCTCGAGTCCCAATTCGACTGTTTACAAAAAGTAGCTTTTTAGACTTTAATCCGATTAACGATTCTATATTTAAATAAAAATTTAAATATTCAAAACTTCTAAATATGCGGGTTGTTACATAGGCTTACGGTTAAGTGGGCTTTTATTGAATTGAAAATTAGTTCTTTTTCAGAGCGGGTTGTTACATCTTGTTGCACATTTCTTCCAAGTTACATGGAATATTATGAAATCAGATATTTTCAAAGCTATCATGTATTATTTCAAGACTAATGTCATGCTCAGTGGCATTAATCACATAAGGCTAGCCTTAATTCCTAAAACTAAACTCCATCAAGATATTACTCAGTTTTGGCCTATTGCTTATTGTAATGTACATACAAGTGTATAGCTAAGATCTTATCTAGTATAATGAAGGATTGCGTAAGTGTTATTATATCTATCAACCAAACTAGAATTCTTCCTGAAAGATCTATAACTGGGAACATTCTCCTCTCTCAAGATCTTATGAAGGGTTATAATAGGAAAAATATATCTCCTAGATGTGTCCTCAAACTTGACAATTAGAAGGCTATGACATTTTCAATTGGGACGTTGTCATTTCTATTATGTCTAAAATGAACTTCCCTTTGCCTTTTTTTGCTTGGCTGCATAATGGTATATCTTCTAGTAAGATATCTCTATCATTAAATGATGAAAGCTTTGTATATTTTAGCTCAAATATAGGCATACGTCAAGGAGATCCTTTATCTTCTTACTTGTTTATATCGGTCATGGAATTGCTTACATGTCTTATTAATTAGTATGTTGATGATAAACTAATTGAACGTCATGCAAAATGCAAAGAGCATAAAATATCCACACTAATTTTTGCTAATGACCTGTTATTCTTCAATAAAACTTTTGTTCACTCCGTTACAAAAACATTTATAGCTTTGGACATTTTCAGAGCTACGACTGGCCTGAACATTAACAAGAAAAAATCTCAAATTGGAACTGTTGGTTTATCTCATAATGTTGCTAATGCAATTTTTTCATTATCTTTTTTGCAACTTTGGATTTTAAAGCCATTTATATTGGAGCTCCAATGTGCACTGCTAGAATTTCAACTACTTAATGCTTGCCTTTATTAGAAAAAAATGTTTCGAAGTTAAATTCAATGCTAGGCTATAGTTATCTCGGGAAACTAGATTGGTAATGTGACAACCCAAAATTTAACCCGTAATAATTAATTTGTTAATTAATTTGATAATAAAATAACTTTGTGAAATTATCAGAATTAAGCCACGGAAGTTGCACCATTGTGTCCGTGGTAATTTTCTGGTCAATTTCCATATATAAAATGTCAGGATCCGAGTTAATATGAGCAAAGAAAGAAATAATCAACGAAACGGAAAAAAATATATATACACAGGTGGACTGACCGGTCGACCTAGGCAAGGGGCGGTCGACCCGCCTTGCCTTTTGGCAAGCGAACAAACGTTCGTTCGAACGATTCAGCGACGATTGAATACATATTTTGCACTGTTTAAACTGATCTGGTCCTTCCGTTTCTGCATCCGATGGCCCCTATTCAGCCTATGACGTGGTTGCATCCTATTCAATCTCCAAATTCAACGGTCCAAGATCCACTTCTACCCCTATAAATAGACCCCTAGAATTAACACTTTTTCTCATTCTAGGTTTTCTCCAATTGGGTTCATCTTTCTAGGAAGGACCCTAAACGGAATAATTTTTCCAAAGGAGAAAATCGTTATAAATTAAATTATTTTACAACTCCACGTGGATCTGGGAAGACCGAAGGTAGAGCTTAGGACCAGAGGTGAGTGATTGTAATTATTTTAAGATTTCTTTAAGTAATTTAAAATAATAGGGTTTCCAATATTTGTAGTTTTACTACGATTTTTGGAATAGCCTTTTTCAGTAGTTTATTTATAGTTTTTAGAATTATTTTGTAACGACCCTGAACTTCCGACCCAATTTTAAAATTTTTAATCCATTATTTTAATATAAAATATGGAACTTTCATACGATTTCTATTAGCGTCCAAACTTTGTTTATAAATTGCGCCTAGATGGTTTTAGATATGGGAAAAGTTTCATCGGAAAATACCGCAGTAAATTTCGTTCGCGTTTATTTCACATCAGTTTATTTTAAACGCAAAATTTTTTATCTTCCGAACTTGAATATTTTTACATAGAAAAATTCTAAACCATCTTCTGATCAAGACGTCATTTTTCATTTTTCAAATTTTAGACATCTTCAGCTCCGTCGATCTTATTCTTCGGCGTTTTTGCTGCATTTTCTACAATAGAAAATTTCGAATTTTATAATTTAATCGTACCGTTGATATCTGTATACCGTTGCGTTTGCCTCGTCACGCTGATCAAAATGTTATATTTATTTGTGTCAATCGGAGTTCGGCGCTGCGAATTATAATTGTTTAACGGATTACAAACTGGTCCGTTACGCAGCACAGACCGGTACCCAATTACCTACTCAGTTCAGAAGTCTAGGGGTCCTTGACTCTTCAGCTGCCTAGAAACCCAACGGCCTTTCGGTTACCAAGACAAATAAATTGGAGGCCTTTCAATTTCTGTACTAGTTTATATAACAAACTATCATCCCACTATTCACTCGTTTGGATTTTCAGTACGTATTCCTCTGCCTTCCTCTTCTCTTCCATGTATATTTTCATCTCCTTCCTTCTCAAACAGCAATTGAACTTCCTCTCACTGCCTCCCACCAACCCCACCACTAGCCCTCCACCACCCAGCCCCATTCGCCCAACCCGCCTGCCCTGCTTCCGCCTTCGCCCGCCAGTCCAGCCCGCCACCGTCCCCATCCCCTGCCGTTCCCAAGCCGTTCCCAGCCCGCCACCGTTCCCATCCTCTGCCGTTCCCAGCCCGCCACTGTCCCCATCCCCGCTGTTCCCAGCCCGTCCCCAGTCCCCGCCCGCTTGCCCAACTCCCACTGCCCTTTGCCACCCAGCCCACTGCCCTTCGCCACCCAGCCAACCACCTTCGCCCACTGCCCTTCGCCACCCAGCCCACCGCCTTCGCCCACTGCCCTTCGCCACCCAGCCCTTCGCCACCCAGCCCATCGCCTTCGCCACCCAGCCCACTGTCCTCGCCCACCCAGCCCACTGCCTTTGCCGCCTGGCCCATTCCCCTCCACCAGCCCAACCACCCGACCCCACTGCCCAGCAGCCTGCCACCGACCCACTGCCCATGCAGCACCCCGGCCCGCTTAGCCCGCTCCCGCGTCCGCTGCCACTTTTTTTTTGTTTTTTTTTTCATAAAATTTTATATCAGTTATAATTTGTAACCTATGGACTCATTTATGCCTTGTCTGCGCAGTTCCAGTTGAGGCTAATCCAGCGATCTAAGCTTCCATCCATCTTATTTACATCTAGTTGTTTGGTAAGGTTTATATATACATACAAACTATATATATACATCGAATTAAGCTATTGTTGAATAATCTTTTGTTTGATTTATAGTTCGTATTCGTGCTTGTGTCGTCCATTCTAGTCTATTCATTTTCGTGCTTCGCCGTCATCTTCTTCAACCACGCAAGGTGAATATTTCATTCACGACTCAATCTATTATACTATGATAATCAAGTGATAGATGTTATTGATATTAGTTTGAATGTTAAATGGTTGATGTTAAATTGTGATTTGAAGTTAGGTATGGGAATAATTGTGACATTAAATTTGTTATGTGATGTTGAAATTGGTCGTTAATATAAGTGATTATTAATATGAAATTGAAATTGATATAGGATAGTCTAAAATTTAAATAGATTATATATGTTGAACTTGTCCCTTTTTAATGTTAAATAAATCGACACGTAGAAATAGTGTTAACAACACTTTGAACCATTGAATGAATGATTGATGTAATAGTTTGATAATAAACGCCAAGTGAAAACCTATAATGTAATAATCTTTAATCTGCATGAAATGATAGTGTGGATTCTAGGAATAATTTTATTAATTTACATAAATAACGAATGTAAATTAAATACGATTATTTCGGGATTATTTAAATAAACGGTTGAATTGTTATGTATGGTTGCTATTGATTGTTTATTTACTTTGACACCATCCCAGTTATCACACTGCAAGTTCCCTTTGCTATGCTTTGTTTTATTTATTTTTATTGGGTTGAAATGATAAATACCCAAATTAAACAACTTTGGCCTAGGATAGATAATTGAGAATAAGAAACCCGATTGGTCAACAAAATCATTTAGAGATTGAATCCATTTGGAATTAAGAAATGAACTTAAAAATTTGTTGGAAAGTAAGTAACGAAATTAATGGATTTAATTGTAATAAATAAATGAATGTAATTCTAATAAATCAATAGATTTAATTGTAATAAATAAATGAATGTAATTTTAATAAATCAATAGATTTAATTGTAATGAATGAATGGATTTAATTGTAATAAATCAAAGGATCTAATTGTAATAAATGAATGGATTTAATTGAAATAAATCAATGGATTTAATTAGAATAAACTAATGAATTAATGGCAATAAATCAATAGGATTAATTGTAATAAATTAATGGACTTAATTGTAATAAATTAATAGGATAAATTGTAATAAATCAATGGACTTAATTGAAATAAATTAATGGATTTAATTGAAACGGATTTATAAAACTATTTAATTAGATAAAACGGATTGACACATTTAATTGAAATGAGATTTGAACAAGTAGGTTTAGAATCTAATAAATTGAATCTATTAGATTCGAAATTAAATCTAATGTGGATAAATTTAATAAATTTGGAATTTGTTATTAATTTAGTTTGAGATTAAGTAACAAGGTGACTAAAAGGGAATGCAAAACCAACTAAAGTTAAGGATTTGGTTTAGCTGTTGAAATTGATTTAATCAAAGTTTTGATTAAATTTAATGTAACGATGAATGGGAATAGGAATTAAGTTGAACTTAAATACTTAAGTATTGTTAACTCAAGGACTTGAACTAAAACTTCATTTAGAAATATGATTTTAAATGTTCGAAATAAATTGAATTGTGAAGTGTCAAACTTTGAAAGTCAAACTTGCAACTTGACTTTTGGACTTTGATTTGTTTTTAAGCTTTAATATTAAATGACCATCGGGTAATTAATGCGTAGTTATTAAAGAGACCGGGATCGGATATGGACATACTCTCTGTCGATACCGAAAACCACTTTAATAACTAATATAAGCGGAGTGTTGATCCAGAACGAAGTGGATGGTTTTGGAGAACGCGTTGACTGAAGAAAGAGAACGATTTTGGATGACCCCTGACATGACTAAAACAGGAGCCACGCCGGGCCATTGAGGTTCGCTACCTCTAGCGGACACACTTCTTCGATACCTTATCTATTACTTTTATGATTCGATTTAGGTGCACCCCTTGATTGGGAGTGTTGTTTCGCGGTGTTGAGATAGTAGCTGCTATGCTCAATATCAGTCTGGATCACGCAACTACTAGTATCCTAGTTGGTATCGCCTCATGTACCTTGTCATACTGATTATCCTATTCGCGACCACTACGTTTTGTTTTGTACCTTTAGTTATGGATTGCCCTCTGGTGACTTCCGGTTTTGGGGAAACTACGGTCTTGTATATGCTCTTGGGAATAAAAATGTGTTAAGGGTGGAATGGGCCATGACTTAACGCTATTTTGATATCATACTTTACTGATTAGACATTATCTATTTAACGTATTCTATTGTATATATAGAAAGTTTATCGGATCCTTAAAGATGTGTATCACATTCATCTTTGAGTTATGAACTTTATTATTTGCACCTGATTATCCTGTATAAGATTTTGAGTCCTGACTTGAGTGTTTCTTTTGTATATGCTCGGGTCAGTCTGAAGCAATCCAGTTGATGATCAAGGTTGGATGAAGATGCTGAAGACTTAGCATCTATCTTTATCAGTTATTTCCTTTCTAGTATTTGATGAACTTATGTATTGAACATCTTGTATTTCTCTTTGTCACTTTATGTTGAGACATTGTTGTATTTCAGTAGTAGCTTCATGAACTACTATTATGATGATGTACTTTTCCGTTGCATTATTCTGTGACTATTCTGTGTCTGTGATGTTATATTGATTCTCGTTTACATATATGTATTCATAATTCCATAATGATTCGTGTTTTGTATTATTTAAGTTGACATGTGTGGATTATTGTCAATTTAAATGGTCCAAATATACGGGTTGTTACATATTTTCAGTCTATTTCCTTTCGGCTATTCTTTTCAGTAATTTTAGTTTATCTTTGTTAATTATAGCTTTTCCGTTTATATACAGTTTATTTACAGTATTTTAGTTTATTTACTGTTATTTGTACGTTATTTACATCTTCTTTCTACGCTTTGGATTTTCTTCTATTTTCAGTTTTCTTTTACTCCCCCTTCTTCTTCGCGTATGGATTAGAATAGGATTAACACGAATACGAATTAAATTGTAAGAAAACTGAAATAATGGAATATAAGATGTAAATTTCAAAGACTGTAATATAAATGGAATTGGACTGAAATTACGCCTAATTATGACGTTAATTGGACTGAATTAAAAAGATTGGCCTAGTTATAACTTAGAATTATAACTAAATAAGAGTAAGAGATGAAAGAAGCTTATTTTCACACTTAGACCTTGGGTTAAGTAATAAGAATGATTATAACATAGGTTATAATAAGAAAAAGAACAGAATAAGGCTTATTTTAAGACTTAGGAAAAATTAATAAGCACAGATAGTAGAGAAAAATGTAAAGGCTTATTTAAATAATTACCTAAGTTAATAAACAAAGATGAAAGTAGGACCTGTACCAAATATCATTCCCTATTAGACAAAACGGTGAGCCTAGGGCACGCTTATGCTAAGAATGGTAATAATTGGTCAAATAGAAGTCCAAATCACGGGGGATTTGGATAAGGGGCGCAACTAGATATTATTTGGATGAAGGGCCAGTACCAACAACATTTCCCCTATAGATTCTATGGACACACGGTGATCTCACGTTACCCTGAAGTGGGATGAGGGGCACGCTTATGCTGGAGTTTTAGGTAATAAGATGACCTAATAGGTGGAGCAAAAGGTAGCATGGGCATGGTGGCAGTTACGCGTGCAACTTCCATTCGGGTGCTTAGTATTAGCTATGAGTTCCAAGTGCTTAGTATGAGTGTCTTTCGTAGACATCATTGCCTTCTGTGTAGGGAGCTATATATGTCGTCCGAATCCACAGTGGTTGCTCTGTGCATCTTTCGTAGATACCATTGGCTACTGTGTAGGGAGTTATATAGCTGCTGATCCGTAGTAAGGTCTATGGAGTTGCAGGCCGATCAAAAAGGGTAGAATTAGGGTTACATCCTAATTACAGGATTAGGAATTCAGCCTAATAAAAGCAGAAATCAAGGACAAGTGCAAGAAATCAAAGTTAACTTATCTTATAAATTGAGCAATATTTAATCGTTCTTATTTCCAGTTATCTCTTTCCTATTTCCTTTATTATCCTTATTTATGCTAGAACTATTGTAGAGTCTATTACTTTTATCTTGCTTAAAGACTCTAGTAATTACTGTCATTCAATGGACTTTTAGTCTTACCCACTCCTCTATTTTCCTCTTTCCCCCATAGGCAATAAAGGGAGAAGTGAGTAGATTATTGTTGCTTAGCGGTTTCTTAGAGGAGTTCTCTACTATGTATTTCTTTTATTTTCAGCTTTTGTTCTTTCTATGTACTGGCTTATTATAAGGGATATTATGTACTATGATTTTTAAGACTATGAGTTTTGTTTCATGAGACATAATGCATTTTTAGACATGTATGTGGTATTTGGGATTTGACTTATTTACGAAGCTTTGTTTTAATTAAGTTATTATTTTAAGTTTCCACTGTTTTTATCTATATTTGTCTTGTGAATTTTAGTCTCTATTAGCTTTAGTTATACCTACAACGCACCACACCTTTTAATGTGTCCTTTGGGTATATTAAAGAGTGTGGGGTGTTTCACTTGGTATTAGAGCCTAAGGTTACATGATTCCAAAAAATTTATTTTTAAAAGTAAAGTATTTTTCATAATAACTTGTTTTAAAAGTATTTTTCAGAAAAGAACTTTTAGAAATGATTGTTAAGTATAAAAGAATTTTTATAAAAATCCCCTCATAATTCCAGTTCAATCTCCCTTTGACTCTTTCCTAAACTATCTTTTTCTTTTCGTAGAATGGTTGATGCCCCGAACCTTCCCAAGGGCATTCCAGTCCCAGCCTGGTTTCGTAGGTACTTACAAGCCACGACTCCAGAGGTGTACAGGCCTGCGCCCAATCCAGCACCAGGGGGTGGAAATCCCATCAACCCACCTGCCGCCTTCAATTTCTCTAAGCTTTGCAAAGATTTTGCGAGTTTGGGCAGGAGGACTTTTTCTGGCAAAGAGACTTTTGTGGAGGCGAGAGCATGGCTTAGGGACATAGAGAGAATTTTTGGTTTTTTGGGATTGGATGGTCAGCAGCGAGTGCACCTAGCCGCCTGGCAGCTAAAGGAGGAGGCATCTTATTGGTGGGAGGTGATCGAGTTGGAGGATAGAAATGTTACATGGGATGGATTCCGGGAGCGATTCGATAGGAAGTTTCTATCTCAGGCGGAAGAGAGTGTTCAGTTGGAGAGGTTTATCAATTTGAAGCAAGGGAGTTTGTCTGTTAAGGAATACATCAATCAATTCAATGAGCTGTCGTAGTTTGGTATGGATTTGGTGAACACACAGCATAAGAAAGCTATGGAGTTTGTGAAGGGATTGAATCAACCCCTTCAGGGATTATTGCTGACTCATGTACCAAGGGGAGCTACTTATGAGTCTTTGGTCGAGATGGCGCTTATGTCGGATACAGTCAAGGAGGGAGAGTCTAAAGAGGATTTTAAGTCAGAAGGTTCAAAGAAGAAGTGGTGGGAAAAGAATATGAAGAAGAAAGGTGATGGTCCTCAGAAGCAGATTAAGAAAGGAATAAAGTGCCATAGTTGTGGGAAGGTTGGACATATGGCCAAGGATTGCTGGAACGAGAAGATGAAGGGTAAGTGCTATACTTGCAGGTAGCCAGGTCATATGAGTAGGAGTTGTCCCTAGGGAGCGAGCGCACCAGTTGCGCAGATTCAGGCGTTCGACACAACACCTTCCAGTAGCATTCCTGATAGAGGTAGGAAAGTCACAGTTGAAGGTTTGATTTCTATATCTGATTTTCTCATTCAGACTTTATTTGATTCTAGAGCATCACATTCTTTTATCTCTAGTTCTCTAGTATATTGTTTGCACTTGGACATATCATTAGTAGTAGACCCCATTATTGTTTCAAACCCCATAGGAGGATCAGCACACTTATCTATTGTTTGTAGGGGTTTGAAAATCTTTATCCTAGGCGTACAATTTGACTGTGACGCCTATGTTTTAGGATTCTTGGGGTATGGGATGATCTTAGGGATGGATTGGCTATCCACATACGGAGCTATCTTAGACTGCGAGAGGAGAGTCGTTAGACTTGACACCTGCAGTGGTAGGACTTTAGAGGTATCTTACGACCTACAAGGGTCAGTCATGTTGAGTTTTCTCTATTCCCTCGATTCATCGTCATCATTGTTGTAGTCGGTTCCTATCGTCAGAGATTTTGCAGACGTCTTTGAGGAGGTTAGGCGACTACCCCCTAAGAGTGAGATTGACTTCAAGATTTATTCGACCGAAAATGCTAAGCCAGTAGTGTTACATGTGAGGCACATGGCACCTAGGGAGAGGAAAGAATTGAGCAAGCAGATTTGTGAGCTGTTGGAGAAGGGATTCATAAGAAGCATCATATCGGAGTGGGGAGCACCAGTCGTCTTCACCACTAAGGCAGATGGTTCTCTCCGACTTTGCGTGGATTATAGAGAATTAAATAAGCTCACCAAGAAGAACCGATATCCACTCGCTAGGATTGATGATCTTTTTGACCAGTTAGTAGGTTCTTTGGTTTTCTCTCAGCTTGATCTAGCCATAGGATTCCATCATCTTAGAGTCGCTGATAACAACATAGATAAGACTACCTTTAGGACACCAGACAGATTCTTCGAGTGGTTGGTTATGCCTTTTGGGCTAACCAATGCTCCAGCCTATTTCGTTGATTTGATGAGCCGCGTCTTTAGGGATGTCCTAAATAAGTTTGTGGTGGTATTCATGGATGATATCTTGGTATTTTCCAAGAATATGGAGGAGCATGGTGTTCATTTGGAAGAAGTTCTTCGCACACTTCATAGTCATCATTTGAGGGCTAAGTTTTTGAAGTGTCATTTTTGGAGAGAGGAAGTTCGTTTCTTCGGGCACGTAGTTTCGAAGGAAGGTTTGGCTGTTGACCCCACCAAGGTTATTGCAGTGCAAGATTGGAAGGCCCCCAAGAACGTTACCGAGGTTAGGAGCTTCCTAGGATTGGCTGGCTACTATAGTAAGTTCATTAGAGACTTTTCCAAGATTTCGGCACCACTCATGCGCCTTACTAAGAAGAATAAAGCTTTCGTGTGGGACGTGGATTGTGAGGATTCCTTCACGAAGCTTAAGAGAGCCCTTACTAGTGCACCAGTGTTAGTTTTACCTGATGGAGCTAAGCCTTTCACTGTATACACTGATGCATGCGGGACGGGTCTAGGAGCGGTGTTGATGCAAGAAGTGAGGGTAGTGTGTTATTGTAGTAGGCAGTTGAGGACGCATGAGAAGAACTACCCTACCCACGATTTGGAGTTGGCTGCCATAGTTTTTGCACTCAAGTGTTGGAGGCACTATTTGCTTGGAGAGATGTTTGAGATTTTAACCGACCACAAGTCATTAAAGTACCTATTCTCGCAGAAGGACTTGAACTTGAGGCAATAGAGGTGGATGGAGTTTTTAGCCTCGTATGATTTTGAAACAGCCTATACCCCTGGCAAGGGTAATGTGGTTGCGGATGCATTAAGTAGAAAGAAAGAAACCCTTAGTCCTTTGTTCGTAGAGTGGAGGAGCTTGGAGTTTATTTCTACTTTTGATTTTAAGCCCTCTACAGACATTACTTCTGGATTGTTGGAAACATTAGAGGTGAGGCCTACCCTTATGGATCAGATTGGCTCGAGGCAGCGGGAGGACTCGGAGCTCATGGACATTATGGATAGGATTAGCCGAGGAAAGGTCTCGAGACATGTCCAATGCTATTCCATTGATAGCAGAGGGTGGCTTAAGAGAAATGGGAGGCTTTGTGTTCCACGCGCAAGTGGCTTGTTGAGAGCAGTTTTGGAGGAGGCGCACCATTCCCGTATAACTATTCATCCAGGTGGTGACAAAATGTATTGGGATATGAAGAGGATGTTCTATTAGGATGGCATGAAGAAGGACGTGGTGGAATTCGTAGACAAGTGTCTCATATGCAAAAGGGTAAAAGCAGAGCAGCAGAAGCCCGGTGGATTACTTCAGCCCTTAGATGTGCCGGAGTGGAAGTGGAACAATATTTTTATGGATTTCATTGATGGTTTACCCCATTCTAGGAAAGGGAACACTAGCATTTGGGTGATTGTTGATAGATTGACCAAGAGTGCTCACTTCATCCTAGTTAAGAGTAAGCGTACGACTTCATATTTGGCATCTTTGTATATTCGAGAGATAGTCCGTCTACACGAAGTTCCTTCTAGCATTGTTAGTGATAGAGATCCCATTTTCACTATTGAGTTTTGGAGACGCTTACAGGAGGCACTGTGGATGCAACTTAGGTTGAGTACGGCCTATCACCCTAGACAGATGGCCAAACGGAGACGGTAAATAGGGTGCTTGAGGATTTGTTGCGGATGTGCATTTTGGACTTTGGAGGAACTTGGGAGGAGAATCTTCCATTGGTTGAGTTTGCGTACAATAGTAGTTACCAAAAAATTATAGGAATGGCACCATTTGAGGCTTTATATGGGAGACCTTGCAAGTCCCCATCATGTTGGGTAGAGTCTACAGAGAAGTTATTACTTGGATCCGATATGGTTAGTTAAACATCTGAGAGGGTGGATTTGATTCGGCGAAGGATGAAGACGGCTCAAGACATGCAGAAGTCGTATGCGGACAAGTGGAGGAGAGACTTAGAGTTTGAGGTTGGAGACTTAGTTTTTATCAAAGTATCCCCGCTTCGGAAGGTGGTAAGATTCGGATCAAATAGAAAGTTAGCCCCTAGGTTTGTTGTACCATTTCCTATCACATAGAGAGTTGGGAAGATGGATTACCAAGTGAAGCTACCAAAGAGGCTCGTAGGAGTGCACGACGTTTTCCATGTTTCACACTTGCAAAAGCGCTTACATGACTCGGCGGAGGTTGTAGAGCCTAGTCAACTAGAGGAGGTGGAGGTAGAAAGGGAAGCTTTTGTTCGGCGTATCTCCATGAAGATTGTTGGAAGAGACATCGAGTGACTAAGGAATAAGGAGGTTCCACTGGTGAAGGTGCAATGGGGAGATGATGTTGCAGACGCCACTTGGGAAGCAGAAGAGAAGATTCATACTTTCTATTCTCATCTTTTTGATAGTAAGTTTTAGAATTCCTTTTTCCATCTTTAGATTTGAATAGGTTCTTTCCTTTATTATCCTTTGGGAAGGTAGAGCTTAGGATTTAACCGATGGATGGTAGGATTTGATGTAAACATGTTAATAGAACATGTTATGAATGATGTATGCTAGTGATTGCAAGTGTTTGCTAGTGGATGCTATGGACACATATAGGTACACTAGGCACTATTATTCCTTAAGGATCGACCTAACTAGGACACTAGAGCATATGCATATGGATGTGTGCGCATTTTTATTTTATTTTCATGATTGCTATAAATGGATGTTTATCACATGATTGTTGCATTTGGATGATGTTTGTAGCACGCATATGGAATTATCAGTATCATTAGGAAATTTTTGCATTCATTTGGATACATGGCACATACATGATTGCATAAAAGGAGGTCAACTGAATCAGTGGACTGCCTAATCTTTTGCATTAGTTAGAGACATTTACAATACACTAATTGCATAAGTATCATAAATTGCTTTAGAAAAACTTAAGGACAATGGATGAATGGTAGATGATTGAGTAGTTGGTTGTAGAATTGGTTAAAAACATTTAGTACATTCTTTTATCCTTAGAGATTTCGGGGACGAAATCCCTTAAGGAGGGGAGAATGTAACAACCCGAAATTTAACCCGTAATAATTAATTCGTTAATTAATTAGATAATAAAATAATTTTGTGAAATTATCAGAATCAAGCCACGGAAGTTAGACTATTGTGTCTGTGGTAATTTTTTGGTTAATTTCCATATATAAAACGTTAGGATCTGAGTTAATATGAGCAAAGAACGAAATAATCAACGAAACGAATATATATATATATATACACAGGTTGACCGGTCGGTCGACCTAGGCAAGGGGGCGGTCAACTGCCCGGTCGACCCGCCTTGCCTTTTAGCAAGCGAACGAATGTTCGTTCATTCGAACGATTCGGAGACGATTGAACACGTATTTTGCATCGTTTAAACTGATCTGGTCCCTCCGTTTCATCCGATGGCCCCTATTCAGCCTATGACGTGGTTGCATCCTATTCTATCTCCAAATCTAACGGTCCGAGATCCACTTCTACCCTTATAAATAGACCCCCAAACCTAACACTTTTTCTCATTCTAGGTTTTCTCCAATTGGGTTCACCTTTCTAGGAAGGACCTTAAACGGAATAATTTTTCCAAAGGGGAAAATCGTTATAAATTAAATTATTTTACAACTCCAAGTGGATCCTGGAAGACCAAAGGAAGAGCTTAGGACCGGAGGTGAGTGATTGTAATTATTTTAAGATTTCTTTAAGTAATTTAAAATAATAGGGATTTCAATAGTTGAAGTTTTACTACGGTTTTTTGAGTAGCCTTTTTCAGTAGTTTATTTACAGTTTTTAGAATTATTTTCAGTCTATTTCCTTTCGGCTATTCTTTTCAGTAACTTTAGTTTATCTCTGTTAATTATATCTTTTTCGTTTATTTACAGTTTATTTACAATATTTTAGTTTATTTACTGTTATTTATACGTTATTTACATCTTCTTTCTACGCTTTGGATTTTCTTCTATTTTCAGTTTCCTGTTACTCCTCCTTCTTCTTCGCGTATGGATTAGAATAGGATTAAAGCGAATACAGATTAAATTGTAAGAAAACCGATGTAATGGCCCGCAAACCCGTACCCCTTGAATCGACACTATTCTCCAACATATCGACTCAAAGTGAACGGAAATACGAACCATTAGGGTTAAAGAAGAAGGAGGTTGAAGAAAAGGAAACAACACATCAGAATCTTACATCGCAGCGGAATAATATATAATAGTTGATAATTGATCCTTTACACAAAAGAAACTATATCTGTTTTATAATTACATTATCAGAGTACAACAAAATCAGAATCTAATACTAGATAGTTATATTAACTTGTCCCACAAACAGAATACATAGTACATGCAACACAGTGGAATATACATCAAGTACGAGTGATACGTCTCGCCATCCAGCTCGTCTCCTGAACTCTACAGCATCATATCCTGTATCTGTAATACTCGGTCTGACCCGAGCATTATAATAAAATAACACCCGAGTCAGTCTTGAAAACCAGCGTGAGAAAACACACTCAATTGGATTATTAAAGTTTCAAAATCCTTTGAAATCAAAAGCATCTCGTAAGACCGCGCCACAAATAAACATGTCAGGTTTTTACCTTACGATAGCCAAAACACTTTCTTATCAAATCCGTCTGATATTATAATAGTGTCTATATACAAATACTTATTCATATAGCTGAAATTGTTACATGATTAAATTCCAGCATACTAGCCACAAAGTGGGTTCTACAAACAAAAACCGTAAAAGCACGTAGGGAGAATGGATTTCCAACTAATGACTAGGCACTGGGGAACCACCTGTCACAATACCTGATCCACATCAGCATACCGAGGATTCACCCTATATCCCCTGCAACACAAGACCAGACTACCCCTTACTGGATAGTCCGAGTAAGATCACCCCGCAGTTGGGATCAGCAACCGCCCACACAGTCGAAATAAAAAGGGATATCTAGACAGGGATGACCTCACCCTAATGGGCGCTACCCACTTAGCCTTGATGCATAACCCCTGATTTTCAGTCATTCCCGGTTGATGAGGCTTGAGGCTAAGCATTACCTTTTTAGAACACATCTCTTAGAATGCCCACCGTCCACTTGACGATGTTCTGAAAGCATTCATCCATACAAGTCCATTCCGAGTTCGAATGAAACCGAAGGCACTATTCCTACTACATCCTTTTTTGAATCACCCTTAGGATTAGTAGCGATTAGCCCTTGCACCTCACTGCTCCATCTTTGACTCCAAACTCGTTTCCACATGAAAACGTACAAACCGGATCGAAGTGGTTTTCGGAAAATAAATCCCGATCCCTGTCTCTTCGAAACGATCAGCGCATTGGCCAATATTGATAGTCGGTTATTTAATTATCAAATAACATTCACAAACAACCATCAGACCTTTAAATAATTTTCCAAATTATTTATTTCAAAATATCTTCGCAAGATATTTTTCTTCACTTCAATCCTTTTGAAGTCAGTTTCAGATTTCGTTTCACCCGTGGAATAAATTCCCAAAATTGTTTATTTCCCACTAAAATCACAGTTTCAACACTAAATCAATTTCCAAATTTGATTTTCAAAATTAACTCCCAATAAATAAATTTCTTTACTTATCCAATTTATTCAAAACCCATTAATTTCAGGTTTAACTTCCTTGTGATGTTTTAAAAATCTTACTTTAACTGAAAATACAAATTTTCATATTTATTCCAAAATTCTTCTTTATTTCTTTCTAAAACATTATAATTTCGAATTCAAAAATAAATCTTTCATTCCTTAATTAATATTACCTAAGTTTAAAAATCCACTTATTCTCATTTATTCAAAATTCTCCTTTCCCATACTTGGAATTTATTCATTGGAATTTTAAAATCACATTTATTCTTTTCCAATCCATTCTTTAACTTATTCAAATTCTCTAAATTTATTTTTTCTTAAAAATTCTCTCTTTTATTTTCTCATCAAAAATCCAATCTATATATTTTTGATAACTCAGAATACCCAAATATATTCAATCAAACACAGCATCTAATATTTCCAATTACCAATGGAATTTATCACAGATTATCAAATAAATCATATAAAAAATATTAAACAATCTAAATATTTTGAGGAATCCAGTTGGATCCCTCCAACCTGTTTCCCTGCATCCACAGATGTTAGCACAATACAAATTCCACTTCGAGGTGGAATATCGCGGTATATGGGTTTATAAAATATCATCCGCTATTATGCGGCGCATAGGGTCTCATCCGCTATATATTGCGGGAATCAATCACTCCAATATATATATTACTATATAATATATCACATCCAATCAATTCAATCATTCAACCAAATATTTAAATTTAACTATTTAAATTTAAATAATAATCCAGATGAGTGAGATTAACTCACCTTTGATTTTTGTTTGCAATCCATTCCAATCTCGACTGGTTTCACGATTTTTGGCCTTGTATAAACATTATACAGTTTATTAATATTTGAATTAATCAAACAATTAAGTGCAACTAAATTTCCCTTTTTCTTCCAAATATTTCTACGAATACGTTTTTTTGATATAGAAGTACGTTTTTTTGGAATTGCCATAAAAAAAGAGTTCTTCCTTTTTATTGTTGTATGTGAAAGACATGTATTGATTAATATGGATTGTTTTTTTAGTTTTAGACATTTTTTATATTATATTTAATTTCGTCGATAATTTTTTTTAATACAACTATATTATTTTTATATACATGTTTATTTATTTAGTTCAAACCAATAAATTTGATTTTAAACTAATTTTCCTTTAAAAATCTTTTAGTAACTTAAAATAATTAAATAGGCTAATTTAAACTCTCTAGTAAATTTAAAATGTATATGTGAATATTTATTTTCTTTTGAAACTACATATATATACACTTAAAAATAATCTATATAGATTTAAAGCCCCTAATTTTTATACCAACCTTTCAATCCTTTAAAATCCCTATATTTTCTTTTCTGTTTGCATAAATATTATCGCAGTAAACTCTTTATTTCTTTCTTCAAAAATCTTATATATATCTATTTCCAGTTTTTAAACAAGATTATCATAAAAAAATGTTTTAAAAACCAGTTTACCTTCTCTGACTATTAAAAAGTTTTCTTCTTCAACTATATATATATACATATATACTATTTCCCTGTATGTACTTAGGTGTAAAATTAGATTTAAGTTTTTGAAAATAAATTTGTTAATATATATATACACCTTATTGTTAACATCAAACATGTGTTATATATAAAATTTTCTTTTCTTCTACATTTTTTTTCCACAAAGATAAATTCATAACTAAGTGTTATTAAATTTAAATCAAACATATACCTTACTGTGTGATATGAGCCTCCCTCACGTTCGTACTGCGACCCGCGAGCATCACTATGGCGTGACTTCCTATGCATCACCTCAGGCCAGCGAGTCTTCGTCATCCTCTCGAGCATCGCGACCCTACATCGAAACCCTAGCTTCGCGTGCCGCTCGACATCACTGTCGCGTTCCCATCGAACCCGCGACCACCAACGCTTGCGCCATGCCCTCGAAACTGCCCTCTTTCGCGATTCGAACGCGAGTTTGTCTTGGGTGAACGGTGATTCCTTGATTCGTTCAAACTGGCACAAAGATAAAAGGAGGACTTCGATTTGATTCACGCGGCTATGATTTTGATTTTTTTTATAGTGGATATAGATACTAATTTCTGAAAGGGAAAGAGGGATTTGTTTTCGGCCATTATATTATTTGAATGCTAGAATTTGTTTGAGGATCGATTTCAAACTCTCTCAGGCTTCGGCCATTTAAAATAAAAAGAAACGACGTGATTCTGATCTGAACAGAAAAGAAAGGAGGGACATCGATTTGAACGAAAGGAAAAGTTAGGTCGGCTATGTTCTGTGCGAACAGTGATGTGAATTGAGATGAAAAAAAACTCTGATGTGAAGGAATGTCGGCTGGTGAAGGTTGCTTGTATGAGAATATAAATATATAATTTAAATTGAATTCCAAATTATCTCAATGAATGCAACTTCCAATCTCGAACCCCTAACGAGGCATGCCGCTAGGCATTTATAATGTTATGCGCCTATTTCGAATACAATGGAAAAGGTTCCGAGTCTAAATTCGATCGTATAAAGAAGATAGTTTTTTGGACCCAGTTATTATATTGAATTTTCGATATAAATTTTAGCGCGTTTATCTACCGTTCGATCACACGACAACTCCGAATGCTACGAAAATTGAAATCCGATAATAATACACTATTACGTATCCAATGGGACAGGTTTCGTCGAAATCCGAGACTGTGCCTCGGAAGGCTATTTTTAAATATCGATTTAAATGATATAAATTCAAAACTGAATAAAACACCTTCAAACTCAAAATTAACACTTCTACTATCTCCAGTAAAATCAATATAAATTTATAAGCCATTGAAATATTTTTAACCAGCTTAAAACTCAAGATTAAATATATTACCCAATCTCTAATTATTAAATTCAATAATTTAATTGCCAAGTAATAATGATATTTGAAATTCAAGTTAAACCAACTTCCAAATATTTAAAATAAATTAAATATTCCAATTTCAAATATCTAAAAATTCCCGGTTGTCACAACCGAAATAATGGAATATAAGATGTAAATTTCAAAGACTATAATATAAATAGAATTGAACTGAAATTACGCCTAATTATGACATTAATTGGACAGAATTAAAAAGATTGGCCTAGTTATAACTTAGAATTATAACTAAAAAAGAGTAAAAGATGAAAGAAGCTTATTTTCACACTTTGACCTTGGGTTAAGTGATAAGCATGATTATAACGTAGGTTATAATAAGAAAAAGAACAGAATAGGGCTTATTTTAAGACTTAGGAGAAATTAATAAGCATGGATAGTAGAAAAAAAATGTAAAGGCTTATTTAGATAATTTACCTAAGTTAATAAGCAAAGATGAAAGTAGGACCTGTACAAAATAGCATTCCCTATTAGACAAAATGGTGAGCCTAGGGCATGCTTATGCTAAGAATGGTAGTAATTGGTGAAATTGAAGTCCATATCACATGGGATTTGGATAAGGGGCGCAACTAGATATTGTTTGAATAAATAGCCAGTACCAACAACATTTCCCCTATAAATTCTATGGACACACGGTGATCTCACGTTAGCCTGAAGTGGGATGAGGGGCACGCTTACGCTGGAGTTTGAGGTAATAAGAATACCCAATAGGTGGAGCAAAAGGTAGTGTAACAACCCGCATATTTTACGATTGTATATTTAAATGTTTTATTTAAATATAGCATCGTTAGTCGAATTTAAGTCCGAAATGTCACTTTTTGCAAACAGTCGAATTAAGACTCGAGACCACTTCCATTGAGTACAAAATGGCGTTTGCGACCTTTTTGAGTATAAACATCGATATGTTTGGAGTTGAGTAAAATTTTGATATTTTCATTTAGGGCTTTGGGTTTGGGTTTCAGCCCACCAACCTAACAAATAATCCCTAACTCCTCTACTCTTCATCCATTCACTCATTCTATTTTCTAACACTCAAGCTAAAGTAAAAATGGGGGAAGAGATTGGAAATTAGAATTCCAAAACCCTAGTTTGTTTAGGAAATACAAATTCAAGTCCAAAATCCAAGCGAAGCTTAGGTAAGCATCCTCTTCATCTTCTCCATCTCAATCCCTCTTCAATTTTCAGAAATTCCTATAACCTAACTTAGGAAAAACTTCACCTTTGATAATAGATTGAAGATTCTAGAGGTGTTGTTGAAGAGAAGTCAATCTTTGCTTGTTCTAGAGCTTCTCATTTGTTGTTTTGGGTTTAAAATGTGAGTTTTTGAACTCACATCTATGTCTATATCTTTGATAGTTGTTAGGTAGTAATTCCTAACATTTATTCCTTGTTTATTTGCCTTTGAACTGAATTGGTTTGATGAATATTCCAATTTTTGGTGTTTTGAAGTTAAATCTTTAAAAATCCTATCTTTGATGTTTGAACATGTTGTTGGGGTGTATCAAAAAGCCTATAAGGCTGGGTTGTCGCTTGGCATAAATCCCTAGTCTCCGTTACTCGTCCGATCACTTTCGATTGGATTTTTGCCCCTTCTTGGGCTAGACTGGAAATACTGCAAATGGCAGTTCAGTAGACTGAACTGTATGGTCAGTCGACTGAATTTGGGACCAGAAAATTCTCTAGCCTTCTATCAGTCGACTGACCATACAGTTCAGTCGACTGAAACAGGAAACAGAGAGTTCCTATCCCTATATCAGACGACTGAACTGTATAGTCAGTCGACTGAACCAGGAAACCGAGAGTTTCTGGCCTTGTATCACTCGACTGGCCATACAGTTCAGTCGACTGAATCTGGGAAATGAGCATTTTGCCTATTTTAGGCAGTTTTGTATGGGTTTCCAATTTTTAATCGATTCTTGTCGATCCAGTTAGTTGTTATCACTTATTATCGACTTCGATGACTTCTTTCTTTGGATTTTTGGGAATATCCCTTTGATTGATTTGATATCGATTTTTATGGTTTTAATTCACGTCGTCGAATGTGGATTTTGGTGATTGATTGTTTCTACAATCATTTCTGTGATTTGTCACTTTAAAATACAAAGGTTTCTATACTAGTAGTAACTATTCAAACTCTTTCACAAAGATGATTTCAACTCTATTTTTAATAAAAAGCTCGTTTATAAAACCATTTTCGAACCTATTAGTATATACAAACCTTTACCTCATTCGTATGAGAAATCTAATTAAACGGCTTAGCAAAACAAGTGGTATGAGACGCTTGCGTTTACTTTGTCGGTTAATTCTTAGACTTGTTCGTTTGAAATCTTGTGACAATTTTCGAGTGGAAATCTACAATTTGTTCGTAAATATTTAAGTTAAGCCAGTGGTTATGGGACATGAAGCTAAACTCATTTATTTACTAGCTTAGTGTAATCGACACTTCTTGATGATGATCATTTTGTGGTTTAAACTAGCGATATGCGATGTCTCTTTGTCCGCGTGGGGGACTGTACCCCGTTCTGTTGAGCTTCGTCTCATTTTTATAGGCTAGCGACCTATGGGTTTTATGGAGTTAGGTTCATCGGGCGTACCATTATTTTACTACGTCGTTGTTCTGAATTACTTGAGTATCAGGTTCATCGGGCGTACCGTTATTGTACTACGTCGTTACACCGGCTCTATGGTTAGCGACCCGTTTGTGATGCACATGTTGGTGAGTTTTCATGCTCCCATTTGTGATAAGCCTCCACCATTTGTGATTTCTAAATTCTAGTTGATGATTTCTAGAATTTGTGTTTCACCAATTTTGATGATAGGCATTGATGAGCTCTATCAATTATTTGTGTTTTTGGTGAATAATTTAAAGAATGCGATTCTTTTTGGATATTTGAGATGATTTGGGATATTGTATAATTTTTGTTGTTATTTGATGTATACTTGTCGCAGTATGGCATTATTGTTATCATACGTTTTTGTCATATCTCTTATCCTATCTCATTTTATCTGATATTTATAGCTAGACTGATCCATTTATTATTTTCTTCTTAAATAATACTCGGGTCAGACCGAGGTATTTCAGGTGCTCCTGCTTGACTTCTTATCAGGGTCCGTCACCTGACTTTTGGCTAACTACTTTAGCATAGTAGTTTTTTTAGTATACATTTGAGATAGAGACTCCTTGTTGTATACGTATTCTTTTGTCTAGCACTTGTATCTATTCTTTTGTGATGTAGTGGATCTAGTTTGACCACTATTTTGATGTACACTTTTATGTGTTATATTCATATCTGTTTCCGCCTTAGAGATATGAATATCTGTGACTGATTTGTGTTATGTTTATTTCTATATTAGTTTCCGAAGCCCACATAGCCACTGTGTGGTAGCTTTGAGTTTGTATTTGATATGTCAGATTTCCTCTAGAAATGAAACATAAGTTATATTATCTGACATATCGGTACCTGCATAAAGCAATTACACAGATGGTCGCAACTCAACGGCCTTATTCTTCATGCTAGTCGACGGCATTACCCCGTAGTGTCCTTGGCTAGCGTGAGTATAGAGGTGGGGCGTCACAGCTTGGTATCAGAGCCCAACTTCGGAATAATGTAGAATAATCTAGCAAGGATCATTGTCCTAAGTCTTTCTTAGGAACCGTGCTATAGGATTTAATACGAGTCTCCATACCGTTCTATCCTATTTCTTTTTATGATGCCTTGTTTTATCAATCAAGTTGTTTGATATTTATTCTATGAATAACCTTTTTCCTCTTCTTTCTTTCTTAAAGAATAGAAATGGTTAGACCAGGCCATCCCAGCGCCTGTCAATCCAGTGCTACTCCTCAGGATGGAGTATTTATGTCTGCCCAGCAGCTCTTAGATCTTGTGAAGAATGCTCAAGCTATCGGACCCATTCCAGAGCCTACTCAACCTAAATCTGGGTTTGCATGCTTGTGCAGTGATTACACCAACTTGGGTGGAAGGCCTTTCAAGGGTTCCGAAAGCGTTATAGAAGTTCAAGCTTGGCTTAGAACATGCGATTGCATCTTTTCCCGCATGAATCTTATTGATCTACATCGAGTCCAAGTGGCTTCAAGCATGCTCCAGAAGAGAGCATTAGATTGGTATGAGCTTCTGATCTCGGAAATTATTGAAGCGGATCTTACTTGGGAGCAATTATGGGAAAGGCTCGAGTTGAAATTTGTGTCGGAAGCTGAAAAAGTGTCTTTAGCTCGACGCTTTATTGACCTTGTTCAAGGTGAATCTTCTGTGACGGATTACGTCGCATCTTTCTTATCTCTATCCAAATATGGGGTCGAGTATATTAATACCCCATTGAAGAAAAATCATAGATTTGTCTATGGGTTGAATAAGAACCTCAAAAAGGCATTACTTCTGAAATAGAAGTTTCTTTCGATCAGCTTGTTGATATCGCTCTTCGACTTGAAGAGGCCGATAAAGAAAGTGATGTTGAAGTTGTGGGTTCCAAATCGAACTTCAACAATAACCAGAAGAGGCCTATTAAGTTCAAAGGCTCTTATCCCAACAAGAAAGGGAAGCAAGCAACTTCGGTAGGAAAGATTTCTACCTCTAGTCGTGGGCAATGCTACAATTGTGGTTCTAAGGACACTTATGCAAATAGGTGCCCAAAACTTCTTTTTTATCGTTATTGCAAAAGTTCGGGTCATCTTTTATCTTCATGCCCCAAACTTCCAAACAAGAAAGAGGGAAAGCTAAATGTGGTGCAAGCCCCTAGTAACACTTCTCGTGGTCAAGGTATTTCTCATTCTACCCTTGATGGCATTATTATATTTCGTGATCTTCCTATTCGAGTTCTTTTTGATACGGGTGCATCTCACTCTTTTATATCAAAAGAACTTCTTGATGCTTTGTCTTTGAATGTTATTGGCTTGATGACTTCATTGAGGATTGCGAATCCGGTTGGTGGAACCGCAACACTCAGTTTGCTTTATAAAGATGTCGAAATTATTTTATGTGATTATGCTTTCTGAGACGATTTGCATGTTATGCATTACCTTGGTTTCAAAATGATTTTGGGAATGGATTGGCTTAACCGTTATGAAGCCCATATCCTATGTCCTGAGCGGACTATATATCTTTGACATCCTCAATCTATTAAGCAGATTTCTCTTGTTCTTAAAGATTCAGATTCCAATTCGGAAGCATCCTTGTACTCTCTAAATCCTCATGATGACGATAATGATGATGAGGAAGATGTTATTTCCCTCATTCACCTTGTTTGTGAATTTCCCGACATATTTGAGCCCGTTTTAGGATTACCACCTAAGCGAGCAATTGAATTCAGAATTAATCCAATCCCTGGAGCTCTACCTATTACTCGTCCTCCTTATCGCATGTCCAATAAGGAAAATGAGGAGATGCGTAATCAATTAGCCGAATTGAAAGAAAAACAGTTTATTCGTTCTAGTTCCTCTCCATGGGGAGCTTCAGCTATTTTTGTGAAGAAATCCAATGGTACACTTAGGCTTTGTGTTGACTACCGCAAGCTTAATGATCTCACCATCAAGAATAAATATCCCTTACCTCGGATTGATGATTTATTCGATCAACTTAGTGGTGCTAGAGTCTTTTCACAGTTAGACTTAGCAACCGATTTTCAATAGCTCCGTATTGCAGAGGATAGCATTCCTTTGACATCGTTCCGTACTCGTTATGGATCTTATGAATGGCTTGTTATGCCATTTGGTTTAACGAATGCTCCATCTTATTTCGTTGACCTTATGAATCGAGTTTTCAAAGACTTCCTCGATCGATTTGTTCTCATCTTTATAGATGATATTCTTATTTATTCTAAAACCGAGGAAGAGCATGAAAATCATCTTCGAATTGTGTTGGAAACTCTTAGGAGCAACCAATTGAAAGCAAAATTTTCCTAGCGCCACTTTTGGCAATCTCGTGTGAAATTTTTGGGACATATCATTTCTGAATCCAGAATTTCCATGGATCCTTCAAAGATTGAAGCGATTCAAAATTGGAAGAGACCGAAGAGTGTGACGGAAATTCGTAGCTTTCTCGAATTGGCGGGTTATTACTGTCGTTTCATAAAAGACTTTTCTAAAATTTCCATACCTCTTACTAATTTGATAAAGAAGGGAGTTAAATACATTTGGTCAGACAAATGTGAAGCTTCATTTCAGAAATTAAAAGAACTCCT
Source organism: Allium fistulosum (assembly GCA_030737815.1). Taxonomy (NCBI): domain Eukaryota; kingdom Viridiplantae; phylum Streptophyta; class Magnoliopsida; order Asparagales; family Amaryllidaceae; genus Allium; species Allium fistulosum. Next base: position 500,685,142 of record CM060901.1, read on the forward strand.
TTCCGATGCTCCTATTCTTGTGATTCCCGAAGGGAACCAAGATTTTATTGTTTATACCGATGCTAGTCGTGTTGGTTTGGGTGCCATTCTCATGCAAAGGGAATGTGTTATTGCTTATGCTTCTAGGCAATTAAAGCCTGCCGAGACTAGATATGCCACTCATGATTTAGAGCTCGCGGCTATTGTTTTCGCCCTTAGAATTTGGCGTCATTATCTTTTGGGAGAGAAATTTGTTCTCTACACCGATCATAAATATTTGAAGTATTTATTTTCCCAAAAGGAACTTAATTTGCGTCAACAATGTTGGCTCGAGTTCCTTGCATCTTATGATCTTGATATTCTTTATACTCCTGGAAAGGGAAATCGTGTTGCCGATGCCCTTAGCCGAAAGCAACAAGCGGTTGTTTCCATGATGATATCTGAATGGAATGATCTCGAGACATTATCCACTTGTGAGATTCGAGACCGTGAATCCAATTCATGTTCATCTCTTGTTTTGTGTAGCCTTGAGGCTCATCCTTCTCTTTTAGACCGCATTCTTGAAGCTTAAAAGCATGATCCCGAATTGGTTCTTCTTAGCCAAAGTTGTAGGGACAAAATTGATATTGAAGGTTTGAAAGACTTTGATATTGATGCTCGTGGCGGTATTCGAAAATTTGGTAGACTTATTGTGCCAAATATTATTGATCTTCGTAAAGACATTTTAGAAGATTCTCATCGTTCTAAATTTACCATTCATCCCGGTAGTAGTAAAATCTACGCGGACATGAAGCGACTTTATTATTGGGATCGAATGACATCTGATATTGCTAACTTTATAAAGCATTGCATGACTTGCCAACTCATAAAGGCCGAGCATCAAAGGTCTGGTGGGTTATTGCAACCTTTGGAAATCCCAATATGGAAGTGGGATCAAATTTCCATGGATTTTATTGACGGTCTTCCCCATTCTCGTTCGGGTCATGATAGCCTATGGGTGATAATTGATAGACTCACAAAATCCACCCATTTTATTCCTGTTCGGTCCAATCGGACCGTACCTCTTTTGGCCAAACTCTACTTCAAGGAAATTGTTAAATTGCATGGAGTTCCTACTTCTATTGTTAGCGATCATGATCCATTTTTTACTAGTGGATTTTTGAAGGGTCTTCAAAAAGCTTTGGGAACGAAGCTTAATTTTATCACCGCTTATCATCCTCAGTCCGATGGACAAACCGAGCGTGTGAATCAAACTCTTGAAGATCTTCTTCGTGCATGTGTTCTTGATTTTGGTGGAAGTTGGGAAGATCATATTTCTCTTGTTGAGTTTTTGTATAATAATAGCTTCCAATCAAGTATTGGTATGGCACCTTTCGAGGCACTCTATGGAAGGCCATGCCAATCTCCTTCGTGTTGGCTTGAAGCCGTTGAGAAGCTGGTTGTAGGTCCAGATTTTATTCGGGATGCCACAGTAAAGATTGACCTTATTCGTCATAGGATGAAAGAAGCTCAAAGTAGACAAAAATCCTATGCCGATAACCAAAGAAGGAAATTAGAATTTTCTGTGGCAGATTTGGTGTTCATTCGTGTTTCACCTATGAAGGGTGTTGTGCGTTTCAGTTGATCGAGAAAATTAGCACCTCGATATATTGGTCCATTTCCCATCACCGAACGCATTGGTTCCGTGGCTTATCGCCTTTTATTATAGGCTCAATTTTCTGCTATTCATGATGTATTCCACGTCTCTCAATTACGGAAATGCCTTCGAGATTTCGATTCTATTCTTGAGCCCGGTGTTATTGAAGAAATTGAAGTTTCGCCTAATTTGACTTATGAGCAACATCCTATTTGTATCATTGCCACGGAGGTTAAACGCCTTCGAAATAAAGATGTTCCTCTTGTGAAAATTCAATGGTCAACAAATCCTAAGGATTGCTCTTGGGAATCCAGAGAATTCATCGAGCGAACACATCCGGACTTACTCTCTCGTGCTCCTTAAGGTGAACTTCTCATTTCAAAATTTCTTCTTTTTGTGTTGTTATGCCTTTGTATGGTTGTTACTTTTTATTTCTTTTTCTTAAGTATTGCGTGGATGCAATTTCTTTAAGGAGGGGAGTCTGTAACAACCCGCATATTTTACGATTGTATATTTAAATGTTTTATTTAAATATAGCATCGTTAGTCGTATTTAAGTCCGAAATGTAACTTTTGCAAACAGTCGAATTAGGACTCGAGACCACTTCCATTGAGTCCAAAATGGCATTTGCGACCTTTTTGAGTATAAACATAGATATGTTTGGAGTTGAGTAAAATTTTGATATTTTCATTTAGGGCTTTGGCTTTGGGTTTCAACCCACCAACCTAACAAATAACCCTAACTCCTCTACTCTTCATCCATTCACTCATTCTATTTCCTAACACTCAAGCTAAAGTAAAAATAGGGGAGGAGATTGGAAATTAGAATTCCGAAACCCTAGTTTGTTTAGGAAATACAAATTCAAGTCCAAAATCCAAGAGAAGCTTAGGTAAGCATCCTCTTCATCTTCTCCATCTCAATCCCTCTTCAATTTTCAGAAATTCCTATAACCTAACTTAGGAAAAACTTCACCTTTGATAATAGATTGAAGATTCTAGAGGTGTTGTTGAAGAGAAGTCAATCTTTGCTTGTTCTAGAGCTTCTCATTTGTTGTTTTGGGTTTAAAAGGTGAGTTTTTGAACTCACATCTATGTCTATATCTTTGATAGTTGTTAGGTAGTAATTCCTAACATCTATTCCTTGTTTATTTGCCTTTGAACTAAATTGGTTTGATGAATATTCCAATTTTTGGTGTTTTGAAGTTAAATCTTTAAAAATCCTATCTTTGATGTTTGAACATGTTGTTGGGGTGTATCGAAGAGCCTATAAGGCTGGGTTGTCGCTTGGCATAAATCCCTTGTCTCCGTTGCTCGTCCGATCACTTCCGGTTGGATTTTTGCCCCTTCGTGGGCTAGACTGGAAATACTGCAAATGGCAGTTTATGTAACAACCCGGGTTTTTCATACAAGAAAAACCGGACTATTTTAGTTAAGAAGAAGAGGTAGAAGAAGAAAAATAGAAAACAACAGCAGAATCTCACATACGCAGCGGAATAAAATATAATATATATCAACAGATCTTTACACAAATCAAACTGTATCTGTATATATATATATACACATCCAAATACATCATCAGAGTACATCACATCAATATCATACAACTGAATACACAGCGGAAAAATAATAGCAAGTACGAGAGTACGTATCGTCATCCAGCTCGTCTCCTGAGCTCCATATCACCATATCCTGTAACCTATAATACTCGGTCTGACCCGAGCATCATATAAAACAATACCCGAGTCAGTCTGGAATACCAGCGTGAGAAAATCACACTCAATTGATTATTAAAGTTTCCAAAAATCCTTTGAAAACAAAAGCATCTCGTAAGACCACGCCACAAATAAACATGTCGGGTTTTTACCTTACGATAGCTAAAACACTTTATATCAAAATCCTCTGATATTATAATAGTGTCTACAGAAAGTAAACTAGAATCTAGCTGAAATGCTTGCATCTCACATTTCAACAATAGTTGGGCACAATCAAAACCGTACAGACACGTAGGGAGAATGGATTTCCAACGAATGACTAGGCACTGGGGTACCACCTGTCACAGTACGTGGCCTAGATCACAGTACCGAGGAGTACGCCCGCTCCCCTGCAACACAAGGCCGGAACCATCCCTTACTGGATGATCCCGAATAAAATCACCCCACGGTTGGGATCAGCAACCGCACCACTAAGCCGAAATAAAAAGGGACATCTAGACAGGGATGACCTTACCCTCCAGTGGGAGCTACCCACGAAGCCTTGCTGCATAACCCCTGATTTTCAGTCATTCCCGGTTGATGAGGTTCGAGGCTAAACGATACCTTTTCAGAACATATCCCTTAGAATGCCCATCGTCCGCTGACGATGTTTCGCAAGCATTCGTCCATACCAGTCCGTCCCGGGTCCGAACGGAACCGAAGGCACTACTCCTACTACATCCATTTTGGAAATATCCTCAGGATTAGTAGCGACTAGCCCTTGCACTTCACAGCTCCATCTTCGACTCTGAACACGTTACACGAAACGTACAAATCGAATCGAAGTGGTATTCGGGTCTCCAGACCTAGAATCCCGGTATACGGAAACCCGATCCCGGTCTCTTCGAAACGATCAGCGCATTGGCCAATATTGATAGTCGGTTATTTAACTATCAATTAACATCCACAAGCAACCATCACACAATAAATAATTTCCCACATTATTTATTTGCCCAAATATCTTTCCAAGATATATTTCCAATTTTCAAACTCCTTTTGAAAACAATTTCAAACAGTTTCCGCTTACGGAATACATTTCCAAATATTTATTTCCTCTGAAACACCAAGTACAAAACACTTAGATTTTAAATTAATCTTAAAACACTTTACTATAAATATACTTAATAATATTGAAATTTAAAAAAAAAAACTACTTTAATACCTTAACAAAATATATACTTAAGAAATATTTAAAATGAAACCACTTTACAAATATAACTAAATTTCTCTTTTTAAAATATAATACCAAATCACTTTTATATAATTACTACAATAATATATTTTTGAAAATACTTACTTTAGAAATAATCAATTTTCTAAAACATGATTTTTAAAACATACTTAAAACTTTTAACTTATTATTTAAAATTGCTTTGAAAACGTACTTGGCTATCCAGAGAAATACACTTCTCATTTCCATCTTTTAAAAATAAACCAACATTTATTTTTAAACCAACCCATATCTTTTTATAAATCCCCATCTTGAATTTATATTCAAATATCCACTGATATTTTATTTTACTTTATAAACCCAGTTTATATCTCCAAAATCTCACTTCTCTTTTAAAATTCCAATTTTAAACAACTAAATCAATTTCCAATTGATTTTCCAATTTACTTTACTTTACTTTGAAATAAATTTCCTTTACTACTTCATTTATTTCAAAATACATTAACTTTTAGATTTATTCCTTTATTTGAGTTAAAACCCTTTTTAACTGAAAATACCAATTTTAAACTTCCAAAATTCCTTTTTTTAGCCTTTAATTAAATTTAATCCTTACATTCAAAATAAATCCTTTATTCTTTAAATTTAATATCACTTTAGTTTAAAGTTAATATTTCCCTTGTTATTTCGAAATTCCCTTATTCCAATTCACTTGAATTATTTACTTAAATTTTACTCGTTTATTTCATTCAAAATCCAATTCAATATATTTTGATAACTCCTTTTATTGAAATATTCAATCCAACCATATCATCCAATATTTCAATCATCAATAAAATCATCACAGGATATCAATATTCATAGAACAGGATATTAAATAATCTAAATAATTTTGAGGAATCCAGTTGGATCCCTCCAACCTGTTTCCCTGCATCCACAAACGTTAGCACAATACCAATTCCACTTCAAAATGGAATATCGCGGTATATGGGATTTATATAAATCATCCGCTATTATGCGGCGCATAGGGTCTCATCCGCTATATAAATGCGGGAATATCAACAACTCAAATATATACATATGCCAATATGTATATATTGCTATATACTACTATATATAGTATAGCACATCAATCAATGCAATCATCCAATCAATTATTTAAATTTAGCCATTTAAATTTAAATCTAACTGAGTGAGATTAACTCACCTTTTTCTTTGCGTTTTGTAATCCACTTCCATACTGCTTTGGTTTCCCGACTTTTGACCTTGAACAAAAATTTATATGAATTTATCGATCAATCTACTACCGATTTAATAAATTTCATAACCCATAATTTATTTCAAGCTAATAGTTTAAAAATATCTTTTTAGCAACAAAATAAAGTAAATAGGTTTATTAAACAAATCCATCTCCAAAAATATATTTTCCATTTAATAAGTTTAATTGCTAATTAAATTTACTAGTGAGTTAGTCCACTTGATGATTTAATTTTAAACTAATTCCCTTTAACAATCTCTAAAATAACAATTTGAGTTATTTAAATAAATTCATAATACAATTCATATCTAAATTAACATCATGCCTTGCCTACACCTTATATATATGTTTCTGTAAATATATACATCCTTAGTAAATTCAGATAAGTAAAATAAATAAATATAAAACTATACCTTACTGCCAGTTATCACGATTCGAACAGGCTGATACCACGCGACGATGCGACCACAACAATCCTAAATCGACGAGCATCTCTAATCCCAGTCGAAGGTTAACTATCTCCAAACCAGCGCCGTTGATCGAACTCGATCGATCAAATCGAATTCATTTCGAACCCCTCATCGTGGCCTCCACGAGTCGTTGATTTCCCACTACAGTCGCGATTCGATCGCGAGTTCCCTGACGATGTTTCGAAACTTCCATCGCGAGTCCAATACCTCGACACATCAATCGCGGCGCCCCTTCCCAATTGCTCGATTTTTGTGGAACCTCCCTGTCGACATCACATGCGAGCCAAGTTCTGAACGCTCCCCTCCATGTAAATCGCCTTGGCCTCGAGATTCGATCGCACCCCGACCCACTTGATTTTTAAACGAGGCGGTCACTCCTCCTTTCTTTTCTCGAACGAATTTGAGTCGGCCATTAAAAAATTTCTTTTGGATGCTTGGAAGAGAGACTCAATTTAACTGAGAGGGGAAGAAAGGGATAAGATATTAGAAAGGTTCGGTTGGCCATTTATTTTCTTTTGAACGAAAATGATGAAGTGTTCGGTTGTTTACTTTTAAGGGGGACGCGTGTTCTATTAGGTGAACACGTGCTCTAAAATTTTCTTCCGTTACCTGGCTTAAGAATGAAGAAAGAAAGAGATAAGGTCGGTTGAGTTGAAAAAGATCTGATAGATGAAAAGACGAAGGATATTTAAATTTAAAACGATTAATTATTGTCTAGACGTTTCTAACTCGTACGGTCACACGGTAGTTCCGAAAATTACGAAATTTGAAATCTGGCAATAATTTAATATTACGAATTAAATGGAACTGGTTTCGTCTAAATCCGAGACTATGCCTCGGATAGCTATTTTTAAATTTAATTTCAACGATATATTTTTAAAACTGAACAAAACTCTTTTAAAATTCCATTTTAAAAGTTCTATCATCTTCAGTATTAACAATATAAATTTTCTGAACCTTTGAACTATTTTTAACAGGCTTAAAATCAAGATTCAATATTTTACCCAATCCCGATAATTAAATTTAATAATTAATTATTCAAATAAATACTGTATAATTGAAATTAAAGTTAAAATTTAACCTTCGAATATTTAAAATAAATTAAATATTCACATTTCAAATATACAAAAATTCCGGGTCGTCACATTCCTCCCCCCTTAAAAGAATTTCGTCCCCGAAATTACCAGTTAAGAGAAATGATTCGATACCCGTTCTTTTTCCCCATCCAAATAGTTTTAACAACTTTCCATAACAATCTTTTATTAATGATACACTAATCATCTTTTAACTTCCCAAACTTATTCATAAGTTCAACTCATATCACCTACTTATCCATTCAAATTTAAATTTGAATTCAAATTTTGAACTATAAAAAATTTCTCAAAATTTTTCTAACTCCCTAAATTTCCGAAAAATTTCGCCAGCGTCTCCTTTGCGCGGCTAGCTCGGTACTACTACAAAATGGCTCTACGGCCTCCCAATCTCAAAAAGAAAACAAAAAGCCAAGTGGCTGGATCCAAAACCCAATCAAATTTCATATAGAAATTCAAATACATACCTTTTTGTCGAGCCATTAAATTTTATCTTCTAAAATCAAAAAAAATCCCAATTTATCCATTGCTTTTATACACCTGTATATCCTACTAAGCAATAATATTCAATCACAATCCCAAAGTCATTTTATACTTTTCTTTACAAATTTTCAATATTTGTTTTACTTAAGCCCGTACGATGCACATATATCATTCGTACGCAATATCACATTCGATCGCTCACTCGATCACACAATTTCACTTCCGAACTAGTATCGTCCACCCGACTTCCTAGTGCGGACTCAGATCTGGTTCCTTGATCAGAAACCGTCATTCTCTTTGCATAGCCACAAACTATGATAGAGAATATCCAGAATCAATCAACAATCCATATCCAGGTTCGCCGTTGAAAATCGAGTGAAAAATCCTGATTCGGATCGATAAAACTATCTCGAAATTCTGTGTTCGACATCTGGACCAAATAGCTATGCGAATAAAATAATATACGTATATCTTACGTATAAATTCCAATTGATTACCAATTATATCAATTCTCTTTTATTCACATTCCTTTTTGATTGTTATCCCCTTATTCACAACTATCCCATTTCACAACTTACAGTCTCACCTTAATTCAATTATTCACTTAGCATACTTTCAGTACTACATTTTCTTAAGAATTCACTATTCATTTCTTAAGTTTAAGATAAACATTTTACATACTGCTTATACATATTTTCACTTCACTATTGAAGTTCCTATCCATTTCTATCCACTTTTGCCTTTACATTTCCACTTGAATTCAATTTATCTTCCACTTGAATATTGAATTAGTTGCACTTACTAATTAATTTAAATCTCAATTAAAAGTTTGTTTGCAAGCTTTACTTTCGTTAGTTCCTTCGATTTCACTTACTTTACTTTCACATTTTAAATAGATTTCAATACTCAGTTTTAACCTTATTTGTTTAACAAATTTTAAATCATTTGTTGTCAGTGAAAATTTCCAAAAATTTTCAAAAATTTTCTAACTCTCAAATTTCTAGAAAATTTTGGCAGAGTCTCCTTTGTACGGAGGGACTTCTGCGATATCGCAGGATGCACAAATATGTATATACATCGGCCTCAGGCCGGAAATCACAATATATATCAATATATGCAGTTCATATCTCCTATTAAATTCTTTTGCGTAGGCGTACCTCTATTTTAGCATTTTTAAAGCAAGCGGCTTATTATTTAGCAATTAATGTAACCCAAAATCAGCTATACGGCTTCCCTGAACCTGTACTAACTCAATTTAAAAGTGTAAGTGACAAATATAGGAAGTTCATAGCATTTCACTTATATTTAAATAGCTAAAATATGGATTCTATTACAATGCATGTTATATACTTCCATAAACACGTATGAAATGTTCCAACACTAATTTTAATTGTTTCCCAACAACATTTAAACCATCCCATTCAATTTAAATGATTTTACAACTTCCTTTCTTAATTTCAATTTATTTTTAAGTCCAAACAAACTCATATTATTACAATTGATTCAAAACAAATTTTATTGTTTATATTAACTCAATAGATTTATACAATCTCATTTTCATTGCATTTTGAATTCGAACCCTTTAACTACTTAGGTTCATCTTCATTACCAAGTGGATTTCCTTTTTATCTTAATTCATTCACAACAATTATTTAGCTCGACGCATTCCAATTAAATGTTATCTGTAACTCACCTAAATTTAGTTCGATTAAAATTTATTTCCACTTAGTTGGATTCTATTTGCAATTCATACCATTTCTATTTTAACCCAATTTCATTTTTATATGATACAATTTCAATTATAATTAATTTGTTAACACTTCATGTTAACTTTTAATTTAGAACTCGAGTTCTAGATCCACTACCCGTTTCCAATCTACTTATTTCTAATATTTGATTTTTATTTCAAAAACACTTTACTTTTTTTCAAGTGTTCAATCTATTTTATAATTTAAATTTCTGGATTATATTCCTTACTATTACAAACAGTTTTATTTGGCTTATTTATTTTACTCCCAAATTTTATAAGTCCCAAATTTATTTATATCTATATTTTATTCATTTACAATCGATTTCATTCACATTTTAATACTTTACTACAGGATTTATATTTTATTTAGTTTGGCATATTTATTATTCCATATAAACATTTTAAATATGATTCCAGAGTTTAAACAATTCTCCAAAATTTCAAAATCACTTTTGAAATCAACTTCATCCAAAACCCTTGACAATTTTCATTTCCCTATGGAATTTCAAAACCAAACCTAGTTCACAAACAATTCCAATTTAAAACAGTTGGGTAGCAATTTTTCTTTGGAGACTCGAAAATGAACATCGATGATGCTGCAGTCATCATCGAAGTTATTTTCCAGCGACCGAAAGAGAATTTAATGCTTTCATCTCTTTAAAAACATTTCAAATACTTTTAATTTCCAAATCTCACAAGATTTCAAATTCAACTCAAAAATATTTCCGAAATAATATCACTATTATTTCTCCCAAAACCCTTGAAAACCATTTTCAAATCTCAAGGAATTTCAAACCTTTCTCAAAATTCCAAATTCAATACCCATACAATTTAATATTCAAACATTACTTTGGAATTTCAGTTCAAAATTACAATCTCATTTGTATATATATAAATTTATTCTTCCAACTTTGGTTATAAGTTTCCAATTTCTGATTAAATTTTTACACAACGATGATAATAATTTAATATCATCGCTTTCTAACAACCAAGCAACCAAATATATAATTTTCTAAAAATTATTTCTTTCATATACAAAAGTAAGTTGGGTAAAATTATTTCATTTACCCTATTTAAAACAATACTGTGTCGAATTGTTCTATTTAAGTGTTTAGAGATCCCTATCAATAACGTTAATTACTCGTATTGACCAGAATCCATAAACTACTCAATAAACCAACCAACACAATATAAAACCATTTTATATTTACTAACAAATACGCGCTCATATCTATTAGTACTCTCAAAATTCCCACCAGAGCCAAGGTTATCGCTAACCTGGCTCTGATACCAAGTGTAACAACCCGGGTTTTTCATACAAGAAAAACCGGACTATTTTAGTTAAGAAGAAGAGGTAGAAGAAGAAAAATAGAAAACAACAGCAGAATCTCACATACGCAGCGGAATAAAATATAATATATATCAACAGATCTTTACACAAATCAAACTGTATCTGTATATATATATATACACATCCAAATACATCATCAGAGTACATCACATCAATATCATACAACTGAATACACAGCGGAAAAATAATAGCAAGTACGAGAGTACGTATCGTCATCCAGCTCGTCTCCTGAGCTCCATATCACCATATCCTGTAACCTATAATACTCGGTCTGACCCGAGCATCATATAAAACAATACCCGAGTCAGTCTGGAATACCAGCGTGAGAAAATCACACTCAATTGATTATTAAAGTTTCCAAAAATCCTTTGAAAACAAAAGCATCTCGTAAGACCACGCCACAAATAAACATGTCGGGTTTTTACCTTACGATAGCTAAAACACTTTATATCAAAATCCTCTGATATTATAATAGTGTCTACAGAAAGTAAACTAGAATCTAGCTGAAATGCTTGCATCTCACATTTCAACAATAGTTGGGCACAATCAAAACCGTACAGACACGTAGGGAGAATGGATTTCCAACGAATGACTAGGCACTGGGGTACCACCTGTCACAGTACGTGGCCTAGATCACAGTACCGAGGAGTACGCCCGCTCCCCTGCAACACAAGGCCGGAACCATCCCTTACTGGATGATCCCGAATAAAATCACCCCACGGTTGGGATCAGCAACCGCACCACTAAGCCGAAATAAAAAGGGACATCTAGACAGGGATGACCTTACCCTCCAGTGGGAGCTACCCACGAAGCCTTGCTGCATAACCCCTGATTTTCAGTCATTCCCGGTTGATGAGGTTCGAGGCTAAACGATACCTTTTCAGAACATATCCCTTAGAATGCCCATCGTCCGCTGACGATGTTTCGCAAGCATTCGTCCATACCAGTCCGTCCCGGGTCCGAACGGAACCGAAGGCACTACTCCTACTACATCCATTTTGGAAATATCCTCAGGATTAGTAGCGACTAGCCCTTGCACTTCACAGCTCCATCTTCGACTCTGAACACGTTACACGAAACGTACAAATCGAATCGAAGTGGTATTCGGGTCTCCAGACCTAGAATCCCGGTATACGGAAACCCGATCCCGGTCTCTTCGAAACGATCAGCGCATTGGCCAATATTGATAGTCGGTTATTTAACTATCAATTAACATCCACAAGCAACCATCACACAATAAATAATTTCCCACATTATTTATTTGCCCAAATATCTTTCCAAGATATATTTCCAATTTTCAAACTCCTTTTGAAAACAATTTCAAACAGTTTCCGCTTACGGAATACATTTCCAAATATTTATTTCCTCTGAAACACCAAGTACAAAACACTTAGATTTTAAATTAATCTTAAAACACTTTACTATAAATATACTTAATAATATTGAAATTTAAAAAAAAAAACTACTTTAATACCTTAACAAAATATATACTTAAGAAATATTTAAAATGAAACCACTTTACAAATATAACTAAATTTCTCTTTTTAAAATATAATACCAAATCACTTTTATATAATTACTACAATAATATATTTTTGAAAATACTTACTTTAGAAATAATCAATTTTCTAAAACATGATTTTTAAAACATACTTAAAACTTTTAACTTATTATTTAAAATTGCTTTGAAAACGTACTTGGCTATCCAGAGAAATACACTTCTCATTTCCATCTTTTAAAAATAAACCAACATTTATTTTTAAACCAACCCATATCTTTTTATAAATCCCCATCTTGAATTTATATTCAAATATCCACTGATATTTTATTTTACTTTATAAACCCAGTTTATATCTCCAAAATCTCACTTCTCTTTTAAAATTCCAATTTTAAACAACTAAATCAATTTCCAATTGATTTTCCAATTTACTTTACTTTACTTTGAAATAAATTTCCTTTACTACTTCATTTATTTCAAAATACATTAACTTTTAGATTTATTCCTTTATTTGAGTTAAAACCCTTTTTAACTGAAAATACCAATTTTAAACTTCCAAAATTCCTTTTTTTAGCCTTTAATTAAATTTAATCCTTACATTCAAAATAAATCCTTTATTCTTTAAATTTAATATCACTTTAGTTTAAAGTTAATATTTCCCTTGTTATTTCGAAATTCCCTTATTCCAATTCACTTGAATTATTTACTTAAATTTTACTCGTTTATTTCATTCAAAATCCAATTCAATATATTTTGATAACTCCTTTTATTGAAATATTCAATCCAACCATATCATCCAATATTTCAATCATCAATAAAATCATCACAGGATATCAATATTCATAGAACAGGATATTAAATAATCTAAATAATTTTGAGGAATCCAGTTGGATCCCTCCAACCTGTTTCCCTGCATCCACAAACGTTAGCACAATACCAATTCCACTTCAAAATGGAATATCGCGGTATATGGGATTTATATAAATCATCCGCTATTATGCGGCGCATAGGGTCTCATCCGCTATATAAATGCGGGAATATCAACAACTCAAATATATACATATGCCAATATGTATATATTGCTATATACTACTATATATAGTATAGCACATCAATCAATGCAATCATCCAATCAATTATTTAAATTTAGCCATTTAAATTTAAATCTAACTGAGTGAGATTAACTCACCTTTTTCTTTGCGTTTTGTAATCCACTTCCATACTGCTTTGGTTTCCCGACTTTTGACCTTGAACAAAAATTTATATGAATTTATCGATCAATCTACTACCGATTTAATAAATTTCATAACCCATAATTTATTTCAAGCTAATAGTTTAAAAATATCTTTTTAGCAACAAAATAAAGTAAATAGGTTTATTAAACAAATCCATCTCCAAAAATATATTTTCCATTTAATAAGTTTAATTGCTAATTAAATTTACTAGTGAGTTAGTCCACTTGATGATTTAATTTTAAACTAATTCCCTTTAACAATCTCTAAAATAACAATTTGAGTTATTTAAATAAATTCATAATACAATTCATATCTAAATTAACATCATGCCTTGCCTACACCTTATATATATGTTTCTGTAAATATATACATCCTTAGTAAATTCAGATAAGTAAAATAAATAAATATAAAACTATACCTTACTGCCAGTTATCACGATTCGAACAGGCTGATACCACGCGACGATGCGACCACAACAATCCTAAATCGACGAGCATCTCTAATCCCAGTCGAAGGTTAACTATCTCCAAACCAGCGCCGTTGATCGAACTCGATCGATCAAATCGAATTCATTTCGAACCCCTCATCGTGGCCTCCACGAGTCGTTGATTTCCCACTACAGTCGCGATTCGATCGCGAGTTCCCTGACGATGTTTCGAAACTTCCATCGCGAGTCCAATACCTCGACACATCAATCGCGGCGCCCCTTCCCAATTGCTCGATTTTTGTGGAACCTCCCTGTCGACATCACATGCGAGCCAAGTTCTGAACGCTCCCCTCCATGTAAATCGCCTTGGCCTCGAGATTCGATCGCACCCCGACCCACTTGATTTTTAAACGAGGCGGTCACTCCTCCTTTCTTTTCTCGAACGAATTTGAGTCGGCCATTAAAAAATTTCTTTTGGATGCTTGGAAGAGAGACTCAATTTAACTGAGAGGGGAAGAAAGGGATAAGATATTAGAAAGGTTCGGTTGGCCATTTATTTTCTTTTGAACGAAAATGATGAAGTGTTCGGTTGTTTACTTTTAAGGGGGACGCGTGTTCTATTAGGTGAACACGTGCTCTAAAATTTTCTTCCGTTACCTGGCTTAAGAATGAAGAAAGAAAGAGATAAGGTCGGTTGAGTTGAAAAAGATCTGATAGATGAAAAGACGAAGGATATTTAAATTTAAAACGATTAATTATTGTCTAGACGTTTCTAACTCGTACGGTCACACGGTAGTTCCGAAAATTACGAAATTTGAAATCTGGCAATAATTTAATATTACGAATTAAATGGAACTGGTTTCGTCTAAATCCGAGACTATGCCTCGGATAGCTATTTTTAAATTTAATTTCAACGATATATTTTTAAAACTGAACAAAACTCTTTTAAAATTCCATTTTAAAAGTTCTATCATCTTCAGTATTAACAATATAAATTTTCTGAACCTTTGAACTATTTTTAACAGGCTTAAAATCAAGATTCAATATTTTACCCAATCCCGATAATTAAATTTAATAATTAATTATTCAAATAAATACTGTATAATTGAAATTAAAGTTAAAATTTAACCTTCGAATATTTAAAATAAATTAAATATTCACATTTCAAATATACAAAAATTCCGGGTCGTCACAGTTTAGTTGACCGAACTGTATGGTCAGTCGACTAAATCTAGGACCAGAAAATTCTCTGCCTTCTATCAGTTGACTGACCATACAGTTGATTTTTGGGAATATCTGTTTGATGGATTTGATATCATTTTTATGGTTTTAATTCACGTCGTCGAATGTGGATTTTGATGATTGATTGTTTCTACAATCATTTCTGTGATTTGTCACTTTAAAATACAAAGGTTTCTATACTAGTAGTATCTAT
Source organism: Allium fistulosum (assembly GCA_030737815.1). Lineage (NCBI taxonomy): Eukaryota > Viridiplantae > Streptophyta > Magnoliopsida > Asparagales > Amaryllidaceae > Allium > Allium fistulosum. The sequence goes on from CM060901.1 coordinate 500,700,673, forward strand.
TCAAACTCTTTAACAAAGATGATTTCAACTCTATTTTTAATACAAAGCTCGTTTATAAAACCGTTTTCCAACCTATTAGTATATACAAACCTTTACCTCATTCGTATGAGAATTCTAATTAAACGGCTTAGCAAAACAAGTGGTATAAAACGCTTGCGTTTACTTTGTCGGTTAATTCTTAGACTTGTTCGATTGAAATCTTGTGACAATTTTCGAGTGGAAATCTATAATTTGTTCGTAGATATCTAAGTTAAGCCAGTGTTTATGTGACATGAAGCTAAACTCATTTATTTACTAGCTTAGTGTAATCGACACTTCTTGATGATCGATGATGATCATTTTGTGGTTTAGACTAGCGATAGGCGATGTCTCTTTGTCCACGTGGGGTACTGTACCCCGTTCTGTTGAGCTTCATCTCATTTTTATAGGCTAGCGACCTATGGGTTTTATGGAGTCAAGTTCATCGGGCGTACCGTTATTGTACTACGTCGTTGTTCCGAATTACTTCAGTATCAGGTTCATCGGGCGTACCGTTATTGTACTACATCGTTACACCGGCTCTATGGTTAGCGACCATGGGTTAGCGACCCGTTTGTGATGCACGTGTTGGTGAGTTTTCATGCTCCCGTTTGTGATAGGCCTCCCCCCTTTGTGATTTATGGATTTCTAGTTGATGATTTCTAGAATTCGTGTTTCACCAATTTTGATGATAGGCATTGATGAGCTCTATCAATTTTTTGTGTTTTTGGTGAATAATTTAAAGAATGCGATTCTTTTTGGATGTTTGAGATATTTGGGATATTGTATGATTTTTGTTGTTATTTGATGTATACCTTTCGCAGTATGGCATTATTGTTATCATACGTTTTTGTCATATCTCTTATCCTATCTCATTTTATCTGATATTTATAGCTAGACAGATCCGTTTATTATTTTCTTCTTAAATAATACTCGGGTCAGACCGAGGTATTTCAGGTGCTCCTACTTGACTTCTTATCAGGGTCTGTCACCTGACTTTTGGCTAACTACTTTAGCATAGTAGTTTTTGTTAGTATACATTTGAGATAGAGACTCCTTGTTGTATACTTATTCTTTTGTCTAGCACTTGTATCAATTCTTTTGTGATGTAGTGGATCTAGTTTGACCACTATTTTGATGTACACTTTTATGTGTTATATTCATATATGTTTCCGCCTTAGTGATATGAATATCTGTGACTGATTTGTGTTATGTTTATTTCTATATTTGTTTTCGAAGCCCACATAGCCACTGTGTGGTAGCTTTGAGTTTGTATTTGATATGTCGGATTTCCTCTGGAAATGAAACGTAAGTTATATTATCTGACATATCGGTACTCGCACAAAGCAATTACACAGATGGTCGCTCCTCAACAGCCTTATTCTTCGTGCTAGTCGACAGCATTACCCCGTAGTGTCCTTGGCTAGCGTGAGTATAGAGGTGGGGCTTCACAGGTAGCATGGGCTTAGTGACAATTATGCGTGCAACTTCCATTCGGGTGCTTAGTAAAAGCTATGAGTTCCAAGCGCTTAGTAAGAGTGTCTTTCGTAGACACCATTGCCTTCTATGTAGGGAGCTATATATGTCATCCGAATCCACAGGGTTGCTCTGTGCATCTTTCGTAGATATCATTGGCTGCTGTGTAGGGAGTTATATAGCGATCGGTCCACAGTAAGGTCCATGGAGTAGCAGGCCGATCAAAAAGGGTAGAATTAGGGTTACATCCTAATTACAGGATTAGGAATTCAGCCTAATCAAAGCAGAAATCAAGGACAAGTGCATGAAATCAAAGTTAACTTATCTTATAAATTGAACAATATTTAATCGTACTTATTTCCAGTTATCTCTTTCCTATTTCCTTTATTATCCTTATTTATGCTAGAACTGTTGTAGAGTCTATTACTTTTATCTTGCTTAAAGACTCTAGTAATTACTATTATTCACCAGACTTTTAGTCTGACCCACTCCTCTATTTTCCCCTTTCCCCCATAGGAAATCAAGGGAGAAGTCAGTAGAGTGTTGTTGCTTGGTGGTTTCTTAGAGGAGTTCTCTACTACGTATTTCTTTTATTTCTAGCTTTTGTTCTTTCTGTATACTGGCTTATTATGAGGGATATTATGTACTATGATTTTTAAGACTATGAGTTTTTGTTTCATGGACATACTGGAGTTTTAGACATGTATGTGGTATTTGGGATTTGACTTATTTATGAAGCTTTGTTTTAATTAAGTTATTATTTTAAGTTTCCGTTGTTTTAATCTATATGTGTCTTGTGAATCTTAGTTTATGTTAGTTTTAGTTATACCTACAACGCACCACGCCTTTTAATGTGTCCTTTTGGGTATGTTAAAGGGTGTGAGGTGTTTCAGGTGATCATCAAAAGTTAGCATTTGCCATGTGTATGTATTATTTTAGAATCTTTATACTATCATCTAAACTGATCTTAATGTTGAATAGGGCTTTTAATCACTTCTTATGGCACGATGACATTTATTCTAAAAAGCGAATTCCTATAGCTTACAAAAGAACTCAGATACCATGCAAATATGGAGGTCTTGACATTCTTAATCTGAATCTTTGGAATCAAGTAGCAACTACTCACTATGTCAATCAAGTTCCCAATAATAGTAATAGTTTATGGACCACTTAGAATCAACATTATAATTTGAAACACAATTCTGGACCATGGAAATACCTTTAGATTCTAGTTACTTTTGGAGAAGCATAAATTCAAAAATAAATATCTTCCAACGACCACATTCAATCTACTTTATTCCTTTAGGCATTAAGTTAGGAACCATTCTCTCAACATTGATGGACTATAACTTGCATGCCAATTCCGGTATCCCTGAGACTGCCATGTTTAATGATTATTTTCACCGTGGGACGATTATCTTACCTCATGTTAGTTTTACTTTTGTCAGGAATATATGGTGTTCAATTCAAATTATGTTCACACCACCATCTAATATGAATACACATTGGAATAATAAGAGCAGACACACTGCCGTTTACAAAGCTCTACTGAAAGATCAACAACTTAACATCTTCCCTTGGAACAAGAATTTGGAAATTAGGCTCAAAACCTAAAGAGAACTTGTTAATGTGGAAAATTATCGATAATGCAATACATACTCAAGACAATCTTCTGTGAAGACAAATTATTAACAATTCCAGCTATTTAGAATGTACGCGTGCTTTTGAAAATATAAGGCATTTATTTTTTAATTGTCTGTATATGCATAAATTATGGAAAAGACTCTTTAATCACTTCAACCTTTATTCCCCATCCAAAGACTATATAACTGAATGGATAACGATATTCAAAGCAACTAGGTGGAGATCTCCTACCTCAACTATCCTCCTCAATTTATTGAAGAAATTTCTCTCGGTGATTTGGGAAGAAAGGAATGCAAGAGTGTTCAAGGGGACCAGTCTCCCTTTAGCTTCTCTGTTTCATAAAGTTATTCAAATTAAAGTGCGCTTAGGGTTTAAATTCGGTTTAATACTCTCTTTTAGGAGCATTAAGCGAATTTTTACTATAGGTTGGTTTTTGGCTTTTTCTAAGTATCGTATGAAATTGTTATTTACATTCTGGTTTCTTGTTTGTAATTTGTTTATTAGTAATAAAAAGTGGACGATCTATTATAAAACCGGCTTGCTTTGCAAAAAAAAGTCCTAAACTGACTAGAGTATTATATAGATATTAAACAGTCAGACTATGTCTAGAGTCAAAGATCAATAATAGTGTAAAATGCATGATATCGTATTTATATATCCTAATAGTAGCAATGCAAGTATTTTCAACATCGCATCACATAGAAGATACACCATGTATCAACAATGATTATCCATGTAACGCACACATACTTAGGCTGAGCAAGAGCACAATTGGGTGATATATCAAAATAAGCATGCTCAAGCTAAAACTCATCGAAAAGAAAGATGAGACATGCATATAGCGTAATCAACCAATATGATATCCAATATACTAATCATTTATTAAATGCAATTAATCATAGCTAGGTTAAATAATTAAATACAATATAAGGTAGATGAATATATTGTAAGTCATACCAAAATGACAAGCATGTTGAAAGTAAAATCTAGCAAACAAGCACATATTGTTTTAAGTTTAATTGATACATACATACATATACATATATGTATAATAACAAGTGGATCTTAGTCATTTTCTCTCCGCCTAGTACGGTGATGACACCATGATATCATGTACCATTTCATTCATATATCCCTCAATCAATCTTTGCTAGATATTTCGTCGACCCCAAGATACCACGGCCTTTTTCATCCGTATATCCCTCGACCATTGTTTACTAGATTGATGCGCCATCAATAAGATACCATGCCATTTTATATGTATATCCCTCGATTGGTATTTACAAGATCGCTACATAGACACTAAGAAATCATGGTCTTTTTCATTCGTATATCCCACGAGTGATCTTTACCAAATTGCTGTGTCGACAGCAAGATATATGACTTTTTCATTCGTATATCTCTCGACTAGTCTTTACTAGATACTAAGTCAATGCAAAGATACCGTAACCATTTTCATCCATATATCCCTCGACTGGTCTTTACAAAATCGTTGCGTTGACACCAAGATACCAAGGCCTTTTTCATCCGTATATCCATTGACCAGTCTATACCAGATTGCTTCGTTAATATCAAGATACAATGTCTTTTTTGGTAGAGTTAGGGGTATGCCCTAGGGGCAATTTCATAATTTATTATAAATTATTAACTCTATAATAAAATATCATTTGAAACAAAAGGTGTTTGACTTTCTGAAATACCCCACGCCCTTTAGTATACCCAAAAAGGGCACACTAAAGGATATGATGCGTTGTAGGAATAGCTAAAACATCACAGAGACTAAGATTCACAAGACAAATAAATAAAAACAGCGGAAACATTTAAATGGTAAATTATTATTCAAAATAAAACTTCATAAATAAGTCATAAAAACATAACATGTCTCAAAAACTCAAAATATCTCAAATTCATGTCTTATGAAAATACATCTCAGTCTCATAAAACCAGAGTACAAAAGTAACAATAATTATCATAATCCCTCTCACAAGTGCCAATCCATCATAAGCCAAATGAAAAGGATGAAGATGAGAAGAATGCATCTGAAATGAGAAAACTCTGGGAATGAATCTCTAAGCAACCTGAAGCAACTCAACTCCGATGGCCTATGGGGGAAAAAGAGGAAATAGAGGAGTGAGTCAAACTATAAGTCTGGTGAGTGAAAGTAATTACTACCATTTCTAAGCAAGATAAAGATAATAGACTAAGCAAAAGTTCTAGTTTAAAAGGAAATAAAGGAAAGATAAAACTCGGATAAAATATTGTTTTTGATTATGTTTGACTATTTGCTCTGATTGTTTGATTGTGATTGTTTGCACTTGTCTTAGATTGCTGTGATTAGGCTTAAATCCTAATCCTATTTTAATTAGGTTGGAATCCTAATTCTACCCGTTGATCGGCATTCTATCTCTGTTGTTCCACTGTGAGCTAGTCCAATCCTGTTGGTCCTACAGCAAAAGACATCTGTTTAGCGCTTGGAACGCAGTAGCGAATTATTTACCCTAATCGATGTCGCACGCCCGGTCATCGTCGGGACACACTAACTGCCACCCCCTCTTGTGACCTCTTATTTACCCTAATCAGCTTAAGCGTGCCCAGCCTCACCTAATATGTTGTGAGACCATCAGTCCTAGTCTAAAAGGGATGCTGCCTAGCCTTACCTAAGTGTTGTGAGACCATCAGTTCCTGACTGAAAGGGATGCTGCCTAGCCTCACCTAAGTGTTGTGAGACCATTAGTCCGAGTCTGAAAGGGAAAGCTATCGGTACTGGTCCTAAAAAACAAATTCTAGTTTGCACCCCTTACCCAAATCCCCAGATTTGAGCTTCTATCTATTGGCCCCTTATCTACCTTGATTAGCATAAGCATGTCACTGCCTCACCTAACTATTATAAGACCATCAGTTCCTGACTAAAAGGGAATGCTGTTGGTACGGGCCCTACTTCTATGTTTGCTTATTAACTTAGTGTAAGTTTTAAAATAAGCCTCTTCTGTTATTTTTACTATATTTGTTATTAACTTAATCTAACTTTTAAAACAAGCCTCTTCTATTATTTCTACTATATTTTCTTATTAACCAGATCTAAGTTTTAAAATAAGCCTCTTCTGTTATTTCTGTTATATTTGCTTATTAAGAAGATCTAAGTTTTAAAATAACCCTCCTCTTTTATTACTGCTATATTTGCTTATTAACTTAATCTAAGTTTTAAAATAAGCCCCTTTTGTTATTTCTTTCTTTCTAATTATAAGTTGTGTTATAATTGTTCTTGTAGCTGTTATTCTTCTATTTTCTCTTTTTATTTATAACCACTTGTTATAATTATGCTTGCAAATATCTTAAATTTGCCTATTTCAATCTATCTCCAGCTTATTGCAGTTCTTCTTATTTTACATCTGATTTCTGTAAATTTAGCGTTTTTCTATTTTAATCCATATTTGTGAATTATTCTCGTTTTAATATTTTATCCGCATCAAAAAGGAATAAAATGAAACTAACATTTACATGCTAAATTCCAACTTAAAGCAGATGTAAGTAAATGTAAATAAATGTAAATAATGGTAAATAACTGTAAATAAATGAATAAAATAGCTAAATAAAAATAGACTGAAAATAACTTCCGAAATTAACTTAAAAATAGACTGTAAATAAGCTTATATAAAAACTGTCTCAAAATTGTAGAAAAACTACAACTATTGAGAACCCTATTATTTTAAATTACTTAAAAATCTAAAATAATTACAAAACACTCACCTATGGTTTTTAGCTCCAGTTCTTGGTCTTCCTTGATCCACTCCTAGAGTGTAGAATATTTTTATCAAAAAGATTTCCTTCTTAGAAAAATTTTCTATTTATGTTCCAGCCTCTGGCAATGAACCCAAATAGGAGAAAATCTGAATGAGAAAAACAGCTAGGCCAAAGGTTCTATTTATAGTGTCACTTAGGGATCTCAGACCGTTGGATTTGAAGAGTAAATCTGGTGCAACCACGTCATAGGCTCGCTTGGAACCATCGGATGGAAATACGAACGCACAGGATTGAAGAAAAATCAAAATATGATGTTACGCTTGAATCTGGACGAAGCTACAAACAAAAACAAAGGCGGGTCGACCAATATACTATGGGGGTCGACCCTAGGGTCGACCTGGCCTTGGTTTGGGTCGACCTTACCTTTAGTTTATTTTTTTTGTTTTTCTTAATTCTTATTTATTCCGTATCTTCTTCATATTAGCTCGGATTTTGACATATTATATATGGAAATTGACCAGAAAATTATCACGGACACAGTGGTGCAACTCCCGTAGCTCGATTCTGAAAATTTCACAAACTTATTTTATTCAATTAATTCGTTAATTAATTATTATAGCTTAAATTTTTGGGTTGTTGCATTCTCCCCTCCTTAAAGGATTTCGTCCCCGAAATCTCCGAGGACAGAAGAATGAAATAAATATTTTCATCCAAATTTTACAATAACATATTCAACCATCATCCATTACATACATTGTCCTTAAGTTTTCTAATGCAATTTATGATATATGCAATAGTGTAGTGTCAATGTCCCTAACTAATGCAAAAGATTAGGCGGTCTACTGATTCAGTCGACCTCCTTTTATGAAGTCATGTATGTGCCATGTATCCAAATGAATGCAAATTCCCTAATGGTAACTGATAGTTCTATATGCATGCTACAATCATCATCCAAATGCGACAATCATATGCTAATCATCCATTAATAGCAACCATGGAAATAAAATAAAAATGCATATGCACACACATCCATATGCATATGCTTTAGTGACCTAGTTAGGCCGATCCCTAAGAGATAATATTGCCTAGTGTGTATATATGCGTCCATTAGCATGCACTAGCAAAAACTTGCAACCACTAGCGTCCATCATACATAACATGTTCTAGTAACATGTTTGCATTCAGTCCTACCAACTATAGATCAAATCCTAAGATCTACCCTCCCAAAGGATACTAAAAGAAAGAACCTATTCAAAACTAAAGATGGAAATAGGAAATTTAAAATGTACTATCGAAAAGATATGGATAAGAGATACGTATTTTCTCCTTAGCCTCCCACGTAGCATCCTCAATGCTATCTCTCCACTGCACCTTAACCAAAGGGACTTCCTTATTCCTAAGCTTCTTGATATCATGCCCAACGATCTTGGTAGGAATGCGACGAACCGATGCTTCTCTCTCCACTTCAACTTCCTCAAGTTGGCTAGGTTCCACTACGTCTGCTGAATCGTGTAAGCACTTTCTCAAGTGTGAAACATGAAAAACATCATGAACTCCCACGAGCCTCTCCGGTAGCTTTATCTGATACGCCATCTTCCCTACCCTTTCAACAATGAGGAACGGTACTAAGAATCTTGGAGCAAGTTTCCCACTTGATCCAAACCTCACTACTTTCCTTAGCGGAGACACCTTAATGAAAACCAAATCTCCTACCTCAAACTCAATATCCTTTCTCCACTTATCTGCATAAGATTTCTGTCTATCTTGGGCCGTCTTCATTCTCCTTCTAATCAAATCAATCTTTTGCAAAGTATCTCTAACCATGTCTGAACCTAGTAGCAATCTCTCTGTAGACTCCAACCAACACGAAGGCTACTTGCAAGGTCTTCCATAAAGAGCTTCAGAAGTTACCATCCCAATTCTAGTCTGAAAACTATTATTATATGCAAACTCCACTAAAGGAAGACGCTCCTCCCAAGTTCCTCCAAAATCAAGAATTCGCATTGTCAACAAATCCTCAAGAACTTTATTAACTCTCTCCGTTTAGCCGTCCGTCTGGGGGTGATAGGCCGTACTCAATCTAAGCTGCGTCCCTAAAGCCTCTTGCAAGCTTATCCAAAACTCACTAGTAAAGATAGGGTCTCTGTCACTCACTATGCTAGAGGGAGTTCCATGAAGTCGGATTATCTCATAAACGTATAAGGATGGCAAATAAGGTGTCGTCCTCTTACTCTTGACCGGAAAAAAGTGGGTGCTCTTAGTCAAACGATCTACAATCACCCAAATACTGATATTCCCCTTGCGAGATCGGGGTAAACCATCTATAAAGTCCATCGGAACACTATCCCACTTCCATTTGGGTACATCCAATGGTTGAAGCAATCCATCGGTCTTCTACTGCTCCGCCTTAACTCTTTGGCACACAAAACACTTAGCTACAAACTCTGCTACATCCTTCTTCATGCCACTCCAATAAAATACTCTCTTAGTGTCCCTATACATCTTATAACCACCCAGATGAATAGTCATCCGAGAATGGTGTGCTTCTGCTAGAACTGCTCTCATCAAATCACTAGGGCGGGGGACACAAAGTCTTCCACCTCTCCTTAGCCACCCTTTACTATCGATGGAATAGCGTTGGAGATGTCTAGAGACCTCTCCTCTGCTAATCTTATCCAAAATATCCATAAGCTCTGAAGCCTCTCGCTACCTTGAGCCAATCTGATCATGAGGGTAGGCTTAACCTCAAGTGCTGAAATCTTAGCTAAATCTCTGATAAACTTCCTATAATAACCATGCAAACCTAGGAAGATTCTAATTTTGGTAGCGTTCTTGGGGGCCTTCCAATCCTGTATTGTTACTACCTTAGCAGGATCAACAGCTAAACCCTCTCTTGAGACTACATGCCCCAAGAAACGCACCTCCTTACACCAAAAATTACACTTCGAGAATTTTGCTTTCAACTGATGGACACGAAGTGTACGAAGAACCTCCTCAAGATGAATAGCATGCTTTTCCATACTCTTGGAAAACACTAGAATATCGTCCACAAACACTACTATGAACTTATTTTGGACATCTCGAAAAACACGGCTCATTAAATCTACAAAATAGGTTGGGGCATTGGTCAGCCCAAACGGCATAACCAACCACTCAAAGAATCCATCGGGTGTCCTAAATGTTGTCTTATCGATGCTATTGTCAACGACCCTAAGCTGATGAAATCCAGTAGCTAAATCAAGTTGAGAAAATACTAAAGAGCCAACCAATTGATCGAAAAGATCGTCTATCGTAGGAAGTGGGTAACGGTTCTTCTTCGTGAGCTTATTCAACTCTCTATAGTCTACACAAAGTCGAAGGGAACCATCCGCCTTTGTAACGAAGACGACTGGAACTCCCCACTCAGATATGCTCCGTCTAATGAAGTCTTTCTCCAATAGCTCACCAATCTGCTTACTTAACTCCTTCCACTCCCTAGGAGCCATAAGTCTCACGGGCAATGCCACTGGCTTAGCATTGTCATTCAAATAGATCCTAAAGTCGATCTCTCTCTTAGGGGGTAGTCTCCTAACCTCCTCAAAAACGTCTGGGAAATCTCTAATGACTGGAACTGAATCTAACTCTCCTAGTGATAACTTAAGGGAATAAAGGAAGCTCAACATGACTAACCCTTGTGGGTCGCAAGAAACCTCGAGAGTCCTTCCACTACATGTCTCTAGTCTGATGACTCTCCTCTCGCAGTCTAATATCGCACCATAAGTGAGTAACCATTCCATCCCCAAAATCATCCCATTCCCAGAAAATCCTATTACATAGGCGTCATAGTCAAATTCTATGCCTAGTATAAAAAATTTCAAACCCCTACAAATTATGGATAAATGTACCGATCCTCCTATGGGGTTTGAAGCAACTATAGGGTCTACTACTAGAGAGATATCTAAGTGCAAACAATCAACCAAGGAACTAGAAATGAAAGAGTGTGATGCTCCAGAGTCAAAAAGAGTCCGAATAGGAAAATCCAAAATAGAGATCAAACCTTCTATAGAGACTTTCCTACCTCGATTCGGTCCACTACTAGAAGGTGATGTATCCAAAGCATGTTCTTGCGCTGTAAGTGTGCCTGCTCTCTGCTCTGCCCTCTGAGGACAAGCTCCACTAAGGTGTCCAGGCTGTCCACGGTTGTAACACCTCCCCTTCATTGTGTCCTTCTTACAGTCCTTTGTGAAATGCCCAACCAATCCACAATTTTGACATTTTTTGCCCTTCTTGATCTGCTTTTGAGGTCCTCCTCCTTTCTTCTTGTCCTTGTCCTTCTTATCCTTCCACCACTGCTTCTTAGAGTTTTTATGATTTAGGAACCTCCTTAACTTCTTCTTTCCTCAATGAGAGCCATTTCCACAAGTGACTCATAGGTCGCTCCCATAAGTACATGTGTCAATAACAACCCTTGGGGGCTGGTTCAAACCCTTAGCAAACTTGGTGGCCTAATAAGCTCCATTCCGAACCACGATAACTCATTAAACTAATTTATATACTCCTTTATCGAAAGACTTCCTTGCTTCAGACTAATGAACTTCTCCAACTGCATGCTTTCCTCAGCTTGCGATAAGAACTTTCTCTTAAACCATTCCCGAAATCCAAACCAACCTATGTCTCCACCCTCCATTTCTACAATCTCCCACCAGTAGGAAGCCTCTCCCTTCAGCTGCCAAGATGCAAGCTAAACTCTCTGTCGGTCTTCCAATCCTAACAGCCCAAATATCCGCTCCGTACCAGAAAATGTTCTGCCTCCTAGATTCGCGAAGTCCTTACATAGCTTAGAAATATTGGCTGCTATAGATGGATTAATGGGATCTCCACCCGCCGATACTGTATTGGGCACTTGTCCTTGCACCTCTAGTGTCGTAGCTTGGTGGTATCTGCGGAACCAGGCAGTGGCTTGGACACCCTCTAGAAGATTTGGGGTGTCCGCCATCCTATGCAAAGAAAGGAAAGTTTAGGCTTGAAAGAATCGAAAGAAGGTTGAACTGGACTTTAAGGGGATTTTTATAAAAACTCTATTATACTTGAAAAAAAAACTATTTCTAAGAGTTTCTTTTTGAAAAATACTTTTAAAGATAGGTTACTTTTGAAAATACTTTACTTTTAAAATAAGTTTTTAGGAATCCTATAACCTTAGGCTCTGATACCAATTGAAACACCCCACACCCCTTAGTATACCCAGAAAGGACACACTAAAGGATATGGTGCGTTATAGGTATAGCTAAAACATCACAGAGACTAAGATTCACAAGACAAATAAATAAAAACAGTGGAAACATTTAAATGGTAACTTATTATTCAAAATAAATCTTCATAAATGAGTCATAAAAACATAGCATGTCTCAAAAACTTAAAATATCTCAAATTCATGTCTTATGAAAATACATCACAGTCTCATAAAATCAGAGTACAAAAGTAACAATAATAATCATAATCCCTCTCACAAGTGCCAATCCATCATAAGCCAAATGAAAAAGATGAAGATCAGAAGAATGCATCTAAAATGAGAATACTCCGAGAATGAATCTCCAAGCAACCTGAATCAACTCAACTCTGATGGCCTATGGGGGAAAAAGGGGAAATAGAGGAGTGGATCAAACTATAAGTCTGGTGAGTGAAAGTAATTACTAGCATTTCTAAGCAAGATAAAGATAATAGACTAAGCAACATTTCTAGTTTAAAAGGAAATAAAGGAAAGATAAACTCAGATAAAATACTTTTTCTGATTCTGTTTGACTGTTTGCTTTTATTATTTGATTGTTATTGTTTGCACTTGTCTTAGATTGCTGTGATTAGCCTGAAATCCTAATCCTAATTTAATTTGGCTGAAATCCTAATTCTACCCGTTGATCGGCCTTCTATCTCTGTTGTGCCACTGTGAGCTAGTCCAATCCTGTTGGTCCCACATCAAAAGACACTTGTTTACCGCTTGGAACGCAGTAGCGAATTATTTACCCTAATGATGCTGCATGCTCGGTCTTCACCGGTACACACTAATTGTCGCCTCCTCTTGTGACCTCTTATTTACCCTAATCAGCATAAGCGTGCCCAGCCTCACCTAATCTGTTGTGAGACCATCAGTCCTAGTCTGAAAGGGATGTTGCCCAGCCTCACCTAAGTGTTGTGAGACCATCAGTTCCTGACTGCAAGTTATGCTGCCCAGCCTCACCTAAGTGTTGTGAGACCATTAGTCCTAGTCTGAAAGGGAATGCTACCGGTACTGGTCCTAACAAACAAATTCTAGTTTGCGCCCCTTTACCAAATCCCCTGATTTGAGCTTCTATCTATTGGCCCCTTATATACCCTGTTTAGCGTAAGCATGTCCCAGCATCACCTAACTATCGTGAGACCATCAGTTCCTGATTGAAAGGGAATGCTGTTGGTACGGGCCCTTCTTCTATGTTTACTTATTAACTTAGTGTAAGTTTTAAAATAAGCCTCTTCTGTTATTTCTAATATATTTTCTTATGAACTTAATCTAACTTTTAAAATAAGCCTCTTATATTATTTCTGCTATATTTTCTTATTAACCAGATCTAAGTTTTAAAATAAGCCTCTTTTGTTATTTCTGCTATATTTGCTTATTAACAAGATCTAAGTTTTAAAATAAGCCTCTTCTGTTATTTCTGCTATATTTGCTTATTAATTTAATCTAAGTTTTAAAATAAGCCTCTTCTATTATTTATTTCTTTCTAATTATAACCCATGTTATAATTGTTCTTGCAGCTGTTATTCTTCTATTTTCTCTTTTTAGTTATAACCACTTGTTATAATTATCCTTGCAAATATCTTAAATTTTCCTATTTCAGTCTATCTCCGTTTTATTACAGTTCTTCTTATTTTACATTTGATTTCTATAAATTTAGTGTTCTTCTATTTTAATCCATATTTGCGAATTATTCTCTTTTTAATATTTTATCCACGTCAAAAAGGAATAAAAAGAAACTAACATTTACATGCTAAATTCCAACTTAAAGCAGATGTAAGTAAATGTAAATAAATGTAAATAATTGTAAATAATGGTAAATAACCGTAAATAAATGAATAAAATAGTTGAATAAAAATAGACTGAAAAGAACTTCTGAAATTAACTTAAAAATAGACTGTAAATAAGCTTATATAAAAACTGTCTCAAAATTGTAGAAAAACTACAACTATTGAGAACCCTATTATTTTAAATTACTTAAAATCTAAAATAATTACAAAACACTCACTTGTGGTCCTTAGCTCCAGTTCTTGGTCTTCCTTGATCCACTCCTAGAGCGTAGAATATTTTTATCAAAAAGATTTCCTTCTTAGAAAAATTTTCTATTTAGGGTCCAGCCTCTGGCAATGAACCCAAATAGGAGAAAATCTGAATGAGAAAAATAGTTAGGCCTAAGGTCCTATTTATAGTGTCACTTAAGGACCTCAGACCGTTGGATTTGAAGATTAAATCTGGTGCAACCACGTCATAGGCTCGCTTGGAACCGTCAGATGGAAGCACGAACGCATAGATTGAAGAAAAATCAAAATATGATGTTACGCTTGAATCTGGACGAAACTACATACAAAAACAAAGGCAGGTAAACCAATATACTATGGGGTTTAACCTATAGGTTGATCTAAGTCCTTTGGGGTTCGACCTGACTTTGGTTTGGGTTGACCTAACCCTTAGTTTTTTTTCGTTTTTCTTAATTCTTATTTATTCCGTATCTTCTTCATATTAGCTCGGATTTCGACAATTTATATATGAAAATTGACCAAAAAATTACCATAGACATAATGGTGCAACTCCCCTAGCTCGATTATGATAATTTCACAAACTTATTTTATTATTTAATTAATTCGTTAATTAATTATGATAGCTTAAATTTTTGGGTTGTTATACTTTCTAATATATATTTGTCATATTGTAGTATGTTAATTAATTATTTAATATAAGTATATTAAATAGAAAATCCTTGAATTATATGTTATGTTGTAGTAATTACAATGTGTTATCATCATGAGAAATTTGTCGCATTAAAAATATATTATTACATTAAGCATTCCTAGTCAAGATGTTTCGAGATAAGATATCGTTACATCTATTGAGACTATACTCTCCAACTGTTGGGCAATGTATTACTCATGGTTGCTGGAGGAACCAAGGGGTTATGTACTAATAGTTAGTGGATAACTACGGAATAAATCAGTGAAGTTTAATATACCGAGGTCAAATAGAAAATCTCGAAGTGATGATATTATACAGTTCTCGCAACTTGAGAATAATACTAAACTTCAATATGGACACTTTACTTTGATTATAGCTAAACCACAACATTGCATCCATCGAACGACTATAGTTAGGTTTTATTCGAAGCACTGGAAGTAAAACACTATTCAATACAGAATTCGTCTCCTCTGTTTCATTAGGTTGGTATCAAGGTCAACTATAGTCAATGCAAAGTCAAATTCTCTTGCCGGAGTAATATCTTTAATAATAAATATTACTATAAAATCAAGATTTTGTGTTTGGATTAATCAAGTTTATTGTGGTTGATGTTGGAATTTTAATCAACACCAAATTCCGTAAGTCCTAATGTGATATAGTGTTGACAAAGAGAATATGTATAAATAATCGTTACTGCTGGGTACTGCTTACAATAGTAAAATTTGATTTTACCCATGACATGTATAAGCAATAAATTTGACCAAACTATCACACCACTAGCTCAGGTGATGTATGAACATTAATATTCAAATTATTCAATATTATCCATTAAATGAACCTATACCTTTGAGTTGCACAACCGTAATGATGAATACGACAAATAAACCATATAATTTAGTTAATTTATATTCATTATAAATTAATGAAATTAATTAATATTTATTTTAGTTTTTGAATGTCATTGGTATTTTATGACATGTGTATTTAAAAGCTGTATATGCGGGTATAGATATACGATATTGATAGAATATTTAAATTGAATTCAAATTGATTAATTACTAAATGGGTTTGGAATTTTTTGTCGCCCATCTTAACTCTTTAATGATCGGCTAATGGGGGAGAGGGAGGGATTCAAATTTGATTTGGAAATGCAAATAAGTAATTAAAGAAAGGCAAAAGATTTCTAGCCTTTATTCTCCTTTATTACCTTCTCAAAACAAATTCATTCGTTAGTTTTTGCTCTCCCTATTCATAAGATCTCTATAAAAAATTCTATGGTCTCCAAGGCATAAAATTTTAAAAAACCAAAATTCAAATAAAACAAAATTATTAAAGGTGATGTTTATCTCTAGATCCTTGCAAAATCCATAGGCTGATTTTTATTAGCAACATATTAAGGTAATTTTCTAATCTTATTTGATTATGTAATACATTATGTTAAGTGTAGATACCATATATGCTACATCTCATTTGATTATATGTTTATCTTATATGTATAGTTTAGATCTCAAACATTATACAATGAATTTATATGTGCCTAAGTTGTTCCATCTAATTATGTTATTGGTTTAGAAATTAATTTTTAAATAAATAAATGAATAAATATTTTGGATTGGAAACTAAATTTAATGAATTGATATAATTTTGTAACTTATTATATAGACAAATATAAGTAAAGTGCATATGTTGATTACTTGAAACCTTTTGAAAATTGAAAACAAGTTTTGTATGTTTGTTGGTTTTGTATGAAAATTTATTTGGTTATTGTTAACATATGCTTAAAAGTTGTTTCAATTTAAGATTAATATGTGGACCTTTGTGCAAAATCATAAACCTATTCAAAATCCTTCTTAAGTTAAAGCTAGATTTCAATTTGTTAACTTTAAACTTTAAAACATATAATAATACAAAATATATATGTGTATAATTTTAATTTAAAATATAGTTTCCAATTATTTATACATGTATGTATGTATGTATGTTATGTCAACTCAAAGTTTATAAAAGGGACATTTGTGTGAAATTGTAAATATAGTTTTAAATCCTTGCTAAGTTAATACTAGATTTAAAATTGTTAGTTATACATTTTAAAACATATAAAATAGTTAAAATTAATTTAAATATGTATAGTGTATGTGTGTGTAATTGTTATATATATATATATATATATATATATATTTCAAAATGAAACTATGGAAAACAAAGGCATATATAAAGGGTGAATATGTCTATTGTGGTGTAAATCCCATCACCTATACATGTACACATTGACCATGTACACTATTTATATGTTGCACTTGCACTATACATAAATGAGTGTATTTGATACAATAATTACAATATATTTAATTTAAATTAAGTTAAAATTCCCCTTTCAACAAATAATAAATTAAGATTTTATTGGTAAACAAATTTTAGGTTGGAGAATCAGTTAGACTTCATAGGCCCAACAAAGATCCAAAATGGTATTTTTTTTATTTACCTATTTAACTTGCTATGACCTGGCCTGGTTCCATCTTTGGTATTAGAGCCCAAGAACCTATGTGATCTAAATTAGCAATGGTAGGGCTAACTGAGTAAAGCCTACCCATATTTTGAAAGGTAGTGTCTAAGGTTGGGTTTAGGTAATCAAGTACTCTGCCCTACTTACCTACTGACCCGACCGAAAGGATGATGTAAGCCCAAAGGCTATCTCTAATGTTAAGGTTTGAATTGATTTGGACTTCGAGCTAATTTTTCACAATATGTTTTGAAACACGAAGTATATTTTAAATTTAAAAGTTAAGTTTAAAATATAACATGTTATAAAAAAATTGAAAGATTGTTTTTGAAATTAAAAATTAATTTCAATTTTTTATCATAATTATTTAATTAATTAGATTAAATAATTCATTAATAAAAATTATTTAATTAAATTAAAACATATATAATGATATGATATATTTTCTTGAAATGTTTAAGGTAAATGACGATAAAATTTTGAATTTAAATAATATTATTTTAATTAAAATATTGTTTTAATTAATTAAATTAATTAAAGGTTAATTAATAAATAATATATGTCTACAATGATATATGTATATAATTAAACTAAATGATATTATCTATATTCATCTTTAAACTCTTAAGGATGAATAAACTTAAACTGAATGGTTGAAATCTAAATTAAACTGATTAAAGTGTTTACTAAAATAATTAATTAATTATGATTTGATTAAAAAAATTAAAATTAAATTAAATATGATTTAATGAAATAAAGTGTAACTGTAAGAAATCCAAATTAGGTTTAAGGAATAAATGCACACATATAATACATATACCGTGATTTTAGATTTGTCTGACACTTGAATCACAAGGGTATTTCATATGAAATACATTGCTCACAAATTTATATTACTTAAATAAGTATATTAAAGATCATGAATATCTTATATATATATATATGTGTGTGTGTGTGTGTGTGTTCTCATCTACCATTTATATATTAATAAATTACTTGCATACTCTTTAGCATTGAGTTTTCTTCAAGCTAGAGATGTTATGTATAGTACTATTAATATTAATATATTGACTAGATGATGTAAGATACATGCATGTATTTGTTGAGCTACCCTCAAGGTATATACACTATACTTAGGCTATCATGACATGGTATTTATGAGTGAATACTTTCTTTTGATTTGTTGAGCTTTCCTCAAGGTCAGAATCCCAAGGCATGCAAGTCCTATACTCACTAGAGAAGCCGAAAGCCTTGTATACTTCTCTTTGGGTTTTGAGAAATATAAAAATATACTGGAGCTTATTAGTAAAATGGAATAAATGTATTTAACTTTACTAATAATATAAAAACATTTTCTATGTATAAAATGTCCTAATCTACTTCAATAGAATTTTTAGAAAATGCTTACACCAAGCTTATTTTCGGAAAATGACAAACTTGCTGGACTAAATTACGTTGACTTGCAAAGAGCAATCAAAATAGCACTAACTTAGGAATGCTTATGGTTGTTTATATAAGAACCTCCAAAACAAAAGCCCATTGAAAATGTAGATCCCAAATTAGTGATTGCTTATAATAAGAGGGTAGTAGATCTACAAATCACCCAAGTTTACATGCTATCTACTTTAGACAAATTGTTGCAAAGATGGCATGAAAGCATGATTACCCATCAAATCTTCGATAGCCTCAAAGTTTTGTTTGGGAGGTAATCTCATCCCACAAGGTGCGAGTACTAAGAAGATTTTCAATATGAAGATGATAAAGGGCAATGATGTAGATGAATACGTCTTCATGATGAAAGGCTATATTGATAGAGTTTCATAGCAAGACATTACAATAAGTAATGCGTTGTAAGTAGACTTGATCTTAGGCTCTCTCACTTCACAGTTTGAGCCATTCATATTGGAATACAATATGAACCCGTTGAATGTGAGCCTCATAGCGGTACTCAATATGTCGGGATCAACCGAGAGCATAT
Organism: Allium fistulosum; assembly: GCA_030737815.1. Classification (NCBI taxonomy): domain Eukaryota; kingdom Viridiplantae; phylum Streptophyta; class Magnoliopsida; order Asparagales; family Amaryllidaceae; genus Allium; species Allium fistulosum. The sequence goes on from CM060901.1 coordinate 500,719,987, forward strand.
CCAAGGATTAAGATACAATGCTCACAATAAAGGAAAAGGTATCATCTTTGAATGGTTTGAAGAAGAGATTGCGGGTAAGGTAAGAAGACTGTTCCTAATGACAATGGGTATTGTCATCATTGTCATAAGAAGGGGCATTGGAAACAGAATTGTCCAAACTACTTGAAACTTATTAAAGGAAAGAAAAAAATGGTTCTACCGATCCTACTCCTATGTTTATGATTCAAAATTATTTTTGTAATCAACAAATTATAATGGGTTTTAGACACTGGATCCGAGACTCGTATCTATAATTCGTTATAAGGACTTAGGAGTAGAGGTCATGTGGCAAAATGTGAAATGAGGCTTTAAGTTGCTGATGGATCTATTGTAGATGGAACTACAGTTGGAGGCTACCATTTACTTTCGCTTAGTGGTTTTCATTTAGTCTTGAATAATTGCTATTATGTAAGGAGTATTATATTTATTTCAAGATTGTTTGAAACTGGATATGATTTTCATTTTAATAAAAATATTATGAATATTATCTCTAGTGGAAATAATAATTATGATGGTGTTTTGAATAATTCCAATTTTGTACTTAACCTACATCGAATTTGAGCTTTTAATAATTATTCTAATGTTGACATAAATAATAATTATTTATGGCATTATAGGCTAGGTCATATCAGTGACAAACAATTGCACAAATGGAAAATCGAAGATTTTCTATCATTATTTGATTATAGATCATTTGATACTTGTGAGTCATATCTAAAAGGAAAAAAGACCTAGCGCCCCTTCAGTAGGAGCAGTGATAGAGTTAATGAACTCTCGGGCCTCATGCAACTGGTGTATGTGGCCTAGTGTCTATAATTACCAAAGATAATTCTTCTTACTTTGCAACATTTAATGATAACATCTCAAGACTAGGATATGTATATCTCATGAAGAATAAATCTAATATCCGTGAGAAATTCAAAGAGCATAAGAATGAGGTTGAAAATCAAACGAACCATAGGATAAAAGTACTTCAATCTGGTCGAGGAGGTTAGCATGTTGGATAAGAGCTCTAACAATATTTAAAAGATAATGGGATTATCTCTCAGGTTACTCCACCATATGCTTCGTATACAATGGCATTTCGAAAAGAAGGAATTGAATCCTATTAGCTATGGTTCGTTCCATGATGAGTAAAGCTGAGTTACCTCTTTTCTATTAGGGATACGCACTGGAAACTACAATGCATATGTTGAATTTGATAACTAATAATCTACATCTAAGACGCCGTATGAGATATGGCATGGAAAGAAACACCCACCTCAATTATTTGAAGATGTGGGGCTGTATGACCTACATTAAGAATGTCGGACCCAATAAACTTAAGGCAAGATCAGCTCTGTGTAAGCTTATAGGATATCCCAATAATTTTAGCGGATACATTTTTTATAGCACTCAAAAGGTTATCGTTTCTCTACATGCTATTATTTTGAAAAAGGAATTTCTATCATAAGAATTAATAGCAAAGTTGTAGACTTGCATTAAATCCGATAAGTAAATATAGATGTCGGACCAGTAGAAGAATCAGATTCAACAATATACGAAAACACATAACCTAGTAGAAGGTGTGATATGGAATCTTGCACTCTAAAGAGATACTATGGATTTCTCGTTGATGGTAAGAAAGTTGATCGTGTCTTAGAAAACGACACTTCGCTCTCATTCTAACAAGCATGGCCGAGTAAAGACTTTGCACTTTGGCTTTAAGCTATGAAATCTGAAATGGATTCCATGTATGATAACAAAATTTGGACTTTGGCTAATATACCTAAAAAGATTAAACCCATCGGTCGTAATTGGATTTTTAAGAAAAAAGCTAATGCAGATAAACATGTGGAGACCATAAGGCAAGGCTAGTTGCGAAAGGCTCTCATCAAATTTAGGAGTTAACTATGATGAAACATCATGGCCTATAACCATTCTTAAGTCCAATTGGATAATGCTTAGTATCCAATTGGATAACCATTCTATGACTATGAAATATGACAATTGGATGTGAAAATGGCATTTCTAAATGGTGATTTAGAAGAAAATGTTTACATGTCCCAGCCTATGTTATAATAAGCGCTAAGTGAGGCAACACGATAGAAGTCCCGCTTCGCTTAATGTCGCTTAAATAGAGCTTAAGCGATTGCTTGATTTTTTAGCACATTTTATCTGTAGCTCTATAAATCTATTACAAAGAGATTATATTAATGTATTATATGTGTATGAGTGCACTATATGTCCACACACAAATTCATCATAAAGGACTAAATTTTAACTTTGAAGTTAACTTACAAATTCATAGGTTTTAAAATTTGGATTTGACTTTCTCTATTCATTAAAAGTTAGCATACTCAAGTTGAGTATAAACCATTTACATTTAAAATAATCATATCTTAATGCAAATGATCCATATCATATAAAATGAGAAATTCATTTTAGCAATGTTTCTTTGCTATAATCCTAATTCATTTTATTCTAAATAATATTTTTTTGTTTAGTATTTCTTAAGCATTGCTTAAATTGAAGCAAATTGCATATAAGCGCCAATTAAGCGCGCTTAAGCGCTCGTCGCTTAATCATTTTGCTTGTTTAAAAAATTAAGCATTGTGCATGTATTTAGCACTTAAGCAATGCTTAAACGTATTTTCATAACATAGGTCCCAGCTCGATGGTTTCGAAGTTAGTGGGAGCGAGGGAAGGACTTGCAAGTTGTTGAGATCAATTTACGGTCGTAAGCAAACTTTGAAGAGTGAGAATAAGCGTTTTGATAAAGTAATCAAACAGTTTTTTATCAGAATACAGAGTAAGCTTGCATATATCAGAATGAATCGGGAATTGCTATAATGTTTATAGTCCTAGATGTCGATGTACTACTTCTGATTAGTAATGACATCCCATTATCACAATCATTGAAAGAATGGTTATCTAAGAACTTCACCAAGTAGGATTTATGAGAAGCAGCCTACATACTTGGTATTAAGATCTATAAAGATAGATCCAAAAGGTTGTTGGGATTGTTCCAACCTACATATATAGACACTATACTGTAAAGGTTATGAATGGAGAATTTCAAGGATGGAAATGTTCTGATGCAATATGGAATTTTTGTTTCCAAAATAGACGCTCCTCATACTGATGAGGGAAGGATCATATCAGTGGATACTATATGCATCTGCTATCGGTTCCATAATTAATGTTGTGCTATATACAAACTAGATGTGGCTTATGGATTATAATGCATAGCTGATACTAGTCTAATCCAAGTGAGAAGCATTAGCCTACTGAAAAATGAATTTTTAAGTATTTGAGAAAGACTAAAGAGTTATTCCTTACTTATGAGAATGAAGACCTCCTCATGAAGGGTATAAAGGTTCTAGTTTTCAAAGTGATATTAATGATAATAAGTCTGTATGTGATTTTGTTTCTACATGAAATGATAGGGCTGTTAGTTGGAAAGTTTTCAAACAAGAAACAATAGCTGATTCATAGATGGAGGCCGAATGCATCGCCCTTAACAAAGCAACTAAAGAAGTGGTTTGAATGCGCAAATTTATCATTGAGCTAGGCATGATTCCAAACATCGAGCATTTGATGCCATTGTTTTGTGATAACAATGCCGTAATCCAGATCACAATGGTACCAAGAGCTCTTAAGAAGTCAAGGACCTTCGAAAGTTCGACCTTATTAGAGAGTTCGTCGTTAATAAAGAAGTTGTGATTGATAGAGTAGATACTAAGGACAATAGAGCAAATCTATTCATGAAGGTACTGGCACGATTGGTTCTTTGCAAAATGATTGAAGAGATAGGAATTGAGATTCTATAATTTGCCCTAAGTGCAAGTCAGAGATTGATAGAGTTTGGGGTATACCCTAGGGAAAATTCCATAATTTTTGGTAAATTATTAACTTTGTAATAAAATTTCGTTCGAAATAAAATTGTGTTTTTCATTGTATTATGTATTTGTTATCTTATGATATGTTAAATAATTATTTAATTAAGTATATTAAATACAAAATCCTTAAATGATATGTTATGTGATAGTAATTACAATGTGTTGTAATTATGAGAAATTTATCACATTTAAAATAACATATTGTTTAAAACATTCCTAGTCAAGATGTTTCGAGATAGGTTATCGATACATGTATTGAAACTAGTGTACGTAACACTCTCTAATTGTTAGACAGTGTCTTACCCATGACTGTTAAAAGCACCAAAGGGTTATGCGCTAATAGTTTTGGATAACTAGGGAATGACTCACTTGAAATTTTTATGTTAGTTAATATAACTAAGGCCAAACAGAGAATTTCGAAGTGACGATATTACATAGTTCTCTCAACTTGAGTGTAAGATAACATAAGTAGAAAGATGAGTTGGGCAGCGGGTAACAAGCGTGGTCGAGATTACCTAGAATTAAACTTAAAAATATGATTTGGTTTATTTTAATTAATTTTAAGATAAAATTAGGAATTTTAGTATTTATTATTTCCAAGTTAAAATGGATTTGGGATTTAATAAATTGGAAATTCAAGGAATATTCTTTTGTGAAACTTGATTCTTATATTTGATAATGTAAGAATAATTTTGGAAAATTGTGATGATTATATATATGAAAATAAATTTGTAACGCCCTGCCTTTTTTGTACGCTTAAGTAGACACACGTGCCGACTTAAACCATACAGAAGGGCGGATTGTTATGGGGTAAATAAGAAAAGTGAAGAAATAAAAGAAACAAAATAGAATCTTGTAGCGGAATGATAAAATATAATAATCAAATAACAGTTCATGAAGCTGTTTTACAAAACATTTGATTATACTTATACAATACATATCAGAGTTACCCATACCAGAGAATGATAATTAATGCAGCGGAATACAATGGTGTAGTGGAATATAATAAATAGTAGTAATAAAATCTTCGTCTTCGTCCTCCAGAAATAGAGCCTTCAAATCCTGAAATGCTCAGGCTGACCCGAGCGAATTGAAAAGACAAAACACTCGAGTCAGAACTAAAAGATCTTATGTAAGTTAAATCAATGATAAATATATGAGTGGAACGGCGTCAGAGATGTTTACGGGATTTGACATCTCCTATCCAGTGTCTAACGTGAGTGCAGTAACTTAAGAAATGTTCGGGATTCACATCTATTAAGGATCCGTTAAACTATCTACTATGTAGCAATATTCGCTATTATAATAATGTCTAATATAAAATAAACATACTTTTTAATAGCGTCAAGGGGTTACCTATATAGCCCTTAACACGTAATAGTCCCAGTAGTCTATCCAGTATTAGCATACTCCCAAAATGGGGGCTACCCTCGATACTCCACAGGCTACGGGAGAAATCACAAATCGTAGTAAAGCTCGATATGATAGGTGACACGGCACACAAGGCAATGCCAGGGTAGATATACCAATTACGCATCCGAACTGGTGGTGACGCATAGCAGCCACTACCGCCCACCTTGAACAACACTCCCAAATCAACGGTGGCCACCAAATCAATCACAAGTAATAGAATGGTATCGAAGAAGTGTGTCCGATCAGAGGTGCTACCTCCTTGGCCCGTCGATCGCTCCTATTTTCGCCACCTTATGCCAACTCACGGGAGTTGGGTCCATGTATATACCTTAGGATCGTCGCCACCATCCTACTTCATTCTAGAAACTCCACCGCGTACACAGTTGTCAAAGTGGTTTTCGGTATCGACAGAGAGTATGTCCATATCCGATCCCGGTCTCTTTAACAACCAAACGTTATTATAACACCGTTGTAACGACCCAGAATTTTTGATAATTAAAATTCGAATATTTAATTAATTTTTAAATATTAACAAATGGAATCTAGAAGTCGAATGATTTATTTTTCGAATATTGGATTTAATTGGATAATTAAATCAATAATTTAATAGTGAAATTCCAGAATTAATTGAAATCTGGATTGAATATGATTTTTAAATGATTTGTAAAATTTTGTTTAATCATACTGAAGTTATAGAAAGGTTATAGAACTTTCAGAATCGAATTTGGAGTTAATCTGTGAAAATTGAATATTTTAATATTTAATTATCGACTGAAAAATAGCCAATTTTCGAACAGTCTCAGAATTGAACGAAACCAGTTCCATTAGATCCGTAATAGTTAGTTATTATCGGATTTTAATTTTCGTATCAATCGAAGTTGTCGATTGACCGTGGCAGCTCGAAACGCATCGATATCTTTTTAATTTTAAATCGTCGAGTTAAAATAGTCATTTTTCAAACGGTCTCGGATTTCGACGAAACCAGTTTCATCGGATCCGTAATGTGATATTATTGTAAGATTTCAAATTTCGTAATTTTTGGATTTACCGTTTGTCCGGTACGAATTAAAACGCCTCGAAATCGATTTAAATCGGTTTAATTTAAATTGATCGTTTAAATCCATATCTCTCACAGACGATCGAATTAGCTTCCGAAACCTGTTCCATTGTGTCCGGAACGCGGGTTAAACCCTAGAAACGTCAGTTACCGCGCGTAAATCGGAGTTCGGGAAATCGAGTGAATAGTGTTCGTCGTTTCTCTATATAAGCACTTCATTTATTTCATTTTCAAGAAAATAAATAAAACCTAACCCTAAAAAGCAACAGCCGCCACTATCTCCACGAACGACCGAGAATCTCCTATCTTCATCCTTTAATTTCTTTAAATCTATGCATCAATTCGAGAAAGCATTAACTACAATGTTGTAGTGCTCGACAAGATCGTCAGATCTGTATGGCGATGATGGGTTGCAGTGTAGCATGGGGGCCAAGAGATGGTCGCGTTCGTGCTCGCTTTCGTACGTTTTTTGGAGCTGAGGGGACCACCGAGTTCGAAGCTGCTCCGGTCGTTGGTGGAGCACGTGGAGGCGAGTGGAACGGCACTTTCTGATCGTCGTCGAAGTCATCAATGCGGTCGCGTGTATTAGGGCATAGAGGCGGCAGTGGGTGCGTTCGTCACCTGGAAGTAACGATGGTAGGGAAGAAGGATTAACATGCGGCCAAGATTTGGGGGTAGCAGATCCAACGGCTGTGATGAATTAGGTTATAAAAAAATAAATAAATATTGTAAAATTATTTTAATTAAATTCGTATAAAACTTTGTAATGCTATAACTTCGTCATATGTTGTCGAAATTCGACGAAACAGGAAGCATTGGAATCGTATCGTCGAATACTACGCGATGCAACTGGATTGGAAGCGATCGGGGTCAGTGAAAATTTTGAGTGAAATTAAACGGCTGTTTAATTTCATTCGAAATAAACGCTGGAATCAGAATTAAAATCACGGTGAGATCTTCTCACTCAAATTGAATGTGGAATTTTTGCAGTTATTTATTGATTGACTGTTTGAATGTGCTATTAGATATAGTAGGATTTATATCTATATATAGCAATATATACATACTGGCATATGTATATATTGGATTGATTGATTTCCCGCCTCGTATAGCGGATGAGACCCTATTGCGCCGTTAGTAAGCGGATTTATAAAAACCCATATACCGCGATAATTCCGTACTGGAGCGGAATTGGTATTGTGCTAACATCTGTGGATGCAGGGAAACAGGTTGGAGGGATCCAACTGGATTCCTCACCGTATTGATTATTTACAGATATTTTGATATATTCTGTTATCATATTGATATATGATATTGACTGTTGTGATGGACTGATTGGTGTTGTTGCATCATCGGATTCAGTTTTGAAATGTAAAAATAACGACTTTTGCTTTAAAAAGGTTTTTAAAGTGATCTTTGAAATTTTACGTTTTCTTAAATTTCTGAAGTGATTTATTTTAAATAAATAAACGTTCAAATTTTAAAGTTACAAAAATTTATAGATTTGTGAAATATAACCGAAGTGTCGTTTTTGAAATAAATAGTTGACTGATTTATAAAATGGTTTAAGTTGGGATTTTTGAATAACTATAAACGATTTGTATAAAAAGTTTTGTAAAATTGATATTTTATAAATCGAAATATTGGACTTATAAAACGAATATTTATAAGTGTTAAAAAGAAGTATAAAAGGATTTCATAAGTGAATGAAATTAATAGATTTATATCGTGAAGTTATAAAGTGAATAAATGTTGTAGAAAAAACGATTTATAAGTAATTTACTTATAAATTAGGTTTTTGCACTTAATTGGGATATAAATAGAAATTGCTAAATGAAATGATTTCATAAGTTGAAATTGTTATGAAATGTAAATGTGATTTATAAACGTTGTTTATAAATCTGAAATCACTTATTTTGATAAGTAATTTTAGAAGTTAATAAAAGGAGGATTTTATAAATCGAAGTTGTTAGAAAATATAAAGGTGAATTTATAAACGTTGGTTTATGAATTTGAAATCAATCAAATTTGATGAATGTAATATAGAAGTTATTAAGGAAATTTTATCCAAAATTTTGGATAGTGGATAATTCTTGGAATAAAACGTGTAGAAAAGATTGAAATATAATTATTGAAGTATATTCACGATTTTGGACAGTGAATATATTATTAAATAAAATGGATATGTTTCGGGAAAGCGATATTTGAAAAGAAGTAATTGTTTTAAAAGATGTTTTAAAATGTGTGAACTATCGAAATCATAGATTTCAACATTTATTGTTGAAATAGACGTTTTCGAGAAATTTAAGGAAATGATGGACTATAACACTGTTGTTATAGTAAATGATTTCCGAAAGGAGATGTTTTGATGTAGTATTGGGATTTATATATCTATCTAAATCCGAATCCCTATACTAGCGATTTCGAGTCGTCGTAACGATGTTTTACGCAACATTCGTTTTGACTCAAATAAATGTGATTTAAGAATGATTTCCTTAAAGAATGAGATATATACTTAATTTTGATTTTAAGTATATCGAATATTTTCTAAGTGTTGAAAATAAATGATTTGTGAATTACTTATTTTTAAATAAGTATGGAAATGCTTTTCCAATGTGAAATGAACCGTTTGAGTTTTTATCTTTTAAAGATAAATTGAAAAGTGAATATTTGAAATTGTTTTCAAATGGTTAAGTGTGGAAATTTTATATCTTATAAAGATATTTTTGAAGATAAATAATTTGGAAAAAATTATTTGGAATCTGATGATGTTGCGCATCTTTATTGATAGTTAAATAACCGACTATCAATAATTACCTTAAATGGGTATTTGTTGTGAATTGGATGAATTTGAATGCCACACTTATTTTTGAATAATCGCTCACTATTCGGGTTAACCGGGAAAGGACCATGGGGTCGTATAACCCATTCCGAATATGTGATACGTCGTTATGAATCGCATTTGAAGACCGGTGTTGAAGACCGGATATTTTTGAAAACGGAAGGATTACCGTCGAGTTACTCTACATCGACTGATCTTCGATTTAGAGGTTTTATCACCCTTAGTGACGGGAAGTCCTGACGTGATTGAAAATTATCCGGATATGCAAGGGCTTCGTGAGAAGTGCCTTCGGTTCTGTTCGATCCCGGAACAGACTTGTATGGATTGTGTGTCTGACGTTACAATTTGAGATATAAAGCTGATTTCTTTCAAATACATTTCTGTTGGTGGCAGAGAATTTATTCTCTTAGCTTAACACCCTTCTCTGAGACGTACGAGCTCAGAGGTTATGTAGTTGAAATTCATCAGCGATATATCCCAATTTGGTAACGTGGCATACTGAGTGTTGCTGTGAAATGATCAGTGTTTGATCATTTGTGATATGATCATTTGTTTGATCTTATATCTTTGTGATCATAGGTTGATCATTTTGTTGGACCCGAAGCAGGGCTTTTTGAGAAAGCGTAGCTTTTTGGACGAGACTTCGTCGAGCCTCACACCCCGGAAATGGTCGAAACAGGAAGGATGCAGCAAGGTTCTAGGGAGTAGCGCCCCTTAGTGTATGTCATTCCTTCTGGATAAAGGTGGTATCATGGTATGGAGCCCAGATACTTAACCTCTGTGGTTACTGCATTATTATTTCTATGTGGTTTGTTGCGAATCGGGGATCCTCGGGAAGATCGGTGACGATCGGGGGATGGCATACGCGTGTCAGTAGTTACCTATTTTTGCAGAGGTAACCCGGCCTTGTGTTGGCAGAGATCCGGTTAGGTTCTCGGGTCGTCTATTCCAGGGACGTACCCATCGTGGATAGAAAGTTCCTTAGCCTGACCATTTGTTGGAAATCCAAACTCCAATACGAACTTTGTATGGTATTAGTTGTAGAACCTGCCATTTACGTACGGTGGTCACCACTGTTTAGATGGTAGCTATAGTAGGCATACGATACTGGTCGTATGTTGGCTAAGATTAATATTATACTTTCGAAATGTTTTCTACACTATGCACTAATAATAATATCAAAAAGGTTTTGATTTTTGCGTAGTAAGCATCTTTGACTATCATAAGAAGAAATCTCCTCCAATTCTGCGTTTGCATTGTGTGTGTGGTGGGAGGTCTTATGGTAGTCTCATTTTCCAAAAGCATTGCGAATTGACATTAAAAGTTTTCCTGTTGTTTATTTTAAAGAATAACTGTTTTACGATCTCACACCAGTCACCATGACTGACTCGGAGTTTATTGTTCCCTTCTAAACTCTGGGTGCCCACCAATTTCCACACGGGCAGCCTAGAGTTATATTATCAGGATATTCTGGATATTCTGGAGCTTTGGAGATATTCTGGATGACGAGACGTAGTATTTGTATCTGATAGTATTTATTCCGCTGTGTATTCTGTATGAGGACAAGTTTATATAACTGTCCATTGTTGTACTGAGTTGTATAGTGACTCTGATGATTGATGTATGTTATAAAATGATATAGTTCTTTGTTTAAAGATTATTCATTTATCTATTATATATTGTTCCGCTGCGATGTGTAAGATTCTGATATTGTTTTCTGTTGCTGTTCTGTTGTTCTGTTGTTGTTCTTCTTTCTTTTCCTTCTATCTTCTTCTTCTACTTTTTTTCTTTTTCTTAAAACCATAACTTTTCGGGTTTCCGGCATTCGATGGCTCAGCAGTCGATAAAGCGAGTATCGATGTTGAATTTTCGAAAGTCGAAAATTCCGGGATGTTACAAGTGGTATCAGAGCATATGGTTAAGCGACAACCCTGCTCTGTTGGGTGTTACTCATTAGAGATAGAGTCAGCAGTACTCTAGAATGAGTTGAGTGTAATAATAGATACGAGTGCGTATTTGTTAGTTAATATAAAATTGTTTTATATTGTGATGATTGGTTTGTTGAGTGGTATATGGATTCTGGTCGGTATTGTCCGTACAACTCTATCGATAGGGATCTCTAAACACTTATATAGAACAATTCGGCACAATATTGTTTTAAATAGGGTAAATGAGATAATTTTGCCCAAAACTATTTTTGTATAGAAAATAAATGTTTTTCTATAAAGTACTATAGTATATGGTTGCATGGATGTTAGGAAGTAATAATAGTGAATTATTATCATTGAAATTGAATAAGAAATTGAAATCGTAACTCCAAAGTTAAGAAATAAATTCATATACAAATGAAATTTGAGAATATAAATTATAAATGTGATTTGTAATTTAAAACGGGATTCCAGAGAAGTATTTGGAAAGGTTTTAAAAAGAATTTGAAAATCTTGGAGATTTGGAAAGTTTTAATTCCTTTTTGATTTGAAAATGGATTTCAAGGGTTTTGAAAAATGTTTTGACGGGATGAAAAGCTCTAAACTCTTTTAGGTCGCTGGAAAATAATTCCGATGATGATCGCGACATCACCGGTGTTCATTTTCGGGTTTCCAAAAGAGAAATTGCTGCTAAATTGTTTTGAATGGAAGTTGTTTTGAAAATTTGGGTTTTGTTTTAGAAAATTCAAAGGAAAATTTGAATTGTTTTCAAAATGGTTTTGAAAGGTTGAAAAGACTCTGAAATACTATGTAAAAATATTTATGAAATATTATGAAATTGAATGTTAAAATTCATTTTGAATTTGAAAGTAAATAGAACTGGAATTGAATTTGATAAATGAAGTATTAAACTGAAAGTTAGTAAGTGAAGCTAATTGATTATTGACCAAATGGATAAGGTTTGAACGAATTAAATTCAATGATTATAAATGAAGATAAATTGAATTCCAATAGAATTGAAAATGTGAATTATAAATTCAAATGGAATTGAAATGTAAGGATTGAACGAAATTGAATATGCAACTTCAATAGCGAATTTAAAGAGGATATAAGAAGTATATATTGAAATTTTGTAATAAAATTTGGCAAATGGTTTGGATATGTAACTAGATATTATGGCTAGTAGGATATACAGGTGTAAAGGAATTGGGATTTTAAATTTGAAGATTAATTTGAATTGCTCAACAAAAGGTACGTATTTAAATTTAAATATGAGATTTGCTGATTTCTTGTCTAGCCGCTTGGCTTTTTCTTTTTCTTTTTGAGATTTGAGAGTCCGTAGGGACGTTTTGTAGTCATGCCGTATTAGCCGCGCAAAGGAGACGCTGGCGAAATTTTTCGAAAATTTCGAGTGTTAGAAAATTTTTGAGAAAATTTTGAAGTTTAAAATCTGAATTTAAACTCGAATTTGAATTGAGAAGTTAAACAAAGTTGTTTGAAACTTATAATTGAAGTTAGAAAGTTGGTTGAATTGATAACGAATCTTTAGTAGAAAGATTTGTTATGAAAATTTGATAAAACTATTGGATTGTGAAAAATAATAGACAAGTTAAGGACCTTTCTTCCTGACTTGTAATTTCGAGGACGAAATTCTTTTAAGGGGGGAAGTTTGTAACGACCCAGAATTTTTGATAATTAAAATTCGAATATTTAATTAATTTTTAAATATTAACAAATGGAATCTAGAAGTCGAATGATTTATTTTTCGAATATTGGATTTAATTGGATAATTAAATCAATAATTTAATAGTGAAATTCCAGAATTAATTGAAATCTGGATTGAATATGATTTTTAAATGATTTGTAAAATTTTGTTTAATCATACTGAAGTTATAGAAAGGTTATAGAACTTTCAGAATCGAATTTGGAGTTAATCTGTGAAAATTGAATATTTTAATATTTAATTATCGACTGAAAAATAGCCAATTTTCGAACAGTCTCAGAATTGAACGAAACCAGTTCCATTGGATCCGTAATAGTTAGTTATTATCGGATTTTAATTTTCGTATCAATCGAAGTTGTCGATTGACCGTGGCAGCTCGAAACGCATCGATATCTTTTTAATTTTAAATCGTCGAGTTAAAATAGTCATTTTTCAAACGGTCTCGGATTTCGACGAAACCAGTTTCATCGGATCCGTAATGTGATATTATTGTAAGATTTCAAATTTCGTAATTTTTGGATTTACCGTTTGTCCGGTACGAATTAAAACGCCTCGAAATCGATTTAAATCGGTTTAATTTAAATTGATCGTTTAAATCCATATCTCTCACAGACGATCGAATTAGCTTCCGAAACCTGTTCCATTGTGTCCGGAACGCGGGTTAAACCCTAGAAACGTCAGTTACCGCGCGTAAATCGGAGTTCGGGAAATCGAGTGAATAGTGTTCGTCGTTTCTCTATATAAGCACTTCATTTATTTCATTTTCAAGAAAATAAATAAAACCTAACCCTAAAAAGCAACAGCCGCCACTATCTCCACGAACGACCGAGAATCTCCTATCTTCATCCTTTAATTTCTTTAAATCTATGCATCAATTCGAGAAAGCATTAACTACAATGTTGTAGTGCTCGACAAGATCGTCAGATCTGTATGGCGATGATGGGTTGCAGTGTAGCATGGGGGCCAAGAGATGGTCGCGTTCGTGCTCGCTTTCGTACGTTTTTTGGAGCTGAGGGGACCACCGAGTTCGAAGCTGCTCCGGTCGTTGGTGGAGCACGTGGAGGCGAGTGGAACGGCACTTTCTGATCGTCGTCGAAGTCATCAATGCGGTCGCGTGTATTAGGGCATAGAGGCGGCAGTGGGTGCGTTCGTCACCTGGAAGTAACGATGGTAGGGAAGAAGGATTAACATGCGGCCAAGATTTGGGGGTAGCAGATCCAACGGCTGTGATGAATTAGGTTATAAAAAAATAAATAAATATTGTAAAATTATTTTAATTACATTCGTATAAAACTTTGTAATGCTATAACTTCGTCATATGTTGTCGAAATTCGACGAAACAGGAAGCATTGGAATCGTATCGTCGAATACTACGCAATGCAACTGGATTGGAAGCGATCGGGGTCAGTGAAAATTTTGAGTGAAATTAAACGGCTGTTTAATTTCATTCGAAATAAACGCTGGAATCAGAATTAAAATCACGGTGAGATCTTCTCACTCAAATTGAATATGGAATTTTTGCAGTTATTTATTGATTGACTGTTTGAATGTGCTATTAGATATAGTAGGATATATATCTATATATAGCAATATATACATATTGGCATATGTATATATTGGATTGATTGATTTCCCGCCTCGTATAGCGGATGAGACCCTATTGCGCCGTTAGTAAGCGGATTTATAAAAACCCATATACCGCGATAATTCCGTACTGGAGCGGAATTGGTATTGTGCTAACATCTGTGGATGCAGGGAAACAGGTTGGAGGGATCCAACTGGATTCCTCACCGTATTGATTATTTACAGATATTTTGATATATTCTGTTATCATATTGATATATGATATTGACTGTTGTGATGGACTGATTGGTGTTGTTGCATCATCGGATTCAGTTTTGAAATGTAAAAATAACGACTTTTGCTTTAAAAAGGTTTTTAAAGTGATCTTTGAAATTTTACGTTTTCTTAAATTTCTGAAGTGATTTATTTTAAATAAATAAACGTTCAAATTTTAAAGTTACAAAAATTTATAGATTTGTGAAATATAACCGAAGTGTCGTTTTTGAAATAAATAGTTGACTGATTTATAAAATGGTTTAAGTTGGGATTTTTGAATAACTATAAACGATTTGTATAAAAAGTTTTGTAAAATTGATATTTTATAAATCGAAATATTGGACTTATAAAACGAATATTTATAAGTGTTAAAAAGAAGTATAAAAGGATTTCATAAGTGAATGAAATTAATAGATTTATATCGTGAAGTTATAAAGTGAATAAATGTTGTAGAAAAAACGATTTATAAGTAATTTACTTATAAATTAGGTTTTTGCACTTAATTGGGATATAAATAGAAATTGCTAAATGAAATGATTTCATAAGTTGAAATTGTTATGAAATATAAATGTGATTTATAAACGTTGTTTATAAATCTGAAATCACTTATTTTGATAAGTAATTTTAGAAGTTAATAAAAGGAGAATTTTATAAATCGAAGTTGTTAGAAAATATAAAGGTGAATTTATAAACGTTGGTTTATGAATTTGAAATCAATCAAATTTGATGAATGTAATACAGAAGTTATTAAGGAAATTTTATCCAAAATTTTGGATAGTGGATAATTCTTGGAATAAAACGTGTAGAAAAGATTGAAATATAATTATTGAAGTATATTCACGATTTTGGACAGTGAATATATTATTAAATAAAATGGATATGTTTCGGGAAAGCGATATTTGAAAAGAAGTAATTGTTTTAAAAGATGTTTTAAAACGTGTGAACTATCGAAATCATAGATTTCAACATTTATTGTTGAAATAGACGTTTTCGAGAAATTTAAGGAAATGATGGACTATAACACTGTTGTTATAGTAAATGATTTCCGAAAGGAGATGTTTTGATGTAGTATTGGGATTTATATATCTATCTAAATCCGAATCCCTATACTAGCGATTTCGAGTCGTCGTAACGATGTTTTACGCAACATTCGTTTTGACTCAAATAAATGTGATTTAAGAATGATTTCCTTAAAGAATGAGATATATACTTAATTTTGATTTTAAGTATATCGAATATTTTCTAAGTGTTGAAAATAAATGATTTGTGAATTACTTATTTTTAAATAAGTATGGAAATGCTTTTCCAATGTGAAATGAACCGTTTGAGTTTTTATCTTTTAAAGATAAATTGAAAAGTGAATATTTGAAATTGTTTTCAAATGGTTAAGTGTGGAAATTTTATATCTTATAAAGATATTTTTGAAGATAAATAATTTGGAAAAAATTATTTGGAATCTGATGATGTTGCGCATCTTTATTGATAGTTAAATAACCGACTATCAATAATTACCTTAAATAGGTATTTGTTGTGAATTGGATGAATTTGAATGCCACACTTATTTTTGAATAATCGCTCACTATTCGGGTTAACCGGGAAAGGACCATGGGGTCGTATAACCCATTCCGAATATGTGATACGTCGTTATGAATCGCATTTGAAGACCGGTGTTGAAGACCGGATATTTTTGAAAACGGAAGGATTACCGTCGAGTTACTCTACATCGACTGATCTTCGATTTAGAGGTTTTATCACCCTTAGTGACGGGAAGTCCTGACGTGATTGAAAATTATCCGGATATGCAAGGGCTTCGTGAGAAGTGCCTTCGGTTCTGTTCGATCCCGGAACAGACTTGTATGGATTGTGTGTCTGACGTTACAATTTGAGATATAAAGCTGATTTCTTTCAAATACATTTCTGTTGGTGGCGGAGAATTTATTCTCTTAGCTTAACACCCTTCTCTGAGACGTACGAGCTCAGAGGTTATGTAGTTGAAATTCATCAGCGATATATCCCAATTTGGTAACGTGGCATACTGAGTGTTGCTGTGAAATGATCAGTGTTTGATCATTTGTGATATGATCATTTGTTTGATCTTATATCTTTGTGATCATAGGTTGATCATTTTGTTGGACCCGAAGCAGGGCTTTTTGAGAAAGCGTAGCTTTTTGGACGAGACTTCGTCGAGCCTCACACCCCGGAAATGGTCGAAACAGGAAGGATGCAGCAAGGTTCTAGGGAGTAGCGCCCCTTAGTGTATGTCATTCCTTCTGGATAAAGGTGGTATCATGGTATGGAGCCCAGATACTTAACCTCTGTGGTTACTGCATTATTATTTCTATGTGGTTTGTTGCGAATCGGGGATCCTCGGGAAGATCGGTGACGATCGGGGGATGGCATACGCGTGTCAGTAGTTACCTATTTTTGCAGAGGTAACCCGGCCTTGTGTTGGCAGAGATCCGGTTAGGTTCTCGGGTCGTCTATTCCAAGGACGTACCCATCGTGGATAGGAAGTTCCTTAGCCTGACCATTTGTTGGAAATCCAAACTCCAATACGAACTTTGTATGGTATTAGTTGTAGAACCTGCCATTTACGTACGGTGGTCACCACTGTTTAGATGGTAGCTATAGTAGGCATACGATACTGGTCGTATGTTGGCTAAGATTAATATTATACTTTCGAAATGTTTTCTACACTATGCACTAATAATAATATCAAAAAGGTTTTGATTTTTGCGTAGTAAGCATCTTTGACTATCATAAGAAGAAATCTCCTCCAATTCTGCGTTTGCATTGTGTGTGTGGTGGGAGGTCTTATGGTAGTCTCATTTTCCAAAAGCATTGCGAATTGACATTAAAAGTTTTCCTGTTGTTTATTTTAAAGAATAACTGTTTTACGATCTCACACCAGTCACCATGACTGACTCGGAGTTTATTGTTCCCTTCTAAACTCTGGGTGCCCACCAATTTCCACACGGGCAGCCTAGAGTTATATTATCAGGATATTCTGGATATTCTGGAGCTTTGGAGATATTCTGGATGACGAGACGTAGTATTTGTATCTGATAGTATTTATTCCGCTGTGTATTCTGTATGAGGACAAGTTTATATAACTGTCCATTGTTGTACTGAGTTGTATAGTGACTCTGATGATTGATGTATGTTATAAAATGATATAGTTCTTTGTTTAAAGATTATTCATTTATCTATTATATATTGTTCCGCTGCGATGTGTAAGATTCTGATATTGTTTTCTGTTGCTGTTCTGTTGTTCTGTTGTTGTTCTTCTTTCTTTTCCTTCTATCTTCTTCTTCTTCTACTTTTTTTCTTTTTCTTAAAACCATAACTTTTCGGGTTTCCGGCATTCGATGGCTCAGCAGTCGATAAAGCGAGTATCGATGTTGAATTTTCGAAAGTCGAAAATTCCGGGATGTTACAACCGTGGTCATTTAAAAATATATATACTTTAAAAAAAACACAATCATTGCCCTTTCAAAACATATTCTTTATTTTAAATAGTATATACTTCAAAAACCAAAATGTTATTGCCATTTCAAACCATATCCTTTACTTCAAAATAGTATATACTTTAAAACCAAAATATTTTTGCCATTTCAAAACATATCCTTTACTTCAAAATAGTATATACTTTAAAACCAAAATATTATTGCTATTTCAAACCCAAATTATCAATGTATTATTTCCATTTCGAAACCCAATTCAATAATATATCATTTCCATTTCCAAAACAATTCAATAATATCTTATTTAAATAAAACCCAATTTCCAATCACTAATCTTTCTTTAATTTAGATAAACTTGAAATATTCTTTTAAATCATCTTAAACCCAAACCACATTTTGAAGTAATATTCTAAATTTTCAATTTCAATAGGTTTCCAATCAATATATTCACAGATAATTCTTAAATAAATTCTATTTCAAATAAATTCATTTTCCAAACCATAATATTTTCAAAGTTATAACAATTTCGAAAACCAACACTTTGAAAACAATAATACCTTAATTTCAATAAAACATTTCAATTTTGATATATTTCAAGTCTTTAAATATTCCAAAATTCCCAACCTAATCTGATAATCTTATATATACCTTAATTCAATTTACTATTATTTAGTTTAGAAATATTTATTTAATAAATTCAATAACCCTTAAATAAAGCTCAAACTTGAAATATTCGTAAATCAAACTTAAAACATCATCAAGTTATACATAGCTTAAATTTTAGAATTTTACTATATATAAAATAACATTTATAAAATATCCAAATCAATATCTCATAAAACCATATATTTCTTTACAAAACCATAGAAATCATTTCAAAAATATTTTTATATATATAGACCGCGGTGTCTGTATAAAATTTTCTATCCTATGGTTAAGTGATACGGATATTTATCATTTCAATCCGTGATAAAAAAATACGGTTATATATCATTTCAAACCACAATCCCGAATGGAATAAAACACATAACAACTTGCAGCTTATAACAATATAAAATACAACATCCATTCATCCAATATCAACCATCAACCATTTATCACAATCATCATCCAATTAAATCAATAGCATCAATATATAACAGATAATAAATAACAGGTATCAACTAGCAGTTTATATTGAATAATAAGTTATATAACTGTTTAACTGGTAGTTTATATGCAATAATAAATTGAATAACAATTTAATTCAATAATTTCAATTTAACATAGATGATTATTAAAAATATGCCAAATAGTCATAAATAAACTTCTAATCACATCATAGATCAATTTAATAAACATAAGAAATTTTAGAAGTTGTGAGTGGGTTAAAACACTCACCTTTGGATTTAAATTGAATTTAAATCCAATTTAAATCCAAAATTTGAACAGTCTCCGAATTCATCCAAACCAGCGTCAAAGTGTCCGGAATTTTGATACGATCCCAGCAAAACAAACCGCGCATGAATCCGAACTCATATGAAAAAGTTATGAAAATTTGAAGATTGGAAAATTCTAGTGCTGGGTCGACTTTGGGTTCAACTCTGGTCCGGCGCCTCAAAATCCCGGTGTCTGCTCTGAGTTTTTGCCAAAACGACTCGAAGACCCGAGTCGTTTTCTTCCTGACCCGAAGTTGCTACAGCGATTTTCCCTCTGAAACCCGAAGCACGACCCGAAGTTGATGCAGATACGAATTTTTTTTTTAGAATTGAAATTAGGTTTTGAAATTTGGGAATTAGGTTTTGTCTTCCATTGGAATGAAGAGTTGAGAAGGAGATGTATGCACAGATAAATGAAATAATGAGTAGCTAGGGTTTATAATGAGTTATTTATAGGCAAAGCTAAAAATAGAATGAACGGACAAGATATAAATAATGAGATAACTATTTTAAAACGTTCATGCGAAAAAAGAAATGAAGGGACCACATACACATTTTGAAATTCCATTTTATTCAGTTACTATTTACTACTATTAATTCATTGATAAATTAAATATTTACGTTTGTCTTTCTTATATTAAATTTATTACCAAGTGTACAATTTCCTTATTTCAACAAATTAGAATTCCATTTAATCACTATAAATTATATACAAATTCCATTTAATCACTATAAATTATATACAAATTCCATTTAATCACTTATCTACATATTATAATTTATTTCCAAATGCAACAAATTACTTCCATTTCATTTATTGCAATTTCGTTAAATTTATACAAATTCAGCTTTAATTAACTTCTTTGTTACACTTCACCCTAATTATTATTTCATTATTCATTTACAAATTTTGTTTGTTTCGATATTATTCCATATATACTGCTAATTATTTCATTACATTAATATATGCCTAATCACCTCTTTATTTGAATAAATATTACATATTATTGCATCAATTTATACTTTGAATCCATTCCCAATTTACACATTTCAACCAATTATAACTTCAAAATGTTTAATGGTTGTCTTCGTTTCCTTACATTAATAAGCTTTTATTACCTACAATTACTGTTGTCATTTATTCTCATCCTATTAATTTCATTCACTCATGTTCAAATTATAACCAAACATAACATTTAGATTTATTGCAATAGATTCCAAATTCAATTTCTATTTCTTAATGTATTCAAATCCAACCCTTCCAAACATTGTATTCATGTAACTTTTGTTTATATTTAATAACATTTGATTTCTCATTTCAATTAATAGACTTAATAAACGGGCAACACATATCGTCACCGTTTACTGTTAACTACATTTAAGAGTTTATTGTTTACAGACCCAAGTTACAACAATTTCCTAATTTCGATCAATTTAAATCTCACATTAGTTTCAATTAATTAGTGTTGCATTATATCCTCAAATTTACTCTTAATTTCCATTAACGTAATATTTTAATATTAAATTCCACTTATTTGCAATTAATCTACTTATTGAATTTCAAATTTCAAATAATTATAAATAAATAAAATTAACATTGGTTGCATCTTATAGAATTTACAAACTTTAATGACAAATCAAAACTACCCTATCTGCCCAAATTAAGCCAATTAATTATAATTGACTTCACATTAAATGTTATTAATTATAAATTGAAATCTCAATATATTCGGTTACTGATTTAAAATCTTGCTATTCAATAAATTGACCTTATATGGGTATAATTAACATTGAATTATCAAATTACAGTTTATCCCCTATTATTCCATCAATTAATTGTAACTTTGAATTCATTTCCATTTTACAGATTTCAATCAATTACACTTTACAAATTTGTTTCCAAGTAACAGGTATTGCATAAATTAAGTTACTTATCACTTGTATCAACCTTAGTACATAAAATTACATTCAATCCCTATTCAAATATATAAATTCATTAAATAAATTCAATCTTTACGGTTTGTTTCCTTAGTTAAATCCAATGTTTACATTCCTTTATACTATCTTATGAAAACAATATATGTTTCAAATACTTTATTACATTTATTGGAAATAAATTTCCAAATTTACTAGATACAACAAATTATGACCTTACGGTTATTTCAATTTTATTTGGATTGCGCTAAATTAACTTAATTAACAAAATTACATTAATTTACATTCAGTTACAAGTAAATCAATATATGATAAATATACTGATTGCATTTGTTTATACTATATTCCCTTTAAAACTAAGTCATAACTTTTGAATCATTATATTAAATTGGAAATGTTCATTCACGCTCATTACTTATTAACTTGCAATAACGTATTTCCTTAATTTACATCCAATTGCTGTTAACCATGTTTTTATGGCATAATCAATTCAATACTTACCTCTAATTTCTCATATTCAATTTATATCCAGGTATAAACCTTTCACTACTCCATTTATTAGAATTTAATTCAATTACAAATAAATAGGTTTTAATTTACCATTTATATATTTTATTTTAGCATTCATTTAAATATGAATTTATAAGTTTTTTTTTTATTTCTACTAAATTTAAATACAAAAAACTTAATTGATTAACAAATTTAATTGTCGAAATTTACGGGTTGTTACACTCTCCCCCACTCAAAACTTTTCGTCCCCGAAAAGGAAAAGAAGGGAAAAGAAGAGTTAAGAAATCAATATATCTTACTTAAAATATTAGATTTATACCCAAATAAATTTACAAAATTTAATAATTTAAATAAAATATACCCATTTATAACCATAAATCCCTTTATACTTAAATTTATAAAGTTTGGAAAACATTTTCAAAATTTTCTAAGTCCAAAATTTACGGAAAATTTCGGCAGAGTCTCCTTTGTACAGGGAGGCTCGGGCGAAAATATAATATCAAATATAACAATATATAACATATATTTTCCAAAATAATATATATCCCAACACGGGAAAAATAATATAATAACGCTATAAAACCGTAATCTGAGAACGTACCTATTTGTCGGGCAAACAACGCTAATTATCAAACCAAAAGCAGTAGCAATTGCTTCCATAACCTGTATTTCACTTATATAATCCAAAAGAGTTAATAATTATATAAAATGAAATATTTAAAGTTGTTTCAACCACTAACCAACTAATCAATATAAACAACCATCATTTGCAACAACATACAAATCATATACAAATCAACCACTCAAGCAAGACAAACAATTGGTTTGTTTGGGTAAAGAAACTTTATATCACATAAATGACAAATAACTATGAAGTATTCCATTTACTCAACAGTCTTAGATAAATTCCATAGATTATTCATACATCTAAGCAATTAAAGTATCTTTTACCCAAACAACTCATAAACCAAGACAGACAACTATTTCAAACAATAAATTAAGTTTATTTATTATAAATTTCATCTCATAACATTTATTGTTTTATTCCTTTTTCATTTATATAATGATTTGTCTTTTTAATTTACATTTACTTCTTACAAACATTTACTTTTATTCATTGATTCAACATTTATTTTATTTATTTTCATTTATTACTTACAAATATTCGTTTTCATTTATTAGTGTCATGTCAGTTTCTTCTTTTTATTGCATTATATTTATTCATTCATTCATTATTACTTAATTTCATTTATTTACATCTATGTAATTATGATATTTATGTTCACTTCAAATTTCTTAGCATATCAACTTATTTACTTAAGTTTATAATCATTTTCCTATAATACTTACATTTCTATTATATTTAATTAATAACATTTTCATACTTAAGTTCATAACAACTCCAACAAATAAATCCTTATCTATTAAAGAATGCATTGAATACTTTCATTACTTTTAGGTTTACTTGTATAATTTTCCATTACACTTCCTTATTAACATCTCAACTTTTATAATTGGTAAGTTATATTTATGCCTTTAAAATGAAATTGAAAGTTACACAAGTTTATTCTATCTCTTTTTAATTAACTTACTGTTCAATCATAATATCCCTTGGTTGACAGGTTACAAATTCCAAATTTCTTTTAATTCAATTTAAAACTCAGCATTAACTCTTTTATTTTATTAAAGGTTCCAATTATTAATTAGTTATGTTCCATTTCACTAAAATAATTGAACTATTAATTAATGGAAACTCAAGAATTTAAATACCGGGTTCTGTTTCAAATCATTTTAAAATTTATATTTGTTTATCAAACTAAATCTGTAGTAAAACTACTACTGTGGTCTTCCCACTTCGAAACTCGAAAATGAACGTCGATGATGCGTGCACTCATCACCGAAATTATTTTCCAGCGATAGAGAGGGGAGTACAGAACTTGTCTCTTTCCAAAATTTTCTTTAAAACAATTGTTTCAAATTATGTTGAAATATTTATATCAGAAAATACTTCTAAATAATATTATTATTATATTCCAAAATCATTCAAAAGAAAATTTTCCAAAAATACCGGAACTTAAGTTCTAAAATTTCCAATTTGATTTATTTTATTTTCAATCTTATTTCAACTATTATTTATAAATTTTATTACCTAACAACCAATATATAGCAACCAAATATATATATATATATATCATTTATAAAATTTTATTTTATATATAGAAAATATAATAGGCAAAATTATTTCATTCGCCTATATTTTAAAACAAATATTGTGTCGGTCTGTCCAATTAAGTGTTTAGAAATCCCCATTGATGTCATAGCGTCCTATGCACCAACCAAAATTTTTAAATACAAAATGGAAAAAATTAACACAATGTAAAACCTTTTTATAACACTAACAAATACGCTCTTTCATATATATACACTGAGCGACTCATCATAGGGTATTACTACCCTATTAATAAAGAGTCAGACCCCACAAAGCTAAGGTTTATCGCTATACCAAAGCTCTGATACCAACTGTAATGCCCTGCCTTTTTTGTACGCTTAAGCAGACACACGTGCCGACTTAAACAATACAGAAGGGCGGATTGTTATGGGGTAAATAAGAAAAAGTGGAGAAATAAAAGAAACAAAATAGAATCTTGCAGCGGAACGATAAAATATAATAATCAAATAATAGTTCATGAAGCTGTTTTACAAAACATTTGATTATACTTATACAATACATATCAGAGTTACCCATACCAGAGAATGATAATAAATGCAGCGGAATACAATGATGTAGTGGAATATAATAAATAGTAGTAATAAAATCTTCGTCTTCGTCCTCCAGAAATAGAGCCTTCAAATCCTGAAATGCTCAGGTTGACCCGAGCGAATTGAAAAGACAAAACACTCGAGTCAGAACTAAAAGATCTTATGTAAGTTAAATCAATGATAAATATATGAGTGGAACGGCGTCAGAGATGTTTACGGGATTTGACATCTCATATCCAGTGTCTAACGTGAGTGCAGTAACTTAAGAAATGTTCGGGATTCACATCTCTTAAGGATCCGTTGAACTATCTACTATGTATTAATATTCGCTATTATAATAATGTCTAATATAAAATAAACATACTTTTTAATAGCGTCAAGGGGTTACCCATATAGCCCTTAACACGTAATAGTCCCAGTAGTCTATCCAATATTAGCATACTCCCAAAATGGGGGATACCCTCGATACTCCACAGGCTACGGGAGAAATCACAAATCGTAGAAAAGCTCGATATGGTAGGTGACACGGCACACAAGGCAATGCCAGGGTAGATATACCAATTACGCATCCGGACTGGTGGTGACGCATAGCAGCCACTACCGCCCACCTCGAACAACACTCCCAAATCAAGGGTGGCAACCAAATCTATCACAAGTAATAGAATGGTATCGAAGAAGTGTGTCCGATCAGAGGTGCTACCTCCTTGGCCCGTCGATCGCTCCTGTTTTAGCCATCTTATGCCAACTCACGGGAGTTGGGTCCACGTATATACCTTAGGATCGTCGCCACCATCCTACTTCATTCTGGAAACTCCACCGCGTACACAGTTGTCAAAGTGGTTTTCGGTATCGACAGAGAGTATGTCCATATCTGATCCCGGTCTCTTTAACAACCAAACGTTATTATAACACCATGGTCATTTAAAAATATATATACTTTTAAAAAAACACAATCATTGCCCTTTCAAAACATATTCTTTATTTCAAATAGTATATACTTCAAAATCCAAAATGTTATTGCCATTTCAAACCATATCCTTTACTTCAAAATAGTATATACTTTAAAACCAAAATATTTTTGCCATTTCAAAACATATCCTTTACTTCAAAATAGTATATACTTTAAAACCAAAATATTATTGCTATTTCAAACCCAAATTATCAATGTATTATTTCCATTTCGAAACCCAATTCAATAATATATCATTTCCATTTCCAAAACAATTCAATAATATCTTATTTAAATAAAACCCAATTTCCAATCACTAATCTTTCTTTAATTTAGATAAACTTGAAATATTCCTTTAAATCATCTTAAACCCAAACCACATTTTGAAGTCATATTCTAAATTTTTAATTTCAATAGGTTTCCAATCAATATATTCACAGATAATTCTTAAACAAATTCTATTTCAAATAAATTCATTTTCCAAACCATACTATTTTCAAAGTTATAACAATTTCGAAAACCAACACTTTGAAAACAATAATACCTTAATTTCAATAAAACATTTCAATTTTGATATATTTCAAGTCTTTAAATATTCCAAAATTCCCAACCTAATCTGATAATCTTATATATACCTTAATTCAATTTACTATTATTTAGTTTAGAAATATTTATTTAATAAATTCAATATCCCTTAAATAAAGCTCAAACTTGAAATATTCGCAAATCAAACTTAAAACATCATCATGTTATACATAGCTTAAATTTTAGAATTTTACTATATATAAAATAACATTTATAAAATATCCAAATCAATAGCTCATAAAACCATATATTTCTTTACAAAACCATAGAAATCATTTCAAAAATATTTTTATATATATAGACCGCGGTGTCTGTATAAAATTTTCTATCCTATGGACAAGTGATACGGATATTTATCATTTCAATCCATAATAAAAAAATACGGTTATTGTGACGACCGCCCATGACCCCTGCACCGAATCTAGAAATAGTGCGCTGTGAAGTGTGCCAGGCGACCATGGACGATTGTCAGGGTAGATTAAAAACAATAGAATCTATCGTATTACTCACAGCGCATGGACAAAATACAATAGAACATATGTATAGTGAAGCTTTACAGAACAAAATGACATCATATAAAACTCCATAATAGTTGAATACAAGCATCCAAATAGTCAATACATCAAGCCTCACTACATATCTCTCAGAGAATACAAAACAGCGGAATATCCAGTACATATAATAAGAAGATAATATGCAACCCTCCATCTCGTCTTCGATATCAGCATCGTGAGAAGAGAACAGCACCTGTCATCTGCTACCTAGTCTGCCCGTCCCAAAATGGATGAACAGCCCAAGGCAATAAGAATTAAAACATAAAGCCTTGAGTCAGACAACAGTCTTAGTGAGCAGTAAATTAACTAACAACATACCAAAAGAGCATAAAGGAAAAGGAATAGGAATACAACCCTCCCACTCCAACCTCATTCTACAGTGATAGCCCCCAGACACACACTAAACAGAAGCAACATAGCAGAGCATACAATTTAAAATAAAGTAAAAATCATTCGAGTCAAGGGCGATGCTTTCCAAGTACCAAGGCCTAAATCAGATAAGCACCCAGAAAATACCGCTCTTGAGACCGAATGACGATACAACCAAACATCCATGACTCTGGCTATCACTGTTATCATTGCTTCGATATCACCGTTAATTGAATGACCGGCACATTCTTTCAGCCGTCCGTCAAGGGCTAATGGAAACCCCGGTTCTAGACATAACTCCCGCACGTCGTCGCAACCCGTGCCTAGGACTATCGAATCTGCCCAGAGTACTCGACCATCAACAGTTAGTCGTTGGGACTATCGAATCTGCCCAAACGTACTCTTGCTTAGAGCATGCTAGAACCTTCAACAACGATGCTATCCAAACCTCCTAGTCATCCTCCTCGACGACTATTCTTATATCCATTCATTATCCTCAACTCGAATCATATCACTGAGTTATCAACATGCTTGGAATGATCCCGTCTGGATTAGACCAAGTCTTCATCACATGATTGCTTCGCTTCATCACATCCTCGCAAAGCCTCATCTCAACATCACATCATCAAATCTATGCATAAGAGCTTCATCATCCCGCTACATATGCCACGAGCAGCTTTCCCAATTCAAGAGCCTTTCCCTTAGCTTTTGAATCACCTTTGGTCTAAATCAAACCACCAATCATCTAATTCATAGCAATCAATCAAATCAAACATTAATCCAAACAATCAAGCATTCAAATATGATCTAAGTAGACAATTATAACAATAATGGCATTTTCGTAATTAAAGAGTTGAAAGTCCAATAAGCATGAAAACATGAACAATATCTCTACAAACTTGATGAATGAACTTGCATAGGTTAACATGTGACAAAATGGATGTAACATCATCATGAACAATGGATCTACATGGATCTTGTGACGCCCCACCTCTATACCCACGCTAACCAAGAACACTACGATGTAGTGCTGTCAATTAGCACGGAGAATAAGGCTGTTGAGGAGCGACCATCCGTGTAACTTCTTTGTGCGAGCACCGATATGTCAGATAGTATAGAATGCATATCATTTAAGGAGGAAATCCGACATACCGATACAAACTCAAAGCTATCACACGGTGGCTATATATATTCTTCGGAAACAAATATAGAAATAAACGTAACATAAATCAGTCACAGACATCCATATCACAAAGGCGGAAGAAGATATGAATAAATATATAACACATGAAAGTGTACATCAGAGTAGTGGTCAGAAAGATCCACGATAATACAAAAGAATAGCATCACGTGCTATACAAAAGAATAAGTACACAACATAGAGTCTATATCTCAAAGGTGTACATCCAAAAACTACTAATCTAAGTAGTTAGCCAAAAGTCAGAATAATCCTGAAGAGAAGTCAAGCAGAAGCACCTGTAACATCTCGGTCTGACCCGAGTATTATTTAAGAAGAAAATAATAAACGGATCAGTCTAGCTATAATTATCAGATGATATGGTATACAGTAAAAGGCATGACATGAACATGTAATAACCATAGCGACATACTACTATAAGTATGTCGATGATAATCAACAAAAGATTAATCAATATCACAAGAATCTTCTCAAAGATAAGGTAGGGTTTCATACCCTAAACTTGTATTCATAACAAGTCAATAACACATGAATTCACCAATGCACAAAAACTGATATCATATCAATGAAAATCATGAAAATTGGTGAAGCACAAAATTCCAGAAATCATCATCAGAAATCCAGAAAACACATGAAAAGGATGGCCAATCCCAAACAGGAGCATGAATGCCGGTACATTGACGCAGTGCAAACGGTACGTCCAATGAACCAGAAAGCCAAGACATCGATGTAGTACAAACGGTACATCAGATGAATCAAACATTGACGCAGTGCAAACGGTACGTCCAATGAATCAGAAAGACAGAGACATCGATGTAGTACAAACGGTACATCAGATGAATCGAACATTGACGCAGTGCAAACGGTACGTCCAATGAATCAGAAAGACAGAGACATCGATGTAGTACAAACGGTACATCAGATGAATCGAAACATTGACGCAGTGCAAACGGTACGTCCAATGAATCAGAAAGACAGAGACATCGATGTAGTACAAACGGTACATCAGATGAATCGAAACATATTAAAAGTACTTGGGTTGTCAGCCCACAAAGAAACGAGACGAAGCTCAATAAAATGAAGTACAGTCCTTCATATGGACAAAGAGACATCGCACAATTGCTAGTCTAAATCATAAAATGATCATCATGATCAGCGAGAAGTGTCAATCACACCAAGCTAGTAAATATATGAGTTTAGCTTCATGTCCCATAACCACTTGCTTAACTTAAATATTTACGAACAAGCTGTAAATCTTCACTAGGAAATTGTCACGAAAAGGATTCAATCGAACAAGTCCAAGAGCTAACCGACGAAGTGAACGCAAGCGTTTCATACCACTTGTTTTACTAAGTCGTTTAAGTCGATTTCTCATTCGAG
Organism: Allium fistulosum; assembly: GCA_030737815.1. NCBI lineage: Eukaryota > Viridiplantae > Streptophyta > Magnoliopsida > Asparagales > Amaryllidaceae > Allium > Allium fistulosum. Next base: position 500,749,831 of record CM060901.1, read on the forward strand.
TGAAGTAAAGGCTTGTATATACTAGTAGATTGAAAATCGGTTTGAGAAAACGAACTTTAGATATTTAAAATAGTGTTGAAATCGCTTTGATGAAAGAGTTTTGATATTTACTATTAGTATTGAAACCTTCATATATCTTTTAAAGTGACAAGTCATAAAACGATTGTAGAACAAATCAATTCACGTTCGAAGACGTGAGTAAAGTCCAAAGAAGTCAATCCCAAAACCATCAAAGTACGACTTAGTGAAGGCAAGCTGTCTCGAGGAGCCAAACCGGTCAAACGACCAAGTACTAACTCGCGAACGACTTACGACTTAAGGGATAAGGTCATACGACCTAAGTGGAGAATGCCACGCGAGGTAGCAGAAGAACAGGTCAAACGACCAAGTACTAATCTCGCGAACGACTTACGACTTAAGGGAGGAATGCCACACGACCTAGCAGATAACAGGTCATTCGACCTAAGGGTAAGGTCGGTGGCGACCTACGACTTAACAAAGTCGAGCAACCTACGACTTAACGATTTAAAGCCAACGACCTAGGAGAAGAACAGGTCGAACGACCTAGGGGAAAACAGGTCAAAACGACCAAGTGCTAACTCGCGAACGAGTTACGACTTAAGAGGGTTCTGCGACCTAAGTGGGATGCGCGACCTAAGAGTTTAAGCTTTGAATACGAGCTACGAGTTAGCAAACGAATGTCTTAACGACCTAAGCCTTGAATGACTTAGTGGAACGAACTACTTACGACTTAAGCTCCAATTCGAGCTACGGGCTAAGGCTGGAACGACCTAGTGGAGTTAGGTCGAGGACGACCTACGACTTAAGGCCAGGGCGAGCGAGCTAACTGCAAAACGACCTACGACTTAAGGCCTTTAACTCCTGAACGACTCAAGCCTTTAGCTCCTGAACGACTCAAGCCAGTAACTCGCGAACGACTCAGCCTTTAACTCGTGAACGACTCAGGCCAGACGAACAGAAATACACGCGCGCGACCTAAGCCCTTAACTCGTGAACGACTCACGACTTAGGCTTAACTCGTGGACGACTCAGCGAAGGCAGAAACGACTTAACGCCAGAAAAATCACCAAAACGCTGAAAATCGAAGTTTTTCGCCAATCCAATCCAAACCAAATGCAAGTGTTGATGCAAATACAATAGGGGATCATTCCCAACAGTCCAAGATAGATATAGGCAAGATGTGAGATCAAAAATCTCACCTTTTCACGGAATTTGATGAAGATGGAGATTTGAGAGCAAGGCAAGAACACCACCAAGCTTGAATCAATGGTCTAAACGTGAATTTGATGTTGAATCTCGGATTTGCAATGGAATTTGTGTTTGGGAGTTTTAATTTCTCTTTCCCTCCACCATTTTTGAAGAAGCTTGAAGTGATGAAGAGAAGAGGGGGTGGGCTGAGTTAAGAAGGTGCAGTCCAACCCAAAGTCTCAAGCGGGAAAAGTGACGAAAATTTCACTATCTCCAAACATATCGAAGTTTACACTCAAAAAGATCGCAAACGTCATTTTGAACTCAATGGGGGTGGTCTCGAGTCCTAATTTGACCGTATGCAAAAAGTAGCTTTTCGGACTAACATCCGACTAACGATAAAATATTTAAATAAAATATTTAAATATAGAATTGATAGATATGCGGGTTGTTACAGACTCCCCTCCTTAAAGAAATTGCGTCCTCGCAATATATATATGGTGGAAATAAAAAGTAACAACCATAAAAGCATATTAACACAAAAGAAATTGGAATTAAGAAGTTTACCTCAAAGAGCATGAAAGAGAAAACCCGGACGAGTTCGCTCGATGAATTCTCTAGATTTCCCAAGAGCAATCCTTGGGATTTGAGAACCATAGAACTTTCACAAGAAGAACATCTTTATTTCGAAGACGCTCAACCTCCGAAGCAATGATGCGAATAAAATGTTGCTCAAAAGTCAAACGGACGAAAATTCAATTTCCACAATAACACCAGGCTCAAGAATAAAATTAGAATCCCTAAGGCATTTCCATAGTTGGAAGACGTGGAAAACGTCATGAATAACAGAAAATTGAGCTGGTGGAACGGCGTAGCACAAAAAGCGATACGCCTAAAAAACTGGAAACCCGAACATCTCCGAACACCGACGTAGTACAAAAACGGTACGTCCAATGAATCAAAGGCCATAAAAGAAATGAGATAAAACTCCATAAAAATGAAGTATGTCAAAACGTCCGATGAACTTGATAAAAAGATTATTCCTTTCGGACATCATCAAAGAATCAACAACTTGTTGCATATGAGTAAACGCATTGGCAACACGATTTCCCTTCTGGGAATAAAAGGAATATCAAAATCATAAGATGCAAGAGACTCAAGCCAATATTAAGTTCCTTATGAAAAAATAAATATTCCAAAGATTTATGATTAAGGTAGAGAACAAATTTCTCACCCAAAAATAGTGATGCCTAATTTTCAAAAGGAAAAACAATAACCGCGAGCACTAGGTCATGAGTGGCATACCTAGTCTCGATAGGCTATAACTATTTAGAAGCAAAAGAAAAAGAACGACATCCAAACCAATACAATTAGCATTGGTACAAAAGATAAAGTCTTGGTTCCCATCGGGAATCACAAGAATAAAAGTAGCAGAAAAGAATTCTTTCAAATAATCTTTCTAGAGAAATTTACATTTTACTGTGTCTGATTGTCTCATCAAAGCGTTTAGGAAATTTCTATCGATAACGTTGATCAAGCGCATCGACCAAAATTCTTAAAGCACTCAATGGGCAATACAATCACAAAATCATCTTCAAGATTGTTTCTTAAAAATTCTTAAGAATATTCTTTGTTTGCTTAAAGAATAAAAATCCAATTTTACTTATAAATAAATCTTATGAAAAAGATTTGCAAAATTTTAAATTGCTATTTTCATCCAAAATCAAAGAATGGGGTCATCGAGATCGTAAAATACTCGATTCATAAAATGGATGAAATAAGCTGGATAAACTGAATGACATAACAAGTCATTCATAAGAATCATATTGAGCGCGGAATGCGGTAAAGGGAATGCTAACTCCCGCAACTCGTAGCAAATGAAAATCGAGGGCAAGGTCGAACTAAAAAGACCTTAACATCACTCAAAAGATTTCTTAGGCGATAATCCTAAGACAAGCTCAAAAATACCGGAAATTCTCAAACTACAAGAATAAAATGATGCCCTCAAATTGGAATCAAAATCACAGAGGAAAAACAGAAATCTGTTTAACAGATTGAAAATGTCGAAGATGAATATCCCACACGGGACAAAGGATATGGCTTCATAGTTAAGCCAGTCCTTACAAAAGTCAATTCCGAAGCATAAGTAGAAATCGGTTCGGAAAGAAAAATCACATAAAATAATTTCGACATCAATAAAAAGAAAGTTGAGTGTTGCGGATCCGCCAACCGGATTCGCAATCCTCAAAGAAGTCAACAAGCCCAAAAATGTCTAAAGAAAAGGAATCAACCTGTTCTTTTGTTATAAAATAATGAGACGAAACCCATATCAAAAGAACTCGAATAATAATAATAATAATAATAAAAATGTTCACGAAATAAATGTCATCAAGGATAGAATGGATACCTTGACCATGGGAAGTGTCACTAGGGACTTGAACCACATTTAGCTTTCCCTCCCTCTTGTCCGGAAGTTTGGGGCATGAAGATAAAAGATGTCCCGAACCTTTGCAATAACGACAGAAAAATGGTTTCGGGCACTCATTTACATAGTGGTCCGTAAGGCCACAATTGTAGCATCGTCCACGACTAGAGGTAGGAGTCTTTGCTACCGAAGATTCTTGCTTCCCTTTCTTGTCGGGAATTGGATTAGGGCCTTTGAACTTAGTAGGCCTTTTCATGTTGTTGTTGAAGTTTTGTTTAGCACCCACAACTTCAACATCACACTCTCTATCGGCCTCTTCAAGACGAAGAGCGATATCAATAAGCTGATCAAATGAAACCTCGAGTTTCAGGAGTAATGGCTTCTTTAGATTCTTATTCAAGCCATAGACAAATCTCTGATTTTTCTTCAATGGGGTATTAATGTATTCAACCCCGTATTTAGAAAGAGATTCGAAAGATGCGACGTAGTCCGTCACAGAAGATTCACCTTGAACAAGGTCGATAAATCGCCGGGCCAAGGTTACTTTTTCAGCCTCCGGCACAAATTTCAATTCGAATCGCTCCCGGAATTGCTCCCAAGTGAGATCCGCTTCAACAATTTCAGAAATAAGGAGCTCATACCAATCCAATGCTCTTTCTTGGAGCATGCTAGAAGCCACTTGGACTCGGTGGAGATCAACAAGATTCATGCGAGAAAAGATGCGGTCGCATGATCTAAGCCAAGCTTGGATTTCAATAACACTCTCGGATCCCCGGAATGGCCTTCCACCCAAATCGGTATAATCTCTACACAAGCGTGCAAAACCGGATCTAGGATGAGTAGGCTCTGAAATGGGTCCGATAGCTTGAGCATTCTTAACAAGATCTAGAAGCTGCTGGGCAGACATAAATACTCCCTCCTGCGGAGTAGCACTGGATTGACCGGCGCTGGGACGGCCAGATCTAACCATTTCTCTTCTTTAAGAAAGAAAGAGGAAGAAAATGTTATTCTCAGAATGAATATCAAACAATCTTGATTGATAGAACAAGGAATCATAAAATGAAAATAGGATAGAATGGTACGAAGACCCGAATCAAATCCTATGGCACGATTCCTAAGAAAGACTTAGGACAATGATCCTTGCTAGATTATTCTACATTGTTCCGAAGTTTGGCTCTGATACCAAGCTGTGACGCCCCACCTCTATACCCACGCTAACCAAGAACACTACGATGTAGTGCTGTCAATTAGCACGGAGAATAAGGCTGTTGAGGAGCGACCATCCGTGTAACTTCTTTGTGCGAGCACCGATATGTCAGATAGTATAGAATGCATATCATTTAAGGAGGAAATCCGACATACCGATACAAACTCAAAGCTATCACACGGTGGCTATATATATTCTTCGGAAACAAATATAGAAATAAACGTAACATAAATCAGTCACAGACATCCATATCACAAAGGCGGAAGAAGATATGAATAAATATATAACACATGAAAGTGTACATCAGAGTAGTGGTCAGAAAGATCCACGATAATACAAAAGAATAGCATCACGTGCTATACAAAAGAATAAGTACACAACATAGAGTCTATATCTCAAAGGTGTACATCCAAAAACTACTAATCTAAGTAGTTAGCCAAAAGTCAGAATAATCCTGAAGAGAAGTCAAGCAGAAGCACCTGTAACATCTCGGTCTGACCCGAGTATTATTTAAGAAGAAAATAATAAACGGATCAGTCTAGCTATAATTATCAGATGATATGGTATACAGTAAAAGGCATGACATGAACATGTAATAACCATAGCGACATACTACTATAAGTATGTCGATGATAATCAACAAAAGATTAATCAATATCACAAGAATCTTCTCAAAGATAAGGTAGGGTTTCATACCCTAAACTTGTATTCATAACAAGTCAATAACACATGAATTCACCAATGCACAAAAACTGATATCATATCAATGAAAATCATGAAAATTGGTGAAGCACAAAATTCCAGAAATCATCATCAGAAATCCAGAAAACACATGAAAAGGATGGCCAATCCCAAACAGGAGCATGAATGCCGGTACATTGACGCAGTGCAAACGGTACGTCCAATGAACCAGAAAGCCAAGACATCGATGTAGTACAAACGGTACATCAGATGAATCAAACATTGACGCAGTGCAAACGGTACGTCCAATGAATCAGAAAGACAGAGACATCGATGTAGTACAAACGGTACATCAGATGAATCGAACATTGACGCAGTGCAAACGGTACGTCCAATGAATCAGAAAGACAGAGACATCGATGTAGTACAAACGGTACATCAGATGAATCGAAACATTGACGCAGTGCAAACGGTACGTCCAATGAATCAGAAAGACAGAGACATCGATGTAGTACAAACGGTACATCAGATGAATCGAAACATATTAAAAGTACTTGGGTTGTCAGCCCACAAAGAAACGAGACGAAGCTCAATAAAATGAAGTACAGTCCTTCATATGGACAAAGAGACATCGCACAATTGCTAGTCTAAATCATAAAATGATCATCATGATCAGCGAGAAGTGTCAATCACACCAAGCTAGTAAATATATGAGTTTAGCTTCATGTCCCATAACCACTTGCTTAACTTAAATATTTACGAACAAGCTGTAAATCTTCACTAGGAAATTGTCACGAAAAGGATTCAATCGAACAAGTCCAAGAGCTAACCGACGAAGTGAACGCAAGCGTTTCATACCACTTGTTTTACTAAGTCGTTTAAGTCGATTTCTCATTCGAGTGAAGTAAAGGCTTGTATATACTAGTAGATTGAAAATCGGTTTGAGAAAACGAACTTTAGATATTTAAAATAGTGTTGAAATCGCTTTGATGAAAGAGTTTTGATATTTACTATTAGTATTGAAACCTTCATATATCTTTTAAAGTGACAAGTCATAAAACGATTGTAGAACAAATCAATTCACGTTCGAAGACGTGAGTAAAGTCCAAAGAAGTCAATCCCAAAACCATCAAAGTACGACTTAGTGAAGGCAAGCTGTCTCGAGGAGCCAAACCGGTCAAACGACCAAGTACTAACTCGCGAACGACTTACGACTTAAGGGATAAGGTCATACGACCTAAGTGGAGAATGCCACGCGAGGTAGCAGAAGAACAGGTCAAACGACCAAGTACTAATCTCGCGAACGACTTACGACTTAAGGGAGGAATGCCACACGACCTAGCAGATAACAGGTCATTCGACCTAAGGGTAAGGTCGGTGGCGACCTACGACTTAACAAAGTCGAGCAACCTACGACTTAACGATTTAAAGCCAACGACCTAGGAGAAGAACAGGTCGAACGACCTAGGGGAAAACAGGTCAAAACGACCAAGTGCTAACTCGCGAACGAGTTACGACTTAAGAGGGTTCTGCGACCTAAGTGGGATGCGCGACCTAAGAGTTTAAGCTTTGAATACGAGCTACGAGTTAGCAAACGAATGTCTTAACGACCTAAGCCTTGAATGACTTAGTGGAACGAACTACTTACGACTTAAGCTCCAATTCGAGCTACGGGCTAAGGCTGGAACGACCTAGTGGAGTTAGGTCGAGGACGACCTACGACTTAAGGCCAGGGCGAGCGAGCTAACTGCAAAACGACCTACGACTTAAGGCCTTTAACTCCTGAACGACTCAAGCCTTTAGCTCCTGAATGACTCAAGCCAGTAACTCGCGAACGACTCAGCCTTTAACTCGTGAACGACTCAGGCCAGACGAACAGAAATACACGCGCGCGACCTAAGCCCTTAACTCGTGAACGACTCACGACTTAGGCTTAACTCGTGGACGACTCAGCGAAGGCAGAAACGACTTAACGCCAGAAAAATCACCAAAACGCTGAAAATCGAAGTTTTTCGCCAATCCAATCCAAACCAAATGCAAGTGTTGATGCAAATACAATAGGGGATCATTCCCAACAGTCCAAGATAGATATAGGCAAGATGTGAGATCAAAAATCTCACCTTTTCACGGAATTTGATGAAGATGGAGATTTGAGAGCAAGGCAAGAACACCACCAAGCTTGAATCAATGGTCTAAACGTGAATTTGATGTTGAATCTCGGATTTGCAATGGAATTTGTGTTTGGGAGTTTTAATTTCTCTTTCCCTCCACCATTTTTGAAGAAGCTTGAAGTGATGAAGAGAAGAGGGGGTGGGCTGAGTTAAGAAGGTGCAGTCCAACCCAAAGTCTCAAGCGGGAAAAGTGACGAAAATTTCACTATCTCCAAACATATCGAAGTTTACACTCAAAAAGATCGCAAACGTCATTTTGAACTCAATGGGGGTGGTCTCGAGTCCTAATTTGACCGTATGCAAAAAGTAGCTTTTCGGACTAACATCCGACTAACGATAAAATATTTAAATAAAATATTTAAATATAGAATTGATAGATATGCAGGTTGTTACAGATCTACACTTAGGATGAAGAAAATGCATAGAAATCTCTATTTTAACACCAAATCGAGCCAACAATCCGATATACTCCTTTGGATCCGTGTGAGAGATAATCACCACTCACCAAATCACCTAAACAAACCCAAATCAACACGCTTCAGATCTGGACAGCGAAGGATCAAGCTTGATCTATCACGAATCCGCTTCAAACGAAGAAATCTCTCTTGAAAAGATGAAGATCTTCAATCTAAGCTCTTGAATCTTCAATCTTGATCTTTGATTTGGATGGATGGAAGCACTAGATTAGAGTGGAGAAAAGAAGTGAAGAAGTGTAGAAGTCGAGCTCTCAAAATGGCAGCACTTCGTCGCTTCGAAATCCGGATCCCAAAAATGAAGCCAACCCCCTTCTATTTATAGCTGAAATCTGCCCCTAGGTCGCTCATCTCCATAGGTCGCTCGGAGTTAGGTCGTCCACGACCTACGACCTAGCAACATCTTCGACCTAACCAAAGCCAGACGCCTTAAAACAAATGCGCATCTGCGACTTAACCTGCCAACGACCTACGACTTACGAATCACGCGACCTAACACTTAAACTATTCCCTGCGACCTAACAACTCAGGCGCTTCAACGACTTAAAGGCTTACGACTTATCACATGGCAAAACCTAGCGACCTAACAAAGCCCAACAACTCACGACCTAACAAGGTTACGACCTATAACCTCAGCAACCTAACACTTAGGCAAAACCCAGCGACCTAACACTTATGCGACCTAACTCCTTAGGTCGCTAACACGCTAACTCCTTAGGTCGCTAACATGCTAACTCCTTAGGTCGCTAACACGCTAACTCCTTAGCACGGCCACGACTCAACTAGGCTACGACTTATCTCTTTAGGTCGCTAACCCACCCAGTCGACCTAACTTGGTAACAACTTAACCCTTAGGTCGCTTACGACCTAACCAACCAAGCTACCAGACGACCTAACACATAGCGACCTATCCCCTAAATAGCTTACTCCACTAGGTCTGTCTACCCTTGAGTCGCCAATTCTATAAGTCGGTCACGACCTATCACTTAGGTCGTTCACGACCTAGGACTTAGAAAAATTCTCCCTAAAATCTGAAATGGCTCAAAAATGCTAAAATTCTAGATTTTGACAAACTTTTTGATCCGTAAAAATACGGGTCGTTACATTCTCTCCCCCTTAGGAATTTCGCCCCCGAAATTCCAAGCAACAAAGCAATCAAAGACTATTCTGTACGCCTACCATCCATAGTAATCAACAAACCATGCATCCAATTCTAACTTAGCGTACAGAATTCTAAGACTTAGAGCAAGTTACAATATCGCGAGATGACACGACACCTTAGGGCCATACCTTGAAGAGTTCAGGATGAGCTGCCTTCATCCTCTCTTCCACCTCCCACGTACAGTCGTTATCATCATCACTCCATTGTATCTTGAGCAACTTAACTACCTTCCTCCTAAGCTGTTTCGTGTCGGTTTCAACAACACGAAGCGGCTTACGAGGTCTTCTATCGACTGGATCAACTTCGAAGTCTTCACAGCTATCAGCAGAAACCACCGTACTCGAGTCGTGCACATACTTCCGTAGATACGATACGTGAAAAACATTGTGCACACTCGACATTTTCTCTGGTAACTCCAATCTGTAGGCGAGCTTTCCAATTCGCTCGATGATCGGGAATGGTCCAACAAATCTCGGAGTCAATTTTCCTTTCTTCCCGAATCAAATAACATTCTTCAGTGGAGAAATCTTCACAAAAATCATATCTCCTATATCGAATTCCAAATCCTTTCGACGCTTATCGGCATAACTCTTCTGACGGTCTTGGGCTGCCTTCATTCTTTGCCGAATGATCTCTATGCAATCTGAAGTCTGTCGAATCATCTCTGGCCCAAGCATCAGGTTTTCTCCAGTTTCCAACCAACATGTCGGAGAGTTACACGGTCTTCCATACAATGCCTCATACGGTGCCATACCAATGCTTGACTGGTAACTGTTGTTGTATGCAAACTCCACCAAATGAAGGTGATCTTCCCATGATCCTCCGAAGTCCAAAACACATGCTCTAAGAAGATCTTCCAAAACTTGGTTGACTCTCTCGGTCTAACCATCTGTTTGAGGGTGATAAGCTGTACTCAAACACAACTCGGTTCCCAAAACTTCCTGGAAGCTCTTCCAAAATCCACTAGTGAACAATGGATCTCGATCGCTCACTATACTCTTCGGAATACCATGGAATCGAACTATCCACTTCACATACAATTCAGCCAACTTTGATGCAGTCCTAGTCGATCGAACAGGAATGAACCTCGCACTCTTGGTCAGACGATCTACAATGACCCAAATCCCTTCATTTCCCATTCTGGTTCTAGGCAATCCATCAATAAAGTCCATCAATATCTGCTCCCACTTTCATGTAGGAACTTCTAATGGCTGAAGCAATCCGCTTGGCTTCTTCTGTTCAGCCTTTACCAACTGGCAGTTCATACACTTGGAAATAAAATTTCCAACATCCTTCTTCATACCTTCCCAGTAGTAGGTTCTCTTCATATCCCGATACATGTTATTTCCACCTGGATGAATTGTCAACTTCGAGTGATGACTTTCCTTCAGAACTGCATTCCTCAATTCATCTATATCGGGAACAACTAGTCGTCCTTGCTTCCGAAGCCAACCCTCTCGATCGACCTCGAATCCTTTATCCTTTTCTGGATCCAATCCAGATTCCAAATCACGGATAATCCTGACAAGCTTATCGTCTCGTTTTTGGCTCTCGCCAATCCTTTCCACAAGAGAAGGTCTTATCGATAAGTTTGCCAACATCTCAGGTTCCAATTCACATCTAGGCCTGAAGTCAAATCCAGCTAAATACTCGAGACTCTTCCATTCTGAAAACATGGCTCCCAATCCTGCATGTCTTCGACTTAACGCATCTGCCACTGCGTTACCTTTTCCCGGAGTATAAGCTATACCAAAATCATATGATGCTAAAAACTCTAGCCAACGTTGCTGCCGAAGATTCAAATCCTTTTGGGAGAAAAGATACTTCAATGACTTGTGATCCGTGAACAACTCAAATCGAACTCCCAACAGATAATGTCTCCACATCTTCAGAGCAAATACAATCGCCGCTAACTTCAAATCATGAGTCGGGTAATTCCTTTCATGCGGTTTCAATTGTCGACTGGCATACGCAACAACTTTATCCCTCTGCATCAGCACTGCTCCAAGTCCAGTACCACATGCGTCGGTGTAAACCACCATCTCATCATTCCCACTTGGAATAGTCAAAACAGGAGCACTCGTCAATCTCTCTTTCAGGATTCCGAAAGCTTATTCACACTTAGCATCCCAACTGAACACTTGGTTCTTTTTCGTCAGTCCCGTTAACGGTGCAGCTATCTTGGAGAAGTCTTTGATAAACCGTCGATAATATCCTGCTAATCCAAGAAAACTTCTCACATCAGATGCATTCTTAGGTCTAACCCAATCCTGGATTGCTGCCACCTTAGCGGGATCAACCGCTATTCCACTTCCAGAAATCACATGGCCTAGGAACCTCACTTCACTCTTCCAGAAGTGACACTTCGAAAACTTAGCCTTCAGCTGATGTTTCCGCAAGATCTCCAAAACAATACGCAAGTGCGTCTTGTGCTCCTCTTCCGTTCTGGAATAAATCAGAATATCATCCACGAACACAAGTACGAACTTGTTCAACTGATCTCTGAATACTCTATTCATAAGATCCACAAAATATGCTGGCGCGTTAGTCAATCCAAACGGCATTACCAGCCACTCAAAGAAACCGGATGGTGTCCTAAAAGCAGTCTTCGGCACACTATCCCTAGCTACTCTCAACTGGTGAAATCCCGTTGCCAAATCCATCTGAGAGAACACCTTAGCTTCGTGAAGCTGATCAAACAAGTCATCTATCCTTGGTAATGGATACTTGTTCTTCTTAGTCACCTTATTCAGCTCACGATAATCCACACACAATCTCAACGATCCATCTGCCTTGGTTGCGAACACAATTGGTGCATCCCACTCGGACACACTACGCCGAATGAATCCTTTCTGTAAAAGGTCATCAACTTGCACCCTCAACTCTTGCTGTTCCCTAGGCGCCATCCGCCTAAGAGGCATCACAACAGGTTTGGCTCCTTCAACAAGATCTATACGAAACTCGATCTCTCTATGCGGCGGCAACCCTTTGACTTCGTCAAAGACATCCTCGAATCCATTGGCGATTGGCACTGATGACAGTCCATCCCGTGGAACAACTAGCGAATACATGAAGCTCATGAAGACGCCTTCTTCATGCTTACATCGTATCACAATCTTTCGCCCCTCCACATTCTCGACTGTCACCTCCAACCTTTCGCAATCAACCTTTGCCGCATACTTCCTAAGCCAGTCCATACCCAAAATAATTCCGAACCCCGCAAAGTTCAGAACAAAACAATCACAAACAAAAGAGCAACCATGACTTGACACAATCAGACCACGGCATAACATACACAAACAAGACGAACCCCCAACTGGATTAGTCACAACCAATGGCCTATCAACAATATCCGGTTCCAAACCTAACCGGTCTACGAGTTCATTACAAACAAACGAATGCGATGCTCCAGTATCAAACAGAACTCTAACCGGAACACCACATAGGAAAAGAGTACCTTGAACAACCACACTCTTCCCTTTCCCTTCAGCAGTAGGAGCTTTCGAAGACGACGGAACAGCTCCCAAAGCATAAGCTTGCACAATCTGCTTGTCCTTCCTCGGTTCTGGACAATTCTTCCTGATGTGCCCTGGCTTGTCACAGTTGTGACACTTCATCGGCGCCTTCGGATTCTTACAATCCTTAGAGAAATGGCCATTCTGCTGACAATTGTAGCAAGTCACCTCGCCTTTCGGCTTCTTCTGGCCATCCTTACCCTTCTGCTGCTGCTGCTTCCTCTTCTTGTTTCCACCCTACTGGGGTTTAGACTCTTCCCTGGTCACAGCAACAACAGATCCATCCTTAGGAAACAGACTCTCATGCCTGAGAGCTTTCTCCACAAGCTTCTCAAATGAATCATCCAAATGATCCACCAACTGCCTCCCAAGATAACTATCCAAGCCAGTCACAAACTTCTCATTCTTCTAATAAGCAGATTCAATATATGACCGAGCATACTTGGACAAAGCTTCAAACTCAGAAACATACTCAAGAACAGATCTTCCACCTTGCTTGAGCTCCACAAACTTCTTGAACAAAACAGACTTCTGAGCTGTAGAAATGAACTTAGCTTCAAATCTAACTTGGAATTGCTCCTAAGTAATCTCTTCTTCCGGAGTATCGATGGTAATAGAGTTCCACCAATCAGAAGCTCTCCCTTGAAGCTGTCTCGATGCCAACTTCCTCTTAGTTGCATCCTCAATTCCCAAATCACCAAAGATCCTTCTACAAGCATCTATCCACCTCTGGACCACAATAGTTGATTCCGTTCCCAAGAAAACCTTCCCTCCAAGAGCAGTATAGTCCTTGCACAACTTAGCAAAATCCACTGGTTTCGAAGTTTGGACTTGAACTCCAACATCTACTGCTGCCCCCGGAACTGGTATCCTTCTCATGATCGAAGTCATCATAGCTTCGAACATGGCTGCATAATCCGCAGTCTCTTCAGTAGCACGGTCTTCCCTAGCAGCTGGTCTCCCTCTTCGACTCATTCTCAATATCTATAAAAAGAAATGATCAGAACATCTAGAGAAACAACTGCATAAAGGACTAACTTACTGCTAAACTACTATATTATATATAGTAATCATCCATCAAAATACAATTACGTCTCTCATACGTAGTTTCGTCAGTGAGCGTTGGGTAAAATCGATTAACCAATGCTCTGATACCAAATGTGACGACCGCCCATGACCCCTGCATCGAATCTAGAAATAGTGCGCTGTGAAGTGTGCCAGGCGACCATGGACGATTGTCAGGGTAGATTAAAAACAATAGAATCTATCGTATTACTCACAGCGCATGGACAAAATACAATAGAACATATGTATAGTGAAGCTTTACAGAACAAAATGACATCATATAAAACTCCATAATAGTTGAATACAAGCATCCAAATAGTCAATACATCAAGCCTCACTACATATCTCTCAGAGAATACAAAACAGCGGAATATCCAGTACATATAATAAGAAGATAATATGCAACCCTCCATCTCGTCTTCGATATCAGCATCGTGAGAAGAGAACAGCACCTGTCACCTGCTACCTAGTCTGCCCGTCCCAAAATGGATGAACAGCCCAAGGCAATAAGAATTAAAACATAAAGCCTTGAGTCAGACAACAGTCTTAGTGAGCAGTAAATTAACTAACAACATACCAAAAGAGCATAAAGGAAAAGGAATAGGAATACAACCCTCCCACTCCAACCTCATTCTACAGTGATAGCCCCCAGACACACACTAAACAGAAGCAACATAGCAGAGCATACAATTTAAAATAAAGTAAAAATCATTCGAGTCAAGGGCGATGCTTACCAAGTACCAAGGCCTAAATCAGATTAGCACCTAGAAAATACCGCTCTTGAGACCGAATGACGATACAACCAAACATCCATGACTCTGGCTATCACTGTTATCATTGCTTCGATATCACCGTTAATTGAATGACCGGCACATTCTTTCAGCCGTCCGTCAAGGGCTAATGGAAACCCCGGTTCTAGACATAACTCCCGCACGTCGTCGCAACCCGTGCCTAGGATTATCGAATCTGCCCAGAGTACTCGACCATCAACAGTTAGTCGTTGGGACTATCGAATCTGCCCAAACGTACTCTTGCTTAGAGCATGCTAGAACCTTCAACAACGATGCTATCCAAACCTCCTAGTCATCCTCCTCGACGACTATTCTTATATCCATTCATTATCCTCAACTCGAATCATATCACCGAGTTATCAACATGCTTGGAATGATCCCGTCTGGATTAGACCAAGTCTTCATCACATGATTGCTTCGCTTCATCACATCCTCGCAAAGCCTCATCTCAACATCACATCATCAAATCTATGCATAAGAGCTTCATCATCCCGCTACATATGCCACGAGCAGCTTTCCCAATTCAAGAGCCTTTCCCTTAGCTTTTGAATCACCTTTGGTCTAAATCAAACCACCAATCATCTAATTCATAGCAATCAATCAAATCAAACATTAATCCAAACAATCAAGCATTCAAATATGATCTAAGTAGACAATTATAACAATAATGGCATTTTCGTAATTAAAGAGTTGAAAGTCCAATAAGCATGAAAACATGAACAATATCTCTACAAACTTGATGAATGAACTTGCATAGGTTAACATGTGACAAAATGGATGTAACATCATCATGAATAATGGATCTACATGGATCTACACTTAGGATGAAGAAAATGCATAGAAATCTCTATTTTAACACCAAATCGAGCCAACAATCCGATATACTCCTTTGGATCCGTGTGAGAGATAATCACCACTCACCAAATCACCTAAACAAACCCAAATCAACACGCTTCAGATCTGGACAGCGAAGGATCAAGCTTGATCTATCACGAATCCGCTTCAAACGAAGAAATCTCTCTTGAAAAGATGAAGATCTTCAATCTAAGCTCTTGAATCTTCAATCTTGATCTTTGATTTGGATGGATGGAAGCACTAGATTAGAGTGGAGAAAAGAAGTGAAGAAGTGTAGAAGTCGAGCTCTCAAAATGGCAGCACTTCGTCGCTTCGAAATCCGGATCCCAAAAATGAAGCCAACCCCCTTCTATTTATAGCTGAAATCTGCCCCTAGGTCGCTCATCTCCATAGGTCGCTCGGAGTTAGGCCGTCCACGACCTACGACCTAGCAACATCTTCGACCTAACCAAAGCCAGACGCCTTAAAACAAATGCGCATCTGCGACTTAACCTGCCAACGACCTACGACTTAGGAATCACGCGACCTAACACTTAAACTATTCCCTGCGACCTAACAACTCAGGCGCTTCAACGACTTAAAGGCTTACGACTTATCACATGGCAAAACCTAGCGACCTAACAAAGCCCAACAACTCACGACCTAACAAGGTTACGACCTATAACCTCAGCGACCTAACACTTAGGCAAAACCCAGCGACCTAACACTTATGCGACCTAACTCCTTAGGTCGCTAACACGCTAACTCCTTAGGTCGCTAACACGCTAACTCCTTAGGTCGCTAACACACTAACTCCTTAGCACGGCCACGACTCAACTAGGCTACGACTTATCTCTTTAGGTCGCTAACCCACCCAGTCGACCTAACTTGGTAACAACTTAACCCTTAGGTCGCTTACGACCTAACCAACCAAGCTACCAGACGACCTAACACATAACGACCTATCCCCTAAACAGCTTACTCCACTAGGTCTGTCTACCCTTGAGTCGCCAATTCTATAAGTCGGTCACGACCTATCACTTAGGTCGTTCACGACCTAGGACTTAGAAAAATTCTACCTAAAATCTGAAATGGCTCAAAAATGCTAAAATTCCAGATTTTGACAAACTTTTCGATCCGTAAAAATACGGGTCGTTACAGTTATATATCATTTCAAACCACAATCCCGAATGGAATAAAACACATAACAACTTGCAGCTTATAACAATATAAAATAAAACATCCATTCATCCAATATCAACCATCAACTATTTATCACAATCATCATCCAATTAAATCAATAGCATCAATATATAACAGATAATAAATAACAGGTATCAACTAGCAGTTTATATTCAATAATAAGTTAAATAACTGTTTAACTGGTAGTTTATATGCAATAATAAATTGAATAACAATTTAAGTCAATAATTTCAATTTAACTGAGATGATTATTAAAAATATGCCAAACAGTCATAAATAAAATTCTAATCACATCATAGATCAATTTAATAAACAGAAGAAATTTTAGAAGTTGTGAGTGGGTTAAAACACTCACCTTTGGATTTAAATTGAATTTAAATCCAATTTAAACCCAAAATGTGAACAGTCTCCAAATTCATCCAAACCAGCGTCAAAGTGTCCGGAATTTTGATATGATCCCAGCAAAACAAACAGCGCATGAATCCGAGCTCGTATGAAAAAGTTATGAAAATTTGAAAATTGGAAAATTCTGGTGCTAGGTCGACTGTGTGTTCAACTCTGGTCCGGCGCCTCAAAATCCCGGTGTCTGCTCTGAGTTTTTGCCAAAACGACCCGAAGACCCGAGTCGTTTTCTTCCTGACCCGAAGTTGCTACAGCGATTTTCCCTCTGAAACCCGAAGCACAACCCGAAGTCGATGCAGATACGATTTTTTTTTAGAATTGAAATTAGGTTTTGAAATTTGGGAATTAGGTTTTGTCTGCAATTGGAATGAAGAGTTGAGAAGGAGATGTATGCACAGATAAATGAAATAATGAGTAGCTAGGGTTTATAACGGGTTATTTATAGGCAAAGCTAAAAATAGAATGAACGAACAAGATATAAATAATGAGATAACTATTTTAAAACGTTCATGCAAAAAAAGAAACGAAGGGACCACATACACATTTTGAAATTCCATTTTATTCAGTTACTATTTACTACTATTAATTCATTGATAAATTAAATATTTACGTTTTTCTTTCTTATATTAAATTTATTATCAAGTGTACAATTTCCTTATTTCAACAAATTGGAATTCCATTTAATCACCATAAATTATATACAAATTCCTTTAATTATACCACCCTTACACTTATCTACTTATTATAATTTATTTCCAAATGCAACAAATTACTTCCATTTCATTTATTGCAATTTCGGTAAATTTATACAAATTCAGCTTTATTAACTTCTTTGTTACACTTCACCCTAATTATTATTTCATTATTCATTTACAAATTTTGTTTGTTTCAATATTATTCCATATATACTGCTAATTATTTCATTACATTAATATACGCCTAATCACCTCTTTATTTGAATAAATATTACATATTATTGCATCAATTTATACTTTGAATCCATTCCCAATTTACACATTTCGACCAATTATAACTTCAAAATGTTCAATGGTTGTCTTCGTTTCCTTACATTAATAAGCTTTTATTACCTACAATTACTATTGTCATTTATTCTCATCCTATTAATTTCATTCACTTATGTTTAAATTATAACCAAACATAAAATTTAGATTTATTGCAATATATTCCAAATTCAATTTCTATTTCTTAATGTATTCAAATCCAACCCTTCCAAACATTGTATTCATGTAACTTTTGTTTATATTTAACAACATTTGATTTCTCATTTCAATTAATAGACTTAATAAACGGGCAACACATATCGTCACCGTTTACTTTTAACTACATTTAAGAGTTTATTGTTTACAGACCCAAGTTACAACAATTTCCTAATTTCGATCAATTTAAATCTCACATTAGTTTCAATTAATTAGTGTTGCATTATATCCTCAAATTTACTCTTAATTTCCATTAATGTAATATTTTAATATTAAATTCCACTTATTTGCAATTAATCTACTTATTGAATTTCAAATTTCAAATAATTAAATAAATAAATCTTGGCTTTTACTTCTTAAATCAACCAGTCGTCAGATTATAAATAAATAAAATTAACATTGGTTGCATCTTATAGAATTTACAAACTTTAATGAAAAATCAAAACTACCCTATCTTCACAAATTAAGCCAATTAATTATAATTGACTTCACATTAAATGTTATTAATTATAAATTGAAATCTCAATATATTCGGTTACTGATTTAAAATCTTGCTATTCAATAAATTGACCTTATATGGGTATAATTAACATTGAATTATCAAATTACAGTTTATCCCCTATTATTCCATCAATTAATTGTAACTTTGAATTCATTTCCATTTTACAGATTTCAATCAATTACATTTTACAAATTTGTTTCCAAGTAACAGGTATTGCATAAATTAAGTTACTTATCACTGGTATCAACCTTAGTACATAAAATTACATTCAATCCCTATTCAAATATATAAATTCATTAAATAAATTCAATCTTTACGGTTTGTTTCCTTAGTTAAATCCAATGTTTACATTCCTTTATACTATCTTATGAAAACAATATATGTTTCAAATACTTTATTACATTTATTGGAAATAAATTTCCAAATTTACTAGATACAACAAATTATGACCTTACGGTTATTTCAATTTTATTTGGATTGCGCTAAATTAACTTAATTAACAAAATTTCATTAATTTACATTCAGTTACAAGTAAATCAATATATGATAAATATACTGATTGCATTTGTTTATACTATATTCCCTTTAAAACTAAGTCATAACTTTTGAATCATTATATTAAATTGGAAATGTTCATTCACGCTCATTACTTATTAACTTGCAATAACGTATTTCCTTAATTTACATCCAATTACTGTTAACCATGTTTTTATGGCATAATCAATTCAATACTTACCTCTAATTTCTCATATTCAATTTATATCCAGGTATAAACCTTTCACTACTCCATTTATTAGAATTTAATTCAAATTACAAATAAGTAGGTTTTAATTTACCATTTATATATTTTATTTTAGCATTCATTTAAAAATGAATTTATAAGTTTTTTTTTATTTCTACTAAATTTAATTACAAAAAACTTAAATAATTAACAAATTTAATTGTCGAAATTTACGGGTCGTTACAAAATTGTAATATAAAAATGTGAAGTATAAGTTTTATTCACTTATTTATTATAAGTGGAGATTTGTGATAAAATATTTTTCGTCTCAAATTATTTCAACCGATGTTGTAGTGTTTATTAAAATGTCAATATTGAGATTTATTGTTTAAAATAAGATTTCTTTTTGACAAATAATTTATTTTAATGAAAATAATGAGAACAACTTTTATTCTCAAAGGTTATATTTAATTTTATAAAATATCTCAATTTTTATAGGAATGAAATTTTTTGATATATTAATGTTTGTCAAATTTCGTGAAAATCAAATTTATAACTTATAAATCATTGTTTAGTGTAAAATAGTGTTCTATAATAAGTAAAACTAAACAATTATAACACATTTCATTTATTGGGTCCTTAGTAAACCCATATGTACCATGCAAGAGAAATAAGAGAAGGGAAAATAAAACTTGTGTAACGATCCCGGATTTTATAAAAATTTAAATAAATAATTAATTGAGATTTTGAATAAAAATAGTAAATTAATTGATAAAGTAAGCGAGTTTCCCGGGATCAAATAAATTCTGTATAAATCCTTTAAGTTTAAAAATATTGTATACGTGTGATTTAGGTTTAAATTTCAAATAAATGGTTTAGCATATTAACAATATAAAGTAATAAAAACAAAGTATAGAAACAAAAAAAGAAAACTGGATAAGTAATATAAATATGTAGGCTGGTAAAACAAACAAGAATAATACATTGAGGTTTGCAAAGGAGGACAAATATACTACAAGAATCATATCAGCCACCAGATTGCATTGTGTGTGTGGCGGGAGGCCTTATGGTAGTTTCATTTTCGAAAAGCATTGCGGGTTTCAATGTTTAAAGTTCTTTTGTGTTGTTTTAAAGATAAACTGTTTTTGTTGCTCACACCAGTCCCTTGACTGATCCGGAGTTTATTGTTCCCTTCCTAAACTCTGGGTGCCCACTATTTTCCACACGGGCAGTCTAGAGTTGGGTTTCTCAGATATTCAGGTTGAGTAGATTATCTGGAGCTAGTTCAGTTCTTGGAGTTCATGGACTGACGTTGCTTATCTCGGAGCATTCTATTGGAGACTTTCTATCCGCTGCTTGTGTTATCATTTTCTTTCCGCTGCTATTTCTTGTATCATATCTCTGATGTATATTGATATCTGTTGTATCATTCTGTTGTACCTGTCATTGTATCAATGTTATGTAATTGATATATTCTTCTTCCGATGTGTTGTTATACTTACTGTGTTATAGCTCCGGCGAATCGGATTTGAACGGTCGAATCTGCGGCATTCTAGTACAATGTGAAGTACGGATGTCGATTTTCGAACGCGAAAAATCCGAGTCGTTACATGTGGTATCGGAGCTAAGGTTGAACTTTAGCTCAGGAGTATAACACATTAAGTAGCTCATTACAGATAGGGTGAAGCATACCCTAGAATGAGTAATTCTCAGATATCCGTCCGTATACCTCAGTAAATTCTCTTACTATCCACTGATAGTGAGTATGAGTGCGAGAAGAGGATGAGACAGGGGACAGGGGAATATGACTATAAATGGTCGATACCCTGTAACAAAAAGGAAACAATCTTTTCTCTATCAATCTCTTTCGTTCAACATCTCTTCTAAATTCTTCGATAGTTTCTGGTAGATCCAGAAAGAAGAAATTCGATATATTTGTATGGGACATAAACTCCAAATAGGCCAAAATTGTTGTTTGGATGAATTGGTTGCATTGTATGCTATGGTTGATAGGTATAATTTAGTTCCTAAACTAAAATTTTGAAATTGTATCCATATATCTATCTATTCTTTGGGATTCCGATTTATTATACGAATGGTTAGTTATCACTTCGAACTAACCGATGCCACTGCATATTTCGTAAATCTGGATAGCACGAGTATTTTGTGAAGTGTTAAACAGATTCGTTTTTGTATCTATTATTGATATTCTGATTTGGTAAACCAAATGCAGAATAGATATTCATTTGATTTGATGAAATGTTCTTCATCTATCTTTTTGTCTCTTTGGTAATTTCGAGGACGAAATTCTTTTAAGGGGGGAAGTCTGTAACGATCCCGGATTTTATAAAAATTTAAATAAATAATTAATTGAGATTTTGAATAAAAATAGTAAATTAATTGATAAAGTAAGCGAGTTTCCCGGGATCAAATAAATTCTGTATAAATCCTTTAAGTTTAAAAATATTGTATACGTGTGATTTAGGTTTAAATTTCAAATAAATGGTTTAGCATATTAACAATATAAAGTAATAAAAACAAAGTATAGAAACTAAAAAAGAAAACTGGATAAGTAATATAAATATGTAGGCTGGTAAAACAAACAAGAATAATACATTGAGGTTTGCAAAGGAGGACAAATATACTACAAGAATCATATCAGCCACCAGATTTTTCTCTAATGCAATGTATATTCATGCGCAAGCAAAATGTAAGTATGAAGACAAAACAAGTAAACATATATTGGACATAAAGTACTTGGCATTAAATGCTGGCAACATTTTTGTCAACTCGAAAATGTCTTCAGCCCCAAAGCAAAGAAATGTTACTGACTATTGTACAAAGATATTACTTTGTATTGTACAAATATCATCATCAACCTGTAATCTTCTTTATACATCAAGCTTCCTCATTTCATTTCGTTCAAAACCAAACTTAGAAAGCCTGAAAGCAAACTGTGAAAGAAAATAGCAAACCAGAGAAAGAAAAAATACAAACATCATTTAACTCAAAGTAAAAGTAAACAGGATTCAAGAAGAAAATCAAAACTGCAGCTGTTTGAACACAAAAGTGTTCTCTGTTTCAACTGTATTGAGGTGAGCAAACCTCCTTTATTTAAGACTTTAAATCTTGATGTGCTTGCATGATTATGTTATGTATGCATGTTTATGATGGTATAGGTGTGTTCTGATATACATATATAGGTCCCTGTTAGAGTTACCAGTTTTTGAATTCAAGTTTAAGATTTTAAACTCTCTGTCCAATAAATATTAGGCTAAGGAACTTAGAGAGAAAAAAGAAGAAGAAGAAGATGAGGTTAGTAAATAAAGTTAGCATGAGTACATAGAGGTAAATGTTTGAATATAAGTCTGATATGCCTGTACATAGCTATGAATATGAACATATAGAAGCCTCTGTTTATATTCACAGGCTCAAACTCAATAGGAAAAAGACTCATATCTTCCCATTTAAATCAAATTCAAGTTAAAATCTCTAGAGAAGACATGTTTGTATCAACATAACATTATTTTTAAAAGTATTTTTAAGTAAAATAAATAAGTACGATTCTGGAAATCACTAATGTCAGAAAAATGAATTCAAGTCGAAAAATCGATTTTTAAATCTTCAAGCTTTGATTTTATAAATTAATTCGTATATCAAAAATATGAATTTAGAAAATCATTTCGTGATTTTTAAAAGAGTAATCATCGAGATACCCACAGTTGAACATATTTGGGAAATTTGTGAATCATTGGCGTTCGCGAATGAATTAGGGATCGGGATTTGTTTCAGAGATGCTGGGATGATTGAAGAATACGAGAAAAATACAAGTTGATTTTTTATTTCATCATTGATGAAGATCTGAATCAATTTAGGGTTTTAACCCTGTATTTTGCAAGTTGTACTCGCGAGACTGTAGTGTCGTCGTCACCGCGTTTCAAGCAATCGCTCCGGTAGCAACCGGAAGGAGGAAGATCGGGGATTCTCTGACCCGAGTTTGTTGGCCTCCGGTGGCCTGAGGTGGGATGGCGAGTGGTTTTTGATCGGGATATTTGCTGGTAGTTTCAAAATTTTGTTCGAATTTGATTTATGGTCGATTTTGTAAAACTGGGTGCTTGAGTTGATTGGGGTGGTCATCGATGATGCTCTGGTAGTCGCAACGTTGATCGGAGATGGCCAATTCATCTGTGCACGTGGATACGTATCAGTGTATATGCATTTTGATAATGGTGTGGGAAAGAAGAACGAACGCGAGAGGGAGATGGGGATGACTCGTGAATGATGGAAGGGAACTCGAAGCATTGCTCGCGTGAATATCTGGGTAAGTGGATTTGGGGAAGAAGGCGGAAGCTCGAATTCGAACACGCGAAACGAAGATCTGGCTCGAAGCAGACGAGGGCGTGGTTTTGCCCGGGTTTGAACTCGGGTAGAATATGTTGTTACTCGAGTTAATAGGAGAGAGGCTCGAATTGTTTTAAAAATGGGTTTAAGCCCAAACAGATTTCAAGTTATGATATTAAACAAGCTAATTAGTATTTTAATGTGAGTTAAGGGTTAAAGTTAATTAACGATTAAAACTTTTTATTATTATAATAAATTGATTTCAAAGAAATCAAGGAAGATTTTAAAATATGAATTAAGATAAGAAATTATTATTAATCAATTGTTTGAAAAGGTAATTAAGTGAAAAGGGTAATTAAGGATGATTAATTTAAAATTTGGTTAATAATGAATTGTCTAACTTATTGATAATTAAGAATTGTTAATTAGATAAATTTAAGCTGATTAATTTATAATTATTAGTCAATTAAGAAAATTGATTAGGGAATCATTAATTATAAATTTAATTAATTTAATCATTAAGAGTAATTAATCATTGATTTAAATAAATCAATAAAAATAGTCATATAGTTAATTCTTTTAAATCACTTTCACTTTAAATCAAAGATGATTGACTATCATCGAATAATGTGTACTGGATTGATATTTCTGTTTGTGACTGTGATGCTATGTGATGTGAATTGCCTGATGCTATACTGTGAATTGTGATTGTTTCTGTATATATATGTAAAACCCCTTTTGACCCGTAAAACGGCATTTAAACTGCGATGCGACAGGGAGTCGGATTCCAGTTGGTTATCCGAAACCCACATCGAATTGTAATGATGAATCGTTATGACTGATAAATTTACTTTATCTATGAATCTGTGAATGAAGATAAGAGTTATGGATTATACCGCTTATCGATATATCTGTGATGATTGATGTTGTGCACTATTGTGTGTAAAACCCCTGGACTACACCATACACACACAAATATGGATTTCACGTGGAAATCGGTTGAGTCACAGATGATGTAAATTTAATGTCTTTGAAATTGAAATTTTAATTTCAATTGATTTTGAAATTGGGAATTTGGGTTTAAAGTGAAAAGCTTTTGAAATGGGATTTCAAAGATAAAAGTTATTTTGAATAACTTAATCGAGTTTCGAAAATTTAAATAATATGATTTAAATTTGGATTCAAGTTTGAAATTGAATTCTATGATTTGAAACTAGGGATTAAAGATGCTGTACAAGTTATATATGGGTTAAACCATTTTAAAAGTATTGATTTGGGAATTTGAATGTAATTCAAGGGTTTTAACTCGTGTAAATATAACTGGATTTTTCTAAAACGAAACTATTTGTTTTCAAATAGTAAAAGCTTTCACATAAGTAATGAACTTCCAATTTGGGTTGAAAATTTTCAAGTTTGAAATGGAATTGAAATGTTTTGAAAACTATGAAATGAGTCTTTGATTTCAAAGACCGAATGAGTTAATCCAACTTGAAATGGAATTGTTTTGGAAGATTATGAATGAATTTTTGGAAACGAGTTTTGAAAGCTATAAGTTAAATCTTGATTTAAAGATTTAACGAGTTAATTCAATTGAAATGGAAATCGATTTGAAATTCTATGAATGAATCTTTGTGAACGGGGTTAACTTTGTGAATTGAATCTTTTTGTTTAAAAGATTAAAAGTGTGGAAATTGTTTAAACCATTGAAGGTTTTTGAAATGAATCTTTTTGTTTAAAAGATTGAAAATGGTAATTTGTTTTAACCATTCGAATGAAAAGTTTGGGCTTTAAGCTGTGATTTAACTGAGATCCCAGTATCCATATGATTTTTATTTGCGCTCGTTATTCGGTTTAGCCGGGGAAGGACCTTTGTGTCATATAACCCATTCTGAATAGTAATACGACGATATGGATAGCATTTGAAGACCGGTGGTGAAGACCGGGTATTTGCGAGAACGGTAGGATGACCTATCGATTGTCTCTGCACTGAGTCGCGCCGGTATAGAGATTTCCTAAGTGATGGGAAGTCCGATCGAGATTGCGAATACCCGGATTTGCAAGGGCTTCTTTGGAAGTGCCTTCGTTTCTGTTCGAACCTGGAACAGACTTGTATGGATGTGTGTCTGACGTTACACTTTGAGATGTAAAGCTGGTTTCTATCAAATACATTTCTGTTGGTGGCGGAGAATTTATTCTCTTAGCTTAACACCCTTCTCTGAGACGTACGAGCTCAGAGGTTATGTAGTTGATGGTTACTAGTGATACATTCCCAATTTGGTAATGTGGCATACGAAGTGCTGCTGATCATTGGTTGATCAAAGCGTGGCTTTGTGAAAAAGCGTGGCTTTGTGAAAAAGCGTTGCTTTGTGAACGAGACTTCATCGAGCCTCACAACCCGGTAATGGTCGAAACAGGAATGTTGCGACAAAGGTTTATAGGGGTAGCGCCCCTAGGGTATGTCATTTCCTTCTGGATAAAGGGTGGTATCATGGTATGGAGCCCAGATACTTAACTCGTGTGGACACTATACATTTATCACTTTGTGATGTTACTTTGTTGGTTTTCGGGATCTCGGATAAAGGTCGGTAACGACCGGGGGATGACATGACTCGTGTGTTAGTTACCTAGTTACAGCTGTACAGCGTGAGGTAGCGTCAGTGTGTTAGTTACCTAGTTACAGCTGTATAGCGTGAGGTAGCGTCGGCCTTTTGTTTGCAGAGATCCGGTTAGGATCCGGGGCGTCTTTCCAGAGGCGTTTCTATTTCGGTAAGGAAGTTCCTTAGCCTGATCATTTGTTGGAAATCCAAAGAAACAATACGAACCCTGTACGGTTTTTAGTTGTATTACCTGCTATGGAATGTGGCGGTAACCTGCTATTGAACATGGTAGCTATAGTAGGCATACGATGAAATGTTGTATGTTGGCTAAGATTGATATTATACTTTCGAAATGTTTTTGACACTATGCACTAGTAATAATATCAAAAGAGTTTTCTTTTGCGTAGTAAGCATGTTTGACTATCATAAGGAGAAATCTCCTCCAATTCTGCGATTGCATTGTGTGTGTGGCGGGAGGCCTTATGGTAGTTTCATTTTCGAAAAGCATTGCGGGTTTCAATGTTTAAAGTTCTTTTGTGTTGTTTTAAAGATAAACTGTTTTTGTTGCTCACACCAGTCCCATGACTGATCCGGAGTTTATTGTTCCCTTCCTAAACTCTGGGTGCCCACTATTTTCCACACGGGCAGTCTAGAGTTGGGTTTCTCAGATATTCAGGTTGAGTAGATTATCTGGAGCTAGTTCAGTTCTTGGAGTTCATGGACTGACGTTGCTTATCTTGGAGCATTCTATTGGAGACATTCTATCCGCTGCTGGTGTTATCATTTTCTTTCCGCTGCTATTTCTTGTATCATATCTCTGATGTATATTGATATCTGTTGTATCATTCTGTTGTACCTGTCATTGTATCAATGTTATGTAATTGATATATTCTTCTTCCGCTGTGTTGTTATACTTACTGTGTTATAGCTCCGGCGAATCGGATTTGAACGGTCGAATCTGCGGCATTCTAGTACAATGTGAAGTACGGATGTCGATTTTCGAACGCGAAAAATCCGAGTCGTTACATGTGGTATCAGAGCTAAGGTTGAACTTTAGCTCAGGAGTATAACACATTAAGTAGCTCATTACAGATAGGGTGAAGCATACCCTAGAATGAGTAATTCTCAGATATCCGTCCGTATACCTCAGTAAATTCTCTTACTATCCACTGATAGTGAGTATGAGTGCGAGAAGAGGATGAGATAGGGGACAGGGGAATATGACTATAAATGGTCGATACCCTGTAACAAAAAGGAAACAATCTTTTCTCTATCAATCTCTTTCGTTCAACATCTCTTCTAAATTCTTCGATAGTTTCTGGTAGATCCAGAAAGAAGAAATTCGATATATTTGTATGGGACATAAACTCCAAATAGGCCAAAATTGTTGTTTGGATGAATTGGTTGCATTGTATGCTATGGTTGATAGGTATAATTTAGTTCCTAAACTAAAATTTTGAAATTGTATCCATATATCTATCTATTCTTTGGGATTCCGATTTATTCTACGAATGGTTAGTTATCACTTCGAACTAACCGATGCCACTGCATATTTCGTAAATCTGGATAGCACGAGTATTTTGTGAAGTGTTAAACAGATTCGTTTTTGTATCTATTATTGATATTCTGATTTGGTAAACCAAATGCAGAATAGATATTCATTTGATTTGATGAAATGTTCTTCATCTATCTTTTTGTCTCTTTGGTAATTTCGAGGACGAAATTCTTTTAAGGGGGGAAGTCTGTAACGATCCCGGATTTTATAAAAATTTAAATAAATAATTAATTGAGATTTTGAATAAAAATAGTAAATTAATTGATAAAGTAAGCGAGTTTCCCGGGATCAAATAAATTCTGTATAAATCCTTTAAGTTTAAAAATATTGTATACGTGTGATTTAGGTTTAAATTTCAAATAAATGGTTTAGCATATTAACAATATAAAGTAATAAAAACAAAGTATAGAAACAAAAAAAGAAAACTGGATAAGTAATATAAATATGTAGGCTGGTAAAACAAACAAGAATAATACATTGAGGTTTGCAAAGGAGGACAAATATACTACAAGAATCATATCAGCCACCAGATTTTTCTCTAATGCAATGTATATTCATGCGCAAGCAAAATGTAAGTATGAAGACAAAACAAGTAAACATATATTGGACATAAAGTACTTGGCATTAAATGCTGGCAACATTTTTGTCAACTCGAAAATGTCTTCAGCCCCAAAGCAAAGAAATGTTACTGACTATTGTACAAAGATATTACTTTGTATTGTACAAATATCATCATCAACCTGTAATCTTCTTTATACATCAAGCTTCCTCATTTCATTTCGTTCAAAACCAAACTTAGAAAGCCTGAAAGCAAACTGTGAAAGCAAATAGCAAACCAGAGAAAGAAAAAATACAAACATCATTTAACTCAAAGTAAAAGCAAACAGGATTCAAGAAGAAAATCAAAACTGCAGCTGTTTGAACACAAAAGTGTTCTCTGTTTCAACTGTATTGAGGTGAGCAAACCTCCTTTATTTAAGACTTTAAATCTTGATGTGCTTGCATGATTATGTTATGTATGCATGTTTATGATGGTATAGGTGTGTTCTGATATACATATATAGGTCCCTGTTAGAGTTACCAGTTTTTGAATTCAAGTTTAAGATTTTAAACTCTCTGTCCAATAAATATTAGGCTAAGGAACTTAGAGAGAAAAAAAGAAGAAGAAGAAGATGAGGTTAGTAAATAAAGTTAGCATGAGTACATAGAGGTAAATGTTTGAATATAAGTCTGATATGCCTGTACATAGCTATGAATATGAACATATAGAAGCCTCTGTTTATATTCACAGGCTCAAACTCAATAGGAAAAAGACTCATATCTTCCCATTTAAATCAAATTCAAGTTAAAATCTCTAGAGAAGACATGTTTGTATCAACATAACATTATTTTTAAAAGTATTTTTAAGTAAAATAAATAAGTACGATTCTGGAAATCACTAATGTCAGAAAAATGAATTCAAGTCGAAAAATCGATTTTTAAATCTTCAAGCTTTGATTTTATAAATTAATTCGTATATCAAAAATATGAATTTAGAAAATCATTTCGTGATTTTTAAAAGAGTAATCATCGAGATACCCACAGTTGAACATATTTGGGAAATTTGTGAATCATTGGCGTTCGCGAATGAATTAGGGATCGGGATTTGTTTCAGAGATGCTGGGATGATTGAACAATACGAGAAAAATACAAGTTGATTTTTTATTTCATCATTGATGAAGATCTGAATCAATTTAGGGTTAGATCTGAATCAATTTAGGGTTTTAACCCTGTATTTTGCAAGTTGTACTCGCGAGACTGTAGTGTCGTCGTCACCGCGTTTCAAGCAATCGCTCCGGTAGCAACCGGAAGGAGGAAGATCGGGGATGCTCTGACCCGAGTTTGTTGGCCTCCGGTGGCCTGAGGTGGGATGGCGAGTGGTTTTTGATCGGGATATTTGCTGGTAGTTTCAAAATTTTGTTCGAATTTGATTTATGGTCGATTTTGTAAAACTGGGTGCTTGAGTTGATTGGGGTGGTCTTCGATGATGCTCTGGTAGTCGCAACGTTGATCGGAGATGGCCAATTCGTCTGTGCACGTGGATACGTATCAGTGTATATGCGTTTTGATAATGGTGTGGGAAAGAAGAACGAACGCGAGAGGGAGATGGGGATGACTCGTGAATGATGGAAGGGAACTCGAAGCATTGCTCGCGTGAATATCTGGGTAAGTGGATTTGGGGAAGAAGGCGGAAGCTCGAATTCGAACACGCGAAACGAAGATCTGGCTCGAAGCAGACGAGGGCGTGGTTTTGCCCGGGTTTGAACTCGGGTAGAATATGTTGTTACTCGAGTTAATAGGAGAGAGGCTCGAATTGTTTTAAAAATGGGTTTAAGCCCAAACAGATTTCAAGTTATGATATTAAACAAGCTAATTAGTATTTTAATGTGAGTTAAGGGTTAAAGTTAATTAACGATTAAAACTTTTTATTATTATAATAAATTGATTTCAAAGAAATCAAGGAAGATTTTAAAATATGAATTAAGATAAGAAATTATTATTAATCAATTGTTTGAAAAGGTAATTAAGTGAAAAGGGTAATTAAGGATGATTAATTTAAAATTTGGTTAATAATGAATTGTCTAACTTATTGATAATTAAGAATTGTTAATTAGATAAATTTAAGCTGATTAATTTATAATTATTAGTCAATTAAGAAAATTGATTAGGGAATCATTAATTATAAATTTAATTAATTTAATCATTAAGAGTAATTAATCATTGATTTAAATAAATCAATAAAAATAGTCATATAGTTAATTCTTTTAAATCACTTTCACTTTAAATCAAAGATGATTGACTATCATCGAATAATGTGTACTGGATTGATATTTCTGTTTGTGACTGTGATGCTATGTGATGTGAATTGCCTGATGCTATACTGTGAATTGTGATTGTTTCTGTATATATATGTGAAACCCCTTTTGACCCGTAAAACGGCATTTAAACTGCGATACGACAGGGAGTCGGATTCCAGTTGGTTATCCGAAACCAACATCGAATTGTAATGATGAATCGTTATGACTGATAAATTTACTTTATCTATGAATCTGTGAATGAAGATAAGAGTTATGGATTATACCGCTTATCGATATATCTGTGATGATTGATGTTGTGCACTATTGTGTGTAAAACCCCTGGACTACACCATACACACACAAATATGGATTTCACGTGGAAATCGGTTGAGTCACAGATGATGTAAATTTAATGTCTTTGAAATTGAAATTTTAATTTCAATTGGTTTTGAAATTGGGAATTTGGGTTTAAAGTGAAAAGCTTTTGAAATGGGATTTCAAAGATAAAAGTTATTTTGAATAACTTAATCGAGTTTCGAAAATTTAAATAATATGATTTAAATTTGGATTCAAGTTTGAAATTGAATTCTATGATTTGAAACTAGGGATTAAAGATGCTGTACAAGTTATATATGGGTTAAACCATTTTAAAAGTATTGATTTGGGAATTTGAATGTAATTCAAGGGTTTTAACTCGTGTAAATATAACTGGATTTTTCTGAAACGAAACTATTTGTTTTCAAATAGTAAAAGCTTTCACATAAGTAATGAACTTCCAATTTGGGTTGAAAATTTTCAAGTTTGAAATGGAATTGAAATGTTTTGAAAACTATGAAATGATTCTTTGATTTCAAAGACCGAATGAGTTAATCCAACTTGAAATGGAATTGTTTTGGAAGATTATGAATGAATTTTTGGAAACGAGTTTTGAAAGCTATAAGTTAAATCTTGATTTAAAGATTTAACGAGTTAATTCAATTGAAATGGAAATCGATTTGAAATTCTATGAATGAATCTTTGTGAACGGGGTTAACTTTGTGAATTGAATCTTTTTGTTTAAAAGATTAAAAGTGTGGAAATTGTTTAAACCATTGAAGGTTTTTGAAATGAATCTTTTTGTTTAAAAGATTGAAAATGGTAATTTGTTTTAACCATTCGAATGAAAAGTTTGGGCTTTAAGCTGTGATTTAACTGAGATCCCAGTATCCATATGATTTTTATTTGCGCTCGTTATTCGGTTTAGCCGGGGAAGGACCTTTGTGTCATATAACCCATTCTGAATAGTAATACGACGATATGGATAGCATTTGAAGACCGGTGGTGAAGACCGGGTATTTGCGAGAACGGTAGGATGACCTATCGATTGTCTCTGCACTGAGTCGCGCCGGTATAGAGATTTCCTAAGTGATGGGAAGTCCGATCGAGATTGCGAATACCCGGATTTGCAAGGGCTTCTTTGGAAGTGCCTTCGTTTCTGTTCGAACCCGGAACAGACTTGTATGGATGTGTGTCTGACGTTACACTTTGAGATGTAAAGCTGGTTTCTATCAAATACATTTCTGTTGGTGGCGGAGAATTTATTCTCTTAGCTTAACACCCTTCTCTGAGACGTACGAGCCCAGCGGTTATGTAGTTGATGGTTACTAGTGATACATTCCCAATTTGGTAATGTGGCATACGAAGTGCTGCTGATCATTGGTTGATCAAAGCGTGGCTTTGTGAAAAAGCGTGGCTTTGTGAAAAAGCGTTGCTTTGTGAACGAGACTTCATCGAGCCTCACAACCCGGTAATGGTCGAAACAGGAATGTTGCGACAAAGGTTTATAGGGGTAGCGCCCCTAGGGTATGTCATTTCCTTCTGGATAAAGGGTGGTATCATGGTATGGAGCCCAGATACTTAACTCGTGTGGACACTATACATTTATCACTTTGTGATGTTGCTTTGTTGGTTTTCGGGATCTCGGATAAAGGTCGGTAACGACCGGGGGATGACATGACTCGTGTGTTAGTTACCTAGTTACAGCTGTACAGTGTGAGGTAGCGTCAGTGTGTTAGTTACCTAGTTACAGCTGTATAGCGTGAGGTAGCGTCGGCCTTTTGTTTGCAGAGATCCGGTTAGGATCCGGGGCGTCTTTCCAGAGGCGTTTCTATTTCGGTAAGGAAGTTCCTTAGCCTGATCATTTGTTGGAAATCCAAAGAAACAATACGAACCCTGTACGGTTTTTAGTTGTATTACCTGCTATGGAATGTGGCGGTAACCTGCTATTGAACATGGTAGCTATAGTAGGCATACGATGAAATGTTGTATGCTGGCTAAGATTGATATTATACTTTCGAAATGTTTTTGACACTATGCACTAGTAATAATATCAAAAGAGTTTTCTTTTGCGTAGTAAGCATGTTTGACTATCATAAGGAGAAATCTCCTCCAATTCTGCGATTGCATTGTGTGTGTGGCGGGAGGCCTTATGGTAGTTTCATTTTCGAAAAGCATTGCGGGTTTCAATGTTTAAAGTTCTTTTGTGTTGTTTTAAAGATAAACTGTTTTTGTTGCTCACACCAGTCCCATGACTGATCCGGAGTTTATTGTTCCCTTCCTAAACTCTGGGTGTAACATTCCCCCTTTTGACCGCCTCCAGTCGGTAATTAAACCAACTCGAAACGTTCAAAAAGACGAATTGTTATTTAGTTTATAAGGTTTAAACAGAATCAGCCACAGAAACACAGATAATAACAATCAATTAAAACAAATAAATCTTTATTTCATTACTATAAATCTTTTTATATACATCAGAGTTTATACAATTTTAATACTGATACAGCGAAATATCTAAAAATACAATTTTTCTCGAAATAAATGATTCTTTACTCTCTCTCTAACTTCGCTGCTCGAAAATCTTCAAGCTGTAAAAATACTCGGTCTGACCCGAGTATTATATTCAAAAGAAAATAATACACAGGTCAGTCTAATTCAAACCAGTTTATCAGTGCATAAAGGCAGTAATAATTTAAATAGACGACAGTCACAATAATTCTCGTCTATCCGACTCTTTAAACAAAGAAACCGGATAACGAAAATTTTAACACTAAACAGTGTTAAACAATAAATCAGCAGATTTAAATCATCAACAGAGATAAATAAACAATTTATCAAATCGCCTAAATCAATTTAAGACAATTGAAATTGTCACTTCAAAAACCATCAAGACTCGATTGGCTGCCGTACACGCACGCGTGCACGGCCTCGCCAATACGGCATAAAAGATCAATGCATCACGACGCAAAGAAAAAAATATCAATTCAAAACTGTCAACTCTGGGTGTCTGCAGTGCACGCACGCGTGCACTGCCTCGCCACCACCGAATATAAAGTCACCACAAGGGACAAGGGTAAAACTGCAACGAAAATGCAGACAGCAGTGAAGTGTCATATACAAACCAACCCAAAAATCATCATATAAACTAGTCCCAAATTTTACTTAAGGTAAGTTCAAAATCATGGTACAACAGTCTTACAGAACTGGACTTCAGTAAGACCACTGACCCAAGTTCAAGTGGATCAAGTAACAACTTAAATGCAGCTATAGTGAACAATTTCAAGAACAAGTTCAAGTGCAAACACCAATGACAGTACGACTACAATGGCAACAACATGCAACTATAACAGATCAGATCAATATACATATGTGAAGACTGGAATGAAGAACTCAAGTCAGTGATTCAGCCTCAACAATGAAATGGCTATAAACAAAAAAATACATGAAACTGCACCAAGGGATGGCAACATGCATGCTACAGGTCTGAAAACAAATGTGACTCTGATGCAACAACCAAACAAATGCAACAGTGGATCTGGACAATGCAACTATCAGACTCGAGCTTGAGACCATACTACTAAAGTATAAATGAAACTGACATTCAAGTGCATGCCTCGAGTAAATATGAAATGATGATACAGCAAACTTATGTAGATAAGCAGGTGCAGACTCCAGTGATCAAGTTCAAACAAATTAATAACAAAGCCAGCAGGTGAAATCAACAAGTGATGCCAACAACAATTACCAGTTTTGAACCAAGATAATTGCAGTGCAAATTCAATAATACATGCATAAACACATACAATGTATCTATGAACACATATGAAGACACGCCAAATAAGTAAGCAGTAGATTGCAAAAATCAAAACAGTGTCGAACTCAAATACTTTCACAAATTCAGTTTCAAACTTAAGTCAATGCCATGAGTTTATCAAAATCAAACAAGTGCACAGTCAAAGCTTAAAGAAATCAAAGTTGAATAACTCTTGTAGGTAGCCGTTTCATATCAAGATAGTAACTAGAGGCAATATCAAGTGATGCAACATCACACAATAAAACTTCAACAAGACCAACTACAGAAAGACAAAGACTCGAGCATTCGATCCAAGGTAGAAATCAAACTCGAACAAGTGAAAAACTAAATGAAACAGCGATGTAAAGAAATGCTACAGGATGAATGAAATCCACGAAACCAAAATTGATCGAGATCAAAATATACAATGTTAAACAAGTTCGAAGATAAGTGATAAAACTCATTCATTTTTTTTTATTTTTTTTTTATTTTTTTTTAAAGTCAGTGCCGAAGTTCATTATCAATTTATATGAATTTTGAAAATCAATGAAATCGTCACCATCCAAACGAAGACAGTGCAACAGTCCCAAAACAGAAATCAACTACAAGGTATGCAAGTAAACATGGAATGAAATGCAACTACTAGTGCAACAGAGAAGATGGCCAGAGTCGAAGTCAACAGAGAACGTCACGATTGAAACAGTGGAAGCATGAACAAGACAAGGTCGAACAAAATAACATTGTCGAATTCGCTTTCGAAAATCAACGAAGCCGTGGGTAACCCAAAAACGAACCAACATGGTGCCGACAACTACAAAATCAACTCCGTTCAACCAAAATCAAAAACCATCAAAGCCATGTAAATCCATTCACCAAATCGCATAACTCTGAGATTAAATTAGATGTGAGATTTTACTCACCTCTCACCGAAACGAAGACGACCGAGGCAGAGACGAACGCGAAGAAGCCCTAATTCCAGTCGAGGCAAAGCGCATCAACACTGCATACGCCAGAGCTATAGAGGATCGAGGGGTTGAATCGCCAGAGAATCGATCGCCGAAGCCCTAGTTGTTCGGAGACGAGCGAACGATTTTTTTTTTTAGGCCGCCATTTTTTTTTT
Source organism: Allium fistulosum (assembly GCA_030737815.1). Taxonomy (NCBI): domain Eukaryota; kingdom Viridiplantae; phylum Streptophyta; class Magnoliopsida; order Asparagales; family Amaryllidaceae; genus Allium; species Allium fistulosum. Next base: position 500,785,967 of record CM060901.1, read on the forward strand.
CTTTCTTTGATCGATTTAGGTTTACGAATGAGAAATGAAAGAGGGGGGTCGGGTTCGTGTTTTATGCCGAGGCAAGGGAATCGTGGGTATGGTTTTGGGCGTGATTTAAGGAACGGGTATGGGCTAAGGTATTATTTAAGGGGTATGGGCTGGTATATAGGGTATGGTATTTTTTATTTTATCTTCTTTTTTTTAAATCAAATTTTGTTTTTTGTTTAATTTTGTTGTTAAAATCTAAACTATATATATATATTCATTCGTACAAATAAAAATTTAAATAAAAGAATTTCAATCGATTTACAATTTCCAAATTCAAACAGAAATTAACAATCGATATTAAATCGTTAATTTACGAAGATTTTATCGTTATAAAAATTTCAACAATAAACAGCAATTTAACTGTCAACATAGATCGTTTATTGATGATTACAATTTTGGGCAAAACCCCAGTTGTTACAGAAATTCAATTTGAATTCAATTAAATTTTATACGCGTTTATACGCCGTGTATTCACAAAACAATCCCGATAAATACGAAAATTGAAATCCGGTAATAATTCAATATTACGGACCCAATGAAACTGGTTTCGTCAAATTCCGAGACTGTGCCTCGGAAGGCTATTTTTAAATTCAACTTAAACGATGATATTTCAAAATTGAACAAATCGCTTTTAAAATCAATTCTGAAGCTTCTATTATCTCCAGTATTATCAATATGAATTTCCTAAGCCTTTAAATTATTTTTAACCGGCTTAAAACTGAAGATTCAAATTTTATTCAACTTCCAATAGATTAAATTCAAAAATTTAATCGCCAATTCATTCTGATAATTTGAAATTCAAGTCAACTCATCGTTCAAATATTTAAAATTAATTCAATATTTTCAATTTAAATTGTTCAAAATTCAGGGTCGTTACAAACTCCCCTCCTTAAAAACTTTTCGTCCACGAAAAGGAAAGGTTGTTAAAATTTTACCGATATTTATACCCTACACAGTTTTTCGAAGCTTGAAACTTATTACAATCAAATGAATATAGGATTCATTCCATTTGTTTAATCTCATTAGTTCTGTTTATCTTCTCTTTTATTCAATGATTTCTACAATCATTGATTTCTAAAATCAAAACGCAAAAGTCTTTTATCAACGTTTCTCAATTTATAACTCAGATTCAAACTTAAAATTATTCACATTAGAGATTTATATAATATATCTCTTCCAAAGCTGTGGACTTTCCAAAACATTACAAAGATCCTCTTTCTTAGTTCATTAAGTTGGAATTTTGAAACTTTAATTTCAAACTATTGATTTGCTATTTAAAGTTTGAAAATACTTGCTAACTCGAAATTTAACAAGTCCATCTTCGTTCTCACAGACATTAGACATACGCTGGCCAGGCGCAGGTCTAAAAATCTCCAAGTACTAAACATACTTGCTTCAATTCCCAGTGAAAATACTTTTAAAAACTCTTTTAAAAATGGATATGGAAAGCACGTTCCCCCATGGATTACAGTTCCACCCGGCGGTTACGCTACTATCCCAGTAGAGTCGCTTGTGGCTGTAGATTTCACATCTCTTAAATTTCGCCATGGTTGTCGCCATAGATTGCAGTACACACGGCGGTTACGCTACTATCCCAGTAGAGTCGCTCGTGTCTGTAGGCATCACGCCCCTCAAATTTCGCCTGGCATTAGATTGCAGTTTACTCGGCGGTTACGCCACTATCCCAGTGGAATCGCTTGTAACTGTGGGCATCTCGCCCCTCAAATTACGCTAATCATCAATCAAATCTAATCTCATCGCGATGAACTATCGCGAAGGATTTCCGATTCAAATAGTCACTCTGACTAAAATTCTACGTAGCTACGAATTTCAAATGGACACTCATCGAGAGTTCCAATACCTTCTCCAATAATAAATGGAAGGTACTTTTCCATATCCTCAGTTTAGAAAACATAATATCATATATGTAGTACTTTCATTTCACATTTCGTACATATAACATCTATGTAAACATACATAAGATTTCCATAACAATGTCTTTCTAAACTAACGGTTTCAAATTTACCGCATTCATATATATAAGTTCTAAAAACTTACATATCCATATTCATAACAAAATAGAGGATTTCAAAATTTTCCTCTAAGTCAATTTGGAAATTTAAGGTTATCTCAACCCTAATTCATATTCATAATTCCATTCTATTATCGACTTTCACACTCGATTTGGATTTCACGCTTACATCGTCAATTCTCAACACAGAATTGATGTCTATCGATATATAACCTCTGAGCTCGTACGTCTCAGAGAAGGGTGTTAAGCTAAGAGAATAAATTCTCCGCCACCAACAGATATATATTTAATAGAGATCAATTGCTATGTCATCAATTCACAATGTTAGACATGCAATCCAAATCATCATCTGAAATTCAAAGCTCAACTTATATTGTCTTTGATGTCGAAGTTAAACTCAATTTTAACTTAACGATTCAATCTTTTTGAAAAATTTCAAATTGAACTAATTGTTCAAATTCTCATTTAACTTTTCAACTTCGACTTCAAAAATGAATTTCAAATCATTTATTCCTTACGGAATATATTCACAACATTTCATTTTTGGAAAAACATTTCCATACTTATTTAAAAATAAGTAATTCACAAATCCATTTTATTTTCAACATTTGAAAATATTCGATATACTTAAATCAAAATTAAGTATATATTTCATCTTTAAGGAAATCATTCTCTTTCACATTTTTTTATTTGAGTTAAAACGAATGTTACGTAAAACATCGTTACGACAACTCAAAATCGCTAGTATAGGGATTCGAAATTTAGATAGATGTATAAATCCCAATACTACACAAAACATTTCCTGTCGGAAATCATTTACTATAACAACAGTGTTATAGTCCACCATTTCCTTATATTCAAAAACGTCTATTTCAACAATGAATGTTGAAATCTATGATTTCGATATTCAATGCCTTTGAAAACATCTTTTTAAAACAATTAACTTCGTTTTAAAATATCACATTCCTAAACATGTCCATTTCATTCAATAATGCATTCACTGTCCAAAATCGTGAATATACTTCATTTAACAAGCTATAAAGATTTACTTATCAAAATAAGTCAGTTTCGAATTTATAAACAAAGTTTATAAATTCTATTCCTATTCATAAAGACTTCAATTTATAAAAATTTACTTGATTAACCAATTCCTTTATAACTCAATTTTATATCAAAAATTTAATTTATAAGTAAATTACTTATAAATTCTTTTATTTCGCAACTTCTATTCATTTTATAACTTCACATTATAAAACTTTTAATTCTGAAACTTTTCATTCACTTATGAAATCCATTAAATATTTCACTTTTAACACTTATACAATTCCAATATTTTATTAACACTTTCAAATCTTCAATTTAAGCCGTTTATAATAATTCAAAATTTCCAATTTAAACTATTATATAAATTTATCAGTTTTCGATTTCCAAGATAATCAACTAGTTCTTTAGTAAATCATTCATCGACTTGGTTTTCAATTTAATCACATTTGATTCATTCACATTGGATTTTTTCTAACATTCATTCATATCATATTAGTTCACATTCACTAATTTACATTCAAGTTAGTTTGCTTTCAGTTCAAATCAAATTTGATTCTATTTAGATTTCTTACCTTTCAATTTGAATTCGATTTACTTAACTCTCAATTTCCATTAATTCAATTTCATTAACACTTAATGAATTTCCATACGATCAACTAGCAAAACCAATGCACATTCAACTTAACCAAATTTATTTACTTTGCTTACATTCAATTTAGTTCAACACACTTAATTTCAATTGGTTTATATTCTAATTCAGATTGAATTTTTTATACTCACCATATTCATAACTTCTTAAGTTTTATTCAACTCTTAACAACAACATTTCTAATCCACGTTTATTCACTAATTCACTTTTACAATTAAAGTTGAATTTCCTTTATATAACTCAAATTCATATTAATTCTTTACTTTATCAATTCATTTTGATATCAAATTCAATTTGATTCACTATTACTTAAGTCATGTTTCATTTTATCTTCACTTGCATTTATTTTCACCATAAAACTTAAGTTCGCCTCAAATTTATTTGAAATTCTATTTTATTTAACTTAACTTAGATTTCATTTCAAAAATCATTTTATTTAACTTGTACTAAAGTCAAATTCATATCACATTTCAAAATTCAGATTTTGTTTTACTTAACAAAACTGTTCAACCATTTAAAAACTGGTTTTACTTAAACTTTCTCATTTTATAAGTTATACAACTTATAAATTTAAACTTTCCAATTCATATTATATAATCACTTATCTTTCAAGTTTAAATTTTCATCTCAATAATTTACTTAATCAAGTTCAATTTATTTAACTTTCCTTTAGTTAAATTTCAAATCATGTATTTATTAATACTAATTCAATTCAATTTAACTTTTCTTAAGTTAAAAATCTTTATTTCCAAAAACAATTTTTATACTTCTTTGGATTTGAAAAACGTTCTCTTTTTAAAGTGTTTCTAGTAACTATTCATATTAAACATCATAAACTAAGCTTTGTGTAAACCAAAGCTCTGATACCACTCTGTAACATTCCCCCTTTTGACCGCCTCCAGTCGGTAATTAAACCAACTCGAAATGTTCAAAAAGACGAATTGTTATTTAGTTTACAAGGTTTAAACAGAATCAGCCACAGAAACACAGATAATAACAATCAATTAAAACAAATAAATCTTTATTTCATTACTATAAATCTTTTTATATACATCAGAGTTTATACAATTTTAATACTGATACAGCGGAATATCTAAAAATACAATTTTTCTCGAAATAAATGATTCTTTACTCTCTCTCTAACTTCGCTGCTCGAAAATCTTCAAGTTTAAAAAATACTCGGTCTGACCCGAGTATTATATTCAAAAGAAAATAATACACAGGTCAGTCTAATTCAAACCAGTTTATCAGTGCATAAAGGCAGTAATAATTTAAATAGACGACAGTCACAATAATTCTCGTCTATCCGACTCTTTAAACAAAGAAACCGGATAACGAAAATTTTAACACTAAACAGTGTTAAACAATAAATCAGCAGATTTAAATCATCAACAGAGATAAATAAACAATTTATCAAATCGCCTAAATCAATTTAAGACAATTGAAATTGTCACTTCAAAAACCATCAAGACTCGATTGGCTGCCGTACACACACGCGTGCACGGCCTCGCCAATACGGCATAAAAGATCAATGCATCACGACGCAAAGAAAAAAATATCAATTCAAAACTGTCAACTCTGGGTGTCTGCAGTGCACGCATGCGTGCACTGTCTCGCCACCACCGAATATAAAGTCACCACAAGGGACAAGGGTAAAACTGCAACGAAAATGCAGACAGAAGTGAAGTGTCATATACAAACCAACCCAAAAATCATCATATAAACTAGTCCCAAATTTTACTTAAGGTAAGTTCAAAATCATGGTACAACAGTCTTACAGAACTGGACTTCAGTAAGACCACTGACCCAAGTTCAAGTGGATCAAGTAACAACTTAAATGCAGCTATAGTGAACAATTTCAAGAACAAGTTCAAGTGCAGACACCAATGACAGTACGACTACAATGGCAACAACATGCAACTATAACAGATCAGATCAATATACATATGTGAAGACTGGAATGAAGAACTCAAGTCAGTGATTCAGCCTCAACAATGAAATGGCTATAAACAAAAAAAATACATGAAACTGCACCAAGGGATGGCAACATGCATGCTACAGGTCTGAAAACAAATGTGACTCTGATGCAACAACCAAACAAATGCAACAGTGGATCTAGACAATGCAACTATCAGACTCGAGCTTGAGACCGTACTACTAAAGTATAAATGAAACTGACATTCAAGTGCATGCCTCGAGTAAATATGAAATGATGATACAGCAAACTTATGTAGATAAGCAGGTGCAGACTCCAGTGATCAAGTTCAAACAAATTAATAACAAAGCCAGCAGGTGAAATCAACAAGTGATGCCAACAACAATTACCAGTTTTGAACCAAGATAATTGCAGTGCAAATTCAATAATACATGCATAAACACATACAATGTATCTATGAACACATATGAAGACACGCCAAATAAGTAAGCAGTAGATTGCAAAAATCAAAACAGTGTCGAACTCAAATACTTTCACAAATTCAGTTTCAAACTTAAGTCAATGCCATGAGTTTATCAAAATCAAACAAGTGCACAGTCAAAGCTTAAAGAAATCAAAGTTGAATAACTCTTGCAGGTAGCCGTTTCATATCAAGATAGTAACCAGAGGCAATATCAAGTGATGCAACATCACACAATAAAACTGCAACAAGACCAACTACAGAAAGACAAAGACTCGAGCATTCGATCCAAGGTAGAAATCAAACTCGAACAAGTGAAAAACTAAATGAAACAGCGATGTAAAGAAATGCTACAGGATGAATGAAATCCACGAAACCAAAATTGATCGAGATCAAAATATACAATGTTAAACAAGTTCGAAGATAAGTGATAAAACTCATTCATTTTTTTTTTATTTTTTTTTTATTTTTTTTTTAAAGTCAGTGCCGAAGTTCATTATCAATTTATATGAATTTTGAAAATCAATGAAATCGTCACCATCCAAACGAAGACAGTGCAACAGTCCCAAAACAGAAATCAACTACAAGGTATGCAAGTAAACATGGAATGAAATGCAACTACTAGTGCAACAGAGAAGATGGCCAGAGTCGAAGTCAACAGAGAACGTCACGATTGAAACAGTGGAAGCATGAACAAGACAAGGTCGAACAAAATAACATTGTCGAATTCGCTTTCGAAAATCAACGAAGCCGTGGGTAACCCAAAAACGAACCAACATGGTGCCGACAACTACAAAATCAACTCCGTTCAACCAAAATAAAAAACCATCAAAGCCATGTAAATCCATTCACCAAATCGCATAACTCTGAGATTAAATTAGATGTGAGATTTTACTCACCTCTCACCGAAACGAAGACGACCGAGGCAGAGACGAACGCGAAGAAGCCCTAATTCCAGTCGAGGCAAAGCGCATCAACACTGCATACGCCAGAGCTACAGAGGATCGAGGGGTTGAATCGCCAGAGAATCGATCGCCGAAGCCCTAGTTGTTCGGAGACGAGCGAACGAAAATTTTTTTTTAGGCCGCCATTTTTTTTTCTTTCTTTGATCGATTTAGGTTTACGAATGAGAAATGAAAGAGGGGGGTCGGGTTCGTGTTTTATGCCGAGGCAAGGGAATCGTGGGTATGGTTTTGGGCGTGATTTAAGGAACGGGTATGGGCTAAGGTATTATTTAAGGGGTATGGGCTGGTATATAGGGTATGGTATTTTTTTATTTTATCTTCTTTTTTTTAAATCAAATTCTGTTTTTTGTTTAATTTTGTTGTTAAAATCTAAACTATATATATATATATTCATTCGTACAAATAAAAATTTAAATAAAAGAATTTCAATCGATTTACAATTTCCAAATTCAAACAGAAATTAACAATCGATATTAAATCGTTAATTTACGAAGATTTTATCGTTATAAAAATTTCAACAATAAACAGCAATTTAACTGTCAACATAGATCGTTTATTGATGATTACAATTTTGGGCAAAACCCCAGTTGTTACAGAAATTCAATTTGAATTCAATTAAATTTTATACGCGTTTATACGCCGTGTATTCACAAAACAATCCCGATAAATACGAAAATTGAAATCCGGTAATAATTCAATATTACGGACCCAATGAAACTGGTTTCGTCAAATTCCGAGACTGTGCCTCGGAAGGCTATTTTTAAATTCAACTTAAACGATGATATTTCAAAATTGAACAAATCGCTTTTAAAATCAATTCTGAAGCTTCTATTATCTCCAGTATTATCAATATGAATTTCCTAAGCCTTTAAATTATTTTTAACCGGCTTAAAACTGAAGATTCAAATTTTATTCAACTTCCAATAGATTAAATTCAAAAATTTAATCGCCAATTCATTCTGATAATTTGAAATTCAAGTCAACTCATCGTTCAAATATTTAAAATTAATTAAATATTTTCAATTTAAATTGTTCAAAATTCAGGGTCGTTACACTGGGTGCCCACTATTTTCCACACGGGTAGTCTAGAGTTGGGTTTCTCAGATATTCAGGTTGAGTAGATTATCTGGAGCTAGTTCAGCTCTTGGAGTTCATGGACTGACGTTGCTTATCTTGGAGCATTCTATTGGAGACATTCTATCCGCTGCTGGTGTTATCATTTTCTTTCCGCTGCTATTTCTTGTATCATATCTCTGATGTATATTGATATCTGTTGTATCATTCTGTTGTACCTGTCATTGTATGAATGTTATGTAATTGATATATTCTTCTTCCGTTGTGTTGTTATACTTACTGTGTTATAGCTCCGGCGAATCGGATTTGAACGGTCGAATCTGCGGCATTCTAGTACAATGTGAAGTACGGATGTCGATTTTCGAACGCGAAAAATCCGAGTCGTTACAACTTGCGTTCACTTTACTTCTCATATTTCTTTTTCAACTAGAACGTAAAAAAAAACCTTCTTGCTTCTTAACCCTAGATCCTAAATCACACCAAATCAAGTGCAGATCGAAGGGATTTTAATCAATAAATATAGAAATTAACTTCAGGAATTGCTGAAAATTATTGAGTTATGGATTCTAGAAAGCTATTGCAAAAGGGAAAAGGGTGAGTTAACACTCACATAATCTATCTCTGAAATCATATTGGTTGTGTATGTTTGTTTGGATGAATTTAGTTTTGAATTGATCTCAATTTCTTATATTTTTTTACATCTCTTGCTATGTTATTCTCTGTTTATTGAAAACACTAGTCATATGGTCCCTTGAATCATCAAGTTGTAGATGTTTTTATGTTTTCATGACTGCTAAATTAGTGCTCTAGAAGTCTAGACGAACGGCGCAGGAAAAACCATCGCCAACAGACCGACGGAGGGCCACCGGCACTACTTGGAACTTAGTCCACGGAGCGCCACCGGTCTGACCAGACCAGTGTACTGGTCACGGCCTAGGCTCAGTCCCAAGACGTGCCAGTTCGCCCTCTGATGGATCCCGTTCGTTCATCCGTTTGATATCTTGTTGATATTTGCTTGTTTTTGATGTCCTATTTCATGCCAATTTCAATGCTATTTCTAGATTTTAATTTAGGAATTTGTGAATTCGTTTTGGAGTTTTTATACCATAGAGTTGTTCTTTGGTTCTTGGCACAACATACAATTTTGTCGCACGTTTTCAACTAGAGTTTTCAAAAGGTTGATTTTCAAATCAAACCATTTTCTCTAAATCTTTTTTAAGTATAAAATTATTTCTTTTATAAAGAATATTTGAAAGTACAAATATATTTATTTATTATTTATATAATAATAACGATTTGAATTATAGCTAGGTTTTTCTAATCAAAAGTTTAATACCTATATGGATTTAGAAATATAAGTATTTATGGTTTTTATAAAATAAATGGATATATATATATATATACGGTTTTTGGAATAAGATTTCTGAACTATGGATTCTTAAATAGAGATTTGAAATAACTATATATATAAAATTATTTTTGATATAAAAATTGGAATTATGGATTATTGTATCTAAGAAAATATATACATACATATATAAATATCTATGTGTGTGTGTGTATATATAGTTGAGTAATAATTGAGTTTATGGAATTTTAAAATGAATAGTTTGAAAGTAATTACATAAATAAAAGGTTTTAGAAATTATTTTCTATATGTTAAATTATATTATTTATTTTCAAAACGATAAACTCTTATCGGATTTTTATTGGATTTAACACTTGGTTATTTATCTACTATTTTTGTAATTTTATGTAACTTTTGGATTTGGAGAAGATTTTAAAAAAAATGTTTTGAGAACCTTAATTCTATAATTTGGGGAATACCAATAATTGACTTAGTGTTATTGATTGGTTTTAATGCTTTCAAGTAACGCTTCATCGAATATTGTACAACTCATTAAATAGATGTTTGAGTGGTATTTACCAGCCCGTTAGCAAGTACTTGAATTTCACTAGGTAGTATGAAATACCTTGGTTAAATTCTTGTGATTGCTATTAGGAAGTATTTAACACTTTAGGGTTGTATTCTCTTTTAATGTTCGATGGGGCCGACAGATCCTTAAAGGAACATAGTTTAGGTTTTCCGGTGGTATCCGTAATGAGTGAGATTTACTTACTTTTAGTAAATACTTGAATTTCACCAGGAAGTATAGGACATTTTTATTAAGTTCTTGAGATTACTAAAGGTGATAGTATTTGGCACTTTAGAGTTTACTCTCTTTTGGTGTTCGGTGGGGCCGATAGATCCTTAAAATGTATAATCCTAGATTTTTATACGATCCTTGTGATCGGAATGAGTTATTTCTTCTTTGGTCTGGTTTTCATGGATTTTGAGATTTTGTTTTCATGGTATGGACGATCATTGGTATCTGATTGGTATGAGTGATACCACCTTTTGTTTCCCATGGTATGAGTACGATCATCATTATGGATTTGGTTTTCTTGGATTTTGAGATGTTATTCTTTATTTTGGAATTTCTTGGGTTATTTTGATTTATTCCATGTTGTGATTGGAATATTTCTGTGTCTTAGGATGGGTTTGATGATTGTGATTTATTTTGTGTTCTTGGATTTAATAATTTCGCGTCTTGTTATGTAATTAGAGTTGGACTATTCTTTTGACTTGTTATATATTTATATGTCATATATCCTTGTGTTATATCTTGTTCTCGCCCCTTTTGTATATTTAGAGATAGTCTGACCTGTTTATTTTATAATACCTGGGTCAGGCCATGACTTTTTAGGTTATAGGACGAGTAGACTTTAGTCTGGATGTGCTAGTAAGGAAATAAACAATTTGATGATTTTGGATTTTTGTGTATGTATATGAGATGTATATCGGTGATTGTGATTTATATTGGGTGTATATTATGTGAGTCTAGTATTTTCTTTGTGGACTTACAACATGTATTTGTATAAGTTGTATTTTATTCCACTGCAGTCTGTGACTATTGTTTATATGCTATACTGTTCTGATTCTAAAAAACCATTCTGGATATTACTTTGTACTGAGACTGAACATGTCAAATTTTATTCCAGAGACTAAGCAACATCGTAAGTATGACGTGTCAGTGTTAGTTTAAAGGTATATTCACACTCGGTCGCCCTTAACAAGCCGTATTCTCCGTATAATTAGACGAAATTGTTTATAATGCTCTTTAATAGTATGGGTATAACGGTGGGGTCGTTACATTGAGAATATGGTTAAATTTTAATGTGGACACTATAGTTTGATTATAGTTAAATTATGGCATATGTCATCCATCGAAAAACTATATTCGATGGATAATTTGTCTTCTAGTCAACTATAATCAACTGAAAGCCAACGTCTCTAGCTAGAGCAATGCGGTTAATAATAAATGTTATTATTGAACCAAGGATTTTATTTGTTTGGATTAATCAAGTTGAATGTGGATGATGTTGGAATTTTGATAAAAACCAAATTACATAATTCCTAATGTAATATAGTGTTGACAAAGAGAATTAGCGTAAATAATCTTTACTACCGAATATTGTTTATAATAGTAAAATTTAATTTCACCAAAAAAAGTATAAGCGATAAATTCAGATAAACTATCACACCACTGGCTAAGGTGACATGTTAACATTAATATTCTAATTGTTTGATATTAATCATTGATTGAATTTACACCTCGGAGTCACACAACCGTAATGATGAATACTCTGAATAAACCACAAGGTTTCAACAATTTATAATTATTGTAAATTAATTAAATTAATTAATATTTTAGAAATATTAATTATTAATATTTATTTCATTTTTTGAATACCATTGGTATTAAATAAAATGCATACGTAAAAGTAATATATGCGCATATCGGTGTATGACATCGATCGAATATTTCAATTGGGTTTAAATAAATAATTACTAAGTGGTTTTTGGAATTTTTGAGGCCCATCTTGCCTTTTTTATGGCTGGCCAAGAGGGAGAGGATTCAAATCTGGTTTGAAAAGGAAAAGGAGTAATTAAAGGAAGGCAAAAGATCTATAGCATTTATTCTCCTTTTGTAACGACCCGTCTTTCCTTCCATAGAAAGACGCATCATTAATAAGAAAGAAAGGGATAGAAAAGAGAAAAGATAGAAAAGAAAGAACTAAACAACATCAGAATCTCACAGCGGAACGAATAAATTATATTATCACATAAGATATTACATAGTATCATATACATCAGAGTTATACAGCTTATACATCACAAACTAGACAGTTATAAACACCTGTCTAGTCCTTACAACTCAAGTACATCACAGAAATACAGATACAACACTAGCACAACGGAACCACTATATATTTACACGTTGAAGCCTCCTGCTCCAAATCTCCTCCAGAATTCGTCAAAGCTAACCTGAATCCCTTGGCTACTCGTAAAAATTTGAGTACCAAAGAGTTTAATAAAACAGAAAATAAACACTTGGGTCAGACATGGGTCTGGTGTGAGTAAACGGTTTAAACTTGTTTAACTTCGAAAACCTTTGAAAGAAAAGGTATCTCGTAAGACTTTCCACACATAAACATGGAGAAGTTTTTACCTTACGATAACCAAACATTTGATAGGAAATCCAGTTATATTATACGAGGGTCTAGGGTTTTCAAGTAAAATACAGAAATAGCTGGAATGCTTACATCTCACGTTCCAACATAGTTGGGCACAATCAAAACGTACGACGCTTATTGGAGATTGGATTCCATACAATGGCAGGGCTATTGGGGTACCGCCCGTCACAGTACGTGGCCTAGATCAACGTACCGAGGATCACTCCCAATCCCCTGCAACACAAAGCCGGAACCATACCTTACTGGATAGTCCCGAACAAGACAACCCCGCAGTTGGCTGCAGATCCAACTGCCCACTAAGCCGAAATAAAAAGGGACCTCTAGATATGGGAGTATCTTGTCCTAGTTGAGCGCGACTCACTTAGCCTTGCTGCACCTCCCCTGTTTTAGCCATTCCCGGTTGATGAGGCTTGAGGCTACGATTACCTTTATAGAACACATCTATCTTAGAATGCTCATCGTCCACCTGACGATGCTCTGAAAGCATTCAATCCATACAAGTCCGTTCCGGGTTCGAACGAAACCGAAGGCATTATCTCGTTACACTCATTTTGGAATCACCCTTAGAGTTAACGACAATAACCCTTGCACTTTAAACCTCCATCTCGATCTTCACTTTGAGATGTCACGACCTATCGTTTAGTTTGGATCGATGTGGTTTTCGGATATCCAATTCGAAAATTCGATCCCGGTCTCACCGAATCCAAAACGCCGTCTTTTAAGTCCAAGTTGTTTTAAAGTTAAAACAATTCAATTCATTATCTATATTCACAAAGGTAGATAATTCACATTATCACAGATAGATAGTCCATATCATCACAATTCAACCAAAGCATCTCATATCACAGAGCAGTCATATATATCAGAGATATCAAATAATCCAAACATTCAACATTTTTCAATCATCCATAAGCAAGATTACTTAGTCACACCATCTCTAATTAATTTAATTAACCACCAATGAATTAAATAAATTCTTTAATTACAATTAAATGCTGCATACTTAACATAAATTAATTACAACTTAATTAATTGATACTCCTCTAATCATCCATCTTAATTAATCATCTTTGATTAATTATTCTTTAATTACTTTAAGTAATTATCCTTTAATCATCCTTAAACAATTCACATTGATTAATCTTTAATTAATCTCATTAATTAATTATATCATAATTAATTATATCATAATTAATTACATTAATTAATTATTCTTAATTAATTACATTAATTAACCAATTATTAATCACTTACCTTTAATTAATTAAACCTAAATTAATTTCTAACTTAATCACTTGGAATACCTTTAATCCAACTTACTTATCATTAATTAATTACAAATTAATTAATTAATCATCAATTAATTATCTTCCTTAATTAATCTCCCTTGATTAATTATCCTTTAATTACTATAAGTAATTATCCTTTAATTACCCTTTCAATTAATCACTCTTGATTAATTATTTCTTAATTACAATAAGCAATTAACCCTTAATTATAGATTAATTATCCTTTAATTATTAATTTATAATTAGTTATTAATTAATGATTACTTTCATTAATTAAATTCCTTTTTAATTAATTACCTTAACAAGTAATTTATCACATTTTATTATCCTTAATTATTTAATAAATTAACCATTCTTTAATTAATTAATTTAACCCTTTAACTAATTAATTTCATTAATTCTTTAATTAACAACACTAAGTGATTAACCCTTAATCACTTCCACTTAATTACTTTCATAAAGTAATTATCCTCTATTATTTTATTAAATAATTACTCTTCCCTTTATTACATCCACTAATTATTCCTTAATTACTTCACCAAGTAATTACACTTAATTAATTTATAAGTGATTAGCTTTAATTAATTACTTATAAATTTCTTTAATTAATTATTTTAATTAATCATTTAAAATTAATTAAATAATTACTTATCCTTATATTTAAAAGGTCTTAATTAAGCAAAATCATTTATCTTAATTAAATTATTTACATTAATCAATTTTCTTAAATCATTAACACTAATTGAATTACTCTTATTATCTTCATATTAGTTATCTTTAATAAAACAAAATTCTAAGATAACCTTTTTATTTTAATTGATTATTAAATCCTTACCATTAAACTTTATTTAAAATATAACATTTTAGAAATCAATTATAATTAAAACAATAGAACATCTAATGAACTTTTAAAATCTTTTAACACTTTTAAAAGTTATTAAATAAATTTTTAAAACAAACCTCATTTTGAAAACCCACTTATCCTACCTTTAAAACCTTTATATTTCAATATATATAAAACTTACTAAAAACTTATCCTTGAAAACAAATTAATTTTATAAGTAAAAACTTGTTTTACTTTGTTTTTTAAAAATTTAGAAACATTTCAAAATCAAATTTCTTTGTTTTAAAACTTAAACACTTCCAGTACAATTCTTAAAACCTGCTCCTACCCAAAACCCGAGCAAAACCCTTAATTTCCCCGATCAAAACGCGGAACCATCTCACGATCTACCTACTTCGAGAAAAACTCAAGCCTACCCGAGCTTAAACCCGAGCACCCCCTCTTCTTCTCCAAACCAACTTCCAGATGCATGAAACGTACACGTGCACGTGCACAACTCCTCTGATCGACGGCGAACTTCGCTCCGGCCTCCGACGCATCGCCTTCGACCACGGCAAACTCACACAAACACTCAGCGGCCACGATTCGAACGAGAATCGAATTTGACCCTTAAACCCATCAGCCTGAACCAAACATCACCAGAAAAATCCTCGTCACCGTCGATTCCTGGCTCCAGTCGTCTCGCCAACCTCACCATAACTCCGCCGCGCCTTCCAGCACCCACGGCATAACTCGTGATCGACTTCGATTTCGTCACGACGTCGCGAAAACCAATAGAAGCTCGAGGACACAAACAGGATGTAAAACCCTACCTTGCCTTCGCATATCCATGCCGTTCATCTAAAAATTCCAACTCCATTTTTCTGATGAACACCTTCTTCCCCTCGACCTTCAGGTCCAATCACTCCGACCATCTCGCCGTTGATCGATGATAATTGCTCGAAAGAGCCCAAATGTTCAACACAGGAATACACATCAAATTCCCAACTAAAAATCATGATATATATATACATCAAAATTCATGATTTTCTATATTGAATTCAATCATGTAATCAAAACTTAAAATTGGACTAATAAATTTTTTTGACCCAATTTAATTTTTACTGTAAATTTAAAAATCCCGAGCCAATTATTCATTTTAAATACCTGTAATTATTTTTAGGTGAGATATTACATGATTTCAAGAATCTTTCATTTACAAATCAAGGGCTATCAGAGATTAAATGATGAGATATTGGTTTCATTAAGTAATCAAGTCTGTTATCACCACCTAGAGGCTATATTATAACTATACAGGCATTTAAACACTCATATACAAAATGCATTTAATTCAATTCAAGTATTTCAGATAACAGCTTGATATTCATTCAAAATAACAAGATGAAATCTAGGATTTAAAACTGTTTTTAAAATTTTATGTTTACTCACCAGAAATTTTAAACAGAGACAGAAGACAGATTTTGTTTCCAGGCTTGTTTGATTTTGAATTTATTTTTGCTTTGTTGAATTTTAATCTGAAATTGATCTTCCTTATCTGATCTCAGGTTTCATTAGGTGATTTTGAAACTGCTATTGAATTTGCCTTTGATCTTCTTTTGATTGATTCTTTTCTCAGATTTGAATTCCCAGATTTTATTTTCTTCTTACTTTGATTTGTTTTAGTTTTTTATTGAAGAAGAAAAGAAGGATTAGAGCTGAGAGATAAAAATGAAAAAAAACAGATTTCTTTTTAATATTTAAAAATTTATAAACTTTAATTATCAAAGAAAAAAAATATAGCCACTTGTCCTCTTATGTGCTAAATGGCTTACACATATACATATATTTTTACAAATGTCTTTAAATTAACTTTATAAGCTTAGAAGTGTTAAACTTGTCTTTTTATTGATTTATTTAAGCCATATATATATATATATTTATGTAATATTTACATGTATATAATGTATTTATTTTTATAATTTAAGCTTTTAGATTTTAATAAATATACAAATGTGAATTTGAGTAAATACTTGTTTATAAATAACTTATGTTTTTGAATCAAATAAATGTATTATATGCTTGTGGATTTTATTTTAACTCTATATATTTTTACAACCTAAAATGTCTGTTAAAATGAAAGAATATTGAAACAAAGGAGAATGAACTTTTAATTAAATCCTATTTAAACTCAAGCTTAAAATATATTTTTTAAATAATCAAGAAATTATCTTTGTTGATAATAAATATAAAGTTTTAAATTTCAAATATCCTTTCGAAAGCATTATGTTAAATTATAATTTCCGAATTTCAAACTATGTATATATTTAAAGTTTGAAAACACTTTATTAAATTTAAAACAATATTTTTCGATTTCCAATATATACAAATATATACATTTTAAATGGAAAGCATTTTAACATTAGTTTGAATCTTAAAACATAAATCCAAATCACAATATATACATACATATATATATATATATATTACAATTTAAAAACATAGTTTTTATTAAATTAAAGACTTCCTATTTATAATATATATATACATTATAAATAGAAAACATTTTTATTAGCTTTGAAAGATAAATCTTATAAATTTTAAATTGTCAGAAAAGACATTAATAAATATTGCCAAATAAAATATTATTAGTTTTTAAAAGAATTAAACTTGACAATTTATAAAATAAAATTATCAAGTCAATTTAATTACTAATAAAGATTATTAAATTGATATTGCCCAAAAATTCTGGGTCATCACATTCCTCTCCCCTTAAAAGAATTTCGTCCCCGAAATTTAAAAGCAAAGATAATTTAATAACCCAGCAAAAGTTTTAATTTCAATCAACAACCAAACATATCAACCAGTCACTAACAATCATAGCAACCATTAATTTCTAACAACCAAATCTAACTATTCTGACAAAATTCAGAATAGGTCTTCCTTATACTATTTAGAGTTCCCAGGTATATACTGGAATACTCGTTCTACAAAACCTTAACTACACTATACAGATCCTGAGCTCCCTCTAACCTTAATCTACAATCTGAACAAGATATCAGACCAAACTCAAGACCAGCTCAACTACCATATCCTTTTGAACTACTGATTCCATAACTAGTGATGAATCATACACGTATTTCCTCAGAGATACGTGAAATACAATGAATCCCAACTATCCGAACTGGCAATTCAATACTGTAGATCGAAGAACTAATCCTCTCGAGAACACAGGAAAATCCAAAATACTTTCGGAGATAGCTTTCCAGTCTAACCAAATCTTATATTTCCTTTGATCGGAGAAAACTTAAACAATATCCAAATTTCATCTTCAAATTCCAAATCCTACTCAACAAAATGGTTCCCCCAAGATCCCTCGACATCTAGAATACAAGCTCTACTCCACAAAGTAGACTTCAAACCTACTTCTCCCATCCGGATAAGCCAAAACAGGTACACTCTACAATCTTGCTTTCAGATTCTGAAAAACTCTTTCACACTTGGAGGGTCAAGTGAGAAGAATCTTAGAACAAATCCAAATGAATTTCCTGTAGAAACCTCTTTTAATCCAAGAGAACTGTAGACTTCCGGTTGCTTCTATTCTAGAACAGCTGCTACCAGCTTCCGCTACACAACTTTGATCTGAGCAGATGAGAATATCCGTCGATGAACACGAGCACAGACTATACAACACATCCCGGATAACACGGTTCATTAGATCCATAAATCTTAGTGTCCCATCCGAGCACACAACCTTACTGCAGAATCCCAACTTGAAAACTAGATTTGATCAATCCATTACCAAAAATTCCTGAGCTGCTTCACCAAATTCTTCTCTAGGAGACATCCTTCTACCTAACTGAACTACCGGTAGCTCCACGAACCAAGTCGATATGGAATCTCAATCTCCAATAACCCAAGAGAACACTCAAACTATCGCAAGTCACTTTTGCGATCAACCCAGCCTAATTTCCAAAGATATTGTTCTCTCTTCACTAATCAGAACAGCTTATGCTTATCTAACCAATCCATCGAAGAAATGGATCCACTCTACTGCTTCTGGATTCCACCTCTAGAAAACTACTTAGCCAAAACATCTTCCTACTGGCACACAGAACACTTCGAGCTGCAATGCTGCCACCGATGCCAAAGACTTCCTTATCCAAAAGCTCCTCGAATCACAAAGCTATATCAACCAATTCCACAAAAGATCCTTCGAGATGGGCAGACATCTACCCAAGAAACTCGGGCCTTAAACCAAGCACCAACATCTCTCTCTCCTTAAGGGGAACAATGAGACCATGTCTGTAGCGAAGCAATTCATCGACCTTAGTCTCATACTTTGATACAGACAAACTCCCTAGCTTGAAATCCAGAAAAACTCCTAAACAGTCGAGTCATCCCTGCGGTAGGTAAAGACTACTCTTCAAAACTTCCTTAACTTGCTCTTAAGAAAAACATCTTCAGAAACATCCATGGTTACTACATCCCACCACGTAGCTATTCCTTTTTGAAGTCGCCAAGATACTATCACCTGCATCTGCTCATTCGAGACGGTATTAGGTCTACAGTCTCGACAGATACGCCTCCAACCACAACATATGGGCCTCTTCCATTAATGGTAGTCGTGCTACACACACTTGTACCTTATCTACCTATATAACTTATGTTGGAAACCCGGACAAGTAACCCAACAAATTAGGTAGGATTATAAATATATATATATATAGATAAAAATTACAAGTACGCTCTTTCAAGAAGGAAATTACCCCAGAGCCTAGGTATTATCTCAACCTATGCTCTGATACCAACTGTAACGACCCGTCTTTCCTTCCATAGAAAGAGGCATCATTAATTAGAAAGAAAGGGATAGAAAAGAGAAAAGATAGAAAAGAAAGAACTAAACAACATCAGAATTTCACAGCGGAACGAATAAATTATATTATCACATAAGATATTACATAGTATCATATACATCAGAGTTATACAGCTTATACATCACAAACTAGACAGTGATAAACACATGTCTAGTCCTTACAACTCAAGTACATCAAAGAAATACAGATACAACACTAGCACAACGGAACCACTATATATTTACACGTTGAAGCCTTCTGCTCCAAATCTCCTCCAGAATTCGTCAAAGCTAACCTGAATCCCTTGGCTACTCGTAAAAATTTGAGTACCCAAGAGTTTAATAAAACAGAAAATAAACACTTGGGTCAGACATGGGCCTGGTGTGAGTAAATGGTTTAAACTTGTTTAACTTTGAAAACCTTTGAAAGAAAAGGTATCTCGTAAGACTTTCCACACATAAACATGGAGAAGTTTTTACCTTACGATAACCAAACATTTGATAGGAAATCCAGTTATATTATACGAGGGTCTAGGGTTTTCAAGTAAAATACAGAAATAGCTGGAATGCTTACATCTCACGTTCCAACATAGTTGGGCACAATCAAAACGTACGGCGCTTATTGGAGATTGGATTCCATACAATGGCAGGGCTACTGGGGTACCGCCCGTCATAGTATGTGGCCTAGATCAACGTACCGAGGATCACTCCCAATCCCCTGCAACATAAAGCCGGAACCATCCCTTACTAGATAGTCCCGAACAAGACAACCCCGCAGTTGGCTGCAGATCCAACTGCCCACTAAGCCGAAATAAAAAGGGACCTCTAGACAAGGGAAAAACTTGTCCTACTTGAGCATGACTCACTTAGCCTTGCTGCACCTCCCCTGTTTTAGCCATTCCCGGTTGATGAGGCTTGAGGCTACGATTACCTTTACAGAACACATCTATCTTAGAATGCTCATCGTCCACCTGACGATGCTCTGAAAGCATTCAATCCATACAAGTCTGTTCCGGGTTCGAACGAAACCGAAGGCATTATCTCGTTACACTCATTTTGGAATCACCCTCAGAGTTAACGACAATAACCCTTGCACTTTAAACCTCCATCTCGATCTTCACTTTGAGATGTCACGACCTATCGTTTAGTTTGGATCGATGTGGTTTTCAGATATCCAATTCGGAAATTCGATCCCGGTCTCACCGAATCCAAAACGCCGTCTTTTAAGTCCAAGTTGTTTTAAAGTTAAAACAATTCAATTCATTATCTATATTCACAAAGGTAGATAATTCACATTATCACAAATAGATAGTCCATATCATCACAATTCAACCAAAGCATCTCATATCACAGAGCAGTCATATATATCAGAGATATCAAATAATCCATACATTCAACATTTTTCAATCATCCATAAGCAAGATTACTTAGTCACACCATCTCTAATTAATTTAATTAACCACCAATGAATTAAATAAATTCTTTAATTACATTTAAATCCTGCTTACTTACATAAATTAATTACAACTTAATTAATTGATACTCCTCTAATCATCCATCTTAATTAATCATCTTTGATTAATTATTCTTTAATTACTTTAAGTAATTATCCTTTAATCATCCTTAAACAATTCACATTGATTAATCTTTAATTAATCTCATTAATTAATTATATCATAATTAATTACATTAATTAATTATTCTTAATTAATTACATTAATTAATCAATTATTAATCACTTACCTTTAATTAATTAAACCTAAATTAATTTCTAACTTAATCACTTGGAATACCTTTAATCCAACTTACTTATCATTAATTAATTACAAATTAATTAATTAATCATCTCTTAATTATCTTCCTTAATTAATCTCCCTTGATTAATTATCCTTTAATTACTATAAGTAATTATCCTTTAATTACCCTTTCAATTAATCACTCTTGATTAATTATTTCTTAATTACAATAAGTAATTAACCCTTAATTATAGATTAATTATCCTTTAATTATTAATTTATAATTAGTTATTAATTAATGATTACTTCCATTAATTAAATTCCTTTTTAATTAATTACCTTAACAAGTAATTTATCACATTATTTATTATCCTTAATTATTTAATTAATTAACCATTCTTTAATTAATTAATTTAACCCTTTAACTAATTAATTTCATTAATTCTTTAATTAATAACACTAAGTGATTAACCCTTAATCACTTCCACTTAATTACTTTCATAAAGTAATTATCCTCTATTATTTTATTAAATAATTACTCTTTCCTTTATTACATCCAGTAATTATTCCTTAATTACTTCACCAAGTAATTACACTTAATTAATTTATAAGTGATTATCTTTAATTAATTACTTATAAATTTATTTAATTAATTATTTTAATTAATCATTTAAAATTAATTAAAAAATTTCTTATCCTTATATTTAAAAGGTCTTAATTAAGCAAAATCATTTATCTTAATTAAATTATTTACATTAATCAATTTTCTTAAATCATTAACACTAATTGAATTACTCTTATTATCTTCATATTAGTTATCTTTAATAAAACAAAATTCTAAGATAACCCTTTTATTTTAATTGATTATTAAATCCTTACCATTAAACTTTATTTAAAATATAACATTTTAGAAATCAATTATAATTAAAACAAAAAACATCTAATGAACTTTTAAAATCTTTTAAAACTTTTAAAAGTTATTAAATAAATTTTTAAAACAAACCTCATTTTGAAAACCCACTTATCCTACCTTTAAAACCTTTATATTTCAATATATATAAAACTTACTAAAAACTTATCCTTGAAAACAAATTAATTTTATAAGTAAAAACTTGTTTTACTTTGTTTTTTAAAAACTTAGAAACATTTCAAAATCAAATTTCTTTGTTTTAAAACTTAAACATTTCCTGTACAATTCTTAAAACCTGCTCCTACCCAAAACCCGAGCAAAACCCTTAATTTCCTCGATCAAAACACGAAACCATCTCACGATCTACCTACTTTGAGAAAAACTCAAGCCTACCCGAGCACCCCCTCTTCTTCTCCAAACCAACTTCCAGATGCACGAAACGTACACGTGCACGTGCACAACTCCTTTGATTGACGGCGAACTTCGCTCCGGCCTCCGACGCATCGCCTTCGACCACGGCTGTAACGACCCTGAAATTTTGAACAATTTAAATTGAAAATATTTAATTAATTTTAAATATTTGAACGATGATTTGGCTTGAATTTCAAATTATCAGAATGAATTGGTGATTAAATTTTGAATTTAATCTATTGAAAATTTAATAAAATTTGAATCTTCAATTTTAAGCCGGTTAAAAATAATTCAAAGGCTTAGAAAATTCATATTGATAATACTGAAGGTAATAGAAGCTTCAGAATTGAATTTGAAAGCGATTTGTTCAGTTTTGAAATATTATCGTTTAAGTTGAATTTAAAAATAGCATTCCGAGGCACAGTCTCGGAAGTTGACGAAACCAGTTTCATTGGGTCCGTAATATTGAATTATTACTGGATTTCAAATTTCGTATTTATCGGAATTGTTTTGTAAATACACGACGTATAAACGCGTATAAAAATTAATCGAATTCAAATTGAATTTATGTAACAACTGGGGTTTTGCCCAATGTTATAATCATCAGTAAACGATTTAAGTGGACAGTTAAATTTCTGTTGTTGTTGGAATTTTTATAACAGTAAAATTTTCGTCAATTGGCAATATAAATTTGGTTGTTAAATTTTATTTGGAATTTGTAAATCGATTGAAATTCTTTTGTTGAATTTTATTAATACAAAATAAATGAATAAATACACCTAGTAAGATTTTAACAACAAATTTAAACAAAACAAATTAAAGAAAATATCTATACAAAACAAATTAGGTTTTTAAAAGAAAAAAAAATAAAAAAAAAATAAAATAAATAAATATAAAAGTACCATACCCCATACCCTCAGCCACGTTCTTCTACCATACCCCCCATCCTTATTATCTCTGTTAAAACACGTCGCACCCCCCTTCCCTCTTCAGATCGAACAAACGAAAGAAAAAAAAGGAAAAAAAATGGCGACTGGCGAATTTAGGGCTTCGTTTTAAATCAAAGGCGCCGGCTTCGTCTTCCTCTTCGCTCGTTCTTCACCGCCGCGGCATCAACCCCATCTGCTCCGGTTCGTCGACGAAAGGTGAGTGGTTTTCGCCCCTCACATCTAATTCAATTGACAGTTTTTATATGACTTGAGATTATTCTGCTACTTGAATTTCGCGGCATTGATTTTGTATAAATTAGGCTTCGGCCATTTCTGTTGTTCTCGTGGTCATCTTTGTTCGAGTGCCAAACTCATTTTTATTGGGTCTTTCGAAGTGAATTCGTTATGCCAGGTTGTTTAGAAATGTTCGTATTCCTTTGATTTCGTTTTTGTTTAACTCGGTTTCGAACTTGAAGTGTTTGATTTCCATCCTTTTGACTTTGGGTTGTGAGGAGGTTTATGGATGATTTCTGCTGGTTTCAGCCTTTGATTGGGATTTCATTTAACTGTGCTTACCTCAAAAGCGCTATTTCAATTGTTATTGGAATATATATATGTATTCATACATATATATACTTACGAGCGTTCTTGTTTGTGTTGTTAGCCGCCTCAGTTTTGGGTTTGTTCGAATCTGTTATCGTTGGATGTTGCATTTTTGGGTTGGCATCGGCTTTGAGTTGTTTTGAGTCCCATAGATTTGGCACTGTCTTGACTCTGATGATGATTTCTTTTGACTTCAGCCATTTGGATTCTAATTTGAACTGCTTCTTTGCATTCTTCGTCGTTTCTGACTTGAAGTCTCGATAACACTTTGATTATTGTAGACTTGTTATAGTCTGCATTATATCTGTCCAACTTCGTGCATTGCACTTGAGCATCTGGTCTCATGTTGCCTTTGTCTGTGCCTGTTCACTTGACACCATACATGTGACATTTGTTGAGTCTGGGCATTCTTGTATTACTTGAGTACTGTAATTTTCGATTCATCATTGTTTCCAGGTCTTGTCTCTGTTCTTTGCATACTTGAATATGGTCTTGCACTTAACTTTGACCTGTCTGGTTCATCTTGTTTGCCAGTGGCATTGCTTTGAATTTGTGTAGTCTGACCTTTTGTTTAGTATAGTCATTGTATACGTGATGGACATTTGCTTGGTTTAAAACTGGTTCTCTGTCTCGTTTAAAAGTGATACTTTTATTTGTCTCTAAGTATGCTAGTGGGCCTGGTTCATCTTATAGTCTCTACTTAAACTTTGAACAGTCTGCATTGTTGTTATTTTTAACTGCTTGCTTTCACATGGTAGCTGGACTAGCCCGAGTTGCTGATCATTTGTATGCATACATTCTTGTATGCATATAGGTGTATGGCCACTGCATTTTGGAATCCCCTCTGTTTTGATTTTGGGCTGCTCTTGAGCTCCTGTGCATGAACTGGACTGCACTTGTATATATACACTTGTATACCATTAGTTTCAATAGCCTGTTTCAATATCCATATGGTTTTTTCCACTGTTGTTTTCTTTGCACCATTTATGTTGCAAGTATTTCTGGTCGAAAATGTTTGGTTTGCCATTGCATCACTGTGTTGTAGTCTGTTACATCTGGACTTCGACACTTGACTTTTTAAACAAGAAATTTATCACTTGACTTCAGTATCAATTCACAGTTTTTGAACTCATTGATGGGCACTGCTCATACTTGATACTTGATTTATTTTATTGCCACTGTTTCATTTTAGACAGACATGCATATACTTGAACTCATTGATGGGCACTGCTCATACTTGATATTTGATCACTGTTTCTGCCTATATGTGAATATATTGGTGGATTTGTACTGTCTGCATTCTGTTAATATTTTGACCCCTGCAGTATTGATGTGCTGATTTATAGTTGGAGTTGTGATGACATTTTATACGTATTGGCGAGGCAGTGCACGCGTGCGTGCACTGCAGCCACCCAAACTCGATAGTTTTTGAATTGATATTTCCTTTGTGTCGGGATGCATTGATCTTTTATGCCGTATTGGCGAGGTCGTACACGCGTGCGTGTACGGCAGCCAATAACACTGTTTATCTCTGTTGATGATTTAAATCTGCTGATTTATTGTTTAACACTGTTTAGTGTTAAAATTTTCGTTATCCGAGTTCTTTGTTAAAAGAGTCGGATAGACGGGAATTATTGTGACTGTCGTCTATTTAAATTATTACTGCCTCTATGCACTAATAAACTGGTTTGAATTAGACTGACCTGTGTATTATTTTCTTTTGAATATAATACTCGGGTCAGACCGAGTATTTTTACAGCTTGAAGATTTTCGAGCAGCGAAGTTAGAGAGAGAGAGTAAAGGATCATTTATTTCGAGAAAATTGTATTTTAAATATTCCGCTGTATCAGTATAAAAAATTGTATAAACTCTGATGTATATAAAAGATTTATAGAAATGAAATAAATTCTCATTTGTTTTAAATTCATTGTTATTATTCTGTGTTTCTGTGGCTGATTCTGTTTAAACCTTATAAACTAAATAACAATTCGCCTTTTTGAACATTTCGAGTTGGTTTAATTACCGACTGGAGGCGGTCAGAAGGGGGAATGTTACAAGGTGGTATCAGAGCTTTGGTTTACACAAAGCTTAGTTTATGATGTTTAATATGAATAGTTACTAGAAACACTTTAAAAAGAGAACGTTTTTCAAATCCAAAGAAGTATAAAATTGTTTTTGAAAATGAAGATCTTTAACTTAAGAAAAGTTAAATTGAATTGAATTAGCATTAATAAATGAATGGATTTGAAATTTAACTAAAAGAAGTTAAATAAATTGAACTTGATTTGATAAATTATTGAAATAGAAAAGTTTAAACTTAAAAGATAAGTGATCATATATTATGAATTGGGAAGTTTAAATTAATAAGTTGTATAACTTATAAAATGAGAAATTTAAGTAAAACCAGTTGTTAAATGGTTAAACAGTTTTGTTAAGTAAAACAAAATCTGAATTTTGAAATGTGATATGAATTTGACTTTAGAAAAGTTAAATAAAATAGAATTTCAAATAAATTTGAGATGAACTTAAGTTGTATGGTGAAAATAAATGCAAGTAGAGATAAAATGAAACATGGCTTAAGTAATAGTGAATCAAATTGAATTTGATATCAAAATGAATTGATAAAGTGAAGTAATGAATATGAATTTGAGTTATATAAAGGAAATTCGACTTTAATTGTAAAAGTGAATTAGTGAATATGGTGAGTATAAGAATTCAATGTGAATTAGAATATAAACCAATGGAAATTAAGTGCGTTGAACCAAATTGAATATAAGCAAAGTAAATAAATTTGGTTGAATGTGCATTGGTTGCTAGTTGATTGTATGGAAATTCATTAGGTATTAATGGAATTTGAAAGCTATGTAAATTGAATTCAAATTGAAAGGTAAGAAATCTAAATAGAACCAAATTTGATTTGAATTGAAGCAAACTAACTTGAATATAAATTAGTGAATGTGAACTAATTGGATATGAATGAATGTTAGTAAAATCCAATGTGAATAAATCAAATGTGATTTAATTGAAAACCAAATCGATGAAGGATTTACTAAAGAACTAGTGATTATCTTGGAAATGGAAAACTGATAAATTTATATAATAGTTTAAAGTGGAAATTTTGAATTATTATAAACGGCTTAAATTGAAGATTTGAAAAGTGTTAATAAAATATTGGAATTGTATAAGTGTTAAAAGTGAAATATTTAATGGATTTCATGTAATATCCCGGAAATTTTGGACAATATCAATTTAATAATCTGTTTAAATAATTAAATTGATTTGTTAATCTTTGATAATAAATATTTGAATTGATTTAATAATCTAATTAAATGAATATTTAATTAGTAAATTTATCCTTTAAAAATTTATAAGATGATTTCTATTTATAATGTATATACAATTGTATATATTGTAAATGGATAAGCTTGTGTTTGAAATTTAATTAATAAATAAAATCTTGTTTTAAAATTTCTAATATATAATATTGATAGTTTGGATATTTGGATTTATTTAATATTAGCTTTTCAAAGTTATTTAAAATTTATAACTATATGGTTTTAAACTAGATTAATAATAAGGATTATTTTATTTTCTTATTAAATATGATTTAAAAGTGAATATATATATAGGTTTAAAATACAATTTACCTATGATATGTTAATTCAATTAGTAATAGTGATAATTTGTAATCTCTTTTATAAATTATTTTAAATTGATAAATGAGTTATTTTTAAACAATATTAATAGTGTATTGTTTTTATAAATAGATTTTATATATAAAATAAAATGGTTATTTCAAATTTAATGTGTAGTTATATATGTATGTATATAACTTGACTTTAAATTGGATTTTAAATATAATTTGCATTTGAATGTAAATTAGTTTTGAAATTCATAGGTAGATATATTAAAACATTTGGATTCAAAATACATGTATAAGCTTTTATTTATACATATACAATTGATTTTCTTTTCTTTTAAAAGTAATTTATAAATAGAGAAGTATTTAAGTAAATAAAGAAAAAAACATTTATTTACATTTAAAATAAATATAAACTAATAAAAAGGAACATGTGTTAAGCATTTAACTAATAAGAAGACACTTGTAAAACATTTGTCATAATAAGGTAACAAGTGGCATTTGTTTTATTAAAACATTTTCATTAAAAATAGATTAAGTAGAAAACTTAGCAATTCATTTAGTTAAAACCATTATCTTCAAATGAGAAACTGAAATCAGATTGTAAAAAACGAAAATTTAAAACCAAATACAATATATGATCTGCAAAACATCTTCCTCAAACCACTAGCCTGCATTTTCAAAATCAATAACCTGTAATTCATTTTCAAAATCAAAGCAGAGATCATCAAACAACCTTCTCTGTTTTGAAGGCAAAGCCTGCATTCTTCAATCCCTGTAATGCATTTCTTCAATCTCAAAACAAAGCTTGCAAGTATAAACCCTGTAATCCATTATTCAAAAATCAAAGGCAAAGCCTGCATTTCAAATCTGGAAGCCTGCAATTTTTCTAAAAATCTGGAAGCAAAATCAAAGTTCTTTAAATCTGGAATCTAAGGCAACATATCAACAATACAAGGCTATAGCAACATGCAAGTTTCCAAATCAAGCAATTAAAGCTTTAAATCGAAGGAGCAACAAGGCAACTCAAGTTAAAAGATTTTAAAGTTTTCAAAATCAAAACTGAAGTAGCTTTGTTATTCATTTGAAATCTGGTGAGTAACTTATATTTTAAAAAACTTAAGTATATCTGTTTGCATGCTATAAATCCTTGAATCTATGATGTAATATGCCTGCATGTTGTTTAGTATGTTTGATATGTATGTATATCTTTATATATGGATGAAAAATTGGAGTGCATGTCTGTTATTGATATGTATATCTGTTCCCAGTCTCAAGTTCTAGGTTTAAATTAATCTTGTATCTTTTGACTTTGACATTATTATGGGTTAAGTTAAAAACAGTAATTGTTTGTTTAATCAAGGATTTGTGTTTAAAATTTTATTTAAGTTAAAATAAAAAGGAAACTGCTCTGGAAAACATAGTGGAATAGGAGACTTTAGTTTTTTTAAAATTTGAATATCTTAATTCAAAGGTACAGGCATAAAATCTGAAATCATATCCTAAACCATGAATTATAAAAGTAAAATCACAATTTTTAGAGAGGTGTGGTACGAGCAGTTTGGGTTTGACCAGAATTTGCATTCTGGTTGATCTCAGATGATCCAGCGAGTTGTCGAAGGCGTGATTCTCCCTGGAGATAGCTAATTGATGGGTGAGGTTGGGAAAATGGCCAGGAAGGTATTCAAATCACCGGAGTGGTGGCTGGTGATTGATTTAGGCTGTAGCCCTAGATTTTGGCATGATCGAGAAAATGAGTGGTCAAGGAAGCTCTGGTGGATCGAGTTCCATCATACCCTGGGAAATTGAAGTGGGGACGAAGTCGAAGTCGTGGCCAAACGTTCAGACGCTCAGGCGATCGGAGAGATGAATTCGAGTGATTTCCAGGCTTTGGTTTCCTGTTCTTCATGGCGATGAGATACTCGTTTCCGAATACGAATTGATGTTGAAGTTTTGGTGGTCGAATTTGGATACGAAGGTGAATGTTGACTGGAGAAGATCATCGGCGGTGATCGAAGGCAAGCATTTCGCTTGTGCACATGCACATGGATGTTTCGAATATCTGGAAGATTTGAGTTTAGAGGAAGAAAATGTTCTCGAGCAAGTGATGTTTGACTCGAAGACATCCTCGTGAAAACTGGGTAATGGCTCGGGAAGACTCGCGTGGGCTAAACTGTTTATAATTTTTTTTTTTTAACTTGACAAAGTTTTAAAATAACAGGGGAAGGGAAACTCGAAGGGAACTCGGGGGTTTCCAGTTTTTACTCGAAGCATTTAGTGGTAGGCTCGGGTAATTTGAGTTGGTGCAGGCCTTAAGCCTGTTTGTTTTTAACTTTTAAATTTGGTTTAAAATTTTGGAAACTGAAATTTTAAACAAAGTTTTAAAGCAAATTTGGAAGTATGGATTCAAATTTAAAATTGTATCCTTGTTTGAAATAAATAGGTTGATAAAATTTATGATGTTTTAAAATTTAAATTGTTAAAAGTATATTTTATAAAGGATTTTTAATTCAAATAAATTGGTTTAAAATCTTATAAATGTTAAGTGTTCTTAACATTTGATTTAAAAAGATTTTGTATATTTGATTTAAATATTGGTTAAAGTTAAATTGTAATCTATTTAAATCTTTTAATTTAAAATGAATTAAAAGAAAGATTTTAAAGTAAAATGTTTTAAAGACTTTTGTTAATAATAACTAAAGTAGTTAAAGGTTAATACTTTAGTCAAAAAGTAATTAAGATTTAATTATATAGGAGTAATTAAATTAATAAGGTAATTAAAGAATAATTGATAATTTAATTAATTAATTGATGAATAAGAGTTTATCAAGTTGTTTTAATAAATAATTGATTAAAGATTAATTACCTAAAGAAGTAATTAAAGAATTGTTAAATAATTAATGAGGGATCATTAATTAGGGATAAATAAATAATTAATTAATGAGATTAATTTTGGTAATCAATTTGATTAATAAATTAATAATAATCATTTATGGAAATTGGTTAAGTATAATTACTTAATGGAAGTAATTAATGTAACGACCCGGAATTTCGAACGAATTAAAGTGAGAATATTTAATTTATTTTAAATATTTGAACGATGATTTAATTTGAATCCCGGATATAACTTTGAAGCTGACGATTAAATTATAAAATTTAATCTATTGTAAGTTGAATTTAAATTTGAATCTTCAATTTTAAGCTGAAGAAAAATATTCCAAAAGCTTTTAAAATTCATATTTATAAAACTGAAGATAATGGAACTCTCAGAATCGAATTTAGAAGTGATTCGTTCAGTTTTGGAATTTAACGGTTCGAACCGATATTTAAAAATAGTCAATTTTCAAACAGTCTCGGAATTCGACGAAACCAGTTCCATTGGGTCCGGAATGTTGTATTATTGCCGGATTTCAATTTTCGTATTTTTCGGTGTTGATCTGTGAGCACACGATAGGTAAACGCATTGAAATATAAATTGAATTCAATTTATATTTAAATTTAAAATGGGTCAAAGGCAGCACGTTATCTTCCCTGGAATCGTGCCTAATATCACGAAATTATCGTGCAAACCCATACTTCATCAGTTTTTTTTAAATCCTTCTCTCGTTCAAAAATCAAAACCATGGCCTCTCTGCCATTCTCGCATTCAAATCAAAGAAGGAGGGAAGCATCGCGCGAGCACGTAGGCACTCGAAGCAGGGGTCGCGACTCAGTGAAGCGGTGATGGGGGTCGCGACGCGATCTGGCGGCGATTGTATGCCGCTAGGGTTTCGCGAGCAATTTCGTGATGGTTGATTGGGGTTTCGCGACTGGAAGGCGCGCGGAAGCGAGGGTCTCGATGTTGACAAGGGCAGTAAGGCGATGGGTCGACGTGAGGCACTCGAGCTCGCGAATACGGCGATTGATGGTGACTCGCGATCGAAGGGGGTGGGCTCGAGCAGGTCGTGGAGGCGCAGTGGGGTTGGAGGTCAGAAATGATGGCGAAGGGATTCGCTAGTAGCAGTCGAGCACGAGATGGCAGCGAGTGTAGTCGCGAAGTCGAGGCAAGCTTGGGTCTCGAGCTCGAGTTCGGTGGTCGATCGAGCTCGGCAGTGGCTCGAGGAAATGGAGGCAAAGGCGAGTTGGGGATGGTTCGTTTACAGTAAGGTATTTGAAAATTGTTTCCATTTAATTTAGATTTGAAAATTTAATTGTTTGATAAGCTTATTTAAATTCGTTTAGTTGTTAGAAAATAATTTATTAAATAGGAATTTATTTCTAAGATTCAATAGTTGATAATTAAGGGAATTTAGTTTTAATTTAAAATTTTAGTGAAACAAATTATTAAAGAGAATTTGATTTTGAACTAAATAATTAATTTATTTAGATAAGTTGTTAGTTTGAAAAAAAAGGGTAGTTAAATGAATTTATTTCAAAACGGAAATCAGTTAGAATTTAAAATTAACCGTTTAAAATGAAATCGACGATAAATTGAAATTATCAACTAATCGAAAACTATTAAATGGAAATTAATTATTTGATTGGTTCAAATATTAATAAACTGTGTAAATATTTATACAAGGTATAAATCAAGATGATTGGGTTGAGATTGGAGATGGGATTGCAAAATAAAAGCTAAGGTGAGATTTTCTCACTCGAAGGAAAATTTATTATACAGTTATTTATTGACTGATTGATTGCTATTGAATGTGCTATTAGATATGATAGAATATATATATATATATAGCAGTATATACATATTGGCATATGTATATATTGGATTGATTGATTTCCCGCCTCGTATAGCGGATGAGACCCTATTGCGCCGTTAGTAAGCGGATTTATAAAAACCTATATACCGCGATAATTCCGTACTGGAGCGGAATTGGTATTGTGCTGACGTCTTTGGATGCAGGGAAACAGGTTGGAGGGATCCAACTGGATTCCTCAACTGTATTTATTTATTTACAGATATTTTGATATATTCTGTTATCATATGATGATATATGATATTTGACTGTTGTGATGGACTGATTGGTGTTGTTGCATCATCGGATTCAGTTTTGAAATGTAAAAATAACGACTTTTAATTTAAAAGGATTTTTAAAGTGATTTGTAAAAATATACGTTTTATTGAAATTTTTGAATTGGTTTATTTTAAATAAATAAATGTTAAAATTGTAAATGTTAGTAAAATTGTGATTTTTGTGAAATACGACAAAAATGTTATTTTTGAAATAAACAATTGATAAGGATTATGAAATAGTTTAAATTGGAATTGTTGAAGTATTTTAAACAATTCATATAAAAAGATTTATAAAAATTGATATTTTTATAAATTAAGAATATTGGAAATTTGAAATGAGTTTTATTAAGTGTTAAAGTCAAATAAAAATGGATTCCATAAGTGGATAGGAATTTATAGATTTATAAATTACGAAGTTATTAAATGAATAGATTTTGTAAAACAAAAGATTTATAAGCAATTATCTTATAAATCGGATTTTGACATTTAGATGAGAAATGAATAGATGTTGTAAATAAATGAATTATAAGTTCTTAACTTATAATATAGACTTCCGGTATATAATTGAGATATATAAGTTGAATTGGATAACTTAGAAATCGAAGTTTTATAAATAGAAATGGGATTTATAAACATTGTTTTATAAATTAAAAATCAATAGAATTTGATAAACTAACATTGAAGTTATTAAAGGAGATATATTCGTGATTTTGAAAAGCGAATTATCCTTTAAGTTAAATGTGTAGAAATTGTTAAAATTGGGATAGTAATTATATTCACGATTTTGGACAGTGAATATATATTATTGAATAAAATCAATATATTTTGGAAAAAGGGATATTAAAAATGAAGTTAAACATTTTAGAGATGTTTTTAAAATGTATTATAAATCGAAAGCAGAGATTTCCGCAGTTCTTGTTGAAATAGACGTTTTCGAGAAATTTAAGGAAATGGTGGACTATAACACTGTTGTTATAGTAAATGATTTCCGAAAGGAAATGTTTTGATGTAGTATTGGGATTTATATATCTATTAAAATCCGAATCCCTATACTAGTGATTTTGAGTCGTCCTAACGATGTTTTACGTAACATTCGTTTTGACTCAAATAAAATTGTTTAAAGAGAATGATTTCCTTAAAGAATGAATATATACTTAATATTGATTTAAGTATATCGAATATTTTCAAATGTTGAAAATAAATTATTTGTGAAATACTTATTTTTAAATAAGTATGGAAATGCTTTTCCAATATGAAATGAACTGTTTTTGAGATTTTATCTTCAAAGATAAAATGAAATGTGAATATTTGAAATTTGTTTTTCAAATGGTTAAAGTGTGGAAATTATATATGTAGTAAAGATATTTTTGAAGATAAATAATTTGGGAAATTATTTGGAATCTGATGATGTTGCGCATCTTTATTGATAGTTAAATAACCGACTATCAATAATTACCTTAAATAGGTATTTGTTGTGAATTTGATGAATTTGAATGCCACACTTATTTTTGAATAATCGCTCACTATTCGGGTTAGCCGGGAAAGGACCATGGGGTCGTATAACCCATTCCGAATATGTGATACGTCGTTATGAATCGCATTTGAAGACCGGTGTTGAAGACCGGATATTTTTGAAAACGAAAGGATTACCGTCGAGTTACTCTACATCGACTGATCTTCGATTTAGAGGTTTTATCACCCTTAGTGACGGGAAGTCCTGACGTAATTGAAAATGATCCGGATATGCAAGGGCTTCGTGAGAAGTGCCTTCGGTTCTGTTCGATCCCGGAACAGACTTGTATGGATTGTGTGTCTGACGTTACAATTTGAGGTATAAAGCTGATTTCTTTCAAATACATTTCTGTTGGTGGCGGAGAATTTATTCTCTTAGCTTAACACCCTTCTCTGAGACGTACGAGCTCAGAGGTTATGTAGTTGAAATTTATCAGCGATATATCCCAATTTGGTAACGTGGCATACTAAGTGTTGCTGTGAAATGATCAGTGTTTGATCATTTGTGATATGATCATTTGTATGATCTTATATCTTTGTGATCATAGGTTGATCATTTTGTTTGACCCGAAGCAGGGCTTTTTGAGAAAGCGTAGCTTTGTGGACGAGACTTCGTCGAGCCTCACACCCCGGAAATGGTCGAAACAGGACGAATGCGGCAAGGTTCTAGGGAGTAGCGCCCCTTAGTGTATGTCATTCCTTCTGGATAAAGGTGGTATCATGGTATGGAGCCCAGATACTTAACCTCTGTGGTTACTGCATTATTATTATATATGTGGTTTGTTGCGAATCGGGGATCCTCGGGAAGATCGGTGACGATCGGGGGATGGCATACGCGTGTCAGTAGTTACCTATTTTTGCAGAGGTAACCCGGCCTTGTGTTGGCAGAGATCCGGTTAGGTTCTCGGGTCGTCTATTCCAGGGACGTACCCATCGTGGATAGGAAGTTCCTTTGCCTGACCATTTGTTGGAAATCCAAAGAAACAATACGTGACTTGTACGGTTTTAGTTGTATTACCTGCTATGGAATGTGGCGGTAACCTGCTATTGAACATAGTAGCTATAGTAGGCATAAGTGCGGAATGCCTATGCTGGCTAAGATTAATATTATACTTTCGAAATGTTTTCTACACTATGCACTAAAAATAATATCAAAAATGATTTGATTTTGCGTAGTAAGCATCTTTGACTATCATAAGAAGAAATCTCCTCCAATTCTGCGTTTGCATTGTGTGTGTGGTGGGAGGTCTTATGGTAGTTTCATTTTCCAAAAGCATTGCGAATTGACTTTAAAATTTTTCTGTTGTTTATTCTAAAGATAAACTGTTTTACGATCTCACACCAGTCACCATGACTGACTCGGAGTTTATTGTTTCCCTTCTAAACTCTGGGTGCCCACCAATTTCCACACGGGCAGTCTAGAGTTAGATTATCAGGATATTCTGGATATTCTGGAGCTTGGAGATAAGCTGGATGACGAGACGTAGTATTTGTATCTGATATTGTTTATTCCGCTGTGTATTCTGTATGAGGACAAGTTTATATAACTGTCCATTGTTGTATATTGACTCTGATGATTGATGTATATATAAACTGATATAGTTCTTTGTTTTAAAAGACTACTAATTATCTATTGTATATTATTCCGCTGCGATGTGTAAGATTCTGATATTGTTTTCTGTTGCTGTTCTGTTGTTCTGTCGTTGTTCTTTCTTTCTCTTCTTCTTCTCTTTTTCTTCTACTTTTTTTCTTCTTTCTTAAAACCATAACTTTTCGGGTTTCCGGCATTCGATGGCTCAGCAGTCGATAAAGTGAGTATCGATGTTGAATTTTCGAAAGTCGAAAACTTTCGGGATGTTACATTTGGTATCAGAGCATATGGTTAAACGACAACCCTGCTCTGTTGGGTGTTACTCATTAGAGATAGAGTCAGTAGTACTCTAGAATGAGTTGAGTGTAATAATAGATATGAGCGCGTATTTGTTAGTGAATATAAAATTGTTTTATATTGTGATGATTGGTTTGTTGAGTGGTATATGGATTCTGGTCGGTATTGTCCGTACAACTCTATCGATAGGGATCTCTAAACACTTGTATAGAACAATTCGGCACAGTATTGTTTTAAATAGGGTAAATGAGATAATTTTGCCCAAAACTATTTTTGTATAAAAGAGAAATGTTTTTCTACAAAGTACTATAGTATATGGTTGCATGGATGTTAGGAAGTAATAATAGTGAATTATTATCATTGAAATTGAATAATAAATTGAAATCTTAACTCCAAAGTTAAGAAATAAATTCACATGCAAGTGAAATTTAAGAATGTAAATTATAAATGTGAATTGTAATTTAAAACGGAATTCCAGAGAAGTTTTGGAAATGTTTTGAAAAGAATTTGAAAATTTTGAGGATTTGGAAGTTTAAATCTGTTTGATTTGAAAATGAATTTCAAAGGTTTTGAAAAAATATTTTGAAGAAATGAAAAGCTCTAAACTCTTTTAGGTCGCTGGAAAATAATTCCGATGATGATCGCGACATCACCGGTGTTCATTTTCGGGTTTCCAGAAGAGGAATTGCTGCCAAATTGTTTTAAATGGTAGTTGTTTGAAAAATTTGGGTTTTGTTTTGGAAATTCAAAGGATAATTTGATTTGTTTTCAAAAATGATTTTTTGAAAGTGTTATTAAGACTCTGGAATACTATATAAAGATATTTATGAAATATTATGAAATTTATAGCTTATAAAATATTGATATCTGGTTGGAATGAAATTCAAATTGTAAATGAATTTATAACTTGGAATAGAATTCAAGAAGGTAATTGAAAATTTAAAATTCAATAATGGAATGAAATTGTGAATATGAATTTAAAATTGAAAATAGAATTCTAATGGAACGAAATTGTAAAGTAAAAGTATAAATGATTGTATAAATCGGAATGTAAGTAAGTTGAAGACTTATAAATATTTGAAATTTGATTGAAAATGAGATTCAAATCGAAATGAATGAATGTGTGAATAAATAAATTTGAAATTGCAAGTGCAAGAAAATGAAATTGAAAGTTAAAATTCATTTTGAATTTGAAGGTAAATAAAATGGAAATTGAACTTGATTTGTGAAAAGATGAAGTGAAGTATTAAACTCAAATTAGTAGGTGAAGCTAATTGAATATTGATCAAATGAATTAGTAATTGGAACTAATTTAAGATAGTGCAGTTGTAAATGACAGATAATGGATAAAATTCAATATTTCAGAATTGAAAGTAAAGTGAATCCAAATTAGATTGGAATTGTGAATTGAACTCAAATGAGAAATTGAAATGTGAAATTGAATTCAAATAAAATTTGAAATGTAAAATTGAAAATAATGGATATAACTTCAATAGTGAACTAAAAGATGATATAAGTAGTTTATATTGAAAATTTGTAATTGAATTTGCAAAATGATTTGAATGCTGTAACTAGATATAATGGCTAGTAGGATATACAGGTGTATAAAGGGATTGGAAAATTTATTTCACAGATAATTCGAATTGCTCGAAAAAGGTATGTATTTGAATTATAATATGAGTTTTTGATGACTTCTGGTCTAGCCGCTTGGCTTTTTCTTTTTCTTTTTGAAATCTGAGAGTCCGTAGGGACGTTTTGTAGTTGTACCGTATTAGCCGCGCAAAGGAGACGCTGGCGAAATTTTTCGGAAATTTAGGGCGTTAGAAAATTTTTGAGAAATTTTGGAAGTTTAAAATTTGAATTTAAACTCGAATTCGAATTTTGAAGTAAACAATGTTGTTTAAAATTTATAATTGAAGTTGGAAATGTAGTTGAATAAATAACGAATCTTTAGTAGAAAGATTTGTTTTGAAAATTTATAAAACTATTGGATGTTGAAAAATAGTAGTCGAGTTAAGGGCCATTTTTCCTAACTTGTAATTTCGAGGACGAAATTCTTTTAAGGAGGGAAGTCTGTAACGACCCGGAATTTCGAACGAATTAAAGTGAGAATATTTAATTTATTTTAAATATTTGAACGATGATTTAATTTGAATCCCGGATATAACTTTGAAGCTGACGATTAAATTATAAAATTTAATCTATTGTAAGTTGAATTTAAATTTGAATCTTCAATTTTAAGCTGAAGAAAAATATTCCAAAAGCTTTTAAAATTCATATTTATAAAACTGAAGATAATGGAACTCTCAGAATCGAATTTAGAAGTGATTCGTTCAGTTTTGGAATTTAACGGTTCGAACCGATATTTAAAAATAGTCAATTTTCAAACAGTCTCGGAATTCGACGAAACCAGTTCCATTGGGTCCGGAATGTTGTATTATTGCCGGATTTCAATTTTCGTATTTTTCGGTGTTGATCTGTGAGCACACGATAGGTAAACGCATTGAAATATAAATTGAATTCAATTTATATTTAAATTTAAAATGGGTCAAAGGCAGCACGTTATCTTCCCTGGAATCGTGCCTAATATCACGAAATTATCGTGCAAACCCATACTTCATCAGTTTTTTTTAAATCCTTCTCTCGTTCAAAAATCAAAACCATGGCCTCTCTGCCATTCTCGCATTCAAATCAAAGAAGGAGGGAAGCATCGCGCGAGCACGTAGGCACTCGAAGCAGGGGTCGCGACTCAGTGAAGCGGTGATGGGGGTCGCGACGCGATCTGGCGGCGATTGTATGCCGCTAGGGTTTCGCGAGCAATTTCGTGATGGTTGATTGGGGTTTCGCGACTGGAAGGCGCGCGGAAGCGAGGGTCTCGATGTTGACAAGGGCAGTAAGGCGATGGGTCGACGTGAGGCACTCGAGCTCGCGAATACGGCGATTGATGGTGACTCGCGATCGAAGGGGGTGGGCTCGAGCAGGTCGTGGAGGCGCAGTGGGGTTGGAGGTCAGAAATGATGGCGAAGGGATTCGCTAGTAGCAATCGAGCACGAGATGGCAGCGAGTGTAGTCGCGAAGTCGAGGCAAGCTTGGGTCTCGAGCTCGAGTTCGGTGGTCGATCGAGCTCGGCAGTGGCTCGAGGAAATGGAGGCAAAGGCGAGTTGGGGATGGTTCGTTTACAGTAAGGTATTTGAAAATTGTTTCCATTTAATTTAGATTTGAAAATTTAATTGTTTGATAAGCTTATTTAAATTCGTTTAGTTGTTAGAAAATAATTTATTAAATAGGAATTTATTTCTAAGATTCAATAGTTGATAATTAAGGGAATTTAGTTTTAATTTAAAATTTTAGTGAAACAAATTATTAAAGAGAATTTGATTTTGAACTAAATAATTAATTTATTTAGATAAGTTGTTAGTTTGAAAAAAAGGGTAGTTAAATGAATTTATTTCAAAACGGAAATCAGTTAGAATTTAAAATTAACCGTTT
Organism: Allium fistulosum; assembly: GCA_030737815.1. Taxonomy (NCBI): domain Eukaryota; kingdom Viridiplantae; phylum Streptophyta; class Magnoliopsida; order Asparagales; family Amaryllidaceae; genus Allium; species Allium fistulosum. The sequence continues at coordinate 500,825,831 of CM060901.1, forward strand.
AAAATGAAATCGACGATAAATTGAAATTATCAACTAATCGAAAACTATTAAATGGAAATTAATTATTTGATTGGTTCAAATATTAATAAACTGTGTAAATATTTATACAAGGTATAAATCAAGATGATTGGGTTGAGATTGGAGATGGGATTGCAAAATAAAAGCTAAGGTGAGATTTTCTCACTCGAAGGAAAATTTATTATACAGTTATTTATTGACTGATTGATTGCTATTGAATGTGCTATTAGATATGATAGAATATATATATATATATATATAGCAGTATATACATATTGGCATATGTATATATTGGATTGATTGATTTCCCGCCTCGTATAGCGGATGAGACCCTATTGCGCCGTTAGTAAGCGGATTTATAAAAACCTATATACCGCGATAATTCCGTACTGGAGCGGAATTGGTATTGTGCTGACGTCTTTGGATGCAGGGAAACAGGTTGGAGGGATCCAACTGGATTCCTCAACTGTATTTATTTATTTACAGATATTTTGATATATTCTGTTATCATATGATGATATATGATATTTGACTGTTGTGATGGACTGATTGGTGTTGTTGCATCATCGGATTCAGTTTTGAAATGTAAAAATAACGACTTTTAATTTAAAAGGATTTTTAAAGTGATTTGTAAAAATATACGTTTTATTGAAATTTTTGAATTGGTTTATTTTAAATAAATAAATGTTAAAATTGTAAATGTTAGTAAAATTGTGATTTTTGTGAAATACGACAAAAATGTTATTTTTGAAATAAACAATTGATAAGGATTATGAAATAGTTTAAATTGGAATTGTTGAAGTATTTTAAACAATTCATATAAAAAGATTTATAAAAATTGATATTTTTATAAATTAAGAATATTGGAAATTTGAAATGAGTTTTATTAAGTGTTAAAGTCAAATAAAAATGGATTCCATAAGTGGATAGGAATTTATAGATTTATAAATTGCGAAGTTATTAAATGAATAGATTTTGTAAAACAAAAGATTTATAAGCAATTATCTTATAAATCGGATTTTGACATTTAGATGAGAAATGAATAGATGTTGTAAATAAATGAATTATAAGTTCTTAACTTATAATATAGACTTCCGGTATATAATTGAGATATATAAGTTGAATTGGATAACTTAGAAATCGAAGTTTTATAAATAGAAATGGGATTTATAAACATTGTTTTATAAATTAAAAATCAATAGAATTTGATAAACTAACATTGAAGTTATTAAAGGAGATATATTCGTGATTTTGAAAAGCGAATCCTTTAAGTTAAATGTGTAGAAATTGTTAAAATTGGGATAGTAATTATATTCACGATTTTGGACAGTGAATATATATTATTGAATAAAATCAATATATTTTGGAAAAAGGGATATTAAAAATGAAGTTAAACATTTTAGAGATGTTTTTAAAATGTATTATAAATCGAAAGCAGAGATTTCCGCAGTTCTTGTTGAAATAGACGTTTTCGAGAAATTTAAGGAAATGGTGGACTATAACACTGTTGTTATAGTAAATGATTTCCGAAAGGAAATGTTTTGATGTAGTATTGGGATTTATATATCTATTAAAATCCGAATCCCTATACTAGTGATTTTGAGTCGTCCTAACGATGTTTTACGTAACATTCGTTTTGACTCAAATAAAATTGTTTAAAGAGAATGATTTCCCTAAAGAATGAATATATACTTAATATTGATTTAAGTATATCGAATATTTTCAAATGTTGAAAATAAATTATTTGTGAAATACTTATTTTTAAATAAGTATGGAAATGCTTTTCCAATATGAAATGAACTGTTTTTGAGATTTTATCTTCAAAGATAAAATGAAATGTGAATATTTGAAATTTGTTTTTCAAATGGTTAAAGTGTGGAAATTATATATGTAGTAAAGATATTTTTGAAGATAAATAATTTGGGAAATTATTTGGAATCTGATGATGTTGCGCATCTTTATTGATAGTTAAATAACCGACTATCAATAATTACCTTAAATAGGTATTTGTTGTGAATTTGATGAATTTGAATGCCACACTTATTTTTGAATAATCGCTCACTATTCGGGTTAGCCGGGAAAGGACCATGGGGTCGTATAACCCATTCCGAATATGTGATACGTCGTTATGAATCGCATTTGAAGACCGGTGTTGAAGACCGGATATTTTTGAAAACGAAAGGATTACCGTCGAGTTACTCTACATCGACTGATCTTCGATTTAGAGGTTTTATCACCCTTAGTGACGGGAAGTCCTGACGTAATTGAAAATGATCCGGATATGCAAGGGCTTCGTGAGAAGTGCCTTCGGTTCTGTTCGATCCCGGAACAGACTTGTATGGATTGTGTGTCTGACGTTACAATTTGAGGTATAAAGCTGATTTCTTTCAAATACATTTCTGTTGGTGGCGGAGAATTTATTCTCTTAGCTTAACACCCTTCGCTGAGACGTACGAGCTCAGAGGTTATGTAGTTGAAATTTATCAGCGATATATCCCAATTTGGTAACGTGGCATACTAAGTGTTGCTGTGAAATGATCAGTGTTTGATCATTTGTGATATGATCATTTGTTTGATCTTATATCTTTGTGATCATAGGTTGATCATTTTGTTTGACCCAAAGCAGGGCTTTTTGAGAAAGCGTAGCTTTGTGGACGAGACTTCGTCGAGCCTCACACCCCGGAAATGGTCGAAACAGGACGAATGCGGCAAGGTTCTAGGGAGTAGCGCCCCTTAGTGTATGTCATTCCTTTTGGATAAAGGTGGTATCATGGTATGGAGCCCAGATACTTAACCTCTGTGGTTACTGCATTATTATTATCTATGTGGTTTGTTGCGAATCGAGGATCCTCGGGAAGATCGGTGACGATCGGGGGATGGCATACGCGTGTCAGTAGTTACCTATTTTTGCAGAGGTAACCCGGCCTTGTGTTGGCAGAGATCCGGTTAGGTTCTCGGGTCGTCTATTCCAGGGACGTACCCATCGTGGATAGGAAGTTCCTTTGCCTGACCATTTGTTGGAAATCCAAAGAAACAATACGTGACTTGTACGGTTTTAGTTGTATTACCTGCTATGGAATGTGGCGGTAACCTGCTATTGAACATAGTAGCTATAGTAGGCATAAGTGCGGAATGCCTATGCTGGCTAAGATTAATATTATACTTTCGAAATGTTTTCTACACTATGCACTAAAAATAATATCAAAAATGATTTGATTTTGCGTAGTAAGCATCTTTGACTATCATAAGAAGAAATCTCCTCCAATTCTGCGTTTGCATTGTGTGTGTGGTGGGAGGTCTTATGGTAGTTTCATTTTCCAAAAGCATTGCGATTTGACTTTAAATTTTTCTGTTGTTTATTCTAAAGATAAACTGTTTTACGATCTCACACCAGTCACCATGACTGACTCGGAGTTTATTGTTTCCCTTCTAAACTCTGGGTGCCCACCAATTTCCACACGGGCAGTCTAGAGTTAGATTATCAGGATATTCTGGATATTCTGGAGCTTGGAGATAAGCTGGATGACGAGACGTAGTATTTGTATCTGATATTATTTATTCCACTGTGTATTCTGTATGAGGACAAGTTTATATAACTGTCCATTGTTGTATATTGACTCTGATGATTGATGTATATATAAACTGATATAGTTCTTTGTTTTAAAAGACTACTAATTATCTATTGTATATTATTCCGCTGCGATGTGTAAGATTCTGATATTGTTTTCTGTTGCTGTTCTGTTGTTCTGTCGTTGTTCTTTCTTTCTCTTTTTCTTCTCTTTTTCTTCTACTTTTTTTCTTCTTTCTTAAAACCATAACTTTTCGGGTTTCCGGCATTCGATGGCTCAGCAGTTGATAAAGTGAGTATCGATGTTGAATTTTCGAAAGTCGAAAACTTTCGGGATGTTACAATTAAGGTAATTAATTACTTAAGGTAATTAATTAAATAATTTGATAAGTTAAATTAATTAATTTAATTAATTTAAGATAATCACTTGGTTATGTGATAAGTATAATTACTTAAATGTAATTAGTGAAAGTGTAATTACTTAGGAAAGTAATTAAAGTTAATTAGTGGATGTAATTAACTAAGGATGATATAATGAAAGTAATTTGAGTTAATTACTTTAAATAATTAATCAAGGGATTAATTAAAAGATAATTAATTAATGAGTAATTAATTTATGGAAGAGTAATTAAGGGTAGTTAATTACTAGATGAGATTAATCAAAGGTGATTAATAAATGTGACTAATTAATTATTAGATGTAATTAATTTAATTAAGAGTAATTAAGGATCATTAATTAATATAATTAATGATGTAATTAAGAATTGATTGATTAAGATTAATTAATAAATAATAAGTGATTAAAGTAATTAATTAATTTTAATTAATTGAGGATTAATGTAATTAAGTATAGTTAATTAATAGATGAAGTAATTAAGGATTAATTACTGAAATGGTTTAAGATAATTAATTTGTGAGATTAATTAAGTATTAATTACTTAAAGTAATTAAAGGGTAATTAATCAGGAATGATTAATTAAGATAGATACTTAGAGTAATGATTAATTAATTGGTTTAATTAATGATTAAGTAAGAAGGATTTATAAAATGAGGTAATTAATTTAATTCACTTTAAATTAATTAGAGATGATATAAATCATTGCTTAAGGATGGATGAATGAGATTGAATGTATTTCATTGTTTGATATCTCTGATGAGATATGATTGATATATAATATGGATGTTTGGTTGAATTATAATGATAATATGAGTTATCTGTTTGTGATGATAATATAGATTATCTATTGAATTATCTATCTTTGTGTATATAGATAAGAATTGAATTGTTTTAACCTTAAAACAACTTGGCCCTTAAAAGATACGTTTTGGATTTCGATGAGACCGGGATCGGGTTTTCGTATACCGGAATTCCAGGTCTGGAGACCCGAATACCACATCGATCCAAATTAACGATAGGTCGTGAATCTCAAGTGAAGATGAAGATTCAAAGTGCAAGGGTTATTGTCGTTAACTCTGAGGGTGATTCCAAAACGAGTGTAACGAGATAATGCCTTCGGTTTCGTTCGAACCCGGAACGAACTTGTATGGATTGAATGCTTTCAGAACATCGTCAGGTGGACGATGAGCATTCTAAGTGATGTGTTCTGATTTAAAGGTAAATCGTGACCTCAAGCCTCATCAACCGGGAATGGCTAAAACAGGGGAGGTGCAGCAAGGTTTCGTGGGTAGCACCCACTGAGAGTAAGGTCATCCCTGTCTAGAGAGTTCCTTCTTTTATTTCGGCTTAGTGGTGCAGTTGGCGACGGCCATCTGTGGGGTGATTTTATTCGGAATTATCCAGTAAGGGATGGTTCCGGCTTTGTGTTGCAGGGGATTGGGAGTGATCCTCGGTACGGTGATCTAGGCCCCGTACTGTGATGAGCGGTACCCCGGTAGCTCTGCCATTGTATGGAAATCCAAATTCCAATAAGTGATAACGGACCTGATTGTATACCTAGTATGCTGGAATTTAATAATGTAACAATTTCGGCTATTTCATATTTATTTGAAAACCCTAGACCCTATTATAATACAATCGAATTTCCTATCAAATGTTTTGGTTAGCGTAAGGTAAAAACTTACCCATGTTTATTTGTGGGGAGTCTTACGTGATACTTTTTCTTTCAAAAGGTTTTGAAGTTAAACAAGTTTAACCTGTTACTCACACCAGACCCATGTCTGACCCAAGTTGTTTATTTCTGTTTTATAAACTCTTGGGTACTCAAATTTTTACGAGTAGCCAAGGGATTCAGGTTTAGCTTTGACGAATTGTGGAGGAGCAATGGAGCAGGAGGCTTCAGCGTTCGTAGATATAGTATTCCGCTGTGTTGATATCTGTGTTAGAGTCTTGTATTGTATTTGAGTTGTAATATATAGACAGATGTTTATAACTGTCTAGTATGTGTTGTATAGTTGTGTAAACTCTGATAAGTGTTGTATACTATGTAATAGTTTATGTTATTAATATAATTTATTCTTTCCGCTGTGAGATAGTTGTTGTTGTTTCTTTCTTTCTTCTCTTCTTTTCTATTCTCTACCCCTTTCTTTCTTATTAATGATGCGTCATTCTGTGGAATGAGTGGCGGGTCATTACATATGGTATCAGAGCATAGGTTGAGCGAATACCTAAGCTATTGGTTAAGTGAATATCAGAGCGCTAGGTTGAGTGAATACCTAGGTTCGGAAGGGTTGTTCATTAGAGACAGGATCTGTAGCAACCTGTTTGAGTGTATATATATATATACGAGAGCGCGTATTTGTTAGTTATATAAAATGGTTTTATATTGTGTTAATTGATCGGTTGGGTGGTATATGGATTCTGGTCAATACGAGTAGCTAACGTTATTGATAGGGATCTCTAAACACTTGGATCAGGCCAACGGACACAATATTGTTTTAAAAGGAAAGGTGAAATAATTTTACCCAAATATATTTTCTATATATAAAAAGTATCATTTTAAACGTATATGGTTTTTGTAATGATTGGTTGAGATGATAATAATTTATCATCTAGGATTAGGAGTCTGAGTGTTGAGGTTGGAAGTATCTGTCGAGACTGTAGACCTAATACCGTCTCGAGTAAACTTTACTGTGGTAAAGGATTTCATCGATCTCTAAAGGAAACCTGTTAAGGTTCGGAGTTTATCTTTGTAGTTTGGATGAGTAGAGTTGGATATGTCGGTTGGACAGAAGCGAGGGATGGTATCTTGATACTCCTGGAAGAAGTAGCTGCGTGATGAGATGCAGTGACTATGGATGTTCCCAAAGATATTTTCTTTGGAACAAGTTAATGAAGTGTGTCTGTTTCGATGTTATGGCTGAGTCCAGCGTGGTGTCTCTGTTTGGTTTGGGTTCGAGTTTCTCGAAGAGCTTTGGATTGAGAAGTCTTTGGCATCTGTGGCAGCAGTGCAGCTCGGAGTGTTCTATATTGGCAGGAAGTTTTCTGGCTGAGTAGTTTTTCTGAAGGTGGAGTTCAGAAGAAGTAGAGTATATCCATTTCTTCGATGGATTGGATAGATAAGTATGAGCTGTTCTGATTTGTAAAGATAGAACAGTTTTATTTGGATTTGGCTGGGTTGATCGCAAAAGTGACTTGCGATAGTTTGAGTATTCTCTTGAGTTATCCGATATTTTCTGGAATGTGTTGTCCAGTCTTTGCTCGTGTTCTTCATCAACATTTTCATTCTACTCCAGATCAGAGTGGTGCAGCAGAAGCAGTTTGGCGAGTGCTCTTGTTGTCTTTTCCAGATAGGAGAAGTTAGTTCGATCTTCTGATGTTTGGTAGTAGAGCTGTGTTTTGGATTATTGGTAGATCTTGAGAGGATCATTCTGTTGAGTTGTTTTTGGTTCTGTTTATTTCTAAAAGCATCAGCAAAGGTTGAGTTGATCAGGAAAGATTTGTAGGAAGCCCAGGATCGTCTGAAGGATCTTATGGATAAGAGACGGAGGAATTTTGAATTCGAAGTTGGAGACTTCGTTGTTGTTGAAGTTTTCTCTGGTAAAGGGAGCTATAAGATTGGGTAAGTCTGAGAAGTCAGCTCCGAGTTGTATTGGATCTTTTCTATGATCTAATTTGGATAAGAGTTTGATCTACTGGATTGAATTGTTAGTTTGGATAACTGGAATTCAATGTATTTTACGTATCTCTGAGAGAGTACGTGTTTGATCTATTTCTGGTTGTGGAACCAGCAGTTCTGGAGGATTTGGTTGTTGAGTCAGACTCGTCTATAGTCTGATATCTTGTTTAGTTCTGTAGATCTAGATGAGTAGAAGCTCTATAGCTTAGTAGTATTGATTTCTGTAGAGCGAGTATCCCGGTATATATATACTTGGGGAAACTCGAGGAAATTATATCCAGAATTTTGTCTGGATAATTAGAATTGTTTGATTGGATAAATTGGTTGCTATGGTTGTTAGCATATAAATGATAATATATGCTTGTGATTTAAATAGATTATTAAATTACCTTTGTTTTAAATTTCGGGGACGAAATTATTTTAAGGGGGAAGGAATGTAATATCCCGGAAATTTTGGACAATATCAATTTAATAATCTGTTTAAATAATTAAATTGATTTGTTAATCTTTGATAATAAATATTTGAATTGATTTAATAATCTAATTAAATGAATATTTAATTAGTAAATTTATCCTTTAAAAATTTATAAGATGATTTCTATTTATAATGTATATACAATTGTATATATTGTAAATGGATAAGCTTGTGTTTGAAATTTAATTAATAAATAAAATCTTGTTTTAAAATTTCTAATATATAATATTGATAGTTTGGATATTTGGATTTATTTAATATTAGCTTTTCAAAGTTATTTAAAATTTATAACTATATGGTTTTAAACTAGATTAATAATAAGGATTATTTTATTTTCTTATTAAATATGATTTAAAAGTGAATATATATATAGGTTTAAAATACAATTTACCTATGATATGTTAATTCAATTAGTAATAGTGATAATTTGTAATCTCTTTTATAAATTATTTTAAATTGATAAATGAGTTATTTTTAAACAATATTAATAGTGTATTGTTTTTATAAATAGATTTTATATATAAAATAAAATGGTTATTTCAAATTTAATGTGTAGTTATATATGTATGTATATAACTTGACTTTAAATTGGATTTTAAATATAATTTGCATTTGAATGTAAATTAGTTTTGAAATTCAAAGGTAGATATATTAAAACATTTGGATTCAAAATACATGTATAAGCTTTTATTTATACATATACAATTGATTTTCTTTTCTTTTAAAAGTAATTTATAAATAGAGAAGTATTTAAGTAAATAAAGAAAAAAACATTTATTTACATTTAAAATAAATATAAACTAATAAAAAGGAACATGTGTTAAGCATTTAACTAATAAGAAGACACTTGTAAAACATTTGTCATAATAAGGTAACAAGTGGCATTTGTTTTATTAAAACATTTTCATTAAAAATAGATTAAGTAGAAAACTTAGCAATTCATTTAGTTAAAACCATTATCTTCAAATGAGAAACTGAAATCAGATTGTAAAAAACGAAAATTTAAAACCAAATACAATATATGATCTGCAAAACATCTTCCTCAAACCACTAGCCTGCATTTTCAAAATCAATAACCTGTAATTCAGTTTCAAAATCAAAGCAGAGATCATCAAACAACCTTCTCTGTTTTGAAGGCAAAGCCTGCATTCTTCAATCCCTGTAATGCATTTCTTCAATCTCAAAACAAAGCCTGCAAGTATAAACCCTGTAATCCATTATTCAAAAATCAAAGGCAAAGCCTGCATTTCAAATCTGGAAGCCTGCAATTTTTCTAAAAATCTGGAAGCAAAATCAAAGTTCTTTAAATCTGGAATCTAAGGCAACATATCAACAATACAAGGCTATAGCAACATGCAAGTTTCCAAATCAAGCAATTAAAGTTTTAAATCGAAGGAGCAACAAGGCAACTCAAGTTAAAAGATTTTAAAGTTTTCAAAATCAAAACTGAAGTAGCTCTGTTATTCATTTGAAATCTGGTGAGTAACTTATATTTTAAAAAACTTAAGTATATCTGTTTGCATGCTATAAATCCTTGAATCTATGATGTAATATGCCTGCATGTTGTTTAGTATGTTTGATATGTATGTATATCTTTATATATGGATGAAAAATTGGAGTGCATGTCTGTTATTGATATGTATATCTGTTCCCAGTCTCAAGTTCTAGGTTTAAATTAATCTTGTATCTTTTGACTTTGACATTATTATGGGTTAAGTTAAAAACAATAATTGTTTGTTTAATCAAGGATTTGTGTTTAAAATTTTATTTAAGTTAAAATAAAAAGGAAACTGCTCTGGAAAACATAGTGGAACAGGAGACTTTAGTTTTTTTAAAATTTGAATATCTTAATTCAAAGGTACAGGCATAAAATCTGAAATCATATCCTAAACCATGAATTATAAAAGTAAAATCACAATTTTTAGAGAGGTGTGGTACGAGCAGTTTGGGTTTGACCAGAATTTGCATTCTGGTTGATCTCAGATGATCCAGCGAGTTGTCGAAGGCGTGATTCTCCCTGGAGATAGCTAATTGATGGGTGAGGTTGGGAAAATGGCCAGGAAGGTATTCAAATCACCGTAGTGGTGGCTGGTGATTGATTTAGGCTGTAGCCCTAGATTTTGGCATGATCGAGAAAATGAGTGGTCAAGGAAGCTCTGGTGGATCGAGTTCCATCATACCCTGGGAAATTGAAGTGGGGACGAAGTCGAAGTCGCGGCCAAACGTTCAGACGCTCAGGCGATCGGAGAGATGAATTCGAGTGATTTCCAGGCTTTGGTTTCCTGTTCTTCATGGCGATGAGATACTCGTTTCCGAATACGAATTGATGTTGAAGTTTTGGTGGTCGAATTTGGATACGAAGGTGAATGTTGACTGGAGAAGATCATCGGCGGTGATCGAAGGCAAGCATTTCGCTTGTGCACATGCACATGGATGTTTCGAATATCTGGAAGATTTGAGTTTAGAGGAAGAAAATGTTCTCGAGCAAGTGATGTTTGACTCGAAGACATCCTCGTGAAAACTGGGTAATGGCTCGGGAAGACTCGCGTGGGCTAAACTGTTTATAATTTTTTTTTTAACTTGACAAAGTTTTAAAATAACAGGGGAAGGGAAACTCGAAGGGAACTCGGGGGTTTCCAGTTTTTACTCGAAGCATTTAGTGGTAGGCTCGGGTAATTTGAGTTGGTGCAGGCCTTAAGCCTGTTTGTTTTTAACTTTTAAATTTGGTTTAAAATTTTGGAAACTGAAATTTTAAACAAAGTTTTAAAGCAAATTTGGAAGTATGGATTCAAATTTAAAATTGTATCCTTGTTTGAAATAAATAGGTTGATAAAATTTATGATGTTTTAAAATTTAAATTGTTAAAAGTATATTTTAAAAAGGATTTTTAATTCAAATAAATTGGTTTAAAATCTTATAAATGTTAAGTGTTCTTAACATTTGATTTAAAAAGATTTTGTATATTTGATTTAAATATTGGTTAAAGTTAAATTGTAATCTATTTAAATCTTTTAATTTAAAATGAATTAAAAGAAAGATTTTAAAGTAAAATGTTTTAAAGACTTTTGTTAATAATAACTAAAGTAGTTAAAGGTTAATACTTTAGTCAAAAAGTAATTAAGATTTAATTATATAGGAGTAATTAAATTAATAAGGTAATTAAAGAATAATTGATAATTTAATTAATTAATTGATGAATAAGAGTTTATCAAGTTGTTTTAATAAATAATTGATTAAAGATTAATTACCTAAAGAAGTAATTAAAGAATTGTTAAATAATTAATGAGGGATCATTAATTAGGGATAAATAAATAATTAATTAATGAGATTAATTTTGGTAATCAATTTGATTAATAAATTAATAATAATCATTTATGGAAATTGGTTAAGTATAATTACTTAATGGAAGTAATTAAGGTAATTAATTACTTAAGGTAATTAATTAAATAATTTGATAAGTTAAATTAATTAATTTAATTAATTTAAGATAATCACTTGGTTATGTGATAAGTATAATTACTTAAATGTAATTAGTGAAAGTGTAATTACTTAGGAAAGTAATTAAAGTTAATTAGTGGATGTAATTAACTAAGGATGATATAATGAAAGTAATTTGAGTTAATTACTTTAAATAATTAATCAAGGGATTAATTAAAAGATAATTAATTAATGAGTAATTAATTTATGGAAGAGTAATTAAGGGTAGTTAATTACTAGATGAGATTAATCAAAGGTGATTAATAAATGTGACTAATTAATTATTAGATGTAATTAATTTAATTAAGAGTAATTAAGGATCATTAATTAATATAATTAATGATGTAATTAAGAATTGATTGATTAAGATTAATTAATAAATAATAAGTGATTAAAGTAATTAATTAATTTTAATTAATTGAGGATTAATGTAATTAAGTATAGTTAATTAATAGATGAAGTAATTAAGGATTAATTACTGAAATGGTTTAAGATAATTAATTTGTGAGATTAATTAAGTATTAATTACTTAAAGTAATTAAAGGGTAATTAATCAGGAATGATTAATTAAGATAGATACTTAGAGTAATGATTAATTAATTGGTTTAATTAATGATTAAGTAAGAAGGATTTATAAAATGAGGTAATTAATTTAATTCACTTTAAATTAATTAGAGATGATATAAATCATTGCTTAAGGATGGATGAATGAGATTGAATGTATTTCATTGTTTGATATCTCTGATGAGATATGATTGATATATAATATGGATGTTTGGTTGAATTATAATGATAATATGAGTTATCTGTTTGTGATGATAATATAGATTATCTATTGAATTATCTATCTTTGTGTATATAGATAAGAATTGAATTGTTTTAACCTTAAAACAACTTGGCCCTTAAAAGATACGTTTTGGATTTCGATGAGACCGGGATCGGGTTTCCGTATACCGGAATTCCAGGTCTGGAGACCCGAATACCACATCGATCCAAATTAACGATAGGTCGTGAATCTCAAGTGAAGATGAAGATTCAAAGTGCAAGGGTTATTGTCGTTAACTCTGAGGGTGATTCCAAAACGAGTGTAACGAGATAATGCCTTCGGTTTCGTTCGAACCCGGAACGAACTTGTATGGATTGAATGCTTTCAGAACATCGTCAGGTGGACGATGAGCATTCTAAGTGATGTGTTCTGATTTAAAGGTAAATCGTGACCTCAAGCCTCATCAACCGGGAATGGCTAAAACAGGGGAGGTGCAGCAAGGTTTCGTGGGTAGCACCCACTGAGAGTAAGGTCATCCCTGTCTAGAGAGTTCCTTCTTTTATTTCGGCTTAGTGGTGCAGTTGGCGACGGCCATCTGTGGGGTGATTTTATTCGGAATTATCCAGTAAGGGATGGTTCCGGCTTTGTGTTGCAGGGGATTGGGAGTGATCCTCGGTACGGTGATCTAGGCCCCGTACTGTGATGAGCGGTACCCCGGTAGCTCTGCCATTGTATGGAAATCCAAATTCCAATAAGTGATAACGGACCTGATTGTATACCTAGTATGCTGGAATTTAATAATGTAACAATTTCGGCTATTTCATATTTATTTGAAAACCCTAGACCCTATTATAATACAATCGAATTTCCTATCAAATGTTTTGGTTAGCGTAAGGTAAAAACTTACCCATGTTTATTTGTGGGGAGTCTTACGTGATACTTTTTCTTTCAAAAGGTTTTGAAGTTAAACAAGTTTAACCTGTTACTCACACCAGACCCATGTCTGACCCAAGTTGTTTATTTCTGTTTTATAAACTCTTGGGTACTCAAATTTTTACGAGTAGCCAAGGGATTCAGGTTTAGCTTTGACGAATTGTGGAGGAGCAATGGAGCAGGAGGCTTCAGCGTTCGTAGATATAGTATTCCGCTGTGTTGATATCTGTGTTAGAGTCTTGTATTGTATTTGAGTTGTAATATATAGACAGATGTTTATAACTGTCTAGTATGTGTTGTATAGTTGTGTAAACTCTGATAAGTGTTGTATACTATGTAATAGTTTATGTTATTAATATAATTTATTCTTTCCGCTGTGAGATAGTTGTTGTTGTTTCTTTCTTTCTTCTCTTCTTTTCTATTCTCTACCCCTTTCTTTCTTATTAATGATGCGTCATTCTGTGGAATGAGTGGCGGGTCATTACATTTCATAAGTGAATGGAAATTACAGAATTAAGATTGTGAAGTTATAAAAATGAATCGAAGTTGCGAAATAAAAGAATTTATAAGTAATTCACTTATAAATTAAAATTCTGATATAAAATTGAGTTATAAAGGAATTGGTTAATAAAGCAATTTTTATAAATTGAAGTCTTTATAAATAAGAATAGAATTTATAAACGTTGTTTATAAATTTGAAACTGGCTTATTTTGATAAGTAAATTCGTATAGCTTGTTAAAAAGATGTATATTCACAATTTTGGACCGTGAATATATTATTGAATAAAATGGACGTGTTTTGGGAAAGTGATATTTTAAAACGAAGTTAATTGTTTTAAAAAGATGTTTTAAAAGGCATTGAATATCGAAACCATAGATTTCAACATTCATTGTTGAAATAGACGTTTTCAAATATAAGGAAATGATGGACTATAACACTGTTGTTATAGTAAATGATTTCTGAAAGGAAATGTTTTGTATAGTATTGGGATTTATACATCTATCTAAATTTCGAATCCCTATACTAGTAATTTTGAGTTCTCGTAACGATGTTTTACGTAACATTCGTTTTAACTCAAATAAATATGTGAAAGAGAATGATTTCCTTAAAGAATGAAATATATACTTAATTTTGATTTAAGTATATTGAATATTTTCAAATGTTGAAAATAAATGGATTTGTGAATTACTTATTTTTAAATAAGTATGGAAATGTTTTTCCAAATATGAAATGTTGTGAATATATTCCGTAAGGAATAAATGATTTGAAATTCATTTTTGAAGTCGAAGTTGAAATGTTAAATGAGAATTTGAACAATTTGTTCAATTTGAAATATTTCAAAAAGATTGAATCGTTAAGTTAAAATTGAGTTTAACTTCGACATCAAAGACAATATAAGTTGAGCTTTGAATTTTAGATGATGATTTGGATTGCATGTCTAACATTGTGAATTGATGACATAGCAATTGATCTCTATTAAATATATATCTGTTGGTGGCGGAGAATTTATTCTCTTAGCTTAACACCCTTCTCTGAGACGTACGAGCTCAGAGGTTATATATCGATAGACATCAATTCTATGTTGAGAATTGACGATGTAAGCGTGAAATCCAAATTGAATGTGAAAGTCGATAATAAAATGGAATTATGAATATGAATTAGGTTTGAGATAACCTTAAATTTCCAAATCGACTTAGAGGAAAATTTTGAAATCCTCTATTTTGTTATGAATATGGATATGTAAGTTTTCAGAACTTATATATATGAATACGGTAAATTTGAAAACCGTTAGTTTAGAAAGACATTGTTATGGAAATCTTATGTATGTTTACATAGATGTTATATGTACGAAATGTGAAATGAAAGTACTACATATATGATATTATGTTTTCTAAACTGAGGATGTGGAAAAGTACCTTCCATTTATTATTGGAGAAGGTATTGGAACTCGTGAAGAGTGTCCATTTGAAATTCGTAGCTACGTAGAATTTACATTTAGTCAGAATGACTATTTGAATCAGAAATCCTTCGCGATAGATCATCGCGATGAGATTAGATTTGATTGATGATTAGCGTAATTTGAGGGGCGAGATGCCCACAGTTACAAGCGATTCCACTGGGATAGTGGCGTAACCGCCGAGTAAACTGCAATCTAATGCCAAGCGAAATTCGAGGGGCGAGATGCCTACGGTTACAAGCGATTCTACTGGGATAGTAGCGTAACCGCCGTGTGGACCGCGATCTATGGCAACAACCATGGCGAAATTCAAGAGAGATGTGAAATCTACGGTTACAAGCGATTCTACTGAGATAGTAGCGTAACCGCCGGGTAAACTGTGATCCATGGGGGAACGTGCTTTCCATATCCATTTTTTAAAAGAATTTTTAAAAGTATTTTCACTAGAAATTGAAGCAAGTATATTTAGTACTTGGAGATTTTTAGACCTACGCCTGGCCAGCGTATGCCTAATGTCTGTGAGAACGAAGATGGACTTGTTAAATTTCGAGTTAGCAAGTATTTTCAAACTGTAAATAGCAAATCAATAGTTGAAATTAGAATTACAAAAATTCCTACCTAATAAATTAAGGAAGAGGATCTTTGTAATGTTTTGAAAGTCCACAGCTTTGGAAGAGGTATATTATATAAATCTCTAATGTGAAGAATTTTAAGTTTGAATCTGAGTTGTAAATCGAAAATGTTGATAAAAGACTTTTGCGTTTTGATTTTAGAAATCAATGATTGTAGAAATCATTGAATTAAAGAAAAGAAGCAAAACTAGTGAGATTAAATAAATGAAATGAATCCTATATTCATTTATTTGTAATAAGTTTTAAGTTTAGGAAAAAATTGACTAGAGCATAAATATCGATGAAATTTTAACAACCTTTCCTTTTCGTGGACGAAAAGTTTTTAAGGAGGGGAGTTTGTAACGACCCTGAAATTTTGAACAATTTAAATTGAAAATATTTAATTAATTTTAAATATTTGAACGATGATTTGACTTGAATTTCAAATTATCAGAATGAATTGGTGATTAAATTTTGAATTTAATCTATTGAAAATTTAATAAAATTTGAATCTTCAATTTTAAGCCGGATAAAAATAATTTAAAGGCTTAGAAAATTCATATTGATAATACTGAAGGTAATAGAAGCTTCAGAATTGAATTTGAAAGCGATTTGTTCAGTTTTGAAATATTATCGTTTAAGTTGAATTTAAAAATAGCATTCCGAGGCACAGTCTCGGAAGTTGACGAAACCAGTTTCATTGGGTCCGTAATATTGAATTATTACTGGATTTCAAATTTCGTATTTATCGGAATTGTTTTGTAAATACATGACGTATAAACGCGTATAAAAATTAATCGAATTCAAATTGAATTTATGTAACAACTGGGGTTTTGCCCAATGTTATAATCATCAGTAAACGATTTAAGTGGACAGTTAAATTTCTGTTGTTGTTGGAATTTTTATAACAGTAAAATTTTCGTCAATTGGCAATATAAATTTGGTTGTTAAATTTTAGTTGGAATTTGTAAATCGATTGAAATTCTTTTGTTGAATTTTATTAATACAAAATAAATGAATAAATACACCTAGTAAGATTTTAACAACAAATTTAAACAAAACAAATTAAAGAAAATATCTATACAAAACAAATTAGGTTTTTAAAAGAAAAAAAAAATAAAAAAAAATAAAATAAATAAATATAAAAGTACCATACCCCATACCCTCAGCCACGTTCTTCTGCCATACCCCCCATCCTTATTATCTCTGTTAAAACACGTCGCACCCCCCTTCCCTCTTCAGATCGAACAAACGAAAGAAAAAAAAAGAAAAAAAATGGCGACTGGCGAATTTAGGGCTTCGTTTTAAATCAAAGGCGCCGGCTTCATCTTCCTCTTCGCTCGTTCTTCACCGCCGCGGCATCAACCCCATCTGCTCCGGTTCGTCGACGAAAGGTGAGTGGTTTTCGCTCCTCACATCTAATTCAATCGACAGTTTTTATATGACTTGAGATTATTCTGCTACTTGAATTTCGCGGCATTGATTTTGTATAAATTAGGCTTCGGCCATTTCTGTTGTTCTCGTGGTCATCTTTGTTCGAGTGCCAAACTCATTTTTATTGGGTCTTTCGAAGTGAATTCGTTATGCCAGGTTGTTTAGAAATGTTCGTATTCCTTTGATTTCGTTTTTGTTTAACTCGGTTTCGAACTTGAAGTGTTTGATTTCCATCCTTTTGACTTTGGGTTGTGAGGAGGTTTATGGATGATTTCTGCTGGTTTCAGCCTTTGATTGGGATTTCATTTAACTGTGCTTACCTCAAAAGCGCTATTTCAATTGTTATTGGAATATATATATATGTATTCATACATATATATACTTACGAGCGTTCTTGTTTGTGTTGTTAGCCGCCTCGGTTTTGGGTTTGTTCGAATCTGTTATCGTTGGATGTTGCATTTTTGGGTTGGCATCGGCTTTGAGTTGTTTTGAGTCCCATAGATTTGGCACTGTCTTGACTCTGATGATGATTTCTTTTGACTTCAGCCATTTGGATTCTAATTTGAACTGCTTCTTTGCATTCTTCGTCGTTTCTGACTTGAAGTCTCGATGACACTTTGATTATTGTAGACTTGTTATAGTCTGCATTATATCTGTCCAACTTCGTGCATTGCACTTGAGCATCTGGTCTCATGTTGCCTTTGTCTATGCCTGTTCACTTGACACCATACATGTGACATTTGTTGAGTCTGGGCATTCTTGTATTACTTGAGTACTGTAATTTTCGATTCATCATTGTTTCCAGGTCTTGTCTCTGTTCTTTGCATACTTGAATATGGTCTTGCACTTAACTTTGACCTGTCTGGTTCATCTTGTTTGCCAGTGGCATTGCTTTGAATTTGTGTAGTCTGACCTTTTGTTCAGTATAGTCATTGTATACGTGATGGACATTTGCTTGGTTTAAAACTAGTTCTCTGTCTCGTTTAAAAGTGATACTTTTATTTGTCTCTAAGTATGCTAGTGGGCCGGGTTCATCTTATAGTCTCTACTTAAACTTTGAACAGTCTGCATTGTTGTTATTTTTAACTGCTTGCTTTCACATGGTAGCTGGACTAGCCCGAGTTGCTGATCATTTGTATGCATACATTCTTGTATGCATATAGGTGTATGGCCACTGCATTTTGGAATCCCCTCTGTTTTGATTTTGGGCTGCTCTTGAGCTCCTGTGCATGAACTAGACTGCACTTGTATATATACACTTGTATACCATTAGTTTCAATAGCCTGTTTCAATATCCATATGGTTTTTTCCACTGTTGTTTTCTTTGCACCATTTATGTTGCAAGTATTTCTGGTCGAAAATGTTTGGTTGGCCTTTGCATCACTGTGTTGTAGTCTGTTACATCTGGACTTCGGCACTTGACTTTTTAAACAAGAAATTTATCACCTGACTTCAGTATCAATTCACAGTTTTCGAACTCATTGATGGGCACTGCTCATACTTGATACTTGATTTATTTTATTGCCACTGTTTCATTTTAGACAGACATGCATATACTTGAACTCATTGATGGGCACTGCTCATACTTGATATTTGATCACTGTTTCTGCCTATATGTGAATATATTGGTGGATTTGTACTGTCTGCATTCTGTTAATATTTTGACCCCTGCAGTATTGATGTGCTGATTTATAGTTGGAGTTCTGATGACATATTATACGTATTGGCGAGGCAGTGCACGCGTGCGTGCACTGCAGCCACCCAAACTCGACAGTTTTTGAATTGATATTTCCTTTGTGTCGGGATGCATTGATCTTTTATGCCGTATTGGCGAGGTCGTACACGCGTGCGTGTACGGCAGCCAATAACACTGTTTATCTCTGTTGATGATTTAAATCTGCTGATTTATTGTTTAACACTGTTTAGTGTTAAAATTTTCGTTATCCGAGTTCTTTGTTAAAAGAGTCGGATAGACGGGAATTATTGTGACTGTCGTCTATTTAAATTATTACTGCCTCTATGCACTAATAAACTGGTTTGAATTAGACTGACCTGTGTATTATTTTCTTTTGAATATAATACTCGGGTCAGACCGAGTATTTTTACAGCTTGAAGATTTTCGAGCAGCGAAGTTAGAGAGAGAGTAAAGGATCATTTATTTCGAGAAAATTGTATTTTAAATATTCCGTTGTATTAGTATAAAAAATTGTATAAACTCTGATGTATATAAAAGATTTATAGAAATGAAATAAATTCTCATTTGTTTTAAATTCATTGTTATTATTCTGTGTTTCTGTGGCTGATTCTGTTTAAACCTTATAAACTAAATAACAATTCTCCTTTTTGAACGTTTCGAGTTGGTTTAATTACCGACTGGAGGCGGTCAGAAGGGGGAATGTTACAAGGGCAAACTCACGCAAACACTCAGCGGCGACGATTCGAACGAGAATCGAATTTGACCCTTAAACCCATCATCCTGAACCAAACATCACCAGAAAAATCCTCGTCACCGTCGATTCCTGGCTCCAGTCGTCTCGCCAACCTCACCATAACTCCGCCGCGCCTTCCCGCACCCACGGCATAACTCGTGATCGACTCCGATTTCGTCACGACGTCGCGAAAACCAACAGAAGCTCGACGGCACAAACATGATGTAAAACCCTACCTTGCCTTTGCATATCCACGCCGGTCATCTAAAAATTCCAACTCCATTTTTCTGATGAACACCTTCTTCCCCTCGACCTTCAGGTCCAATCACTCCGACCATCTCGCCGTTGATCGATGATAATTGCTCGAAAAAGCCCAAATGTTCAACACAGGAATACACATCAAATTCCCAACTAAAAATCATGATATATACATCAAAATTCATGATTTTCTATATTGAATTCAATCATGTAATCAAAACTTAAAATTGGACTAATAAATTTTTTTGACCCAATTTAATTTTTACTGTAAATTTAAAAATCCCAAGCCAATTATTCATTTTAAATACCTGTAATTATTTTTAGGTGAGATATTACATGATTTCAAACATCTTTCATTTACAAATCAAGGGCTATCAGAGATTAAATGATGAGATATTGGTTTTATTAAGTAATCAAGTCTGTTATCAACACACAAAGGCTATATTATAACTATACAAGCATTTAAACATTCATATACAAACATGCATTTAATTCAATTCAAGTATTTCAGATAACAGCATGATATTCATTCAAAATAACAAGATGAAATCCAGGATTTAAAACTGTTTTTAAAATTTTATGTTTACTCACCAGAAATTTTGAACAGAGACAGAAGACAAATTTTGTTTCCAAGCTTGTTTGATTTTGAATTTATTTTTGCTTTGTTGAATTTTAATCTAAAATTGATCTTCCTTATCTGATCTCAGGTTGCATTAGGTGATTTTGAAACTGCTATTGAATTTGCCTTTGATCTTCTTTTGATTGATTCTTTTCTCAGATTTGAATTCCCAGATTTTATTTTCTTCTTACTTTGATTTGTTTTAGTTTTTTATTGAAGAAGAAAAGAAGGATTAGAGCTGAGAGATAAAAATGAAAAAAAAAACAGATTTCTTTTTAATATTTAAAAATTTATAAACTTTAATTATCAAAGAAAAAAAAAATAGCCACTTGTCCTCTTATGTGCTAAATGGCTTACACATATACGTATATTTTTTACAAATGTCTTTAAATTAACTTTATAAGCTTACAAGTGTTAAACTTGTCTTTTTATTAATTTATTTAAGCCATATATATATATATATGTAATATTTACATGTATATAATGTATTTATTTTTATAATTTATGCTTTTAGATTTTAATAAATATACAAATGTGAATTTAAGTAAATACTTGTTTATAAATAACTTATGTTTTTGAATCAAATAAATGTATTATATGCTTGTGGATTTTATTTTAACTCTGTATATTTTTACAACCCAAAATGTCTGTTAAAATGAAAGAATATTGAAACAAAGGAAAATGAACTTTTAATTAAATCCTATTTAAACTCAAGCTTAAAATATATTTTTTAAATAATCAAGAAATTATCTTTGTTGATAATAAATATAAATTTTTAAATTTCAAATATCCTTTGGAAAGCATTATGTTAAATTATAATTTCCGAATTTCAAACTATGTATATATTTAAAGTTTGAAAACACTTTATTAAATTTAAAACAATATTTTTCGATTTCCAATATATACAAATATATACATTTTAAATGGAAAACATTTTAACCTTAGTTTGAATCTTAAAACATAAATCCAATTCACAATATATACATACATATATATTATAATTTAAAAACATTGTTTTTATTAAATTAAAGACTTCCTATTTATAATATATATACCAATATATATATACATTATAAATAGAAAACATTTTTATTAGCTTTGAAAGATAAATCTTACAAATTTTAAATTGTCAGAAAAGACATTAATAAATATTGCCAAATAAAATATTATTAGTTTTTAAAAGAATTAAACTTGACAATTTATAAAATAAAATTATCAAGTCAATTTAATTACTAATAAAGATTATTAAATTGATATTGCCCAAAAATTCTGGGTCATCACACCTTTATTACCTTCTTAAAACAAATTCATTCATTGGTTTTCGCTCTCACTCTTTATCAGCTCTTTACCAAAAATTCCAAGGCCTCCATGGCATAAAATTCCAAAAATAAAAATTCAAATAAAATAATAATATTTAATGTTGTGTTATCTATAGATTCTTGCAAAATCTAAAGGGTAATTCATTCAAATCTATGAGTTTTATTCTTCATTCAAGGTGTGATTATTTTAGCTACATCCTAAGATAATTTTTTGATCTTATTTGGATATGTAATGCATGATGATAATATAATTTAGATCTCATATATGCCACATTTCATTTGATTATATGTTCATCTTGTATGTATAGTTTAGATCCTAAAAATCATACAACGAATCTATATATGCCTATGTTGTCCAGTCAAATTATTGAAAGTCTATAGGATCATTACAAATAATGCAACTTATATGTATACGTGTGAGAATGTATATTACTAACTATATTAAGCAAAGAACAATAATTAAATATAAATAAGATAAATAATAAAAATGATCACACCAGATATTTTATACTACTTTGACCTCCCGTCTTGCATCCAGTCCCGAAGCTCCCCTTCGGTATTTCATTTTAACCAACTAAGCCTGGATTCGCCTGGAGGAATAGGCTAATATAAAAGTATATCTTGACAATCTTGTGTTCCAAATAACACAAATTTTGACTGGTAGTACAAATCTTCATATGATCTCCTTTGAGTATATGAATATGAATGCTTTGAGTTGTAGGATGTAGTTTAACCAAAATTATATTTTGGTTATGTTAGATTGAGAGTATGTAAGCAATGAATGCATAAGAGATTAATAAGAAATCAAGAGAGAATAGTTTCAATTAATTCAATTCAGTTGTTTTCTAAATCTCAATCATGGTAGTATTTATAGATTTAAAGAGATGCAGATGAAGAGTTGTTAATGTTAGATAAGACCTATTTATTTTAATGGCTGCAACCTTTCGATGAAGAGTTGATTTCTATTCGTTCAATAGAGGTGCATATTTAGAGTTATTCAGTTTTTTAAATGATAGATGTCTGTAGGACAATCTTAGACGTCTATGGTTTTTCCTCAAACGTCTGTGAATGGTAAATGCGGTTTTTCAATTTATGATTAGTGTATATTAAATCATGTGTGATCGTGTGTGCATATATACTTAAGGAGACCTTACAACGTTTCATCTAAGACTCTTTATACACTAGAATAACCGTACTAATCATAGTATGGTCGATAGATCTTTGTTTGTCTTCAAGTCCCAATATCTTCGAGCATGTTGTCATCTCGTAGTATACATGTTATCTTGATAAGATGAATATAATATACATGATTGTATAGTTGTTGTGTAACAACCCGCATATTTATCGATTTTATATTTAAATATTTTATTTAAATATAACATCGTTCGTCGGATTATAGTCCGAAAATCTACTTTTTGCATACGGTCGAATTAGGACTCAAGACCACTTCCATTGAGTTCAAAATGACGTTTGCGACCTTTTTGAGTATAAACCTTGATATGTTTGGAGCTAGCCAAAAATTTGACCATTTTCACTTTGGGTTTGGGTTTGGGTTCAGCCCTATGTCTAACTTAATACTCAAAGCTGAAACCCCCCTCTTCATTCACTCCCTCCCCCTCTACTTTTCAGTTCTAAAGAGATTAATGGTGAGTGGAATGGGAAATTAAAACTCCAAACCCTAGTTTCCATTTACAAATCAAGTTCTAGCTCCAAACTAATAGAAGAAACTTTGGTAAGCCTCCTCTTCTTCTTCTCCAACTCATTCTTTTACCAATTTCAGAAATTCCTAAACCTAACTTTGGGAATGTTCTCCTTTTTGAGCATAGATTAAAGCTCATTTGGGTTGTGTTGAAGAGTGGTTGATTCTCCCTTTGCTTTCAAGCTCCTTCTTCATTGTTTTTGTTTAAAGGTGAGATTTTTATCTCACGTCTTAGTCTATAACTATCTTCGATTGTTAGGTATGAATTCCTAACACTTATTCTTGTGCAATTGCTTTTGGTTTGGATTGATTTGGTGAATATGCCAATTTTTAGTGTTTTGAGTTCAATTCTTTGAAAATCCTAACTTTGATGTTTTGATCATATTTTTGGTGATGAATCGAAGAGCTTATATGGCCGGGTAGTCGATGGGCGTAAACCCTTAGTGTCGTTGCTCGACCGATTGCATTTCGGAAGGGATTGGCATTCATTTGATTGGCATGGGAGTGCTGGAAACAGGCTCCGGTCGACCGACCTCAGGGTCCGGTCGACCGACCTGCTACTCTAGCATTTCCTTGCCTCTGTTTTGGGGAGTGCAGGTTATAGGCTTCGGCCGACCGATCTCAGGGTCCGGTCGACCGACCTACTACCCGAGAATTTCTGCCTCTGGTCTAGTCAACCGAACTCAGTGAGTCGGTTGACCGACCTGCTCCTATTTGCCAATTTTTCCTATATTTCCTATTTGTTTGAATTTCCAACTTTAATCGATTCGTGTTGTTTCCCTTTTGTTGTTATCATTTATTACCGACTTTGATGACTTCTTTTCTTCGGGACTTTTGGGAATATCCATTTTGATGGATTCGGTATCGATTTCTTTGGATTTTATTCACGTCTTCGAATGTGAATTTTTATGATTGATTGTTTCTACAATCACTTTTATGATTTGTCACTTCAAAATATAAAGGTTTTCTATACTAGTATTAAATATCAAAACTTCTTCATCAAAACGATTTCAACTCTATTTTCAATATCAAAGCTCGTTTCTTAAAACCGTTTTCCAATCTATTAGTATATACAAACCTTTACCTCATTCGTATGAGAAAATCTAATTAAACGGCTTAGCAAAACAAGTGGTATGAAATGCTTGCGTTTACTTCGTCGGTTAATTTATGGACTTGTTCGATTGAAACTCTTGTGACAATTTCCTAGTGGAGATCTACAGTTTGTTCGTAAATATTTAAGTTAAGCTAGTGGTTATGGGACATGAAGCTAAACTCATATATTTACTGGCTTAGTGTAATTGACACTTCCTTATGATCATGACGATCATTCTTGTGATTTAGACTAGCGATTGAGCGATGTCTCTTTGTCCGCGAGGGAGACTAGACCCCGCTTGGGTGATGTTTCTACTCACATATATGGGGCCGCACCCCATGGTCTTTGGGCCGTCAGTGTGTCAAAGGCCTTCGGGTCATCCGTGTGTTCGAAAAATTAAATGGATAGCTTCCATGAGATAGCTTCTCGTCCGTGTGTTCGGACTTGCCTTCGGGCCATCCGTGTGTTCGGAAAATTAAATGGATAGCTTCTCGTCCGTGCGCTCGGACTTCCCCCTTTTAGTGATTTCTGGATTTCGTGTGTTGATTTCTGGATTTAGTGCTTCACCAACTTTTGTAATTTTCATTGATATGATATCAGTTTTTATTGTGTATTGGTGAATTGGTGTGTCATTACCTTTTTATGGGTTTGGATCTTCGAGAAGATCCTTGAGAAATTGATTAATCTCTTGTTCCTTATCATTTACATACTTATAGTAGTACGACGTTATGGTTATTACATGTTCATGTCATGTCGTTTACTTTATACCATATCATCTTATATTTATAGCTAGACTGGTCCGTTTATTATTTTCTTATAAATAATACTCGGGTCCGACCGAGATGTTATAGGTGCTTCTGCTTGACTTCTCTTTTGGATTATTCTGACTTTTGGCTAACTACATAGATTAGTAGTTTTTGGATGTACACATTTGAGATATAGACTCTATGTTGTGTACTTATTCTTTTGTATAGCACGTGATGCTATTCTTTTGTATTATCGTGGATCTTATTTGACCACTTCTCTGATGTACACTTTCATGTGTTATATTCATATCTATTTTCGCCTTTGTGATATGAATTGTCGTGACTGATTTGTGTTATGTTTATTTCTATATTTGTTTCCGAAGTCCATATAGCCACTGTGTAGTATTTTTGAGTTTGTATCGGTATGTCGGATTTCCTCTTGAGATGAAAAGTTATATTTTTATCTGTCATATCGGTACTCGTACAAAGCAATTATACAGATGGTCGCTCCTCAACAGCCTTATTCTCCGTGCTAGTTGACGGCATTACCTCGCAGTGCCCTTGGCTGGTGTGGGTATAGAGGTGGGGCGTCACATGTTGTCACTGAAACATTGAATGGAGGTTCTAACATTTCCCCCTTTTGATGATGACAACTATACAATCAAAATAGAAAAGAAATATTATAGTCATTTATAATCAAAATAGAGAATGTTCGCATAAAGAAAATATTGTATCCCCCTATGTGCATGCATAAATTTCTCCCCGTTTGTCATTATCACAACAGAAGAAATGACATAAGATGTTTAGATAGTAGTATGTTATAGATAAGATGTAACGACCCGTAATTTTCGACAATTAAAACATTAATTAAATAAGATGTTGGTGTTAATATTAGAAGAAATAAAAATTTGTGATTTATTAATGAGAAAATAACTAGACTGAAATGTAATAATGTGATTTAATGTAATCAATAACTACTTTAATGCAATTTCAATTAATAGAAATGATTGTAAAATTATAATTGGTTATAAACTGTAAATGAGGAAATAAACCAAATGTTGTATTAAATGGTGAAATTATATGTAATTAATTGAAATTGGTTAATATAGAATAATTAATCAGTATGTGAATTTATTAGTTTTGTTTGTTAACATGAAACATAGAAATGTGTTTGAAATTTTAAGTTATAACAATTGTTTAATTAACATTGCATTATTTAATCCGTTGAAATTAAAGTGTAAATCAATTGCAAATAATCTAATTTAATATTGCAGTAAATATGAATTAAGATGATAATTGTAGAGTATTAATGTAATAAATGGTAAACCAATGTTAACTATGTCTATAAAGTAATGATTGATTGAATAATAAGATTGAAATCAAAATAAATTTATTTATTTGGATTTTAAATTATAATTAATAAATTTATTACAGTTGAAACTGAACAATATAATTAGTGTAATATTTAACATTGAATTTATATGGAATTTTTTTTAAAATATTATAAATTACTTAGTAATCAAAAATGATAAAAAATGATAGTTATTAAATTTGAAATTAAAAAAGTGATTTAATCAATTTAATAATAATTTATTTAATTAACGTGAGCCATTTTGGCCACTGTCTCAGATTTTGACGAAACTAATTTCATCGGATCCGTAACAGTGAATTACTGTAGAATTTCAAGTTTCGTAACGATCAGACTTGTCGTTTGATCGTACGGGCTCGAAACGTGTAGAAATCAATTTAATTGAATTCAATTGAAATAAGCTGATTTTAAAGCTAACTTCTTCATCCAATGGTATTTGGACTTGAAACCTGTTCCATTGAATTTAAAAATATCAAAAACATCTATTTTGATATATTGGATGACCCACTTTCATTTCGAAAGCGAGACAGGCTTTTCGGGTCGCTATTGTCATTCATACTAATTCGATACGTGTTCATTATTCTTATCGGGTTTTGTTCATATAAATAGCTTAGTCTTTAAACCCTAGCAGCCTTTCTATTTCTTATTCTGTACGTACTGAAATTTC
This sequence comes from Allium fistulosum, assembly GCA_030737815.1. Classification (NCBI taxonomy): domain Eukaryota; kingdom Viridiplantae; phylum Streptophyta; class Magnoliopsida; order Asparagales; family Amaryllidaceae; genus Allium; species Allium fistulosum. Next base: position 500,853,346 of record CM060901.1, read on the forward strand.
TATCGTTTCTCTTTTCTCAATGGTTGAAACCTAATTCCCAAATTCAAATTCAAATCAAAATCAATTCCAAAAATTCAAACTCCTCAAAACCCTAACATATTATATATCGTTGTAAAGCTCTCAACGAGCGTAATCCACTACCACAATTTGTTTTCCAATTGAGTGCATTGTTTGACCAGAAGTCGAGGATGAACCTCGGCTATCCATTTCTAGGGTTTACGATCCAAAGGTGGATCATCGACCATTTGACGATCGGAAGGTGGCTTTGGGAAGGTGGTGTCGAGCAGGTCATGATGATGATATCCATTCGTCTCATATGTGATCGAAGCTGGCCAAAAAATTCATAATAGGCCAGTGGCGGCGGACGTCAGGGTGGAGGCCGGATGGTTCGTCGTGGGTATTGGGGGGAGCGGCTTGGTGAGAGCTTCTCAATGGAGTTGTTCGATCGTGAGCTATTGGGTCGAGGCGGCGGCCAAAATTGCCCAAAGGCGACGACTGCTAGGGTTTAGTCAAAGTCGACCGGCGCTGTAGTGTTTCAACGCGATGAAGAGACGATGTCGTGGTAAGCTTATTTTATTTATTTTAATTTTTAATCGTTTAATGTTCTAATATGCATAACTTTTACGTACGAGGTTGGATTTACGCGCCGTTTGATTCATTGGGATCGTATTGAAATTACAGACATTTTGGAACATGTTTGGATGAATCCTAAGACTGTTCAATTTTGGACCTTATTTTTGATTTCAAATCGATTTGAAATCAAAGGTGAGTGTTTTAACCCACTCACAACTACTAAATTGTCTTATGTTAGTTAAATTGAATTTATGATGTGATTAGAAATTGATTGGTTGATGTTTGGTATATTTAAATTATCATTCCAGTTAAATATGGCCTTTTATTGCATTTAATCGTCATTTAATTTAATATTGAATTTAATTGTCAATTGAAAACCTGTTTATGATAATCAGTCAATTGTTGTTATTTATGTGTTGATCTGAATGGTGATTGTGGTGGATGTTTGATTGTTGATATTGGATGACTGGGTGTTATATTTTTATATTGTTATAACACTGCAAGTTCCCTTAGTTATTGCTAGGAAAATCGCTATGGGTTGAAATGATACATACCCGAATGATATATAGATTAGGGAAAAATCGTTATGGGTTGAAATGATAAACCCAAGCGATTTTATGGATTTTGAATTTATTTTGGGATTGCGGGTTGAAATGATATACACCCGTAAATTTAAATTTATTGCGGGCTAAAATGATATATGTCTATATCACGTGACCATAGAGTAGAAAATTATATACGGACACCGGATTGGTTAAATTAAATGACTTTAAAATCCTTAAAATTTGAATTCAGTTAAATGATATTTTGAAATAAAATTTAATTTATATAAACTGCATTATTTTCGGAAATCCGAGTTTTAAATTTTGAAATTGGAGTTGGTTTAATGAATTGTTTAAAGAATAAAAATGGAAATTTCAAAGTGAATTCTGAGATTTAAATGAAATTTATCAAAATTGAGCCATTGAAAATGTTTGAATAATTTAACTCTGAAATCTATGAAATTTAAGTGCTTTAAATTTGTAGTTCAAACATGAGTTTGAAATCGATATAAATTGAAGGGTTTTATGGGAATTTGAATTGAAAGATATTTAGTTTTGTTGAAATCTGGATATGGTCCTGATTTGTTGAAATGGAAAAATTGGATTAAATATGATATTTATTTCAAATTTATTATTTTAATATCAACCGTTTAAAAATATATTATTTTAAAATCCGGATTATTAATATTTTTAACTATTAAACTAATTTAATCTATTTTAAACCATTTTAATCGATTTAAATTATTTGAAATTATTTTAACATAATTTAATCTATTTTAACCAATTTTAAACTAATTAACCCAGTTTAATCTATTTAAATATATTTAATCTATTTTAAATCTATTTAATCTATTGTAAATCTATTTTAACTATTTTAAATCTATTTAAACTATTTTAATCCTTTTTTTAACTATTTAAGTATTTCAAACTATAAAAAAATTATTTTAAACTATGCTAAACTATTTAAACTATTTATAACTATCTAAACTATTTTCTAAATTTCAGACTGTGTAAAGTGGAAGTGTTTATTTTTAAATCCTTGATTTAAAGCGAATATGGTTAAATGATGTTATAACCTAAGTTGAGATTTGAAATGATATTTTCTAGTGAAATGACATATTTGAGTAAATATGATTTCGAAAGTGATATGGTTTTGAGAATATGATATTTTGATATCAATTATGAATCGATTTTTGGAAATGTAAAAGAACCATCTGGTGTAAAATAAGCGTTTGGTTGTTAAAGAAACCAGGATCGGATATTGTCATACTCTCTGCCAATACCGAAAACCACTTTAACAACTGTGTACGTGGTGGAAATTCCAGAATGAAGTAGGATTTGTAACGACCCACCTCTTTGGACGCTTTAAATCGACGGTAAACCACACACGTTAGACTCAAACCACTCAAAAGGGAGGATTGTTATGGGGTAAATACGAAAAGAAGAGAAAAGAAAGAAAATAAAACAAAGAATCTCACAGCGGAATGACAAAATATAATAATCAAATAAACAGTTCATGAAGCTGTTTACAAATATACTAGATTACACCTTTACAATACAAATCAGAGTTACATACAACATAATTAAATAAATAATGTAGCGGAATAACATAATGCAGTAGTATAAATATAATAAATAGTAATAGTACTAAATCTTTGTCTTCGTTTGCCAGAAAAGTAGTCTTCGATACACTGAAAAGCTCAGACTGATTCGAGCGAATTGAAAAGACAAAACACTCGAGTAAGAACTAAAAGATCTTATGTAAGTTACATCAACAGTAAATAAATATGAGTGCAACGGCTCGGAGATGTTTACGGGTTTTGACATTTCCTATCCAGTGTCAAACGTGAGTGCAATAACTTAAGAGATGTTTGGGATTCCATCTCCTAAGGATCCGTTAAACTATCTACATACATAGTACAATACGCTATTATAATAGTGTCTACATATTATTAAGGCGTTACCCATACCCCCCTTAACACATTTTTATATATTCCTGTAGTATATACAGTACCGTAACTCCTCCGTAAACTGGAGGGCTATCAGAGGGCACTCCATAGGTACGGTACAAACCAAACTCGTAGAAGGCGCGATAAGGAATGTGACAAGGCACGCGAGGCAATACCCAGGGTAGGATTCTACCATTTTGCGGATCTGGACTGGTGATAACGCATAGCAGCTACTACCGCCCACACTCCCATAATCAAAATCGAGGGGTGGCCAACAAATCAATCACAAAGTCATAATATGGTATCGAAAGCATGTCCGATCGGAGATGCGACCTCACTTGGCCCTGCGTGGCTCCCTTTTTAGTCACATCAAGCTGACTCGAGGGAGGCAGGGCTACGTAAATACCTCATATAGAATCGTTCGCCAAACTATCCTACTTCATTTTGGAATCTCCACCACGTGCACAGTTGTTAAAGTGTTTTTCGGTATTGGTAGAGAGTATGACAATATTTGATCCCGGCCTCTTTAACAACCAAATGCTTATTTCACACCGGATGGTTCTTTTACATTTCCAAAACCATTTCATAATTGATATCAAAATATCATATTAAATTCAAACCATATCACTTTCGAAATCATATTCACTTTCCAAATCATATCGATAAGATAGGTTAATTAAATTCTCATTTCAAAATCATCATATTTACTCAAATATGTCATTTCACTCCAAAATATCATTTTAAATCTCAACTTAGGTTATAACATCATTTAACCATATTTTCCATTAAATCAAGGATTCAAATATAAACACTTCCACTTTACACAGTCTAAAATTTAGAAAATAGTTTAGATAGTTATAAATAGTTTAAATAGTTCGGCATGGTTTAAAATAAATTTTAAATATTTAAGATACTCTAAAATAGTTTAAAAATAGATTTAAACTAGTTTAAAAGGATTTAAGATAGTTTAATAGATTTAAAATAGTTTAAATAGATTTAATAGATTTAATAGATTTAATAGATTTAAAATAGATTAAATGGGTTAATTAGTTTAAAATTGGTTAAATCAGGTTATTGAAAATAGTTTAAAATAGTTGAAAATAGATTTAAATTAGTTTAATAGTTAGAAAACCTTAAAATCAGGATTTTAAAACAATAAATCTTTAAATAGTTTATATTAAAATAATTAATTTGGAATTAATATCAAAATTAAACAATTTCTTCGATTTCAACACATCTAGACCATGTCCAACTTTCAATTCAACTAACTAAAACTGGATTTAAAATTTAGATTCTCATTAAACCGTTTAACCAATATCGATTTCAAATCCATGTTTGAATTATCAATTTAAACCACTTCAAATTAAATAGATTTCAAAGTTATATTCAAACAATTTCCATAACTCAATTTCGATAAATTTCATTGATGCTTCAAAATTTCAACTTTGAAATTTCCATTTAATTCCTTAAACAATTCATTAAATCAATTCCAATTTTAAACATTTAAAGCTTGGATTTTGAAAATAATTCAGTTTATACAAATCAAATTTTATTTCCAAAATAATGTTTAATTGAATTTAAATTTTAAGGATTTAAAATCAATTAATTTAACCAATCCCGTGTCCGTATATAATTCTCTACCCTATGGTCAAGTGATATAGATATTTATCATTTCAATCCGCAATTATTTTATATTTACGGATATATATCATTTCAATCCACAATCCCGAATTTAATTTCAAATCCATGAAATCGCTTGAGTCTATCATTTCAACTCATAACGATTTCCCCTAATCTATCAGATCGTTCGCGTATGTATCATTTCAACCCATAGGGAACTTGCGATGTTAAAACAATATAAATATAACATCCAGTCATTCAATATCAACAATCAGACATCCTTCACAATCATCATTCAGATCAACAAATAAATAACAACAATTGATTGATCGTTAATAATAGGTATTAACAGGCAATTTAAAATTCAATATTAAATTAAATAGCAATTTAATTCAATAAAAGTCAGATTTAACTAGAATGACAATTTAAATATACCAAACATCAACCAATCAATTTCTAATCACATCATAGATTCAATTTAACTAACATAAGATAATCTAGTAGTTGTGAGTGGGTTAAAACACTCACCTTTGGTTTCAAATCGATTTGAAATCCAAAATAAGTCCCAAAATTCAATAGTCTCAGAATTCGTCTAAACTAATTTCATAATGTTCGGAATTTCGATATGATCGTAGCAGAGAAAACCGCACATAAATCCGACCTTGTACGTAAAATATATGTAAGTTAGAACGATTTCAAAATTAAATTTAAATATGAAAAAGACAAATCTCTACCTAGCCACATCAGCCATACGTGACACGCTCGAAACCCTACTAGCCCAAACTCGTACACGATGAACACTGATAGCCACCACCCTAGATCGCCAAACTCCGCCGCCTAGGACCACCTGCCCCTTGATCGAACATCACCCATGTGACGAGCGACTCCGGCCGACCCTACCTTAGCCACCACGCCTCCTCCGCCAGCCAATGCCCTCCGCCGCTGCCTAGCTAGGTCATGATTTATAGGCCAATTCATTCGACTTCATGAAAAACCAACCACATAGACGTGAGCTACTCAACATCCTCTACCCACTAGCGCTACTCGATCGTCTTATAGTCGCCGATCTGCCGTTGAGTCTCCACGACCACACATGAACGGTCGAAATTAAAACACTGATTTCTGGACAAATGGTGATTTGATTCGAGAAACGAATTGTTGCAGTGAGTTACGCTCGTCGGGAGCTTCGAAACAATATATAATATGTCATGGTTTGGAGGAGTTTGAAATTTGAAATTGAATTTTGATTTGAAATTGAATGGGGAATTTATGTTTTCAGCCATCGAGAAGAGAGGAACGACCGAGATTTTAGTACGTACAGTAATGAGAAATAAAAAGGTTGCTAGGGTTAGAACAAGACTATTTATATTGTAACGACCCAGAATTTTGAACGAATTAAATTGAGAATATTTAATTTATTTTAAATATTTGAACGGTAATTTAATTCGAATCCCGGATATAACTTTGAAACTGACAATTAAATTGTGAAATTTAATCTATTGTGAGTTGAATAAAAATTTGAATCTTCAATTTTAGGCTGAAGAAAATATTTCGAAAGCTTGTAAAATTTATATTGATAATACTGAAGATAACAGAAGCTTCAGAATTGAATTTGAAATTGAATTGTTCAGTTTTGAAAATTATATCGTTCGAATCGATATTTAAAAATAGCCGTCCGAGGCACAGTCTCGGAATTCGACGAAACCAGTTCCATTGGGTCCGTAGTATTGTATTATTACCGGATTTCAAATTTCGTGTTAATTGGAGTTGATATGTGAGCATACGACGTATAAACGCGTTTAAATTTTAATTGAATTAAATTTAAATTTAAAATTTGTCAACACCATTCCTCCCTTACTGTTATCTTCCTTTGGTTACGCCTAAAATCACGGCTAAATCGTGCTGAGCGTGCTTCCTTCAAATCTTAAATACTTTCTTCCTTCGTCAGTTAAATCCACAATCGAACGAGAGAAAATGAAAATAAAAATGGCCGTAGCCCACTTCCTTATAAATTCTCGTTCGAGCGAGCGAAACCCAAACCGCATTCAAATCAGAAAATCACGAAAACCCCTCTTCTCCAAATCAACTCGTTCGAGTCACTCACGACTGGGGAGAGGGGAGGGGCGACATCGATTCAAAATCGAATCAAAGCCGAGTCCAAGGCGGCGGCATCTCTTGGTGGCTCCCGTACGTGAGCTCGAGCACGAAAAGCAGTGATGACGGCAATGTCTGGGGAGTCGAGGCAGCAGTGGTCGCGAGCACGAGGAAGGTAGTATCGCGCGATGCGAGTGTGAGGCGATGTCGAGCAGAGGATGCTCGTGCGAGGTTCGATCGACGTAGAGGGCGAGGGTCAGATGAAGGCCTGCAAACTCGAACGAGGCCTGGGTGCTCGTGGTAGGCGGGTTCATGGGATCGTGATGTACTGTTGGATATCGAACTCGAGTTCGATCGCAAGGAGGGGTTGACTGCATCATTGATTTGTGGCCAGTCGAGTTCGAGCATTGTCGAAGTCGCGAGGAGGCTGGCAGCGAGTATTGGAGATGGGCTTCGATCGCGAGAGGATGGTGGTCGAGCCTTGAAATGATCAAATACAGTAAGGTATTTATAAAAATTTTTTCAAATCAATTTAGAATTGGAAATTAATCTGTTTGATAAGTTTATAAAAAATTATAGAAGATTTTATATACAGATAAAGTTTCGAAATTTAAAAATAATGTATTAAGGTAATTTATCTGGCTAATAAACTTATTCAATTATTTTGTCACTTAAAAAGAATAAATTTTTAGTTGAGATGAAATTTATGATTTAAAATCGATCATTGGTTAATTTTATTTATCAAATGGAGTTTAATTTATTCGATTGATTCGAATATTTATAAATTGTGTAAATATTTATACAAGGTCGAATACAATGACGAAATCGAGGCTGGAATAAAAATGGATTGCAAAATGAAAACAAAGGTAAGATCTTCTCACTCAGATTTATAATTGAATTGCAGTTATTGATTGATTTGTTTGAATGTGCTATTAGATATGATAGGATATATCTATATATATAGCAGTATATACATATTGGCATATGTATATATTGGATTGATGATTTCCCGCCTCGTATAGCGGATGAGACCCTATTGCGCCGTTAGTAAGCGGATTTTTATAAAAACCCATATACCGCGATATTCCACCTCGAAGTGGAATGGTATTGTGCTAACGTCTTTGGATGCAGGGAAACAGGTTGGAGGGATCCAACTAGATTCCTCACCAGTAGTTAATTATTTACAGGATTGATGTATATTCTGTTATCATATGTTGATATATGATGTTGATGTTGTGATTGACTAAATGATGCGTTGCATCATTGGATTCAATTTTTGAAGTTTTAAAATAACGATTTTAACTTTAAAAGAGATTTTTAAAGTGATTATTTGTAAATATACGTTATTAAATTTTTGAATTAATTTACAAACGTTAAAATTATTAAAGTTATAAAGGTTAAGATTTTGGTGAAATATAACCGAGAGGTGATTTTTGAAATAAACAGTTAAGTAATTTATAAAATAGTTTAAAATTTGAATTTTTGAATTATTAAAAACGAGGTATATAAAAGATGTATGAAATTGATATTTATCAATTAAAATTATTGGAATTTTAAAACGAGTTTTTTTTATAAGTGTTAAATTGTAAAGATATGAAACTTATAGAATTTTAACTTGGGAAGATAGAAAATTTATAGGATTATAAATTATGAAGTTTGAAGTTTATAGATTTATAAAGTTTGAAGTTTATAGATTTATAAAGTATGAAGTTATAAAATGAATGAAATTGTAGAATAAAGGCTGATAAGAAATTTACTTGTAAATTGGATTTTTGCCTTTAAGTGGGATATTTATAGAAATTGTTAATAAAGAAGATTTATAAACCGAAGTTGTTATAAAACAGAAATGGAATTTATAAGCGTTGTTTTATAAATTCAAAATCAATTGAATTTGATGAATTAAATACTGAAATGTGATAAGTGAATTGTATTCACGATTTTGGACAGTGAATATATTGTTAAGAAAAATGGATTTATTTTTGAAGAAGTGACATTGAAAATGAAGTTAAACATTTAAAAGATGTTTTAAAATATATTGACTATCGAAATCATAGATTTCAACATTTATTGTTGAAATAGACGTTTCGAGAAATAAGGAAATGATGGACTATAACACTGTTGTTATAGTAAATGATTTTCGAAAGAAAATGTTTTATGTAGTATTGGGATTCACATATATCTATCTTAAAATCCGAATCCCTATACTAGTGATTTTGAGTCGTCGTAACGATGTTTTACGCAACATTCGTTTTGACTCAGATTGATGTTGTTAAAATAAATGATTTCCTTAAAGAATGAAATATATACTTAATTTGATTTAAGTATATCGAATATTTTCAAGTGTTGAAAATGAATAGATTTGTGAAACACTTATTTTTAAATAAGTATGGAATTGCTTTTCCAATATGAAATGAACGTTTTGAGAATTTATCCTTGTAAAGATAAATTGAAATTGAATATTGAAATCGATTTGAAAAATCGAATATTAGTAGATATTCGAAAAATATAAATTCAATATGGAATTTATAAAAGAAAAGGGAATTGGTTTAAAAATAAACGTTGATTTATTTTAGAAGTGTGGAAATTATATATCTAGTAAAGATATTTTTGAAGATGAAATAATTTGGAAAATTATTTGGAATCTGATGATGTTGCACATCTTTATTGATAGTTAAATAACCGACTATCAATAATTACCTTTAGATAGGTATTTGTTGTGAATTGGATGAATTTGAATGCCACACTTATTTTTAAATATACGCTCACTATTCGGGTTAGCCGGGAAAGGACCATGGGGTCGTATAACCCATTCCGAATATGTGATACGTCGTTATGAATTGCATTTGAAGACCGGTGTTGAAGACCGGATATTTTTGAAAACGGAAGGATTACCGTCGAGTTACTCTACATCGGCTGATCTCCGGTTTAGAGGTTTTATCACCCTTAGTGACGGGAAGTCCTGACGTGATTGAAAATTATCCGGAAATGCAAGGGCTTCGTGAGAAGTGCCTTCGGTTCTGTTCGATCCCGGAACAGACTTGTATGGATTGTGTGTCTGACGTTACAATTTGAGGTATAAAGCTGATTTCTTTCAAATACATTTCTGTTGGTGGCGGAGAATTTATTCTCTTAGCTTAACACCCTTCTCTGAGACGTACGAGCTCAGAGGTTATGTAGTTGAAATTTATCAGCAATATATCCCAATTTGGTAACGTGGCATACTGAGTGTTGCTGTGAAATGATCAGTGTTTGATCATTTGTGATATGATCATTTGTTTGATCTTATATCTTTGTGATCATAGGTTGATCATTTTGTTTGACCCGAAGCAGGGCTCTTTGTAGAAAGCGTAGCTTTGTGGACGAGACTTCGTCGAGCCTCACACCCCGGAAATGGTCGAAACAGGAAGGATGCGGCAAGGTTTTAGGGAGTAGCGCCCCTTAGTGTATGTCATTCCTTCTGGATAAAGGTGGTATCATGGTATGGAGCCCAGGTACTTAACCTCTGTGGTTACTGCATTATTATTATATCTATGTGGTTTGTTGGAAATCGGGGATCCTCGGGAAGATCGGTGACGATTGGGGGATGGCATACGCGTGTCAGTAGTTACCTATTTTTGCAGAGGTAACCCGGCCTTGTGTTGGCAGAGATCCGGTTAGGTTCTCGGGTCGTCTATTCCAGGGACGTACCCATCGTGGAAAAGGAAGTTCCTTAGCCTGACCATTTGTTGGAAATCCAAACTCCAATACGAACTTTGTACGGTATTAGTTGTAGAACCTGCCATTTACGTACGGTGGTCACCACTGTTTAGATGGTAGCTATAGTAGGCATACGATACTGGTCGTATGTTGGCTAAGATTAATATTATACTTTCGAAATGTTTTCTACACTATGCACTAATAATAATATCAAAAATGATTTGATTTTTGCGTAGTAAGCATCTTTGACTATCATAAGAAGAAATCTCCTCCAATTCTGCGTTTGCATTGTGTGTGTGGTGGGAGGTCTTATGGTAGTTTCATTTTCCAAAAGCATTTCGAATTTACTTTGAAAATTATCCCGTTTTTATTTTAAAGATAAATAACTGTTTTACGATCTCACACCAGTCACCATGACTGACTCGGAGTTTATTGTTTCCCTTCTAAACTCTGGGTGCCCACCAATTTCCACACGGGCAGCCTAGAGTTATGTTATCAGGATATTCTGGATATTCTGGAGCTTTGGAGATAAGCTGGATGACGAGACGTAGTATTTGTATCTGATAGTATTTATTCCGCTGTGTATTCTGTATGAGGACAAGTTTATATAACTGTCCATTGTTGTATATGACTCTGATGATTGATGTGTGTATAAACTGATATAGCTCTTTGTTTTTAAAGACTAGTGTTTATTTATTATATATTGTTCCGCTGCGATATGTGAGATTCTGATATTGTTTTCTGTTCTGATGTTGTTCAGTTGTTCTTCTCTCTTTCTTCTATCTTCTTCTTCTCCATTTTCTTGTTCTTAAAACCCTCACTATTGGAGTTTCCGGCACTCGATTGCTCGGCAGTCGATAAAGTGAGTATCGATGTCGAATTTTCGAAAGTCGAAAAATCCCGTACGTGACAGCGTGGTATCAGAGCATATGGTTAAGCGACAACCCTGCTCTGTTGGGTGTTACTCATTAGAGATAGAGTCAGCAGTACTCTAGAATGAGTTGAGTGTAATAATAGATATGAGCGCGTATTTGTTATTTGAATATAAAATTGTTTTGTATTGTGATGATTGGTTTATTGAGTGGTATATGAACCTTCGTCGGCACAGTCTTGCAAAACTGTATCGAAGGGGTTTCTAAACGCTCGAATAGAACAGTTCGGCACAGTATTGTTTTAAAATAGGGTAAATGAAATAATTTTGCCCAAAACTATTTTTGTATAGAAAAGAAATGATTTTCTATGAATTATTATAATATATGGATGTTTGGTTGTTAGGAAAGTGATGATATTGTAATGTTATCATTACTATTGAAACTGAATAAGAAACTGAAATCGTTACTCCAAAGATGAGAAATAAATTCACATACAAATGAAATTAAAGAGTGTAAATTATAAATGTGAATTGTAATTTAAAACGGAATTCCAGAGAAGTTTTTGAAAATGTTTTGAAAAGAATTTGAAAATTTTGGAGATTTAGAAAGTTTAAATCATTTTTGATTTGAAAAATGAATTTCAAAGGTTTGAAAAGTATTTTTGGAGAGATAAAAGCTCTAAACTCTTTTCGGTCGCTGGAAAATAATTCCGATGATGACCATGGCATCACCGGTGTTCATTTTCGGGTTTCCAAAAGAGAAATTGCTGCCAAATTGTTTTTAAATGAAAGTTGTTTGGAAAATTGGGTTTGGTTTTTGAAATTCAAAGAATGATTTGAATTGTTTTCAAAAATGGCTTTGAAAAGATGGTAAGACTCTGGAATACTATATATAAATATATTTATGAAATATTATGAAGTTGATAACTTGTAAAGTTTAAATAAAAATCCATTTAACGAATGAAATTTATAAATGTGAATTGAAATATAAAGAGATGAATTCATATATGAATAAAATGGTGAATATAAATTGTAAATGAATTTATAAATGAAAATATAATTCCAAGAAGCTAATTGAAAATAAAATCCCTTAATGAAATGGAATTGTGAATGTGAATGTATAAATGATTGTATAAATCAAGATGTAAATAAGTTGATAACTTATAGAATATTTGAAATCTGATTGGAATGAAATTCAAATTGAAGACGAATGAATTAGTAGATGAAACTAATTTAAAATAGTGCGGTTATGAATGAAAGATAACTGATAAATTCAATATTCAGAAGTTAAATGAGAATTCGAATTGAAAATGGATAAAATTACGAATGAATAAATGAATTTGCAATAGCAAATGCAAGAAAATGAAATTTAATGTAAAAATTCATTTTGAATTGGTAAGTAAGACTGAATTGAATTTTGATTTGTGGAAAACAAAGTGAACTATTAAACTAAAAATTTGTAAGTGAAGCTAATTGAATGAAGAATGAGATTAAAACTGAATGTTAAACTTCTTTTGAATTTGGTAGTAAATGAAGTTGAAACCGAATTTGAATAAATAAATTGGAGTAGTAACAAATGAATTGGAATGAGAGTTCAAATTGAATGAAATAGATATGTAACTTCAATAGTGAATTTAAAGATGATATAAGCAGTTATATTGAAAATTTTGTAATGGAATGTGCAAAATGATTTGAATATGTAACTAGATATTATGGCTAGTAGGATATACAGGTGATAAATTGGAATTTGATTTTGAAGAGAATTTGAATTTGCTCGAAAAAGGTAAGTATTTGAATTTCAAATATGAGTTTTTGATGATTTCTCTCTAGCCGCTTGGCTTTTTCTTTTTCTTTTTGAAATCTGAGAGTCCGTAGGGACGTTTTGTAGTAGTACCGTATTAGCCGCGCAAAGGAGACGCTGGTGAAATTTTTCGGAAATTTAGGGTGTTAGAAAATTTTTGAGAAATTTTGAAAGTTTAAAATTTGAATTTAAACTCGAATTTGAATTTTGAAGAAAACAATGTTGTTTAAAGATTTTGAAAATTGTTTAGAAAGTTGGTTGAATTGATAACGAAACTTTAGTAGAATGATTTGTTTCGATGAATTGATAAAACTATTGAATTGTGAAAGATAGTAGACGAGTTAAGGACGTTTTTCCCTAACTTGTAATTTCGAGGACGAAATTCTTTTAAGAAGGGAAGTCTGTAACGACCTAGAATTTTGAACGAATTAAATTGAGAATATTTAATTTATTTTAAATATTTGAACGGTAATTTAATTCGAATCCCGGATATAACTTTGAAACTGACAATTAAATTGTGAAATTTAATCTATTGTGAGTTGAATAAAAATTTGAATCTTCAATTTTAGGCTGAAGAAAATATTTCGAAAGCTTGTAAAATTTATATTGATAATACTGAAGATAACAGAAGCTTCAGAATTGAATTTGAAATTGAATTGTTCAGTTTTGAAAATTATATCGTTCGAATCGATATTTAAAAATAGCCGTCCGAGGCACAGTCTCGGAATTCGACGAAACCAGTTCCATTGGGTCCGTAGTATTGTATTATTACCGGATTTCAAATTTCGTGTTAATTGGAGTTGATATGTGAGCATACGACGTATAAACGCGTTTAAATTTTAATTGAATTAAATTTAAATTTAAAATTTGTCAACACCATTCCTCCCTTACTGTTATCTTCCTTTGGTTACGCCTAAAATCACGGCTAAATCGTGCTGAGCGTGCTTCCTTCAAATCTTAAATACTTTCTTCCTTCGTCACTTCAATCCACAATCGAACGAGAGAAAATGAAAATAAAAATGGTCGTAGCCCACTTCCTTATAAATTCTCGTTCGAGCGAGCGAAACCCAAACCGCATTCAAATCAGAAAATCACGAAAACCCCTCTTCTCCAAATCAACTCGTTCGAGTCACTCACGACTGGGGAGAGGGGAGGGGCGACATCGATTCGAAATCGAATCAAAGCCGAGTCCAAGGCGGCGACATCTCTTGGTGGCTCGCGTACGTGAGCTCGAGCACGAAAAGCAGTGATGACGGCAATGTCTGGGGAGTCGAGGCAGCAGTGGTCGCGAGCACGAGGAAGGTAGTATCGCGCGATGCGAGTGTGAGGCGATGTCGAGCAGAGGATGCTCGCGCGAGGTTCGATCGACGTAGAGGGCAAGGGTCAGATGAAGGCCTGCAAACTCGAACGAGGCCTGGGTGCTCGTGGTAGGCGGGTTCATGGGATCGTGATGTACTGTTGGATATCGAACTCGAGTTCGATCGCAAGGAGGGGTTGACTGCATCGTTGATTTGTGGCCAGTCGAGTTCGAGCATTGTCGAAGTCGCGAGGAGGCTTGCAGCGAGTATTGGAGATGGGCTTCGATCGCGAGAGGATGGTGGTCGAGCCTTGAAATGATCAAATACAGTAAGGTATTTATAAATTTTTTTTCAAATCAATTTAGAATTGGAAATTAATCTGTTTGATAAGTTTATAAAAAATTATAGAAGATTTTATATACAGATAAAGTTTCGAAATTTAAAAATAATGTATTAAGGTAATTTATCTGGCTAATAAACTTATTCAATTATTTTGTCACTTAAAAAGAATAAATTTTTAGTTGAGATGAAATTTATGATTTAAAATCGATCATTGGTTAATTTTATTTATCAAATGGAGTTTAATTTATTCGATTGATTCGAATATTTATAAATTGTGTAAATATTTATACAAGGTCGAATACAATGACGAAATCGAGGCTGGAATAAAAATGGATTGCAAAATGAAAACAAAGGTAAGATCTTCTCACTCAGATTTATAATTGAATTGCAGTTATTGATTGATTTGTTTGAATGTGCTATTAGATATGATAGGATATATCTATATATATAGCAGTATATACATATTGGCATATGTATATATTGGATTGATGATTTCCCGCCTCGTATAGCGGATGAGACCCTATTGCGCCGTTAGTAAGCGGATTTTTATAAAAACCCATATACCGCGATATTCCACCTCGAAGTGGAATGGTATTGTGCTAACGTCTTTGGATGCAGGGAAACAGGTTGGAGGGATCCAACTGGATTCCTCACCAGTAGTTATTTATTTACAGGATTGATGTATATTCTGTTATCATATGTTGATATATGATGTTGATGTTGTGATTGACTAAATGATGCGTTGCATCATTGGATTCAATTTTTGAAGTTTTAAAATAACGATTTTAACTTTAAAAGAGATTTTTAAAGTGATTATTTGTAAATATACGTTATTAAATTTTTGAATTAATTTACAAACGTTAAAATTATTAAAGTTATAAAGGTTAAGATTTTGGTGAAATATAACCGAGAGGTGATTTTTGAAATAAACAGTTAAGTAATTTATAAAATAGTTTAAAATTTGAATTTTTGAATTATTAAAAACGAGGTATATAAAAGATGTATGAAATTGATATTTATCAATTAAAATTATTGGAATTTTAAAACGAGTTTTTTTTATAAGTGTTAAATTGTAAAGATATGAAACTTATAGAATTTTAACTTGGGAAGATAGAAAATTTATAGGATTATAAATTGTGAAGTTTGAAGTTTATAGATTTATAAAGTTTGAAGTTTATAGATTTATAAAGTTTGAAGTTTATAGATTTATAAAGTATGAAGTTATAAAATGAATGAAATTGTAGAATAAAGGCTGATAAGAAATTTACTTGTAAATTGGATTTTTGCCTTTAAGTGGGATATTTATCGAAATTGTTAATAAAGAAGATTTATAAACTGAAGTTGTTATAAAATAGAAATGGAATTTATAAGCGTTGTTTTATAAATTCAAAATCAATTGAATTTGATGAATTAAATACTGAAATGTGATAAGTGAATTGTATTCACGATTTTGGACAGTGAATATATTGTTAAGAAAAATGGATTTATTTTTGAAGAAGTGACATTGAAAATGAAGTTAAACATTTAAAAGATGTTTTAAAATATATTGACTATCGAAATCATAGATTTCAACATTTATTGTTGAAATAGACGTTTCGAGAAATAAGGAAATGATGGACTATAACACTGTTGTTATAGTAAATGATTTTCGAAAGAAAATGTTTTATGTAGTATTGGGATTCACATATATCTATCTTAAAATCCGAATCCCTATACTAGTGATTTTGAGTCGTCGTAACGATGTTTTACGCAACATTCGTTTTGACTCAGATTGATGTTGTTAAAATAAATGATTTCCTTAAAGAATGAAATATATACTTAATTTGATTTAAGTATATCGAATATTTTCAAGTGTTGAAAATGAATAGATTTGTGAAACACTTATTTTTAAATAAGTATGGAATTGCTTTTCCAATATGAAATGAACGTTTTGAGAATTTATCCTTGTAAAGATAAATTGAAATTGAATATTGAAATCGATTTGAAAAATCGAATATTAGTAGATATTCAAAAAATATAAATTCAATATGGAATTTATAAAAGAAAAGGGAATTGGTTTAAAAATAAACGTTGATTTATTTTAGAAGTGTGGAAATTATATATCTAGTAAAGATATTTTTGAAGATGAAATAATTTGGAAAATTATTTGGAATCTGATGATGTTGCGCATCTTTATTGATAGTTAAATAACCGACTATCAATAATTACCTTTAGATAGGTATTTGTTATGAATTGGATGAATTTGAATGCCACACTTATTTTTAAATATACGCTCACTATTCGGGTTAGCCGGGAAAGGACCATGGGGTCGTATAACCCATTCCGAATATGTGATACGTCGTTATGAATTGCATTTGAAGACCGGTGTTGAAGACCGGATATTTTTGAAAACGGAAGGATTACCGTCGAGTTACTCTACATCGGCTGATCTCCGGTTTAGAGGTTTTATCACCCTTAGTGACGGGAAGTCCTGACGTGATTGAAAATTATCCGGAAATGCAAGGGCTTCGTGAGAAGTGCCTTCGGTTCTGTTCGATCCCGGAACAGACTTGTATGGATTGTGTGTCTGACGTTACAATTTGAGGTATAAAGCTGATTTCTTTCAAATACATTTCTGTTGGTGGCGGAGAATTTATTCTCTTAGCTTAACACCCTTCTCTGAGACGTACGAGCTTAGAGGTTATGTAGTTGAAATTTATCAGCGATATATCCCAATTTGGTAACGTGGCATACTGAGGGTTGCTGTGAAATGATCAGTGTTTGATCATTTGTGATATGATCATTTGTTTGATCTTATATCTTTGTGATCATAGGTTGATCATTTTGTTTGACCCGAAGCAGGGCTCTTTGTAGAAAGCGTAGCTTTGTGGACGAGACTTCGTCGAGCCTCACACCCCGGAAATGGTTGAAACGGGAAGGATGCAGCAAGGTTTTAGGGAGTAGCGCCCCTTAGTGTATGTCATTCCTTCTGGATAAAGGTGGTATCATGGTATGGAGCCCAGATACTTAACCTCTGTGGTTACTGCATTATTATTATATCTATGTGGTTTGTTGGAAATCGGGGATCCTCGGGAAGATCGGTGACGATCGGGGGATGGCATACGCGTGTCAGTAGTTACCTATTTTTGCAGAGGTAACCCGGCCTTGTGTTGGCAGAGATCCGGTTAGGTTCTCGGGTCGTCTATTCCAGGGACGTACCCATCGTGGAAAAGGAAGTTCCTTAGCCTGACCATTTGTTGGAAATCCAAACTCCAATACGAACTTTGTACGGTATTAGTTGTAGAACCTGCCATTTACGTATGGTGGTCACCACTGTTTAGATGGTAGCTATAGTAGGCATACGATACTGGTCGTATGTTGGCTAAGATTAATATTATACTTTCGAAATGTTTTCTACACTATGCACTAATAATAATATCAAAAATGATTTGATTTTTGCGTAGTAAGCATCTTTGACTATCATAAGAAGAAATCTCCTCCAATTCTGCGTTTGCATTGTGTGTGTGGTGGGAGGTCTTATGGTAGTTTCATTTTCCAAAAGCATTTCGAATTTACTTTGAAAATTATCCCGTTTTTATTTTAAAGATAAATAACTGTTTTACGATCTCACACCAGTCACCATGACTGACTCGGAGTTTATTGTTTCCCTTCTAAACTCTGGGTGCCCACCAATTTCCACACGGGCAGCCTAGAGTTATGTTATCAGGATATTCTGGATATTCTGGAGCTTTGGAGATAAGCTGGATGACGAGACGTAGTATTTGTATCTGATAGTATTTATTCCGCTGTGTATTCTGTATGAGGACAAGTTTATATAACTGTCCATTGTTGTATATGACTCTGATGATTGATGTGTGTATAAACTGATATAGCTCTTTGTTTTTAAAGACTAGTGTTTATTTATTATATATTGTTCCGCTGCGATATGTGAGATTCTGATATTGTTTTCTGTTCTGATGTTGTTCAGTTGTTCTTCTCTCTTTCTTCTATCTTCTTCTTCTCCCTTTTCTTGTTCTTAAAACCCTCACTATTGGAGTTTCCGGCACTCGATTGCTCGGCAGTCGATAAAGTGAGTATCGATGTCGAATTTTCGAAAGTCGAAAAATCCCGTACGTGACATATATGAACAAAGCCCGATAAGAAAATGAACACATATTTAATCGGTACGAACGACAATAACGACCCGAAAAGCCCGTTCTTCTTCCGAAACGAAAATGGGTCACCCCATATATCAAAATAGATGTTTTCGCTATTTTTAAACTCAATTGAACAGGTTTTAAGTCCTAATTCCATCGTATACAGAAGTTAGCGTTAAAATCAGCTTATTTCAAATTAATTTCAATAAATTGATTTCTACGCATTTCGAGTCCGTATGATCAAACGACATGTTTGATCGCTACGAAACTAGAAATCCTACAATAATTCACCATTACGGATCCGATGAAACTGGTTTCGTCGAAATCCGAGACTGTGGCCAAAATGGCTATTTTCACGTTGATTAAATAAATTATTATTAAACAAATTAAATCACCCTTTAAATTTTATATTTAAAAGTCAACAATTTTTATCGTTTTGACTACATATAAAATTATAATCCTTTAAAATAAATTTTCCGGTCAATTTCAATTACTAATATTGATCTAGTTACAGCGTTCCAATTTCAATTGTAATATATTCATTAATTATAATTTAAGACCCAATAAATTGATTTAATTTGATTTCAATCTTTTTATTCAATCAATCATTACTTTATGAATATAGTTAACATTGGTTTACCATTTATTACATCAATACTCTACAATTATCACCTTTTACCACATTAATTGCAACATTCCAATTATATTGAATTTAAAATCCCAATAATTCCATTTATCTTGATTTCACTCTTGTTATTAAATCAATTATTGCCTTATGAATATAATTGACATTACTTTACATTTTATTACATTCACATTCTATAATTATTTTCTTGACACATATTAACGTAACAATTAATTACATTTAATTGTAATTGATTTCCAATTTAATTCAACAAATTAAATAAATAGGTAACAAATAACAATTGTCACCTTTTGCTTAATTCAATCACATTTGCTAGTTTATTATCTGCAACAAATGTTATAACTACTTATACATCACTGATTTCATTTTCAATATTATCCAATTCCAATTTATTACATCTAATTTCAACATTGATTCCAATATTAAATTTTATTTCTTTATTCACAATCTATAACCTATTATGACTTTACAATCATTTCAATTAATTGTACTTACATTAGAATGGTTATCAATTACCTTACCTTAACATTATTACATTCATTCTAGTTATTTCTCTTATTAATAAATCACAACTTTTTATTATTTCTTCCAATATTAAGTTACAAAATCTTATTAAATTCAATAATTTAATTATCGAAAAAATGCGGGTCGTTACACTACTCTCCCCAACTCAAAACATTTCGTCCTCGAAAAGGGAAAAGAAGGAATTAAGGGATTAATATATCTTATTCAAAGTATTAAATTTATAAACAATATATTTACATAATTAAGTATTTAAATAAAATATATCAATTAATAATCAATTAAATCCTTCATATTCAAGTTAATAAAAGTTTGAAAATACCTTTACTTTCACAAAAAATTTCTAAGTCCCAAATTCACGGAAAATTTCGTCAGAGTCTCCTTTGCATGGAGAGGTTCGGGAGAAATAATAAAATCAACAATACTAATATATATCACATATTTCAAAATAATATATCCCAAACCACGGGAAAACAATATAATATCGCTAGAAAACCGTAATCCGACAACATACCTATTTGTCGGGCAAACAACGCTTATTTATGAAACCAAAAGCAGTAGCTATTGCTTCCATAAATCTGTATTTTACTTATATAATCCAAAGAAGTTAATAATTATATAAAAGAGGAATATTTAGTTGTTTCAATCAATTGCAAACAAACCAACACAACATAACAATAGTCAGTTGCAACAAAACCACAAAATCATCACATGAAATCAAGGTAACCAACCATCCATCCATAACAACCAAAACAAATGGTTTGTTCGGGTTCAGAAACTTTTAATCGTATAAAATGATAAATAAACTACTAAGTATACCATACACTCAACAGTCTTAGATAAAACTTAATAGATTATTTATACATCTTTATACAGTTAGAAGTATCCTTTCCCAAAAAACCCATAAACCAAAACAAACAATAATTTCGAATACCAGTTAAGTTTATTCTTATAAATCTCCTTTCATATTATTTACTGTTCATCTTTATTTTTTTCTTTTCATTCATACAATGATTATTTTCTTTAATTTACATTCATTACTTACAAAAATTCATTTCCCAATCATTTATACAATGCCATTTTCCATTAATTTATATTCATTTGCTTACATATGTTCTTTTCATTCAATTATTTATAATAATCAATGAATTTATTATTAAAGGATTACATACACCTTTTCTCAGTTTACTTCACTCTTATCATTTACTTTGATTTCCTTTTAACATCAATATTTATTTTTGAGGCAACTCATTTTTTTTTCACTTTTGTCTCTTTTATATATAGTATTCCATTTTACTATTTACTTAAATTATAATTGGCTTCACACATCACTTAAGTTTATAGTCTTTTACTTATTATATTCACCTTTCTATTACATTTCA
Source organism: Allium fistulosum (assembly GCA_030737815.1). Taxonomy (NCBI): domain Eukaryota; kingdom Viridiplantae; phylum Streptophyta; class Magnoliopsida; order Asparagales; family Amaryllidaceae; genus Allium; species Allium fistulosum. Next base: position 500,874,818 of record CM060901.1, read on the forward strand.
ATAGTAACATTTCAAATTATTAACTTAAGTTTATAATAATTTATAACATCAGATTCTTATTTATAGAAGTAATTCCATTGAACACCTTCATTACTAAAGTTTTACCTGTATAATATTCTATTACATATTCTTATTAACATTTCAACTTTTAAATATTTGGTAAGTTATATATATATATGTGTGTGTTTTTAAGAATGCAATTAAATGTTACACATGTTTATCTTATTTATTTTAAATAGCAAAATGTTCAACCTTTTACATCTTCTTAAAATTCTTTATCATTAAGTACAAGTTATTAATTTCTATTTACATTTCTTATATATATATTTTTCATTAATCACTTAACTCATAATTTCTTAATTTTTATTTTAGCAGCCTCCAATTATTAAAATAGTCAAGATTCCATTCTATCACAATAACTGAAAACTACTAATCATCAGAAGGTTTTAAGAACTAACTCCGGGTTCATTTCAGTCATTTAGAAAATAATATATACTCATATCTTTTATATATCCAAATCATATTTAGAAAATTAATATTTGTTATCAAAACAATTGCGTAGTTTACTACTACAGTGGTCTTCCTTCCCACATTTGAAACTCGAAAATGAACGTCGATGATTTGTGCACTCATCACCGAAATTATTTCCCAGCGATAGAGAGGGGAGTATAGAACTTATTTCCTTTTAAACTTCCTTTAAAACATTTCTTTCAAATCATATTGAAATACGTAACATCCCACCTTTTTGTATGCTTAAGCAGACACACGTGCCAACTTAAACCATACAGAAGGATGGATTGTTATGGGGTAAATAAGAAAAAGTGGAGAAATAAAAGAAACAAAATAGAATCTTGCAGCGGAACGATAAAATATAATAATCAAATAACAGTTCATGAAGTTGTTTTACAAAACATTTGATTATACTTATACAATACATATCAGAGTTACACATACCAGAGAATGATAATTATGCAGCGGAATACAATGGTGTAGTAGAATATATAACAAATAGTAATAATAAAATCTTCGTCTTCGTCCTTCAGAAATAGGGCCTTCAAATCCTGAAATGCTCAGGCTGACCCGAGCGAATTGAAAAGACAAAACACTCGAGTCAGAACTAAAAGATCTTATGTAAGTTAAATCAATGAAATAAATATGAATGTAAACGGCGTCAGAGATGTTTACGGGGTTTGACATCTCCTATCCAGTGCCTAACGTGAGTGCAGTAACTTAAGAAATGTTCGGGATTCACATCTCTTAAGGATCCGTTAAACTATCTACTATGTAGTAATATACGCTATATACAGTAGTGTCTAATCAGTAAAGTATAATCATATAGAAAATAGCGTTAAGGGGATGGTGAACCTTAACGCGGTCGGATCTTTAAACCAAAATCGAAGTGGGTTCGATATGGTAGGTGACACGGCACACAAGGCAATGCCAGGGTAGATATACCAATTACGCATCCAGACTGGTGGTGACGCATAGCAGCCACTACCGCCCACCTCGAACAACACTCCCAAATCAAGGGTGGCCACCTAATCAATCACAAGTAATAGAATTGTATCAAAGAAGTGTGTCCGATCAGAGGTGCTACCTCCTTGGCCCGTCAATCGCTCCTGTTTTAGCCACCTTATGTGTGACGACCGCCCATAACCCCTGCACTAAACCTAGAGAAAGTGCGCTGTAAAGTGTGCCAGGCAGCCATGGACGACTGTGAAGGTAAATTAAAACAACAGAATCTATCGTATTACTCACAGCGCATGGACAAAATACAATAGAACATATATATATAGTGAAGCTTCACAGAATAGAATCTCATCAATAAAACTTCATAATAGTTGAGTACAATCATCAGAATAGTCAATACATCAAGCCTCACTACATAACTCTCAAAGAATATACCAACAGCAGAACATCCAGTACATATAAGAAGATAATATGCAACCCTCCAGCTCGTCTTCGATATCAACATCGTAAGAAGCAAGAACAACACCTGTCACCTGCTACCTAGTCTGCCCGTCCCAAAATGGACGAACAGCCCAAGGCAATAAGAATTAAAAACATAAAGCCTTGAGTCAGACAACAATCTTAGTGAGTAGTAAATTAACTAACAACATACCAAAAGAGCATAAAGGAAAAGGAATAGGAATACAACCCTCCCACTCCAACCTCTTTATACAGTGATAGCCCCCAGACACACACTAAGCAAAAGCAGACATAGCAGAACATACAATTTAAAGAAAGTAATTATCACTCGAGTCAAGGACGATGTTTTCCAAGTACAAACCTCCAAGGCCTAAACCAAGATCAGATAAGCACCCAGAAAACACTGCTCTTGAGACCGAGTGATGATACAACCAAACATCCATGACTCTGGCTATCACTGTTATCATTGCTTCGATATCATCGTTAATTGAATGACCGGCACATTCTTTCAGCCGTCCGTCAAGGGCTAATGGAAACCCCGGTTCTAGACATAACTCCCGCACGTCATCGTGACCCGTGCCTAGGACTATCGAATCTGCCTAGAGTACTTGACTACCAATCCGTAGCCTTCAGGGACTATCGAATCTGCCCAACGTACTCTTGCTTTGAGCATGCTAGAACCGTCAACAACGATGGGATCTCAGCTTTCTAGTCATCCTCCTCGACGACTATTTCCATACTAGCTCAAGCACCTCTCGAGCATCCATTATCCTCAAACTTGAACCATATCACCGAGTTATCAACCTGCTTGGAATGATCCCATCTAGATTAGACCAAGACTATCTCATATCATGCTTCGCTTCATCACATCCTCGCAAAGCCACATCTCAACATCATCATCCAATCTATGCATAAGAGCTTCGTCATCCGCTACGTATGCCACAAGCAGCTTTCCAAATTCAAGAGCCTTTCTTTTAGCTTTTGAATCATCTTCGGTCTAAATCAAATCATCAATCATCTAATTCATAGCAATCAATCAAGTCAAACATTAATCCAAGCAATCAATCATTCAAATATGATCTAAGTAGACAATTATATCAATAATGGCAATTTCGTAATTAAAGAGTTGAAAGTCTAATAAGCATGAAAACATGAACAATATCTCTATAATCTTGATGAATAAACTTGCATAGGTTAACATGTTGTAAAATGGATGTCAAATCATCATGAACAATGAATCTATATGGATCTACACATATGATTGGGAAAATGCATGGAAATCACTATTTTAACACCAAATCAAGCCAACGATCCGATATACTCCTTTGGATCCGTGTGAGAGATAATCACCACTCACCAAATCACCTAAACAACCCAAAAGCAACACACTTCAGATCTGGACAGCGAAGGATCTAACTTGATCTATCACCAATCCGCTTCAAACGATGAAATCTCTCTTCGAAGAATGTAGATCTTCAATCTAAGCTCTTCGATCTTCGATTTGATCTTCAATATGTATGGAAGGAATCACTAGATTAGAGTGGAGGAAAAGAAGTGAAGAAGTGTAGAAGTCGAGCTCTCAAAATGTTAGCACTTCGTCGCTTCGAAATCCGGATCCCAAAAAGTGAGAAATGGACGAGTATTTATAGCTGAAATCCCTTAACTCGTCTGCCTTCTTAGGTCGTCTCCGACTTAATCCTCCCTCTGCCTTACGACCTACGAATCAGCAACTAACCCCTAAGTCGGTAACGACTTAACACATGCGCCTAAACGACCTAACGAAGATACGTCTTAACATATGCGCGCATTCTCACGTCCTACGACTTAATGCTTTGCCGACGTACGACTTAACAAAACCCACTAGTCTAGGACTTATAACTTAGCAGGGCTTCCGTCTTAAAAGATAACTAGGTTACGACTTAACCCCCATACGACCTAAACAACTTAGCAACTTTGCCGATCTATCAGGGTTACGACCTATCAAGATAAGACTTAACCGGGTTATGACTCAACTCCTAAGTCGTCTACGACTTAACGTACCCAGCAACCTACGACCTAAGCTCATGTGTGCCTATACGACCTAACGACTCAGCACACTCGACTCAGCAACAATACCGCCTTAACGAGTCAACTGAGATACGATCTACGACTTATAAAACCTTGCGACCTAAAAAACCCCACGACTTATCTATTCTAACTCCTAGGTCGCTCGCGACTTAACACATAGGCTACGACCTAACACTAAACCAAAACCCAGAGACCTACGACTTAACAGGTAGGTTACGACCTAATCCCTTAAGCTTCCACGTGACCTATCATAAGTCGCGAACAACTGGGATGCGACCTAACTACTAAGTCGTCTAGACGACTTAACATCCAACACCCACACTTAGGTCGCTCACAACAGTTCCTTAGGTCGTTGCCGACCTATCCTCCTAAGGTTGCTAACTCGCCTAGTTTCCCTGGGTCGTTGCCGACCTAACTCTACCCCACGACCTAACCCCAGAATACTTAGGTCGCCAACTACACTTCCTTAGGTCGCCTAGACCACTTAAGTCGGTCACGACTTATCACTTAGGTCGTTTACGACCTAGGACTTGAACAAAATTTTGCCTAAAATCTGAAATGACTTAACAACGCTAAGAATTCCAGATTTTGACGAACTTTTCGATCCGTAAAAAAATACGGGTCGTTACATTCTCTCCCCCTTAGGAATTTCGCCCCCGAAATTCCAAACAAACAAAGCAATCAAAGACTATTCTGCACGCCTACCATCCATAGCAATCAACAAACCATGCATCCAATTCTAGCTTAGCATGCAGAATTCTAAAACTAGAACAAGTTACAATTTCGTTAGATGACACGACACCTTAGGGCCATACCTTGAAGAGTTTAGGATGAGCTGCCTTCATCCTCTCTTCCACCTCCCACGTACAATCGTTATCATCATCACTCCATTGTATCTTGAGCAACTTAACTATCTTCCTCCTAAGCTGTTTCGTGTCAGTTTCCACAACACAAAGCGGTTTACGAGGTCTTCTATCGACTGGATCAACTTCGAAATCTTCACAGCTATCAGCAGAAACCACTGTATTCGAGTCGTGCACATACTTCCGTAGATACGATACGTGAAAAACATTGTGCACGCTCGACATCTTCTCTGGTAACTCGAATCTGTAGGCGAGCTTTCCAATTCGCTCGATGATCGGGAATGGTCCAACAAATCTCGGAGTCAATTTTCCTTTCTTCCCGAATCGGATAACATTCTTTAGTGGAGAAATCTTCACAAAAACCATATCACCTACGTCGAATTCCAAATCCTTTCGACGCTTATCTGCATAATTCTTCTGACGACCTTGGGCTGCCTTCATTCGTTGCCGAATGATCTCTATACAATCCGAAGTCTGTCGAATCATCTCTGGCCCAAGCATCAGCTTTTCTCCTATCTCTAACCAACATGTCAGAGAGTTACACGGTCTTCCATACAATGCCTCATACGGTGCCATACCAATGCTTGACTGGTAACTGTTGTTGTATGCAAATTCCACCAAATGAAGGTGATCTTCCCATGATCCTCCGAAATCTAAAACACAAGCTCTGAGGAGATCTTCCAAAACTCGGTTGACTCTCTCAGTCTGACCATCGGTTTGAGGGTGATAAGCTGTACTCAAACACAACTCGGTTCTCAAAACTTCCTGGAAGCTCTTCCCAAATCCGCTAGTGAACAATGGGTCTCGATCGCTCACTATACTCTTCGGAATACCATGGAATCGAACTATCCACTTAACATACAACTCAGCCAACTTTGATGCAGTCCTAGTCGATCGAACAGGAATGAATCTTGCGCTCTTAGTCAGACGATCTACGATGACCCAAATCCCTTCATTTCCCGTTCTTGTTCGAGGTAGTCCATCAATAAAATCCATCGATATCTGCTCCCACTTACATGTAGGAACTTCTAATGGCTGAAGCAATCCACTTGGCTTCTTCTGTTCGGCTTTTACCAACTGGCAGTTCATACACTTGGAAATAAAATTTCCAACATCCTTCTTCATACCTTCCCAGTAGTAGGTTCTCTTCATATCCCGATACATCTTATTTCCACCTGGATGAATTGTCAGCTTCGAGTGATGACTTTCCTTCAGAACTTCACTCCTCAATTCATCTATATCGGGAACAACTAGTCGTCCTTGCTTCCGAAGCCAACCCTCTTGATCGACCTCGAATCTTTTATCCTTTTCTGGGTCCAATCCAGATTCCAAATCACGGATAATCTTGACAATCTTATCATCTCGCTTTTGACTCTCGCCAATCCTTTCCACAAGAGTCGGTCTTATTGATAAGTTTGCCAACATCTCAGGTTCCATTTCACATCTAGGCCTGAAGTCAAATCCAGCTAAATACTCGAGACTCTTCCATTCTGAAAACATGGCTCCCAATCCTGCATGTCTTTGACTTAACGCATCTGCCACTGCATTACCTTTTCCCGAAGTATAAGCTATACCAAAATCATATGATGCCAAAAACTCTAGCTAACGTTGCTGCCGAAGATTCAAATCCTTTTGGGAGAAAAGATACTTCAACGACTTATGATCTGTAAACAACTCGAATCGAACTCCCAACAGATAATGTCTCCACATCTTCAGAGCAAAAACAATCGCCGCTAATTCCAAATCATGAGTCGGGTAATTCCTTTCATGCGGCTTCAGTTGTCGACTTGCATACGCAACAACTTTATCTCTCTGCATCAGCACTGCTCCAAGTCCAGTACCACATGCGTCGGTGTAAACCACCATCTCATCATTCCCACTTGGAATAGTCAAAACAGAAGCACTTGTCAATCGTTCTTTCAGGATTCTGAAAGCTTGCTCACACTTATCATCCCATTTGAACACTAGATTCTTCTTCGTCAATCCTGTTAATGGTGCAGCTACCTTGGAGAAGTCTTTGATAAACCGTCGATGATATCCAGCTAATCCAAGAAAACTTCTCACATCAGATGCATTCTTAGGTCTAACCCAATCCTGGATTGCTGCCACCTTAGCGGGATCAACCGCTATTCCATTTCCAGAGATAACATGGCCTAAGAACCTCACTTCACTCTTCCAGAAGTGACACTTCGAAAACTTAGCCTTCAGCTTATGTTTCCGTAATATTTCCAAAACAATACGCAAGTGCGTCTTATGCTCTTCCTCAGTTCTGGAATAAATCAGAATATCATCCACGAACACAAGCACGAACTTGTTCAACTGATCTCTGAACACTCTATTCATAAGATCCACAAAATATGCTGGCGCGTTAGTCAATCCAAACGGCATTACCAGCCACTCAAAGAAACCGGATGGTGTCCTAAAAGCAGTCTTCGGCACACTATCCTTAGCCACTCTCAACTGGTGAAATCCCGTTGCCAAATCCATCTGAGAAAACACCTTAGCTTCGTGAAGCTGATCAAACAAGTCATCTATTCTCGGCAATGGATACTTGTTCTTCTTAGTCACCTTATTCAGCTCACGATAATCCACACACAACCTCAACGATCCATCTGCTTTGGTTGCGAACACAACTGGTGCACCCCATTCGGACACACTACGCCGAATGAATCCTTTCTGTAAAAGGTCATCAACTTGCACCTTCAAATCATGTTGTTCTCTAGGCGCCATCCGCCTAAGAGGCATCGCAACAGGTCTGGCTCCTTCAGCTAGATCTATACGAAACTCGATCTCTCTATGCGGCGGTAGCCCTTTGACCTCGTCAAAGACATCCTCAAATCCATTAGCGATCGGCACTGATGACAGTTCATCCCGTGGAACAACCAGCGAATACATGAAGCTCATGAAGACGCCTTCTTCATGCTTACATCGTATCACAATCTTTCGCCCCTCCACATTCTCAACTGTCACCTCCAACCTTTCGCAATCAACCTTTGCCGCATACTTCCTAAGCTAGTCCATACCCAAAATAATTCCGAACCCCGCAAAGTTCAGAACAAAACAATCACAAACAAAAGAGCAACTATGACTCGATACAATCAGACCACGGCATAGCATACACAAACAAGACGAACCCCCAACTGGATTAGTCACAACCAATGGCCTATCAACGATATCCGGTTCCAAACCTAACCGGCCTACAAGATCACTACAAACAAACGAATGCGACGCCCCAGTATCAAACAGAACTCTAACTGGAACACCACATAGGAAAAGAGTACCTTGAACTACCACACTATTTCCTTTCTCTTCAGCGGTAGGAGCTTTTAAAGACGATGGGACAGCTCCCAAAGCATAAGCTTGCACAATCTGCTTGTCCTTCTGCGGTTCTGGACAATTCTTCCTGATATGCCCCGGCTTGTCACAGTTGTGACACTTCATCGGTACCTTTGGATTCTTACAATCCATAGAGAAATGGCCCTTCTGCTGACAATTGTAGCAAGTCACTTCGCCCTTCGGCTTCTTCTGGCCATCCTTACCCTTCTGCTGCTGCTGCTTCCTCTTCTTGTTTCCACCCTGCTGGGGTTTAGATTCTTCCCTGGTTACAGCAAAAACAGATCCTTCCTTAGGAAACAGACTCTCATGCCTGAGAGCTTTCTCCACAAGCTTCTCAAATGAATCGTCCAAATGATCCACCAACTGCCTCCCAAGATAACTATCCAAGCCTGTCACAAACTTCTCATTCTTCTGATAAGCAGATTCAATATACGATCGGGCATACTTAGACAAAGCTTCAAACTCAGAAACATACTCAAGAACTGGTCTTCCACCTTGCTTGAGCTCCACAAACTTCTTGAACAGAACAGACTTCTGAGCTGTAGAAATGAACTTAGCTTCAAATCTGGCTTGGAATTGCTCCCAAGTAATCTCTTCCTCCGGAGTATTGATGGTAATAGAGTTCCACCAATCAGAAGCTCTCCCTTGAAGCTGTCTTGATGCCAACTTCCTCTTAGTTGCATCCTCAATTCCCAAGTCACCAAAGATCCTTCTACAAGCATCTATCCACCTCTGGACTTCAATGGTTGATTCTGTTCCCAAGAAAACCTTTCCTCCAAGAGCAGTGTAGTCCTTACACAACTTAGCAAAATCCACCGGCTTTGGAGTTTGGACTTGAACTCCAACATCAACTGATGGCCCCGGAGCTGCCATCCTTCTCATGATCGAAGTCATCATAGCTTCGAACATAGCAGCATAATCAACAGCCCCTTCTGTAGCACGGCCTTCCCTAGCAGCTGGTCTCCCTCTTCGACTCATTCTCAATATCTATAAAAAGGAATGATCAGAACACCTAGAGAAACAACTGCATAAAGGACTCAAACTCTACTAAGCTACTATATATTATATATAGTAATCATCCATCAAAATACAATTACGTCTCTCATAGGTAGTTATGTCAGCGAGCGTTGGGTAAAATTGATTAACCAAAGATCTGATACCAAATGTGACGACCGTCCATAACCCCTGCACTGAACCTAGAGAAAGTGCGCTGTAAAGTGTGCCAGGCAGCCATGGACGATTGTCAAGGTAAATTAAAACAACAGAATCTATCGTATTTCTCACAGCGCATGGACAAAATACAATAGAACATATATATAGTGAAGCTTCACAGAATAGAATCTCATCAATAAAACTTCATAATAGTTGAGTACAATCATCAGAATAGTCAATACATCAAGCCTCACTACATAACTCTCAGAGAATATACAAACAGCGGAACATCCAGTACATATAAGAAGATAATATGCAACCCTCCAGCTCGTCTTCGATATCAACATCGTAAGAAGCAAGAACAGCACCTGTCACCTGCTACCTAGTCTGCCCATCCCAAAATGGACGAACAGCCCAAGGCAATAAGAATTAAAAACATAAAGCCTTGAGTCAGAAAACAGTCTTAGTGAGCAGTAAATTAACTAACAACATACCAAAAGAGCATAAAGGAAAAGGAATAGGAATACAACCCTCCCACTCCAACCTCTTTCTATAGTGATAGCCCCCAGACACACACTAAGCAAAAGCAAATATAGCAGAACATACAATTTAAAGTAAAGTAATTATCACTCGAGTCAAGGACGATGTTTTCCAAGTACAAACCCCCAAGGCCTAAACCAAGATCAGATAAGCACCCAGAAAACACTGCTCTTGAGACCGAGTGACGATACAACCAAACATCCATGACTCTGGCTATCACTGTTATCATTGCTTCGATATCACCGTTAATTGAATGACCGACACATTCTTTCAGCCGTCCGTCAAGGGCTAATGGAAACCCCGGTTCTAGACATAACTCCCGCACGTCATCGTGACCCGTGCCTAGCTAGGACTATCGAATCTGCCCAGAGTACTTGACTACCAATCCGTAGCCTTCAGGGACTATCGAATCTGCCCAACGTACTCTTGCTTTGAGCATGCTAGAACCTTCAACAACGATGGGATCTCAGCCTTCTAGTCATCCTCCTCGACGACTATTTCCATACTAGCTCAAGCACCTCTCGAGCATCCATTATCCTCAAACTCGAACCATATCATCGAGTTATCAACCTGCTTGGAATGATCCCGTCTAGATTAGACCAAGACTATCTCATATCATGCTTCGCTTCATCACATCCTCGCAAAGCTACATCTCAACATCATCATCCAATCTATGCATAAGAGCTTCATCATCCGCTACGTATGCCACAAGCAGCTTTCCAAATTCAAGAGCCTTTCTTTTAGCTTTTGAATCATCTTCGGTCTAAATCAAATCATCAATCATCTAATTCATAGCAATCAATCAAGTCAAACATTAATCCAAGCAATCAATCATTCAAATATGATCTAAGTAGACAATTAATCAATAATGGCAATTTCGTAATTAAAGAGTTGAAAGTCTAATAAGCATGAAAACATGAACAATATCTCTATAATCTTGATGAATGAACTTGCATAGGTTAACATGTGGTAAAATGGATGTCAAATCATCATGAACAATGAATCTATATGGATCTACACATATGATTGGGAAAATGCATGGAAATCACTATTTTAACACCAAATCAAGCCAACCATCCGATATACTCCTTTGGATCCGTGTGAGAGATAATCACCACTCACCAAATCACCTAAACAACCCAAAAGAAACACACTTCAGATCTGGACAGCGAAGGATCTAACTTGATCTATCACCAATCCGCTTCAAACGATGAAATCTCTCTTCGAAGAATGTAGATCTTCAATCTAAGCTCTTCGATCTTCGATTTGATCTTCAATATGGATGGAAGGAATCACTAGATTAGAGTGGAGGAAAAGAAGTGAAGAAGTGTAGAAGTCGAGCTCTCAAAATGTCAGCACTTCGTCGCTTCGAAATCCGGATCCCAAAAAGTGAGAAATGGACGAGTATTTATAGCTGAAATCCCTTAACTCGTATGCCTTCTTAGGTCGTCTCCGACTTAAGCCTCCCTCTGCCTTACGACCTACGACTCAGCAACTAACCCCTAAGTCGGTAACGACTTAACACATGCGCCTAAACGACCTAACGAAGATACGTCTTAACATATGCGCATTCTCACGTCCTACGACTTAATGCTTTGCCGACCTACGACTTAACAAAACCCACTAGTCTACGACTTATAACTTAGCAGGGCTTCTGTCTTAACAGATAACTAGGTTACGACTTAACCCCCATACGACCTAAACAACTTAGCAACTTTGCCGATCTATCAGGGTTACGACCTATCAAGATAAGACTTAACCGGGTTATGACTCAACTCCTAAGTCGTCTACGACTTAACGTACCAAACAACCTACGACCTAAGCTCATGTGTGCCTATACGACCTAACGACTCAGCACACTCGACTCAGCAACAATACCGCTTTAACGAGTCAACTGGGATACGATCTACGACTTATAAAACCTTGCGACCTAAAAAACCCCACGACTTATCTATTCTAACTCCTAGGTCGCTCGCGACTTAACACATAGGCTACGACCTAACACTAAACAAAAACCCAGAGACCTACGACTTAACAGGTAGGTTACGACCTAATCCCTTAAGCTTCCACGCGACCTATCATAAGTCGCGAACAACTGGGATGCGACCTAACTACTAAGTCGTCTAGACGACTTAACTATCCAACACCCACACTTAGGTCGCTCACAACAGTTCCTTAGGTCGTTGCCGACCTATCCTCCTAAGGTTGCTAACTCGCCTAGTTTCCCTGGGTCGTTGCCGACCTAACTCTACCCCACGACCTAACCCCAGAATACTTAAGTCGCCAACTACACTTCCTTAGGTCGCCTAAACCACTTAAGTCAGTCACGACCTATCACTTAGGTCGTTTACGACCTAGGACTTGAACAAAATTTTGCCTAAAATCTGAAATGACTTAACAACGCTAAGAATTCAAGATTTTGACGAACTTTTCGATCCGTAAAAAAATACGGGTCGTTACATTATGCCAACTCATGGGAGTTGGGTACACGTATATACCTTAGGATCGTCGCCACCATCCTACTTCATTCTGGAAACTCCACCGCGTACACAGTTGTCAAAGTGGTTTTCGGTATCGACAGAGAGTATGTCCATATCCGATCCCGGTCTCTTTAACAACCAAACGTTATTATAACACCGTGGTCATTTTAAAAATATATATATACTTTTAAAAACACAATTATTCCCCTTTCAAAACATTTTCTTTATTTCAAAATAGTATATACATCAAAAACCAAAATATTATTGCTATTTCAAAACATATCATTTACTTCAAAATAGTATATACTTTAAAACCAAATTCGATAATATATCATTTAAATAAAATCCAAATTTTCAATCATTATTCTTACTTTTAATTATAAAACTTGAAATATTCTTTTAAACCATCTTAAACCCAAATCACATAATGCAGTCCTATTCTTAATCTCAAAATTTCAATCGGTTTCAAATCAATATATTTAAAGATAATTCTTAAATAAATTATATTTCAAATAAATTCATTTTCAAACCATATTACTTTCAAAGTTATAACAATTTCGAAAACCAATACTTTGAAAACAATAATACCTTAATTTCAATAAAACATTTCAATTTTGATATATTTCAAGTCTTTAAATATTCCAAAATTCCCAACCAAATATGATAATCTTATATATACCTTAATTCAATTTACTATTATTTAGTTTAGAAATATTTATTTAATAAATTCAATATCACTTAAATAAAGCTCAAACTTGAAATATTCGTAAATCAAACTTAAAACATCATCAAGTTATACATAGCTTAAATTTTAGAATTTAACCATATATAAAATAATATTTATATAATATCAAAATTTAATATTTATTAAACCGTATATTTCTTTCCAAACCATAGAAAATCCCTTAAAATATTTTATATATAGACCACAGTGCCTGTATATAAATTTCTATCCTATGGTCAAGTGATACAGATATTTATCATTTCAATCCGTAATTTAAAAATAAAAGTTTATGGTTATATATATCATTTCAAACCGCAATCCCGAATGAAATGAAAATGCATAATAACTTGAAGTTTATACAATATAAAATATAGCATCCATTCATCCAAATATCAATAAACAACCATTCATTACAATCATCATCCAATTTAAACAAAACATCAATATAAAGCATATAAAATATAACAGGCACCAACGAATAGTTTATATTCAATAAAAATTAATAACTATTCAACTGACAGTTTATATGCAATAATAAATAAATTTAACTGGCAAATTATATGCAATAATAAAATTAAATAACAATTTAATTTAACTAAATGCTATCTAACTGAGATGATGATTAAATATATGCCCAAACAATCATAGATAAATTTTAAATCACATCAAAATTTAATTTAACAAACATAAGAAATCTTAGAAGTTGTGAGTAGGTTAAAACACTCACCTTTTGAATTTAAATCGAATTTAATTCCGATTTAAACCCAAAATTTCGACGATCTCCAAATCTGTCCAAACCAGCGTCAAAAGATCTGGAATTTAATTACGATCCTAAAAAAAATCGTGCGTGAATCGGAGTACGTATGTGGAAGTTATTCGTATTAACGCGTTTGAAAAATCAAAATTAAATTAAATTCAAAACAAAACAAACCTACCTATTACCACTTGCCACGTCAGCGTTTCCTGCGCACCCCTAGTGACGAATCTCACCAAACCCATGTTCCAATTTCGCAAATTGATGAAGAAATCAAAAAGCCCCAATTCAACCTTTTGGGTTCGAATTTTACACGTTTGACTGTGGTTTCTGGTTGACTCAAGCGACTATTGCAAAAACAGAGACTGCGCTTAGATCCGTATCGATGAAAACTACAACATAAATATTTTTGGAATTTTCTGAGGACTTTGAATTTTATTTTATTTTTGAATAGAATTGGATCTGAAATTTACATCCATTTAGGAAGAGAAAGAATTGAAGAAAATGAACGCACAAATAAATGAGAATAGATGGAGGCTAGGGTTTATAATTGGGTTTATATAGATAGGTTAGAATTAGAGTAGATGGATCTGATAAACAAACGCGCTGAACAATAATTTAAATTAACGTAATAATTACATATTTAATTTTAAATTAATTGCAATAAATCTAAATAAATACATAAAGCTTGATTCCCGTTTAAACACTTAACTCATTTGATTGCAATTAACCTATTTATAGTAAATTAAATTCCGATATCTTAATAAACTTTATTTCCATCTTTTTTTTTATTCACAAATCATCATATTATGAAGACATTTACGTTATTTCCCATGTATTACCTTAATTTATTTATCGTAACATTTAATTTATATTCATTGCAATGATTTACGATCTAATTGAATGAACTAAGTATATAACTCATAATAATTGTTGTAAAAACTCTTAATCCCACATTAAAAGGTTTGTTATTTCCACTCAAATATTATAGATATTTACAGATATAGGTTTTATTCAACCGTTATTTATTATATATTAATAAAATAAATTCACTACTTAAGTCCGTTTAAATTTATTACCAAGTCCATTTACCTCTCCCAACAAATTTGACTTCCCTTCAAATAATTCATGTCCCTATAAATACTTACATTTACACTTTATAGTTATTTTAATATACCCACTCCAACACTCTTAACCCTTATCTTTACGTTTCACACACTTGAAATATTTAATTACATTTATTACAATTCAATGTTGGCATTTATTACTATTAATTTATTCAATGTTTACTGCCCCTTATTTCAATTTCTTCCATTTACAGTTGCGACTTCACTATTCACAGTTACTTTTGTATACTCCTTTCCTATTTAAACCAAATATAACAAATTCCAATTAAATCTAATTATTACCTTTAAAATAAGTCATAACATTCGAATAACTCTATTAAATTGGAATGTTTCATTTAAGTTTATAAATGATCCACTTGCATTAACATAATTCTTTAGATTTATTTCCATTTACGGTTAATCAATGTTATATTACATTAATCAATTTAATATCTTCCTTTATTTTCTCATATTCAAAGTATATCTAAGTAAAAAATTTCCACTATTTAATTTATTGAATCTAATGCAATGTTACTATAAATAAGTTTTAAATTACCATTAACTGTACATTCAAATTACTATTCCATATATATTTATTCATCAATCAATTAGGGAATTTCTATAACAGTTGTTAGCTACTTTTATATTTACTTCCTAATAACGTACTACCTACTCTCCTTTAATTGTGATTTGAATTCCAACCTTTATTTCATGCTAAATAAAATAACAACATATAAATTGTTACCTATTTCCCTACATGCCTATATAGGTTTATTACTTAACAATCACCTTTTAAAATCCCATGTATACACAAATTATTACTTAACATAAGTCTATTCTTTTATTACTTTACGTTTCACACTTCCGTTACTATAAAATAAATCACCAAGTAACGTTATCATCAAACCAACATTAATTAATATATTAAATGCTTACATTTATTTCTCTACATCCAGTTTGTTCCAACTAAATTTATATTAATGCCATTCCCTTATATGGTTATCATTCATTCCCTTGTGCTAACTTTTATTACCTAAATTTTCCGTTCTTGTAAGCCTTAAATATCTTTATTTAAATTAAATATAAATTTCAATTCAATCAACCCATTTCAACCCGCAACTTAAAGTAACAGCTTACATGTACGAATGGAATCATCATTTATTATAGTATTTTTTTTTCTAAATTTACATTAACATATTGATTAATTCCCTTTAAAGGAAATTTATATCCAGGTATAATACTTACCCCATTTCATTTATTAACATTTATTCAAATTGCTAGTAAATAGGTTTTAAATCACCACTTATATTTTATTAGCGTTCATTTCATTATCCCTTTTTCTATAAAGTTTTTATTTCTACTAAATTAAATTTACACAACTTATTAATTCAACCAAATTAAGTTCACGAAATTTACGGGTCAATACAAAATATTTATTAGAAAATACTTCCAAATAATACTAATATTATATTCAAAAATCTTTCGAAAAAAACTTTCAAAAATCCCGGAAATTAAGTCCAAAATTTCCAATTCATATTCATTTTATTTACAATCCCATTTTAACCAATGTTCTAAAATTTCAATTAACAAACAACATATCACATCCAACTATATTATTTATAAAATTATTCTCTTATATACAAAATATAATACTAGGTAAAATTATTTCATTTACCTATATTTCAAACAATATTGTGTCGGTCTGCCCTATTAAGTGTTTTATAAATACCATAGCATCATATGTACCGACTGAATTTATAAATACTAAATAGAACAAATTAACACAATACAAAAAACCTTTTATAACACTAACAAATACGCTCTCTCATATATACACTCAACGACTCATTTTATGGTATTACCACCCTATTTTTAATGAGTCAGACCCCAGAAAGATAAGTTTATCGCTAAACCAAAGCTCTGATGCCAAATGTAACGACCCACCTTTTTGGATGCTTTAAATCGACGATAAACCACACACGTCAGACTCAAACCACTCAAAAGGGAGGATTGCTATGGGGTAAATAAGAAAAGAAGAGAAAAGAAAGAAAACAAAACACAAAATCTCATAGCGGAGTGACAAAATATAATTATTAAATAAACAGTTCATGAAGTTGTTTACAAATAATACTTGATTACACATTTACAATACATATCAGAGTTACATACAATAGAATTAAAAAAATAATGCAGCGGAATAACATGATGCAGTAGTATGAATATAATAAATAGTAATAGTACTAAATCTTCGTCTTTGTCCCCCAAAAGCAGTCTTCGATACACTGAAAAGCTCAGACTGACCCGAGCGAATTGAAAAGACAAAACACTCGAGTCAAAACTAAAAGATCTTATGTAAGTTAAATAAACAGTAAATAAATATGAGTATAATAGCATCGGAGATGTTTACGGGTTTTGACATCTCCTATCCAGTGTCGAACGCGTGTGCAATAACTTAAGAGATGTTCGGGATTCCATCTCCTAAGGATATGTTAAACTATCTACATACATAGTACAATACGTTATTATAATAGTGTCTACAGTAAAGTATTAAAATAGCGTTAAGGCGTTACCCATATCCCTCTTAACACATTTTTATATATTCCCGTAGTTTATACAGTACCGTAATTCCTCCATAAACTGGAGGGCTATCAAAGGGCACTCCATAGGTACGGTACAAACCAAACTCGTAGAAGGCGCGATAAGGCATTTGACAAGGCACGCGAGGCAATACCCAGGATATGATTATACCGTTTTGCAGATCCGGACTGGTGGTAACGCATAGCAGCTACTACCGCCCACCTCGAAACACACTCCCATAATCAAAATCGAGGGGTGGCCACCAAATCAATCACAAAGTCATAATATGGTATCGAAGAAGCATATCCGATGGGAGGTGCGACCTCACTTGGCCCGGCATGGCTCCTGTTTTAGTCACATCAACCTGACTCGAGGGAGTTAGGGCTACGTAAATACCTCATACAGAATCGTTTTCCAAACCATCCTACTTCATTCTGGAATCTCCACCACGTGCACAGTTGTTAAAGTGGTTTTCGGTATTGGCAGAGAGTATGACAATATCCGATCTCGGTCTCTTTAACAACCAAATGCTTATTTCACACCGGATGGTTCTTTTACATTTCCAAAACTGTTTCATAATTGATATCAAAATATCATATTCAATTCAAACCATATCACTTTTGAAATCATATTCACTTTCGAAATCATATCGATAAGATAGGTTAATTAAATCCTCATTTCAAAATCATCATATTTACTCAAATATGTCATTTCACTCGAAAATATCATTTTAAATCTCAATTTAGGTTATAACATCATCTAACCTTATTTGCCTTTAAATCAAGGATTTAAATATAAACATTTCCACTTTACACAGTCTGAAATTTAGAAAATAGTTTAGATAGTTACAAAAAGTTTAAATTGTCCTGCTTGGTTTAAAATAAATTTTAAATAGGTAAAATACTCTAAAATAGTTTAAAATTTGATTTAAATTAGTTTAAAAGGATTTAAGATAGTTTTAATAGATTTAAAATAGTTTAAATAGATTTAAAATAGCTTAAATCGATTTAAAATAGCTTAAACATATTTAAAATAGATTAAACATATTTAAAATAGATTAATGGGTTAATTATTTTAAAATAGGTTAAAATAGGTTAAATAGATTAAAAATAGTTGAAAATAGATTTAAATTAGTTTAATAGTTTGAAAACCTTAAAATCATGATTTTAAAATAATAAATTTTTAAACAGTTTATATTAAAATAATTAATTTGGAATTAATATCTAAACCATTTCTTCCATTTCAACATATCTGGACCATGTCCAGCTTTCAATTCAACTAAATATAACTTGTTTTTAAATTCAGATTCTCATTAAACCATTTAACCAATATCGATTTCAAACCCATGTTTGAATTATCAATTTAAACCACTTCAAGTTAAATAGATTTCAAAGTTATATTCAAACAATTTCCATAACTCAATTTCGATAAATTTCATTTACGCTTCAAAATTTCAAATTTGAAATTTCCTTTTAATTCTTTAAACAATTCATTAAATCAATTCTAATTTTAAACATTTAAAGCTTGAATTTAAAAAATAATTCAGTTTATACAAATCAAATATTATTTCCAAAATAACGTTTAATTGAATTCAAATTTTTAGGATTTAAAATCGTTTAATTTAACCAATCCGGTGTCCGTATATAATTCTCTACCTTATGCTCAAGTGATACAGATATTTATCATTTCAATCCGCAATTATTTTATATTTATGGATATATATCATTTCAACGTGCAATCCCGAATTTAATTACAAATCCATGGAATCGCTTGAGTTTATCATTTCAACTCATAACGATTTCCCCTAATCTATCAGACCGTTCGGATATGTATCATTTCAACCCATAAGGAACTTGCAGTGTTAAAACAATATAAATATAACATCCAGTCATCCAATATCAACAATCAAACATCCATCTCAATCATCATTCAGATCAACAAATAAATAACAACAATCGACTGATCATCAATAACAGGTATTAACAGGCAATTTAACTTCAATATTAAACTAAATACCAATTAAATTCAATAAAAGTCAAATTTAACTAGAATGACAATTTAAATATTCCAAACATCAACCAATCAATTTCTAATCACAATATAAATTCAATTTAACTAACATAAGATAATCTAGTAGTTGTGAGTGGGTTAAAACACTCACCTTTGGTTTCAAATTGATTTGAAATCCAAAATAAGGCCGAAAATTCAACAATCTCATAATTCGTCCAAACTGGATTCATAATGTTCGGAATTTCGATTTGATCGTAGCAGAGAAAACCGCGCGTAAATCCGACCTCGTACATAAAAGATATGTAAGTTAGAACGATTTCAAAATTAAATATAAATAAAATAAAATAAAAGCTAAAGACAAATCTCTACCTGGCCACTTCAGCTGTACGTGACATGCTCTGTAACGACCCTGAAATTTTAATAATTCAAATTAAAAATATTTAATGAATTTTAAATATTTGAAAGATGAATTGACTCGAATTTCAAATTATCAGGATAAATTGGGCGATTAAATTTTAAAATTTAATCTATTGAAAATTGAATTTGAATTGAATCGGGATTCATAAATAATGTAAAGGAGTTTGTCAATCGATTAAAATTCTTTTATAAATTTTGTTAAGTGTTAAGAGTTAAACGGGCTTTAAATTTCAATGTTGGCCCACGTTTGATATTGGTGCCGTGATTAAGTATACCCGTTTCCCCTCATTTTTTTCTCATTCAAAACCCTAGATCTAAAAATAACGAAAGAAAAAAATGGCGGCGACGATTTCCTCTTTGCAACCGAATTAGGGCTTCGTTCCCTTTGTTCCCGTGAGCGCTCGGCTTTGCTTGTTCGTGCTTGGCTTCGGCTTCTTCTTCGCTTGCTCGTTGAGGCTTTCGAGATTAGGGTTTTCAAAAACCTAGGGCTTCGGCGATCGATTCTCTGGCGTTCGTCTTCCTCTCCGCTCGTTCCTCACCATTGCGGCGCCAACCTTGCCGAGCGATAGTGGCTTTCATCGAACGAAGGTGAGTGGTTTTCGCCCCTCACATCTAATTCGACTTTCAAACGATTTCTGATTTGTTTAAATTTTGTTTGCTTGAATTTGTTCGAATTCGTATATTTTTTTGTGATTTTTATAGGGTTCGAATACCTAAAATCTCGTTCGTATATTATCATTTGAATTTGTCAATCGATTTGCTCTGTCGCTTGATGATGTTTGAACATTTGAGATTTATCTGACTTATTCATATGCGTATATTTTCGAATTTGTTGCCTTGGTAATCACAGCATAATATACTCGGCTTTGAAATGGTTTTGAATTATCAGCTTGAAATCTGAGATGTATTTGATTTCCACTGCCTTGACTTGGTTTTTAAAAGAAGAAGAAAAAACGTGGCTTTGATTTTGTGATTTCGTATATATATATATATATATTTGTAAATTCTTGGTTGATACCTTGTTGGCATCGATTTGAAATTGCTGTTTACTTGTAAATGTTTCTGGCTCATGTGAGCTTCGTCTCTGGCCATCTATTCTTTGTTGCATCTTGTAATTGCATTCTATTCAGTTGCACTGAGCTCTGTGTAGTTACCACTGTTCAAGTATGTGGTCTTCATTATTCATGTATCTTGATATCGTGTAGACTTTTTCATACTGCCGTGATACAGTTTCCTTCACTATTGTATCTTGTTTCCATGTCTGTAGTTGTCTGCATTCACCCCAGATATTCTTCACTTTGGTCTATGGTGATACAATATGCTTGCATATTCAAATTGCATATTTACTGTTCTTTGGTGGCTGTTCATTTGTGTGTCACTGCACTGTCCACATGAGCTCATTTGTTCATGTTGCATATATGTTTGGTTCAAGTTGTATACATACATTCATGCATGTATATAGATGTATGTTTCTTTGTTTGGCATCGGCTTGATATTATATGTGTTCTTCCTTGTTAATCTGTTGTGATAACTGTTGAGTCTGTTTTATTGTCCAGTATATTCATGTATGTTGTCATTCTTTATGATCTGATTACTTGTAACTTTTGTAGCTGTGCACTTCATTGTTTGGTTGCATTCATTCTGTTTTTTTTGAGTCACTTTAAACTGTGCATCCATGGTGATATCTGAAACTTGTGTAGTCTTGGTGCAGTTGACCATCATGTAGTGCTGTTCTGATTTGGTAGCATTGCATTTGCTTTTGATCATTTCCATATTGATTCATTCCATTTCATCTATACTTTGTAGTTGTATATATTGACGCATTCACTTTAAATATCTTTGATACTAGGTAGCTTATTCTTGCACTGCACTTGCATATATTGCATATTAGAATGCCCAGACTACTTCATTGTCATTTTATACGGTCAATCTTTTATGTCCAGACCGTGATTTAGAGGCTTGCATATGATAGAGTGCATGTAGTTTCTTCTTGAGCACCATGTCATATTTTCATACCTAAGTTCACTGTTTTATGTTGTCACTCGATCTTATTGCTGTGATAATGTGACTTGGCCTTGAGTCTCCTTTCTTCACAAAGTATTTAATCCCCTTTGTCACTGCATATCTCAATATGTTTGACCTCATTTTTTCTTCTTCTTGAAAATCTGGCAATGTCTGCATGCTCATTGGTTTCAAATCTCTGGTTATTTTCTTGATAGTACTGTGCTTGGTCTTTGTTATGTCATATGAACTGCTTTTCGACTTCACTGTTACATTGGGGTTTGTCTGCATTTCATATGCTACTGTGTTGCATGCACTGTCCACGTGAGTTGTTACTACTGTGGTCTTGAGGTATGTTTGTCTACATGCCCTGCTAGTCGACTTGCATGTTACTTTGACTCGTTTCACTTGGAGTCGTGTTGTTACCTGCCTTGGTTGGTCTGCATCCATATATGTCTGAAGTTTGGTTTGGTATTTCTTCGAGTCATTATGTATTGTTGCAGTGGTTGGAATTTTTGCAGTGTTCATGCTAGGTACCCTGGCTTAAACCACACTTTGACTCACTATCTATTATTGCCATAGCTTGATCCATTGTTTTGACCTACTGCTGGTTCGAACTTGGTGTTATCTAGTTCTTTTGGTTGGTGCACACGAGTTGGCGAGGCAGTGCACGCGTGCGTGCACTACAGCCACTCAGAATTGATAGTTTTGAATTGATATTTTTCTTTGCATCGTGATGCATTGATCTTTTATGCCGTATTGGCAAGGCCGTACACGCGTGCGTGTACGGCAGCCAATCGAATTTTTGATGGTTTTAAAGTGACAATTTCAATTGTTTTGAATTGATTTAGTCGATTGATAAATTGTTTATCTATCTCTGTTGATGTTTTAAATCTGCTGATTTATTGTTTAACACTGTTTAGTGTTAAAAAATTTCGTTATCCGATTTCTTTGTTAAAAGGATTGGATAGACGGGAATTATTATGACTGTCGTCTATTTAAATTATTATTGTCTCTATGCACTCATAAACTGGTTTGAATTAGACTGACATGTGTATTATTTTTTTTTGAATATAATACTCGGGTCAGACCGAGTATTTTTACAGCTTGAAGATTTTCGAGCAGCGAAGTTAGAGAGAGAGAGTAAAGAATCACTTAAGTTTTCAAGAATATTGTATTTTAAGATATTCCGCTGTATCAGTTAAATACATTGTATAAACTCTGATGTATGTATTCAAAAAGAAATTTATAGTAATGAAATATTATTATTCTGTGTTTTTGTGGCTGATTCTGTTTAAATTACATAAACTAAATAACAATCCGTCTTTTTGAACGTTTTGAGTTGGTTTAATTACCGACTGGAGGCGGTCAGAAGGGGGGAATGTTACAGAGTGGTATCAGAGCTTTGGTTTACACAAAGTTTAGTTTATGATGTTTAATATGAATAGTTACGAGAAACACTTTAAGAAGAAAATGTTTTTCAAATCTAAAGAAGTATAAAATTGTTTTTGAAAATAAAGATTTTTAACTTAAGAAAAGTTAAATTGAATTGAATTGGCATTAATAAATATATGGATTTGAAATTTAACTAAAGGAAGTTAAATAAATTGAACTGATTTAAATAAATTATTGAAATGGAAATTTAAAACTTAAAAGATAAGTGATTATATAATATGAATTGGGGAGTTTAAATTAATAAGTTGTATAACTTATAAAATGAGAAAATTTAAGTAAAACCAATTGTTAAAATGGTTAAACAGTTTTGTTAAGTAAAACAAAATCTGAATTTTGAATAGTGATATGAATTTGACTTTAGTAAAGTTAAATAAAATAGAATTTCAAATAAATTTGAGGCGAACTTAAGTTGTATAGTGAAAATAAATGCAAGTGAAGATAAAATGAAACCTAGCTTAAGTAATGTTGAATGAGGTTGAATTTGATATCAAAATGAATTAATAAAGTGAAGTAATGAAAATGAATTTGAATTATAGAAAGGAAATTCAACTTTAATTGTAAAAGTGAATTAGTAAATAAACATGGATTAGAAATGTTGTTAAGAGTTGAAAAAAACTTAAGTTAAAGAAGTTGTGAATATAGTGAATATTAGAATTCAATCTGAATTAGAATATAAACCAATTGAAATTAAATGTGTTAAACCAAATTGAATGTAAGCAAAGTAAATAAATTTGGTTTTGCTAGTTGATTGTATAGAAATTCATTAAGTATTAATGAAATTGAATTAATGGAAATTGAAAGTTAAGTAATTGAATTCAAATTGAAAGATAAGTAAATATAAATAGAATCAAATTTGATTTGAATTGATAACAGACTAACTTGAATATAAATTAGTGACAATAAACTAATTGAATATGAATGAATGTTAGTAAAATCCAATGTGAATAAATCAAATGTGATTTAATTGAAAATCAATTCAATGAATGATTTACTAAAGAACTAGTTGATCATCTTGGAAATAGAAAATTGATAAATTTATATAAATGGTTTAAATTGGGATTTTGAATTATTCCAAACGGTTTATATCAAAGATTATAAAATGGATATTTATAAATTAAAATGTTGGAATTATAAAACAAATTTTTTTATAAGTGTTAAAATGGAGTATAATTGGATTTCATAAGTTGATGAAATTTAAAAGTTTTATAATGTGAAGTTATAAAATGAATAGATTTTTGTAAAATAAAAGATTTATAAGTAATTAACTTATAAATTAGATTTTTGATATAAAAATTGAGTTATGAATTGAATTAGTTAATTCAAGGATTTTTATAAATCAAAGTTTTATAAATAGAATTGTAATTTATAAACGTTGTTTATAAATCCAAAATCACTTATTTTGATAAGTGAATTTTAGAAGTTAATTTAAGAAATTTATATTCACGATTTTGGACAGTGAATATATTATTGAATAAAATGGACATGTTTGGGAAAGTGATATTTTAAAACGAAGTTAATTGTTTTAAAAGATGTTTTCAAAGGCATTGAATATCGAAACCATAGATTTCAACATTCATTGTTGAAATAGACGTTTTCGAATAAAAGGAAATGGTGGACTATAACACTGTTGTTATAGTAAATGATTTCCGAAAGGAAATGTTTTGTATAGTATTGGGATTTATACATCTATCTAAATTTCGAATCCCTATACTAGTGATTTTGAGTTGTCGTAACGATGTTTTACGTAACATTCATTTTAACTCAAATAAATGTGTGAAAGAGAATGATTTCCTTAAAAGATAAAATATATACTTAATTTTGATTTAAGTATATCGAATATTTTCAAATGTTGAAAATAAAAATGGATTTGTGAATTACTTATTTTTAAATAAGTATGGAAATGTTTTTCCAAATATGAAATGTTGTGAATATATTCCGTAAGGGATAAATGATTTGAAATTCATTTTCGAAGTCGAAGTTGAAATGTTAAATGAGAAATTTAAACAATTAGTTCAATTTGAAATTTTTCAAAAAGATTGAATCGTTAAGTTAAATTGAGTTTAACTTCGACATCAAAGACAATATAAGATGTTTTGAATTTTAGATGATGGTTTGGATTGTATGTCTAACATTGTGAATTGATGACATAGCAATTGATCTCTATTAAATATATATCTGTTGGTGGCGGAGAATTTATTCTCTTAGCTTAACACCCTTCTCTGAGACGTACGAGCTCAGAGGTTATATATCGATAGACATCAATTCTGTGTTGAGAATTGACGATGTAACGTGAAATCCAAATCGAATGTGAAAGTCGATAATAAATGGAATTATGAATATGAATTGGGTTTGATATAACCTTAAAATTTCCAAATCGACTTAGAGGAAATTTTTTGAAATCCTCTATTTGTTATGGATATAGGATATGTAGGTTTTCGGAACTTATATATATATGAATGCGGTAAATTTGAAAACCGTCAGTTTAGAAAGTCATTGTTATGGAAATCTTATGTAAGCTTACATGGATATGATATGTACGAAATGTGAAATGAAGTACTACATATATATGATATTATGTTTTCTAAACTGAGGATATGGAAAAGTACCTTCCATTTATTATTGGAGAAGGTATTGGAACTCGTGAAGAGTGTCCATTTGAAATTCGTAGCTACGTAGAATTTTCCATAAGTTGGAATGTCCATTTGGACTAGAATCCCTCGTGAAGGGATTATGTTGATTGATGTTAGCGTAATTTGAGGGGCGAGATGCCCACAGTTACAAGCGATTCCACTGGGATAGTGGCGCAACCGCCGAGTAAACTGCAATCTAAGCGCAAAAGCGAAATTCGAGGGGCGAGATGCCTACGGTTACAAGCGATTCTACTGGGATAGTAGCGTAACCGCCGTGTGGACCGCGATCTATGGCAACAACCATGGCAAAATTTAAGAGATGAGAAATCTACAGATTACAAGCGATTCTACTGGGATAGTAGCGTAACCGCCGGGTAACTGTATTCCATGGGGGAACGTGCTTTCCATATCCATTTTTAAAAGAATTTTTAAAGTATTTTCACTGGGAATTGAAGCAAGTATATTTAGTACTTGGAGATTTTTAGTCCTGCGCCTGGCCAGCGTATGCCTAATGTCTGTGAGAACGAAGATGGACTTGTTAAATTTCGAGTTAGCAAGTATTTTCAAACTTTAAATGGAAAATCAATAGTTTGAAATTAGAATTACATAATTCTTACCTAATAAACTAAGGAAGAAGATATTTAAAATGTCTTGAAAGTCCACAGCTTTGGAAGAGATATATTATATAAATCTCTAACATGAAGAATTTTAAGTTTGAATCTGAGTTTGTAAGTCGAAAATTTGGTAAAAGACTTTTGCGTTTTGATTGTAGAAATCAATGAACAAAGCGAGTGTGATTAAAAACAAATGGAATGAACTCTATATATATTTATTTTTAATAAGTATTGAGCTTGGAAAAAAAATTTAGTAGGGTATAAATATTAATGAAATTTTAACAACCTTTCCTTTTCGTGGACGAAAAGTTTTAAGGAGGGGAGATTGTAACGACCCTGAAATTTTAATAATTCAAATTGAAAATATTTAATGAATTTTAAATATTTGAAAGATGAATTGACTCGAATTTCAAATTATCAGGATAAATTGGGCGATTAAATTTTAAAATTTAATCTATTGAAAATTGAATTTGAATTGAATCGGGATTCATAAATAATGTAAAGGAGTTTGTCAATCGATTAAAATTCTTTTATAAATTTTGTTAAGTGTTAAGAGTTAAACGGGCTTTAAATTTCAATGTTGGCCCACATTTGATATTGGTGCCGTGATTAAGTATACCCGTTTCCCCTCATTTTTTTCTCATTCAAAACCCTAGTTCTAAAAATAACGAAAGAAAAAAATGGCGGCGACGATTTCCTCTTTGCAACCGAATTAGGGCTTCGTTCCCTTTGTTCCCGTGAGCGCTCGGCTTTGCTTGTTCGTGCTTGGCTTCGGCTTCTTCTTCGCTTGCTCGTTGAGGCTTTCGAGATTAGGGTTTTCAAAAACCTAGGGCTTCGGCGATCGATTCTCTGGCGTTCGTCTTCCTCTCCGCTCGTTCCTCACCATCGCGGCGCCAACCTTGCCGAGCGATAGTGGCTTTCATCGAACGAAGGTGAGTGGTTTTCGCCCCTCACATCTAATTCGACTTTCCAATGATTTCTGATTTGTTTAAGTTTTGTTTGCTTGAATTTGTTCGAATTCGTATATTTTTTTGTGATTTTTATAGGGTTCAAATACCTAAAATCTCGTTCGTATATTATCATTTGAATTTGTCAATCGATTTGCTCTGTCGCTTGATGATGTTTGAACATTTGAGATTTATCTGACTTATTCATATGCGTATATTTTCGAATTTGTTGCCTTGGTAATCACAGTATAATATACTCGGCTTTGACTTGGTTTTGGAAATTCTCGGCTTTGAAATGGTTTTGAATTATCAGCTTGAAATCTGAGATGTATTTGATTTCCACTGCCTTGACTTGGTTTTTAAAAGAAGAAAAAAAACACGGCTTTGATTTTGTGATTTCGTATATATATATATTTGTAAATTCTTGGTTGATACCTTGTTGGCATCGATTTGAAATTGCTGTTTACTTGTAAATGTTTCTGGCTCCTGTGAGCTTCGTCTCTGGCCATCTATTCTTTGTTGCATCTTGTAATTGCATTCCATTCAGTTGCACTGAGCTCTGTGTAGTTACCACTGTTCAAGTATGTGGTCTTCATTATTCATGTATCTTGATATCGTGTAGACTTTTTCGTACTGTCGTGATGCAGTTTCCTTCACTATTGTATCTTGTTTCCATGTCTGTAGTTGTCTGCATTCACCCCAGATATTCTTCACTTTGGTCTATGTTGATACAGTATGCTTGCATATTCAAATTGCATATGTACTGTTCTTTGGTGGCTGTTCATTTGTGTGTCACTGCACTGTCCACATGAGCTCATTTGTTCCTGTTGCATATATGTTTGGTTCAAGTTGTATACATACATTCATGCATGTATATAGATGTATGTTTCTCTATTTGGCATCAGCTTGATATTATATGTGTTCTTCCTTGTTAATTTGTTGTGATAACTGTTGAGTCTGTTTTGTTGTCCAGTATATTCATGTATGTTGTCATTCTTTATGATCTCATTACTTGTAACTTTTGTAGTTGTGCACTTCATTGTTCGGTTGCATTCATTCTGTTTTTTTTTGAGTCACTTTAACCTGTGCATCCATGGTGATATCTGAAACTTGTGTAGTCTTGGTGCAGTTGACCATCATGTAGGGCTGTTCTGATTTGGTAGCATTGCATTTGCTTTTGATCATTTCCATATTGATTCATTCCATTTCATCTATACTTTGTAGTTGTATATATTGACGCATTCACTTTAAATATCTTTGATACTGGGTAGCTTATTCTTGCACTGCACTTGCATATTGCATATTAGATGTAACGACCCGACTTTCTATGCCCAGAAAGTCGCATCATTATGAAGAAAGAAAGGGGTAGAAAATAGAAAAGAAAAGAAGAAAGAAAGAAACAACAACAACGATCTCACAGCGGAACGAATAAATTATATTAATAACATAAACTATTACATAGTCTTTACATAATCAGAGTACACAACTTATACATCACAAAATAGACAGTTATAAAACCTGTCTATTATACAACACAAGATACAACTCAAACAAACGACTCAGAGAAACCAACACAGCGGAATACTATATATCTACGAATGCTGAAGCCTCCTGCTCCATATCTCCTCCATAGATTCGTCAAAGCTAACCTGAATCCCTTGACTACTCGTAAAAATTGAGTACCCAAGGTTTAATAAAACAGAAAATAAACACTTGGGTCAGACATGGGTCTGGTGTGAGTAAACGGGTTAAAATTGTTTAACTTCAAAACCTTTTGAAAACAAAGGTATCACGTAAGACTTCCCACACATAAACATGGAAAAGTTTTTACCTTACGCTAACCAAAACATTTGATAGGAAATCCAGTTATATTATAATAGGGTCTAGGGTTTTCAAGTAAAATACGGAAATAGCTGAAATGCTTGCATCTCACATTCCAACATAGTTGGGCACAACTAATACGTACGGCACTTATTGGAGTTTGGATTCCATACAATGGCAGGGCTACTGGGGTACCGCCCGTCACAGTACGTGGCCTAGATCACCGTACCGAGGAGTACGCCCGCTCCCCTGCAACACAAAGCCGGAACCATCCCTTACTGGATAATTCCGAACAAGACAATCCCGTAGTTGGCGCGACCAAGCACACACTAAGCCGAATAAAAGAAAAGGGACCTCTAGACAGGGATTTATCTTGCTCTCAGTGGGTGCTACCCACGAAGCCTTGCTGCACCTCCCCTGTTTTAGCCATTCCCGGTTGATGAGGCTTGAGGTTACGATTACCTTTAATCAGAACATATCACTTAGAATGCTCATCGTCCGCCTGACGATGTGCTGAAAGCATTCAATCCATACAAGTTCGTTCCGGGTTCGAACGAAACCGAAGGCATTATCTCGTTACACTCGTTTTGGAATCACCCTCAGAGTTAACGACAATAACCCTTGCACTCTAAATCTTCATCTTCACTTGAGATTCACGACCTATCGTTAATTTGGATCGATGTGGTATTCGGGTCTCCAGACCTGGAATTCCGGTATACGGAAACCCGACCCCGGTCTCATCGAAATCCAAAACGTATCTTTTAAGGGCCAAGTTGTTTCAAGGTTAAAACAATTCAATTCTTATCTATACTACACACAGATAGATAATTTACAATAGATAATCCATATTATCATCCAAACAGATAATTCATATTATCATTTCAATCCAACCAAACATCTATATCATAGATCAGCACATCTCTTATCAGAGATATCAACAATGCAAAGCATTCAATATCATTCATCCATTCTTAAGTAATGATTTATCATCTCTAATTAATTTAAAGTGAATTAAATTAATTACTTCATCCTATAAACCCTGCTTAATTAATTAGTAATTAAACCAATTAATTAATCATTACTCTAAGTATCCATCAACCTTAATCATTCCTGATTAATTACCCTTTAATTACTTTAAGTAATTAATACTTAATTAATTTCACAAATTAATTATCTTAAACCATTCAGTAATTAATCTTTAATTACTTCATTAGTTAATTAACTATACTTGATTACATTAATCCTTAATTAATTACAATTAATTAATTACTTTAATCACTAATTATTTATTAATTAATCTTAATTAACCAATCCTTAATTACATCATTTAAATTAATTATATTTAATAATTAATTCTTAATTAAACCACATTTATTAATCACCTTTGATTAATAACATTTAGTAATTAACTACCCTTAATTATTCTTCCATAAATTAATTTCTCTAAAATTAATTTTCCTTTAATTAATCCCTTGATTAATTATACAAAAGTAATTAAACTAAAATTACTTTTATTATTAAAAATCTTCTTTAGTTAATTACATCCTCTAATTAACTTTAATTACTTTCCTAAGTAATTACTCTTTACTAATTACATTTAAGTAATTATATTTATCACATCTCTAAATGATTATCTTAAATTAATTTAATTAATTAATTTAACTTAATCAAATTTATTTAATTAATTACCTTAAGTAATTAATTCCTTTAATTACTTCCATTAATTAACTCTAATTACTTTCATTAAGTAATTATCCTTTTATTAATTACATTCATTTATTAACTGCTAATTACTTATACTAAGTAATTATACTTTATTAATTATATTAAGTAGTTATACTTAATCAGTTTCAAAGTAATTATCCTAAATTAATTAATTATCTTAAATTAATTATATTAATTAATTATCCCCAAATCTTTAGTTAACGATCCTTATCTTAATTACATTCATTAACTATTCATTACTAATTAATTAATTAATTACTCGTTAATTACCTTTATTTAATTAATTAATCTTCAATTACCCAAGACTCAAATTAATTAAAAGGTAAATAATTTATCTTAATTAGTTTCTTGATTATCATTAAAATCTTATTTAATAAACCCTTGGAATTAATTACCATTAACTTAAGATCTTAAGTTTAAAACATTTTGCTTTTTATAAAACTGTTCATGCTTTTACTTTAAATTTTAAAATCTGGTTAGTTTTTCAAAACAGACTCGAGCAAATCAACCAAAACCCCGAGCTATCCCCGTGTCACTCTCGTACCACTCACGCTTCGAGTCCCCACGCAAAAACTTCGAGCAATGACCCGAGTCGCCCTTATCTTTCCCAAAATTCAACCCCACAGCTAACAACCAGCAACACAAACGTGCACGTACACGTGCACGTCCACTCCGGCCACCAACGATCGACGCCACAACCCTCAACAAGTCAACGACCACCCCAACGTCGCACACGATCACCCAGGTTCGCCGATTTGCCAGCGAATCAAAATCGAACCCATTGTTCGAAAATCAGGAAGCCACCATCATCGGAAAACCAACTTCAGCATCGATTCCGACCTCGATAAACCTCGTCGACCTCACCATCGAATCGCCTCGACCTCCAGCTCTGTTCCCCCCTATCGCGATCAAGTCCGGTGCATCACCATCAACATACGACCCAGAGAAATGACAACAACCAAAAACAGCACTCAAACCCTATTTCGCCAATCTCAGATCACCACGATGATCAGAAAAATCTCCACCTATTTTTCCTGAGTTCCCCCACCTTCCATCCTCCTCCAGTCGAAACCACGACCACCATAGATATTCCGACCACCAGAATTTTCCCAAAAACCCAATTTCAGACAATCCCGAAATGCACACTCAATTCTAATCTAAAAAATCATAATTTACATCTTAAAAATCATATTTACCCAAGCCAATTCAAGTTATATACTTAAATCAGAGAATTGTAACCATTGATTTTTAACATGCTTATATTTTTATTTTTATTTTACTGTAAATCTTAGTTTCCAGATACTATATCTATATAAACATTTTTAAATATTTTTAGATCCAGGTTCAAGTTTAAACAAACTTAATTTGATTGAAAACAACAGCCTAACAGAGATCAGAGGAGGGGAAATTGAATTTGAGCTAAATTTAATCTCTGTAATATAAAACAGAGGAGAACGCATATTCAATTAGACATGCACACATAAATACATTCATACATACAGATTTTACACTTATTTATACACATGCACAATCATATATATATATATATGCATTCACACTCATACACATATGCAACTATATTACTAAAAGAATTCATCACAACCATCTAATTTCAAATCACAGATTTCAAACTGTTTTTAAATTTAGATGTTTACTCACCAGATTTGCATGGAACAGAGAACAGAGCACTTAATTTGAACTGCTTTTAACTTTAGAATCCTGAATGCTTTTGCTTTAAAATGTTTGAGTTGCTAAAATGTTATTGCTCCTTGATTTACAGACTGCATGCATGCCCTTTTGAAAATGAGATTACATGTTTGCTTTGAAAACCCCCAGGTTGAAAGAATGTAGGCTTTTGAATTTCTTTAATTTCCAGGTTTGAAAAGAAATAGGCTTGATTTATGACTTCCAGATTTGAATGCAGACTTATAGTTAACTTTTTCTTTTGAAAATGAATTATAGGTTGAAGAATTTAGTTCAGGCTCTTGAATTGATTTCTGGTTTGAGGAGGAACTGATCTCAGATTTTGTATTAGAGAAAGGAGTTTATCTTGATTTTAAAAAGAAGAATAGAAAGAACGAAATGAAGAAAAGCAAATGTATATATGTAAGTAAATTTTGATTTTATAAAATAAAAGAAAAAGAAAATAAAAAGACACTTGTCATAAACATTGATTACTTAAATTACACTTGTTAAAATGAAACCTTAGGATAATGACACTTGTCTTTTTAAGTATTTTATTTATTTTAAAAGTAGATAAAACCTTTTCTTGATTTATTAAACACTTATCCTATATATAAATTACTTTTTAAAAGAAACAAAACTAACTATATTTATAAATAAAAGTTTATACAAATATTCTAAAATCCAAAACAATTTAAATATATATTCTTTTAAATTTCAAAACTTTAATTCAAATTCAAATTAAATTAAATCCTAAGATTCAATTTAAAAGTTAAGTTATATATTTACATACACTATTTATTCCATTTAAAATAACAATTCCTTTTAGCATTAAAATTCATACATATTAAAAATAATACATTATACTTGTTATTTGAAAATAACATATTTTATAATTTAAATAAGAGATTATATTATCAAGAAATATTTAAAAAGAAATAAAACAAACCATTTTTGTAAATTTTATTTATTTAAACTTAAGTTAAAATATATCTTAACAAATTAAATATTTACTTAAAGTATTTTAAAACTATAAGATTATTTATTTAAATAACCTTGAAAAGTCCAGATTAAATTAAATATAAATTTCCAATTTACCAAAGCTTCTATTTACAATATATATAAAAAAATATATATATATTCAAATAGAAATATCTTATTAACTTTTTTAAAAGATAAAATCATCCATTAATACTAATTTAATCAGATTATTAAATTAAATTCAAATCTTATTATCAAAGATTATCCATATCAATTTAATTATTCAACAGATTATTAAATTGATATTGTCAAAATTTCCGGGATATTACATTCCTCCCCCCTTAAAATAATTTCGTCCCCGAAATTTAAACAAAGGTAATTTAATAATCTTATTAAAGATTTTAATTTTAAAACACAAGCATATACTATCATCCATATGCTAACAACCATAGCAACCAATTCATCCAATCAAACAATTCTAACTGTCTAGACTAAATTCTAGATAAAATACCTCGAGTTTCCCCAAGTATATATATATACCGGGATACTCGCTCTACAAACAATCTAAACTACTAAGCTATAGATCTCCTACTCATCTAGATCTACAGAACTAAACAGAATATCAGACTACAGACGAGTCTGACTCAACAATCAAACCTCCAGAACTGCAGATTCCAAAACCAAAGATAGATCAAATACGTATTCCCTCAGAGATACGTAAAACTCAATGAATTCCAGTTATCCAAACTGACAATTCAACCAAGTAGACCAATTACTTATCCAAATCAGAACACAGACGAGATCCAAACATAACTCTACTTCACAACATCAGTAGATTCCAAACTTACTTCTCC
Source organism: Allium fistulosum (assembly GCA_030737815.1). NCBI lineage: Eukaryota > Viridiplantae > Streptophyta > Magnoliopsida > Asparagales > Amaryllidaceae > Allium > Allium fistulosum. Next base: position 500,909,484 of record CM060901.1, read on the forward strand.
CATCCAGAGATACACTCCAAACTGCTTTCGCTGCTCAACTCTGATATGAGGTAGAACACAAGCACAGACTGGACAACTCATTTCTAGAAATAAGGTTCACTGATTCATAAAAGAAAACTCAGATACTCCATCAACTTGAGTTGCTTCACCAACTCCATCTCTAGGAAACATCCTTCCACTAGACTGAACCACCGGTATCACTCCTGGAATCCAAGTCGATAAGAAAACTCAACCTTCAGATGCGGACAAACTTCTGACTTCTCTGAAGACATCCAGAAAAACTCTGACAACCCAAGAGAACACTCAGCAATCGCAAGTCACTTTTGCGATCAACCCATCCTAAGTCCAAAGAAAAACTGCTCTCTCTTTACCAATCAGAACAGCTTACACTTATCTATCCAATCCATCGAAGAAATGGATCCACTCTGCTGCTTCTGAACTTCACCTCTAGAGAACTGCTCAGCCAGAAAAACTTCCTGCCAACAAACAGAACACTCCGAGCTGCAACGCTGTCACCGATGCCAAAGATTTCCTTATCCAAAGCTCCTTGAGAAACTCGAACCTCAAACCAAGCAGAAACACCATGCTGAACTCAGCCACAACACCGAAGCATTCACACTTCCTTAATCGTGTTCCAAAGAAAACATCTTCGGGAACATCCATCGTCACTGTATCTCATCATACAGCTACTATTACCTGAGGTATCAAGGTACCATCACTCACTTCTGCCTCATCGACAGATCCAACTCTACTCATCCACACTTCAAAGATAAACTCCGAACCATTACAGTTTCCTTCGGAGATCGATGAAATCCTTCACCACAGCAAAGCTTACTCGAGACGGTATTGGGTTTACAGTCTCGATATATACTTCCAACCTCAAACATTCAAACTCCAACTATTGGTAATTGTGTTACACACACTACCACCTTATCTACCTTTATAACTTATATTGGAAAACCCGAACAGGTAACCCAATAAATAGGTAGAAATACATAAATATATATATTTAAAATGATATTTTTTTTTTTATATAGAAATTATTTCTGGGTAAAATTATTTCATTTACCTCTTTAAAACAATATTGTGTCCGTTGGCCTGGTTCAAGTGTTTAGAGATCCCTATCAATAACGTTAGCTACTCGTATTGACCAGAATCCATATACCACTCAACCGATCAATTAACACAATATAAAATCATTTTTATATAACTAACAAATACGCGCTCTCGTATATATATACTCAGACTCAACAGGTTGCTACAGATCCTATCTCTAATGAACAATCCTTCCGAACCTAGGTATTCACTCAACCTAGTGTTCTGATATTCACTTAACCAAAAGCTTAGGCATTCGCTCAACCTATGCTCTGATACCATATGTAACGACCCGACTTTCTATGCCCAGAAAGTCGCATCATTATGAAGAAAGAAAGGGGTAGAAAATAGAAAAGAAAAGAAGAAAGAAAGAAACAACAACAACGATCTCACAGCGGAACGAATAAATTATATTAATAACATAAACTATTACATAGTCTTTACATAATCAGAGTACACAACTTATACATCACAAAATAGACAGTTATAAAACCTGTCTATTATACAACACAAGATACAACTCAAACAAACGACTCAGAGAAACCAACACAGCGGAATACTATATATCTACGAATGCTGAAGCCTCCTGCTCCATATCTCCTCCATAGATTCGTCAAAGCTAACCTGAATCCCTTGACTACTCGTAAAAATTGAGTACCCAAGGTTTAATAAAACAGAAAATAAACACTTGGGTCAGACATGGGTCTGGTGTGAGTAAACGGGTTAAAATTGTTTAACTTCAAAACCTTTTGAAAACAAAGGTATCACGTAAGACTTCCCACACATAAACATGGAAAAGTTTTTACCTTACGCTAACCAAAACATTTGATAGGAAATCCAGTTATATTATAATAGGGTCTAGGGTTTTCAAGTAAAATACGGAAATAGCTGAAATGCTTGCATCTCACATTCCAACATAGTTGGGCACAGCTAATACGTACGGCACTTATTGGAGTTTGGATTCCATACAATGGCAGGGCTACTGGGGTACCGCCCGTCACAGTACGTGGCCTAGATCACCGTACCGAGGAGTACGCCCGCTCCCCTGCAACACAAAGCCGGAACCATCCCTTACTGGATAATTCCGAACAAGACAATCCCGTAGTTGGCGCGACCAACCACACACTAAGCCGAATAAAAGAAAAGGGACCTCTAGACAGGGATCTATCTTGCTCTCAGTGGGTGCTACCCACGAAGCCTTGCTGCACCTCCCCTGTTTTAGCCATTCCCGGTTGATGAGGCTTGAGGTTACGATTACCTTTAATCAGAACATATCACTTAGAATGCTCATCGTCCGCCTGACGATGTGCTGAAAGCATTCAATCCATACAAGTTCGTTCCGGGTTCGAACGAAACCGAAGGCATTATCTCGTTACACTCGTTTTGGAATCACCCTCAGAGTTAACGACAATAATCCTTGCACTCTAAATCTTCATCTTCACTTGAGATTCACGACCTATCGTTAATTTGGATTGATGTGGTATTCGGGTCTCCAGACCTGGAATTCCGGTATACGGAAACCCGACCCCGGTCTCATCGAAATCCAAAACGTATCTTTTAAGGGCCAAGTTGTTTCAAGGTTAAAACAATTCAATTCTTATCTATACTACACACAGATAGATAATTTACAATAGATAATCCATATTATCATCCAAACAGATAATTCATATTATCATTTCAATCCAACCAAACATCTATATCATAGATCAGCACATCTCTTATCAGAGATATCAACAATGCAAAGCATTCAATATCATTCATCCATTCTTAAGTAATGATTTATCATCTCTAATTAATTTAAAGTGAATTAAATTAATTACTTCATCCTATAAACCCTGCTTAATTAATTATTAATTAAACCAATTAATTAATCATTACTCTAAGTATCCATCTACATTAATCATTCCTGATTAATTACCCTTTAATTACTTTAAGTAATTAATACTTAATTAATTTCACAAATTAATTATCTTAAACCATTCAGTAATTAATCTTTAATTACTTCATTAGTTAATTAACTATACTTGATTACATTAATCCTTAATTAATTACAATTAATTAATTACTTTAATCACTAATTATTTATTAATTAATCTTAATTAACCAATCCTTAATTACATCATTTAAATTAATTATATTTAATAATTAATTCTTAATTAAACCACATTTATTAATCACCTTTGATTAATAACATTTAGTAATTAACTACCCTTAATTATTCTTCCATAAATTAATTTCTCTAAAATTAATTTTCCTTTAATTAATCCCTTGATTAATTATACAAAAGTAATTAAACTAAAATTACTTTTATTATTAAAAATCTTCTTTAGTTAATTACATCCTCTAATTAACTTTAATTACTTTCCTAAGTAATTACTCTTTACTAATTACATTTAAGTAATTATATTTATCACATCTCTAAATGATTATCTTAAATTAATTTAATTAATTAATTTAACTTAATCAAATTTATTTAATTAATTACCTTAAGTAATTAATTCCTTTAATTACTTCCATTAATTAACTCTAATTACTTTCATTAAGTAATTATCCTTTTATTAATTACATTCATTTATTAACTGCTAATTACTTATACTAAGTAATTATACTTTATTAATTATATTAAGTAGTTATACTTAATCAGTTTCAAAGTAATTATCCTAAATTAATTAATTATCTTAAATTAATTATATTAATTAATTATCCCCAAATCTTTAGTTAACGATCCTTATCTTAATTACATTCATTAACTATTCATTACTAATTAATTAATTAATTACTCGTTAATTACCTTTATTTAATTAATTAATCTTCAATTACCCAAGACTTAAATTAATTAAAAGGTAAATAATTTATCTTAATTAGTTTCTTGATTATCATTAAAATCTTATTTAATAAACCCTTGGAATTAATTACCATTAACTTAAGATCTTAAGTTTAAAACATTTTGCTTTTTATAAAACTGTTCATGCTTTTACTTTAAATTTTAAAATCTGGTTAGTTTTTCAAAACAGACTCGAGCAAATCAACCAAAACCCCGAGCTATCCCCGTGTCACTCTCGTACCACTCACGCTTCGAGTCCCCACGCAAAAACTTCGAGCAATGACCCGAGTCGCCCCTATCTTTCCCAAAATTCAACCCCACAGCTAACAACCAGCAACACAAACGTGCACGTACACGTGCACGTCCACTCCGGCCACCAACGATCGACACCACAACCCTCAACAAGTCAACGACCACCCCAACGTCGCACACGATCACCCAGGTTCGCCGATTTGCCAGCGAATCAAAATCGAACCCATCGTTCGAAAATCAGGAAGCCACCATCATCGGAAAACCAACTTCAGCATCGATTCCGACCTCGATAAACCTCGCCGACCTCACCATCGAATCGCCTCGATCTCCAGCTCTGTTCCCCCCTATCGCGATCAAGTCCGGTGCATCACCATCAACATACGACCCAGAGAAATGACAACAACCAAAAACAGCACTCAAACCCTATTTCGCCAATCTCAGATCACCACGATGATCAGAAAAATCTCCACCTATTTTTCCTGAGTTCCCCCACCTTCCATCCTCCTCCAGTCGAAACCACGACCACCATAGATATTCCGACCACCAGAATTTTCCCAAAAACCCAATTTCAGACAATCCCGAAATGCACACTCAATTCTAATTTAAAAAATCATAATTTACATCTTAAAAATCATATTTACCCAAGCCAATTCAAGTTATATACTTAAATCAGAGAATTGTAACCATTGATTTTTAACATGCTTATATTTTTATTTTTATTTTACTGTAAATCTTAGTTTCCAGATACTATATCTATATAAACATTTTTAAATATTTTTAGATCCAGGTTCAAGTTTAAACAAACTTAATTTGATTGAAAACAACAGCCTAACAGAGATCAGAGGAGGGGAAATTGAATTTGAGCTAAATTTAATCTCTGTAATATAAAACAGAGGAGAACGCATATTCAATTAGACATGCACACATAAATACATTCATACATACAGATTTTACACTTATTTATACACATGCACAATCATATATATATATGCATTCACACTCATACACATATGCAACTATATTACTAAAAGAATTCATCACAACCATCTAATTTCAAATCACAGATTTCAAACTGTTTTTAAATTTAGATGTTTACTCACCAGATTTGCATGGAACAGAGAACAGAGCACTTAATTTGAACTGCTTTTAACTTTAGAATCCTGAATGCTTTTGCTTTAAAATGTTTGAGTTTCTAAAATGTTATTGCTCCTTGATTTACAGACTGCATGCATGCCCTTTTGAAAATGAGATTACATGTTTGCTTTGAAAACCCCCAGGTTGAAAGAATGTAGGCTTTTGAATTTCTTTAATTTCCAGGTTTGAAAAGAAACAGGCTTGATTTATGACTTCCAGATTTGAATGCAGACTTATAGTTAACTTTTTCTTTTGAAAATGAATTATAGGTTGAAGAATTTAGTTCAGGCTCTTGAATTGATTTCTGGTTTGAGGAGGAACTAATCTCAGATTTTGTATTAGAGAAAGGAGTTTATCTTGATTTTAAAAAGAAGAATAGAAAGAACGAAATGAAGAAAAGCAAATGTATATATGTAAGTAAATTTTGATTTTATAAAATAAAAGAAAAAGAAAATAAAAAGACACTTGTCATAAACATTGATTACTTAAATTACACTTGTTAAAATGAAACCTTAGGATAATGACACTTGTCTTTTTAAGTATTTTATTTATTTTAAAAGTAGATAAAACCTTTTCTTGATTTATTAAACACTTATCCTATATATAAATTACTTTTTAAAAGAAACAAAACTAACTATATTTATAAATAAAAGTTTATACAAATATTCTAAAATCCAAAACAATTTAAATATATATTCTTTTAAATTTCAAAACTTTAATTCAAATTCAAATTAAATTAAATCCTAAGATTCAATTTAAAAGTTAAGTTATATATTTACATACACTATTTATTCCATTTAAAATAACAATTCCTTTTAGCATTAATATTCATACATATTAAAAATAATACATTATACTTGTTATTTGAAAATAACATATTTTATAATTTAAACAAGAGATTATATTATCAAGAAATATTTAAAAAGAAATAAAACAAACCATTTTTGTAAATTTTATTTATTTAAACTTAAGTTAAAATATATCTTAACAAATTAAATATTTACTTAAAGTATTTTAAAACTATAAGATTATTTATTTAAATAACCTTGAAAAGTCCAGATTAAATTAAATATAAATTTCCAATTTACCAAAGCTTCTATTTACAATATATATAAAAAAAAAAATATATATTCAAATAGAAATATCTTATTAACTTTTTTAAAAGATAAAATCATCCATTAATACTAATTTAATCAGATTATTAAATTAAATTCAAATCTTATTATCAAAGATTATCCATATCAATTTAATTATTCAACAGATTATTAAATTGATATTGTCAAAATTTCCGGGATATTACATTAGAATGCCCAGACTACTTCATTGTCATTTTATACGGTCAATCTTTTATGTCCAGACCGTGATTTAGAGGCTTGCATATGATAGAGTGCATATGTAGTTTCTTCTTGAGCATCATGTCATATTTTCATACCTAAGTTCACTGTTTTATGTTGTCACTCGATCTTATTGCTGTGACAATGTAACTTGGCCTTGAGTCTCCTTTCTTCACAAAGTATTTAATCCCCTTTGTCACTGCATATCTCAATATGTTTGACCTCATTTTTTCTTCTTCTTGAAAATCTGGCAATGTCCGCATGCTCATTGGTTTGAAATCTCTGGTTGTTTTCTTGATAGTACTGTGCTTGGTCTTTGTTATGTCATATGAACTGCTTTTCGACTTCACTGTTACATTGGGGTTTGTCTGCATTTCATATGCTACTGTGTTGCATGCACTGTCCACGTGAGTTGTTACTGCTGTGGTCTTGAGGTATGTTTGTCTGCATGCCCTGCTAGTCGACTTGCATGTTACTTTGACTCGTTTCACTTGGAGTCGTGTTGTTACCTACCTTGGTTGGTCTGCATCCATATATGTCTGAAGTTTGGTTCGGTATTTCTTCGAGTCATTATGTATTGTTGCAGTGGTTGGAATTTTTGCAGTGTTCATGCTAGGTACCCTGGCTTAAACCACACTTTGACTCACTGTCTATTGTTGCCATAGCTTGATCCATTGTTTTGACCTGCTGCTGGTTCGAACTTGGTGTTATCTAGTTCTTTTGGTTGGTGCACACGAGTTGGCGAGGCAGTGAATGCGTGCGTGCACTACAGCCACCCAGAATGGACAGTTTTGAATTGATATTTTTCTTTGCGTCGTGATGCATTGATCTTTTATGCCGTATTGGCAAGGCCGTACACGCGTGCGTGTATGGCAGCCAATCGAATTTTTGATGGTTTTAAAGTGACAATTTCAATTGTTTTGAATTGATTTAGTCGATTGATAAATTGTTTATCTATCTCTGTTGATGTTTTAAATCTGCTGATTTATTGTTTAACACTATTTAGTGTTAAAAATTTTCGTTATCTGATTTCTTTGTTAAAAGGATTGGATAGACGGGAATTATTTTGACTGTCATCTATTTAAATTATTATTGTCTCTATGCACTCATAAACTGGCTTGAATTAGACTGACCTGTGTATTATTTTCTTTTGAATATAATACTCGGGTCAGACCGAGTATTTTTACAGCTTGAAGATTTTCGAGCAGCGAAGTTAGAGAGAGAGAGTAAAGAATCACTTAAGTTTTCAAGAAAATTGTATTTTAAGATATTCCGCTGTATCAGTTAAATACATTGTATAAACTCTGATGTATGTATTCAAAAAGAAATTTATAGTAATGAAATATTATTATTCTGTGTTTCTGTGGCTGATTCTATTTAAATTACATAAACTAAATAACAATCCGTCTTTTTGAACGTTTCGAGTTGGTTTAATTACCGACTGGAGGCGGTCAGAAGGGGGGAAGGTTACATGCTCAAAACCCTACCAGCCCAAAGTCGTACACGATGAACACTGATAGCAGCCACCCTAGATCACCAAACCCCGCCGCCTAGGACCACCTGCCCATCGATCGAACATCACCCCTGTGACGAGCGACTCCGGCCGACCCTACCTTGGCCGCCATGCCTCCTGCGCCTCAGCCAATGCCCTCCACCGCCCCTAGCTTGGTCACGATTTACTGGCCAATTCGTTCGACTTTGTGACAAACCAACCACATAGACGTGAGTAACTCGACATCCTTTACCCACTGGCGCTACCCGATTGTCCTATAGTCACCGATCCGCCGTTTAATCTCCACGACCACACATGAACGACCGAAATTAAAACACTGATTTTTTGACAAACGGTTATTCGATTCGAGAAATGAATTGTTGCAGTGAGTTACGCTCGTCGAGAGCTTCAAAATAATATATAATATGTCATGGTTTGGAGGAGTTTGAAATTGAATTTTGATTTGAAATTGAATTGTGAATTTAGGTTTTCACCCATTGAGAAGAGAGGAATGATAGAGATTTTAGTACGTACAGTAATGAGAAATAAAAAGGCTAATGTAACGACCTTCCTTTTTGGAAACTTTAAGCGGACACACATGCCAGACTCAAACCATTCAAAAGGGCAGATTGTTATGGGGTAATAAGAAAAGAGAAAGAAATACAACAAATACAGAATCTCGCAGCGGAATGACAAAATATAATAATCATATAACAGTTCATGAAGCTGTTTTATAAATACATCTGACTATTCTTTTACAACACAAAATCAGAGTTACAGAAACAGGAATGAATAAACAAGAAATGCAGCGGAACAACATGATGCAGTGGAATATATATAAATAATAATGATAGTACAAATCTTCGTCTTCGTCCACCAGGAATAAGGTCTTCAACCCTGAAATACTCAGGCTGACCCGAGCGAACTGAAAAGACAAAACACTCGAGTCAGAACTAAAAGATCTTATGTAAGTTAAGTCAATGGTAAATATGAGTGTAACGACGTTAGAGATGTTTACGGGTTTTGACATCTCTTATCCAGCATCTAACGTGAGTGCAATAACTTAAGAGATGTTCGAGATTCACATCTCCTAAGGATACGTTAAACTATCTACTATGTAGTAAAATATGCTATTATAATATGTCTACATTAAAGTAAATGTATTAATATAGCATTAAGGCGTTACCCATATCACCCTTAACACATTTTATATATTCCCATAGTCTATACAGTACCGTACGCTCCTCCGTAAACTGGAGGTTTACCCAGAGGGCACTCCATAGGTATGGTACAAAACAAACTCGTAGAAGGCGCGATAAGGCATGCGACACGGCACTCGAGGCAATGCCATGGTAGATATACCATTTGCACATCCGGACTGGTGGTAACGCATAGCAGCTACTACCGCCCACCTCGGAACACACTCCCAAATCAAAATCAAGGGGTGGCCACCAAATCAATCACAAAGCAATAGAATAGTATCGAAGAAATGTGTCCGATATGAGGAATGACCTCACTTGGCCTGGCGTAGCTCCTGATTTTAGCCACATCAAGTTGACTCACGGGAGTCAGGGTCACGTAAATACCTCATACAGAATCATTCACCAAACCATCCTACTTCATTTCTAGAATCTCCACCACGTGCATAGTTGTTAAAGTGGTTTTCGATATTGGCAGAGAGTATGACAATATCCGATCCCAGTCTCTTTAACAACCAATCGCTTATTTCACACCGGATGGTTCTTTTACATTTCAAAAAGTCAATTCACAATTTATATCAAAATATCATATTTAATTTCAAAACCATATCAATTCGAAATCATATTCACTTTCAAACCATATTCACTTTCAAAAATCATATTTACTTTCAAATCATATTTCACTTTCAAAAATCATATTCACTCAAAATGTAAATTTTCAAAGAGGTATCAAATTCCCAATTACAACTTAGGTTGTATCATTATTAAGGATTTTAAATATAAATACTTCATCTCTACACAGTCTGAAATTTTAGAAAATAGTTTAGGTAGCCATAAATAGTTTAATAGGGTTAAAATAGTTTAAATAGTAGAAATAGTTTAAATAAATTTAAAATAGTTTAAATAAATTAAAATAGATTAAATAGCTTTAAAATAGATTAATTAGATTTAAAATAGATTAAAATGGTTTAATTAGTTAAAATAAATTAAATTGGTTTAAAATAGGTTAAAATAATTTATATAGTTAATATAGGTTAAAATAGTTTAAAAATTTGAAAATCTTAATAATTGGAATCTTTAAAATAATATATTTTTAAAACAGTTGTATAAAATATGACTTTGAAATTTATATCAATTTAAACTATTCATTTCATTTCAACACCTTTGGACCATTTTCAATTTCTAATCAACAAACCCAATTTCAAATCTTTCAATTTAAATTCTCAATAAAATATTTAATTCTAAATTGCTTTCAATCCATGTTTGAAATATCAATTAAAATTACTCCAATTTCAATACGTTTCAAAGTTATATTCCAATTGATTTTTAATAACTCAATTCTGGTAAATTTCAATTATACTTTAAAACCAACTTTAAAATTCCAATTTAATTCCTTTAACCAATTCCTTTAAACCAATTTCCAATTTTAACGTAAACCTGGATTTTTACATAGATTCAGTTTATATAATCAATTTCTATTTCAAAATACCAGTTAATGGAGTTCAAAATTTCTAAGGCTCAAAAATCATTTAATTTAACCAATCCGGTGTCCGTATATAATTTTCTACCCTAGGGTCAAGTGATACAGATATTTATCATTTGAATCCACAATTTAAAATTTTTCGGTTATATATCATTTCAAACCGCAATCCTGAATTAATATTAAAATCCATGAAATCGCTCGAGTCTATCATTTCAACCCATAAAGATTTTTCTATAATCTATAGATCGTTCGGATATATATCATTTCAACCCATAATGATTTTCTAATAATAACCAAGGGAACTTGTAGAGTGATAACATTATATAAATCAAACTTAATATCCAATCAACTAATGCCAACAATCAAACATCCATCATAATTATCATCCAATTTAACCAAATAAAATTACAACAAATAACTGATTATTATTCACATGTAATTAACATGCAATTTTAAATTCAATAATAAATTAAATGACAATTTGATTCAAAATAATTCAAATTAACTGGAATAGCAATTTAAATATACCAAACAGCCATAAATAAATTTCTAATCACATCACAAATTTAATTTAACTGACATAAGAAATTTTAGAAGTTGTGAGTGGGTCAAAACACTCACCTTTGAATTTCAAATCGATTTGAAATCCAAATTAGGGCCCAAATTTATAAAGTCCTAGAATTCATCCAAACCAGCGTCAAAATGTCCGGAATTTTGATACGATCCCAATGAAACAAACCGCGCGTGAATTGGACCTCGTATGCGAAAGTTATGATGATTAGAAGATTGAATTTCAAAATTTAAATTAAAATAAAATAAAAGGAAAGGAAAGAATACCACGTCAGCGTCACCTCCTTCTCATAGCAAATCACAAACGCACCCTCCAGGTTTTCGTCGAACGAAACCCACGCACGTCGCCAACTCAACGATGCCACCTTGGCCGTTGTACGATCGTCGACCCTCGCCAGACCACCTCAGCACAACCGCCTCCACGTGCTACCCCCCCCCCCCACGACCACCGATCAAGCCGAAAAAGGGCCGGCCGCCGCCTAGGCTTCGAAACCCTAATGAATTTATAACATCAATCCAACCGTCAACGTCGCCTATGAACCACACGGATGATATCCCCTCGACGATCTCCACCCATCCATGCCCTAAATTCGACGATCGGTCGAAGTTCATCGAAACGTGATGAACGGCCGAGAATAAACTATCGAATTCTGGGCACATGAAAACTTAGATCGAGAAACAGACCACAGATTTGACTTGCACTCGTCGAGAGCTTCAAATCGATATATAGTTTGATAGGGTTTGAGGAGTTTTGATTTTTGATTCAAATTTGATTTGAAATTGATTTTGGGAATTTGTTTGTCTGCCATTGAGAAGGAGAAGTGGACAGATGAAATTGTACGTATAGACAAATGAAGATAAGAAGTAGCTAGGGTTTATAACGGGCTATTTATAGGCAAATGGGTCATACCATATATCATGAAAAGCCCGTTCTATCTCCAGAACGAAAATGGGTCATACAATATATCAAAATAGATGTTTTCGATATTTTTAAACTCAATGGAATGGGTTTCAAGTCCTAATTCCATCGTATGAAGAAGTTATGTCAAAATCAGCTTATTTCAAATTGATTTTAATTGATTTTAATTAAATCGATTTCTAGGCGTTTCGAGCCCGTACGATCAAACGACTAGTCCGATCACTACGAAACTTGAAATCCAACAATAATTCACTGTTACGGATCCGATGAAACTGGTTTCGTCGAAATCTAAGACAGTTGCCAAAATGGCTATTTTCACATTAATTAAATAAATTAATATTAAATTAATTAATCACCTTTTAATTCAATATTTATAAACTAGCAGATTTTTATCATTTTTGATTGCAAAGAGATTTATAATAAATTAAAATAAGTTTACATATCCATTCAGTGTTAATTATTTCAATAATTATAGTGTTTAATTCCAACAGCCATTAATCCTATTAATTATAATTTAATTCCAATAAATTAATTTTATTTGGTTTCAATCTTTTTATTTAAATCAATTATTATTCTATAAACATAGTTAACATTGTTTTATATTTCATTACATTAATATCCTCCAATCTCCATCTTTTATTTGTATTAACTACTATATTTCAATTATATTGAATTTTGTCAATTTCACATATTAAATAAAATTAAAAATCCAAAAATGATTTATTTATCTTGATTTCGCTATTTTATTAAATCAATTATTACATTACGAATATAATTAACATTTCTATTCATTTTATTACATTCATAATTTTCCAGTTATTGTATTAACTCACATTAATGTAACAATTGTTTACATTTATTTGCAATTGATTTCCAATTTAATTCAGTAGACCAAATAAATTGGGAACGTATAATGGTTTGTCACCATTTACCTTTAGTCATATTAATAAGTTTATTATTTACAACCAAATGTTATAATTACTTACCTAACACTGATTTCATTCAATTACTATTAATTATATATTATTTCATTAACTAATTCAATATTTACATTTGTTTTCTTATATTCAATTTATAACCAAGTATAACATCTAAATCACTTCAATTAATTGGAATTTCATTCAAATTATTAATAATTAACGTTGATTAACATTATTACATTTCATTTTAGTTATTATTTCATTAAATAGTTTACAAATTTTTATTTCTCTCAATATTAAATAACAAAATCTTATTAAATTAACTATTTTTAATTATCGAAAATTACTGGTCGTTACATTCTCCCCCACTCAAAACTTTTCGTCCTCGAAAAGGAAAAAGAAGGGAAAAGGAATTAAGAAATCAATATATCTTATTCAAAATATTAAATTTGTAAACAATTAATTTACATAATTAAATAATTTAAATAAAATACATCAATCTATAACAATTTAAATCCGTGTATTTTCAAGTTAACAAAAGCTTGGAAAACATTTCACAAAATTTTTCTAAGTCCAAAATTCACGAAAAATTTCGGTAGTGTCTCCTTTGTACGGAGAGGTCTGGGAGAAATTGTAATATCAGTAATAATAATATATATCATATTTTTCAAAATAATATATCCCAACAGCGGGAAAAACAATATAATATCGCTATAAAACCGTAATCCGAGAACGTGCCTATTTGTCGGGCAATTAACGCTTATTTTATGAAACCAAAAGCAGTAGAAATTGCTTCCATACCCCTGTATTTCACTTATATAATCCAAAGGAGTTAATAATTATATAAAATGAAATGTTTAAGTTGTTTCAACTTATAACCAATAAAACATCACAACACAACAACAATCATTTGCAAATAGAAGCAAACATTCATCACATGAAATCAATGTAATCAATCATACATCCATAGCATCCCAAAACAAATGGTTTGTTCGGGTTTAGACACTTTTAATCACATAGAATGACAAATAAACTACTAAGTATACCATCTACTCAATAGTCTTAGATAAACTCAATAGATTATTCATACATCCTTAACAATTTTAAAGTATCACCTCCCAAACATCCATAAGTCAAAACAAACGATGATATCCAAGTATTATTTAAGTTATTCTTATAAATTTTCTTTCACAACATTTACTGTTCAAAATTTTCATTCATATCATGATTTTTTCTTAAATTTTCATTTATTTCTTACAAAAATTCAACTTCCATTCATTCATATAATACTTAATTCCATTTGTTTACATTCATTTATTTACATAAGTCATTTACAATTTCTTACATATGTTACACATACACAATTATTTAAACATATGTAAATCAATTCTTAAAGTACTATATAGGTTTCTTCGTAAATAAATTCACATTCATTCATTCATGGCTTATTTTCATTTATTTCCATTCATTGCTTACAAAATTCATTTTCCTTTATTCATATAATGCCAATTTCTTTTACTTCATTACATACATTTCTTACATAAGTTAATCCATTCAATTTTTTTATAATAATCAATGAATTTATTATTTAAGTATTACTTACATCTTATTGCAGCTTAGTTCACATTTATCAATTTATATACTTGATTTTCATTAGATTTTAATATTCATTAGTGCATAAGTACATACTTATGTTTCTTGCCCTTTAATTTACATTCATTTCTTCCTTATGTAATGTCATTGAATGTTAAATCTATTTTCTAAATCATTTCAACCTTTCTGAAGTTATAGTCATTAACTTAATATAGTATTCCTTTTATTATTCACTGAAGCATGAACTTAAGTTTATAATCAATTACTTACAGTACTCATTTTCCTATTACATTTAATTAGTAGCTTTTCAATTATAACTTAAGTTTATAACAATTTATAATATCAAAATTCTTATTAAAATTCTTATCTATAAAAGTAATTCAAGTCCGGCACGTGCGGATGCGAATGGTTGAAAATAGTGGGTCGTTACAGCTCCACTGTATGATTTGTAAAGGGGTGAAATTCCTAAACAACAGGCATTTATTCACCGGAGATTTCTAAATCCCTGGTTTACGATGCTGCTATATCTTGCTATGCTCAAATTCTATTTTCTTGCGATCAAATGTTGATTTGCCTCATAATTCAGTATCGATTTTATCCTTGAAGTCACGGTTGACCGGTTAAGGTCACCCGCGATTAATATTAGTCTATCCATTCTTTCCTCCTTGTAATTTAATCATCTTATCTTCATTTTGAGCTTATTTTTCTAGATTTGTATTCTTTTGATCAGGGTCCCCTTGAATTTGAATCTTTATCCTTATTCTAGAATCCATCTTTGAATCATCGTGTGAGGGAGTGTATTTGTAATTAATATAACAATGTTTTATATTGTGTCGTTTGAGTTGTTAAGTTTGAATTTTGGGTTTCGAGCGATTCGTCTTGCTAACGCTATCGATAGGAATTCCAAAACACTTGAACAGAGCAAACTGATACAATGTTGTTTTCGAAATTGGTAAATGAAATAATTTTATGTATAATTATATTTTATATATAAGAGTAGAATTTTCTAAAATTAAATAGTTAAATGAATTGGTTGTTAGAAATGATGATATTATGTTATCATTTATTGTTTTGCCAATATTCCCAAACCATTTAATATTGTTGTATAATTTTATAAAATATAGTTTATAAATCTGACTTGCAAATGAAATGAATTTAATTTAAGAATTTGAGAATTTAAAACTTCTGGTGCTCTTCAAAATTTGGTTTCAAAAGTTTTGAAAATAAATTATTTGAAGTATTATTGAATGGAAATTGTTTTCAAAGAAATTTTAAAGAAGAAAATCATTATTCTCCTCTTTTATCGCTAGGAAATAATTTCGGTGTTGACTGCAGCATCATCGACATTCATTTTCGAGTCTCGAAGTGGAGAGGCCCTTAGTAGCTTTGCTACACTTTTGTTTTGGAAAAAGAATTTGATTTGAATTTCTTGAATATGAGTTGAATTATAAAATATATATGTGTATAACTATTTCAAAATAGTTGAAGTGAAACCGGAAATTTGAATCTTAAGGTTTATATTAAGTAATGGTTTCAATCATTGAAATAAAGTGAAATTTTTAGATAAGTGGAATATCTAAAATGATAAATGAAAATTTAACCGACTTGAAATAGTTGAATTTGAATAAAAAATTATTTGTATAATACTAAATTGCATTCTAATATATATAACTTGCCAACAATATTCAAAAAGTTAAAATGTTAGGGTATAATAAAGGGTTGTACAAGAAGAAAACTTAAGTAGTAAATTGTTCAAACCAAAATCTGGCTTAATATAAATATTGTAAATAAAAGAAAATTTGTATAGTGTTTAATTACACTTAGAAACATTAATATAACTTACCTAGAAATTTTAAATGTAATTGGATAATATACACTATGATATAAGTAATAGGATATCAAAAACGATATTTTGTTAAGGGAATTTACTGATAATAAATTGGATAATAAAAAGAAAATTTATTTATTGAATAATATATGGTTATAAAATGTATACACCTAATATATGTTGCAAAATAGGATTAAGTGAAATAAATTAAATAAATAAAAAGAAGACTATTTAAGCAGATAAATATGAACATAAGAATAGTGAAGTTGAATTTTAGTAGAATCAACTTAGCTGAATATAAATGGATAAAATAAATGAGTTAATTTAAAATGAATTTGTTTGAAAGAAATGTTGATAAAATGAAAGAAAATCAATTTTAAGTTGAATGACTATTTATGAGTTGAATAAAAAGGATTAAACCAAATTGTTGAATATTAATTTATTTAAATTGAAATTTATATGGTTTTGAATAGTTGAAGTTGAGGTGGAATTAACTATAGTTTGATCAAATAGATCTAATAAATAATAAAAAAAAATTTTATTGTGAAATTTTTTTGCAATAAATGTTAATAAATTTGAAACAAATCAATTGAATGAAAAAATATGGTATTGGAATCAATCAAATGGGAACAATAAATTTGATTGATTTAAATAAAATGAACTGGAATCAATAAATTTAATATAAACCAATTTTAAACAAATGAAATGTATGGTTTTGAATGAATTTTTTTATTTTGTATTTCAATCTATTTTTCTTTCTGGTTGTTTCTATTCTCCTACCTCATTCCTTTTCGGGGACGAAAAGTCTTGAGTGGGAGAGAGTGTAAAGACCCGTAAATTTTAACAGTTTTATTAACGTAATTAACTGGAATTTGTGAAATTTTAAATAATTGAATTTGGAAATGAAAATTTGATATTTGGAATACGTCTACTTAAACATAGCAAATGGTAAATTTTCATCAGATAGTATGGAAGCTTATTTTCCTATGTAATTTTATTTAATTTAAATCAGTTAATATTTGATGATGATAAAAAAATTTCTCAAACCTGAATATTTTTATATAATAAAAATGTTTATCATCTTCCGAGTGATACGTCATATTTCGTTTCACCAAATTTGGACTTCTCTAGCCCTGTTTATCTTATTTTCTGCATCTTTGCAGCATTTTCGGTAGCAGAAATTCGAGTTTTTATAACTCGATCGTACCGCTGATATCTGTGTACCATTCTGTTCGTCTCTTCGTGCTGATCACCGTAGTATATTTATTTCTATATTTTAAGGTCCGTTACGCGACGGAAGCTGTGACGCCCCACCTCTATGCTCATAATAACAAAGATTATTAAAGAAAATACTGTCTATTATTACGAAGAATAAGGCTGGATAGGAGCGACCATCCGTAGTTGGCCTTACACTAATATTGGTTATCTCGATAGGAGTGGTACATACTTTTTATTTTTCATCTTATTCATTTACTCCCATCGACACACCCAATTATCAGTATAAAACAAACTACGATGGTTCATAATAGTTTAGGACATTAGATATAACGATAACACAGATAATATAAATGCGGAACACAGATAAAAACAAAAGTCTCATATATATATAACTGATGCCAGTTAATACATAGTTGACACAATACATATGATACAACCACAACTGTCGACTCTAGAAGTTATATATACAAGTACATTATCGACTAATATACATGAATACATATCGTTCTATAAAATGACACGACTACTACAAAATGACGCTGACAGCTTCAGACGATGTGAAAAGTCTTCATATCCTGAACAGCAACTTAAAGAAGAAAATCTACAACCTGAAATAACTCGGGTCTGACCCGAGTATTACATTCAAAAGAAAATAATACCCAGGTCAGTCTAATTCAAACCAGTTTATTAGTGCATATAGGCAGTAATAATTTAAATAGACGACAGTCACAATAATTCCCGTCTATCCGATTCTTTAAACAAAGAAACCGGATAACGGTCAATATAACACTTAACAGTGTTTAGCAAAAATCAGCAGATTTAAATCATCAACAGAGATAAATAAACAATTTATCAAATCGACTAAATCAATTTAAAGCGATTGACATTGTCACTTTAAAACCATCAAAAATTCGATTGACTGCCGTACACACACGCGTGTACGGCCTCGCCAATTCGGCATAAAAGATCAATGCATCAGAAGCAAAAGAAAGATCAATTCAAAACTGTCGAGTTTGGGTGGCTGCAGTGCACGCACGCGTGCACTGCCTCGCCACCACAGCATATACTGAAATATCAATAAGGCACAAAAGGCCAGTGCTCAAGAATTCACAGTGCCAACGAATGCAATAAGCAAGTGTATGATACAGTGAACTACATAACACATCAGCCCTACGACAGTACTACGAGTCAGGAAGTAGTGAGCAAGTCGAACTGCAGCAGTTCAAGTAAGGAAGCAAACTACAGGTAACTGGAAGTGACCATGGGACGGTCAACAAGGTGAATGCACAAAGTACACAAGTGATGGTATATATCACAACTGCACGTGGCAATTGAATCAAGGTACAACGGTGAATTAGATCAAATAACACCAAGTAAAGAACTCAATCAGAGAACAAAACTGCAACTCAACTACAAGTGTTCGACCACTCCAGAGAGTAGTTCAAATGCAAATGAACTCGAATAGTAACCCAGGCTACAAAGTGTGCAAAGTATAGACTGCAACCAAGACCAGCAACGCCAACGTGACTCAAATTGTAAATGAAGGTCTAAAGTCACGGACTCAAAAGTCCTAGTAAACATCAAGCAATCACAGTTTGAATACAACAGTTCAACAAGACGAGTGCAGACAGACAAGGCACAAAGTGCACAGGAGATACAAGTGCAGGCCCAACAGTGCACATGTACAACAGAGAACATATGAAAAGTCTGGATGGTCAGCAATTTGAAAATGCAACATATTCAAGTGCAATGAACATGTACAAGTGAAACAGTGGACATAAGAGATGAACAAGAAGTTCATCATCAAAGTCAACAGTGTCAATAACAAGAATACCACAGAGAAGTTAGTCAGAGACGTGAAACAGTTTAAAATTGTTTAAGGAATCAAAAATCAATCTACAAAGTCAACTACAGGTCGCAGAATTTACAGATGGCCTGTGATAACCCGGATTTTTCGGACATCTGTTAATTGATAATTAACCGGATTGAATTAATAAAATACTGATTTATAAGTGAACAAATGAAGAGGTGATAATATAAAGATATCTAAATGGATTTGAGCTATAATAATATTGAATTATGAATATTTGGAAATGATATATCTTATAGTAAATTAACAAATTTGAAATAGACATGTACAAACTTTATAATATTGAGAATTTTTAGTGTATACTTATACATATATATACAAGTGTGTATATATATATTTATATTATGATTAGGAAGCTATTGTTTTGAGTTCAACATGATGATTTCCAAAAGCTATTTAAATAAACTCTACATTTTAATGCTAATATATATATATGGTTACTTAGTATATAATTAAATCTTATATAACATTTTCTTTAAGTAATATAAACACAAGAGAAAAGTATTTATGGAAATATAAGATGAAAACACATAAAGATATCATTTACATGTAAAATACAAGTGGAAGCTAAGGATAACATACATTGACATTTGTTATCTTAGTGTTAGCATAATAATACAAGTGGCAACCTTATTTCTTTAAGTTTTTGATGAAAATAAAAATCAAAATGTTAAACCAGGCTAATGTATAATCTTCTTTCATCCTTCTCAAGAAAACGAAAAAGAAAAACCAGAGAAATTAAACCTGGAAATTTAAAACCAGGAAGTCAAATCCTGTAACAAAAATAATCAAACCAGAAAAGATTTAAAGAAATCAACTATCTCAAATCTCAGCAAGAAATCGTCTCAGTTTAAAGCAAGTTTCCAACTCTCAAGGCAAGATCATTTCAACAAGTTTCCAGTTTTCAAAAGATTATCAAGCATACCCAGTTTCAAAACTTCCCAGGCTTCTCTGTTCAAAACATTGCAGGTGAGTACTCCTACCTCATGAATGTAAACATGCTTGTATATGGATAAATATGCAAATGTTTGTGTGTGCATGCCTGAACATAGATATATACTTCTCTATTAAAACCCAAAACAGTGAGTGATCTGACATAGTTTTCCTCTGTTTTTAGAAATGCCTGTGAGTAAACATTATCTAAACCTTCCTGATTACCTGGTGCATGTGATATGTTGATGGTAGTGTTGTTTAAATGGCTTGCATGGATGTATAAATGGTTTACCTGATATATATATATATATATGTTGAATGGTTGTATATATATAATAAGTCATATCTCTGTTCTCTGTTTTCAGTAAATAAACTGATTTTTAAATCTATTAAATCTGTATATGATGTTAAGTATAGTTAAGTAAGGATTTTAAAATTTGAATAGGTAGTATATGCCTATATATAAGTGTGAATGCCTGTATATGATTTTCTTCCTCTATTTCTTGTTTTTAACTATTAGAATCAAATTTAAAATTTTACCAAGACATCTTTTCAGATTTTAAACATTGGATCCAAATAAAATCTGTTTATTATGAATATAGATTATTTTATAAATTTATTAAGTTAAACAATATAAAGTATAGAAGGAAACTTTTATCACTGTGAATAACTCAGGTCAGATGGAAATTCGAGCATCACGATTCCTATATTGGAATACTGAGTTTGATTAGTCGGTCAAAATCTTGGAATTTAAGCCTAGTCTAGTAATTTTTAGTGTTTGGGGGGGAAAGGGAAATAGTAGAAGTTGGGCTGGAGGATGTTTTGGGCCGAAGTTAATAATGAAAAATAAAAGAAAGAGGTTGGGCCAAAATTTTAAGCTAATGCTTAAAGTCTATTTGAAAAGTTAAATGGTGTATTTAGGGAAGTTAATTTAAATGGTAAGATATTTTCTTAAAATTATTAATCTAAGGATCTTAAGTTAATATATAAGTAAACGATGAATTAATTTGAAGGATATTTAAATAAGGTCTTGAAGATAAATAGTTTATTCTTAAATAATGGTTTCATTAACTTAAAGGTTTAAGTTAAATTTTATATTAATTGATAATTAGAAATTAATTGATTGGTAATTAGAGATTAATTTCTTGAATGATATTTACTTAATATAGGTAATTAAGGACTAATTTTGTTAATGGTTAATTAATTTAATTAGTAATCAAAGGTTAAATTAATTAAAAATTAAAGTAAATTAATTAAGGATAATTAACCAATGGGTAATTACTTAATGGAAGTAATTATGGATGATTAATAGATAATTAAAAGATGATTAATTAATTGAGTTGTAATTAATTAATGTTAAGTAAAGGTAATCCAAGTGATTTAAGTTAATGGTTAATTTAATTTGAGATAAATTAAATTAATTTTGGAAGTAATCAATCTTGCTTATGGATAATTGAAAAATATTGAATGTCTTGGATTACTTGATATATCTGATATGTGATTGTGATGTTCTGTGATATGAGATGCTTTGGATAAATTGTGATAATGTAAGTTTATCTATCTGTGATAAAATTTCTATATGAATATGATATACTGAATTTAAGTTAAATTGTTTAACTTAAACATCTTGGCTTAAAGGATGACATTTGATTCGAAGAGACCGGGGTCGGGTATTAGTAAATACCCAAAACCACTTCGATTCGGAATCTTCTGTAATTCTTTTTAGATTGATATGTGAAATCAATAGACCGTTTTTGGATAGTATGGACCATTTAAACTAAGTTGGATACTTAGATATTGTTTTGTGAAAATAAATGTTGATATATAAGTTGTTTACTTAGTAAAGTACGAGTTACCCCGGGTTTAAATAAGTTCTATGGATTGAAATTTCATATTAGATGGGTTTACTCACGCTGGTTTCCAGCCTGACCCGGGTGTTACTTTGATGTAATGCTCGGGTCAGACCGAGTATTACAGATTTTCAGGTAAGGACGTTCTGGAGCTCAGGAGGCGAGCTGGATGGCAGGAACGTATGGAGTGATATCTGTTGTATATATTATTGTTGATTATCTGAGACATGTTTTCAAATTGTCCTGTGTTGTGTAATAGCGTAACTCTGATATAAAATGTAAAAGTGTATTGATGCATTTCTTTTTGTAAAACTGTTATTTATGTGATATTATATTTTGATCCGCTGCGAATGTGAGAATAGGTGATTCTGTGTTTCTGTTTTCTTCTTCTTCTTCTATCTCTTTCTTTTTCTTTTCCTAACTATCTGGGATTTTCAGAGTTGAAACCCCGGGTCGTTACACTTGGTATCAGAGCTAAAGGTTAAGCGAGAACCTTGGCTCTGGTGGGATTACTCGTTAAGAATAGGGTCAATGGTACCCTAGAACGAGTTGAGTGTATATATATATATATATATATGAGAGCGTAATTGTTATTTTCTTATATAAGGATTTTAAATGATTTTATATAAGAATATATTTTGATATATAAAATGATATTTCTTTCTAATAAATATTAAGGTAATTGGTTGTTGTATTAATTGAATAAAATAAAATAATGAGAATTAAGTGGTAATGGTAATACAACCAAATTGAAATTAAATGAAGATAAGTTTGAAATGGATCCAAACTGAAATTAAAATCTTGAATTTGTAGAAATAATAATGAATTGGTTTCCAGATATGATAATCTTGGTTATTATCATAAATGGTAATTGTGTTTAATAATGAATGTTGTTAATGATTTAGCAAAATAAAATGTTTAGGGAAGTAAACATTTAAGTGAGTATAACTTATAAATTGGAATTGAAGATAATTAAAAATTGTGAAATTTTAAATCTAAATCCAGAAAACTTGAAATTGTTTTAAAAGAAGTTTGTTTTGAATTAAAACCAAAGATGGTTTAAAAAAAAAATTAAAGTATAACTTGGTGTGTAAAGAAAATGTATATATGAGGAATATACATAATACCAATGATGATTTGAAATAAACTCTAAGTGTTGAATTTTAAATTTTCCTGGGAATGTGATGTGAAAACCCTAAGAGAATTAAGTTTTTAAACTTAAAAGGGGAAAGATTATTAATCTGAAGTTTAAAATTTGAATGGGAATTCAAATTGTGTAAAGTTGACCGGATTAAGTAAATTTAATTTAACTTGGAGGGAGTTAAATAAGTTTGAATGAATAACTTGAATTGGAAATTTCAAGATGAAATTTAAATTTAACTTGGATAGTTAAATGGTTAATTTAAATGGGAGTTATGAGTGATCTCAAAATGAGTTTGAGATCTGGAAATTTAAAATGGATAGTAAATTAGAATCTAAAGATTAAATTATTATTTTTCATATTTGAACTTTGTAATAAGTTAAGAAAAGATAATTTTAAAAATGGAATTTTGATATTTGGATTCAGAATTAAATGGTTTAAAGATTTAAGTTATTTGAATTAAAATAAAGGTTGATTGATTTAAAAGTAAGGTTTAATTTGACTTAAAGGATTAAATCAAAATTTTTTTTAAAAAAAAAAAATGTTTAACTCGAATTTATATAATTCGAGATGGTTTTAAGTTGGGATTTGAATAGAATTAGTTCAAATTGAATTTGATTTGAATTAATTTAGAATTGTGATTGAAGATGGATAAGCATAAGTTTAAATGGAAAATTTGAATTGAAATAATTTGAAATAAAATTGAATTGAATGAGTTCAAATTCAAATAGGAAGAGGGATAAATTCAAAGTGGAATTGAAATGAATTAAAATTGGTTCAATTTGAAATTTATATGAAATAATTTGGAATTGTGATTAAAGTGGATAAGTTTAAAATTCAAATGGAATTTGATTTGAATTTGGAAAGAAATTGAGAATTAATTCAACTTGAATTGGGATTAAATCAATTTCTATGGAAATTGAAGTATTGAGTCAATTTAAATGGAAGTGGAATTTAAATTAAATTGATGGGAAATTAATTTGGAAATTAAACAGTTTGGCTCTGGATTATTTTCAAAATAAATTGTTTTAATACAAATCTATTTTTCAAACTATTTACTATACAATCTTTCTTCTTAAACCCCAAACTATCTTATACTTATTTTACAATTATTTTGGAACTATTTAACTATTTTGAAACTGTTTTATAAACTAATTACTATTTTTCAGCTACTTATATCTAATCACTATTTAAAAAAAAAAAAAAACTATTTTGCAATTATCTAACTATTTTATACCTATTTAACTATTTTACAGCTATTTTACAAACTAATAACTATTTTCAACTACTTATCTATTTTAAATTTTTTTTCAAGCTATTTTTAAATTTAAATTGGTCAGAATTCAAACTGTTTGTAATTGAAATAATAACTCAATTGGAAATGGAAGCAATTGAGAATAAGTGAATGGAATTGAAGGAAATGTGAATAGAAAAGAGAATTGATTTGGCTAATAATCAATGAAGTTAAATACGTAGGATGAACGTATATTATTCTATTCGCATAGTGATTTGATCCAGATTCGAACACAGAATTTTGAGATAGTATTATCGATCCGAGTTGGGATTTTTCGCTCGATTTTCGACGGCGAACCTGAATATGGATTTTTGATTGGTTCTGGATATTCTCTATCATAGTTGTGACTATGCAAGGAGAATGACGGTTTCTGATCAAGAAACCAGATCTGAGTCCGCACTAGGAAGTCGGGTGGACGATACTAGTTCGGAAGTGAAATTGTGTGATCGAGGGAGTGATCAAATTGATATGGCGTACGGATGATATGTGTACATCGTACGAGTTTGGATGAAATTGATATTGAAATTTGTGAATAAGGAATTTGAATGGTTTTGAAATGAAAAGTATATTTGTAAAATATAATGGAATTGGATATTTCTTTGGTTGAAAATTTACTTTATGGAAGTAAGTAAATGGTAAATAACTTTATAAAGAAATCAAACTTGAATATTTGATTTGGCAATAAATAAAGTTGTATTTTGTAATATGATAAACTCCCCTTATTGAATCTAGCCAGAATAAAAAGGGTTTTTGGAAATATTTGAAGTATAAAAGAGTTTTATACAAGTTTGAAATAATCCAAAGATTTTCAAAGTATATATATATATAAAGGGTTTTATGAGAATGATTTTGGAAAAAGGTTTTGGAACCTATGAATTTGGAAAAGGCTTTTGATTTTTGGGAAAATCAATTTTGGATTTTGGAAAGCCTAGTTTGAGAATTATCGATTTTGGTAATCGATTTTGTGTAAAGGAGATTTTGATAAATCATAAAGGGTATGATTTGAAGATACTATAAGTATATAGTATAAAGTATTTTGAGAATAGCTCTGGGGAAAAAGGCGCTCTCTTGAAATGAACTTCTCAGGAGTGCCACTGGGTGGTACTGCCTTGAACCCCAAGGGGGTATTCTAAAGTTGATCCTGTGAGGAGTCCGGACAAAACTAGTTCCTGAGGATTATTTGTGTAGCGAAAGTCGAGGGGCTGGTGCCCACAGAGGCATTTGAGTTATGCTGTGACAACAATTTGACTCAATGTCACTGCGATCTACTGCAGACCATAGCGAAAGTCATGTGTGCCGCTGAGAGCCAACTGTCTACGTTTGATTTTATATCGGTAGACTGTGACACTATGGTAACATAGCGAAAGTCGTTTGTGCCGCTGAGAGCCAACAGTCTGCGTTTGATTTTATATCGGTAGACTACGACCTATGTGGAGGAGTTTCATTTTGACAGCGAAATCGTGTGTGCCGCTGAGAGCCAACAGTTACATGGACTTTTGCTGCGATGGCAACGTAACCCTGGATGTAACTGCGATCTGTTGTGGGTTCCTTGGTGTAATCAGTTACATGGACTTTTGCTGCGATGGCAATGTAACCCGTGATGTAACTGTGACCTTGGATGGGGGTGATGATTTCCAGAGCATTCTCACCAAAGATATTTCCTCTATTTTCAAAAACTGTTTTCTATTATTCTCAATAAAATTATTTTCCAAGTATTTTCTCTGGATGTTAAAAACGGGTCTGCTAAGTACTTATAGATTTTCAGTCCTACGCCTGATCAACGTATGATCGAATTTCTGTGAGAACAAGGATGGACTGGTTGAAACATCGAGTTATAAAAAGTATTTTTATAAAACTATTTTTGAAAAATTATATAGATTTTAAAGTGTAAAAAAAAAAATTATTATAAAAGGAGTTAAGAGTTAAAAAAATAATATTCAAAGAGTAATTTATTCAAAGAATAATTTATCTGATTTTAAATTATTAAATAAATTCTGGCTTCGTTCCTTTTCGAGGACGAAAAGATTCTAAGGGGGGAGGAATGTGATAACCCGGATTTTTCGGACATCTGTTAATTGATAATTAACCGGATTGAATTAATAAAATACTGATTTATAAGTGAACAAATGAAGAGGTGATAATATAAAGATATCTAAATGGATTTGAGCTATAATAATATTGAATTATGAATATTTGGAAATGATATATCTTATAGTAAATTAACAAATTTGAAATAGACATGTACAAACTTTATAATATTGAGAATTTTTAGTGTATACTTATACATATATATACAAGTGTGTATATATATATTTATATTATGATTAGGAAGCTATTGTTTTGAGTTCAACATGATGATTTCCAAAAGCTATTTAAATAAACTCTACATTTTAATGCTAATATATATATATGGTTACTTAGTATATAATTAAATCTTATATAACATTTTCTTTAAGTAATATAAACACAAGAGAAAAGTATTTATGGAAATATAAGATGAAAACACATAAAGATATCATTTACATGTAAAATACAAGTGGAAGCTAAGGATAACATACATTGACATTTGTTATCTTAGTGTTAGCATAATAATACAAGTGGAAACCTTATTTCTTTAAGTTTTTGATGAAAATAAAAATCAAAATGTTAAACCAGGCTAATGTATAATCTTCTTTCATCCTTCTCAAGAAAACGAAAAAGAAAAACCAGAGAAATTAAACCTGGAAATTTAAAACCAGGAAGTCAAATCCTGTAACAAAAATAATCAAACCAGAAAAGATTTAAAGAAATCAACTATCTCAAATCTCAGCAAGAAATCGTCTCAGTTTAAAGCAAGTTTCCAACTCTCAAGGCAAGATCATTTCAACAAGTTTCCAGTTTTCAAAAGATTATCAAGCATACCCAGTTTCAAAACTTCCCAGGCTTCTCTGTTCAAAACATTGCAGGTGAGTACTCCTACCTCATGAATGTAAACATGCTTGTATATGGATAAATATGCAAATTTTTGTGTGTGCATGCCTGAACATAGATATACACTTCTCTATTAAAACCCAAAACAGTGAGTGATCTGACATAGTTTTCCTCTGTTTTTAGAAATGCCTGTGAGTAAACATTATCTAAACCTTCCTGATTACCTGGTGCATGTGATATGTTGATGGTAGTGTTGTTTAAATGGCTTGCATGGATGTATAAATGGTTTACCTGATATATATATATATATATATATATGTTGAATGGTTGTATATATATAATAAGTCATATCTCTGTTCTCTGTTTTCAGTAAATAAACTGATTTTTAAATCTATTAAATCTGTATATGATGTTAAGTATAGTTAAGTAAGGATTTTAAAATTTGAATAGGTAGTATATGCCTATATATAAGTGTGAATGCCTGTATATGATTTTCTTCCTCTATTTCTTGTTTTTAACTATTAGAATCAAATTTAAAATTTTACCAAGACATCTTTTCAGATTTTAAACATTGGATCCAAATAAAATCTGTTTATTATGAATATAGATTATTTTAAAAATTTATTAAGTTAAACAATATAAAGTATAGAAGGAAACTTTTATCACTGTGAATAACTCAGGTCAGATGGAAATTCGAGCATCACGATTCCTATATTGGAATACTGAGTTTGATTAGTCGGTCAAAATCTTGGAATTTAAGCCTAGTCTAGTAATTTTTAGTGTTTGGGGGGAAAGGGAATACCCAGTTGAACAGAAACTAGATTTTTGCCAAGTTTCAGCGTTGAGATGGATGGTAGAACTTGGGAATTGGTCAGGAGATGGCTGAAGGGGTGACGGGTTTGGGAAAAATAGGTTCGTATTTTTCTAGTGGAGGATTTGACCAATCAAGGTGGATCTAGGGTTTTAGGGGACGGTTGAATGAGCATTGGATTTTGAACGATGGTGGGTTGTAGGAGGATCGAGGGGACTGTGCACATGTAGGGATAGAGGGAGAAGTTCGCGGCGATGCCTTGGGTAGTTTCCGATGATCGATGGTGGCCTGGGATGACTGCGGTGGGTGTTTGAGTGCTTTCGTTTTGCTCCAGGAGGGACGAATGTTCGAATTCGCGAAATGAGGGATGGACCACGTGATGCTGAGGGATGATGAGTCATGGGACCATGGGTGATCGGCGAGGACGGTGGGTGGCAGGATCTGATGAACGGAGTTGTTGTGCAGGTGCACGGTTGAGTGTATTGTCACGGTGCACGTTCAAAGTTCTGATGGAAGGAGTGATTAAAGAAGAAAGGGAAATAGTAGAAGTTGGGCTGGAGGATGTTTTGGGCCGAAGTTAATAATGAAAAATAAAAGAAAGAGGTTGGGCCAAAATTTTAAGCTAATGCTTAAAGTCTATTTGAAAAGTTAAATGGTGTATTTAGGGAAGTTAATTTAAATGGTAAGATATTTTCTTAAAATTATTAATCTAAGGATCTTAAGTTAATATATAAGTAAACGATGAATTAATTTGAAGGATATTTAAATAAGGTCTTGAAGATAAATAGTTTATTCTTAAATAATGGTTTCATTAACTTAAAGGTTTAAGTTAAATTTTATATTAATTGATAATTAGAAATTAATTGATTGGTAATTAGAGATTAATTTCTTGAATGATATTTACTTAATATAGGTAATTAAGGACTAATTTTGTTAATGGTTAATTAATTTAATTAGTAATCAAAGGTTAAATTAATTAAAAATTAAAGTAAATTAATTAAGGATAATTAACCAATGGGTAATTACTTAATGGAAGTAATTATGGATGATTAATAGATAATTAAAAGATGATTAATTAATTGAGTTGTAATTAATTAATGTTAAGTAAAGGTAATCCAAGTGATTTAAGTTAATGGTTAATTTAATTTGAGATAAATTAAATTAATTTTGGAAGTAATCAATCTTGCTTATGGATAATTGAAAAATATTGAATGTCTTGGATTACTTGATATATCTGATATGTGATTGTGATGTTCTGTGATATGAGATGCTTTGGATAAATTGTGATAATGTAAGTTTATCTATCTGTGATAAAATTTCTATATGAATATGATATACTGAATTTAAGTTAAATTGTTTAACTTAAACATCTTGGCTTAAAGGATGACATTTGATTCGAAGAGACCGGGGTCGGGTATTAGTAAATACCCAAAACCACTTCGATTCGGAATCTTCTGTAATTCTTTTTAGATTGATATGTGAAATCAATAGACCGTTTTTGGATAGTATGGACCATTTAAACTAAGTTGGATACTTAGATATTGTTTTGTGAAAATAAATGTTGATATATAAGTTGTTTACTTAGTAAAGTACGAGTTACCCCGGGTTTAAATAAGTTCTATGGATTGAAATTTCATATTAGATGGGTTTACTCACGCTGGTTTCCAGCCTGACCCGGGTGTTACTTTGATGTAATGCTCGGGTCAGACCGAGTATTACAGATTTTCAGGTAAGGACGTTCTGGAGCTCAGGAGGCAAGCTGGATGGCAGGAACGTATGGAGTGATATCTGTTGTATATATTATTGTTGATTATCTGAGACATGTTTTCAAATTGTCCTGTATTGTGTAATAGCGTAACTCTGATATAAAATGTAAAAGTGTATTGATGCATTTCTTTTTGTAAAACTGTTATTTATGTGATATTATATTTTGATCCGCTGCGAATGTGAGAATAGGTGATTCTGTGTTTCTGTTTTCTTCTTCTTCTTCTATCTCTTTCTTTTTCTTTTCCTAACTATCTGGGATTTTCAGAGTTGAAACCCCGGGTCGTTACATGGCCAGAAGATGACCAAAGTCAGGGATAAACACCAGAAGTTCACGCAACATATACCAGAGAAGCCAAAGTCAGATATAAACATAGATGGTCAGAGAGAACCATAAACTGGGATGCAGACTAAAGCTCACCATCAAAGACAACAGTGAAAATGACTGTAGTCAAGTGATGATTCGAGTAGATAATTGTCACAAAAGCAAATGGCCAGAGAAGATGACCAGAACCAGAAACAAGTCAAATTTCAAAACTTGGCTAATGCATCAAAATATCGCATAAACAAAGTCGAGCAAAATAACAGTGTCGAACTCGATTTCAAAAATCAATACCGTGAGTATCAGAAATTGCCAATGCCAGTAAAATCCTCAATCAACGAAACGAAATCGAACGAAACCCAAAACTAAAGTCGAAACAGTGATTACCCCTCCAAACGACAGTTAAAGATCAACTCGAGAAGCAAATTCGAGTGAAGTAAAAACAAGCCAACCATCCTAATTTATAACGAAATCGAATAGCCAATAAAACCAAGCATCTGAAGTAAGAATTAGATGTGAGTAACTCACCTTTCATCGCGACGAAGGCACGAGATCTGATTGAGCCACCCAAGTCGAAGCCAAAGTCCAAGTCGCCAGAGAATCGATCGCCTTCGATACGAACGAGCCCTAGTTCTTGCAGATGGACGCGGAAGAGAACGAGTGCTACCGTTTTCTTTCTCTTAGACTTAGGGTTTACCATGAGGAAATGAAATGGGACGGGTATTCGAAAGTGAAGGAGGGAGGAGCGAACGATGTCGCCATTTTCGTTTCTTCGTCTATTTTAGGTTTAGGGTTAGGAATGAACGAGAGGATGAAAAGGGGACCAGGTCGAATTGAATAAGAAGGGAACGGCCACAAAAGGATAAAATAAAGGAGTGAGGCTTCCTGGGCCAAGATTGAGTCGAAAGCCCGCATAACTTCTTTGATGAATTCTCAAAAGAATTTCAGCTTGATAAAAATTTCCAACTACGATAACCCAACAGATTAATCATTATGTGACGGTGACAATTTAGCAGTAAAACCCTGGGTTGTTACAGACTTCCCTCCTTAAAGAAATTGCGTCCTCGCAATCCTAAGAGATAAGTGGGAAAGAGGTAACAATCATAATAACATGGCAATGTCGAATGTATAAGCAAAGCAAGTGTCAGTGGGGAGGTATTAGATAAGAAATCAAAAGGTTCGACTGCTTCAAATCAAAAGAATCAACATCGTGGGAATCAAGGATCAAAATCAGACGACTAACTAAAGCAAGAACAATCGAGTTCCAGCAACTAAAAGAGAAGGAAAAACAGAGCAGAAATCCCATACAGAGCACGAATTGAATGTGAGTAAATCAATTTACTCACCTGAATTGCCAGAGAAAAAGACGAAGCTCAATTCTCAAAAATCGCAAATATTTACTTATCTCAAACGATAATCAGACAAATATTCGATTATCAAAATCGATAATCAAAATTCGAAACAGCAAATATTTAATTATCTCCAGCGATAATTAAATTTCAATCAACAAATATTTAATTATCAAAGACGATAATTAAATCTCAAATCAGCAAATATTTAATTAGCAAAGACGATAATTAAATCAACAAATATTTAATTATCAAAGACGATAATTAAATCTCAAATCATCAAATATTTAATTATCTAACAGCGATAATTAAATCTAAAATCAACAAATATTTAATTATCAAAGACGATAATTAAATCAACAAATATTTAATTATCAAAGACGATAATTAAATCAACAAATATTTAATTATCAAAGACGATAATTAAATCTCAAATCAGCAAATATTTAATTATCAAAGATGATAATTAAATCAACAAATATTTAATTATCAAAGACGATAATTAAATCTCAAATCATCAAATATTTAATTATCTAACAGCGATAATTAAATCTAAAATCAACAAATATTTAATTATCAAAGACGATAATTAAATCAACAAATGTTTAATTATCAAAGACGATAATTAAATCTCAAATCAGCAAATATTTAATTATCAAAGACGATAATTAAATCAACAAATATTTAATTATCAAAGACGATAATTAAATCTCAAATCATCAAATATTTAATTATCTAACAGCGATAATTAAATCTAAAATCAACAAATATTTAATTATCAAAGACGATAATTAAATCAACAAATATTTAATTATCAAAGACGATAATTAAATCTCAAATCAGCAAATATTTAATTATCAAAGACGATAATTAAATCAACAAATATTTAATTATCAAAGACGATAATTAAATCTCAAATCATCAAATATTTAATTATCTAACAGCGATAATTAAATCTAAAATCAACAAATATTTAATTATCAAAGACGATAATTAAATCAACAAATATTTAATTATCAAAGACGATAATTAAATCAACAAATATTTAATTATCAAAGACGATAATTAAATCTCAAATCAGCAAATATTTAATTATCAAAGACGATAATTAAATCAACAAATATTTAATTATCAAAGACGATAATTAAATCAACAAATATTTAATTATCAAAGACGATAATTAAATCTCAAATCATCAAATATTTAATTATCTAACAGCGATAATTAAATCTAAAATCAACAAATATTTAATTATCAAAGACGATAATTAAATCAACAAATATTTAATTATCAAAGACGATAATTAAATCAACAAATATTTAATTATCAAAGACGATAATTAAATCTCAAATCATCAAATATTTAATTATCTAACAGCGATAATTAAATCTAAAATCAACAAATATTTAATTATCAAAGACGATAATTAAATCAACAAATATTTAATTATCAAAGACGATAATTAAATCTCAAATCAGCAAATATTTAATTATCAAAGACGATAATTAAATCAACAAATATTTAATTATCAAAGACGATAATTAAATCAACAAATATTTAATTATCAAAGACGATAATTAAATCAACAAATATTTAATTATCAAAGACGATAATTAAATCTCAAATCAGCAAATATTTAATTATCAAAGACGATAATTAAATCAACAAATATTTAATTATCAAAGACGATAATTAAATCTCAAATCATCAAATATTTAATTATCTAACAGCGATAATTAAATCTAAAATCAACAAATATTTAATTATCAAAGACGATAATTAAATCTCAAATCATCAAATATTTAATTATCTAACAGCGATAATTAAATCTAAAATCAACAAATATTTAATTATCAAAGACGATAATTAAATCTCAAATCAGCAAATATTTAATTATCAAAGACGATAATTAAATCAACAATTATCTAATTATCAAAAACGATAATCAGAACTCATATCAACAAATATCTAATTATCACAAGCGATAATTAGAAACAACAAATATCCGATTATCAAAAACGATAATCAGAACTCATATCAACAAATATCTAATTATCACAAGCGATAATTAGAAACAACAAATATCCGATTATCAAAAACGATAATCAGAACTCATATCAACAAATATCCAATTACCTGCAGATAATTGGAAACAACAAATATCTAGAAATCATTTAAGAAGACTAGAAAATCAACATAAAAGCTTGGATCGATCCCATCAGATGGCGAGTTTTTAATTCACCGCACGTGCATCTCAGAGTGGCCGAAGCCTACCAAGTACTCAACATAATTTTGGCGCCCATCAGATTGACCCGGAGGTCCGCAGAGTGACCCGAAGGTCTAGTACTGGTATTTGACCCGAAGGTCCGCAGAGTGGCCCGAAAGCCCAACAAATGACCCGAAGGTCCGCAGAGTGGCCCGAAAGCCCAACAAATGACCCGAAGGTCCTCATGGTGGCTCGAAAGCACACGAAATCATCAAATATTTCAATTAACGAGTCCGGAATTAACCGAAATAGCAAACGCACATGTCCCATACCACGTGTTTTACTAAATCGTTTGATTCTCTTCATCGTTTCCTTGAAAGTGCAAAATTGTGTATTTTTTAAAAATACATTTCACATTCTCAAACGGACAAGTCCGGAATTAAGCAAATCAGTAAAAGAAAGGGGTCATAGTCCTCGATTTTGCTGAAACGTTTAAATCGCTTCCTCATTCTTTTGAAATCGCAAACTGTAAAATTTTTGAAAACAATTTTTATTTATTTTGTAAAAATAACAATTCGCATTCTCAACTGAACAAGTCCGGAGTTAAGCGAAACAGTAAAAGAAAGGGGTCATAATCCTCGATTTTGCTGAATCGTTTAAGTCGCTTTCTCATTCTTTTGAAAACGCAAACTGCTAAAATTTTTGAAAACAATTTTCATTCTAAAACGATTTTCCAATCACGTGATTAAAACAACAATATTAGTAACAATTTCGATAAGGAAATTGTACTTCTCAAAATACCGTAAAAACGGTCACAAATCAGTATTGCGGAATAACCGCTTGAAAATCCACTTTTAAAATTTTGGCTGTTACTGAAGTCAAAGCGACAGAAATTGTAAAACATCAAATATCTCATCAAAGGATTCACATCAAAATGTGACATCAGTGAATTTTCATTTATTAAAATTGTCAACAAAACACCGTGCCTCAAAAAATTCAGCATTGGTGTAAAAAGTCCGTTATAAAAATAACGGCAGCAAAATACGTATCATAACCAAGCATCGGTTCAACGTAAAATAAATGCAATAACGTGCAATTCAAATTTTTGCACGTATTACAAAATGAACAAAGAAATCATTCAAATGTATCTTCAATGAAGATAATTCAAAACAGCAAAAATCTAATCACTAGATGATTAGTACAAAAGAAAGCTAGCGGAAATTTCAACAAAAATCACATATCTGCAATTTCTTCGAATCCTCAATTTGGATTAGAAATTCTCAAAGAAACAAATAATTACAGCTATGTAAACAACAATTGGAATTCATATCAATTTCGTATTTTGATTCTTAAATCAAAAAGATTATCAGTTGTACTCAGCGAAGACAGTTTCACTGTTTCCGCTGCGCACTCTGATAAATAGAACACAAATCAATCAAATCATCAGAATACAATTTCATCCGAACAACAAAGCACAATTCCACTTTTATTTTTTAAAATAACGATATTTAAAAATTTCATCAAAATTTCAAAACTTTAGTTTTGACTCAAATCACAGATAAAACATCGACCTATAGTTGTAACATATGTTCCATCCAAGTTATGTTTTATATTATGTCCATAAACCCCAAGCTCTGATACCAACTGTGACGCCCCACCTCTATGCTCATAATAACAAAGAGTATTAAAGAAAATACTGTCTATTATTACGAAGAATAAGGCTGGATAGGAGCGACCATCCGTAGTTGGCCTTACACTAATATTGGTTATCTCGATAGGAGTGGTACATACTTTTTATTTTTCATCTTATTCATTTACTCCCATCGACACACCCAATTATCAGTATAAAACAAACTACGATGGTTCATAATAGTTTAGGACATTAGATATAACGATAACACAGATAATATAAATGCGGAACACAGATAAAAACAAAAGTCTCATATATATATAACTGATGCCAGTTAATACATAGTTGACACAATACATATGATACAACCACAACTGTCGACTCTAGAAGTTATATATACAAGTACATTATCGACTAATATACATGAATACATATCGTTCTATACAATGACACGACTACTACAAAATGACGCTGACAGCTTCAGACGATGTGAAAAGTCTTCATATCCTGAACAGCAACTCAAAGAAGAAAATCTACAACCTGAAATAACTCGGGTCTGACCCGAGTATTACATTCAAAAGAAAATAATACCCAGGTCAGTCTAATTCAAACCAGTTTATTAGTGCATATAGGCAGTAATAATTTAAATAGACGACAGTCACAATAATTCCCGTCTATCCGATTCTTTAAACAAAGAAACCGGATAACGGTCAATATAACACTTAACAGTGTTTAGCAAAAATCAGCAGATTTAAATCATCAACAGAGATAAATAAACAATTTATCAAATCGACTAAATCAATTTAAAGCGATTGACATTGTCACTTTAAAACCATCAAAAATTCGATTGACTGCCGTACACACACGCGTGTACGGCCTCGCCAATTCGGCATAAAAGATCAATGCATCAGAAGCAAAAGAAAGATCAATTCAAAACTGTCGAGTTTGGGTGGCTGCAGTGCACGCACGCGTGCACTGCCTCGCCACCACAGCATATACTGAAATATCAATAAGGCACAAAAGGCCAGTGCTCAAGAATTCACAGTGCCAACGAATGCAATAAGCAAGTGTATGATACAGTGAACTACATAACACATCAGCCCTACGACAGTACTACGAGTCAGGAAGTAGTGAGCAAGTCGAACTGCAGCAGTTCAAGTAAGGAAGCAAACTACAGGTAACTGGAAGTGACCATGGGACGGTCAACAAGGTGAATGCACAAAGTACACAAGTGATGGTATATATCACAACTGCACGTGGCAATTGAATCAAGGTACAACGGTGAATTAGATCAAATAACACCAAGTAAAGAACTCAATCAGAGAACAAAACTGCAACTCAACTATAAGTGTTCGACCACTCCAGAGAGTAGTTCAAATGCAAATGAACTCGAATAGTAACCCAGGCTACAAAGTGTGCAAAGTATAGACTGCAACCAAGACCAGCAACGCCAACGTGACTCAAATTGTAAATGAAGGTCTAAAGTCACGAACTCAAAAGTCCTAGTAAACATCAAGCAATCACAGTTTGAATACAACAGTTCAACAAGACGAGTGCAGACAGACAAGGCACAAAGTGCACAGGAGATACAAGTGCAGGCCCAACAGTGCACATGTACAACAGAGAACATATGAAAAGTCTGGATGGTCAGCAATTTGAAAATGCAACATATTCAAGTGCAATGAACATGTACAAGTGAAACAGTGGACATAAGAGATGAACAAGAA
This sequence comes from Allium fistulosum, assembly GCA_030737815.1. Taxonomy (NCBI): domain Eukaryota; kingdom Viridiplantae; phylum Streptophyta; class Magnoliopsida; order Asparagales; family Amaryllidaceae; genus Allium; species Allium fistulosum. Next base: position 500,947,152 of record CM060901.1, read on the forward strand.
TTTCATCATCAAAGTCAACAGTGTCAATAACAAGAATACCACAGAGAAGTTAGTCAGAGACGTGAAACAGTTTAAAATTGTTTAAGGAATCAAAAATCAATCTACAAAGTCAACTACAGGTCGCAGAATTTACAGATGGCCAGAAGATGACCAAAGTCAGGGATAAACACCAGAAGTTCACGCAACATATACCAGAGAAGCCAAAGTCAGATATAAACATAGATGGTCAGAGAGAACCATAAACTGGGATGCAGACTAAAGCTCACCATCAAAGACAACAGTGAAAATGACTGTAGTCAAGTGATGATTCGAGTAGATAATTGTCACAAAAGCAAATGGCCAGAGAAGATGACCAGAACCAGAAACAAGTCAAATTTCAAAACTTGGCTAATGCATCAAAATATCGCATAAACAAAGTCGAGCAAAATAACAGTGTCGAACTCGATTTCAAAAATCAATACCGTGAGTATCAGAAATTGCCAATGCCAGTAAAATCCTCAATCAACGAAACGAAATTGAACGAAACCCAAAACTAAAGTCGAAACAGTGATTACCCCTCCAAACGACAGTTAAAGATCAACTCGAGAAGCAAATTCGAGTGAAGTAAAAACAAGCCAACCATCCCAATTTATAACGAAATCGAATAGCCAATAAAACCAAGCATCTGAAGTAAGAATTAGATGTGAGTAACTCACCTTTCATCGCGACGAAGGCACGAGATCTGATTGAGCCACCCAAGTCGAAGCCAAAGTCCAAGTCGCCAGATAATCGATCGCCTTCGATACGAACGAGCCCTAGTTCTTGCAGATGGACGCGGAAGAGAACGAGTGCTACCGTTTTCTTTCTCTTAGACTTAGGGTTTACCACGAGGAAATGAAATGGGACGGGTATTCGAAAGTGAAGGAGGGAGGAGCGAACGATGTCGCCATTTTCGTTTCTTCGTCTATTTTAGGTTTAGGGTTAGGAATGAACGAGAGGATGAAAAGGGGACCAGGTCGAATTGAATAAGAAGGGAACGGCCACAAAAGGATAAAATAAAGGAGTGAGGCTTCCTGGGCCAAGATTGAATCGAAAGCCCGCATAACTTCTTTGATGAATTCTCAAAAGAATTTCAGCTTGATAAAAATTTCCAACTACGATAACCCAACAGATTAATCATTATGTGACGGTGACAATTTAGCAGTAAAACCCTGGGTTGTTACAGAAGCGATGAAACGGTTCATTGTAACGGTACCATAATTTATGACTTTACATTTTCCTTCGGTTTCAAATTGAAACGTGTTGTCCAAACAAAATTAATTGCTTTAGATTCTCAACTGAAATCTAAGGACTGAATGTTGGAATTTCTTTTATTTTATATAAATATTCGTGCAATCCTTTCTATTGCTTCCCTATTCATTCTAAAGGAGATTTGGTACGTGTGTTTATTCTTCTCCTCACTGTAGCTCATCTCCTCCATTCATTTTTCTCCTACTGCCTATTGTCGCATCATACCCTCGCCACCTCCGCTCGGACATAGCCGTGCTCAACCACTTTCACCAAAATCTTGTGCTCCGCCACCGAAACCCGCCTCTCTCCTCTCTTCTGGCGTGCACAGTAGCCATTCCGACCATGCTCCTGAATAGCCGAGCACCATCTCCTACCGTAGCCGAGATTTCCCTTGCCTTTGACCCATGCAATCGACAAACCCAAAACACTGCCACTCCCCTCCATCAACCTAGCAGCAACCTATCTCCGCTGGCTTGCTCGCTCATGCCTCTGCCACCATTCTAGACGCCGAGCCCACATCAAACTGAGCTGCTTGGCCTCCCAATTCCAATTCAAGCTTTATCTGTCATATTCGTGCCAATCTAGCTTTGCTTTGGAAGTCGTGCTTACATTTCGTAATTCAATTTCATTTTCTATCCTCTCTAGCCTCGAAAGGTGAGCAATCACTCACGATTAACGTTCTTATATTTATTAAATTCGATTTCAATTGAAACGACGATTGAAATATGCTGCTAGTTTGAACTGTTAATTATTTAATTGTTATATATGATATGCTATTATCTATAATTGCGCACCTGTGGGATATGACACCATAACTCGTTGTTTATATTTTGCTTTATTTATCACTGATGATATATCTCTGTTGTTGATATGTTATATTATTATCATAACTATTCTAACTCTGCAACTTCCCTGTTAGTATAGGATTCCCTATGGGTTGAAATGATACATACCCGAATGATCTTATAGAATAGGAGAAACTCGTTATGGGTTGAAATGATAAACCCAAGCGATTTTCGTTGAATTGAATTTGGGATTGCGAGTTGAAAAGATATATACCCGTAGATATTTAAATTGCGGATTGAAATGATAAATATCCGTATCACTTGACCATATGATAGAAAATTATATACAGACACCGTTGGTCTATATATATATATATATATATATATATATTATTTTTTGAAAATGATTTCCAAGGTTTTGAAAAGAAATATATGTGGTTTCAATAAATATTGATTTTAAGATATTATATTTTTAATATAGATTTTATAATAATTTTATTAAATTAAGTTAGAAAGAGAAATAGAAATTAATTTGAATTTTATTAAATAAAACCGATTTGAAACTTATTAAATTTGAGATTCTAAAGATATGATTTATAACTTGATTTTGATTTAAAGTGATTAAATGAATATTTCAAGTAAATAAATGGAAGGGATTATTTAGTTTATATAAATTGTAATTTAAGGTTTTATTTAAATGATATTGGATTGACTGAGTGAATTTTTCAATATTAAATAATGGTAAAGTTGAATTTGAAATATAAATGAATTTAAGCTTTGAAATCTATTGAAATTGAAATGGTTTAAATTGTAGTTTATATATGTATTTGAAATTGATCTAAATTTTAAATGGTTTTGAACTGAATTGAAATTGGTGAATTGAGATTAAATAAAATTGAATTTTGGAATTCAAGTTGATCTGAATCGATTTGTGAAATTTGAGGAAACTATTTTTATTTTATATAAAGTATTTTAATATATAAAAATATTTTACTTTATGAATTATTTTTAATATAAACTAATTTTAATATAAAACTATTTTAATATACTAATTATTTTAATATAAGCTATTTTTAATTTATAACTATTTTAATATACAACTATTTTATTATATAAAATATTTTATTATATAAACTATTTTATTTTTTAATCTATTTTATTACATATACTATTTCTATATCTAAACTGTTTGAGTGGACAGTATTATGATTTCAAAGTATTATGATTTCAAAGTGTTATGATTTCTCCTAATTGTTACAATTTCAAAAATGTTATAATTTCAGAAGTGTTATAATTTTGGTTTTGAAATAGATATGATATGGTTTTGAAATAGATATGATATTTTGGTTTTGAAATATGATTTGAAATAAAATGACCGTGGGGTTATAATAACGGTTGGTTGTTAAAGAGACTGGGATCGGATATTGTCATACTCTCTGCCAATACCAGAAACCACTTTAACAACTGTATACGTGGTGGAGATTCTAGAATGAAGTAGGATGGTTTGGTGGCGATTCCATATGGTATTTACGTAACACTGACTCCCATGAGTCAACTTGATGCGGCTAAAACAGGAGCTACGCCGGGCCAAGTGAGGTCATTCCTCCTATCTGTTCGATACCATTATATTGCTTTTGTGATATGATTGGGTGCACCCTTTGATTTGGGAGTGTGTCACGAGGTGGGTGGTAGTACCTGCTATACGTTACCACCAGTTCGGATCTACAAACGGTATATCTACCTTGGCATTGCCTCGAGTGCCGTGTCGCATGCCCTATCACACCTTCTACGAGTTTGTTTTGTACCATACCTATGGAGTGCCCTCTGATAGCCCTCCAGTTTACGGGGGGAGTTACGGTACTGTATAGACTATGGAAATATATAAAATGTGTTAAAGGGGATATGGGTAACGCCTTAACGCTACTTTAATAATTTACTTTACTATAGACATATTATAATAGCGTATATTACTACATAGTAGATAGTTCCACGGATCCTTAGAGGATGGAAATCCCAAACATCCTTTAAGTTACTTGTATTTCAGTTGACATTTCACTTAAGTTGAATTTATTAATATAAGAATGTTAATCCTGACTCAAGTGTTTTGTGTTTTGCTTTACACTCAGGTTAGACTGAGTGTTCAACATTTGAGATTCACCTTTGGAGTTGGAGCTTCACCTGGAGATCCATCTGTATCTATTCAGCTCTCAGCTATCCAGTGATTTTGTTCAGACTTGTCATCTGTTTGTATTCAAGACTACATTGTATTTGAGATATTCTATTGTATTTTATTCCAAACTCTGTTGTTTATATAGTAGGTTCATGAACTACTATTCATCTATTCCGCTGCTTATTGTTATATTACTCTGTGTCTATGATTCCGTGATTGATTTTATTTATTGTATATGCTGAGTTTTGCCAAATATAAATTAATAATCTGATATTTTTAGCAATTCAAGTCCGACATGTGTGGATGCAAATGGCACGAAATACCAGGTCGTTACAAAACATATACATAACTTACCAAAATATTAAAAGTCAAAATGTTAAATAGAAATATGTAATATAATATTATACAAGTAAACTTTAGTAATGAAAGTGTTCAATGGAATTACTTCTATAAATAAGAATTCTGATGTTATAAATTGTTATAAACTTAAGTTAATAATTTGAAATGTTACTAATTAAATTTATAGAAAGAGTGAATATCGTAAGTAAATGATTATAAACTTAAGTTAATGTTGAAGACATCTATAATTAAAGTGAATACTATATTAATTGAATGATTATAACTTCAGAAAATGCGAAATGATTCAGAAATAGATTAAATGTTCAAGAGTATTATATATGATAGAGATAAATGTGAAAAAGAGATAAATAATAACGGTAAACTAAATTTGCAATGAAACTTACACAATACTTTGAGAATTAATTACGGATGGTCTTAATAGTTGAATGGAAATAACTTATGTAAGTAATCAGATGCAAAGAAACAAAAAATGGCATTGTATGAATAAGTGAGGAATGAATTTTTGTAAGTAACAAATGTAAATTAAAGAAAATAATCATTGTATGAATGAAAAAAAGGAAGAAAAAAAATGAACAGCAAAATGATGTGAAACGAGATTAATAATAATAAACTTAAAAGATAATTTGAAATTATTGTTTATTTTGGCTTATGGGATGATTGGGAAAGGATACTTCTAACTGTATAACGGTGTATAAATAATCTATTAAGTTCTATCTAAGACTGTTGAGTGTATGGTACACTTAGTAGTTTATTTACCATTTTATACAATTAAAAGTTTCTGAACCGAACAAACCATTTGTTTTGGTTGTTATGAATAGATGGTTGATTACTTTGATTACATGTGATGATTTCATGGTTTTATTTGCAAGTGATTATTGTTATGTTGTGTTGGTTTGTTTGTTATTGATTGAAACAACTAAATATTTCTCTTATACTTAATTCTCACTATTTTGGATTTTATAAGTGAAATACAGGTTTATGGAAGCAATAACTATTGCTTTTGGTTTCATAAATAAACGTTGTTTGCCCGACAAATAGGTACGTTTTCGGATTACGGTTTTATAGCGATATTATATTATTTTCCTATGGTTTGGGATATTTTATTTTGAAATATGATATATATATATATGGTTATTATTGATATTATTATTTCTCCCAGACCTCTCCATACAAAGGAGACTCTACCGAAATTTTCCGTGAATTTTGGAATTAGAAAATTTTGTGAAAGTGGAAATGCTTTTCAAACTTTTATTGAACTTGAATATTAATTGTTTATAAATTGATATATTTTATTTAAATTATTTAATTATGTAAATTAATTTTTATAAATTGAATACTTTGAATTAAATATATTAGTTTCTTAATTTCATCTTTCCCTTTTCGAGGATGAAAAGTTTTGAGTGGGAGAGAGTGTAACAACCCGTAATTTTCGACAATTAAAACATTAATTAAATAAGATGTTGGTGTTAATATTAGAAGGAATAAAAATTTGTGATTTATTAATGAGAAAATAACTAGAATGAAATGCAATAATGTGATTTAATGTAATCTATAACTACTTTAATGCAATTTCAATTAATTGAAATGATTGTAAAATTATAATAGGTTATAAAGTGTAAATGAGGAAATAAACCAAATGTTGTATTAAATGGTGAAATTATATGTAATTAATTGAAATTGGTTAATATAGAATAATGAATCAGTATGTGAATTTATTAGTTTTGTTTGTTAACATGAAACATAGAAATGTGTTTGAAATTGAAAGTTGTAACAATTGTTTAATTAACATTGCATTATTTAACCCGTTGAAATTAAATTGTAAATCAATTGCAATTAATCTAATTTAATATTGCAGTAAATATGAATTAAGATTATAATTGTAGAGTATTAATGTAATAAATGGTAAACCAATGTTAACTATGTCCATAAAGTAATGATTGATTGAATAATAAGATTGAAATCAAAATAAATTTATTTATTTCGATTTTAAATTATAATTAATAAATTTATTACAGTTGAAACTGAACATTGTCATTAGTGTAATATTTAACATTGAATTGATGTGGAAATTTGTTTTAAAAGATTATAAATTAATTAGTAGTCAAAAATGATAAAAATTGTTAGTTATTAAATTTGAAATTAAAAAAGTGATTTAACCAATTTAATAATAATTTATTTAATTAACATGAAAATAGCCATTTTGGCCACCGTCTCGGATTTCGACGAAACCAGTTTCATCGGATCCGTAACAGTGAATTATTGTAGGATTTCAAGTTCCGTAACTATCGTACTTGTCGTTTGATCGTACGGGCTCGAAACGCGTAGAAATCAATTTAATTGAATTCAATTGAAATAGGTTGATTTTAAAAACTAACTTCTTCATACAATGGAATTTGGACTTGAAACCTATTCCATTTAATTTAAAAATATCAAAAACATCTATTTTGATATATTGGATGACCCACTTTCATTTCAGAAGCGAAACTGGCTTTTCGGGTCGCTATTGTCGTTCGTACCAATTCGATACATGTTCATTTTTCTTATCCGACTTTGTTCATATAAATAGATTAATCTCTAAACCCTAGCAGTCTTTCTATTTCTTATTCTGTACGTACTGAAATTTATGTCGTTTCTCTCTTCTCAATGGCTGAAACCTAATTCCCAAATCCAATTTCAAATCAAAATCAATTCCAAAAATTCAAACTCCTCAAAACCCTAACATATTATATATCATTGGAAAGCTCTCGACGAGCGTAATCCACTGTGAAAATTCATTTTCCAATTGGGTGCATCATTTGACTAGAAATCGAGGATGAACCTCGGCCGTCCATTTCTAGGGTTTACGATCCAACGGTGGATCGTCGACCGATTGACGATCGGAAGGTGGCGTTGGGAAGGTGGTGTTGAGCAGGTCACGATGATGATATTCGTTCGTCTTAGATGTGATTAAGCTGGTTAGAAAATTCATAATAGGCCAGCAAAAACGGACGTCAGGGTGGAGGCCGGAGGTTCATCGTGGGTATTGGGGGGAGCGGCTTGGAGAGAGCTTCTCGATGGAGTTGTTCGATCGTGAGCTAGTGGGTCGATGCGGTGGAAATAATCGCCCAAAGGCAGCGGCTACTAGGGTTTAGTCGAAGTCGAGCGGCGCTGTAGTGTTCGAACGCGATGAAGAGATGATGTCGTGGTAAGCTTATTTTTTTTTTTTTAAATTTTTATCGTTTAACGTTCTAATATGCATAAGTTTTACGTACGAGGTCGGATTTACACGCGGTTTGTTCCATTGGGATCGTATTGAAATTCCGGACATTTTGGAACTGGTTTTGATGAATTATGAGACTGTTCAATTTTGGGACTTATTTTGGATTTCAAATCGATTTGAAATTAATGGTGACTGTTTTAACCCACTCACAACTACTAAGTTGTCTTATATTAGTTAAATTGAATTTATGATGTGATTAGAAATTGATTGGTTGATGTTTGGTATATTTAAATTGTCATTCCAGTTAAATATGGCCTTTTATTGCATTTAACCATCATTTAATTTAATATTGAACTTAATTGTCAATTAAATACCTGTTTATGATAATCAGTCAATTGTTGTTATTTATGTGTTGATCTGAATGGTGATTGTGATGGATGTTTGATTGTTGATATTGGATGACTGGATGTTATATTTTTATATTGTTATAACACTGCAAGTTCCCTTAGTTATTGCTAGGAAAATCACTATGGGTTGAAATGATACATACCCGAACGATATATAGATTAGGGAAAAATCGTTATGGGTTGAAATGATAAACCAGAGCGATTTTATGGATTTTGAATTTATTTTGGGATTTCGAGTTGAAATGATATATGCCCGTAAATTTAAATTTATTGCGGACTGAAATGATATATGTCCGTACTTGACCATAGGGTAGAAAATTATATACGGACATCGGATTGGTTAAATTAAATGACTTTAAAATCCTTAAAATTTGGATTCAGTTAAATGATATTTTGAAATAAAATTTAATTTATATAAACTGCATTATTTTCGGAAATCCGAGTTTTAAATTTTGAAGTTAGAGTTGGTTTAATGAATTTTTTAAAGAATAAAAATGGAAATTTCAAAGTGAAATCTGAGATTTAAATGAAATTTATCAAAATTGAGCCATTGAAAATGTTTGAATAATTAAACTCTGAAATTTATGTGCTTTAAAATTGTAGTTCAAACACGAGTTTGAAATCAATATAAATTGAAGGATTTATGGGAATTTGAATTGAAAGAAATTTAGTTTTGTTGAAATCTGGATATGGTCCAGATTTGTTGAAATGGAAGAATTGGTTTAAATCTGATATTAATTTCAAATTTATTATTTTAATATCAACTGTTTAAAAATTATTATTTTAAAAATACTGATTATTAAGATTTTCAACTATTAATCTATTTTAAACCATTTTAATGGATTTAAATTATTTTAATTTAATTTAATCTAATTTAATCTATTTTAACCTATTTTAAACTAATTAACCCATTTTAATCTATTTAAATATATTAATCTATTTTAAATCTATTTAATCTATTTTAAATCTATTTAAACTATTTTAAATCTATTTAAACTATTTAAATCCATTTTTAAACTATTTTAAATTTGTCACATACCGAATTTTTCGACTTTCGAAAATTCGACATCGATACTCACTTTATCGACTGCCGAGCAATCGAGTGCCGGAAACTCCAATAGTGAGGGTTTTAAGAAAAAGAAAAAGTAGAAGAAGAAGAAGATAGAAGAAAAAGAGAAGAAAGAAAGAAGAAGAACAACAGAAAACACATCAGAACAGAAAACAATATCAGAATCTTACACATCGCAGCGGAACAATATACAATAGATAATTACTAGTCTTTTAAAACAAAGAACTATATCATTTTATACATACATCAATCATCAGAGTCAATATACAACAATGGACAGTTATATAAACTTGTCCTCATACAGACTACACAGCGGAATAAATACTATCAGATACAAATACTACGTCTCGTCCTCCAGCTTATCTCCAAAGCTCCAGAATATCCAGAATATCCTGATAATCTAACTCTAGACTGCCCGTGTGGAAATTGGTGGGCACCCAGAGTTTAGAAGGGAAACAATAAACTCCGAGTCAGTCATGGTGATTGGTGTGAGATCGTAAAACAGTTATTCTTTAAAATAAACAACAGGATAATTTTAAAGTCAATTCGAAATGCTTTTTGGAAAATGAGACTACTATAAGACCTCCCACCACACACACAATGCAAACGCAGACTTGGAGGAGATTTCTTCTTATGATAGTCAAAGATGCTTGATACGCAAAATCAAATCATTTTTGATATTATTATTAGTGCATAGTGTAGAAAACATTTCGAAAGTATAATATTAATCTTAGCCAGCATAGGCATTCCGCACTTATGCCTACTATAGCTACCATCCAAACAGTGGTGACCACCATAAGTGAATGATAGGTTCTACAACCAAAACCGTACAAGATCGTATTGTTTCTTTGGATTTCCAAAAAATGGTCAGGCTAAGGAACTTCCTATCCACGATGGGTACGTCCCTGGAATAGACGACCCGAGAACCTAACCGGATCTCTGCCAACACAAGGCCGGGTTACCTCTGCAAAAATAGGTAACTACTGACACGCGTATGTCATCCCCCGATCGTAACCGATCTTCTCGAGGATCCCCGATTTCCAACAAACCACATAGATAATAATGCAGCAACCACATAGGTTAAGTATCTGGGCTCCATACCATGATACCACCTCTATCCAGAAGGAATGACATACACTAAGGGGCGCTACTCCCTAGAACCTTGCCGCATCCTTCCTGTTTCGACCATTTCCGGGGTTTGAGGCTCGATGAAGTCTCGTCCACAAAGCTACGCTTTCTCAAAAAGCCCTGCTTCGGGTCAAACAAAATGATCAACCTATGATCACAAAGATATAAGATCAAACAAATGATCATATCACAAATGATCAAACACTGATCATTTCACAGCAACACTCAGTATGCCACGTTACCAAATTAGGATATATCGCTGATAAATTTCAACTACATAACCTCTGAGCTCGTACGTCTCAGAGAAGGGTGTTAAGCTAAGAGAATAAATTCTCCGCCACCAACAGAAATGTATTTGAAAAAAATCAGCTTTACATCTCAAATTGTAACGTCAGACACACAATCCATACAAGTCTGTTCCGGGATCGAACAGAACCGAAGGCACTTCTCACGAAGCCCTTGCATTTCCGGATAATTTTCTAATCACGTTCGAACTTCCCGTCACTAAGGGTGATAAAACCTCTAAACCGGAGATCAGCCGATGTAGAGTAACTCGACGGTAATCCTTCCGTTTTCAAAAATATCCGATCTTCAACATCGGTCTTCAAATGCAATTCATAACGACGTATCACATATTCGGAATGGGTTATACGACCCCATGGTCCTTTCCCGGCTAACCCGAATAGTGAGCGCTTATTCAAAAATAAGTGTGGCATTCAAATTCATCCAGTTCACAACAACTATCATTCAAGGTAATTATTGATAGTCGGTTATTTAACTATCAATAAAGATGCGCAACATCATCAGATTCCAAATAATTTTCCAAATTATTTATCTTTCAAAAATATCTTTACTAGATATATAATTTCCACACTTAAAAAATAAACCAACGTTTATTTTCTTTAAAACGAATTTCCATTTCTTTTATAAATTCCATAGTGAATTTATATTTCAAAAATATCTACTGATATACGATTTTCAAATCGATTTCAATATTCAACTTCAATTTATCTTTTCAAAGATAAATTCTCAAAACATTTCATTTCATTTTTGGAAAAGCAATTCCATACTTATTTAATAATAAGTATTTCACAAATCTATTTATTTTCAACACTTGGAAAATATTCGATATACTTAAATCAAATTAAGTATAATTTCATTCTTTAAGGAAAATATTCTTTTAACACATTTATTTGGGTCAAAACGAATGTTACGTAAAACATCGTTACGACGACCCAAAATCGCTAGTATAGGGATTCAAAAATTTAGATAGATAGGTAAATCCCAATACTATATAAAACATTTCCTTTCGGAAACCATTTACCATAACAACAGTGTTATAGTCCACCATTTCCTTAAATTTCTCGAAAACGTCTATTTCAACAAGAACTGTTGAAATCTATGCTTTCAATTCATAATACATTTTAAAACATCTTTAAAATGTTTAACTTCATTTTTTTTATATCACTTCTTCAAAAATAAATCCATTTTACTTAACAATATATTCACTGTCCAAAATCGTGAATATAACTTCTTTAATAACCTTCTATATTTAATTTATCACATTCAATCTATTTCGAATTTATAAACACATTTACAAATTCTATTTCTCTTTTTTTATAACAACTTCGACTTATAAACCTTCTTTTATCAACTTCTATATTTAACTTATCAAAATAAGTGACTTTGGGTTTATAAACAACTTTTAAAATTTTTTAATTCTATTTATAAAAACTTCAATACCAAATCAATTTCAATATTGACTTCTAATTTTATTTATCACTACTAAGTGAATTCCTTATTTTTCTCAAATTATTCAATATTCGGTTTTAAAATGGATTCTTCAAATTGAAATCATTTTACATTGATTTCACAACTTATTTCAATTTACCAATTAAATTTCTAATTGGATTTCCAACTTATCTTCTTTTAAATAAATTCCTTTTTAAGGAAATAAATTTCAATCGTTTCTTTCAATCTATTTTAAAAATCCAAATTTTAAATTAAATTCTTCAATTTATAATCACTATTTTACGAAATCCATTTATTTAACATTTTCACTTTATTCTGGAATTTATTCAATACGATTATAAAAATTTACTTTTTAAACTTTAAAATTCCTTTCTTCAAAATTTCTTCAATTTCAAAAATTGATTCACTTAGAAATTTTCTACTTGAATTTCAAAAATTCAATTTCGTTTATCTTTGGAATCCAATGATGTCAAAACATCCATTCAGCTAAATTTTAGCTTTCAACAATTTCCAGGCATCAATATGATCAATATAATCATTCACAGATTATCACATCACAGTAGAAATAAATTCAATCAATGTGAGGGGTCAAGTTGGATCCCTCCAACTTGTTTCCCTGCATCCAAAGACGTCAGCACAATACCAATTCCGCTCCAGTACGGGATTATCGCGGTATATGGGTTTTATAAAAATCCGCTTACTAACGGCGCAATAGGGTCTCATCCGCTATACGAGGCGGGAAATCATCAATCCAATATATACATATGCCAATATGTATATATTGCTATATATAGATATATCCTATTATATCTAATATCACATCCAATAGCAATCATCAATCAATAATAACTGTAAAATCAAATTTCCTTCGAGTGAGAAAATCTCACCTTAGCTTTATAAATTTGCCATCCCATTTTTCCATTCCAATTTGTTTTTCTCCACTTTAACCTTGTATAAATAATTTATACAATCTATCAATATTCGAGATAATCAAATAACCAATTTTTCTAATTTGATAAGTTTAATTATACAATGATTTTAAATCTTAAAAATTAAAATTTGACTTTTAAACTAATTTCTCTATAAATGAATTTATTTAACCAACATTTCAATTTCAAACTAATTTTCCTTTTAAATAATTTTCTTGATAACTAAAATAAATTTAACAAGTTATTATTTTCCCCAAAATCACATATACATACTTATAGAAAAATCTATGCCAGTTTAAAAATTTATTTTCTTTTATATAAACTATATGATATTATAAAATTACTGGATATGCATTTTTTTGTTTACTGTATTTAATTCGAAAAAATATGCTCATATACTTTGCTAGAAAAATTTCCTTTTTCATATACATAATTTCGATTCTGCAGATAAATTTGAATCAAATCAAAATTTTTAAATAAATCAATACCTTCTCTGTAAAAGGTGAACCCAGAAAAATTTTAACAAATCGCGACCATCACTGCTTGACACCGCGAACCCCACCTGCTCGCGAAGCCCCAGATTCCACCAAGTCGCCGCTGCACCATCCAGGTCTATGTGACCATCGTGACGAACGACTCGTCTCCCAAGTTTCCAAAATGAGATCGCAGCCCAACCCTAATCGACGAACCCTCGCGACATTGCGCCGCCGAGCCCATTCGCGCTCAACCATTTCTGCCTTCGTCGCCCACGCTTCTCCCCACATTCGAATCCCTGGCTGCCCACGTCCCGACCTCCCAATGCCCTACGCGACTTCCCACATGATTACGCGACACCGGCCCGCAATCGAACTCGAGACTTCGAGCTTTCCGTTCACAGCGAATCATAGACAGGGTAACGCGATGCGGTCGCGTGATGGATTGATTTGAGTTTCTAGGGATTGATAAGGGTTTCACTTGAACGAGATGTTTTTTTTTTGTTCGAACGAAAAGGAGTTCGATTTCGAAACAGAATAGAAAGGAGGAGAGAAGATAATTTTCCTCGTGGATAAAGAGAGCAGCTGCCATTTCCCTTTGAACGAGATTTTCTTTGTTTGTCTTCGAACGAGTATGGGTTACACGATTCTTGTATCGTGATTTTCGGCGTGAGATAAGGGAGAGTGTCGTGCCTTCCTTATTTCTACGTGATTCCCTGCGTGAATCAAGGGAGATAATATACTGACATTTGACCAAATATTTAAAGTTTTAAATTTGAATTGAATTTGATTTAAATTTCGATGCGTTTGCTCGCCGTATAGCCACGTATTAACTTCGAAAAATACGAAAATTGAAATCTGACAATAATTCAATATTACGGACCCAATGGAACCAGTTTCGTCGAATTCCGAGACTGTGCCTCGGAACGCTATTTTTAAATATCGATTCGAACGATATAATTTCAAAATTGAACAAATTGTTACCAAACCCAATTCTGAAGCTTAAATTGTTTTCAGTATTATCAACACGATATTTTCAAGCTTTCGAAATATTTTTCTTCAACTTAAAATTGAAGATTCAAATTTTTATCCAGCATTCAATCGATTAAATTTTAAAGTTTAATCGCAAATTTCAAAGTTATATCGGGGATTCAAATTAAATTATCGTTCAAATTTTTAAAATAAATTAAATATTCCCAATTTAATTCGTTCAAAATTCTGGGTCGTTACAGACTTCCCTCCTTAAAAGAATTTCGTCCCGAAATTACAAGTTAAGAAAAATGATCCCTAACTCGTCTACTATTTTTCAACATTCAATAGTTTTATCAATTTATCAAAATAAATCTTCCTACTAAAGATTCGTTATTATTCAACTAAATTTCAACTTCAACTCTAAGTTTCAAAACAACATTATTTTCTTTACAATTCAAATTTAAATTTAAATTCAAAATTTTAACTTTCAAATTTTCTCAAAAATTTTCTAACGCCCTAAATTTCCGAAAAATTTCGCCAGCGTCTCCTTTGCGCGGCTAATACGGCACGACTACAAAACATCCCTACGGACTCTCAGATTTCAAAAAGAAAAAGAAAAAACCAAGCGGCTAGACAAGAAATCATCAAAAACTCATATTATAATTCAAATACTTACCTTTTGTCGAGCAATTCACTTTATCTTTGAAATCAAAATCCAAATTCCTTTATAACACCTGTATATCCTACTAGCCATGATATCTAGTTACATATTCAAACCATTTTGCAAATTCTATTACAAAATTTTCAATATAACTGCTTATATCCTCTTTAAATTCGCTATTGAAGTTATATCCATTATCTTCAATTTTACATTTCAAATTTTATTTGAATTCAATTTCACATTTAAATTTCTCATTTGAGTTAAATTTACCATTCAATTCAATTTGAATTCAGTCTATCCTTTGAATATTAAATTTTATCAGCTATTCTTTATTTACAACTGTACTATTCTAGATTAGTTTCAGTTACTAATTCATTACAAATTACAATTCACTTATTCAAATTTGTTTTCAACATTCAGTTTCAATTCCAATTTTCTCTTCATTCAATTAGCTTCACTTACTAATTTTAGTTTAATACTTCACAATCAAATTCAAATTCAGTCTTACTTTCTTACAAATTCAAAATGAATTTTAACATTTCAATTTTATTCTCTTGCACTTACAATTGTAAACTTATTTATTCATTCACAATTTTATTTTCATAATTCAATTTGTATAAGTTATCAACTTAATAATATTTCACAATTATTTTTATATAGTATTCCAGAGTCTTTTCAACATTTCAAAACCATTTTTGAAAACAATTCAAATCACCCTTGAATTTCCAAAACATAAACCCAAATTTTCCAAACACTTCCATTTAAAACAATTTGGCAGCAATTCCTCTTTTGGAAACCCGAAAATGAACACCAACGATGCCGCGGTCATCATCGAAGTTATTTTCCAGCGACCGAAAAGAGTTTAGAGCTTTTATCTCTCCAAAATACTTTTCAAAACCTTTGAAATACATTTTCAAATCAAAAAGATTTAACTTTCCAAATCACCAAAATTTTCAAACTCCTTTCAAAACATTTCCAAATACTTCTATGGAATTCCGTTTCAAATTACAAATCACATTTATAATTTATATTCTCAAATTTCATTTATATGTGAATTTATTTCTTAACTTTCGAGTTACGATTCCAGTTTCTTATTTAATTTCAATGATAATAGATTAATATTATCACTTCTAACATCCATGCAACCATATACTATAATAATTCATAGAAAATGATTTCTTTTCTATACAAAAATAGTTTTGGGTAAAATTATTTCATTCACCCTATTTTTAAAACAATACTATGTCGTCTTGCCTCGTTTAAGTGTTTAGAAATCTCTATCGATAATATGGCGTCCCACATACCGACCGAAATTCACAAACATCTCAACGGATAAGCAAACACAATATAAAACATTTTTTTATAATCACTAACAAATACGCGCTCGTATCTATTATTACACTCAACTCATTCTAGAGTACTGCTGACTCTATCTCTAATGAGTAACACCCAACAGAGCAGGGTTGTTGCTTAACCATATGCTCCGATACCACTTTGTCACATACCGAATTTTTCGACTTTCGAAAATTCGACATCGATACTCACTTTATCGACTGCCGAGCAATCGAGTGCCGGAAACTCCAATAGTGAGGGTTTTAAGAAAAAGAAAAAGTAGAAGAAGAAGAAGATAGAAGAAAAAGAGAAGAAAGAAAGAAGAAGAACAACAGAAAACACATCAGAACAGAAAACAATATCAGAATCTTACACATCGCAGCGGAACAATATACAATAGATAATTACTAGTCTTTTAAAACAAAGAACTATATCATTTTATACATACATCAATCATCAGAGTCAATATACAACAATGGACAGTTATATAAACTTGTCCTCATACAGAATACACAGCGGAATAAATACTATCAGATACAAATACTACGTCTCATCCTCCAGCTTATCTCCAAAGCTCCAGAATATCCAGAATATCCTGATAATCTAACTCTAGACTGCCCGTGTGGAAATTGGTGGGCACCCAGAGTTTAGAAGGGAAACAATAAACTCCGAGTCAGTCATGGTGACTGGTGTGAGATCGTAAAACAGTTATTCTTTAAAATAAACAACAGGATAATTTTAAAGTCAATTCGAAATGCTTTTTGGAAAATGAGACTACTATAAGACCTCCCACCACACACACAATGCAAACGCAGACTTGGAGGAGATTTCTTCTTATGATAGTCAAAGATGCTTGATACGCAAAATCAAATCATTTTTGATATTATTATTAGTGCATAGTGTAGAAAACATTTCGAAAGTATAATATTAATCTTAGCCAGCATAGGCATTCCGCACTTATGCCTACTATAGCTACCATCCAAACAGTGGTGACCACCTGTAACGACCCGCCATCTTACGACAAGGAAGACGCATCGTTTTGAAGAAAAGAAAGAGGTGAGAAAGTAGAAAAGAAAGAGAAGAAGAAGAACAACAACAGAATCTCAACAGCGGAACGAATAAATTATATTAATAACAAAAGTATTATACAATATACAACGACTATCAGAGTTACACAGATTATACAACACATACTAGACAGTTATAAACATCCGTCTAGTTATTACAACTCAACACAAAACTCTATTCAGAGATTAACACAGCGGAACTACTATCTATATCTACAACGCCGAAGCCTCCTGCTCCATTGCTTCTCCAGATAACTCGTCAAAACTAACCTGAATCCCTTGGCTACTCGTAAAAATTTGAGTACCCAAGAGTTTATAAAACAGAAATAAACAACTTGGGTCAGACATGGGTCTGGTGTGAGTAACAGGTTAAACTTGTTTAACTTCAAAAACCATTTCGAAAGAAAAGGTATCACGTAAGACTCCCCACAAATAAACATGGGTAAGTTTTTACCTTACGCTAACCAAAACATTTGATAGGAAATTCGATTATATTATAATAGGGTCTAGGGTTTTCAAGTAAAATACAGAAATAGCTGGAATGCTTACATCTCACGTTCCAACATAGTTGGGCACAACTAATACGTACGGCACTTATTGGATTTTGGATTCCATACAATGGCAGGGCTACCGGGGTACCGCCCGTCACAGTACGTGGCCTAGATCACCGTACCGAGGATCACTCCCAATCCCCTGCAACACAAGGCCGGAACATCCCTTACTGGATAATTCCCGCACAAGATATCCCAGCAGTTGTTGCAATTCAACTGCCCACTCAACCGAATAATAAGAAGGGACCTCTAGACAGGGATAATCTTGTCCTACTTGGGTGCTACCCACTAACCTTGTTGCACCTCCCCTGTTTTAGCCATTCCCGGTTTGATGAGGCTTGAGGCTACGATTACCTTTAATCAGGACATCACTTAGAATGCTCATCGTCCACCTGACGATGTTCTGAAAGCATTCAATCCATACAAGTTCGTTCCGGGTTCGAACGAAACCGAAGGCATTATCTCGTTACACTCGTATTGGAATCACCCTCAGAGTTAACGACAATAACCCTTGCACTCTGAATCTTCATCTCGAATCTGAAAGTACTATCTCCGTCAACTCATTACGGAATCACCCTCAGAGTTATATTGACAAAGAATCGTTCTTACACCTCGAGTCTTCACTTGCTCCAATTTAATTTCACGACCTAACGTAAATTTGGATCGATGTGGTATTCGGGTCTCCAGACCTGGAAATCCGGTATACGGAAACCCGATCCCGGTCTCATCGAAATCCAAAACGTATCTTTTAAGGCCAAGTTGTTTTAAAGTTTGAACAATTCAATTATACTATCTATTTACACACAGATAGATAATTCACATATTCACAATAGATAATCAACATTATCATTAAAAGCAGATAATCCATATCATCAGCATTATGCAACCAAAGCATCCAAATCATACAGTATCAATTATCTCATCTCTGAGATCTCAAACCATTCAAGGTAAATCAATATTATTCAATATCCTTAAGCAATGATTTATTAATCACATATATAGTTAATTTAAAATGAATTAAATTAAATACTTCATCTCTAATTAATTTAAAGTAAATTAAATTAATTACTTTCATCATTAACAATCTTGCTTAAGTCACTATTAATTAATTATAAATTAATTAATCCACCCTTATCCAATTATTCATTTTAATTAATCATCCTTGATTAATTACATTTAGTTACATTCAAGTAATTAGTACTTAAATTAATTATACAAATTAATTATTCTTAACCACTTATAGTAATTAACCTTTAATTACTTCTTTTATTAATTAACTATAATTAATTACATTACTCCTTAATTAATTACATTAATTAATCACTTTATTTATAATTATTCCTTAATTAATCAATCCTTAATTACATCATTAATTATATTAATTAATGATCTTTAATTATATTTTAATTAACTACTTTATTTAAATTAATTATATTAAGTAATTAATCTTTAATTAAATCATAATTATTAATCACCTTTGATTAATCTCATTCAGTAATTAACTACCCTTAATTACTTCTTTAAATAAATAAATTACTCCTTAATTAATTTCTTAATTAATCCCTTGATTAATTCCATTAAGTAATTAACTTCCCTTAATTACCCCGTTAATTACATCAGTAATTATCTATTAATTACTTTCCATAAGTAATTATTCTTCATTAAATTACATTAAGTAATTTTACTTCACAAATCAATAAGTGATTATCTTAAATTAATTAAACTGAATTAATTAACTTAATCTAATCAAATTTAACTCAATTAATTACAATGAGTAATTAATTCCTTAGTTACTTCCATAAGTAATTATACTTAACAATCTACACAAATGATTATCTTTAAATTAATTAATCTAATTAATTATTAAAAATTAATCACATTAATTAATAATCCTTAGTTAATGATCTACATTAACTATTAACTATTCTTTAATTAATTTTCTTAAATAATTAAACTTTAAGTAACCATTATAAATTAATTAATTCAAATTACCCATAAATTAATCTCTAATTACTTAATTAATTAGGTATCTAAAAATAACTTAAATTATCCTTAATTACTTTAATAATTAATTCCTAACCATTAATTAATAATCTTAACTTATCAAATTAATGATCCTTAATTTCAAATTAATTATCCTTTAATTAATTTAACTAAACCTTAATTTATAAATTCAAACCCTTAATTACTAAATTTATTAACCCAAATCATAAATTAATTAAATTGATTTATTAACTTTCAATTACCTTAATAATTTATCCCAAATTATTAAATCTAATTTATCTTTAAGATAAAACTTTATTCTTATTAATAACTTATTTGTTATTAACAATTACATTTGAAACCTTTTACTTTTAAATTATCTTTAAATTTTATTTCAATTAGGATTCAAATTAACTTGAATCCAGAATTTAAACTTAAACTTAGAATTCTATTTAAATCTTTAATTTCAGATTTTAAACCATTTTATAAAATACCTTAACAATTTAAAGTTGTTTAAATATTCCATTTTTATCAAACTTATTTATTTTAAAACTAGGATTCAAATTCACTTTTAATCCATTCTTTAAATCTGCTTCAACCTTGATTTCAAACCTGCTTTCCATTTTAAATTCAGTTTAAATTTAAAAGAAAATTAAACACTGCCAGGTTTCAATAGAAACCTGTAACTTAAAAATTTACTCAAGCCAGATAAAATCACTTCGAGTCAAACTTTAAATTCTTCGAGTAAAATATTCGAATTACTCGTGACAAACTCGAGTAAAAACTACATCCACCCAAATAACAAATGTCCAGATCATCAGAAACAAGTGCAACATGCACATGCACGGTGCCGCCGATCGCCTCTGATCATCGACGATGATCTTCCCTCATCGGCAACCTCCTTTACATCCTACCACGATCAACAGATCGACCTTCCAGACCCGAAATCAAATTCGAGCATTCCATCTCAAATTGGAACAAAGACAACAACCTGGAACAACTTCAATTTCCAATCTCCGATCACCAGAGTTGATGAAACTCCGGCCATGACTTTGACAACACTCCAGCTTCCATCCATCTGAAACTTGTTGCACTCGATCAACCAGAGGAGTTTGTACCAATCAAATTCCTGACCTATTAAAAACTAGGGCTACAGATTTCTACGATCAACCACCGCCGCCATAGTCCTTTGATCACTCACTAACCATTTTTCCTGACCTTCCCTATCATCCTTCCAACTCCAGAAGAAACCCCGACCTCCTCGAGCCATTAGATCACCAGAAATCACTCAAAACACAAACCCTGAACAAACTCGAACTGCTCGTTCAATTCACCTCTAAAAAATTATGATTTTAGTTTTAAAAATCGTGTTTTAGGATAAGAATCCAGTTTACATTCCTGAATTTATAAATTTAGATGTTTGAATTTTTACTTAAATTAAGTTTACTCAGTTTTCTTGATTCCCAGAGATATTACAAATTTATTTTAACTTAAATAAATTTTAAACTAAAATTTATGATGGAACAAACAAGTTTCATTTGAAACTTAAGTTTTAAACAGAGACTAAGTTAAAAGAATTTGAACTTAAATCAAAACAGGGACTTAAATCTGGGAACAGAGAAATTCCAGATATTCAAATGTGCACATCATACATCAGGAATTCAACAATATACATACACCAACATACTTATAAATATACACAATGCAATATTTATCACAGCAATAACATGCAACCAAATACCTAAGTTTGAAAGTAAAAGTTACTCGTCAATTTTAGAATGAAGACAGAGCTTCCAGATTTTTGCAAACAGCACTTATAATAACAGCATGCACATCAAATATTCACTTATATATATATACATGCAAAACACATTTAAATTCAACCATACTAACATGCAACTAATTATGATTTAAAATTTTTTTAAAAGTTACTCACCTATTTTAAAAGAATCAGAGCCTCCAGATTTTTGAAACTGGAACAACAGGCTTTTGAATCTTTAAAACTTGAGTTGCTTTTGCTCCTTAAATTTAAAAACTTGCATTTTGATCTTTGCAAACTGAGATATTCAGGCTTTTGATTTCTTGAGTTGCTTTAAACTTGAATCTTGCTTGTTCTCAAAACAGAATTGAAGGTAGGCTTGAAACAGAAACAGGTTTTGATATTGATATTGAAAATGAGATTACAGGTTTGAAAAGAAGAAACAGTTTTGATCTAGTTTGAATTTCATGGTTGAGTTGTGGAGATATAGATTATCAGATTTGGTTTTTGAGAGGAGTTTGTACAGGGTTTTTGAGAAATTGTTTACTGGTTTGAAATTTTTGTTCGTGAGAAATTCTTACAAAATTTTAGTTTTGAAACCTTCTTTTTTTTTTTTACAGCTGAAAGGAAATGGGAGAAATGAAAAAATAGGCTTTATGAATTAATTATGGTTTGTTAAAAATCAAAGAAACATGACACTTGTCCCAGATCATCTTAATTATCTAACACTTGTACTAATGGAACCTTAAAATAATAACACATGTCTTTTAAGTAATTAATACATATATTTATTTATTTTAAAATGTAAATAAAAGCTTTTATACTAGTTTACTATTTATAAATACTTACCTAAATGTATATATGCATTTCTCTTTTGAAGAAAATGTAAGTAAACAAATTATATAAAAATAAAAGCTTATCCAGATATTTTTAAAATGTTTATTCTTTTAATTTCTATTATAAATCCAAATTCATATTTTAAATCCAAATAAAAATCAAGTTATATATATGCATATATAACTACCATTTATATTTAAAATAACCATTCTATTTTATTAAAGTCTATTCATATTTAAAAAAAACAAAGTATTATAATTATTATTTGAAAATATCAAATTTGACAATTTTAAATAATTTATAAAAGAGATTATAAATTACTTCTATTATTAAATCATATATCTCAAGTAATATTTAAAAAGAAATAAACAAACCTTTTATTTAAATTTGAACTTAAGCTAAAATCTATTTTTAAATAATTAAACATTTATATTATGTATTTTAAAACTATATAGTTATTTATTAAAAAGCATAATATTAAATTAAATCATGATTTCCAAATTACCCAAAATATATTAGAATTTGAAAACATAATTTCATTTGTTAAATCCAACCAACTCATCTATTTACAATATATACACTTATATATATATTATTAATAGAAATCATTCTATTAAAGTTTTAAAAGATAAATCACTAATTAAATATTTATTTTAATTAGATTATTAAATTTATTCAAATTTATTAACAAAGATCAACAAATCAATTTAATTCCCAATGCAGATTATTAAATTGATATTGTCCAAATTCTCGGGATATCACACCACCATAAGTGAATGATAGGTTCTACAACTAAAACCGTACAAGATCGTATTGTTTCTTTGGATTTTCAACAAATGGTCAGGCTAAGGAACTCCCTATCCACGATGGGTACGTCCCTGGAATAGACGACCCGAGAACCTAACCGGATCTCTGCCAACACAAGGCCGGGTTACCTCTGCAAAAATAGGTAACTACTGACACGCGTATGTCATCCCCCGATCGTAACCGATCTTCCCGAGGATCCCCGATTTCCAACAAACCACATAGATAATAATGCAGCAACCACATAGGTTAAGTATCTGGGCTCCATACCATGATACCACCTCTATCCAGAAGGAATGACATACACTAAGGGGCGCTACTCCCTAGAACCTTGCCGCATCCTTCCCATTTCGACCATTTCCGGGGTGTGAGGCTCGATGAAGTCTCGTCCACAAAGCTACGCTTTCTCAAAAAGCCCTGCTTCGGGTCAAACAAAATGATCAACCTATGATCACAAAGATATAAGATCAAACAAATGATCATATCACAAATGATCAAACACTGATCATTTCACAGCAACACTCAGTATGCCACGTTACCAAATTGGGATATATCGCTGATAAATTTCAACTACATAACCTCTGAGCTCGTACGTCTCAGAGAAGGGTGTTAAGCTAAGAGAATAAATTCTCCGCCACCAACAGAAATGTATTTGAAAAAAATCAGCTTTACATCTCAAATTGTAACGTCAGACACACAATCCATACAAGTCTGTTCCGGGATCGAACAGAACCAAAGGCACTTCTCACGAAGCCCTTGCATTTCCGGATAATTTTCTAATCACGTCCGGACTTCCCGTCACTAAGGGTGATAAAACCTCTAAACCGGAGATCAGCCGATGTAGAGTAACTCGACGGTAATCCTTCCGTTTTCAAAAATATCCGGTCTTCAACACCGGTCTTCAAATGCAATTCATAACGACGTATCACATATTCGGAATGGGTTATACGACCCCATGGTCCTTTCCCGGCTAACCCGAATAGTGAGCGCTTATTCAAAAATAAGTGTGGCATTCAAATTCATCCAATTCACAACAACTATCATTCAAGGTAATTATTGATAGTCGGTTATTTAACTATCAATAAAGATGCGCAACATCATCAGATTCCAAATAATTTTCCAAATTATTTATCTTTCAAAAATATCTTTACTAGATATATAATTTCCACACTTCAAAAATAAACCAACGTTTATTTTCTTTAAAACGAATTTCCATTTCTTTTATAAATTTCATAGTGAATTTATATTTCAAAAATATCTACTGATATACGATTTTCAAATCGATTTCAATATTCAACTTCAATTTATCTTTTCAAAGATAAATTCTCAAAACATTTCATTTCATTTTTGGAAAAGCAATTCCATACTTATTTAATAATAAGTATTTCACAAATCTATTTATTTTCAACACTTGGAAAATATTCGATATACTTAAATCAAATTAAGTATAATTTCATTCTTTAAGGAAAATATTCTTTTAACACATTTATTTGGGTCAAAACGAATGTTACGTAAAACATCGTTACGACGACCCAAAATCGCTAGTATAGGGATTCAAAAATTTAGATAGATAGGTAAATCCCAATACTATATAAAACATTTCCTTTCGGAAACCATTTACCATAACAACAGTGTTATAGTCCACCATTTCCTTAAATTTCTCGAAAACGTCTATTTCAACAAGAACTGTTGAAATCTATGCTTTCAATTCATAATACATTTTAAAACATCTTTAAAATGTTTAACTTCATTTTTTTTATATCACTTCTTCAAAAATAAATCCATTTTACTTAACAATATATTCACTGTCCAAAATCGTGAATATAACTTCTTTAATAACCTTCTATATTTAATTTATCACATTCAATCTATTTCGAATTTATAAACACGTTTACAAATTCTATTTCTCTTTTTTTATAACAACTTCGACTTATAAACCTTCTTTTATCAACTTTTATATTTAACTTATCAAAATAAGTGACTTTGGGTTTATAAACAACTTTTAAAATTTTTTAATTCTATTTATAAAAACTTCAATACCAAATCAATTTCAATATTGACTTCTAATTTTATTTATCACTACTAAGTGAATTCCTTATTTTTCTCAAATTATTCAATATTCGGTTTTAAAATGGATTCTTCAAATTGAAATCATTTTACATTGATTTCACAACTTATTTCAATTTACCAATTAAATTTCTAATTGGATTTCCAACTTATCTTCTTTTAAATAAATTCCTTTTTAAGGAAATAAATTTCAATCGTTTCTTTCAATCTATTTTAAAAATCCAAATTTTAAATTAAATTCTTCAATTTATAATCACTATTTTACGAAATCCATTTATTTAACATTTTCACTTTATTCTGGAATTTATTCAATACGATTATAAAAATTTACTTTTTAAACTTTAAAATTCCTTTCTTCAAAATTTCTTCAATTTCAAAAATTGATTCACTTAGAAATTTTCTACTTGAATTTCAAAAATTCAATTTCGTTTATCTTTGGAATCCAATGATGTCAAAACATCCATTCAGCTAAATTTTAGCTTTCAATAATTTCCAGGCATCAATATGATCAATATAATCATTCACAGATTATCACATCACAGTAGAAATAAATTCAATCAATGTGAGGGGTCCAGTTGGATCCCTCCAACCTGTTTCCCTGCATCCAAAGACGTCAGCACAATACCAATTCCACTCCAGTACGGGATTATCGCGGTATATGGGTTTTATAAAAATCCGCTTACTAACGGCGCAATAGGGTCTCATCCGCTATACGAGGCGGGAAATCATCAATCCAATATATACATATGCCAATATGTATATATTGCTATATATAGATATATCCTATTATATCTAATATCACATCCAATAGCAATCATCAATCAATAATAACTGTAAAATCAAATTTCCTTCGAGTGAGAAAATCTCACCTTAGCTTTATAAATTTGCCATCCCATTTTTCCATTCCAATTTGTTTTTCTCTACTTTAACCTTGTATAAATAATTTATACAATCTATCAATATTCGAGATAATCGAATAACCAATTTTTCTAATTTGATAAGTTTAATTATACAATGATTTTAAATCTTAAAAATTAAAATTCGACTTTTAAACTAATTTCTCTATAAATGAATTTATTTAACCAACATTTCAATTTCAAACTAATTTTCCTTTTAAATAATTTTCTTGATAACTAAAATAAATTTAACAAGTTATTATTTTCCCCAAAATCACATATACATACTTATAGAAAAATCTATGCCAGTTTAAAAATTTATTTTCTTTTATATAAACTATATGATATTATAAAATTACTGGATATGCATTTTTTTGTTTACTGTATTTAATTCGAAAAAATATGCTCATATACTTTGCTAGAAAAATTTCCTTTTTCATATACATAATTTCGATTCTGCAGATAAATTTGAATCAAATCAAAATTTTTAAATAAATCAATACCTTCTCTGTAAAAGGTGAACCCAGAAAAATTTTAACAAATCGCGACCATCACTGCTCGACACCGCGAACCCCACCTGCTCGCGAAGCCCCAGATTCCACCAAGTCGCCGCTGCACCATCCAGGTCTATGTGACCATCGTGACGAACGACTCGTCTCCCAAGTTTCCAAAATGAGATCGCAGCCCAACCCTAATCGACGAACCCTCGCGACATTGCGCCGCCGAGCCCATTCGCGCTCAACCATTTCTGCCTTCGTCGCCCACGCTTCTCCCCACATTCGAATCCCTGGCTGCCCACGTCCCGACCTCCCAATGCCCTACGCGACTTCCCACATGATTACGCGACACCGGCCCGCAATCGAACTCGAGACTTCGAGCTTTCCGTTCACAGCGAATCATAGATAGGGTAACGCGATGCGGTCGCGTGATGGATTGATTTGAGTTTCTAGGGATTGATAAGGGTTTCACTTGAACGAGATGTTTTTTTTGTTCGAACGAAAAGGAGTTCGATTTCGAAACAGAATAGAAAGGAGGAGAGAAGATAATTTTTCTCGTGGATAAAGAGAGCAGCTGCCATTTCCCTTTGAACGAGATTTTCTTTGTTTGTCTTCGAACGAGTATGGGTTACACGATTCTTGTATCGTGATTTTCGGCGTGAGATAAGGGAGAGTGTCGTGCCTTCCTTATTTCTACGTGATTCCCTGCGTGAATCAAGGGAGATAATATACTGACATTTGACCAAATATTTAAAGTTTTAAATTTGAATTGAATTTGATTTAAATTTCGATGCGTTTGCTCGCCGTATAGCCACGTATTAACTTCGAAAAATACGAAAATTGAAATCCGACAATAATTCAATATTACGGACCCAATGGAACCGGTTTCGTCGAATTCCGAGACTGTGCCTCGGAACACTATTTTTAAATATCGATTCGAACGATATAATTTCAAAATTGAACAAATTGTTACCAAACCCAATTCTGAAGCTTAAATTGTTTTCAGTATTATCAACACGATATTTTCAAGCTTTCGAAATATTTTTCTTCAACTTAAAATTGAAGATTCAAATTTTTATCCAGCATTCAATCGATTAAATTTTAAAGTTTAATCGCAAATTTCAAAGTTATATCGGGGATTCAAATTAAATTATCGTTCAAATTTTTAAAATAAATTAAATATTCCCAATTTAATTCGTTCAAAATTCTGGGTCGTTACAAAATTATTTCAAACTATTAAAAATTTATTTTAAACTATGCTAAACTATTTAAACTATTTATGGCTATCTAAACTATTTTCTAAATTTCAGACTGTGTAAAGTGGAAGTGATTATAATTAAATCCTTGATTTAAAGCGAATATGGTTAAATGATGTTATAACCTAAGTTGAGATTTGAAATGATATTTTCTAGTGAAATGACATATTTGAGTAAATATAATTTCGAAAGTGATATGGTTTTGAGAATATGATATTTTGATATCAATTATGAACCTAATTTTGGAAAAGTAAAAGAACCATCCGCTGTGAAATAAGCGTTTGGTTGTTAAAGAGACCGGAATCAGATATTGTCATACTCTCTACCAATACCGAAAACCACTTTAACAACTGTGTACGTGGTGGAGATTCCAGAATGAAGTAGGATGATTTGGCGAACAATTTTGTATGAGGTATTTAGGTAACCCTGACTCCCGTGAGTCAGCTTGATGTGGCTACAGAAGCTATACCAGGCCAAGTGAGGTCGCTTCTCCTATCGAGCACATTTCTTCAATACCATATTATGACTTTGTGATTGATTTGGTGGCCACCCCTCGATTTGATTATGGGAGTGTGTTCCGAGGTGGGCGGTAGTAGCTACTATGCATTACCACCAGTCCGGGAGTGCAAATGGTAGAATCCTACGCTGGCATTGCCTCGCGTGCCGTGTCACATGCCTTATCGCGCCTTCTACGAGTTTGTTTTGTACCGTACCTATGGAGTGCTCCCTGAGTAAACCACCGATTTGGTGGAGCTTACAGTATCTGTATAGACTACAGGAATATATAAAATGTGTTAAGGGGGATATGAGTAATGCCTTAACGCTATTTTAATACTTTACTTTACTATAGACACTATTATAATAGCTTATTGTACTCTGTATGTAGATAGTTTAACAGATCCTTAAGAGATGGTATCCCAAACATCTCTTGAGTATTGCACTCACGTTAGGCACTCAATAGGAGATGTCAAATCTCGTAAAACATCTCTGACGCCGTTACACTCATATTTATTTACTGTTGATTTAACTTACATAAGATCTTTTAGTTCTGACTTGAGTGTTTTGTCTTTCCAATTCGCTCGGGTCAGTCTGAGCTTTTCAGTGTATCGAAGATTGATTTTGGAGGACGAAGACGAAGATTTAAGTACTATTATTAATTATTATATTTATTCCACTACATCGTGATGTTCCGCTGCATTTGTTATTTATTTCTGTTGTATGTAACTCCGACCTATATTATAAAAGTGTAATCAAATGTTATTTGTAAAACAGCTTCATGAACTGTTATTTGATTATTATATTTTGTCATTCTGCTATGAGATTTTGTGTTTCTTTCTTTCTCTGTTTTTCTTATTTACCCTATAACAATCCTCCCTTTTGAATGGTTTGGTTCTGACGTGTGTGGTTTATCGTCGATTTAAACCATCCAAAAAGGTAGGTCATTATATAAGAGCATGAACAATTAAAAGTAAATAAGTAAGGCCAAGCAGAAATAGAGACTAAAGTAATGCAGCAGGAGTTAAAAGTTAAATAACAAGGTGCAGTAAAAATAGACAAGGATAAACATAAATACTAAATAAAATATTTAAAAATAACTAAAAAATGAGATGCTAGTTGTACTGATCCGAAGAGTAAGAAAGCCCTCCATAATTTTCATAGCATTCCCAATAAGGTAAAGGATCTTGGTTGTATGTTCCTGGCTAGTTGGTTTGATCGTTATACTCATCATCTTCTTGAATGGAGAGTCCTTGGATAACCATGTATGATTAATGTTGAAATTACTGAGGATCAGACGAGTACATATCATCACTATCTTCTTCCTCTTCCTCGGGTTGGTCTTCAATAGTAGTCTTTCCTCTGTCGTGAGAAGTTCCTTCATGAGAAATATGAGGCTGATAAACTGGTGTTTGTGCTCAAGGAAGTGGTGTTGGTGATGGCGAAGATGATGAGTGAGAAGACGATCTGCTACGTATTTTTGTCATAACTTTTCCTAAAGTGGAAAAAACCTTTTCTAAAGTCTTTTCCATTTTAGTCATCCTTGTCAAAAAAGAACGTTCCAAACCAGTCATCTTTTTATTCAAAGCCCACTAGTTGACCGTGATTAGTTTTTGATTTTTAAGCGCTAAATCACGAGATGATTCGTTTTGCATCGATTCAATGCGAGCTTCTTGAATTTCCAAATCCAAATAATATTCACTAGCATGACTGGAAGAGGAAGGGTGTTGTGAAGAACAAGGTGAATAAGTATGTTGAGGAGCAGGAGTCGGCTAAGGATCATGATGAACTTGTTACTATTGTTGGATAGTCTATTGATAAAAGGGAATGATAGGAGGCGGGATTTTGAGAAGTTGCATCAAGGATAAATATCTTGGACCACTATCTTTCGTTGGAATTTCCTCGTATTGTGATAAGTATGAAGGAACACCAAGGTTTTGTAAGATACGCATAATGTACGGAGCATATACAATGGTTCAACGATGCTGAGTCCAAAAACTCTTAATTTGGTCGTGAACAAATTTTTCCCAATTTACCGAAAGATGGCCAAATATAGCATATAAAGCTCGATGGTCATTTGGATAGACTTGTTCGTGGCTACCTAAACGTGGAATGATTGTGTTGATTATCATTTTATTAAGTAGTCTAGCACGTGGTCGTAGGTAAATAGATTTCCATTGGGGCATCCTATCTTCCCAAATTAGATGGGTAACTTCATCTCAAAGTAAAAGACTATGGTCAAGCATTTTACTTAAATCGATTCCCTCATGAGAACATCCTAGCAAATGTCCAACTGTATATACATCAATTTTGACTTCTTTACCATAAACACTTGACCATAACCATCCATCTTCATTTTTCGAATTCCATATTTCTGCACTACATAAGTTGAAATACAAAAGATAGATAGCGAGAGGATCGATAATTACCTTGTTTTCATCATAACTAATGAGGTCGCGGCAACCGGCATCCATTGTTAAACTTTGAATATCGTATTCTATTACATTTCAAAGGCGGTAGAAGGGGCCGGCATGGAATTTCTTATTGGAAAGCACCTGAAATAGATTGATAGCAGTGGGATTGTTTTGGAGCCATTGATTTATGTGAGACTCGGTAACAAGGGATTGAGAAGAGAAGGATGATTGTCCTTGATTTTGTTTTTTGGAAATGGTTAGCTTCTTTGGAGTCATTAATTGCTGAATTTGAAGTTGATGGATGCTAGGATTTCAGAATTAGGGAAGTAGATTGGAGGTAAAAGTTAAAATTGGGGTAAAATCATATATATATGGCTGCTGAAAAAGTAAGGTCGGAGCAGCTACCGATGTCTATGGGGGAGTCACAAACGTCTGTGGTTTCAGTAAAAAAATAAACAAAATCATATGATAGACATCTGTGAGTTTTCCATAGACCTCTGTGGTTTCATTAAAAAATAAACATAAACATATAACAGATGTCTGTGATTTTTCTACAGATGTGTGAGGTTTCAGGAAAATGTTTTCCCAAAACCTTTGACAGACGTCTATGGTATGTTTTCTTTGAATTTGCCTAAAATTTAAATATCAATCTTTATTTATTAAAATATTAAGAGAATAAAACAACATATATTAAAAATTAACAAAGAAAATTATTTTGACAAAATGCTTAGCACAAATTTAGTTTTTGTCAAAGAGGTCAGAATTTTTAATTTGCTATATATCCCATGAATTCGGTTCAACCTTTGTGTCGTCAATTAACGGCTTTAGTGGAGACCAACTCGGACAAACTGGTGTGTTAATTCAATCATGTTTTGATGGTCCTGGGTGCATAGATTTCTTGGAGTAATGCTGTACGCTTTATTGGAGTTTCTTGTAATTAAGAAGATTTTTGCTGTATGCAATTTTTTGTTGGTGAATGACCACAAATTGCTAGAATACATTTTTTGAGAAAATTTAGACGAGATCCTTGACGTCGTTGCTCATAATACATTTCACCTTGAACTCCCATCATTTCTTGTTGATAGTGATATATTTCATCAACTTTATCGGTAAGAGATGTTAATTGTAAATCAATTGACCGTTTGGCTTTATTTTCCTAAGAAGAAAAGCCAGTGTGATACGTAGGTGATGCAATAATATTCAGAGAGGCTAAGTGATTTGATGGAGATGAGGATTTAGTTGGTGAAACATAGGTGCTGTTTGATGAGGGTGATTTATAATCGACAATTAAATAAGTGGAGTCGTGATCGGAAGAATTTTTTTGAGTAAAAATGGTCTTAATAAATTATTTGTATTTAGTTAGAAGAAATAAAACTAATTTATTTATAAGAGTGAGTTTTACTATACTTAGAAGTTTGTTTAGAAGAATAAGTTTAACCACATAAAATGAACAGAAGGTAGTTTAGTTTTATGTGATTAGTATTATTTTAAGTGTACAAATCCTATTTTGTGTAGTTTTATATGAGTTAAAAAATTCTAAGTGTACAAATCTAATCTTACAGATTTAGTTTACCAATTCATTGTAAGAACATATTCCAATATCTCATCTTAATTTAATAAAAGTTAGTTCGCTTAATGATTTAGTAAAAATATCAGCTATTTGATTTTCGGTATTTACAAATTCTAGTGATATGATTCCTTTTTCCACATTATCTCGTAGAAAATGGTGATGAATATCAATATGTTTTTGTTCGAGAAGGATTAATAGAACTTTTTGATAAATTCATGGCACTGGTATTATCACAATATATCGGAGGTTTTGTTATGATTTTACCAAAATCTAGAAGAGTTTGTTGCATATAGATTACTTGTGCACATGCTAAAGCCGCTGAGATGTATTCGACTTCACATGTCGAGAGCAAAACACGGTTTTGCTTTTTACTAAACCATGAAACTAAAAACTGGCTAATAAAATGACATGCCGTTGAAATTAGCATCACTATATGACACGAGTTCGAAATGAGCTTCCTTTTAGGTAGAAAAGTCCATAATCTTTAATGTTTGTTAAATATCTTTATATTCATTTTACTACTCGATTATGTGATTCTTTTGGATGTGCTTGAAACCGAGCACATAAACATACACTGATCATAATATATGGTCTACTAGCTGTTAAGTATAACAGAGATCCTATCATACTTCGATATAATTTTGGTCGAAATCTTTTCCATTTTCATCTTTATCTAAATGTTGAGTAGTACTCATTGGAGTTGGTTTACTTGAAATGGTTTCCATTCCAAAACGTTTTTATAAATCTTGACAGTATTTTTCTTGATTTATAAAAAATTCCATTTTCTAATTGTCTTAATTGCAAAACTAAGAAATAGTTTAATTCTCCCATATGTGACATTTCAAATTCATCATTCATTATGTTAGAAAAT
This sequence comes from Allium fistulosum, assembly GCA_030737815.1. Taxonomy (NCBI): domain Eukaryota; kingdom Viridiplantae; phylum Streptophyta; class Magnoliopsida; order Asparagales; family Amaryllidaceae; genus Allium; species Allium fistulosum. The sequence continues at coordinate 500,980,725 of CM060901.1, forward strand.
TCAGTACACAATTTTTCATTAGTGAATCCAGATATAATGTCATCAACATATATTTGTACGGCTAAAATATTATTATTTTCTTGTTTTATGAATAAAGTGGAGTCAATTCTACCAATTTGAAAACCGGAATTTTGTAAATGAGTTTTTAATCTTTCATACTAAGCACAAGGTGCTTGTTTTAAACCATATAAGGACTTTTTAAGTTTAAATACATGATCAGATATTTCTCATGAACAAATAAAGGAGGTTGTTCAACATACACTTTTTCTTTTATAAATCTGTTTAAAAATGCACTTTTTACGTCCATTGAAAAAGTTTAAAATTATGATGACATGCAAAAGCCAGTAATGTTTGTATTGCTTTGAGACGTGCTATCAGATCAAATGTTTCGTCATAATCAATTCCTTCTTCTTGATTATATCCTTGAGCTACCAACCTTGCTTTATTTCGTACAATATTTCCATTTTCATCCGCTTTATTTTTAAAAACCCATTTCGTTCCATTTACATATCTATCGTTTGGTCTCGGTACAAGTTCCCAAACATCATTTCTTTCAAATTGATTAAGTTCTTCTTGCATTGTAATAATCCAAAAATCATCTTTTGATGCTTCTTTATAATCTTTCGGTTTAAAATTTGATATAAATGCAACATGACTCATTTGATTTAACTGTTTTTGTTGATACTTTTGTATTTAAATCCCCGACAATATTATTAATAGGATGGTCTCTTAATATTCTTGGTGATGATGTTATCATATTATCATTATTGTTATTGACATTATTATTATTATCATGTATAGGTATATTCGTTTTATTTATAATTTCTTCATCATCATCATTCTTATTATCTTTAAAGTTTTCATCAAATGAGACATGAAGACTCTCTTCTATAAAATTTGTTCGTTTTTTAAAGATTCTATATGCTTTGCTTCTATCTGAATAACCAAAAAAAATTCCTTCATCAGCTTTAGAATCAAAATTTGCTAGATAATCTTTATTGTTTAAAATGAACCATTTTGACCGAAATACGTAAAAATACGATACTTTCGGTTTCTTGTTAAAAAATATATTTCATAGCATGTGTTTTTAGTCATTGGTCTAAGAGTTACACGATTTAATACATAACAAGCAGTGCAACGGCTTTGCCTAAAATTTTTTTGGTAGATTAATACTATTTAGTGGAGTTCGTGCACATTCTTATAAAGTCCGATATTTCCTTTCCACAACACCGTTTTGTTGTGGTGTTCGAGGAAACGAAAAATTATGACTAATTTCCTTTTTGTTACAAAAATTTGTAAATAGTTCATTTTCAAATTCACCTTTGTAATCACTTCGTATACTTTTAATTTTTAAATTCATTAATTTTTTTATTCTTTTAGCAAAAATTTTGAACATTTCAAAAGTGTCACTTTTATGTTTTAAAAATAATGTCCAAGTATATCTTGAAAAAATCATCAATAATTACAAAAACATATTTGTTATGATTTATTGAATGTACTTGAGTTGGTCCGACTAAATCTAGATGGAGCAATTCGAGAGGTTGCTTTGTGGAAATTTCATTTTTAGATTTAAATGAACTTTTCTTTAGTTTACCAAATTGACAAGCGTCACACACAGGTTTTTAACCTTGTAGTTTATTTTTGGTAATCCTTGAACTAATTCATTTTTAGCTAGTTTGTTGATATTCTTATAATTTATATGACAAAAACGTTTATGCCATAACCATGGATCATCATGATTCGCGGCTGAGCATAAATTAGTATTGTTTTTTACATTCATGTTTAAAACATATGTTTTTCGATTTCTAAATCCTTCAAAAATTAAAATTTTATTTTGATAAAAAATATTGCATTTATTTTTCTCAAAATCAATTTTAAATCCTTTATCACATAATTGACTTATACCTAATAAGTTATGTTTCAAAATTTCTACCAATAAGACATTAGTAATTATATGAGAGTTAGAAATACCGATATTGATGACTTCTCCAATGCTGATGACAAATCCTTTTGAGTTATCTCTGAATGTTATAGTGCCACCATTGATATATGTTATATTTGACAACATATTAGCATTTCTAGTTATGTGCTTAGAGAAACCGCAATCGAGTATCCATTTTTGTTTAGTTTTTATTTTAATTTTGGGTATCTGCAAAATAAGAAAAATTATTTGGTACCCACATTCTTTGATTAGGGTCCTACTTGTTAGTGGAGGAAGGTAGCCATATCCATGAGGATTTGGTTCCTTTAGAAAACTAATTATTATTATACACAACTTTCTTTAAATATTCATCAATATATTTTCCTCTAATTAGTTTATTATTTGTTTTTGGAATCCATATTTTGACCATATTTGTATATGAATTCTTAAACTTAGTTTCTAACTTTAGCTTTTTGAATTTTGTGTATAATGTTCTACATTTCTTTGATATTTATTTGTTTTTAAAACCTAATTCATTTCAATTTCCAGATGGTTTAGATATCATAATCAAAATTTCTAAATTTTGTTTCCCTTTTTTTAATTTTGTTACATTATTTGTTATTTTATCTATCTTATTTTTAAGATCACAAATTTCAATATTTCTAGAATCTAAATTTGCTTGTAATTCTAGTTTTTCTTTTTTTATATTAACTTTTTCTAACTTATAATTTTCTAAATCACTTAATAATTTGTTATTTTGAGATAATAACATTGCATTTTTTTGAACAATTTCTAATTCTTCTTCTAAGATAATATTTTCATCTTTTAATAATCTGATTTCTAATTCTGGTCTAGTTAACTTTCCTACATATTCTTTTTTTAATTTTTTTTTATTCTCTATATTTATCATCTGATTCAATGCTTATTTCCATTATTTTATCATAAGTAAGTTCAGGACGTACCTCATCAGTGTTAGCTATAAAACACACATTTGCTTGTTCAGAGTTACTTTCATTATCACTATCTAAAGAAGAAGACGAATCTGAATCATCCCATGTTACTTGAAAAGCTCTTTTCTTTTTCTTGAATTTTTCAAATTGGCTTTTGTTGTTATCATTATTGAATCGTGGACAATCCTTCTTCATGTGGACAAATTTTTCACACTCATGCATTTAATCGATGTTTGATTTTAGGAGTTTGGTTTGCCACCATTTTGAAATTTGGTCATTTTCTTGAACTTCTTGAATTTGTTTTAGTTCTTAGCAATAAAGACAATCTCATCTTCATCTAAGTCCGAATCTTCGTTACTTGCTTGGAATGCTATGTGTTTTCTTTTCATGATTTTTATCTTTCCTAGCCTGCAAGTTAGCTTCATACGACATCAGATTTCCTATTAATTCTTCGACTTTAAGTTAAGAAAGATCATTAGCTTCTTCTATGGCTAAAACCTTTTTTTCAGTTCAATTGTCAAAGAGTTTAAAATTCGCATGACTAAATCAAAATCTATGAATTTGACTCCAAGGGCCATGAGATCGTGTTGAATGGTTTGAATCTTGCATACATATAAATAATTGATTCACTTGTTTTCATTTGAAAGATGAAAATTGGTTTTGTAAAATTGAAATTTTAGTTTTCTTGGCTTTATTCGTGCCTTCACGTGTGACTTGTAAAGTACACCATATATTATATGCAGTCTTGCAGAGCATGACATATGAAAGCTCATTTTTATCAAATAAGCAAAACAATACATTCTTAGCTTTGGCATTGTTAGCTTTGGCATTCTTAGAGATCAAAACAGCATTCTATACTTAAAACAATATATATATATATATAATATACCAAATAAAATTGCAAGATACTTTGTATACAAATTGCTCTGCACCTATAATATACAGTAAACAAAATATACAATGTATATCAACCTTATACATACATTCATATATAAACAACAAATGATATCTAACTTATTTACAAGCAAACGTGTAAAACTTTACACACACACACACACACACATATATATATATATATACCCAACATATTATAATATAATACTGTAAATTAAATTGTATAACATGTATAATAATAATATATATATATACCACTTACAAAAGTCTTGGCCGAGGCTAAGGAGATGAAGAAAGTCGTGGAGATGGCTGCGCGGTGGATAAGGAGGTGCGGGTAGTGAACGTGAGGCTGAGGGCAACGGCAGTCGGTGAGGGGTTGGGCTAGGCGAATGGTGGTGAGGTGGTGTTGCATGGAAGGCCATGGTGAGGTTGCTGGGTTGTGGAGGGAAGGCAGAAGTGGCGGGGGAAAGAGGCACACGATTGGAGTGGCGGCGAATGGGAAGGCGAATGGGAGGGATGACGTGGCAGGCTGTGGAAGTTTTTGTGTGGCGTTGGCTTCACTGCGGTGGGTTGCTTGAGCAACAGTAAGGGAGGACGAGAATGAGAGGCAAAGGAGAATGCACAGGCTTATAATATAATATATTATATATATCACCTTTTTGACAAAGAACATGCAAAAATCTAGAAACATATGGTAAGGTAGCGAGCTGGACTAAACAATAATATGAAGGCTAGGCTACGGGAAATTTTGATTTATATTATTTTTGTTTGGAAGGAAGAATACAAAATCAAAATAAAAGGGGAAGAGTAGAAGAGTAATAGAACCGAACCGTGAATATTGGAAACAGGAAAGTCTATTGGAACCGGCAAATAAAAATTGAACAGATAGGAATGTTAAAAGTTAGAAGTGAATTCTGGGAAAAGCAAAAGCCGAAGCTGAAAATAAATAAATGTTAGTGGCTGTTCAAATTTCTTACATTGGAAAATCAAAAGGCACAGGGAAAACAAAAGGTCCGGAATTGATACTGGTATGGTGAATCGTTTTCACGGCTTCGCCGCATACTGAACACCAAAATATACAAACGAATATACCGTAGAGATCAACACGACGAGACGATCAAAATGATATACAGATATCAGTGGTACGACCATCCTATCAAAAGTCGATAATTGGTACCGAAAATGCTGCTAATTCGTCAAAATTAAGATAGACTGAGCAATAGCAGTCCAAATTTAAAGAAACGAAAGATGACGTCTCACTCAGAAGATGATTTACAAATTTTCTATAGAAAAATATTCAGGTTTGGAAAACATTTTATTACCATCAATTTTAGCTGATTTAAATTGAAATAAAATTTACACAAGAAAATAAACTACCAATTTATCAGATGAAAATTTACCATTTGCTATGTTTAACTAGGCGTATCTCAAATATCAAATTTTTAATTCAAAATTTTATTATTTAAAATTCACAAAAATCCAGTTAATTACGTTATTAAAACCATTAAAATTTACGGGTCGTTACACTCTCCCCCACTCAAAACTTTTCGTCCCCGAAAATGAAGAAGGTAGGAGAATAGAAACAACCAGAAAGAAAAATAGAAGATTGAAAGACCAGGATAAACAATTAATTTAAAAATATATAAATTTTACTTGAAATATTCATTTGAAAACTTCATTTGCAATTCAATTATCTTTAATACTTTAAAACTTTTCAAAACCCATTTGTAAAATTTCTTGCTTCCTTTATAAATACCGTTTATATGTTTAAATAACACTTTATAAATATATGAAAACTATTTGAAAACAATTATTTATATAATTACTTATATTTACAAAGAAGCTATTGAAAACATTAAATCCATAATTCATAAATTTATTAATTTATCTCAAGATACCTTTCAACATTATAAATAAATCAATAATCATTTTCTTTAAATATGTTGTATTTAATTAATAACTTCTAAAACATTTACAACACTAATAATTTACTATTAAACCATATAGTATATAAATAACCTATATTTTAAACAATTAAATTATTTAGAAAGAGAAATGATCAAAATATCCTTTATATAATACTTTATCAAAATACTTTTATAACTCGATGTCTTAACATGTTTTGTTGAGACTTGGTTTTGATTCATGACATAAAGCTATCACTATGACAAACAGATTTGACGACTGCTATGACAAAAAGAGAATATATACTACAAGGAGACAAGACTTCAATATCAGTGCATCAATTTTATTAGTTTGATTTTGAGTCTTAGGTTAACTTTGTTAAAATCTCTCCTCGCTTACATATATAATTAGCTTATATATTTAATCATCTCATTCCCAAATGTTTTATACATATATAAGCATATAAAATTTATAAAAGTGTTTAAAAGTTATATATATTATTATACCTGTGTAAACTGTGCATATTGCACAGATTTTACCAGGTCAGTCGACTAACCCAGAGGTCCAGTCGACTGACCCAAAATCTCTGTGCAACATGCATAGGTGCACAGATATACAAATATATATTTAAAAATTCATTTGAATATTCAGTCGACTGACCCGAAAGCTCAGTTGACTGAATTTCTTCAACAACTACTTTTTGAAAGGACACGACTTTTTGTGAAGAGTTACGAACCTCTACGAAAAGATTTGGAAGCAACACTTCAATCGAAACTCTTCACCAACAGTCGCTGCTTTCTAACCCTTATAAATACATACTTCAACTTGATTCCAAACAACTGAATTACAATCGAATTTTCTTATCTCTTTGATCTAACTCTCTGAAATCTATTTGCTATTATACTTTCATTTGGTATCAGAGCTAGGTCATCATATAACCGTAACACAGTTATTTGATAATCTAATAATATGGACACTAGCACTAGCACTAGCATTAAAACTAGCTTCATTGAAGGACAATCCACTGCACGTCCACCGCTATTTAATGGGATGGATTATAACTATTGGGCCACACGAATGAGAATATATATGCAAGCAAATGGTTTTGATTCATGGAATATTACTCAGAAAGAATACACTATTCCTATTGAGGAGTATTCTACTTGGTCAAATACACAGAGACTAGATGTCACAGCTAATGCAAAAGCCATGAATATGTTGTTTTGTGCCTTAGATAAATATGAGTTTAACCGTGTTAGCATGTGTAATACTGCATATGAAATATGGCGTACACTCAAGGTTACACACGAAGGAACCAACAAGGTCAAACAAAGCAAAATATCCATGCTCAAAAGTCAGTTTCAAAACTTTAGAATGAAAGAAAATGAATCTATAAATGATATGTACTCAAGATGTCAGGATATCTACCATTCATTAGTAGGACTAGGAGAAAAATATTCAGACTTTGATATTGTATCCAAAATTCTTAACTCTTTAACGGATGAATGGGAAAGAAAAGTTCTCGCAATTGAAGAGGCAAACGATATTTCCCAAATAACTCCGGAAGAGTTAATAGGAAATCTAATGTCCTATGAAGTGAATTTGCAGGCTAAACGAGTTCAAGCTCAAGATAAAAAGAATATAGCATTCCATGTAGAACAAGAAGAATCAGATTCGGACAAAGACGACCTAGCCTTTATTGCCAAAAATTTCAAGAAATTCTTGATATATAGAAAAGGAAACAGAAATAATGGCAAGAGAAGCTCAAACAGTAATAAACCATCGTCTTCATCAGTATTGGAGTGCTTTAACTGTCACAAAAAAGGGTATATACAGAAGGATTGTCCGGATCAAAAGAAAGAATATCGCAATAAAAGGAAGGACAAGTTTAGAAGGAAAGCTTTCTCAGTTACATGGGATGATTCAGACTCCTCTTCCTCATCAGAAAGCGAGAGTAACAGCGATAATGAACAAGCCAATGTATGCTTTATGGCCAAAGATAATGAGGTTAGTGATTTAACTTTCGATGATATGATAGAAATAAATTTTGAATTATTAGATACTTTAAAAAGTCTCAAAAGAAAATATAAAGAGGCTGTAGAAAATCAGAACAAGGCAGAATTCGAAAGAGATATGCTTAAAGATGAGAAGAAAATATTGGAAGAAGAACTTGAGAAAACTCAAGAATCACTTTCAAATGTTAATTCTCAACTTATATTGTTGAGTCAAGAAATTGAAACTCAAAAAGAAAAGAATGATGGTCTTGTTTCTGAAAATCATGTTTTAAAAACTAATATTAAAATGGTTGAACTAGAAAATTCAAGTCTAAAGACCAAACTAGAAGGAATCGCTAAAAACGTTTCAAATTTTAATAAAGGAAGAGAAAATTTATCTATACTTATTGAGAATTCACACCCTGTTAACAATAAAAATGGTTTAGGATATAATAAAACTAATCGTAGAAATAGCACTAGATACGCTTTTATGTATAATAAAAATGTTAGTGCTACTACTAAATTTCGAGTAAAGTCGAAATCAAATTTTCATAGAAATTCAAACACTATTATGACCAATAATGTTTATAATTTCTCTAGAAGTACAAAATCATTGACGAGAAATATGAATAAAAATTATCTAAGTATTTGGGTTCCTGTTAATTGCAAAAATAGAGAAAAATGCATTAATGATTATTTTGATATGGTAGTTAATAATGAAAATTATATTTATAAAGGTTTAACCACACCCAAATGGGTATGGTTTCCTAAAAATTAGGAAATTATAAGAACCTTGGGTATCACATGCTTTAAATGTTCATTGTTTTCTGATACCTTACATTATAAGTATTAGTTATTTTGTTCTATATTGTTAACACTTGTGTGAAATATAATATTTGTTATCATATAAACTCTCCTTTTCATCGATGACAAAGGGGGAGAAAGATATTGCTCTAACACTATTTGCAGGAATAAACAATGCAAGCACAGATTAAGGGGTAAGCATAGGATGGAGTAAGTTGTTATTTTATTTTATAAAAACATTAGTCTTCATTTCATATGGCTTTTATTAAATAGCCACTCTATTCATATATTTCAAAGACTCTTGTTTATGGAAGTTTAATGTATGAATGATTGTTTCCTTCATAATATCTATGACATTATGGCTTTATACTTTTATATTCCTTATTCCTTTTTGTCGATGACAAAGGGGGAGAAATATTATTGCTAACATTAAGAATGCAGGATATAGAGCGTCACAGATTCAGGGGGAGTAAATATTTATATTATATATATACAGTCGAAATCTATATCAATTTACAGGTTGTCATCAATCAAAAAGGGGGAGAATGTTGACACTTGGTTTTGATTCATGACACAAAGCTATCACTACAACATACAGATTTGACGACTGATACGACAAAAAGAGAACATGTACTACAAGGAAACAAGACTTCAAAATCGGTGCATCAATTTTATTAGTTTGATTTTGAGTCTTAGGTTAACTTTGTTAAAATCTCTCCTCGCTTACATATATAATTAGCTAATATATTTAATCATCTCATTCCCAAATGTTTTATACATATATAAGCATATAAAATTTATAAAAGTGTTTAAAAGTTGTATATATTATTATACATGTGTAAACTGTGCATATTGCATAGATTTTACCAGGTCAGTCGACTGACCCAGAAATCTCTGTGCAACATGCACAAGTGCACAGATATACAAATATATATTTAAAAATTCGTTTGAATATTCAATCGACTAACCCAGAAGTTCAGTTGACTGAATTTCTACAACAGCTACTTTTTGAAAGGACATGACTTTTTGTGAAGAGTTACGAACCTCTACGAAATTTTTTGGACGCAACACTTCAATCGAAACTCTTCATCAACAGTCACTGCTTTCTAACACTTATAAATACATACTTCAACTTGATTCCAAACAACTGAATTACAATCGAATTTTCTTATCTCTCTGATCTAACTCTCTGAAATCTATTTGCTATTATACTTTCAGGTTTATCTTCGTTCTTGCAGACTCTGACTATGCGTTGATCAGGCGCAAAGCTAGAATTCTCCAAGTACTTAGTAGACCTGTTTCAACACCCAGTGAAAATACTCGAAAACCTTCAAAACCGATATGGAAAGTACAATCCAAACAAATCAACCGAATCGAATCATGGATCGCAGATACACAATGGTTACGCCTGGATCCCCCAGGAAACATCTGTACTTTTAAGCAATCACTGCCTTGCGAATTTCGCCATGATAACCAAAAAACTTGTAGACCGCGGATACAGAATGGTTACGCCTGGATCCCCCAGGAAACATCCGTACCCTTTTAGCAATCTCTGCCTTGCAGATTACGCTACTAAAACGACCATAGATCGTAGATACACAATGGTTACGCCTGGATCCCTCAGGAAATATCTATATCCGTAAGCCGTCACGGCCCTGCGAATTACGCTATGCAGTCGAGTACGTAAGACCATGGGTAACGCCATGGAATTCGAAGGACACTCAAGTATTATATCTGGAAAACCCAAATCAGAGAGAATAATATCGATAGAATGAATCCTAAGTGTGGCACAAAGAGGATATCAAGCAGAAGGCACTTTCCATATCTTTACTTCAAAATTATGTATCATATAGTACCCTTTCAAATCAATTTCAAATATCATACTTATATAAATTCCATTATATATAAGATTTCATTTTCAAACCGAATACTTTCCGAAATCAATAGTTTTCGAATCAACTTCATACTTATACAAATCAATTTTTATATAAGTTCGATAACTCCCAAATCAAGTATTTAGTAAAATAAGGTTCTCAATTTCAATTCGTTTCAATATCAGTTCAGTTTCAAAAATCATATACGATTTCACCAAATTATTTCTTCCAAACTAAATATCTTCAGTTTCAAAGTTTCCAAGATAATAGGTTTAGAAAATAATCCAAGTTTCCAAATCAACATAATTTAAGTCAAACAAATTCATTTCCAAAATTGTAACGACCCGGTATTTTGGACCATTCAAATCGACAATAAATCCACACATGTCTGACTTGAATAATTCAAAATATCAGATTTTTAATTTAAATTTGGCAAAACTCAGCATATGCAGTAAATAAATCAATCACAGAATCACAGACACAGAGTAATGTAATAATACGCAGCGGAATAGATAAAATAGTAGTTCATGAAGCTACTATATAAACATCAGAGTTAGAAGTAAAATACAACAGAATATCTCAAATACAGTGAAGTCTCCAATCCAAACAGATGACTTCTGTGAACGAATCAACTGGCAAGCTGGAAGCTGAATCAAAAGTTGGATCTCCAAAGGAAGCTCCAAACTCCAAGGATGAGTCTCCAATGCTGTATCACTCGGTCTGACCCGAGCGTAAAGCAAAACACAAAACACTCGAGTCAGGATTAACATTCTTATATCAATAAATCCAACTCAAGTGAAATAATCAACTGAAATACAATTAACTTAAAGGATGTTTGGGATAACCATCCTCTAAGGATCTGTAGAACTATCTACAAGGTAGGAATATACACTATAACACCGTGGTCATTTCAATTATATTTATACTTCAAAACCCACATATCATTTCATTTCAAATGCCTCTATTTTCCAAAATAGTATATATATTAAATGATTTAAAAAGTAAAGTATTTAAATTTCCTCGAGTCTCGCAAATCGATTCAAATCAACCTAAAATTCCAGATTCAAATTTTTTCAAAGCTCAATTCATCAATTTAATTCAGTTCTAAATATACCATTTATTTTTCAATATATTTCAAAGCTTTAATATTCAACATTTCCAAAGATAGATTTAACAGTTTCATATAGCTCTTGATTTAACTTCATTCTTATTTAATCAGGGAATATTCGTTTAAGAAATTCAATATCATTTAACTAGCCTTAAATTACATTTTCTAAATATTTCCTTAAACTTGTTTAAACAAGAAATATTCATCAGATTACTTATAATTCAACTCAAGTTATAAATCATATCTTACATCTCAATTTCAATAAGTTTCAAATCGGTTTAATTAAATAAAATTCTTTATTGAATACAATTTCAACTAAATTCAAATTATTACTGAAATCTATTTTGAAACATAAATTTAAATACTCAACCATATTATATGTATTTAATCAATCATTCCCATTTATATAATAATTTAAGGCTCAACGTTTAAACCATATATTCCTTTCCAAACCATAGAATTCATTTTCAAAATATTTATATATATGGACCAACGGTGTCTGTATATATATTTATCATATGGTTAAGTGATACGGATATTTATCATTTCAATTCGAAGTTTAAATGTATACGGGTAGATATCATTCTGACCCGTAATCCCAATTTCAATTCAAATGAAAATCGCTTGGGTTTATCATTTCAACCCATAACGAAATTCTCCTATTCTAAAGTCCGTTCGGGTATATATCATTTCAACCCATAGTGATTTCTATACTAACAGGGAACTTACAGAGTGATAACGGATATAGAAATAATATAACAGGCATAGATATATCATCAAAACAATATAATATAAACAACAGGATATGGTGTCATATCCCACAGGTGAACAGTTCATATGATAGCATATATAATAATTTAAACAACAACAGCAGCATATTTCAATTGTCGTTTCAATTGAAATCAAATTTAATCAATATAAGGACGTTAAATCGTGAGTGATTACTCACCTTTCGAGGCTGGAGAGATTTGTCACTAGAATGGGTTACGAATCCAAGCACGAATTTCAAAGCAAAAGCGGGATTGGCATGATTTTGACGAAAAGAGCTGATAACAGGAATAAGCGAAATTAAATCAGAATTGGGTCAATGGAGATAGATGGGTATAAGTGAACTTATATAACTATATATAATTATCATATCCTAAATTTAAACACATATTACACTAAATATATATATATATATATGTATTTCAAAATCCATAATCTCAAGATTTAATTTCATCCATTAAAGTACGACATAAAAAAAATTTTGAATCAATACATTAAACTCAAATAACTAACAGATTATAAATTTTATAAACAAATATATAAACAACTTTAAAATTTTATAAACTTTACAAACTTATGATTTAAATCTTATATAAATGAACAGGTATGCAAACTAATATACACAACAAATATGTGACTTATGTGTACCCTGTAGATACCAGACATATGTTTAACAAATGTATAGCAGATCCAAGAAATATGCAGACCAAATAAACATATGCAGACACACTATAGTCAAATAAATGTATAACACGCATGACAACCTAACCACATATAATAACACTAATCCTCATATACTATAGCATATATATACGTCAGATCCTAAATATGTACATAGTATAAGTGTGGAAAATCAAACCCACGTATACAATATATAATTTGATTTGAAAGTTTACGTAAAATATATCTATAAATATACACCACTACAAAGCTATATACTAACAGATTGTAACATTTTTTCTCTTTTCTTTATAAACTGTAAAGTAGATTTATATAATTGGAATTTATACTACATAAAAAAATAGATTTGTAACCCAACTCTTATAACATGTAAAACAATATATTATGTTAATATATTATCAAATAGTAAACCAAGCTTATCATTATTTTTCTTCGGTAGAACAGCAACCATGATTTCCAGAAAGATAAAGTATGTGTACACAAAGAAAATAAGATGTATACAAATATATAAATACTGTAACTTCTATAAGCTAATGTAAACGCTTTTAAAACTAACGTTTATAACTGTAAAACATATTTTGTATCTTTCTATTATAAAATATATATACTATACTTACAAGATAGGGAGGAGGCAACTCTCGGCGAACAGAAGATGACGGCACAAGGGCGGGTTGCTGAATTTGGCGAAGGACAGGGAAGCCGAAGTGGGGAAGACGTGGCAGCTAGGTGGATGGCGGGTTCAGGGGAAGGCTTCGGCTGCAAGTTTGGGTCTGGGCTCGGCAAGGGAAGAAAGAAATAGAGGAGCAATGGGCTGAAGGAGGTGGCTCAGTCTCGGTTTACTGTGGAGCGGAGGAGCTGGCGGCAGGTCGTGGGTGGAGGAGTTTTGGTAGGGACGGTGAGCTGGTTGGCCTGGGGTTAGGCGTAGAGGAAGGCGGTGGTGGTTTTGGCACGGGTGGAGGAGCTTTGACGAGGCGGAGAGCTTCCGGTCGTTGTTTGGGTTTGGTGGTGCTCACGTGAGCAGTGGGCGAGCTGCCATATTGGTGGTGGGTCTGTTGATGGCTCGGCAAAGGTCAGGGAGACGTGGAGATCGACTGGGGTTGTAGATCTGCGTGTAGGCATGGTGGAGAGTTTCGGTTGGGCAGAGCATTTTGTGTGTGAGCGAGATTAGTTCGAGCGGAGCATAAAATGAAGGAGCAGGAAGAAATGAAACTCAGGGGAGAGGAAACGAATGAAATGAGGTGGAAGTGGTTTCCACAAATGCAGATAACAGTATTTCCAAAAGATGGACCGATTATTTTTACATACTTTTCAAAACGTAAGGAACGAATTTTGAGGGAAAGAAATGTCAACGGTCACCATCTTTTTAGCTGAATAATCAAGGTAATTTATTGCTCTCGTGGGCTGCACGTTTCAATTTGAAACTGAAGGAAAGGGGTAAAGTCGCAATTCACGGTACCGCTACAACGAACAACTTATTGTTTTCCTTGCATACCGCTACTCAAAATACAGAAATAAATATACCGTTGAGATCAGCACGACGAGAGGATCAAAACGGTATACAGATATTAGTGGTACGATCATCCGACCAAAAGTCTATAATCGGTACCGAAAATGCTGCTATTCTGTCAGAATTAAGATTAACAGAGCAGTAGAAGTCCAAATTTGGAAAAACGAAATTCGCAGTCTGATTCAGAATGACCTGAATAAATTTTCTCCTGTTGACATATTTTGGTTTCGGAAAACTTTTAAATTCACTGTTCTTAACCGGTTATATTTTGAAATAAAATTTCACAGGAAAATAAACTTTAATATTATCAGATGAAAATTTACCAGTTGCTATATTAAAATATACGTATTCCAAATAGTAAATTTTTATTTTCAAATTTTATTGTTTAAAATTTCACAAATTTCTAGTTAAATATACTTTTAAAACCATTAAATTTTGCGGGTCGTTACACTCTCCACCACTCAAAACTTTTCGTCCCCGAAAAGGAAGGAGGTAGGAGAATAGAACAACTCGAAATAAAAGTAGATTGAAAGTCAAGATTAAACAATTAATTTGAACTATATAAATTTTACTTAAATTTGAAGACTTCATTTTGCAATTCAATTGTCTTTAATACTTTAATATTTTTCAACCCTTTTGCAAATTTCTTGCTTCCTTTATAAATACCATTTATATGTTTAAATGACACCTTTATAGATGTATGAAAACCATTTGAAAACAATTATTTACCTTATTACTTATATTTACAAAGAAGCTATTTGAAAACATTAAATCCATAGTTCATAATTTATTAATTCTATCTAAAATACTTTTCAAATATTATTAATAATCAATAATCATTTACTTTATATATGTTTTATCTAATTGATAACCTTTAAAATATTTATAACACTAAAATTCCTATTAAACTATGTAGTCTATAATTAAACAATACTTAAAAGAATATAATCAACAAGGAAAAGAAGGAGAACTTGGAAAAACAGAATATAGGTAAATAATAAAGCTGAGCAGATAAGGTAGATTCAAAAGAATAGAATCGGGCATGAATAATTAATTCAAACCATAAGAATTTCAATTTCAAATATTAATGCAAAATTTCTTTGTTGGAAATACTTTTATGATAAATATACCTTTATAACGAAACAAATTTTCTTTCGAAAATACTTTTATAACTCGATGTTTCAACAAGTTTATCCTTGTTCCTGTAGACTCTGGTAGTGCGTTGATCAGGCGCAAAACTAGAATTCTCCAGGTACTTAGTAGACCTGTTTCAACACCCAGTGAAAATACTGGAAAAACTTTTTAAAAACAGATATGGAAAGTACAATCCAATCAAAAACGAATCAAATCATGGATCGCAGATACACAATGGTTACGCCTGGGTCCCCCAGGAAACATCCGTACCTTTTAAGCATTCACTGCCTTGCGAATTTCGCCATGCAACAAAACGGTGGACCGCAGGATACATAAAAATGGTTACGCCTGGATCCCCCAGGAAACATCCATACCCCGTAAGCAATCTCTGCCTTGCGGATTACGCCACTAACACGACCATAGATCGCAGATACACAATGGTTACGCCTGGATCCCCCAGGAAACATCCGTACCTTTTAAGCAATCACTGCCTTACGAATTACGCTATGCAGTCGAGTTCGTAAGACCATGGGTAACGCCATGGAATTCGAAGGACACTCGAGTATCATATCCGGAAAACCAAAATCAGAGAGAATAATATCGATAGAATGAATCCAAGATGTGGCCACAAATCGGATATCAAGCAGAAGGCACTTTCCATATCTTTACTTCGAAAATATGTATCATATAGTACCTTTTCAAATCACTTTCAAATATCGTACTTATATAAAATCCATTATATATAAGATTTAATTTTCAAATCAAATACTTTCCAAAATCAATAGTATATCAAATCATACTTATATAGACTTCAATTATATAAGATTTCACTTTCAAATTGAGTACCTTTTCAAGTCTATAGTTTTCGAATCAATTTCATACTCATACAAATCAATTTTATATAAGTTCGACAACTCCCAAATCAAGTGTTTAGTAACATAAGGTTCTCAAATTTCAATTTGTTTCAATATTAGTTCAATTTCAAAATCATATACAATTTCACCAAATTATTTCTTCTCAAATTAATTATGTTTAGTTTCAAAGTTTCCAAAAATAATAGATTTAGAAAATAAATCCAAATTTCCAAATCAATAATTTAAGTCAACCAATTCATTTCCAAAATCAAATGTTTTCAAAATCATCTTATACTTACGTAAGGTCTATCTTATATAAGGATCAAATTTCAAAAATAATTTCGCTGTACGAAGAGCTATATGGGATTTGAATATCTTTGCTTTTATGGGTTATATATCTTTGTAATTTAAATTGGAAATTTTCTTTTGGTAAGCAAAGATATTCTATCCCAACAACTTCAAAATTTCAGCGTCAAAATATATCGATGATAATAGAATATAAGGTGTACATACGCCATCATTTCGCAAAATCACATTTGATCACTCGCTCGATCACACAAGTTTGCTTTCGAACTAGTATTGTCCATTCGACTTCCCTAATGCGGATTTCGATATGGTTTCTCGACTAGAAGCCATCAGTCTCCTTGCATAGCCATATACTACGATAGAGAATTCTAGAATCAAGCCCAAAATCCGTATAAGATATTCGCCACCAAGAATCGAATGGAAAATCCTAACACGAAATGGTGTAATTCACCTCGAACTTGTGTACTCAAACCGCGATCAAATTAATTATGCGAATAAAACAGCATACGTACAACTTATATATTTATTCCAACTTGTTAAATATATAGTTTCCTACAGATGTTATTAAGTTAAAACATTTAAACTAAACTTTATTCAAAATATTTTGAAGACCAAATTCTTCTCAAAACATTTCAAATCTAAATTTCATATTAGAAAATTTTAAAATTTTCCTTATTCATTTACTTAACGAAACAGTTTCAACTTATTTAAATCATATTACTTCATACTTAAACATTCAAAACAAACTTATATACTTTATCAAAATACCTTTCAAAATTTCTTAGCCTTGAAAAGTTAACCTTGATTTGGAAGTACTCGAACTTCAAAATAGTCGAAGAAATCGTTTTCAAATTCAAGAGTTGGAAATCCGCAACAAATCAGTAAATCAATTTTAATAAATGGGGTTATATCAAATCCGAAACTCAAGGACTGAACACTGGCTTACTTCAAATCATTTCAAATATATATATATATACCTTTCGAATATCAAATCTTACTTCGGAATTTGAAATCAAAATTGGTTTCGCAAAATCGCTCGCGTAGCAATGCTACTAAAGTGGCCTCTCCTCCACTCTGAAACTCGAAAATCAATGTCGATGATGCGTGCACTCATCACCGAAATTATTTTCCAGCGACATAAGTGAGTTCTGGACTTCTATTTTCTCAAACTTCTTTTGAAATTTCTTCGAAACTCATTAAAATCATTTGAAACTTTTCTTATTCGGAAAATATTTTAAATCATACTATTATTATATATTTCAAAATCTTAAAACCAAATTCAAAATACCGGAGTTCAATTCTCGAATTTCAAATTTCAAACCCTATAGTTATAAATCATTTTTATATAAATCAATTTCTTATATATATTCAAATCCTTTCAAAAATTCAAATTCTTATTTTTAAAAGGTATATATAATCCTTATCGAAAACATTTTCACTTTTATATATAGAACATAATCATACTTAAAATAATAATTTCGGTTTAGAAAACAATTTCTAAAATATAAACAAACCCGATTTTTCAAAAGGTGATTCAAGAATGGATTTCAAAACAAAGATAGAAATTCAAATTAGAGGGACTCTAATTAAATAGGATTCTGACTCGAAGATAAGTTCGAACGAAAATGAGATAATTAATTTCAAAATAGAAGATGAATACACTTATATAAATCGCGGGCGACCTTAACCGGGTCAACCGTGACTTCAAGAATATAATCGATGCGGAATCTAAGGCAAATCGACATTCGATCGCAAGAGATAGAATTCGGCATATCAAGAGATAGCAACATCTAAACCGAGTGATATATAAATCTTCGGTGATTCAATGCCAATTGTAAAGGAGTTTCACCCGTTTGCAAAACATTCAAGGATCGGCGGAATTGCCTATTCTTATAGAGATCATTCGAAGTGGAGTTATGGTATACTCTAGAATCAAAAGAATACAAATAGGGAGAGACAAGAATGAATTTTGGAACCGCAAGGAACGTTCCAAAGTTCAAAGGAAATCAAGTCAAAAGGAAGAGATTCAAACTCGAACGAAAGTGATTCTGTAAATAAATTTACTATATATGCTAGGTTTTGCCTAGAACCTGGCTCTGATACCAACTGTAACGACCCGGTATTTTGGACCATTCAAATCGACAATAAATCCACACATGTCTGACTTGAATAATTCAAAATATCAGATTTTTAATTTAAATTTGGCAAAACTCAGCATATGCAGTAAATAAATCAATCACAGAATCACAGACACAGAGTAATGTAATAATACGCAGCGGAATAGATAAAATAGTAGTTCATGAAGCTACTATATAAACATCAGAGTTAGAAGTAAAATACAACAGAATATCTCAAATACAGTGAAGTCTCCAATCCAAACAGATGACTTCTGTGAACGAATCAACTGGCAAGCTGGAAGCTGAATCAAAAGTTGGATCTCCAAAGGAAGCTCCAAACTCCAAGGATGAGTCTCCAATGCTGTATCACTCGGTCTGACCCGAGCGTAAAGCAAAACACAAAACACTCGAGTCAGGATTAACACTCTTATATCAATAAATCCAACTCAAGTGAAATAATCAACTGAAATACAATTAACTTAAAGGATGTTTGGGATAACCATCCTCTAAGGATCTGTAGAACTATCTACAAGGTAGGAATATACACTATAACACCGTGGTCATTTCAATTATATTTATACTTCAAAACCCACATATCATTTCATTTCAAATGCCTCTATTTTCCAAAATAGTATATATATTAAATGATTTAAAAAGTAAAGTATTTAAATTTCCTCGAGTCTCGCAAATCGATTCAAATCAACCTAAAATTCCAGATTCAAATTTTTTCAAAGCTCAATTCATCAATTTAATTCAGTTCTAAATATACCATTTATTTTTCAATATATTTCAAAGCTTTAATATTCAACATTTCCAAAGATAGATTTAACAGTTTCATATAGCTCTTGATTTAACTTCATTCTTATTTAATCAGGGAATATTCGTTTAAGAAATTCAATATCATTTAACTAGCCTTAAATTACATTTTCTAAATATTTCCTTAAACTTGTTTAAACAAGAAATATTCATCAGATTACTTATAATTCAACTCAAGTTATAAATCATATCTTACATCTCAATTTCAATAAGTTTCAAATCGGTTTAATTAAATAAAATTCTTTATTGAATACAATTTCAACTAAATTCAAATTATTACTGAAATCTATTTTGAAACATAAATTTAAATACTCAACCATATTATATGTATTTAATCAATCATTCCCATTTATATAATAATTTAAGGCTCAACGTTTAAACCATATATTCCTTTCCAAACCATAGAATTCATTTTCAAAATATTTATATATATGGACCAACGGTGTCTGTATATATATTTATCATATGGTTAAGTGATACGGATATTTATCATTTCAATTCGAAGTTTAAATGTATACGGGTAGATATCATTCTGACCCGTAATCCCAATTTCAATTCAAATGAAAATCGCTTGGGTTTATCATTTCAACCCATAACGAAATTCTCCTATTCTAAAGTCCGTTCGGGTATATATCATTTCAACCCATAGTGATTTCTATACTAACAGGGAACTTACAGAGTGATAACGGATATAGAAATAATATAACAGGCATAGATATATCATCAAAACAATATAATATAAACAACAGGATATGGTGTCATATCCCACAGGTGAACAGTTCATATGATAGCATATATAATAATTTAAACAACAACAGCAGCATATTTCAATTGTCGTTTCAATTGAAATCAAATTTAATCAATATAAGGACGTTAAATCGTGAGTGATTACTCACCTTTCGAGGCTGGAGAGATTTGTCACTAGAATGGGTTACGAATCCAAGCACGAATTTCAAAGCAAAAGCGGGATTGGCATGATTTCGACGAAAAGAGCTGATAACAGGAATAAGCGAAATTAAATCAGAATTGGGTCAATGGAGATAGATGGGTATAAGTGAACTTATATAACTATATATAATTATCATATCCTAAATTTAAACACATATTACACTAAATATATATATATATATATGTATTTCAAAATCCATAATCTCAAGATTTAATTTCATCCATTAAAGTACGACATAAAAAAAATTTTGAATCAATACATTAAACTCAAATAACTAACAGATTATAAATTTTATAAACAAATATATAAACAACTTTAAAATTTTATAAACTTTACAAACTTATGATTTAAATCTTATATAAATGAACAGGTATGCAAACTAATATACACAACAAATATGTGACTTATGTGTACCCTGTAGATACCAGACATATGTTTAACAAATGTATAGCAGATCCAAGAAATATGCAGACCAAATAAACATATGCAGACACACTATAGTCAAATAAATGTATAACACGCATGACAACCTAACCACATATAATAACACTAATCCTCATATACTATAGCATATATATACGTCAGATCCTAAATATGTACATAGTATAAGTGTGGAAAATCAAACCCACGTATACAATATATAATTTGATTTGAAAGTTTACGTAAAATATATCTATAAATATACACCACTACAAAGCTATATACTAACAGATTGTAACATTTTTTCTCTTTTCTTTATAAACTGTAAAGTAGATTTATATAATTGGAATTTATACTACATAAAAAAATAGATTTGTAACCCAACTCTTATAACATGTAAAACAATATATTATGTTAATATATTATCAAATAGTAAACCAAGCTTATCATTATTTTTCTTCGGTAGAACAGCGACCATGATTTCCAGAAAGATAAAGTATGTGTACACAAAGAAAATAAGATGTATACAAATATATAAATACTGTAACTTCTATAAGCTAATGTAAACGCTTTTAAAACTAACGTTTATAACTGTAAAACATATTTTGTATCTTTCTATTATAAAATATATATACTATACTTACAAGATAGGGAGGAGGCAACTCTCGGCGAACAGAAGATGACGGCACAAGGGCGGGTTGCTGAATTTGGCGAAGGACAGGGAAGCCGAAGTGGGGAAGACGTGGCAGCTAGGTGGATGGCGGGTTCAGGGGAAGGCTTCGGCTGCAAGTTTGGGTCTGGGCTCGGCAAGGGAAGAAAGAAATAGAGGAGCAATGGGCTGAAGGAGGTGGCTCAGTCTCGGTTTACTGTGGAGCGGAGGAGCTGGCGGCAGGTCGTGGGTGGAGGAGTTTTGGTAGGGACGGTGAGCTGGTTGGCCTGGGGTTAGGCGTAGAGGAAGGCGGTGGTGGTTTTGGCACGGGTGGAGGAGCTTTGACGAGGCGGAGAGCTTCCGGTCGTTGTTTGGGTTTGGTGGTGCTCACGTGAGCAGTGGGCGAGCTGCCATATTGGTGGTGGGTCTGTTGATGGCTCGGCAAAGGTCAGGGAGACGTGGAGATCGACTGGGGTTGTAGATCTGCGTGTAGGCATGGTGGAGAGTTTCGGTTGGGCAGAGCATTTTGTGTGTGAGCGAGATTAGTTCGAGCGGAGCATAAAATGAAGGAGCAGGAAGAAATGAAACTCAGGGGAGAGGAAACGAATGAAATGAGGTGGAAGTGGTTTCCACAAATGCAGATAACAGTATTTCCAAAAGATGGACCGATTATTTTTACATACTTTTCAAAACGTAAGGAACGAATTTTGAGGGAAAGAAATGTCAACGGTCACCATCTTTTTAGCTGAATAATCAAGGTAATTTATTGCTCTCGTGGGCTGCACGTTTCAATTTGAAACTGAAGGAAAGGGGTAAAGTCGCAATTCACGGTACCGCTACAACGAACAACTTATTGTTTTCCTTGCATACCGCTACTCAAAATACAGAAATAAATATACCGTTGAGATCAGCACGACGAGAGGATCAAAACGGTATACAGATATTAGTGGTACGATCATCCGACCAAAAGTCTATAATCGGTACCGAAAATGCTGCTATTCTGTCAGAATTAAGATTAACAGAGCAGTAGAAGTCCAAATTTGGAAAAACGAAATTCGCAGTCTGATTCAGAATGACCTGAATAAATTTTCTCCTGTTGACATATTTTGGTTTCGGAAAACTTTTAAATTCACTGTTCTTAACCGGTTATATTTTGAAATAAAATTTCACAGGAAAATAAACTTTAATATTATCAGATGAAAATTTACCAGTTGCTATATTAAAATATACGTATTCCAAATAGTAAATTTTTATTTTCAAATTTTATTGTTTAAAATTTCACAAATTTCTAGTTAAATATACTTTTAAAACCATTAAATTTTGCGGGTCGTTACAAAAATCATCATAGAAATGCTAGGTTTTAAATTCCAATCTATTTTTCGAAACTAAATATTTTTCTCAAAATCAATTATACCCAAATGATTACCAAGTTTATAACCATCCCATTAAAACCTTTAACTATTTATTTCTATTTGAAAGATCCAATTTACCTTTTGAAAATTATTATTGTAACGACCCGCCTTCCTATGCCCAGGAAAACGCATCGTTAAGAAGAAAGAAAGGGATAGAAGAAGAAAAGAAAAGAAGAAAGAACAACAACACATCAGAAATCTCACAGCGGAACGAGAAATATATTATATCACATAAGATATTACATAGTATCATATACATCAGAGTACACAATTTATACATCACAGAATAGACAGTTATAAACTTCTGTCTATTATACAACACAAGTACATCTATCATACACAGCGGAAACTCTATATATCTATTCGCTGAAGCCTCCTGCTCCACAGCTCCTCCAGAATTCGTCAAGACTAACCTAAATTCCCTTGACTACTCATACAAATTTGAGTACCCAAGAGTTTAATAAAACAGAAAATAAACACTTGGGTCAGACATGGGTCTGGTGTGAGTAAACGGTTAGATTGCTTAACTTTGAAAAACCTTTGAAAACAAAAGTATCACGTAAGACTCCCCACAAATAAACATGGGTAAGTTTTTACCTTACGCTAACTAAAACATTTGATAGGAAATCCGATTGTATTATAATAGGGTCTAGGGTTTCCAAGTAAAATACAGAAATAGCTGAAATGCTTACATCTCACATTCCAACATAGTTGGGCACAACTAATACGTACGGCACTTATTGGAGTTTGGATTCCATACAATGGCAGGGCTACTGGGGTACCGCCCGTCACAGTACGTGGCCTAGATCACCGTACCGAGGAGTACGCCCGCTCCCCTGCAACACAAAGCCGGAACCATCCCTTACTGGATAATCCCGAACAAGATAATCCCGTAGTTGGCGCGACCAACTACACACTAAGCCGAATAAAAGAAAAGGGACCTCTAGACAGGGATCTATCTTGCTCTCAGTGGGTGCTACCCACGAAGCCTTGCTGCACCTCCCCTGTTTTAGCCATTCCCGGTTGATGAGGCTTGAGGTTACGATTACCTTTAATCAGAACATATCACTTAGAATGCTCATCGTCCACCTGACGATGCGCTGAAAGCATTCAATCCATACAAGTTCGTTCCGGGTTCGAACGAAACCGAAGGCATTATCTCGTTACACTCGTTTTGGAATCACCCTCAGAGTTAACGACAATAACCCTTGCACTCTGAATCTTCATCTTCACTTGAGATTCACGACCTATCGTTAATTTGGATCGATGTGGTATTCGGGTCTCCAGACCTGGAATACCGGTATACGGAAACCCGATCCCGGTCTCATCGAAATCCAAAACGTATCTTTTAAGGGCCAAGTTGTTTTAAGGTTAAAACAATTCAATTCTTATCTATATACACAAAGATAGATAATTCAATAGATAATCTACATTATCATCCCAAACAGATAATTCACATTATCATTATAATTCAACCAAACATCCATATCATATATCAATCATATCTCATCAGAGATATCAAACAATGAAATACATTCAATCTCATTCATCCATCCTTAAGCAATGATTTATATCATCTAATTAATTTAAAGTGAATTAAACTAATTACTTCATTCTATAAATCCTGCTTACTTAATTATTAATTAAACCAATTAATTAATCATTACTCTAAGTATCCATCTTAATTAATCATTCCTGATTAATAATCCTTTAATTACTTTCAAGTAATTAGCCTTTAAATTAATTTCACAAATTAATTATCCTTAATCAAATATAGTAATTAACCTTTAATTACTCTATAAACTAATTAACTATAATTAATTACATTAATCCTTAATTAATTACATTAATTAATTACTCTTTAATTACTTATTATTGATTAATTAATCTTAATTAATCAAACTTTAATTACATCATTAATTATATTAATTAATGATCCCTAATTACTTCTTTTAATTAATTACTTCATTTAAATTAATTACATTAAGTAATTATTCTTCAGTTAATTATAAAAATCAATTAACTATTAATCACTTTCCTTTAATTAATTAAACCTTAATTAATTATCCTATTTAAAATTAATTACATTTAATAATTAATCTTAAATTAAACCACATTTATTAATTACCTTTGATTAATCTCATTTAGTAATTAACTTCCCTTAATTACTTTATTACATAATTTAATTACTTTTTAATTAATTTAATTAATCCCTTGATTAATTACAAAGTAATTTAATCTAAATTACTACCATCATTAAACATCTTTAATTACATTCAGTAATTATCAACTAATTACTTCCCTAAGTAATTACAATTCCATTAATCACATTAAGTAATTTATTCATCAAATCATCTAGTGTTTAAATTAATTAAACTAAATTAATTAATCTAAACCAATCACATTAACCAAATTAATTACATTAAGTAATTAATTTATTAATTACTTCCATTAATTAACTCTAATTACTATTAAATTAATCTTTAAATCATTACTTAATTAACCTTTAATTAAGTAATTATTATTTAATTACAAATTAATGATCTTTTAATCTTAAGATAACCCATTCAACTAAATTAAATATATTAACAAATCCTATTTGAAAACAATTAGGAATCACATTGATCAATCACTTAATATAAAATTATTTTAAAATCCAAAAATTTAATCTTTAATATATTTAACTTTAAACCTGTAATCTTTGAAACAAATTTATTATTAATCCATAAATTAACTTAAATCTTTAAGTTAATTAACAATTAACAACTTCTCTTTTTGATCCACTTCTTAATTAAGCTATTTAATTAAAATAGGCTTAAGAATTAATTAGATTAAAGGATATCTATTAAAACTTAATTAATTAAAATAATCATTCAAAAACCTTTAATTAATCCTCAAACATAGACACATATTTTATAAAAGGATTGGTTTAAGAAAATTGTTAAAATTTAATTTATTCAAACTTGCAAATATACTTAAGTTTTCTGACCCAAAACAACTTCAGGTATCAACCCGAGCCTGATGCCTATTTTCTCGAGTTCATCCCCGAGAAACTCCTCCTTCTTTATTTTAAAACTTGTTAAATTTTAAAATTTAAAGCCTATTAAAACACGTTACCCACACAAACAACTCGAAGCAAAACTCGAGCTACCCCATCGTTTCCTCAAGAATAAACACGAGGAACCCATCTTCTTCTTCGATGCCAAACCACCCTGCTACCAACTGATACAAGAAAACACACGTGCACATGTACAGATGATCGGAACCACTTCGATCATCGCCGCGACCATCAAAACTTCACCGAACACCTCCCCCAACGGTCTGATCACCCAGAACCCCGAGTTCACCCGTGAATTAAAATTTGAGCAATCGAGTTGATTAACATAACCTGGAACTCAAAACTCCCCAACGAAAATGGCTCGCCGATGACAATCCCGACCACCTGAGTTCGCGCCACCACGTCCACAGCTACGCCACACGAAAATTCACTTTTCCCCTCGGGTCCGATCGACGATAGTTCATCCACGACGATGAATTTTGTTAGCAAACTTTGACGAACAGAAAATCCCTAAAACCCTATTTCCAATAATATCGTTAACAACGATGCTTGAAAAAAACGATTCCATTTTTCCATTGATCTACAACACCCAAGCCTCCTTCCATCATGATCACGATGCATATGAACTTGCCGATCGACAGATTTTGGCAATAATATGATTTCTGTTTAATTACAAATTTCACAACCCATACTAATCTAAAAATCTTGATTTCGTTACTAAAATTCAGCCTTTTCAAATGCAATTCCAATCATATAACCCAATTATGAAATCCAGGTAATCGAATTTCTGATTCGAATTTATCATCCCTGTAAAATCCTTTTTTTTTTATATTTACTTAATCTATTCACTTGAATTTATTTTTTTTAAAATGAATTTACATTCATTCAATCACTTTTCTTTCACTGATCATAGAATGAATTTGATTAGATGGATAGCTATGATTTTTGTTTTAATTATTCTTGGGTCTGAAATTCAAACAGAGGCTACATTTTCTGGTTTCCAAACATGCACAGACATATTCACACATATAAATACATATATACTTGCTGATATATACACATACATTCAAATCCAAGCATTCTTATAAACATTTATACTATATCACTATATCATTTCATCACATGCATAAAAATTTAATCACTGATTTAAAACTGTTTTTAAAGAAAGTGTTTACTCACTGTTTTGAAGAAGAACAGAGCCTCTTTGAAAAGCTTTTAAACTTGAGTTGCTGGAAAGGCTACTGACTTTAAAACTTGAATTGTTGCATCGTTGTTTTGATTTAAAAACTTGCATGCATGCTATTTGTTTGTTGAGACATTGCTTAGCTTCCAGATTTACTTGCTCTTGATTTTGAAAAGAATTTACAGGCTCTATTCCAGACTTTGAAAAATTGCAGGCTTTAATTCCAGATTAAAGAAAAATGCAGACTTTTTGTTTTTAGATTGAAGAGAGGTTTACATGCTTGGTTTGAAATGAATTACGGTTTGAAGAATGTTGATGACTGATTGTTTTGAGGATTTAGTTTGAGGAGTTTTTGATTACAGATTTGTTTTCTGGGAATTTTGTTTTGAGAATTTGTTGGAGCTATAGTTTTTAGTTTCTGAGTATACTTGTTTTCAGGCTGAAATTTCTTTAGTTTTGAAAGAATAGAAAAGAGAATGGGATGATAGCATATGTGTATATATAAGTAAAAATGATTTATCAAATAAAAGAAAAACAAAAATTTAAAACTTTGACATTTGTCACATAGAGTTGTTAATAAATTAACACTTGTTACTATATAGTCTTAGAGATTTACACTTGTAATTTAAGTAATCCTTATTTATTTTAAATGTTAATAAAAGCCTTTTCTTAATTTATTTAAATGCCTATCCATTTATAAATTTCTTTTAAAAGAAAATAAAATCAATTATATATATAAATAAAAGTTTATACATACATTTTAAAATCCAAAACTATTTAAATATTACTTCTTTTGAATTTCAAATTCAAATTCAAATTATATTCTTAAAATCCAATTTAAATTAAATTTAAAACAACACATTCAATTTGAAATAACAATTCTATTTTACATTAAAATCTATTTATTTTCCATAAATAAAACAATACACTATTAATATTGTATTTTAAACTTATCTATATATATACTTATACACATATATTATAAATAGAAATCATCTTATTAATTTTTAAAGGATAAATTCACTAATTAAATATTCATTTAATTAGATTATTAAATAAATTCAAATATTTATTATCAAAAATTATCAAATCAATTTAATTATTTAAACAGATTATTAAATTGATATTGCCCCAAATTTCCGGGATATTACAATTATTCTATATATATATATATATATATATGGTTTTATAAAAGATGTTACTAAGTTAAAACATTTAAAACTAAATTTTATTCAAAACATTTCAAAACTAAATTTCATATTAGTAAAATTCAAAATAGTCTTATTCATTTACATAACAAAACAGTTTCAAATTTATTTAAATCATATTACTTCATACTTTAAACATACAAAACTAAACTTATATACTTCATCAAATAATTGGTACCTTTCGAAATTACTTAGCTTTGAAAATTAAACGTTGATTTGGAAGTGTTCGAACATTCAAAATAGTCGGAGAAATCAAATTTCTAATCCAAGAGTTGGAAATCAGCAACCAATCAGTAAATCAATTTCAAAAGATAGGGTTATAGCAAATCAAATCCGAAACTCGAGGACTGAACACCGGGCTCACTTCAAATCGTTTAAAATATATATACATATATCTTTAGAATATCAAATCACACTTCGAAATTGGAAATCAAAATTGGTTTCACAAAATCAATCGCATAGCAAAGCTACTAAAGTGGCCTCTCCCTCACTCTGAAACTCGAAAATCAATGTCGATGATGCATGCACTCATCACCGAAATTATTTTCCAGCGACATAAGTGAGTTCTGGACTTTTTTTCTTGAAAACTTCTTTGAAATTTCGTTGAAATCATTGGAACTCATTTGAAGTCATTTGAAACGTTTCTTATTCGGAAAATACTTTCAAATCATGTTATTATATATATTTTTTCAAAATCTAAAACCAATTCCAAAATACCGGAGTTCAATCTCTCAAATTTCCAATTTAAAACCCTTCAGTTACAAATCAATTTCTTATAAAATTTTCAAAATTTCAAATCCTTTCGAAACTTCAAATTCTCGTTTAAAATAATATATAATCCTTATCGAAAACATTTTCACTTTTATATATAGAATATAATCATACTTATCAAAATAATAATTTCGATATAAAACAATTTCTAAAATACAAACAAACACGATTTTTCAAAGGATGATTCAAGAATGGATTCCAAACAAGGATAAAGATTCAAATTAGAGGGACTCTATTCAAAATAGAATTTTGATTCGAAGATAGGCTCGAACGAAGATGAGATGATTAAATTAAAAAATAGAAGATGGATATACTTATATAAATCGCGGACGACCTTAACCGGGTCAACCGTGACTTCAGGAATATGATCGATGCGGAATCCTAAGGCAAATCGACCTTCGATCACAAGAGATAGCATCATCTAAACCGAGGACACATAAATCTTCGGTGAATCAATGCTCGTTGTAAAGGAGTTTCACCCCTTTACAAATCATACAGTGGAGCTATGGGATGCTCCGAAATCAAGAAAACACGAATAGGGAGAGACAAGGATGGATTTTGGAACTGAGGGAAACGTTCCCAAATTCAAAGGAAACCGAATCAAAGAGGAAAAGATTCAAGCTCGAACGAAAGTAATTATGTAATTAAATCTACTACATATGCTAAGTTTTGCCTAAAACCAGAGCTCTGATACCAACTGTAACGACCCGATATTTTCAACCATTCGCATCCGCACATGTCAGACTTGAATTGCTCAAAATATCAGATTGTTAATTTAAATTTGGCAAAACTCAGCATATAAAGTAAATAAAGAAATCACAGAAATCATGTACACAGGGTAATATAATAATAATGCAGCGGAATAGATAAATAGTAGTTCATGAAACTACTATATAAACATCAGAGTTAGAAATAAAGTACAGCAGAATATCTAAAATACAATTGAGTCTCGAATACAAACAGATGACATCTCTGAACAAGCTGAAAGATGAATCGATATTTGGATCTCCAAGTGAAGCTCCAAACTCCAAAGGTGAGTCTCAAATGCTGTATCACTCACTCTGACCCGAGCATAAAGAAAAACACAAAACAGTCAAGTCAGGATTAACATTTTTATATAAATAAATCCAACTCAAGTGAAATATCAACTGGAATACAATTAACTTAGAGGATGTTTGGGATAACCATCCTCTAAGGAGCCGTGGAACTATCTACAATGCAGAAATATACGCTATTAACAACCAAACGTCATTATAACTCCGTGGTCATTTCAAATAAATTTATACTTCAAAACCAAGATATTAATTCCATTTCAAATATATATTTCCAAATTATAGCACTTTCAAAACTAAATTGATAATTTCATATATATATTATTTCACTTCATTATTATTTAGTTTTGAAATATTCACTTAATAAACCCATTATCATTTAAATAATTAAATTACATTAAACTAAATATTTCCTTCGATTTATTTAAAACTTGAAATATCCATTTAATCACTTTAAATCAAAATCAAGTTATAAAATCATATCTTAAGACCCTCAAATTCAATAAGTTTCAAATCGATTTAATTAAACAAAATTCTAAATTAAATACAATTTCGAATAAATTCAAATTTATCTTTCCAACTTTAACTTATAGAATCATTATAAAAATCTATTTTTAAATATAAATTTTTTAAATAAATACTTATACATATTGTATTTTACGTAAATCAAACTTGACTAAATTTAAAGCTTATTATTAAATCTATTTTATATTAAAACTTATTCCTATACATAATATTCTCAAATTTAAATAAAACCATTTGTATTTCCTTTCGAAACCATAGAATTCACTTTCAAAATATTTATATATAGACCAACGGTATTTGTATATAATTTTCTATCCTATGGTCAAGTGATATGGATATTTATCATTTCAATCCACAATTTAAATATATACGGGTATATATCTTTTCAACCCGCATTACCAAATTCAATTCAATGAAAATCGCTTGGGTTTATCATTTCAACCCATAACGATTTTCTCCTATTCTACAAGATCGTTCGGGTATGTATCATTTCAACCCATAGGGAATTCTAAATTAACAGGGAACTTGCAGAGTGAGAACAAATATGAAAATAATATAACATATCAACAACAGGCATATATCATCCGTGATAAATTAAATAAAATATAAATAGTAGGATATGGTGTCATATCCCACAGGTGAACAATTTCAGATAATAGCATATCATATATAGCAATTAAAAATTAACAATTTAATTTAGCAGCATATTTCAATTTTCGTTTCAATTGAAATCAAATTTAATAAATATAAGAACGTTAATCATGAGTGATTGCTCACCTTTCGAGGCTAGAGGAGTTTGACACAAAACAAACTACAAATTCAAGCACGAATTCCAAAGCAGAGCAAGATTGGCATGAAGTTGACGAACGAAGCTGATAAATACAAATAAACGAAATCGAATCAGAACTGGATCGATGAAGATAATTGGTATAAGTGAACATATATATAACTATATATATAACTATATATATATAAATCATATTCTAAATTCACACATATGTTAAATTAAATATATATATATATATATATATGTATTTCAAAATCCATTGTTTCAAATTTAAAACACATATATGTTAAACTCAATATATATACATCATACAACTTCATATATATATACCATTTAAAAAAACCCAATACATATATATATAAATCTGAACACAAAATCTATTTATATGAATATACATATTAGTTACCAAATTCATATATAAACCATATATATAGCATTTATAAACAATACATATAGAGACAAATATATATATATATAGTCAAATAAATGCAGACCCATACAATTTCATATATACACTTATACTTCATTTTGAACAAATATTGTCGTACATATATACAAACAGTATAAACGACCATTGTTTTTAAAATACAAATATAATGTATACATTTCACAGTCAAAGGTTTATATTCTAAAGTCATCTTTTTTTTTCAAAACAATACAATAACATCACAGTATATTTACAATTTCTCAACACATCCGTATAAAACTTTCTACCCGTATATATATACACCATATATATATATATATATATATGAAGTTATTACAAAACCAAATCTAAAAGTATTACCATAAATTTGAAAATAGTTGAACATATTGAATGAATACTTGGACATGCTGGGTTAATACCGTAACTATTCACCTTTCTAAACATTATTGCATAACATATATAAGCTTATAAGTATAAATATATATACATCACACTATTTTAACACAGCATCCATATATTGTTATAAAACCATATAAACTTACGTTACTGTAATATATACATACAAATGAGAGTATGGAAAAAGTTACTTTACTATAAAATCAATACTTTATAAAAATCGATATATATACATAACTTATATAAACTTATAATTTAAATCTCGATACATTAACATAACCATAGTACTATCCACTTTAATAGTCCAGATATTAA
Organism: Allium fistulosum; assembly: GCA_030737815.1. Lineage (NCBI taxonomy): Eukaryota > Viridiplantae > Streptophyta > Magnoliopsida > Asparagales > Amaryllidaceae > Allium > Allium fistulosum. Next base: position 501,013,510 of record CM060901.1, read on the forward strand.
ATATATATATATAAAATAAAATAGTTGGTATACTATAGATATACTTCAAAATCTGAAATGTTCTGACTCACACTACCATAAAATATGAATAAAACAGTATATACATTTACATAACTATCAAATATATAACCAATACAATAGAGTAGCTAACTGTAAATATATGCAATACATATATGAACCTAAACAGACAATTATAAACTTATACATTATCCTAACAGAAGATATATGAACCGATATCTAAACATATCTACTCACAAAATATTGTCATAAACATTATTTATACAACACCTATATAAACATATGTATATACTAATATATATATCCACTCCCAAAAGCTACTATATAATAATATAAAAATACTGTAAATATTGTATACTTAGAGATCAAAACAGCATTCTATACTTAAAACTATATATATATATATAATATACCAAATAAAATTGCAAGATACTTTGTATACAAATCGCTCTGCACCTATTATATACAGTAAACAAAATATACAATGTATATCAACCTTATATATATATTCATATGTAAACAACAAATGATATCTAACGTATATGCTGGCAAACGTGTAAAACTTTACACACACACACACATATATATATATATATATATACACCCAACATATTATAATATATTATTGTAAATAAAATTATATAACATGTATAATAATATATATATACCACTTACAAAAGTTTTGGCCGAGGCTAAGGAGATGAAGAAAGTCGTGGAGATGGCTGCACGATGGATGAGGAGGTGCGGGTGGCAGACGTGAGGCTAAGGGCAACAACAGTTGGTGAGGGGTTGGGCTAGGCGAATGGTGGTGAGGTGGTGTTGCATGGAAGGCCATGGTGAGGTTGCTGGGTTATGGAGGGAAGGGGGAAGTGGCGGGGGAAAGAGGCAAACAGTTGGAGTGGCAGCGAATGGGAAGGCGGATCAGAGGGATGACGTGGCAGGCTGTGGAAGTTTTTGTGTGGCGTTGGCTTCACTGCGATGGGTTGCTTGAGCAACAGTAAGGGAGGATGAGAATGAGAAGCAAAGGAGAATGCACAGGCTTATAATATAATATATTATATATATCACCTTTTTGACAAAGAACAGGCAAAAATCTAGAAACAGATGGTAAGGTAGCGAGCTGGACTAAACAATAATATGAAGGCTAGGCTACAGGAAATTTTGATTTATATTATTTTTGTTTGGAAGGAAGAATACAAAATCAAAATAAAAGGGGAAGAGTAGAAGAGTAATAGAACCGAACCGTGAATATTAGAAACAGGAAAGTCTATTGGAACCGGCAAATATAAATTGAATAGATAGGAATGTTAAAAGTTAGAAGTGAATTCTGGGAAAAGCAAAAGCCGAAGCTGAAAATAAATAAATGTTAGTGGCTGTTCAAATTTCTTACTTTGGAAAATCAAAAGGCACAGGGAAAACAAAAGGTCCGGAATTGATACCGATATAGTGAATCGTTTTCGCGGCTTCGTCGCGTATTGAACACCAAAATATACAAACGAATATACCGCAGAGATCAGCACGACGAGACGATCAAAACGATATTCAGATATCAGTGGTACGACCATCCTATCAAAATTCGATAATTGGTACCGAAAATGCTGCTAATTCGTCAAAATTAAGATAGACAGAGCAATAGCAGTCCAAATTTGAAGAAACGAAAGATGACGTCTCACTCAGAAGATGATTTACAAATTTTCTATAGAAAAATATTCATGTTTGGAAAATATTTTATTACCATCAATTTTAACTATTTTAAATTGAAATAGAATTTACGCAAGAAAATAAACTTCCAAATTATCAGATGAAAATTTACCATTTGCTATGTTTAATTAGACGTATCTCAAATATCAAATTTTTAATTCAAAATTTTATTATTTAAAATTCACAAAAATTCAGTTAATTACGTTATTAAAACCATTGGGTCGTTACAGTTCGCCTTCACGAACTAGCCTTCACGACACTTTAGTTCGTGAAGGACCTTCACAACGCTTTAGTTCGTGAAGGAGTTTTTGTGATCGGATGTTCGATGACCAGACTGCCTTGGAACGATAATTTATCGATTCCGAGAGGAATTTTGTTTGGATGTCCACTGACCAGACGGCCCTAGAGTGATTATTCATCAACTCTAAAAAGAGTTTTCGGTGTATGTCTGATGGCATGGCAGTATTAAAGCGATAATTCATCGACTCCAAAAAGAGTTTTGGGTCCTGTGTTTGACGGCCCGACAATCTTAAAGGGATGAATCATCAACTTCAAGAGAGATTTTGGTCGGATGTCTGGCAATTAGACGGTCTTGGAGCGATAATTCATCGACTCCAAGAAGAGTTTTGGGTCGTGTGTCCAACGGCCCGGCAGTCTTAAAATGATGATTCATTCGACTTCAAGAGGAATTTTGTTCAGATGTCCGGTGACCAGACGACCTTAGAGCGATAATTCATCGACTCCAAGAAGAGTTTTGGGTCGTGTGTCTAATGGACCGATGGTCTTAAAGCGACGATTGATCGACTTCAAGAGAAATTTTGGTAAGATGTCCGACGACCAGAAGGCTTTGGAGCGATAATTCATCGACTCCAAGAAGAGTTTGGGTCGTGTGTCCAATTGCCCTGTGGTTTTAAAGCGATGATTCATCAACTTCAAGAGAAATTTTGGTCGGATGTCCGGCGAACAGACGACCTTGGAGCGATAATTCATCGACTCCAAGAAGAGTTTTGGGTCATGTGTCAAATGGCCCGACGATCTTAAAGTGATGATTCATCGACTTCAAGAGAAATTTTGGTCGGATATCCGATGACTTGACGGCTTGGAGCGATAATTCATCGACTCCAAGAAGAGTTTTGGGTCGTGTGTCCGACGGCCGACGGTCTTAAAGCGATGATTCATCTACTTTAACAGAAATTTTGATTGGATGTCCGATGACCAGGCGGCCTTGGAACGATAATTCATCCACTCCAAGAAGAGTTCTTGGTCATATGTCTGATGGCTTGACGGTATTAAAGCGATGATTCATCGACTTCAAGAGGAATTTTTTGGATTTGGCTCGTGGGAACATAGTTTTATCTGTTCTTGGAGACTAGGGGTTTGGATCTGTTTGTTCGACGATCCTTTGGACAAGCCTTCTCGACGTGTGACGCCCTACCTCTATGGTCACGCTAGCCAAGGACGCTACGGGGTAATGCCGTCGACTAGCACGAAGAATAAGGCTGTTGAGGAGCGACCATCTGTGTAATTGCTTTGTGCGAGCACCGATATGTCAGATAATATAACTTACATTTCATTTCAAGAGGAAATCCGACATATCTAGTACAAACTCAAAGCTACCACACAGTGGCTAGGTGGACTTCGGAAACAAATATAGAAATAAGCATAAAACAAATCAGTCACAGATATTCATATCACAAAGGCGGAAACAGATATGAATACAACACATAGAAGTGTACATCAAAGTAGCGGTCAAACTAGATCCACTACATCACAAAAGAATATATACAAGTGCTAGACAAAAGAATAAATATACATCAAGGAGTCTCTAACTTGAATGTATACTAACAAAACTACTATGCTAAAGCAATTAGCCAAAAGTCAGGTGAAGGACCCTGATAAGAAGTCAAGCAGAAGTACCTGAAATACCTCGGTCTGACCCGAGTATTATCTAAGAAGAAAATAATAAACGGATCATTCTAGCTATAAATATCAGATAAAATGAGATAGGGTAAGAGATATGACCAAAAATGTATGATAACAAAAAAATGTCATACTGAGTCAAGTATACATTAAATAACAACAAAAATCATACAACATCTCAAATCAACTCGAAGCACCAAAAAGAATAACATTCTTTAAATAATTCATCAAAACACAAATATTGACAAAACATATCAATGCCAATCAACAAAAATTGGTGAAACAAAAATTCTAGAAACCATCAACTAGAAATCCAGAAATCACAAAAGTGGGGAAAAAGGCCTATCACAAACGGGAGCATGAAAACTCACCAACACGTGTATCACAAACGGGTCGCTAACCCATGGTCGCTAACCATAAACCGAATATCGACGCACCTAGAAAGATACGCCCCATGCACAGTCGAACATCGATGCACCTGAAAAGATACGCCCCATGTATAAACTAACATCGATGCACCTAAAAAGATACACCCCATGTATAGTCGGACATCGATGCACCTAAAAAGATACACCCCATGCACCGACTTATTAAGACGATTGCTCCACGAATGGTCCAAAGACCATGGGTCGCTAGCCCATAAAAATGAGACAAAGCTCACTAGAACGGGGTATAGTCCGCCACGTGGACAAAGAGACATCGCACATCGCTAGTCTAAATCATAAAATGATCATCATCGATCATCAAGAAGTGTCGATTACACTAAGCTAGTAAATATAAGAGTTTAGCTTCATGTCCCATAACCACTAGCTTAACTAAAATATTGACGAACAGATTGAAGATTTCCACTCGAAAATTGTCACAAGAGTTCAATCGAACAAGTTCAAGAATTAACCGACGAAGTAAACGCAAGCGTTTCATACCACTTGTTTTACTAAGTCGTTTAATTAGATTTCTCATACGAATGAGGTAAAGGTTTGTATATACTAATAGATTAGAAAACGGTTTTATAAACAAGCTTTGTATTAAAAATAGAGTTTGAAATCATCTTTGTAAAAGAGTTGAATATTTACTACTAGTACAAAAACCTTTGTATTTTAAAGTAACAAATCACAGAAATGATTTGTTATCCTGCCTTTTGGCAAGGCCTTGACACCAAGAACTTGACTAGAAACCAAAGACAATTCATCTAGAAAATCGGTTATACGCAGGTTCACTATGGATATCGACGAATTGTGTCCAAGTCCGAATCAAGCTAAAATTGATATGACACGACAAGCGAAGCTATGAGAGCCAACGTACCAAATTTCAGGTCAATCTGAGTTAATATGCTCAAGTTATGATCGACGCAAGATTGGATAAGAAATAGCCTCGCATTCAAATCCATAGACTGGCCACTATTCGACTCGATCAGCTCCGCATCGATCACCAGGGTCTACTTCTACTTGCTCCGCTCCGCATCCATTGAAGAGCCTCTGTTCGACTCGCTCCGCTTCGTATCCATCAGGGAGCCTCTGTTCGACTCGCTCCGCTTCGCTTCCATCAGAGAGCCATGTTCCGACTCGATCTACTTCGCATCCATCAGAGAGCCACGTTTCGACTCGATCATCCAATGTCCACTTCGTATCCACATAACAGAGCATGGCAATCGATGCGAACAAAGAATGGTCATCGATACGAACAGAGGGACTGTAACGACCCGGAATTTTGAACAAATTAAATTGAGAATATTTAATTTATTTTAAATATTTGAATGATGATTTAATTTGAATCCCCGATATAAATTTGAATTTGGCGATTAAATTATAAAATTTAATCTATTGAATGCTGAATAAAAATTTGTATCTTCAATTTTAAGTTGAAGAAAAATATTTCGAAAGCTTTTAAAATTCGTATTGATAATACTGAAGATGATAGAAGCTTCAGAATTGAAGTTGAAATTGATTTGTTCAGTTTAGAAATTTATATCGTTCAACCGAATTTAAAAATAGCCGTCCGAGGCACAGTCTTGGAATTCGACGAAACCAGTTCCATTGGGTCCGTAATATTGAATTATTACCGTATTTCAATTTTCGTATTTTTCGGTGTTGATACGTGAGCACACGACACATTAACGCGTTGAAAATTTAAATTGAATTTAAATTTTAAATTTAAATTTTTAACTAAGTCAAAGACAGCACGTTCCTCTCCCTTACCTCACGCCTGAAAATACGCCTAGAATCACGAACAAAAAAAAAATCATGCAACCCATACCCTTTCGTTTTCAAATACGTCTTCTCCCTCACTTTCTAAATCAATCTTCAGTTTGAAAATAAATGGCCAAAGCCTAAAGGGAGAAAGTCTCGTTCCATCCACAAAAAAACTCACAACCAAAAACGAACTGTTCTCGTTCAAAAATCCAAATAAAGCTTAAATCGAAATCATTCCCTCCAGCTTTGTTCACGAGACCATTTCTCAAATAAAATAAAACGTATAGCGCAGCAGCTCGAGAAGGGATTCTCGCGATCGATTAACGTGGTGATGGGGCAAGTCGAGCATCGCGACTCCGGCTCGCGCGCGCTCGAGTGGAGGCATGGGTCTGGCAGTTCGTTTAGCTAGGGCGATTCGAATCGCGTGAAAACTAGTCGCGATTTCTAGGGCTGGGCTTCGTTCGAAGTCGCGAACGAGCATCGCGCTCGCGTAGAGGCTGAAACAAGGAGGCGCGCGAGATACGGCGGCAGCGGCGAAATGGAATCGCGAAGCTAGGGCAAAGTTCAGGGTCTCCGGTCGTAAATTCGTGGGCGCGTTCGAAGGTGGGGCTTTGGCACAAAACTTTCGTGGCACGAGAAGTCTAGGGGGAGGACTGTTAGAAGTTTTGGCTAATTTGGTTGGAGCGTGGTCACGAGCACGTCTCTGACTCGGTAATGCTTGCTAGGATGAAGGTATAATACTTCATTGTTTTTTTTTTCTGCTGGGTAATTACGTCAGTTAAAATATACAGTGATATGAAAAAAAAAACCATATCAGTATTGATATATATATCTCAAAGAGATTTTTATTTTAGAAATTAATATACATATATGTAGTTCTGGAGAAGAGAACACCAGCATTATATAATATTTTCACCTAAAAAGTATATTCATTAAACTAAAATTCTTTTATGCTGATGAAGTTTGGGAAAATATAAAGGTAAGATTTTTATAAACCCATATAGCCTATTTTTATGTATGCAGTTTGAAAAAAATGGAAAATAGAGACAAAATACAATTTACTAATTTATTTTAGTAATTAAATTGTTTAGTTAACTTAGGTGATTATTTTAATTACTAAAGGATTTTTTCCAAAAGGAAGTTGGTTTGGAATTAAATTAAACGTTAAATTTAAATCATCAGCTAGATTAAAGTGAAATAAATGGTAGAACGGAAAATTGATAGTTCGATTTAATTCGAATATTAACGAATTGTATAATTATTTATACAAGGTCGAATACAATGAAGAAATGATCGGAATGAAAATGGATTGCAAAATAAATGCTAAGGTGAGATCTTCTCACTCAAAAATTTAAAGTGGAATTATTGCAGTTATTTTTGATTTGATATGATTGCTATTGGATGTGATATTAGATATAGTAGGATATATCTATAGATATCGACGAATGGGGTGATATCATCAGCTCTCGCAGCATTCATCAGCCATTCATACTTCAGGATGTGTTGATTGGGATCAGAACTTCCTTCGTAAACTGGCAAAGTTGGCATCCTGAAGCGCCGAGGTGGTTCAGCATACAATATGTCATCGGTGAAAGGGGTATGACTCTGGGAGATTCCCCAGTCGTCATTAGAGAGACCCTGACTTTCGCGAATCATTTGGCGGATCATCGTTGGTATATCCGGCATACGGATACTAGGAGCATGTTGTGCCAAGGTGTGGTCGGGTTCCACAGCGCGAGTCTGGACTGGACGCGGTCGACGGTCCGTGCCTCGCCTCCTTGGTTCAACATCCTTAGGGACATAAGGCTCAGGAGTATGCTCTCGTTGGCTACGATGAGGATCAGCTTGGTTTCTAGCATCAACTCCTTGTTAGGTAGCGGTGGTAGTAGCAATGTTGCCTGTGACATGATAAGGAGCAGCACCTTCTCGGGATGAAGGTCTTGTATGATGACTAGCGGATGGTCTAGTTCTGGGTTGTCCAGGATTCAAAGCCGGTTGGTGCCCTATGGCCTGGGTGTAGCTTACATCCAACCGTGGGCGCGTGGATCGGTGATGACCGTCAGATGAGGCTGAACTCTCTATGGAAGAATAAGAACCTTGGTCTCTTCTGGATCTTCTACGCCTTTGGCGATTTAACTGGTTGGTCAACTCTGTGATGGTGCATAGTTGTTCAGTTAGCTGTTGTCGACTCTGGGTCAATTCTTGGAGCAGCATCTGAAACTCTTGTCTGGTAACCGGGCCTATTGGATCTGAAGGTCCGGTGGCATCTTGGTTTGATGGAGGCAATTGTGCGAGATTCTGCCTGTCCCGTCCTTCCTGATCAGCAGCTGTAGAAGTAGTCCGTGTACTTACCATGGTGAATTGGTGAAAGTCCTTTCCTAGATCTGATGCAAATCTAAATAGAATGGAAGGGCTTCAAAGTTCTAGATTTGGATCTTCTTCTTGGATTTACGCAATCTGATATAGACAGGAGATCCAAAGAGCAGGAGAAAAATTGGGTTTTCTCAGTGAAAGAACCAAAGTGTTTGTACCAAAATTGGGCACAACACTCTTCGGAAGTTTTTGAAGAGATAAAGTGAAGAAATTAAATGGAAAAAGAGGATTATCTAACAAAAACTCCAAATTTCAGATATGAAAATAATTAAAATGCAAGGAGACACAAGAATTTAGAGTAGTTCGGCGTATCGCCTACGTCCACTATGAAGTTGATAGCTTTATTTATCTTTCTTTGAAGATTACAAGTGAATTCAGTGAGTTACAGTAGATAATTATGATTTGCAGCAATGAATTTCGTTATTGGAAGCAGCAAGGGAGTTTAGATCTGGATCCGATAGAGTTTGGGCATTGGAGAATTCAAAGAAGAAGCAGCCCCTTTTCTATATGCCATGGGGCTCTATTTATAGGTGTAGGAGGCTGATATTTTGCTCAGATCTCGGGAGGCTCCTTCTAGCACATGACCAGGCCCGCGCGCCCAAACCCGCGAAGTTTCGGTCAGATCTGTGATAGATACGAATGGATTTCGTATCGATCAAGATTGCGTCTGATGGAGTCAAAATTTGGCGTGGACATTCTTTAGCATGCACGTAGTCTTCTGTGAAAATTTCATAGCATTTGGACTTGAAGATTAGGAGATATGATCGATACGAATTGGGATCTTCGGTTGCTTGTTTCATTCTACTCCCTCATTTCGACTCGGTCTTGTTCGAATCGCTGTTCGACTCGGTCTTGTTCGAATCGATAAAAGTGATGGTCCAATTCGTATTGGCTGAATTAGCCCAGTTCGTATCGATGAGAGTCCCTGTAACATCCCGAAAATTTTCGACTTTCGAAAATTCGACATCGATACTCACTTTATCGACTGCCGAGCAATCGAGTGCCGGAAACTCCAGTAGTGAGGTTTTTAGAAAGAAGAAATAGAAGAAAAAGAGAAAAAGAAAGAAGAAGAAAAAGTAGAAAGAGAGAAGACAACATCAGAACATCAGAACATCAGAACAGAAAACAATATCAGAATCTTACACATCGCAGCGGAACAATATACAATAGATAATTACTAGTCTTTTAAAACAAAGAACTATATCATTTTATACATACATCAATCAGAGTCAATATACGACTCAATACAACACAGCACATCAATGGACAGTTATATAACTTGTCCTCATACAGAATACACAGCGGAATAAATACTATCAGATATAAATACTACGTCTCGTCATCCAGCTTATCTCCAAAGCTCCAGAATATCCAGAATATCCTGATAATATAACTCTAGACTGCCCGTGTGGAAATTTGTGGGCACCCAGAGTTTAGAAGGGAAACAATAAACTCCGAGTCAGTCATGGTGACTGGTGTGAGATCGTAAAACAGTTTATCTTTAGAATAAACAACAGAAAAATTTTAATGTCAATTCGCAATGCTTTTGGAAAATGAAACTACCATAAGACCTCCCACCACACACACAATGCAAACGCAGACTTGGAGGAGATTTCTTCTTATGATAGTCAAAGATGCTTACTACGCAAAAATCAAATTCCTTTTGATATTATTATTAGTGCATAGTGGAAAACATTTCGAAAGTAGAATATAAATCTTAGCCAGCATAGGTACCATTATATTATGCCTGCTATAGCTGCCTCCTGAGGAGACAGGTTATACAATTGAAATCGTAAAGGCTCGTATTGTTTTTTTGGATTTCCAACAAATGGTCAGGCTAAGGAACTTCCTATCCACGATGGGTACGTCCCTGGAATAGACGACCCGAGAACCTAACCGGATCTCTGCCAACACAAGGCCGGGTTACCTCTGCAAAAATAGGTAACTACTGACACGCGTATGCCATCCCCCGATCGTCACCGATCTTCCCGAGGATCCCCGATTCCAACAAACCACATAGAAAAAATAATGCAGTAACCACAGAGGTTAAGTATCTGGGCTCCATACCATGATACCACCTTTATCCAGAAGGAATGACATACACTAAGGGGCGCTACTCCCTAGAACCTTGCCGCATCCTTCCTGTTTTGACCATTTCTGGGGTGTGAGGCTCGACGAAGTCTCGTCCACAAAGCTACGCTTTCTACAAAGCCCTGCTTCGGGTCAAACAAAAATGATCAACCTATGATCACAAAGATATAAGATCAAACAAATGATCATATCGCAAATGATCAAACACTGATCATTTCACAGCAACACTCAGTATGCCATGTTACCAAATTGGGATATATCGTTGATAAATTTCAACTACATAACCTCTGAGCTCGTACGTCTCAGAGAAGGGTGTTAAGCTAAGAGAATAAATTCTCCGCCACCAACAGAAATGTATTTGAAAGAAATCAGCTTTATATCTCAAATTGTAACGTCAGACACACAATCCATACAAGTCTGTTCCGGGATCGAACAGAACCGAAGGCACTTCTCACGAAGCCCTTGCAAATCCGGATAATTTTCAATCACGTCAGGACTTCCCGTCACTAAGGGTGATAAAACCTCTAAATCGAAGATCAGTCGATGTAGAGTAACTCGACGGTAATCCTTCCGTTTTCAAAAATATCCGGTCTTCAACACCGGTCTTCAAATGCAATTCATAACGACGTATCACATATTCGGAATGGGTTATACGACCCCATGGTCCTTTCCCGGCTAACCCGAATAGTGAGCGATTATTCAAAAATAAGTGTGGCATTCAAATTCATCCAATTCACAACAAATACCTATCTAAAGGTAATTATCGATAGTCGGTTATTTAACTATCAATAAAGATGCGCAACATCATCAGATTCCAAATAATTTTCCAAAATTATTTCATTTCGAAAAATATCTTTACTAGATATAGAATTTCCACACTTAACCGTTTGAAAACAATTTCAAATTAATTCCCACATTTCTTTTTATCTTTGAAGATAAAATCTCAAAACAGTTCATTTCATATTGGAAAAGCATTTCCACACTTATTAAAAATAAGTGTTTCACAAATCATTTATTTTCAACGTTTGAAAATATTCGATATACTTAAATCAAATTAAGTATATATTCATTCTTTTAAGGAAAACATTCTCTTAAGCACATTTATTTGAGTCAACACGAATGTTACGTAAAACATCGTTACGAACGACTCAAAATCACTAGTATAGGGATTCGAATTTAAGATAGATATGTAAATTCCAATATTAGATAAAACATTTCCTTTTGGAAATCATTTACTATAACAACAGTGTTATAGTCCACCATTTCCTTATATTTCTCGAAAACGTCTATTTTCAACAATAAATGTTGAAATCTATGCTTTCGATTCATAATACATTTTAAAACATCTTTAAAACGTTTAACTTTTTTTTTTTTTTTATATTCCTTCTTTGAAAATAAGTCCATTTTACTTAACAATATATTCACTGTCCCAAAATCGTGAATATATTTCACTAACCAAATTTCAGTCTTTTCTACACATTCAATTTAAGGATAATTCGCTATCCAAAATCGCGAATATATTTCCTTTAATAACCTCCTACATTTAATTTATCAAATTCAATTGATTCCGAATTTATAAAAACAATGTTTATAAATTTCACCTTTTATAATTTTTTTTTTACAACTTCGATTTGTAAATCTCCTTTATTAACGAATTCGATCAATATTTCATTTGTAGGCAAAAATCCAATTTATAAGTTAATTTCTTATAAATCTTCTATTCTACAATTCCATTCATTTTATAATAACTTCATACTTTATAAATCTATAAACTTCAACTTTATAAATCTATAAACTTCAAATCTTCACAATTTATAATTCTATAAATTTCCTATCTTTACACTTACAATTCTATAAATTTTCTATCTTTAGAATTTATAATTCTATAAATTTTCTATCTTTACACTTACAATTCTATAAATTTTCTATCTTTAGAATTTATAATTCTATAAATTTTCTATCTTTAGAATCTATAAAAACTCGTTTTAAATTCCAATAATCTTAATTGATAAATATCAATTTTGTGCATCTTGTACATGCATCGTTTTTAATAATTCAAAAATCCAATTTAAACTATTTTATAGATTAGCTAACTATTTATTTCAAAAATCATCTTTTGGTTATATCTCACAAACATTATGTATATATTGGATTGATTGATTTCCCGCCTCGTATAGCGGATGAGACCCTATTGCACCGTTAGTAAGCGGATTTTTATAAAAACCCATATACCGCGATATTCCACCTCGAAGTGGAATGGTATTGTGCTAACGTCTTTGGATGCAGGAAAACAGGTTGGAGGGATCCAACTGGATTCCTCAACTGTATTTATTTATTTACAGATATTGATATATATCCTGTTATCATATGATGATATATGATGGTTGATGTTGTGATGGACTAATTGATGCGTTGCATCATTGGATTCAAACTTTTGAAGTTTAAAAATAACGATTTTTACTTTTAAAAGGATTTTTTTGAAGTGATTATTTGTAAGTATACGATTTATTAAAATTTTTGGAATTATTTATCTTAAATAAATAAATGTTATAGATTTGAAGTTATGGAAATTAAAATGTTTGTGAGATATAACCAAAAGATGATTTTTGAAATAAATAGTTAGCTAATCTATAAAATAGTTTAAATTGGATTTTTGAATTATTAAAAACGATGCATGTACAAGATGCACAAAATTGATATTTATCAATTAAGATTATTGGAATTTAAAACGAGTTTTTATAGATTCTAAAGATAGAAAATTTATAGAATTATAAATTCTAAAGATAGAAAATTTATAGAATTGTAAGTGTAAAGATAGAAAATTTATAGAATTATAAATTCTAAAGATAGAAAATTTATAGAATTGTAAGTGTAAAGATAGGAAATTTATAGAATTATAAATTGTGAAGATTTTAAGTTTATAGATTTATAAAGTTGAAGTTTATAGATTTATAAAGTATGAAGTTATTATAAAATGAATGGAATTGTAGAATAGAAGATTTATAAGAAATTAACTTATAAATTGGATTTTTGCCTACAAATGAAATATTGATCGAATTCGTTAATAAAGGAGATTTACAAATCGAAGTTGTAAAAAAAAAAATTATAAAAGGTGAAATTTATAAACATTGTTTTTATAAATTCGGAATCAATTGAATTTGATAAATTAAATGTAGGAGGTTATTAAAGGAAATATATTCGCGATTTTGGATAGCGAATTATCCTTAAATTGAATGTGTAGAAAAGACTGAAATTTGGTTAGTGAAATATATTCACGATTTTGGGACAGTGAATATATTGTTAAGTAAAATGGACTTATTTTCGAAGAAGGAATATAAAAAAAAATAAAGTTAAACGTTTTAAAGATGTTTTAAAATGTATTATGAATCGAAAGCATAGATTTCAACATTTATTGTTGAAAATAGACGTTTTCGAGAAATATAAGGAAATGGTGGACTATAACACTGTTGTTATAGTAAATGATTTCCAAAAGGAAATGTTTTATCTAATATTGGAATTTACATATCTATCTTAAATTCGAATCCCTATACTAGTGATTTTGAGTCGTTCGTAACGATGTTTTACGTAACATTCGTTTTGACTCAAATAAATGTGCTTAAGAGAATGTTTTCCTTAAAAGAATGAATATATACTTAATTTGATTTAAGTATATCGAATATTTTCAAACGTTGAAAATGAATGATTTGTGAAACACTTATTTTTAATAAGTGTGGAAATGCTTTTCCAATATGAAATGAACTGTTTTGAGATTTTATCTTCAAAGATAAAAAGAAATGTGGGAATTGATTTGAAATTGTTTTCAAACGGTTAAGTGTGGAAATTCTATATCTAGTAAAGATATTTTTGGAAATGAAATAATTTTGGAAAATTATTTGGAATCTGATGATGTTGCGCATCTTTATTGATAGTTAAATAACCGACTATCGATAATTACCTTTAGATAGGTATTTGTTGTGAATTGGATGAATTTGAATGCCACACTTATTTTTGAATAATCGCTTACTATTCGGGTTAGCCGGGAAAGGACCATGGGGTCGTATAACCCATTCCGAATATGTGATACGTCGTTATGAATTGCATTTGAAGACCGGTGTTGAAGACCGGATATTTTTGAAAATGGAAGGATTACCGTCGAGTTACTCTACATCGACTGATCTTCGATTTAGAGGTTTTATCACCCTTAGTGATGGGAAGTCCTGACGTGATTGAAAATTATCCAGATTTGCAAGGGCTTCGTGAGAAGTGCCTTCGGTTCTGTTCGATCCCGGAACAGACTTGTATGGATTGTGTGTCTGACGTTACAATTTGAGATATAAAGCTGATTTCTTTCAAATACATTTCTGTTGGTGGCGGAGAATTTATTCTCTTAGCTTAACACCCTTCTCTGAGACGTACGAGCTCAGAGGTTATGTAGTTGAAATTTATCAGCGATATATCCCAATTTGGTAATGTGGCATACTGAGTGTTGCTGTGAAATGATCAGTGTTTGATCATTTGCGATATGATCATTTGTTTGATCTTATATCTTTGTGATCATAGGTTGATCATTTTTGTTTGACCCGAAGCAGGGCTTTGTAGAAAGCGTAGCTTTGTGGACGAGACTTCGTCGAGCCTCACACCCCGGAAATGGTCGAAACAGGAAGGATGCGGCAAGGTTCTAGGGAGTAGCGCCCCTTAGTGTATGTCATTCCTTCTGGATAAAGGTGGTATCATGGTATGGAGCCCAGATACTTAACCTCTGTGGTTACTGCATTATTTTTTCTATGTGGTTTGTTGGAATCAGGGATCCTCGGGAAGATCGGTGACGATCGGGGGATGGCATACGCGTGTCAGTAGTTACCTATTTTTGCAGAGGTAACCCGGCCTTGTGTTGGCAGAGATCCGGTTAGGTTCTCGGGTCG
Source organism: Allium fistulosum (assembly GCA_030737815.1). Taxonomy (NCBI): domain Eukaryota; kingdom Viridiplantae; phylum Streptophyta; class Magnoliopsida; order Asparagales; family Amaryllidaceae; genus Allium; species Allium fistulosum. The sequence continues at coordinate 501,028,724 of CM060901.1, forward strand.
TCTATTCCAGGGACGTACCCATCGTGGATAGGAAGTTCCTTAGCCTGACCATTTGTTGGAAATCCAAAAAAACAATACGAGCCTTTACGATTTCAATTGTATAACCTGTCTCCTCAGGAGGCAGCTATAGCAGGCATAATATAATGGTACCTATGCTGGCTAAGATTTATATTCTACTTTCGAAATGTTTTCCACTATGCACTAATAATAATATCAAAAAGAATTTGATTTTTGCGTAGTAAGCATCTTTGACTATCATAAGAAGAAATCTCCTCCAAGTCTGCGTTTGCATTGTGTGTGTGGTGGGAGGTCTTATGGTAGTTTCATTTTCCAAAAGCATTGCGAATTGACATTAAAATTTTTCTGTTGTTTATTCTAAAGATAAATTGTTTTACGATCTCACACCAGTCACCATGACTGACTCGGAGTTTATTGTTTCCCTTCTAAACTCTGGGTGCCCACAAATTTCCACACGGGCAGTCTAGAGTTATATTATCAGGATATTCTGGATATTCTGGAGCTTTGGAGATAAGCTGGATGACGAGACGTAGTATTTATATCTGATAGTATTTATTCCGCTGTGTATTCTGTATGAGGACAAGTTATATAACTGTCCATTGATGTGCTGTGTTGTATTGAGTCGTATATTGACTCTGATTGATGTATGTATAAAATGATATAGTTCTTTGTTTTAAAAGACTAGTAATTATCTATTGTATATTGTTCCGCTGCGATGTGTAAGATTCTGATATTGTTTTCTGTTCTGATGTTCTGATGTTGTTCTGTTGTCTTCTCTCTTTCTACTTTTTTTTCTTCTTTCTTTTTCTCTTTTTCTTCTATTTCTTCTTTCTAAAAACCTCACTACTGGAGTTTCCGGCACTCGATTGCTCGGCAGTCGATAAAGTGAGTATCGATGTCGAATTTTCGAAAGTCGAAAATTTTCGGGATGTTACAGGGACTCTCATCGATACGAACTGGGCTAATTCAGCCAATACAAATTGGACCATCACTTTTATCGATTCGAACAAGACCGAGTCGAACAGCGATTCGAACAAGACCGAGTCGAAATGAGGGAGTAGAATGAAACAAGCAACCGAAGATCCCAATTCGTATCGATCATATCTCCTAATCTTCAAGTCCAAATGCTATGAAATTTTCACAGAAGACTACGTGCATGCTAAAGAATGTCCACGCCAAATTTTGACTCCATCAGACGCAATCTTGATCGATACGAAATCCATTCGTATCTATCACAGATCTGACCGAAACTTCGCGGGTTTGGGCGCGCGGGCCTGGTCATGTGCCAGAAGGAGCCTCCCGAGATCTGAGCAAAATATCAGCCTCCTACACCTATAAATAGAGCCCCATGGCATATAGAAAAGGGGCTGCTTCTTCTTTGAATTCTCCAATGCCCAAACTCTATCGGATCCAGATCTAAACTCCCTTGCTGCTTCCAATAACGAAATTCATTGCTGCAAATCATAATTATCTACTGTAACTCACTGAATTCACTTGTAATCTTCAAAGAAAGATAAATAAAGCTATCAACTTCATAGTGGACGTAGGCGATACGCCGAACTACTCTAAATTCTTGTGTCTCCTTGCATTTTAATTATTTTCATATCTGAAATTTGGAGTTTTTGTTAGATAATCCTCTTTTTCCATTTAATTTCTTCACTTTATCTCTTCAAAAACTTCCGAAGAGTGTTGTGCCCAATTTTGGTACAAACACTTTGGTTCTTTCACTGAGAAAACCCAATTTTTCTCCTGCTCTTTGGATCTCCTGTCTATATCAGATTGCGTAAATCCAAGAAGAAGATCCAAATCTAGAACTTTGAAGCCCTTCCATTCTATTTAGATTTGCATCAGATCTAGGAAAGGACTTTCACCAATTCACCATGGTAAGTACACGGACTACTTCTACAGCTGCTGATCAGGAAGGACGGGACAGGCAGAATCTCGCACAATTGCCTCCATCAAACCAAGATGCCACCGGACCTTCAGATCCAATAGGCCCGGTTACCAGACAAGAGTTTCAGATGCTGCTCCAAGAATTGACCCAGAGTCGACAACAGCTAACTGAACAACTATGCACCATCACAGAGTTGACCAACCAGTTAAATCGCCAAAGGCGTAGAAGATCCAGAAGAGACCAAGGTTCTTATTCTTCCATAGAGAGTTCAGCCTCATCTGACGGTCATCACCGATCCACGCGCCCACGGTTGGATGTAAGCTACACCCAGGCCATAGGGCACCAACCGGCTTTGAATCTTGGACAACCCAGAACTAGACCATCCGCTAGTCATCATACAAGACCTTCATCCCGAGAAGGTGCTGCTCCTTATCATGTCACAGGCAACATTGCTACTACCACCGCTACCGAACAAGGAGTTGATGCTAGAAACCAAGCTGATCCTCATCGTAGCCAACGAGAGCATACTCCTGAGCCTTATGTCCCTAAGGATGTTGAACCAAGGAGGCGAGGCACGGACCGTCGACCGCGTCCAGTCCAGACTCGCGTTGTGGAACCCGACCACACCTTGGCACAGCATGCTCCTAGTATCCGTATGCCGGATATACCAACAATGATCCGCCAAATGATTCGCGAAAGTCAGGGTCTCTCTAATGACGACTGGGGAATCTCCCGGAGTCATACCCCTTTCACCGATGACATATTGTATGCTGAACCACCTCGGCGCTTCAGGATGCCAACTTTGCCAGTTTACGAAGGAAGTTCTGATCCCAATCAACACATCCTGAAGTATGAATGGCTGATGAATGCTGCGAGAGCTGATGATGCAGTAAAATGCCGTAGTTTCCCTATTTCCCTAGAGGGCATTGCTACCATGTGGTTTACTCGTTTGCCACCACGATCCATCTCTAACTTTGACCAGATGGCCACCAAGTTTGTTGAATAATTCCGTATGCACGTGGCGAGGCCTAAAGACGTTAACACTCTGTCTAGTGTTACACAAGTTCCCGGAGAAACACTTAGACGTTACTTGGAGCGATTTCATGTTGTGTGTGCAGAAATAAGCAATCCCAATGATAACTCTATTCTGATGGCATTGACTAAGGGGATTTATGCTGATTTCGAGTTCGGAAATTGGTTAGCTGGAAAACCACCTGCGTCATTGGACCGTTTCTATTCCAAGGCAGCCCAATTCTTGAGAAGGGAGGATGCGAAATAGTCTAGGAAGCAGGATGATGCAGGGCCCAACATCGAGGGAATCCAGAGTAACATCGCCGTTAAACAGTCCGGAGAAAGTTCAGTTGAACATCCAAAATAAACAGAATCAGCAGAGGGACAATGGAAATCAGGGAAAGAAGCGAGATCAGAGCCGTGGTCCACGACGTAGAGCTCCCATGTTTGACAATTATACTCCATTGAATACGTCGCTGGAAAATGTGTATTTACAAACCTGCAATACCATGCAATACAAGAAACCTGCTCTGAAGCCACCAACGGAAAGACAAATCCAAATAGGAAATTTTTTGTAGATTCCATGAGAGTTATGGCCACAACACCAATGAGTGTCGTCACTTACAAGACCTCATTGAAAAACTGATACGTGAACGGAAGTTGGATCAGTATGTGCGGGCGCCGCATTCTGGTGGTGCAGGCCCATTAAAACAGAATCGTGCGTCGAATCAGGAAAGACAGGAGGAACCTGCTCGTACAGGCGGGAGGTTGGTTATCAATACAATAAGTAGTGGTCCTCACCCAGCAGATCGAAGATGGAAGGAAATGGAGTCGTATGCCAGTTCTATCAGGCATGCGGACTTCGAGTGTTGTAGTAGTTTTGATGAAGGGGCTCCGGCCAAGCAACAGAAGACGATGACAGATGACATCGTGTTCAGGAACAGAGACGCTGACAAAGTCGAAGCCCTCACTATCGACCCGCTGGTCATCTTAGCTCCAGTAGGTCCTGCTTGGATGAAGAGGATCTTAGTTGACGGTGGAAGCTCTGTGAATATCATGTTTAAACGAGCTTATGATCAAATGAGAATGGAAGCAAAGGACTTGAAACCTTGTCAGTCTCGAATCCATGGTTTCAATGGAAGTGCTATTATACCCACTGGAATGGTGGAACTACCAGTGAAGTTGGGAGTCGGAGAACGCCAGAGAGTGCGAATGTTACAGTTCGTTGTGTTGGACATAGACTCCCCTTATAATGCTTTCTTGGGCCGACCGGCCCTCGCTGAATTCAGGGCAGCCATTGCCCCGTGGTGTTTGACTTTAAATTTCCCAATGATCATGGAGTGGGAATCATTCAAGGAGATCAGGCTGCTGCCAGAGCCTATTATGTTGCTGAGCTGCGGGAGGTGCAGCGAAAGGAGAAAGGAAAGGGCGTAGAGGAATCTCTCTGCGTCCGTTTTGCCGATAATTGACAATTAACGCCCGGGCCTAGGCCCGGGCACCCCAGCCAATTCCAAAGGGATCTTGACCCAATAGAAACTGAAGACGAAGAAGGACCCAAAGAAAGTCAAGCATCCCCGGCCGAACTGACGATTGATGTCCCAATTGACGATGACGATGATTCGAAAATGATAAAGATTGGGTCTCAGCTAAGCCAGCAAACTCAAGAGGAATTGGTTGAATTTCTGCGGGCGAATCTTGATGTATTCGCCTGGACGCATTCCGACATGTGTGGGATCTCGCTGGACATCGCGAGCCACACTCTGAATATTGACGCGCGGCATGTCCCAGTCAAACAGAAAAGGCGTGGTATGGATCCAGAGAGATCTGCCATCCTTAAAGAAGAGGTAGAAAAGCTTAAAGCGAACGGGTTCATTCGGGATGCGCTATATCCTGAATGGGTGTCAAATCCCATGCTCGTTCGAAAGCTGAACGGAAAGTGGAGAACATGTGTCAATTATTCCGATCTGAATAAAGCATGTCCCAAAGACAGTGTCCCGCTTCCCAGAATTGATCAGCTAGTAGATTCGATAGCTGGGCATGAACTCTTATTCTTCATGGACGCGTATTCTGGCTACAATCAGATACCGATGCATTTACCCGATCAAGAACATACCAGCTTCGTAACCAATCTGGGACTTTACTGTTACAAAGTTAAGCGATTCGGACTCAAGAATGCCTGGGCTACTTATCAACGATTGGTCAATCGGATGTTTGCCAATCAAATCGGGAAAACAATGGAAGTATATGTAGAAGACATGCTTGTGAAGTCACGACTCTCCACCGACCATGTTAAAGACCTGGAAACTATGTTCAACATACTTCGAGAATACAAAATGAAGCTAAATTCACTAAAATGTCACTTTGGAGTTGCATTCGGAAAATTCCTTGGGTTCATCGTCAACGCTCGAAGGATCGAAGCTAATCCTGAAAAGATCTGGGCTATCAAAAATCTTGAAACTCCGAAAACCATAAAGCAAGTCCAGAGTCTCAATGGAAATGTAGAAGTGTTGAGCAGGTTCATTTTAAAGTCCACTGAAAAATGCATTCCCTTCTTCGATCTGATCCGAAAAGGAAAACGAAACTTTGAATGGACCACGTAGTGTGAAAGCGCTTTCCAAGCACTAGCTCAACATCTATCCACACCACCTATCCTATCAAAGCCTGTTGATCATGAGAAGTTGTACATATACTTGGCAATATCAGAAAACGCTATCAGCGCTGCCTTAGTTCGAGAAGAAGGCAAGATACAGAAGCCAGTATACTACGTCAGCAAGCGACTGAATGGGGATGAAAGGAATTATCCCAAATTATAGAAGTTGGCTTATTGCCTTGTTATTGCATCAAGAAAACTTCGACCGTATTTCCAGGCACATCCAATCATTGTTTACACCGACCAGCCGTTACGACAGGTCCTTTCGCGGCCTGAGATGTCTGGTAGGTTACTCAAGTGGATCATCAAACTGAGCCAGTTCAACATTACTTACACTCCAAGACGAGCAATTCAAGGGCAAATCCTGGCCGATTTCATAGCTGAATTTACCGTTCCAGAGGACTTGCCCAAAGTCAGTGAATCTCCTGAATACTTCTGGAAGCTTTATACCGATGGTGCATCAAACGACCGGTGTTCGGGAGCTGGTGTTGTACTTGAAACCCCCGAAGGCCGATCAATATGTTATGCTTTGAAATTCAATTTTCATGCGACCAATAATGAAGCTGAATATGAAGCCCTTTTAGCTGGACTGAAACTGGCTAAATATTTGAGAATTAACGTCGTGGAAATTTATTGTGACTCACAGTTAGTTGTGTGTCAAGTACGGGGAGAGTATCATGCGAGAGATCGAAGGCTGGCTGCTTACTTAGCTCGAGTTCAAGAAGTGTTAAATCAGTTTGATTATTATGCCATTTATTGTATACCTCGAGAACGCAACCAACAAGCCGATTCCTTGGCAAAGCTAGCCAGCACAGGTGAAGCTCAGCAAATGGGACTCGTCCTCGTAGAGACGCTAGCCTCTCCAAGCATTGACCGGGCATAAATAGACTGGGTATGCGAAACCGTCCTCGAAAAGGATTCATGGATGACTCCACTCAGAAATTACATTGAGCACGGAACCCTGCCGGAGCGCAGGAGTGAAAAGAGACAAGTCCTTCGGAAGGCCTCACGATTTACCATCCAGAATGGAATCATGTACAGAAGAGGGTACTCAGTCCCTCTACTCCGGTGTATCGCTCACGATGAAGTTGAACGAGTACTGCACGATGTGCACGAGGGAGAATGTGGCGATCACACCGGGGGGCAAGCACTTGCCAAGAAAATACTTCGATGCAGATATTACTGGCCGACCGTGAATCGCGATGCATCGGATTATGCAAAGAAATGAGATAGGTGCCAGAAATATGCCCGAATTACTAGAGCTCCTCCTACCGAGATAACGCAAATGGTCAGCCCATAGCCGTTTTCAATGTGGGGCATCGACATCATTGGTGCTCTACCTCTGGAAAAAGGTGGTGCGAAATACGCCATCGTCGTAGTTGATTACTTTACAAAGTGGGCTGAAGCCGAAGCCCTCGCTACCATTACAACGAAGAAAGTAATCAACTTTGTAGTTCGCAAAATCATCTGTTGATTCGGTCTCCCAAACACCATTATTACGGACAACGGAACCCAATTCGACAGTGCTGAATTTAAAGATTTCTGCAAACGATTTTACATCCAAAAGAAATTCTCTGCAGTTGCACACCCTTAGGCAAACGGACAGGTCGAAGCAGTTAATAAAGTTATAAAATCCATTCTGAAAAAACGACTGGAAAAGGTCGGGAGCAAGTGGGTCGATGAGCTTCCTATGGCTTTATGGGCTTACCGAACAACCCACAAGACCGCAACCGACCACACTCCATTCTCTCTCTCTTATGGTTCAAAAGCCGTTATTCCAGTTGAACTAGAAGTACCTTCTCATCGTGTGACATACTATGATCCAAAGACAAATGCTATATTACTTGCTGAATCTCTCGATTTACTAGATGAGAAGCGTGAAGAGGCTGATTTGAGGGCAGCCGTGCATCGAAGCTGAGTCGCCCGATTGTATAACGCCAAGGTCCGCCCGCGAACCTTTGAACTAGGCGATCTCGTCCTGAAAAGAATTTATCCGGTTCCTTCGCATATGAAGCCGACATGGGAAGGACCGTATATTATTGAACGAAGGCTCGGAGATGGCACATTCAAATTATCAACCGTTGATGGTCTTACTTTGCCAAGAGCCTGGAATAGCGAGAGTCTTCGCTGCTACTACACATGACAGGCTATATTTATCCATTTAGTTTATTTTCCATTTCGCAATTTGTTTCTTAATTTTGAAATTAGAATTTGTTATAAGGCAATTGGCTTTGCCATATTTTCTTATTTCAGCAATAAAATGCAATCTCTTCGAGTCAGAGCTGTGATTTACTTGAAATGCTTCATATGATCATCACTATGCACGGAGAGCTAAGTTTCACCAAACGGTGGAATTTATTCAAATAGAGAGTGACTGTGATGCAACCGGTCACTCGCTATGTGAAACCCGAGCTCGGGGACAAGCCATCACATCAAAGTCAAAAACGGATTGATACACGACAATCCCTCACTTAACTCTCTGTTCCCAGAGTGCGAACTGGAGTATTAAAAATACGTCTACAAAGAGGGTGGAGCCGTCCGCCTAACGACTTCGTCCGTATCTGAACCAAGTTCAAGGAGGGTGGACCCGTCCATATAACGACCTCACTTGTTAACTCAGGGTGGATGTGATCCGACCATCCATGATCCTGATACAACTCCAAACTCCCAGAGTGCGAGTCGGAGTATAAGCATCAACTCCGGATTCCCAGAGTGCGAAACGGAGTATAAACGACAACTCTGAACTCCCAAAGTGCGAGTCAGAGTATAAACATCAACTCCGGATTCCCAGAGTGCATGTCGGAGTATAAACATCAACTCCGAACTCCCAGAGTGCGAGTCGTAGTATAAACATCAACTCCGGATTCCCAAAGTGCGAACCGGAGTATAAACGACAACTCTAAACTCCCAGAATGCGAGTCGGAGTGTAAACATCAACTCCAAACTCCCAGAGTGCGAGTTGGAGCGTAAACATCAACCCCGGATTCCCAGAGTGCGAAACGGAGCGTAAACATCAACCCTGGATTCCCAGAGTGCGAAACGGAGTTTAAACATCAACTTTAAGTTCCCAGAGCGTGAATTGAAGTATAATATCAACTCTGAACTCCCAGAGTGCAAGTCGGAGTACGAAGGTCGATTCCAAGTCCCCAGAGCGCGGATGTATGATTTAAACTTAAGCCGGTGTGACCAACCGCCAGTAAACAGATGAGGATCCACGGAGTGCGGAGATGACCATCGACAATCGAACACGCGTGAATAAACCGCTCAATCTCCGCTTGTCTCAAACATTCATTCAGTGGCACTAGACTCAACATGTTATAAGCGATAATCAATCGCTGACTGATGTTCCACAACTCATCCCCGAGACCGGGGGGCAGGACTTAAGCATCGACCATTGACTGAAGCGGTGCGACATGAAAATTCAACTCGCTTCCCGGTCGCAAACCATGTCCACAGTTTCCGAACGTGGAGAACAAAAACAAACTTGATTCAGAAGCTGAAACTCCACAAGTGCACTTCAGATATTGAGACACTTAGGCAAATACACAATGACAGAAAGGAAGCCAAAAAGAGAAGTTTCATTTCTATTGTTTGTAAAAGGAGTTCGTATACAAGTTTGTTCCAAAAATTTCCTACTAGCAGGGGCCGAACCCGCATCTATACACGGCCAACAAAATGAAAGTCAGAATTACACCAAGGAAGCATGTCTAATCTTTCTTCTTCCGTGGCTTCCTTTTCGGTGCAGGCCCACTGGAGCCACCACTATCCTTCCTTTTTGAGCCTTTGCCTTACGGTGGCTGGTCTCCAGGTGGGAGCATTATCTCAACATCCTCCTTCGAGCTCATATGAATAGGAATGCTTCTTGCAGGCGGAGTCGGAGGAACATGATCAAGTGCAGAAGGTGGAATAGGTACGCTGGTGATGAAAGTCGTGCCACCAGGAGATATCATTCTGAGCGGGGCTGCACCGGGCGCCGCCATCCCACCTCCGAGACTGCCACCATGAGCCGATGCTGCCATTTCAGCGACGATTTGCGCAAACATCTCCTCTTCAGTAACCGATCGAGCCTCCATCCATGACGAATGGAAAGTCAGCTAAAGGATCGCCATGATAGCAAAAGAGTTCTTCCATCAACTGCTCATCAAATACAAGTGTGCTTCCTTGCGCATCGTCGAGTGGGGCAGTTGTAGTTACGGTGATCGCTTCGGTCATGATAGCCTCCTGCGTCTGATATGATTCTTGAGTAGCAGGAGGCATGGCCGGTGCAGCGTCAATCACTGGACAAAAATAAGAGAACTGTCAGAATTTAATTAAGATAAAAGATTCCGACTTGAGGCAGATATGCGGAATGTTCAGGATACCTCCTCAGTTTGATTTGTGGGCAGCGGAACGGCTTCAGTAACTTACGCTGTGGCCGGAGACATCTGCGGCTGATTCGGATTGTAGGCAGGAACAGCTTGGGGATCGACCGTAGATGAAGAATCGGGCTGGGTTGACGCTGGAACTTCAAGACTAGCCTCATGATGGTCAACCCCTGAACCCTCTCCTATTTCAAAGTGCTGGGCACCAAGTCTTTCCTTCTCATGCAGAATCATTGACTCGTGAAGACTCTTCCTATCATCTTCATTCAGAATGTGATTCTCGAGTTCAAATTCATCCGCAGACTCACCCAAATGTGCCTTTTTCTCTTCCTCAACCAGTCGGCCCCAAGCATTGTAAAGATGCATCGGATAATCATCGAGCCAGGCTAGACCCCTGTGCCGCAGCACGTTAGCGTTGTAAACAACGAGAAAGTCTTCGATGTCAGCCTTTATCCTGGACTCGGCCGACTTCACTTTCTCCTCGACCTCAGTCTCCACCTTGTGGACTTTAGCCACAACTGCATCTCGCTCACCCCTAAGCAGAACAGTTTGTTCGCATGCCTCTTGGGCTGCGTTGTTTGCGTCATCCCTTTCCTTGGCCATGTCGGAAAATTTAGCCTTGAGCTCGTTAAGTTCCTTGACCGCCGCATCCTGCTCGGCGGTAACTGTGGTATTCCGGTGGCCCATCTCCTCCACCAAGGCAACATGTGTCTGCCTCAACCTCTCCATGGCCACATTCGCTTCATCAGTTTTTTTGGTGGCCTCGATTTCAGATTTCCGAGAAGACTCGGCCTCAGCAGTGAGCACTTGAATGATCTGATCCCTTTGAGCGAGTTCGGTCTCCATTTTCTCAAGCGCTTTGGCTCGCTCAAAGGCCACCTTAGAAGCTTTCTCTGTAGCCTTTACCCACTCTCTGTACTGGGTGTAGATGTCATGAACGTAATTATGCATCGTGCTTTCCACCCCTGATGGAATTCTTTTTAAGTGTGGTGGGAAGACATAGCCATCGAAGCAAATGTTCGGAAAATCCTTCCTCATCCGAGCCAATTTAATAGCCCCTTCTCCTGTAGGCTCAACTGGGACCTGCTCTGTAATTATGGAGGCCGTGGTCTCAACTCTCTGGAGATGAGTTTCGGATCGAGAAGTGTGAGAAGATGGCCTATGGCGAGGAGGCTCTGGCGGGTGTGGAACAAGAACGGGAGGTGGAGATGGAAGTCTAAGAGGAGGAGAGCGTGATCTAGACCGATGTCTGTATTCTCTGTCCCTATCACGCCCATACCTATCTTGGTTAGAATACTCGCGATCGCGATCTCTATCCGAGTCCCTCCTATGGGAATCATAGTAGGAAGAAGCCTTTCGTGCCGAGCGGAGATTCCCGAGCATCGATCCTTTCCCATACATGGTACCTGAAAATGAGAAACGAAGGAAGAGTTAGTGATTTCTTAGGTTGGACGATTTACAGTTATGAATCATGTAGTGCAGTAGAGTGTATGCATGTGCAACCCCCCGACCAACCGGAAATGTCGGCCGCACTCATAGCAAGCGACCCGCTCAGTTCAAGAGCATTATCAAGCTCCTCCATCCCGGCGTCGTGTTGAGACGACACATAATCCGGAATCGGAATATCACCAAGCCCTTCAAAAGGATTCTCTACTGGTGGGGGAGGAGCCTCCGAAATTCTAATCCCCGGGACGGGCAAGGACATGACCACGGATTTAAACCTCTCGGATTTAGAACGCTTGTGAGCAACAGCCTTGCCTTTTCTCTTTCCTCCTGAATCCTGGACATCGGAAGAAGGCCCAGCTTGGAGCTCGGTATCGGTAGGCGTTCTCTCCGGATCAACTTCTTCGGTTATCATGACTCCGGGCGCTTTGCGCTTCACCCGTTTCTTCGGGACCACTCTAAGTGTCCCTTCCAACCTTATGCTCTGCCTCCATTCAATCAGCCCGACAGTTCTCAAGTTTCTGTCGGTCAGAACCAAGTCGATATGCCTCTCTTCGCCCGGAACCGCTTGGAGGATCCGAACTAGCTCTCTAAAATATCCACCATCGGGTCGAGAAATTGCGGCTGTAAAAGAAGAGAAGTATGTCAGTTTTGAAGTCGGTTATTATTATCTCGATAGTTCAAGAGAAAGATCGCAACGCTTACGTCTATCCAACCATCACCTGAAAAATCCTGGGAGGCACCAAATGTAGAACCATTCAGTCTTAAAGTAACTTAGCCTTCCCTCGGAGCCCATTACAATGTGGCAGTTCCTGACCGCTTCTAAGAAGGTGAAAGACAGACTGTCTCCACGACTCTTAACATTAAATAGATATCTAATCTCGATCGGCTTTGGTGGTCGAAAGAGAATCTCCGTAAACAAAATAAAGGTGCTATTCAACAGGGCGTATCCGTTGGGGTGTAGCTGGGATGGAGCTATTCCAAGGAATGATAACATCTCCCTTATATATTGATTGAAAGGAGGAAGTGTCCCCGCTGTGCAAGCGTGACGGTTGAAAGCAGTAAACCAATCCGGGGGATCATGTGGCCTATCATTTGGCCCAGGCAGTAACACGTCGTCAAGCGACAAGCCGTGCCTTAAACAAATCCGTCCCAACATATCTTCGGAGATGCCGGATGGCACGGAATCTTGTGGACGACAAATGAACCGGGCACCTGGACGCTCGTCCAGAGCTGGGTCTACAACTTCGGCTTCAATGAATGGTATTTCGATGGTTGAAGGAATTGAAATCGAGAGTTCCTGCTGCTGAGAACTTGGAGGTTCCATGACTAGCTAGCTTATGAAAAATCATTGTTAAACAGACGATAATGCTCGTGCATCCCCCAGTGTAGTGTGTGAGTGTGTTGTGCAGTGCGGTACTGTATATCACTTAAGAAGTTCCACAGAATTGGAAAAAGCATGTAAACGACGATACTTCGAAATTCAGTCGGAGTGACCGTCATCGTTGACCGTCACAACCGTGCCATCCAGAAATTAGCAATCAATCCAAGTTAAAGTTTGTTAAAGTTGCAGTTCCATCGACGAGCTTCGAAGGAAAATCAAATATGCAGTTCAAAGGTCAAGTCTAATCATGCCAAGATGAAGCCCTTCGGAATTAGATGTTCAAATGCACAAGAGTTTTCGATATCATCGAAGTTAGGTTCATTGTCAATCATCAAAAGTTCAAGTTCGAATCGATTGCTCAAGTTTAAGTTTGAATCAATTACTCAGGCTCAAGTTCGCATCGAACAGGTTCGATTTCGTATCGATCGCTCAGGGACACTTTCGTATCGATCCTAGGGCTGTGCAGTTCGAATCGATCGAGGCCTACTACTTCTTATCGATCAAAAAAGCACCTACTTCGTATCGATCAGAAGACATCTATTTCGCATCAATCGACATCGACTCGAAACAACCAACACTCGGCAACTATTCCGTGATCGATACGAAGCCCAGAGCAAGACAACGATGCGAGATTTCCCTTCAAGATCGATACGAGGCGGAACACCTTCTTCCCCAACAGATCGATACGGAATCCAGAACGACCATTTCCTTCTCATCCCTCCTTACTCCTTCTTCCCCAAGCAAGTAACGTGCTGTTACTCCTTCTCGATTCAACGACGACCAATTCCCGGCATCAACAGTGACGGAATCGATGACGACATCGAACGAACTGGCACTAAGATTCGAGTCTCGTCATTTTGGGAGTACTTTGTTCAATCGATTACCTGACTTTGATAATTGGTTAAAAGGTTCCTGAATCGATTCGAAGACAAGGGTTTTTCTTTTGAGAGGCTCTGGAGCGATACGAAAGCAAGACAGAAAAATAAAAAGTAAAAGGTGAAAAGTGGATAAGTCCACAGTATTTATATGGACTCAGGCATAAAGGCAAAAAACTATTCGCCTCCCAATGGAAGCAACCGGTTACAAGACGTCACCACGGGATCGACTCGAACAAGCTGTTTGAATCCATGAAATCGAGTCTGTATTGATACGAAGTCTCCACCAAATTCATCGATGCGAAGCCCTTCTTCGTATCGACCACTTTTGACTCCATCTCCAGTGCTGCGATGTGAATTGTACAGTTTGAATCCATCAATACGAAACCACTATTCGTATCGATCATCTTCGACTCCATCCCCAGGTTAGCGACATGAAGTGTGCAGTTCGAATCCATCGATACAAAACCACTTTTCGTATTGATCATCTTCGACTCCATCCCCAGGTTAGCGACACGAAGTGTGCAGTTTGAATCCATTGAACCACGACATCCAGAGGTCAATATTCATCGATACGAAGGCACGTTTCGTATCCATTTTAGTGGCTCACGCCGATTCAAAAGTGAATACCACCAAAGTTCGTAACCATCGATACGAAAGTCAATTTCGTATCCATCGAATCTTGGATCCACCGATACGAATGACCGCTTCGTATCTATCAAACTCCACATCCATCGATTCGAAATGCTCATTTCGAATCCATCAATGCAACGAAAATCGATGCAAAAACAATGTTTCAACCTTCAACACCGATTCAGGAGAGGATCGATATGAAGGAACATTCAAAAACGACCATCAAGCGTTGTTACAACTCGAATTTCACGTCGGTTCAGGAGAGGATCGATACGGAATTCAACATAAGATAAACTGACAATGACTCGCGAACGTCAGCGAGAGTCAGATTAAAATATATGCATATATGATGGACTAATATTCAATATTCCAGATTTACAGGAATTGGAAACTCATTTAATAGCAATTACAACAACAAACGGCTAATCACTAGCACACAACAATCAGTTGCAACAATACAGGCTACAGTAGTTGATAGTCAATAGTTTACATTATCGAGAAAGTCAGCCGAAGGTTACAGCTTTCATCGAAAAGACGATAACTATTCAGAATGAAGATTGCGGCATTTCAAAGCACATCATGTTCCCACAAGACATACTTTGGGGGGCAAATGTTACCCCACCTTTTGGCAAGGCCGTGACACCAAGAACTTGACTAGAAACCAAAGACAATTCGTCTAGAAAATCGGTTATACGCAGGTTCACTATGGATATCGACGAATTTTGTCCAAGTTCGGATCAAGCTAAAATTGATATGACATGACAAGCGAAGCTATGAGACCCAACGTTCCAAATTTTAGGTCAATCCAAGTTAATATGCTCAGGTTATAATCGACGCAAGATTGGATAAGAAATAGCCTCGCGTTCGAATCCATAGACTGGCCACTATTCGACTCGATCAGCTCCGCATCGATCACCAGGGTCTACTTCTACTTGCTCCGCTCCGCATCCATTGAAGAGCCTCTGTTCGACTCGCTCCGCTTCGTATCCATCAGGGAGCCTCTGTTCGACTCGCTCCGCTTTGCATCCATCAGAGAGCCACGTTCCGACTCGATCTACTTCGCATCCATCAGAGATCCATGTTTCGACTCGATCATCCAATGTCCACTTCGTATCCACATAACAGAGCATGGCAATCGATGCGAACAAAGCATGGCACCGATACGAACAGAGGGACTCTCATCGATACGAACTGGGCTAATTCAGCCAATACGAATTGGACCATCACTTTTATCGATTCGAACAAGTCCGATTCGAACAGCGATTCGAACAAGACCGAGTCGAACAGCAATTCGAACAAGACCGAGTCGAAATGAGGGAGTCGAACGAAACAGCCAACCGAAGATCCCAATTCATATCGATCATATCTCCTAATCTGCAAGTCCAAATGCTATGAAATTTTCACAGAAGACTACGTGCATGCTAAAGAATGTCCACGCCAAATTCCGACTCCATCGGACGCAATCATGATCGATACGAAATCCGTTCGTATTGATCACGGATCGGACCAAAACTTCGCAGGCTTGGGCGCGCGGGCCTGGTCACGTGCTAGAAAGAGCCTCCCGAGATCTGAGTGAAATATCAGCCTCCTACACCTATAAATAGAGCCCCAAGGCATATAGAAAAGGGGCTGCTTCTTCTTTGAATTCTCCAACGCCCAAACTCGGTCGGATCCAGATCTAAACTCCCTTGCTGCTGCCAATAACGAAATTCATTGTTGCAAATCATAATTATCTGCTGTAACTCACTGAATTCACTTGTAATCTTCGAAGAAAGATCAATAAAGCTATCAACTTCATAGTGGACGTAGGCGATACGCCGAACCACTCTAAATTCTTGTGTCTCCTTGCATTTTAATTATTTTCATATCTGAAATTTGAAGTTTTTGTTAGATAATCCTCTTTTTCCATTTAATTTCTTCACTTTATCTCTTCAAAAACTTCCGAAGAGTGCTGTGCCCAATTTTGGTACAAACATGATTGTAGAAACAATCAATCATCAAAAATTCACATACGAAGACGTGAATTAAATCCATATAAATCGATGCCGAATCCATCAAAATGGATATTCCCAAAAATCCCAAAGAAGAAGTCATCAAAGTCGATAATAAATGATAACAACAAATTGGATAATCACGAATCGATAAAAATTGGAATCCCACACAAAATAGGCAAATTGGGCTGAGACAAGCAGATTCTGACTTGTGTATTTCAAACGTCTGAACCTGGGGCTCAGGCAATACTTTGCCTAGGCCAATGATGGCCAAATCATATCGGAAGCTATCAGATGAGTGACGATGGCTAGGGTTCACGCCAAACGACTACCCAACCTTAAAGACTCACCAACACACTCCAACCAACATGTCCAAACATCCATATAATGATTTTTCATAGATTTTGACTTCAAACACCAAAAATTGGAATATTCCTCAAACCAATTCAATTCAAAAGCAAATAGACAAGGAATAGATGTTAGGAATTTCTACCTAACACTATCAAAGATATAGACGTAAATGTGAGTTCAAAAACTCACCTTTTAAACCCAAACACAAAAGATAAGCTCTAGAACAAGCAATAGGTTATTCTCTCTTCAACAATACCTCAAGAACTTCAATCTATAATCAAAGATGACGTTTTCTCTAAGTTAAGATATTAGGAATTTCCGAGAATTCGAAGAGGGATTGAGATGGAGAAGATGAATAGAAGGCTTACCTAAGCTTCTTTTTGATTTTTGGAGCAAGAATTTGAGTTTGCAAATGAATCTAGGGCTTGGAATTTCTATTTCCCATTCTCTTCCCCCATTTTCAATTGAGCTAGATTGTTAGGAAATGAATTTAGTGAATGGAGAGGAGAGGGGGCTAAGTTAGGGTATAGGATGAGTTGGGTGAAACCCAAACCCAAGCCCAAAGCCCTAAGTGAAAAATAGCAAAATTCACTCAACGCCAAACATATCGATGCTTATACTCAAAAAGGTCGCAAACACCATTTTGAACTCAATGGAAGTGGTCTCGAGTCCAAATCGGTGATTCTTAATTCCATTCTTCATTCAGACGTCTGAAATTTCCAAACGAGACGTCTAAATCTGGAAAAATATGAGTTTTCTACCTTCATTCAGACGTCTGAAATGAACGATTCAGACGTCTAAATCTGGAAAAACAGAAGTTGTCTAGGACAAAATTCAGACATCTGAATCGTCCATTTTAGACGTTCGAAAATGGCAATTTTAGCCTATTTCCTTTCTGGATTGACTCGAACAATTTCAGATGTCTGAACGACCCATTTCAGACGTCTGAATTTCTGTTTGAATGTGTTTTCAAATAGGCACTTCCAAATAGCACGATCCACATAGACTTTTCACTAATTCGACTGTTCTTATACGAATAGTGACTTTTTCGGAATAAAATCCGACTAACGATGCTATATTTAAATTAAACATTTAAATATACGAATCGTAAAATATGCGGGTTGTTACAGACTCCCCTCCTTAAAGAAATTGCGTCCTCGCAATAATTAAGAAGAAATTAAAGAGTAACAACTATAAAAGCATATCAATACAAAGAGAAGAAAATTTGAAATAAGAAGTTCACCTGAAAGAGCACGAGAAAGTAATTTCGCATGTGTTCGCTAGATGAATTCTCTAGATTCCCAAGAGCAATCCTTAGGATTTGAGGACCATTGAACTTTCACAAGAGGAACATCTTTATTTCGAAGGCGTTTAACCTCCGAAGCAATGATACAAATAGAATATTGCTCATAAGTCAAATTTGGTGAAACTTCAATTTCTTCAATTACATCAGGCTCAAGAATTGAATCGGAATCCCCAAGGTATTTCCGTAGTTGAGAGACGAGGAAAACGTCACGAATAGTAGAAAATTGAGCCGGTGATAAAAAGCGATAAGCCACGGAACCAATATGTTCAGTGATGGGAAATGGACCAACATATCGAGGTGCTAACTTTCCCGATCGACTGAAATGCACAACACCCATCATAGGGAAACACAAATGAACACCGATAAAATCTAGACTTAAAACCAGCCTCTCATCGGCTTTAAGCCAACACGAAGGAAATCGGCATAGCCTTCCGTAGAGTGCCTCAAAAGGTGCCATACCAATACAAGATTGGAAGCTATTATTGGAAGAAAACTCAACAAGAGTATGATCTTCTCAACTTCCACAAAAATCAAGAACACATGCACGAAAGAGATCTCCAAGAGTTTGATTCACACGCTCGGTTTGTCCATCGGACTGAGGATGATAAGCGGTGCTAAAATTAAGCTTTGTTCCCAAAGCTTTTGAAGACCTTACAAAAATCCACTAGTAAAATAATGGATCGCGATTGCTAATCAACAGAAGTAGGAACTCCATGCAATATAATTTGACATAGAGTTTAGCCAAAAGAGGTACAGTCCAAAAGAAGGATGAGCCTCAAGGCTACACAAGACAAGAGATGAACATGAATTGGATTCACGATCTCGAATCTCGCAAGTGGATAAAGTCTCGAGATCATTCCATTCGGATATCATCATAGAAACAACTACTTGTTGCTTTCGGCTAAGGGCATCGGTAACACGATTACCCTTTCCGCGAGTATAAAGAATAACAAGATCATAAGATGCAAGGAACTCGAGCCAATGTTGTTGACGCAAATTAAGTTCCTTTCGAGAAAATAAATACTTTCAAAACTTATGATCGGGGTAGAGAACAATTTCTCTCCCAAAAGATAATGACACCAAATTCTAAGAGCGAAGACAATAGCCGCGAGCTCTAGATCATGAATGGTATATCTAGTCTCGACAAGCTTCAATTGTCAAGAAGCATATGTGATAACACATTCTCATAGCAAGAGAATGGCACCCAAACCAATACGACTAGTATCGGTAAAAACAATAAAGTCTTGTTTCCCTGGGGAATCATAAGAATAAAAACATCGGAAAAGAGTTCTTTTAAATGGTCCTCTTTCCCGAAAAGCTAAGACTTTCAAAATTATAATTAACATTATGTAATCATCTTTTTAGAAAAATTTACTTATTACAAGTCAATTTATTATGTCTGACTGTCTCATCATAGCGTTTAGGAGATTCCTATCGATAACGTTGATCAAGCGCACCGACCAGAATTCTTAAAACACTCAATGGGAAAAATAACACAAAATCATTTTCTATATGATAAACATGCCTCTTATAAAATTTACAAATATTCTTTGCTCTTTTTAAGAACAAAATTCAATCATACTTATAAATATCTTATTGAAAAGATTTGCAAATTTTAAATTTTTGTTTTCATCTATAATCAATACATACAAGGATGGTCTCATCGAGATATTCGCAGAATACTCGATTCATAAAATGGATGAAATAAGGTAGAAGGTTCGTCAAACCGAATGACATAACAAACCACTTACAAGAATCATAACGAATGCGGAATGCAGTAAGTGGAATGTTATCCTCCGCAACTTGTAGCTGATAAAAACCGGTCGCAAGGTCGAGCTGAAAAGACCTTAGCACCATTCAATAGACTGCTTAGGTGATAATCCTAAGACTAGCTTAATTATACTGAAAAATTCACAAACTACTTGAATGAGAGAAATAATATTCTCCTCATCCCGTAGGTTTAAAGAATTAGAATGATATCACCGAATTTGGAAATCAAAATCATTAAGAACAAAAGAAATCTGCTTAACAAATTGAAGATGTCGAAGATGAATAGTCCACATTGGACTTAGGATATGGCCTTCATAATAATTAAGCCAATCCTTTCCCAAAAATCAATTTCGAAGCCTAAGTAACGCATAACATGCAAATCGGCTCGAAAAGAATAATCACATAAAATAATCTCGACATTTTCACAAAGTAAACTAAGTGTTGTGGATCCACCAACCGGATTTGCAATTCTCAGTGAAATCATCAAGCCCATAAAATTAAAAAGAGAAAGAATCATCAAGTTCTTTTGATATAAAATAATGAGATGAACCCAAATCAAAAAGAACTCAAATAAGATAATTAAAAAACAAATATCGTCAAGGATAGAAAATACCTTGACCAAGAGAAGTGCTAGTAGAGGCTTGCACAACCTTTAGCTTTCCCTCCTTCTTGCTTGAAGTATGGGACACGAAGATATATGATGACTCAAACTTTTGCAATAGCGACAATAGAGGGGTTGCAGACACTCGCTTGCATAGTGGTCCATGGAACCACAATTGTAGCATTGACCACGACTAGAGGTAGGAGTCTTTGCTACCGGAGTTTCTTGTTTCCCTTTCTTGTTGGGATTGGGGCCTTTGAACTTTATAGGCCTCTTCATGTTATTGTTGAAGTTCTGTTTGGCACCCATAACTTCAACATTACTTTCATTATCGGCCTCTTCAAGTCGAAGAGCGATATCAATAAGCTGATCAAAAGAAACTTATAGTTTCAGAAGCAAAGGCTTTTTAAGGTTCTTATTCAACCCATAGACTATTCTCTAATTTTTCTTCAATGGGGTATTAATATATTCGACCCCATATTTAGAGAGAGATTCAAAAGATGTGACATACATTGCCACAGAAGATTCACCTTGAACAAGGTCAATAAAGCATCGAGCTAAAGTTACTTTTTCAGCTTCCGATACAAATTTTAACTCGAATCTTTCCCGGAATAGCTCCCAAGTAAGATCCGCTTCGATAATTTCGGAAATCAAAAGATCAAACCAATCTAATGCTCTTTCTTGGAGCATGCTAGAAGCCACTTGGACTCGAAGTGAATCAATAAGATCCATGCGGGAAAAGATGTGATTGCATGATCTAAGCCAAGCTTGGATTTCTATAACGTTTTCGGATCCCTTGAATGGCCTTCCACCCAAAGTGGTTTAATCTCTGCACAAGCGTGCAAACCCAGATTTAGGGTGAGTTGGCGCTGGAATGGGTCCGGCAGCTCGGGCATTGTTCACAAGATCTAAAAGTTATTGAGCTGACATAAATAGTCCATCCTGAAGAGTAGCACTAGATTGACCGGCGCTGGGATGGCCAGGTCTAACCATTTCTCTTCTCTAAGAAAGAAAGAAAGAAGAGGAAAAAGGTTATTCTCAAAATGAATATCAAACAACCTTGATTGATAAAACAAGGCATCACAAAAGAAAATAGGATAGAACGGTACAAAGGCTCGAATTAAATCCTATGGCACGATTCCTAAGGAAGACTTAGGACAATGATCCTTGCTAGATTATTCTACATTGTTTCGAAGTTTGGCTCTGATACCAAGCTGTGACGCCCCACCTCTATGGTCATGCTAGCCAAGGAGACTACGGGGTAATGCCGTCGACTAGCACGAAGAATAAGGCTATTGAGGAGCGACCATCTGTGTAATTGCTTTGTGCGAGCACCGATATGTCAGATAATATAATTTACATTTCATTTCAAGAGGAAATCCGACATATCCAGTACAAACTCAAAGCTACCACACAGTGGCTAGGTGGACTTCGGAAACAAATATAGAAATAAGCATAACACAAATCAGTCATAGATATTCATATCACAAAGGCGGAAACAGATATGAATACAACACATAGAAGTGTACATCAAAGTAGCGGTCAAACTAGATCCACTACATCACAAAAGAATATATACAAGTGCTAGACAAAAGAATAAATATACATCAAGGAGTCTCTAACTTGAATGTATACTAACAAAACTACTATGCTAAAGCAGTTAGCCAAAAGTCAGGTGAAGGACCCTGATAAGAAGTCAAGCAGAAGTACCTGAAATACCTCGGTCTGACCCGAGTATTATTTAAGAAGAAAATAATAAACGGATCAGTCAAGCTATAAATATCAGTTAAAATGAGATAGGGTAAGAGATATGACTAAAAATGTATGATAACAAAAAAATGTCATACTGAGTCAAGTGTACATTAAATAACAAAAAAATCATAAAATATCTCAAATCAACTCGAAGCACCAAAAAGAATCACATTCTTTAAATAATTCATCAAAACACAAATATTGACAAAACATATCAATGCCAATCAACAAAAATTGGTGAAACACAAATTCTAGAAACCATCAACTAGAAATCCAGAAATCACAAAAGTGGGGAAAAAGGCCTATTACAAACGGGAGCATGAAAACTCACCAACACATGTATCACAAACGGGTCGCTAACCCATGGTCGCTAACCATAAACCGAACATCGACGCACCTAGAAAGATACGCCCTATGCACAGTCGAACATCGATGCACCTGAAAAGATACACCCCATGTATAAACTAACATCGATGCACCTAAAAAGATACACCCCATGTATAGTCGGACATTGATGCACCTAAAAAGATACACCCCATGCACCGACTTATTAAGACGATTGCTCCACGAACGGTCCAAAGACCATGGGTCGCTAGCCCATAAAAATGAGACAAAGCTCACTAGAACGGGGTATAGTCCGCCACGCGGACAAAGAGACATCGCACATTGCTAGTTTAAATCATAAAATGATCATCATCGATCATCAAGAAGTGTCGATTACACTAAGCTAGTAAATATAAGAGTTTAGCTTCATGTCCCATAACCACTAGCTTAACTAAAATATTAACGAACAGATTGAAGATTTCCACTCGAAAATTGTCACAAGAGTTCAATCGAACAAGTTCAAGAATTAACCGACGAAGTAAACGCAAGCGTTTCATACCACTTGTTTTACTAAGTCGTTTAATTAGATTTCTCATACGAATGAGGTAAAGGTTTGTATATACTAATAGATTAGAAAACGGTTTTATAAACGAGCTTTGTATTAAAAATAGAGTTTGAAATCATCTTTGTAAAAGAGTTGAATATTTACTACTAGTATAAAAACCTTTGTATTTTAAAGTGACAAATCACAGAAATGACTGTAGAAACAATCAATCATCAAAAATTCACATACGAAGATGTGAATTAAATCCATATAAATCGATGCCGAATCCATCAAAATGGATATTCCCAAAAATCTCGAAGAAGAAGTCATCAAAGTCGATAATAAATGATAACAACAAATCGGATAATTACGAATCGATAAAAATTGGAATCCCACACAGAATAGGCAAATTGGGCTGAGACAAGCAGATTCAGACGTCTGACTTGTATATTTCAGACGTTTGAACCTAGGGCTTGGGCAATACTTTGCCTAGGCCAATGATGGCCAAATCATATCGGAAGCGATCGGATGAGTGACGATGGCTAGGGTTTTACGCCAAACGACTACCCAACCTTAAAGACTCACCAATACACTCTGACCAACATGTCCAAACATCCATATAATGATTTTTCATAGATTTTGACTTCAAACACCAAAAATTGGAATATTCATCAAACCTATTCAATTCAAAAGCAAATATACAAGGAATAGATGTTAGGAATCGCTACCTAACACTATCAAAGATATAGATGTAGATGTGAGTTCAAAAACTCACCTTTTAAACCCAAACACAAAAGATAAGCTCTAGAACAAGCAATAGGTTATTCTCACTTCAACAATACCTCAAGAACCTAAATCTATAATCAAAGATGAAGTTTTCTCTAAGTTAAGATATTAGGAATTTCTGAGAATTTGAATAGGGATTGAGGTGGAGAAGATGAATAGAAGGCTTACCTTAGCTTCTCTTTGATTTTTGGAGCAAGAATTTGAGTTTGCAATTGAATCTAGGGCTTGGAATTTCTATTTCCCATTCTCTTCCCCCATTTTAAGTTGAGCTAGAGTGTTAGGAAATGAATTTAGTGAATGGAGAGGAGAGGGGGCTGAGTTAGGGTATAGGACGAGTTGGGTGAAACCCAAACCCAAGCCCAAAGCCCTAAGTGAAAAATAGCAAAATTCACTCAACTCCAAACATATCGATGCTTATACTCAAAAAGGTCGTAAACACCATTTTGAACTCAATGGAAGTGGTCTCGAGTCTAAATTGGTGATTCTCAGTTCCATTCTTCATTCAGACGTCTGAAATTTCCAAACCAAACGTCTGAATCTGGAAAAATATGAGTTTTCTACCTTCATTCAGACGTCTGAAATGAACGATTTAGACGTCTGAATCTGGAAAAACAGAAGTTGTCTAGAACAATATTCAGACTGAATCTTCCATTTCAGATGTCTGAAAATGGAAATTTTAGCCTATTTCCTTTCTGGATTGACTCGAACGATTTCAAACGTCTGAACGACCCATTTCAGACATTTGAATTTCTGTTTGAATGTATTTTCAAATAGGAACTTCCAAATAGCATGATCCACATAGACTTTTAACTAATTCGACTGTTCTTCTACGAATAGTGACTTTTTCGGACTAAAATCCGACTAACGATGCTATATTTAAATTAAACATTTAAATCTATGAATCGTAAAATATGCGGGTTGTTACACGACGCTACCAAAGCAACGCTGATTCTCCAAAGGGGGATCAACATGACTCGTCGAGGTTGTAGAAGCATTTCTTTCGCCGAGCTGTCTGCAATTCCCCCAGTGTCCCTGTATGGCTCATTTGGAAAAGGAAAGTAGATAAGGATGGATGAGAAGGCATCGCTTTTGGTTGCTGCCCTATTTCTTAGTAGCTAGCTAGCCCGAGTGTTATTTAATAATCATCCTTTCATCTGCTTTCGTCAGTTAGCCAGGGCGCTTTTCTACCGGCTCTTAGTGGCCTTCCTTGGGTAGAAGGTCCCTGAGGTCCTGTAGCACCTTCTCCTTTTGGCATGTTCTTTTGCAAATTGTTGGGTTTGCCTTCTACTAATTGCACTACCTCTAGTCTCTAGAACTGGTTTGCCTTCCATAGAATTCTTCTAGGGTAGTAGGTTATTTTATCCTTTAATGATTCCCGAAGGCCTTGCAGTAGACTACATCTGTCGCCTTCACTTCGTCCATATGCTAGTCATACCTATAAAAATGCAATTTTGAATCGGTTGTATAGTTGAAGGAAGGTATAGTTGGCATGATAAACTTCTTTGGATATTCTGCATGCTGAGCGACTTCAGTGAATGGGTTTCGATTGGGGAAGATGCTCTAATCGTTGTCAGTCCGGTCCGTTTTCAAGTTGCGGCTATTTATAATGCTTAAAAATGATATATGCATGATTGTCCTATGCTTGAATAATTGGAAATGCCGATTGAATAGCAAATCACTTAGGATCGGGTCATGGATCAGTGACGATCCCCATAATTTTTCAAACTAGGTAAGATCGGTCTGGGGTGACAAGGAAAACCCCAAAAGGTTGCATTCCAAATTTCAAGGCATTTGGAGTTCGTATGTTCGAGTTATGGACAAAAGAAGATGGACCGGCATTGATGGATCGGTGGTATTTTACTTGGATTCCGACCCGAGAAAATTTGGCATTTGCTTGGAGTCAGCACATGATTTGCTTGGAGTCACAGAATCTGAAGTGCTGGGTTGGTGATGAATGGTGCTTGGAGTCAATTGCATGTTTACTTGGAGGCAATTTTGGTTTTACCCGAGTTTGATTTCGAGCCAGAATTTCCTAGGTTTGCTTCGAGTCAAATGGGTGATTACCCGAGTTCGACTTCGAGTCAGGACGTCTAGAATTTACTGCGAGTCAAATAGGTGATTACTCGAGTTCGACTTCGAGTCAACCCTGAAGTGAGTTTTTCAACGACCATTTTGATGATTTTTGATGATTTTCGATGACGACCATTCGTGATTCGATGTAGGAGCTCCATGATGGGATTGGAAGCTGGTCAGTTGAAAGTGGTCACAATATACCACGGGAGCTTGGCCTTGTAATCGATCCCGGTTTGTGCCATATTTTCTTGGTTCTCCTACCTCTGGGAGTACCATTTAAGTAGCAATTCCTCGTCCATTGCTTAGCAATGTGTTGCGGCATGGGTATTAGAGCTTCTTCTAGCGTTTTGCACGTTAACATTTTCATCCAATTTGTCTTCCTTAAATTGTTTGTCACCTTCAGAGCCGGAAAGAGCCATCATTATATATTCATAACATCTCAGATTTTTTCGTCGTTTGATTTGGAATATTTAAGTGGACTTAAAATGTTGGATTTAAGATATGAATTGATTTTTGAATATGAAGATTTTGATTGAAATTATAGAATGAACTTAAATTTCAAATATAACGATTTGTCGTAATACGGAAATGGTAAATAATTGAAATTGAGTTGAATATGAATCAAAAATGAATTCTAATGTTGATATAAATTCCTTTTGAATTAGAATTGAGTCAGTAAGTTATTAAAACTGGAATTTCAAGTGATTTCTTCAATTTTTGAAATCGTCAATTTAATTGACGCGTTAAAATAGAAATCAGGGGCACAGTCTCGGAATTCGACGAAACCAGTTCCATTGGATCCGTAATAGTGTATTATTATCGGATTTCAATTTCCGTAGCATTTGGAGTTACCATTTGGTCGTGCGGGATAGAAACGCGTTGAAATTAATATTGAAAATTTAATTTAATAATTGGGTTCAAAAAGATATCTCCTACATACGATCGAATTAGGCCTCAAGGCTTGTTCCATTACGTTTGGAATAGAGGTATAACATTAGGAACACAAGGCGGCACGCCTCGATAGGATTTCGGGATTTTGAGTTATTATTAACGAGATATTTTTGAATCTAATAATCTTATAAACCAAATAAAAGTCAACCTTTACCCGACCCAGTACTCTCGAGCCACCTACATCTGATCGCGCTGCTCCCCTTCGTTTTAAATCATGACTTTCCTTTTATTTCTTCCTCATGTCGAGCAGAACAAATCGAAAAAAAACCAACCGCGATCGAGTCTCGAGTTCGCTAGGAGGCGCGCCATGAGGAGAAGCGGCACCGCTCGTGGAGGTGGGGAGGCTCGAATGACAGCTAGGATTTGGGGGCCTGACTATTCCGTTCACGTGCGCGCGAGCTAGAGGCGATGCAGGCGGCGACATGATGGCGTCAGGATGGTGGCAATGGAAGGAGGGCGATGGGGGTGGCTACGTTAATGAGATGATGGACTCCGATCAACTCCGGTGACATGGAAAAGGGTTTGAGGTCGCGTGTTTTGGTTCGTGCATAACCTAGACGTGTGAGGGAAGGTTTTAAGGGTAATTAATAAAGTTAATTACTGTATTTAGAAAAGATTAATTATTTTGTTTAAAATGTTTAACTTTGTCATACGAGGTCGAAATTAAACAAAACAAGCGGCAACGGATTCGTATCGATGAGTGCTACGCAACAAAATTGATTTTGGGTTTTCGGAGTCAACTGGAATTTTAGATTAAATCGAACGTGATTCGATTTAATTCAAAATCTAGATGCTTGGCAAATTAAATATTAAAGTGAGTAAATCTCACTCATTTTGGATTACTAGATTTAATTTATAATAATTAAAATTAATTATTAGATGATTGGTTGGATTGATATATTATTATCAGTTGAATATTATATTATATATAGTAGTATATATATTAGTAGTTGGGTATATTCCCGCCGATGGGAGCAGATGAGACACTATGCGCCTCGCATAATAGCAGATTACCCTATATTACCATGATATCCCGCCTTGAAGCAGGATTGGTATTTTATGTTATATAACATCTGTGGATGCAGGGAAACAGGTTGGAGGGATCCAAGTGGATCCCTCAAATATATTGATTGTTTTTCATATATAGTGATATATGACGTGATTTGATAATCTGTTATGGATTGCTGTGTGATTTGATTTATTGGATGCTATAGTAGCACTGGCCCTAAATTTTGATATTTTAAATACCATAAATATTATTTTTGAATTTGAAGAAATTAAAAGGAGATTTTGGATATAAAAATATTTATTTAATTGATTTGATTTGGGTTTGTACTTAACTATTAGTAAAATGTTTCAAATAGAGATTTTTAAAATAATTTATATAAAGGATTTTTAACAATGGATTTTTAAATGATATTTCTGAAAATATGGAAAAGAAGTTAAAACTGATATTTAAAATAGATTTGTAAAATAAATGGGATTTATAAAGAAATGGATTCATAAATGAAATTTTATAAATGAGATTATTTTTATAAATGAGTGAATCCCAAATGAGTTTATAAATTTATAAACGATGTTTATAAATAATGGAAAATGATTATCAGTTGATAAATTGGAAATATATATTTACAGTGTGAATTTATATCGAGATATGGAAATCGGTTTTTTGGAAAAAAAATAGTGGATTCTATTTTGAAATGTGAGAATGATTAGGAAATTGAAATGTAGTCGATGCGATATGAATCGAGAGGGAAGTATAAATTGAAATTGGTAATATGGGATTTTAAAAATAGATTTATGTCGAAAAATTAAAAATAGTTTTAAAATGGGATTTATTTATTAAACTATATAGTTAAAGCTGTTTTTAGTATTGAAACATTTCGGAATGTGGATTATTCAAATATTTAATATTTATTGAAATAAATTCACATTTTTATAATTAGCTTTGTAAACCGATTACTTTTATTTAAAAATGAATTGGAAATGAGTTTTCGATGTTTATTTAAAGTGTTTTGATATTTTAAATAATTATGCAAACGTGGTTTACAAATAAATTATTATTCTTTAAAAATACTAACCATATATATAAGAGTTTTGAAATGATTGTAATTTATTTATAAATTCTCTCAAGATTTGTAAACGGGGTTTATTTAACAGATATGGTTTAATAAGAGAAATCTTGTAATCGAATTCTGGAAACATAAGGAAACTTCTGGAATTTTGAAATACGAGAACTTCGAAAATGAATTAGAATTCATAAAAGAAGTTAGAAATGGGTAGTTGGAATTATAGACGAGTGTAATCGATTTTGGAAATGTTAAAGGCAATCAATTAACGAATTCCAGAGACTTGTAGAATTCGTTATAAACGAGTTAAGGAATTTACAAATAAATTGTAAAGAATTTTGAGAAATAGGAAATAAATGGAATCTTTCCTAAGTATTGGAAATAAAATGATTTTAGGAAAATATACTTATAAATATTTCCTAAGTATTGGACTGGAAGGATTTGAAATATTTTAACTACGAGATTATTAATATAGAAATATTTTCAAAGTGTTGAATTATAAATGAAATTAGGAAAAAATATTTCTAAGTATTGATATTATTCGGAAATGTCCTGTTATGGATATAAGTATTTGGAATTGTTTTCAATTATTGAATATACTGGAAGAGATTTGAATATATATCTTTGTAAAGATATTTTGAAATGGATGTTTTTGAAAGATTTATAAAATTTGGCCTAGTGACTGCTTATGTGTGAAATTTGATAGTTAAATAACCGACTATCAAAATGTGGCCAAATTCGTTGATCGTTTCGAAGAGACTGGGATCGGATTTAATTATCCGAAAACCACTTCGATTCGATTTGTGCATTACGAATTGTGATATCATGAAGATAATTAAAACGGTGATTTTGGAGATTTGGTTTGTTCAGACCCAAAACAACGTGTATGGATGAATGCTATCATTTGCAACGTGGTCTGAAAGGCAGTGTTAGCATTCCAAGAATGAATGCTATTCTAAAGTTAAAACGTAGCCTCAAGCCTCATCAACCAGGAATGACTAAAACAGGGGAGATGCAGTAGGGCTAAGTGGGTCGCACCCAATTAAGGTATGTTATCACTTTCTAGATACGCTCAGATATATTATAATTAAGGAAATGGTTGTGCATGGAAAAGAGAGCGCTCAATAGGGTGGGAACACCCAGGGTGATAACATATTCAGTACTATCCAGCAAGGGGTAGGCCGGTCCTGTATTGGCAGGGATCGTTAGGTACGATCTTGATACATTTTTTCTAGAGCTGTACTATGGCGGGCGGTACCCCAATAGCCCAGTCATTGTATGGAATCCAATATCCACTACGAGCCTGTACGGTTTTAGTTGTGCCCAACTATGTTGAAACGTGAGATGCAAGCATTTCAGCTATTTATAGTTTATTTCTATATACACTATTATAATATCAGATGATTTTGATATAAAATGTTTTGGTTATCGTAAGGTAGAACCCGTCGTATTTAGGTGTGGTGTGGTCTTTCGAGATACCTTCGTTTTCAAAGGATTTTGATAACAGTAATAATTCAAATTGAGTGTGTTTTCTCACTCTTGTTTTCTAGACCGACTCGGGTGTTATTTTATTATAATGCATGGGTCAGACCGAGTATTACAGATTCAGGTTAGGATGCTATGGAACTCAGGAGATGAGCTAGAGGATTCTCAGGCGTATTATACGTACTTGGTTATTTCCGCTGTGTGAGTCATGCTGTATATCCACTATTTATGAGGACAAGTTATTATAACTGTCCAGATTGATTGTTGATTGTTGTACTCTGATGATCGTGTGTATATTAAGCACTATAGATCCTTTTGCATAAAAATCTGCTATTATCTATTATATATTGTTCCGCTACGATTTGTGAGATTCTATGTGTTCTTGTTTCTGATTTCTTCTATCTCTTCTTCTTCTTCACCCCTAAAGATTCATATTTCCATTTAATTTGAGTTGGACACATGTGATTATTGTCGACTCAAAGGGTACGGAGATACAGGCATTTACATTTGGTATCAGAGCTGAAGGTTAAGCGAGAACCTTGGCTTTGGTGGGAATTACTCATTAGAGATAGGGTTAGTAGTACTCTAGAATGGGTTTGAGTGTATTATAGATATGAGTGCATATTTGTTAGTGAATATAAATTGTTTTATATTGTGTTGACTTATTGGTTGAGTGTTTATGAATTTTGGTCGGTACGGTCTGGACAACTGATCGATAGGGTTTTCTAAACTCTGAACAAGTTAAATCGACATAGTATTGTTTTAAAGTGGGTAAATGAAATAATTTTACCCAAACTATATTTTGATATAAAATAAATAATTTTCTGAAATTATTATAGTATGATTGATGTGTTTGGATATTATTATTATAATAAAAATCAAGATTATTGGAATGGTTTATATAACCAAATTAAATCGATATAAGAATGATTTATGAATATGAGTTAAAACTAAAATTGGATCCAAACTAGAATTTAGAAATTTAAATCCCGGAAATTTCGGAAATGTTTTCCAAATGTTTTGAAATAAATAATGGTAATATTTTTGTGGAAATGTATTTGAATAGAAAATGTTTTTAAATTGATTTTGGAAGTGATAAGGCACTGAACTCACTTCAGTCGCTGGAAAATAATCCTGGTGATGACTGCAGCATCATCAGTATTCATTTTCGAGTTTCTAATTAGCGGATTGCTACAATAATAATTTGATATGGAGAATTTTGTTTGGTAAACATGTGTTGTTTTGAAAATTCTGAAAGAATTGTTTTGAATAAAACCAAGTTGATTTTGAAAATTCCAAAGGAATGGTTTGTTAAACCAAAAGAGCTATATGTATATTTATGATTTCAAAATGATTTGAAATAAATCCGGGTGATTGAATTCTAGGATATTCATTTGAAGGTTCTGTGAAACCGGAAAGAAAATAAGTTTTTGAACTTCTAAGTTGAGAATGATATTAATAAGGAGAGAAAGTGTGAAAACTGAATTTTGGGATTGAATTTTAACTTAAGTAAGTTAAAATGAGTTGTATGAATTGAAATTTAACTTGAGATAAGTTAAATAAAGTTGAATTGGATTGGAAATGATATCAAATTGAAGTGAATATAATTTTGAATTGTAAAATGGATATATAACTTGTAACGACCCGAAAATTTTAATGTTTTTAATGAGATAATTAATTGAGATTTTGTGAAATTTTAAACAATAAAATTTGAAAATAAAAATTTATTATTTGTAATACGTCTATTTCAATATAGCTACTGGTAAATTTCCATCTGATAATATTGAAGTTTATTTTATTATGAAATTTTATTTCAATTTGAATCAGTTAATAACAGTTGAATTTAAATGTTTTCCGAAACCTAAATATGTCAACATGAGAAAATTTATTTAGCACACTCTGAATCTGACTGCGAAATTCGTTTCGCGAAAATCGGTCGTTTCTAGCTCCGTTTGGATTTTTCTGTATGGAAACGTATATCAGGGTCCGTATCGACTTTTTGATCGGATGATCGTACCACGGATATCTGTATACCGTTTTGATCGTCTCGTCATGCTGATCTCAGCGGTATATTTATTTCTGCATTTTTGGTCCGATACGCGATAGAAAATGTTGATAACGGTCCGTTGTAACGGTACCACTTTTTAACTTTTCACTTTGCTTCTGTTTCAAAGTTTGAAACGTGTTGCCCAAACAATATAATTTTCTTTTATGAGTTAGCTGAATTAAAGCAACGTGACCGTTTGCTATTTTATTGATTTATTTTCTGACCGTTCAAAAATATTATTTAATACTAGAGCTTTGTATATTTTTCTTTACCTCTGCTGACTATTCACAGTCCTCATCTTATAGAAGCTTGCTCGTATCCCCTACCCTTGTCATCTTCTTCATTTTTTCGAGATCCACTCATCCCCTCTTCTAAAAAAAAACCCATCACTTCATCGTTGCCTATCACCGCCCCTCCACAAGCCTCCGACCTGACAGCAAACGCCACTCCGCCTAACTCGCCTCCCCTTGTCGTGCTCACGTATCTTCCCCTCCGTGACAATCGGCTAACCAAAACTCAACAGCTCCCAACACACCACAGCGATCACCTCGGCTAGCAGATCTCTTCCTCTCGTGTAAAGTATATTTTATATTTAAGCCTATAGTATATTATAATAAGTTAATATATATGCGTGCATTGTTTTGCAAATGCATAGTTACAGTAGATTTCATTTTTTTAAGAAATATTTTATATTGTTTTACAATTATATTCACACGGTAATATATTTATATAAAAATTTTATAACGTGTTTTGTAGTTTTGGTCTGTTATATAGAAGAGTTTACAAAGTTGTATATGTTGTTATAGTCTTATATTATGATAGTTATATAAGTTCAGTTAATATACGAATAGTTTTATAATATTAGTTATATAATAAGTTAGTGAATATATTTTCAAACAAAAATATATATTATCATAAAGTATGTTGTCTGAGTATGTTTTTAGTATGCATTTTTTTCGGTGATAGTTTGCGTATATTATAATCAATATATGAGTCTAATATATAGGTTGCTGTATGGGTTGTCTACATAGTTGTATAAGTTTATAGATAGTTTATATAAGATATGTTAGTTATATAAATTCATATCATGCTATGTTTTCATATGGTCAGTATATGTAGGTATAACTTGTATTTTTAACTATTAAAGCTTTAAATTAGTATTCACATACTATCTGTTTATATAAAATCTTAATAGCATTATATATATAAATACTCTGTTTTCATAAGTTATACTTGTAATATAAAGTGAATGTGGGGTTTTCCATTGCTATATATACACATGTATATAGGAGTGCGAATGTTATAAATAAATTTTTTTTCCAAAGATTTGCATATTTCTGACCGTGTGTTATATGTGTACAGCAATCTAGACTTTTAAAAGAAATGGTGTTATATTGTTATGTGGTTATAAAGTTTATACTGTTATATATATTATATATAGTATTATAATTAGTCTATATTGATACTATCCTATTT
The DNA here is from genome assembly GCA_030737815.1 of Allium fistulosum. NCBI lineage: Eukaryota > Viridiplantae > Streptophyta > Magnoliopsida > Asparagales > Amaryllidaceae > Allium > Allium fistulosum. Next base: position 501,062,519 of record CM060901.1, read on the forward strand.
AGTTGAAGTCAGGCTATATTTTTGAAACCGCTATATATATATTACTTTGTTTTAAAATTCTATATAAGAATATGTGTTAATAAAATAAGAGAAAAATCTGTTTACAGTTTTGTTGTCCTAGTTTTATATTACAAGGTTTGTACAAGCTTTAGAAATGAGATTGGTTTATATGTAAAGCTGTATAATATACATATTGTCTATAATGTTTTTTTTTGAAAGGCAAGAGCAAATAGTTCACTTTATTCACTAATGTATGATTACAAACACTAAAGCAAGACCTACAACCAAATACAACAAGTGACAAATGAACAAAATTACAACCACATCTTCAACACTAACATTACTGCTGTCAGTAGAACAGCTACAACATGACATATAAACTAAATACAGTAAAGAAATACATGCCAGTAGCAGTAAAATTCATAGTCAGAGAAAAGAAAGATATCTTCATCAGCCCAATTCAAATGAAATGATTCCAGAGTGTTCAAGGCAGCAAGATGACATCACACAAATGGATCAGTTCTCAACCACCTGAGTATATTACCATGAATCTGACTAAACAACTGAGAAGAACTCTTAATACCAATACCAAAAATTCTATTATTTCTCTCTAACCACACCTCATAAATCAATCTCTTAAGTAACTTAAGTAAAAGCCTAGATCCATGTGATTTCCATCTAGTTGCTTTGAAAATATTAAACCATTCAATAGAACTTACAGGCGAAGGCTTGTAGAATCCACCATTGGATAACAATCTGTACCAAATTTGAAATACAAAAGGACACTCGAAAAATATATGAGTATTGCATTCAGTTTCAGACTTACAAAAAACACATAGATCTTCTGTAATAATACCAATTCTACAAAGTTTATCTTTGGTATTTAAAGCATTGGCCATCACTTTCCAAAGCAACAAATTTTCTTTTGCACTACAACCTATTTTCCAAATTCTAGAATACCAGGGAAATTGTGGACTGTTTTCACAAAGAGATTTGTACACAAGCTTAATCGTAAACTTCCTTCCAGACCAGATTAGAGTATTATCAGATTTGATAATAGGATTATTTGAAATGAGATTCCATAAATTCCTGATTTGATATGAACTAGAATAAGGTAAAACTATACAGCCTTCATGAATATAATCATCAACTTTAGCCTCCTCTGATATTCCAGAATTTCTTCTCAAGTTATAATCAACAATAGAACTTAAAATTAATCCTTGTTTAGCCCATGGAGAATGCCAGAAGGATAATCCTTTTATGAGAGCACAATTGCATTGTATAAGAGGTAAAAATGATTCTCTAAGCTTAAGAATACACCTCCAACTCCAGCTACAGTTTTGAGGGATTGGCATAGTACAGAAATATCTTTTACCAATAAGATTGTGATTAACCCATTGAGACCAAAGATTCTTATCAGTTGTAAAAATTTTGTTGAAATATACTGAGATTGCAGCTTTATTCCATTGGAAAATATTTGTTATCCCAAGACCTCCATTGCTTTTAGCATCAAACAGTTTATAGAAAGATATAGGAATAAGCTTTTTTGAAAAAGGATCACCATGCCATAAGAATTTATTAAGAGCACTTGATATCATATTAATCAACTTAGTAGGGAGAATATAATGCCTAGTCCAATAAGTTGTCATGGCCACAGCAATTGATTGAATAATAGTTAATCTACCTGCTTGTGATAGCTTTTCAGAAGGCCATATCAGTAGCTTATCAATAATCTTATCAAAAAGAGGCATACAATTTTGCTTGGTAATTCTAGAGGTGATTAAAGGCAGACCCAAATAGAAAGAATTCTTAGGTAATTCTTGAAGACCCGAGTATTTGATGATATCATTCTTATCCAACGAATTTAAGCCAGCAACCAAAATATTAGACTTAGACAGGTTAATCTGAAGACCAGTGATGGAATGGAAGAGTTGCAGAGTAGAAAGGATACACTAGATATTATTATAGGTAGGCTTTGTAAAAACAATCAAGTCATCAGCAAAAAGAAGATGAGTAATTAGAGGTATCTTGCATTTGGGATGAAGCTGAATGACTTTATTAACAACAAGATCCTTGAAAATAGAATTAAGAAGCTCCATAACAATAATGAACAAGTAAGCTGAAATAGGATCACCTTGCCTAACACCTTGCACACCCTTAAAATATCCATACAAACCACCCACCCTCAAAATAGAATACATAGGTGATGATATACATGTATAAATCCAAGCTAAGAAAGGTTTTGGAAAATTCATTTTATACATAACAGCTAAAATTGAATTCCAATTAACAGAATCAAATGCTTTCTTAATATCTAATTTTAACATGCATCTTGGTGAAATGTTTTTCCTGTCATAGCCAAACAGTAATTCCTGAGTCAGAAGAATGTTATCACTAATTGATCTACCATTGATATATGCTGCTTGATTAATGGAGATAATGGATGGCAAGACTGCTTGTAATCTGATTGCTAAAATCTTTGAAATGATCTTATAGATAATGTTACAACACGAGATAGGCCTAAAATCAGCAACTGAAGTTGGATTCATAATCTTAGGAATCAATGCAATATCAGTAGCAGATAGACCAGCAGGAAGTTTATTATGAAGAAAGAAGAATTGAACTGCCTTAACAATATCAATACCAGTAACCTTCCAACTTTGCTGTAAGAAATGAGCATTATAACCATCTGGGCCTCCACAACTATTACTATCCAAACTAAACACAGCAGTTTTAATCTCATCAGGAGTAATTTCACTAATCAGAGAGTTTGATTGGAAATTAGACAAAGTAGGAAGTGAAATATTAAAGAGAGGTTTAAGATCAGGAATGAAGGAAGTAGAAGGAGCTAAAATAGAAGAAAAATAATGAACAAAGGCCTGATTAATACCATCAAAAGAATTTACCAATTTCCCATTCATATCCTTGATCTGGAAAATGCTATCACGATTTCTTTTAACTTTAAGAAAGTTATGAAAATACTTAGTATTCCTATCTGCCTCTTTCTCCATTCTCAAGTGAATTTTCTGTTTGAGAGATGACATCTCCCTCTCAATAACTTTCTCAAGATCATTCTTTAATTGTATTTCAGCATGTTTTAAAAAAGAATCAAAAGGTCTGATACACAAGACTTCTTGAATCTTAAGAAGCTCATTCCTAATCTGAGTAGAAAGTTTAGAATCATTACCAAAATTTGCTGCAGACCAAACCTTTAGGTGAAACTTAAGGACTTTCATCTTGTGAATAATATTTGCTAGCGGGTCTTTTCCAAATTGCATACTCCAGACCTGTTTCAGAATATCATGAAAATCCACCTGCTTAGTCCAAAAATTAAAAAAATTAAAAGTGTGTTTCCCTCTATTAAAATGATCAGCTCCCCAATGAAAAATTAATGGACAATGATCAGAAAGAGAAGGCTGAAAAATTTGATAAAATGATTTTGGCCAAGAATAAAGAAATGGAAGATTAATAAAAATATGATCAAGTTTACAAAGAGTTACATTACCATTCCTATTAGAGTTAGACCAAGTAAAATCTGGCCCAAAGAAATTGACATGAATTAGATTAGATTGACAAATAGCACTATTTAAAGGAGAAATGTCTTTAAGAGATAAAGGACAACCACCAAATTTCTGATTACAAGCAAGCATACAATTAAAATCACCACCAATGAGCCAAGGAATAGAGAGAGGATTTAATGAAGGAAGCTTATCCAATAAAACTTGTCTCAAAGATAAAGAATTTTGAGCATAAACTGAGGTAAGGAGAATATTCAATTTCGAGGGTAAATGAATACAATTATAGTGAATGTATTGATCAGAGGCACAGTGTAACGACCCGGAAATTTCGAACCCGAAAATTCCAGATAGTTAGAAGAAAAAGAAAAGAGATAGAAGAAAGAAACAGAACAAGACACAGATTCTCACATTCGCAGCGGATCAAAATACAATATCAAATAATAATATCAGTTATACAAAGAAAACTGTATTTGTTAATTACATTTTTATACATCAGAGTTACAACATTTACAATATACTAGACAGTTATATCAACTTGTCTCAGACTAATATCACAACAATTCTCAAATACACAGCGGAATACTCCATACGTTCTGCCATCCAGCTTGCCATCTGAGCTCCAGAACGTCCTAACCTGAAAATCTGTAATACTCGGTCTGACCCGACCAAATGTAACGGCCTGGAAATTTCGAACCTGAAAATTCCAGATAGTTAGGAGAAAAAGAAAAGAGATAGAAGAAGGATAGAAAGAAGAAAGAAAACACGACATCTCACATTCGCAGTGGATTAAATATAATAACAAATAATAGCATTTATACAAAGAAAAGCTGTAATTGTTACTTTACATTCAATACATCAGAGTTACAATCATATATACATAACTGGACAGTTATATCAATCTTGTCTCAGACTAATATCACAACAACTCTCAAATACACAGCGGAATACTTCATACGTTTCTGCCATCCAGCTCGCCACCTGAGCTCCGAATCGTCCTAACCTGAAATCTGTAATACTCGGTCTGACCCGAGCACAGATTCTAGAAAGTTTGAAAATGCAAGGGTTCCATAAAGTTAACAGTCTACCATAATTAGATTCAACAAAATTATGATCATATAACCAAGAGGGTGATATCAAGTAAGATGCTTTAAGAGTAGATTGAATATCAAGCTTAGTTTCAGAGATACACATTAACTGAATTTCCTTATCCTTTAACAGATTCTTAATCTCAATCTGTTTAGATGGAGAGTTAGCTCCCCTAATATTCCAAAAAGCAATATTATTCATTTAAAAGGAAGAGGAGGTATCAAAGGTGAAGGATTCTTCCTTGTATGTCTTGTGTGAGAAGTGTTTTTTGATGAGGATAAAGGAAGTACTTCCTAAGGCTTAAACTCTCTGCCATTATTCAAATCATCAGCATTCAGTGCATTTGAAACATCACTAGAAATAGAAGGAGGAGGAAGTATAATATGACTAGGAGGAGATAAGTGCAAATAAGGAGAACTTGAATTTAAATTGGATGGAGACCGAGTACTAAATTGAGAACAACATGCTGATGACACAGATGTAGAGCTATTTGAGGAAACATTCACAAAATTTGCAGTTACAGTTGAAGAGTTAGAAAGATTTCCACAAGAAGAACTTGAACCTAAAATTGATTGAGACCGAGTATTAAGATGAGAACAACATGAGGTAGATTTATTAGAAGAAACAACATTTACAACATTAGCAGCTACAGTTGAAGAATTAGAAGGAATACTACAAGAAGGAGATGTAACCAATGAAATAATATCACTACCAGTACAATCCAGAGATTTTTCAAGAGAGGAGTTTGATAAGATAGAAAAAGAATTAGAAAGGTTTGTAATGCAGGAACTAATATTTTTTCCTTTCTCACCACTTTCATCAGCTGATTGAATAATGTCTATATCCACAGATTGCTTCTTTTCCAAATTCCTTTATTCCTCCTATTTACATTTTTCCAACCTTGATCAATAAGGCTTTTATTATCATTAACAATGACATAATTTGTCTGATTTTTGTCTACCTTCCTCACTAAAACTTGCTCCTTATCAACATCAATATCTTCAACCTTATTACCAAATTCACAACAAGCAGAATCATGACCAAAAATCTTACAATGCGTGTAGATTTTCGGTTTCCAATCATATGACAATTGGACATCAGGACAGTTATTGCCCAATTGTGGTATAGGAATAGAGTCAGGTAAATCAAAATCAGGAGAAATTTCCACTAATGCTTTTGCATACTTAAATCTCTATAGCTTTTCTGTGCTATTATCAAAACATATAAGCCTACCAACATGACATGCTAACCAATTAATCCCAACCAAAGTCCAAAGAATAATAGGCATTCTATGAAAGTGTATCCACACAGGTACTTTCTTGACTTGAGCTTGTGAAATACCAACCGATGGATCCCACTTAGTAATAATGAACATTCTTCCTCTTATAAAGATATGATCCAAATTAAGAACATGATTCTTATCTTCTTGATTGGAAAACTTGAAAAAGAAATTATAGCCATCAGATTTGAAATCAACTTCACCCTTGAGTTTCCAATATCTTTTCAAAAAAGTAACTACAGTCAAGAAAGACAGCGTACCATCCAAGAAGAATCCAACCAAATGATCCTCCCAGTATTTCAAACCCTCATTCCTAACAAGATCTGGTAAAACAGAAGTAGATTGATCCCGAGAAATGTCAAAATGGATAGGCTTATAAGAACCAGCATTACGTGGCAGAGATTTGAAAAGAGAGGACTAATTCGAATTGACCGGGGAAGAATCCTTCTTGAAAGAAGAACCCAATGAAATCGATTGACAAGTTGCAGAAGGTAGATTGAGCGAAGAAAGATTGGCAGATGAAGAGCAAGAAGAAGATGAAATGGATGAAGATTGAGGAGGAGCAGATGAAGAGCAAGAAGAAGATGAAGTGGATGAAGATAGAGGAGGGAAAGAAGCAGAATCAAGAGAGAAAGAAGATGAAGAAAGAACCGCCATTAAAATTTCAAAAGAGGAGCGAAACCATTAATTCTCAACTTTACATATTGTCTATAATGTTTGTATTGTATATATATATATTCGGATTTTTGTGTTTTGATTTTTAATTAAAATATTTATCTAGATGGGTTATTTAAATATGTATTTTTAAATTGATTATTGATTTAAATATATATAATACAATAATAATATATCCATTTTCAGTTTATATAAAAATCTGATTCTGATTTGTTCTCCTCGATCTTCCATTTATCAGCCTTGACCGTCGTGCCTGTTTTCTTCATTGAATCGTGTCCATCTAGCATTTCTTTGGAATTCATAGCTGATCAATTTCATTGTCTATCTTCTCTAGCCTCGAAAGGTGAGCAATCACTCACGATTAACGTTCTTGTATTTATTAAATTTGACTTTAATTGAAAGGACAATTGAAATATGCTGCTGTAGTTATTTAAATTGTTATATATGCTATTATCTGTAACTATTCACCTGTGGGATATGACACCATATCCTGTTGTTTATATTTTATTGTTATTGATAATATATGCCTGTTGTTGTATTTTATATTATATGTTATCACTCTGCAAGTTCCCGGTTAGTATAGAATTCACTATGGGTTGAAATGATACATACCCGAACGGACTTTAGAATAGGAGAAAATCGTTATGGGTTGAAATGATAGACCCAAACGATTTTCATTTGAATTGAATTTGGGATTTACGAGTCGAAATAATATATAACCGTATGTATTTAAATTTATGGATTGAAATGATAAATATCCGTGTCACTTGACCATAGATAGGAAATTATATACAGACACCGTTGGTCCATATATAAATATTTTGGAAATAAATTCTATGGTTTTGGAAAGAAATATATGGTTTTAATAAATGTTGATTCTTAAATTTTTATATATAAATGGTAATGATATATATATAGATTTAATAATGATATTTAATTTAATTAAGATGGATTTAATACATATAATATGTTAAGTATAAAAATTTATATTTCAAAATAGATTTTGGTAATAATTTGGATAAGTTAAGGTTGGGAAGATAATTTGAATTTAGTTGAAATTTTATTCATTAAAGAATTTTATTTAATTAAACCAATTTGAAACTTATTGGAATTGAGATTTAAGATATGATTTATAACTTGGGTTTGATTTAAATAATTTAATGAATATTTCTTGTTTAAATAAATTTAAGGAAATATTTAGTAAAAATGAAATTTAAGGCTAGTTAAATGATATTGAATTTATTAAATGAATATTCCCTGATTAAATAATAATAAAGTTAAATCAAGAGCTATATGAAACTGTTAAAATTTAACTTTGAAAATGTTGAATATTAAAGCTTTGAAATATACTGAAAATTTAAATGGTATATTTAGAACTGAATTGAATTGATGAATTGAGCTTTGAATAAATTTGAAATTGGAATTTGGGTGGATGTGAAGCAATTTGTGAGACTTAAGGAAATTATAAATACTTACTTTTAAATTATTTAACCTATATATACTATTTTGGAAAATATATATATTTGAAATGAAATGATATTTTGGTTTTGAAGTATAAATTAATTTGGAATGACCACGATGTTATAGTGTATATTTCCACCTTGTAGATAGTTCCGCAGATCCTTAGAGGATGGTTATCCCAGACATCCTTTAAGTTACTTGTATTGCAGTTGATATTTCACTTGAGTTGGATTTATTGGTATAAGAATGTTAATCCTGACTCGAGTGTTTTGTGTTTTGCTTTACGCTCGGGTCAGACCGAGTGATACAGCATTTGAGACTCACCTTTGGAGTTTGGAGCTTCCTTTGGAGATCCAACTATCGCCTCGGATTTCAGCTCTTCTAGTTGATTTGTTCAGAGAAGTCATCTGTTGTACTGGAGACTTCACTGCATTTGAGATATTCTGTTGTATTTTATTTCTAACTCTGATGTTTATATAGTAGCTTCATGAACTACTATTTTTATCTATTCCGCTGCATATTATTGTATTACTATGTGTCTGTGATTCTGTGACTAATATATTTACTGTATATGCTGAGTTTTGCCAAATTTAAATTAACAATCCACTGTTTTGAAGTATTCGATTCCGACATGTGTGGATTTATTGTCGATTTGAATGGTCCAAAATAGTGGGTCGTTACAGTTGGTATCAGAGCTTTGGTTCTAGGTAAAACTTAACATATATGGTAAATTTATTTGCGGAATCACTTTCGTTCGAGCCTATCGTTGAATCAGAATTATAGTTGATTAGAGTTCCTCTAATTTGAATCGCTATCTTTGTTCTGAAATTAGTTCTGGCCTCTCCCTATTTATATTCTTATATGAGTATATCCATCTTCTCTTTTTGAATTTTAATTATCTCATCTTCGTTCGAGTCCTTTCCTTTTTGTTTTGAAACTCCCTTTGATTTAATTTACCCTTAAATTTTGAACTTCTATCTTGTTGATTTTGGACTCATTGAATGATAGGAAACTATTTTGTAAATGGCAAAATCAGAAGAGCAGAAAGCAGCCCGTCGGGTACGAAGAGCACTGGCCCGTAAGGAACGGTAGGAAGCAATCGAGGAACAAGAGAGGCTGTGGAGAGAAAGGGCAGAACCGGGTCCTTATGACCATGTCATTTGTTATCGATGTCGGGAAACGGGGCATTATGCAGCCATGTGCGGAAAGAGATGGAAAGGAAAAAAGAAGGAGGGCAAGCGCTTTCGATCCGAGATTTTCTGTTTTAAGTGTCGTGAGAAGGGACACTTCCCAAGTCGCTGGCTGGAAGTGAAGAAAATGAAATCGACACTCACTGCATCAACTGACCAGTCAACCATTTGCTACCACTGTAGGCAGACTAGACATATAGCGAGAGATTGTTCTAAGAGACAGTGCGGAAGGCAAGCTGTGTTACGTCCTGCTCGAGCTGCTGCCTTCCCAAAGTTCACTAGGGAAGATGGGAGAATAGTGTACTCATGCAGGAAATGTCATAGTTGGGGGCACCTTGATGTGGAGTGTACTGGACCCGTTGAAGCACCACCCGGCAGGATTAATACCGATGCATTATTCTTGTAGAAGTATGGCTCAGTGAAATCTGTTTGTTATCAGTGGTATAAGTTAAGTTGTATTAAGTAAACTCTATTATATCCTTTACCTAGTAAAAGTCGATGTGTCGAACTTAAGATTTATAATGATGCTTTACCATTTCGTTTGATGAGAATTTGTGATTTTTTTTTTCACTAATGGAAGAAATTCCCTTGAATTGATATAGGTTAATATACCTCAAAATCTTGGTTAGGATTCTCATTAAATAGGATCCCTTTTTGAATTTGACTTCGACCTTTATCTCGTTCCGAGATTCATTCTAGAATCATCCTTTGAAAATCGGGTTTGTTTGTAATTTGAATTTGGTTTATATGTCGAAATTATTATTTTGATAAGTATGATTATATTATATATATAAAAGTGAAATGTTTTCGATAATGATCATATACCCTTTTTAAAATGAGAATTTGATGTTTCGAAAGGATTTGTAATTTTGAAAAATTATATAAGAAATTTGATTTATCTAAAAATGATTTATAACTGAAGGATTTTAAATTTGAAATTCGAGAATTGAACCCCGGTGTTTTGAAATTGGTTTTAAGATTTTGAAATATATAATAATAATATGATTTAAAAGTATTTTTCCGAATAAGAAATGTTTCAAATGATTTTAATGAGTTTCGAATGATTTTGAAGAAATTTCAAAAGAAGTTTGAGAAATAGAAGTCCAGAACTCACTTATGTCGCTGGAAAATAATTTCGGTGATGAGTGCACGCATCATCGACATTGATTTTCGAGTTTCAGAATGGGGGATAGGCCACTTCAGTAGCTTTGCTAGGCGAGTGATTTTGTGAAACCATTTTGATTTCAAATTTCGAAGTAAGATTTGATATTCGAAAGATATATGTATATATATTTGAAATGATTTGAAGTTAGCCGGTGTTCAGTCCTTGAGTTTCGGATTTGAAACCTATCTTTTGAAATTGATTTACTGATTTGTTGTTGGTTACCAACTCTTGAATTTGAAAATGATTTCTTCAACTATTTTGAAGGTTCGAGCACTTCCAAATCAAGGTTAACTTTTCAAAGCTAAGAAAATTTTGAAAAGTATAAAGTATAAAGTATATAAGTTTGGTAGGTATGTTAAAGTATGTAGTAATATGATTTAAATAAGTTGAAACTGTTTTGTTAAGAAAATGAATAAGACTATTTTAAAATTTTCTAATATTAAATTTAGATTTGAAATGTTTTGAAAAGAATTTGGTCTTCAAAATATTTTGAATAAAGTTTAGTTAAATGTTTTAACTTAGTAACATCTTTATGAAACTATATATTTAACAAGTTGGAATAAATATATAAGTTGTACGTATGTTGTTTTATTCGCGTAATTAATTTGATCCAGGTTTGAGTACACAAGTTCGAGATGAATTGCACCATTTCGTGTTAGGATTTTTCATTCGATTCTTGATGGCGAATATTTGATATGGATTTTGGGCTTGATTCTAGAATTCTCTATCAAAGTATATGGCTATGCAAGGAGACTGATGGCTTCTAGTCGAGAAACCATATCGAAATCCGCATTAGGGAAGTCGAATGAACAATACTAGTTCGAAAGCGAACTTGTGTGATCGAGCGAGCGATCAAATGTGATTTTGCGAAATGATGACATATGTACATCTTATATTCTAATATCATTGATATATTTTGACGCTGTAATTGAAAGCTGTCGTGTTAGAATATCTTTGCTTACTAAAAGAAAATTTCCAATTTAAATTACAAAGATATATAACCCATAAAAGCAAAGACATTCAAATCCCATATGGCTCTTCATACAGCGAAATTTATTTTGTAAAATTTGATCCTTATATAAGATGGACCTTATGTAAGTATAAGATGATTTTGAAAACATTTGATTTTGGAAATGAATTGATTGACTTAAATTATATTGATTTGGAAATTTGGATTTATTTTCTAAATTTATTATGTTGGAAACTTTAAAACTAAAGATATTTAAATTGAGAAGAAATAATTTGGTGGGATTGCATATGATTTTGAAACTGAACTGATATTGAAACAAAATTGAAATTTGAGATCCTTATTTTTTTACTAAATACCTGGTTTGGGAGTTATCGAACTTATATAAAAATTTGGTTTGTATAAGTATGATGTTGGTTCGAAAACTATGGATATGAAAAGGTATTCAATTTGAAAAGTGAAATCTTATATAATTGAAGTCTGTATAAGTGTGATTTGATATACTTTTGATTTTGAAAAAGTATTTGATTTGAAAATGAAATCTTATATATAATGGACTTTATATAAGTATGATATTTGAAATTAATTTGAAAGGTACTATATGATACATATTTTCGAAGTAAAGATATGGAAAGTGCCTTCTGCTTGATATCCAATTTGTGGCCACATCTTGGATTCATTCTATCGATATTATTCTCTCTGATTTTTGGTTTTCCGGATATGATACTCGAGTGTCCTTCGAATTCCATGGCGTTACCCATGGTCTTACGAACTCGACTGCATAGCGTAATTCGCAAGGCAGTGATTGCTTAAAAGGTACGGATGTTTCCTGGGGGATCCAGGCGTAACCATTGTGTATCTGCGATCTATGGTCGTGTTAATGGCGTAATCCGCAAGGCAGAGATTGCTTAAAGGGTATGGATGTTTCCTGGGGGATCCAGGCATAACCATTGTTATGTATCCTGCGGTCCACAGTTTTGTTATCATGGCGAAATTCGCAAGGCAGTGAATGGTTAAAAGGTACGGATGTTTCCTGGGGGACCCAGGCGTAACCATTGTGTATCTGCGATCCATGATTTGTTTGTTTTTTTTTGTTTGGATTGTACTTTCCATATCTGTTTTTAAAAGTTTTCCAGTATTTTCACTAGGTGTTGAAACAGGTCTACTAAGTACCTGGGGAATTCTAGTTTTGCGCCTGATCAACGCACTACCAGAGTCTACAGGAACAAGGATAAACTTATTGAAACATCGAGTTATAAAAGTATTTTCGAAAGGAAAATTTGTTTCGATATAAAGGTATTTTATTATAAAAGTATTTCCAACAAAGAATGTATTAATATTTGGGATTTGAAATTCTTATTGTTTGAATTAACTATTCGTGCCCGATACTATTCTTTTGAATCTACATTATCCGTTCAGCTTTATTTATTCACCTATACTCTGTTTTTCCAAATCATCCTTCTTTTCCTTGTTGACTATATCCTTTTTAAATGATTATTGATTTATTTATAATGTTTGAAAAGTATGTTGAGATAAATTAATAAATTTATGAATTATGGATTTAATGTTTTCAATAGCTTCTTTGTAAATATAAGTAATGATGTAAATAATTGTTTTCAAATAGTTTTCATATATTTATAAAGGTGTTATTTAAACATATAAATGGTATTTATAAAGGAAGCAAGAATTATTTTTTACAAATGGGTTTTGGAAGGTATTAAAGTATTAAAAATAATTGATTTGCAAATGAAGTTTTCAAATGAATATTTCAAGAAAATTTATATAGTTTTAAATTAATTGTTTATCCTTTTCTTTCAATCTATTTTTCTTTCTGGTTGTTTCTGTTCTCCTACCTCCTTCCTTTTCGGGGACGAAAAGTTTTGAGTGGGGGAGAGTGTAACGACCCGAAAATTTTAATGTTTTTAATGAGATAATTAATTGAGATTTTGTGAAATTTTAAACAATAAAATTTGAAAATAAAAATTTATTATTTGTAATACGTCTATTTCAATATAACTACTGGTAAATTTCCATCTGATAATATTGAAGTTTATTTTATTGTGAAATTTTATTTCAATTTGAATCGGTTAATAACAGTTGAATTTAAATGTTTTCCGAAACCTAAATATGTCAACATGAGAAAATTTATTTAGCACGCTCTGAATCTGACTACGAAATTCATTTCGCAAAATTCGGATGTTTCTAGCTCTGTTTGGATTTTTCTGTACGGAAACGTATATCAGGGTCCGTATAGACTTTTTGATCGGATGATCGTACCACGGATATCTGTATACCGTTTTGATCGTCTCGTCGTGCTGTTATCAGCGGTATATTTATTTCTGCATTTTTGGTCCGATACGCAACGGAAAATGTTCATAACGGTCCGTTGTAACGGTACCACTTTTTAACTTTTCACTTTGCTTCTGTTTCAAAGTTTGAAACGTGTTGCCCAAACAATATAATTTTCTTTTATGAGTTAGCTGAATCAAAGCAACGTGACTGTTTGCTATTTTATTGATTTATTTTCTGACCGTTCAAAAATATTATTTAGTACTAGAGCTTTGTATATTTTGCTTTACCTCTGCCGACTATTCACAGTCCTCATCTTACAGAAGCTTGCTCGTATCCCCTACCCTTGTCATCTTCTTCATTTTTTCGAGATCCACTCATCCCCTCTTCTAAAAAAACCCATCACTTCATCATTGCCTATCACCGCCCCTCCACAAGCCTCCGACCTGACAGCAAATGCCACTCCGCCTAACTCGCCTCCCCTTGCCGTGCTCATGTATCTTCCCCTCCGTGACAATCGGCTAACCAAAACTCAACAGCTCCCAACACCCCAAAGCGATCACCTCGGCTAGCTGCTCTCTTCCTCTCGTGTAAAGTATATTTTATATTTAAGCCTATAGTATATTATAATATGTTAATATATATGCGTGCATTGTTTTGCAAATGCATAGTTACAGTAGATTTCATTTTTTTAAGAAATATTTTATATTGTTTTACAATTATATTCACACGGTAATATATTTATATAAAAATTTTATAACGTGTTTTGTAGTTTTGGTCTGTTATATAGAAGAGTTTACAAAGTTGTATATGTTGTTATAGTCTTATATTATGATAGTTATATAAGTTCAGTTAATATACGAATAGTTTTATAACATTAGTTATATAATAAGTTAGTGAATATATTTTCAAACAAAAATATATATTATCATAAAGTATGTTGTCTGAGTATGTTTTTAGTATGCATTTTTTTCGGTGATAGTTTGCATATATTATAATCAATATATGAGTCTAATATATAGGTTGCTGTATGGGTTGTCTACATAGTTGTATAAGTTTATAGATAGTTTATATAAGATATGTTAGTTATATAAATTCATATCATGCTATGTTTTCATATGGTCAGTATATGTAGGTATAACTTGTATTTTTAACTATTAAAGCTTTAAATTAGTATTCACATACTATCTGTTTATATAAAATCTTAATAGCATTATATATATAAATACTCTGTTTTCATAAGTTATACTTGTAATATAAAGTGAATGTGGGGTTTTCCATTGCTATATATACACGTGTATATAGGAGTGCGAATGTTATAAATAAATTTTTTTTCCAAAGATTTGCATATTTCTGACCGTGTGTTATATGTGTACAGCAATCTAGACTTTTAAAAGAAATGGTGTTATATTGTTATGTGGTTATAAAATTTATACTGTTATATATATTATATACAGTATTATAATTAGTCTATATTGATACTATCCTATTTAGTTGAAGTCAGGCTATATTTTTGAAACTGCTATATATATATATTACTTTGTTTTAGAATTCTATATAAGAATATGTGTTAATAAAATAAGAGAAAAATATGTTTACAGTTTTGTTGTCCTAGTTTTATATTACAAGGTTTGTACAAGCTTTACAAATGAGATTGGTTTATATGTAAAGGTGTATAATATACATATTGTCTATAATGTTTGTATTGTATATATATATATATAGATTCGGATTTTTGTGTTTTGATTTTTAATTAAAATATTTATCTAGATGGGTTATTTAAATATGTATTTTTAAATTGAGTATTGATTTAAATATATATAATACAATAATAATATATCCATTTTCAGTTTATATAAAAATCTGATTCTGATTTGTTCTCCTCGATCTTCCATTTATCAGCCTTGACCGTCGTGCCTGTTTTCTTCATTGAATCGTGTTCATCTAGCATTTCTTTGGAATTCATAGCTGATCAATTTCATTGTCTATCTTCTCTAGCCTCGAAAGGTGAGCAATCACTCACGATTAATGTTCTTGTATTTATTAAATTTGACTTTAATTGAAAGGACAATTGAAATATGCTGCTGTAGTTATTTAAATTGCTATATATGCTATTATCTGTAACTGTTCACCTGTGGGATATGACACCATATCCTATTGTTTATATTTTATTATTATTGATAATATATGCCTGTTGTTGTATTTTATATTATCTGTTATCACTCTGCAAGTTCCCTGTTAGTATAGAATTCACTATGGGTTGAAATGATACATACCTGAACGGACTTTAGAAGAGGTGAAAATCGTTATGGGTTGAAATGATAGACCCAAACGATTTTCATTTGAATTGAATTTGGGATTTACGGGTCGAAATAATATCTACCCATATGTATTTAAATTTATGGATTGAAATGATAAATATCCGTATCACTTGACCATAGATAGGAAATTATATACAGACACAGTTGGTCCATATATAAATATTTTGGAAATAAATTCTATGGTTTTGGAAAGAAATATATGGTTTTAATAAATGTTGATTCTTAAATTTTTATATATAAATGGTAATGATATATATAGATTTAATAATGATATTTAATTTAATTAAGATGGATTTAATACATATAATATGTTAAGTATAAAAATTTATATTTCAAAATAGATTTTGGTAATAATTTGAATAAGTTAAGGTTGGGAAGATAATTTGAATTTAGTTGAAATTGTATTCATTAAAGAATTTTATTTAATTAAACCAATTTGAAACTTATTGAAATTGAGATTTAAGATATGATTTATAACTTGGGTTTGATTTAAATAATTTAATGAATATTTCTTGTTTAAATAAATTTAAGGAAATATTTAGTAAAGATGAAATTTAAGGCTAGTTAAATGATATTGAATTTATTAAATGAATATTCCCTGATTAAATAATAATAAAGTTAAATCAAGAGCTATATGAAACTGTTAAATTTAACTTTGAAAATGTTGAATATTAAAGCTTTGAAATATATTGAAAAATTAAATGGTATATTTAGAACTGAATTGAATTGATGAATTGAGCTTTGAATAAATTTGAAATTGGAATTTGGGTGGATGTGAAGCAATTTGTGAGACTTAAGGAAATTATAAATACTTACTTTTAAATTATTTAACCTATATATATACTATTTTGGAAAATAGATATATTTGAAATGAAATGATATTTTGGTTTTGAAGTATAAATTAATTTGGAATGACCACGGTGTTATAGTGTATATTTCCACCTTGTAGATAGTTCCGCAGATCCTTAGAGGATGGTTATCCCAAACATCCTTTAAGTTACTTGTATTGCAGTTGATATTTCACTTGAGTTGGATTTATATAAGAATGTTAATCCTGACTCGAGTGTTTTGTGTTTTGCTTTACGCTCGGGTCAGACCGAGTGATACAGCATTTGAGACTCATCTTTGGAGTTTGGAGCTTCCTTTGGAGATCCAACTATCGCCTCAGCTTTCAGCTCTTCTAGTTGATTTGTTCAGAGAAGTCATCTGTTGTACTGGAGACTTCACTGCATTTGAGATATTCTGTTGTATTTTATTTCTAACTCTGATGTTTATATAGTAGCTTCATGAACTACTATTTTTATCTATTCCGCTACGTATTATTGTATTACTCTGTGTCTGTGATTCTGTGACTGATATATTTACTGTATATGCTGAGTTTTGCCAAATTTAAATTAACAATCCACTGTTTTGAAGTATTCGAGTCTGACATGTGTGGATTTATTGTCGATTTGAATGGTCCAAAATAGTGGGTCGTTACATAACTATAAGTTATTATTGAAATGGAACTTGAATTAAATGGAATTGGATTTGAATTTGTAATAGCTTGATAAAATGAATATAGACTTGAGTATGGAAATAAAAGTTGAAGGTAATCTAGAATGAATTAAGGGAAAGTAAGCTTAAAGTTTGAAATGGAAATCCAAATTTGAATTATAAAATGGATTTAGACTCAAGCCAGCTAAATGAAGTAATTTTTGAAATAAAAATCTAATTGTGAAGTGGGAAATGGAAGTAACTAATTAGATAAATTACTTAGTAAATTGAAATTGAATGTGGAATTTGAGTTATAAATGGAATTCAACTTAAGTAACTAATTTATGAGATGTGTCATACATAAATTGGCATGGATTGGTTAGTTGTTGAATATAAAAATTGAGAAAACAAGATTTTGTGAATAAATTGAAGATGGATTAATAACAAGTTGATAAATTAATTTGGAATCAATTTAAAATAGCTATAAACTGGAATGGTTATTTTATTAAATGAATATCAGCGAATTTGCATAAAAGAAAAAAATTGTCATTTGACGCAAACAGAAGTAAATAAAATTATGTAAATAAATGGTAAGTGAATAAATTGATTTAGAATCAATTTGAAATGAATATGGGTATAATATGTGTTGATACGAATTGAATGCTTATAAATAAGTGGTAAAGCATTTGGAATTGTATAAATGGCATATAAATTGAATTGGAAGTTAAAGATTAAGTGTTGGGACCTTTTAATTGCATATACATTCTAAATATACATGTAATAGCATGCATTGCTTATGAAATTCATGTGTTTAACTAGTTAAATGAATGAAATGTTATTAAATTTCATATTTTTGGGACTTCCTTGTTTAAATTGAGTAAGTACAGGTACAAGAAGATCATTTGGCTTGATTTTGGTTGCGCGATTGCATATAAATTGAGCGAGCTTGCTTAATAACGCTAAAATAAGGTACGCTGATTAATTTAGCACGCGGAAATAAAAATATTGATATATATTGTGTTTCTGGCCATGAAAGCCAATGTATATCTTTTTATCATTTTTGTCATTTCGCAAAAGGCTCTCTGTACAAAGGAGACTGCCAAAAAATTTTAGAAATTTAGGGTGTTAGAAAAATTTTGAAACTTTTTGGAAAATTTTTGTTAACCAAAATTTATTTCGAATTGTAATTGAAATAAGGGATTTTGGTTTAGAAATGGAAACTAAATGTTTTGTATGGAACTAAAAGATTTAGAAAAGTGAAATATCGAGTTTTAACTAAGTGGGTTTGGAAAAGTTATTGGGTTTGGAGCATTTTTCCTACCTTGGCAATTTCAGGGACGAAATTCTTTTAAGGGGGAGGAATGTAAGGACACGGAATTTTCCGTCGTTTGATTTGGAATATTTAAATGGACTTAAAATGTTGGATTTGGGATATGAATTGATTTTTGAATATGAAGATTTTTGTTGAAATTATAGAATGAATTTAAATTTCAAATATAACGATTTGTCGTAATACGAAAATGGTAAATAATTAAAACCGAGTTGAATATGAATCGAAAATGATTTCTAATGTCGATATAAATTCTATTTGAATTAGAATTGAGTCAGTAAGTTATTAAAACTGGAATTTCAAGTGATTTCATCAATTTTTGAAATCGTCAATTTAATCGGCGCGTTAAAATAGCGATCCGGGGCACAGTCTTAGAATTCGACGAAACCAGTTCCATTAGATCCGTAATAGTGTATTATTATCGGATTTCCATTTCCGTAGAGTCTGGAGTTACCGTTTGGTCATGCGGGATAGAAAGCGTTGAAATTAATATTGAAAAATTAATTTAATAATTGGATTCAAAAAGCTATCTTCTACATACGATCAAATTATGCCTCGAGACTTGTTCCATTGCATTTGGAATATGGGTATAATATTAGGAACGCCAGGCGGCACGCCTCGATAGGAGTTTGGGATTTTAATTTATTATTAACGAGATATTTTTGAATCTAATAATATTATAAACCAAATCAAAGTCAACCTTTAGCCGACCTAGCACTCTCGAGCCACCCTACATCTGATCGGACCGCTCCCCTTCATTTTAAATCGCGACTTTCCTTTTATTTCTTCCTCATGTCGAGCAGAACAAATCAAAAAATAAACAACCACAATCGAGTCTCGAGTTCGCTGGGAGGCGCGTCATGAGGAGAAGCGGAGCCACGAGTGAAGGTCGGGAGGCTCAAACGATAGGTACGATTTGGGGGCGCGACTGTTGCGTTCACATGCGCACGAGCTAGAGGCGATGCAGGCAGCGGCGCGATGGCGTTAGGATGGCGATGATGGAAGGAGGGCGATGGGGGCAGGCTACGTTGAAGAGATGATGGACTCCGATCAACTCTAGTGACGTGGACAAGGGTTTGAGGTTGCATGTTTTGGTTCGTGCATAACCTGGATGCGTGAGGGAAGGTATTAAGGGTAATTAATAAAGTTAATTACTATATTTAGAAAAGATTAATTATTTTATTTAAAATCAAAAGTTTAAAATGTATAAATTTGTCATACGAGGTCGAAATCAAATAAAACAAGCGGCAACGGATTCGTATCGATGGGTGCTACGAAACAAAAGTAGTTTGGGGTTTTTCGGAGTCCACTGGAATTTTAGATTAAATCAAATGTGATTAAATTAAATTGAAAATCTGGATGCTTGGCAAATTAAATATCAAGGTGAGTAAATCTCACTTATTTTGGATTACTGGATTTAATTTATAACAATTAAAAAATTAATTATTGGATGATTGGTTGGATTGATATATTATTATCAGTTGAATGTTATATTATATATAGTAGTATATATATTAGTAGTTGGGAATATTCCCGCCGATTGTAGCTGATGAGAAACTATGTGCACAACATAATAGCGGATGACCCTATATTACAATGATATCCCGCCTCAAAGCGGGATTGGTATTTTATGTTATATAACATTTGTGGATGCAGGGAAACATGTTGGAGGAATCTAACTGGATCCCTCAAATATATTGATTGTTTTTCATATATAGTGATATACGATGTGATTTGATAATTTGTTATGGATTGTTGTGTGATTTGATTTATTGGATGTTATAGTAACACTGGCCCTAATTTTTGATATTTTAAATACCATAAATATTATTTTTGAATTTGAAGGAATTAAAAGGAGATTTTAGATATAAAAATATTTATTTAATCGATTTGATTTGGGTTTCTACATAACTATCAGTAAAATGTTTCAAATAGAGATTTTTGAAATAATTTATATAAAGGATTTTTAATAGTGGATTTTAAATGATATTTTTGAAGATATGGAAAAGAAGTTAAACTCGATATTTAAAATAGGTTTGTATAATAAATGGGATTTTAAAGAAATGGATTCATAAATGAAATTTTATAAATGAGATTTTTAACGACCCGTAAATTTCCAATAATTAAATTTATTAATTAGTAAGTTTTGGAATTTAATGTTCTGAAAAATTAAAAATTTAAGATTTAATAATGAGAGAAATAACTAGAATGTAATGTTAGTAATCTTAATTTAAGGCAATTGACAACTATTTTAATGCAATTTCAATTTATTATTATGATTGTAAAAGTTAAATTTGGTTATAAATTACAAATAAGTAAATAAACCAAATGTTGTAATAAACGGTGAAATTGTATGTTCGTCTCTAACCGGAATAACAAATGTTGAATTTGAATAAAAGATGGAGTGAATGTTTTAATGAAAGAATAACATAAGTTGTTATTTGAAATGCATCTTGGAGAAGTTGATTTTCAATAAGATAAAACATTTACTTTGTAAATAGTATGTAAATTTTGTTGTATATGAAATTTTATAAAACATGTTTGAAGTGGTATAAATGAAAAGAAAATAATGTTTTATAATTAGAATTTGTTTGAAATTAGTAATGAAATGAATTGTAATTAGATTAATTGAAATGTTTCAATCAAAAGGAAACATAAATGAAACTGTAATGAATGAGTTAATATAGGAACTTACATTTTGTGTTAATATGAAATGAACATTTTAATTAAGATAAATTGCATGTTTTGAGACGTATAAAAATAAAATTTTCATTTGGAATAAGTATGGTTTTGGAAGAAAAATTGGATTTTAGAATAATATACATATAAACACGCTTATTAGTATTCAAATTTTAAAATATATCAGAGGGTTCAAGGTGTATAAGTGTTGTTAAATGAATTAGAAATTACCTTTTATTAACAATTGTACATTAATTACACATGTTCACAAATATTTATTTTTCCATTTCATACATGGTTAAAAATTTAAATTTGTTGCATTAATGTGACCGTTACAGTAAAAAAAAGTAAATCATTTTATAATGCATAGATAGATATATATTTATTAATTAATAAAATTGGTTTGAGTAACATAAATAAATGAATAGATTGATTGGTTGATTAATTGATTGATTGATTGTTAATTGATTGATTGCATTAATGGAGTGTGGGCATATATTAACGTAAAACGAATGTTTTAATAGAGAAGTAAATGATAAATATGTGTATATTTGGGTTTGTTGAAATGAATTAATAGGTGGAAGTTTTGGGATTTAGAACCCAAAGGTTTGTTTACAGTATATAAGTGGTCCCTTCATTTACTTTACATTTATTATCACATCCACGTTCTCTTTCTTTTCATTTTCAAGTTCTTCGTGTAGGTTTCATTTGAGCATCCATTTAATTGTTATATTACTCATTCGTTTCTTATTAATTAATAGTTGCTTCATTTGATTTATTAATAATTAATAATTTCCGCATTCTTTTCATTTGTTTCTCATTTGTTCATTTGCCCCTTTCAAGTGCTTTACCTGAAGCTTTTTCCATTTCTTTTTTTCCATTTTTAATATGAACATCCAAATTAATTATTTGTAAGTAAACCTCGAACTCATGTTTGTAACCAATAATGTTAATAGATATGTTTGAATTACAATTTAAAGGAAAACAATTGGATTAACTATCTTCGCATTAATCAACGTACGTTTTGAAATTTAATTATTGGAATTAATAGCAATTAAAATCTTTCCATTAATAAGAAATAGAAGTGATTTGTAATTAATTAATAACTTACGTTTTGTGTTAAAAATATAATAATTATTTTAATGAGAAATATTAAGTTAATTGGTGTGTTCAATATTATTAATTGTGTGTAAAAAAGATGATTAAATTAATATATATTTATGTGTATATTTGGAGTTAATGAATTGTATTGAAGGGAATATACGTTTTAAAATTAAATTTCAAAAGTTGTTTGCAGTATACTAATTCTTCCATTCTCATTAATTTATTACCTTACTTTATTCTTCCGCCATCTCACGTTTTCGTTGACCTCTCTCTTTTGCATATTTCATTCCATTTGTTGTTTCACTTTTTGCCATAAATTGAATTATTAATGAGGCTTTACTTTGCATTTGAAATGAAATGTGTATGTGCATTAATTCATGAATTCATTTACATACACTATTCGCTCATGCATGCATTTATTTCCCTTTAGAAAAAAAACTTTTCACCTAGCACGTCTGTCTAAACTGAATTAAATGCTCTATATTTTCTTTGTGTAATGAATAGTCTTAAATATATTAGAATTTCATATTCCACTATTCACATTCATTAATATTTTCATTTATTTATCTTCTCAGATTTCGACCATCCATTTCTTTTATTTATTTCTATTACTTCTTTTATTAATACATGCCTCTTTTGGTTTTCCTGTAAGTTTCATTTATTTACACGTGAGCTTTGCCTTGAAACGTTTCCTGTTAATGAAACTAATTGAGGTAGCACACGTTATGAAATTTTATACCAAATTTTTTCTTGCTTTATAAACATGTCTTTTAAAATTCAAATGTGTATCTTTCATTCTTTATTTAATACCTGCCACATTTCTTTTCTCATTTTTGTTTGTTTCTTCATTTTCGGTTGTTCTTTCTTCTTTTCTCTGCCTGAGTTTGATTTTATATTATATATATAATTTTTGTTTAACCTTTCTTCACCTCCCTTTTTCCTCCCTCCTTCTTCTTCATTTTCTTCTCTTTTCCAAACAAAAATTTCTTTAAATCTACATTATTATTTTTTCTTCTTCTTCGCCTTTTCAAAATTTCTCCTTCAAATTTAGATTATACAAACTTCTCTGTCTCCTCCAAAACCTTCAAATATATTAAAAAAAAACAAGAAAGAAAATCAAAGTTAAAAGAAAGAAAGTAGTGCCAGATCCGAACCTAATTAGAGGAAGGAAAGCTAAAAATGTGAGTGATTTAACCCACTCACACAATACTAAAATTTCCATTGCAAGTTAAATAAAATTTACAATGAGATATATAAATTTTTTTATTGTTGTTTGTTGGTTTAAATTGACATTTAAATTGATATTGAATCTGAATTTACATTAAATTAAATTGACATTTAATTTTATATTGGGATTTTACTGATTATTAAAACCTCGATATTGATAACTATTAATTGTTGTAATATATTGGTTGATTTGGATGTTGTCTGAAATGGATGCTTATTGATTGATATGTTGGATGTAGGGTTGTTTATTTATTTTAATATGTCCCCATTATCACCGTGTATATTATCGACATCATTTAAATGGTCATCTAAATCATTTAAGAATTGGATAACTAAGACATTTAAATTATGGGTTGAAATGATGTATGCCCATACAATTTCTTAAATTTGGATTATGTATTGGAATTAAATTATTTGAAAGGTTTAAGTTTTAATTTAAACTTCGGATTTATTTTAATTAAAGTGATTAAAATTTGTACTTTGAATTATTTGAAATCCCTTAAATAATTATATTCACGTTGTAAACCTGATAGGAGGTGGAAAATCCCATAACATCTCTGAAGCCATTGCACTCACATTTTATTTGAGATTGATTTGACTTACATAGGAATTTTTTTAGTTCTAACTCGAGTGTATTGATTTTCATTATGCTCGGGTCAGCCTGAGTTTTTCAGTGTTGAAGACATTATTCTGGAGGACGAAAATGGAGTTTAGTATTATATTATTATTTTATTCCACTACATCATGTTGTTCCATCGCCTTATTTTATTATTATTCATGTTGTATGTATAACTCTGATATATTGTAAAAGTGTAATCAAATGTTATTTGTAGAACAGCTTCATGAACTGTTTATTTGATTATTATATTTTGTCATTCCGCTGTGAGATTTTGTTTTTTGTTTTTCCTTTTTTCCTCTTATTTTCTTATTTACCCCATTAACAATCCTCCCTTTTGAATGGTTTGAGTTGACATGTGTGGTTTATTATCGATTTAAACCATAAAAAGGTGGGTCGTTACAGTTGGTATCAGAGCTTTGGTTTAGACATACCTTAGCCAGTTGGGGTTAACTCATTAGAGATAGGGTAGTAATATCCTAGAATAAGTTTGTTTGAGTGTGTGTGTGTGTGTGCATGTATTTGTTAGTGTTATAAAAATGTTTTATATAATTTTTGAAATGAAATAATTTTCCTAATATTATATGTTATATATAAAGGAAAATTTTATAATTAATATAGTTATTTGTAATGTGTTTGATTTGTGAAATGGTAATATTTAATTATTATCATTTACTGTTGATTTCTTGTATTTAGTCAGTTTATAACCATTGGCTAATTATTGTTGATTTAATTTATGGACCAAACACTAGTTCAGTATTGGTGTATTAAAGAGAATAAAATGAATAATTAGGATATTTGGTTATGAACTTGAAATGTTTGGTTGTGACTGTTGTTGTTTGTTGATTGGTAGTTTCAACTATTGAAATAAAATGGAACATCTAGATATTTTGGATAGTCGAAACTTCTGAATTAATATATGAGTTGAAATGTATAAATTTTGTTGAATTATGCAGTTGAATTAGGTAACCTTAAATTGAAAGCAAGTGAAACAAGGTTAAATTTTTTATATCTATGTTAGTAAATGAATAAAATTGTTGTATACATTATTGGCATGTAATGTAATAATATACAAGTGTGAACTTTAAGCCTTGGCATGTTTAATTCGAAATTGTGATCAAGGAAAAGTCGTAAATGAGATTTAAAAAAAAGTGTTATTAACTTAACTAAATTTATGAAATGTGGCATAAATAAATTTGAAAAGTAAGTGAAAACTAATTGGATAAACGAATTTGAACTAAAAGTGAAATGATTTTTAATAAAGTCACGACTTGTAAATTGTTTATGAAATAAATGGATGTTGCAATAAATGTAGTATTAAATGAGAAATTTTACATGTGAAATTGAATTTAATTTAAAAATAAAGAGAAATACAAGCAATGATATGAGAATGAATATATTAATGTTTTATATTAAATGAAGAAATTCTGTGAAACAAATATTAAAGTATGAAGTGATATTTATGTTAATCAATGAGATTAATAATGAATTTAAATCAAAATGAAATGGTGACAAAATGTAACAACCCGCATATCTATCGATTTTTTTTTAATTATTTAAATATTTTATCGTTAGTCGGATGTTAGTCCAAAAAGCTACTTTTTGCATACGATCAAATTAGGACTCGAGACCACCCCCATTGGGTTCAAAATGACGATTGCGATCTTTTTGAGTGTAAACTTCGATATGTTTGGAGATAGTGAAATTTTCGTCACTTTTCCCGCTTGAGACTTTGGTTTGGACTGCACTCCCTTAGTTCAGCCCAACCCTCTTCCTCACTTCATTCACCCTTTGTTTTAACATTCAAGCTTCATCAAAAATGGTGGTGGGAAGTGGAAATTAAAACTCCAAACTCCAATTCTATTGCAAATCCGAGATTCAACTCCAAATTCAAGTAGAAGATAGTGGATTCAAGCTTTGGATTGCTTCTCCTTGCTTTCAATCTCCATCTTCATCAAATTCCGTGAAAAGGTGAGATTTTTGATCTCACATCTTGCCTATATCTATCTTGGACTGTTGGGAATGATCCCCTATTGCATTTGCATCAACATTTGCATTTGGTTTGGATTGGATTGGCGAAAAACTCCAAAATTTAGTGGTTTTGGTGAAAAACTGCTACTAGGTCGTCCAGGCTGCTAGCTCGCGTGTTGAAAATTCTCCAACTTCTT
Source organism: Allium fistulosum (assembly GCA_030737815.1). Lineage (NCBI taxonomy): Eukaryota > Viridiplantae > Streptophyta > Magnoliopsida > Asparagales > Amaryllidaceae > Allium > Allium fistulosum. The sequence continues at coordinate 501,089,070 of CM060901.1, forward strand.
AGGTCGTTGCCGACCTATAATCTCCAAGCAAAATGATAAGTCGTCCACGAGTTAACATCTTAGGTCGTCCCCGAGTTAGGACTTAGGTCGCTTGCGTGCTTAGGTCGTTTTGGCTTAGGTCGCAGGGAAATAAGTCGTAGGTCGAAACAGCTTTAAGTCTTAGGTCGTTGCCAACCTAAAATTCCAAGGCAAACCACTAAGTCGCTCGAATTTTGTTAAGTCTTAGGTCGTTGCCGACCTAAAATCCCCAGGCAAAACGTTAGGTCGTTGCCGACCTATAATCTCCAAGCAAAACGTTAGGTCGTTGCCGACCTATAATCCCCCAGGCAAACTTTAGGTCGCTCGCACTGGCTTATCTCGTAGGTCGTCTCCGACCTAAGCTTCCTTTCCATAAGTCGTTCGCGAGTCAAATGTTAGGTCGTCTCCGACCTAACGCCCTCTTCACCTTAGGTCGTAGCTCGTAAGTCGCTCGACCCTGCTAAGTCTTTAAGTCGCTCGAGTTAGGTCGGCCAGTATATCTCGTAGGTCGTCTCCGACTTATCCTCCAGTTAAGTCGTTCGACCCTCTAGGTCGTTCGAGTTAGGTCGTTGGACCATTTACCTTAGGTCGCTTGACCTTAATTCGTAGGTCGTCTCCGACCTATGCCCCACTAAGTCGCATCCCACTTAGGTCGGCCAGTATATCTCGTAGGTCGTCGCCGACCTTACACTTGGTCTTTTTAGTTCGCGATTTCCTTAGGTCATATGACCTATTTTTCCTTAGGTCGCTGGACCGCTTGCCTTCACTAGGTCGAACCCCGTATTACTCTGCATAGGCAATCTCATCTGAAAAACATTTGTCAGAATTTCTACTTTGATGGTTTTGGGACTGACTTCTTTGGACTTTACTCACGTCTTCGAACGTGAATTGATTTGTTTCTACCATCGTTTTATGACTTGTCACTTTAAAGATATATGAAGGTTTCAATACTAATAGTAAATATCAAAACTCTTTCATCAAAGCTATTTCAACACTATTTTAAATATCAAAAGTTCGTTTTCTCAAACCGATTTTCAATCTACTAGTATATACAAGCCTTTACTTCACTCGAATGAGAAATCGACTTAAACGACTTAGTAAAACGGGTGGTATGAAACGCTTGCGTTCACTTCGTCGGTTAGCTCTTGGACTTGTTCGATTGAATCCCTTTTGTGACAATTTCCTAGTGAAGATTTACAGCTTGTTCGTAAATATTTAAGTTAAGCAAGTGGTTATGGGACATGAAGCTAAACTCATATATTTACTAGCTTGGTGTGATTGACACTTCCTTATGATCATGATGATCATTTTTGTGATTTAGACTAGCGATTGAGCGATGTCTCTTTGTCTACGTGGGAGACTATACCCCGATTATGTGATGTTTCGCCATCACATTTCCTACGGTCTTCGGGCCATTCCTGTGTGAAAATTTAATGGATAGCTTCCATGAGATATCTTCTCGTCATGTGTTTACGCGTAGGTGAGTTTTCATGCTCCCATTCATGTGTTAGGCCTCCCCCCTTTTTTATGTGTTTTCTGGATTTCTGATGATGATTTCTGGAATTTTGTGCTTCACCAATTTTCATGATTTTCATTGATATGATATCAGTTTTTGTGCATTGGTGAATTCATGTGTTATTGACTTGTTATGAATACAAGTTTAGGGTATGATACCCTACCTTATCTTTGAGAAGATTCTTGTGATATTTATTAATCTTTTGTTGATTATCATTTACATACTTATAGTAGTATGTCGTAATAGTTATTTCATGTTCATGTCATGCCATTTACTTTATACCATATCATCTGATATTTATAGTTAGACTGATCCGTTTATTATTTTCTTATAAATAATACTCGGGTCAGACCGAGATGTTACAGGTGCTTCTGCTTGACTTCTCTTCAGGATATTTCTGACTTTTGGCTAACTACATAGATTTGTAGTTTTTTGGATGTACACCTTTGAGATATAGACTCTATGTTGTGTACTTATTCTTTTGTATAGCACGTGATGCTATTCTTTTGTATTATCGTGGATCTTTCTGACCACTACTCTGATGTACACTTTCATGTGTTATATATTTATTCATATCTTCTTCCGCCTTTGTGATATGGATGTCTGTGACTGATTTATGTTATGATTATTTCTATGTTTGTTTTCCGAAGATTATATATAGCCACCGTGTGATAGCTTTGTGTTTGTATCGGTATGTCGGATTTCCTCCTTAAAAGATATGCATTCTATTCTATCTGACGTATCGGTGCTCGCACAAAGAAGTTACATGGATGGTCGCTCCTCCACAGCCTTATTCTCCGCGCTAATTGACAGCACTACATAGTAGTGTTCTTGGTTAGCGTGGGTATAGAGGTGGGGCTTCACAGCTTGGTATCAGAGCCAAACTTCGGAACAATGTAGAATAACTTAACAAGGATCATCGTCCTAAGTCCACCTTAGGAGTTGTGTTTCAGGATTTAGTTCGAGTCTTCGAACCGATTTATCCTATTTTCTTTATGATTCCTTGTTTCATCATTCAAGATTGCTTGATGTTCATTAGTGAATAACCTTCTTCTTTCTCTTCTTTCTTTCTAAAGGAAGAGGATGTCAAGACCAGGCCGTCCCAGAGCTGGGACATCTACTGCGGCTCCTCGAGATGGAGTTTTTATGACAACTCAACAGCTTCTTGAGTTAGTGACGAATGCCCAAGCAGCTGGAGTTAACCCGGAACCTACTCATCCAAAGTCGGGATTTGCACGGTTGTGCAGCGACTACACCAATTTGGGTGGGAAGCCCTTCAAAGGTTCCGAACCTATTATCGAGGTTCAAGCTTGGTTAAAATCATGCGATCGAATTTTCTCTCGCATGAACCTTATCGACCTGCACCGCGTTCAAGTGGCTTCCAGTATGCTCTAAGAGAGAGCATTGGATTGGTATGAACTTCTCACTTCCGAAATTAATGAAGCGGACCTCACTTGGGAGCACTTCCGAGAACGCTTCGAATCGAAATTCGTACCCGAGGCTGAAAAGGTAACATTGGCTCGGCGATTTATTGACCTTGTTCAAGGTCAGGCTTCTGTGGCGGACTACGTCGCATCATTCGAATCCCTTTCCAAATATGGGGTCGAATATATAAATACTCCACTAAAGAAGAACCAGAGGTTCGTTTATGGCTTAAACAAAAGCCTCAAGAAGCCATTACTTCTGAAGTTAGAAGTTTCTTTCGACCAAATTGTAGATATCGCTCTTCGCCTTGAAGAGGCTGATAGAGAAAGTGATGTTGAAGTAGTAGCTTCCAAACCCAGCTTTAACAACAAAAAGAGGCCCAACAAATTTAAAGGCCCTTACCCGAACAAAAAGGGTAAACAAGCAGCTCCTGCTGCAAAGACTTTTTCCTCTGATGATAACAAATGCTTCAACTGTGGAGCTAAGGGCCATTTTTCTAACAAGTGTCCAAAGCCCCGCTCTTGCCGCTACTGTAAAGGCACAGATCATTATATGCACCAATGCAAAAGGCTTCAACAGAAGGAGGGAAAGCTTAATGTGGCTCAAGCCCCTGGTAACACATCTCGCCGTCAAGGTATGTCACATTCTGTCCTTGATGGCATTATATTATTTCATGATCAACCTATTAGAGTTCTCTTTGATACGGGTGCATCCCATTCTTTTATATCAAAAGAACTTGTCGATACTTTTTCTTTAAGTGTTACTGCTTTAATGACTTCATTAAGAATTGCGAATCCGGTTGGTGGATCCGCGACTCTTAGTTTACTTTGTAAAGACGTAGAGATTATTTTATGTGATTTTTCTTTCCTAGCCGATTTGCATGTCATGCGTTACTTAGGCTTTGGAATGATTTTGGGTATGGATTGGCTTACTCGTTATGAAGCTCATATCCTATGTCCTGAGCGGACTATTTATCTCCGTCATCCGCAATCTGTTAATCAGATTTCTATTATTCTTAAAGATTCGGATTCCGCTTTAGTTGCATCATTATATTCTTTAAATCCTCGTGACGATGACAATGATGATGAGGAGGATGTCATTTCTCGTATTCGCATCGTTCGTGAATTTTCCGACATCTTTGAGCCCGTTTTAGGATTACCACCTAAACGAGCAATTGAGTTCAAAATTAATCTTTTACCTGGAGCTCAACCTATTACTCGTCCTCCTTATCGCATGTCTAATAAGGAGAATGAGGAGATGCGCAAACAACTATCCGAGTTGGAGACGAAGCAACTTATTCGCTCTAGTTCCTCGCCTTGGGGAGCTTCAGCTATTTTCGTAAGTAAGTCCGATGGTACACTTAGGCTTTGCGTCGACTACCGCAAGCTTAATGATCTTACTATTAAGAATAAATATCCATTGCCTCGGATTGATGATCTGTTTGATCAACTCACTGGTGCTAGAGTATTTTCACAATTGGACTTGGCTACCGGTTTTCATCAGCTTCGTATTGCAGAGGATAGTATTCCTTTGACTTCGTTCCGTACGCGATATGGATCTTATGAATGGCTAGTTATGCCATTCGGTTTAACGAATGCTCCGGCTTATTTCGTTGACCTTATGAATAGAGTTTTCAAAGATTTTCTCGATCGGTTTGTTCTCATCTTTATTGATGATATTCTTGTGTTTTCTAAAACCGAGGAGGAACACGAAAAGCATCTTCGAATTGTATTGGAAACTCTTAGGAGCAATCAACTAAAAGCAAAATTTTCTAAATGCCATTTTTGGCAATCTAGTGTGAAATTTCTCGGTCATATTATTTCTGAATCCGGAATATCAGTGGATCCTTCAAAGATTGAAGCGATTCAAAATTGGAAGAGACCGGAGAGCGTGACTGAAATCCATAGTTTTCTCGGATTGGCTGGTTATTACCGCCGTTTTATAAAAGACTTTTCTAAGATTGCCGTTCCTCTTACTGGCTTAACAAAGAAAGGCGTTAAATACATTTGGTCAGACAAATGTGAAACTTCTTTTCAGAAATTAAAAGAACTCCTTTCTGATGCTCCTATTCTTATTATTCCCGAAGGGAATCAAGACTTTGTCGTTTACACCGATGCTAGTCGCGTTGGTTTGGGTGCCGTTCTTATGCAAAAAGAACGTGTTATTGCTTATGCTTCTAGGCAATTGAAGCCGGCTGAGACTAGATATGCACACATGATTTAGAACTCGCGGCTATCGTTTTCGCCCTTCGAATTTGGCGACATTATCTTTTGGGAGAAAAGTTTATACTTTATACTGATCATAAGTCTTTGAAATATTTATTTTCTCAAAAGGAACTTAATTTGCGTCAACAGCGTTGGCTCGAATTTCTTGCCTCTTATGATCTTGACATTCTTTATACTCCCGGAAAGGGGAATCGTGTTGCCGACGCACTTAGTCGAAAACAACAAGCGGTTGTTTCCATGATGATATCTGAATGGAACGATCTCGAACTTTTATCCACTTGTGAAATTCGAGATCGCGTTTCCGATTTGTGTTCATCTCTTGTTTTATGTAGCCTTGAGGCTCGTCCTTCTTTATTAGACCGCATTCTTGAAGCTCAACAGCTAGATCCTGAATTGGCTTTGCTTTGCCAAAATCTTAAGGATAAAACCGATATTGAAGGTTTGAAAGACTTTGATGTCGATTCTCGTGGCGGCATTCGAAAATTTGGTAGATTGATCGTACCAAATATTAGTGATCTTCGTAGAGACGTTCTAGAAGATTCTCATCGTTCCAAGTATTCCATTCATCCTGGTAGCAGTAAAATGTACGCTGATATGAAGCGACTTTATTATTGGGAGGGAATGAAATCTGATATCGCTAACTTTGTTAAGTGTTGCATGACTTGCCAACTTGTTAAGGCTGAACATCAAAGGCCCGGTGGGATATTGCAACCATTGGAAATTCCAGTATGGAAGTGGGATCAAATTTCCATGGATTTTATAGATGGCCTTCCCCGTTCTCGTTTGGGTCATAATAGCTTATGGGTGATTGTTGATAGACTTACTAAATCCGCCCATTTTATTCCTGTTCGGTCAAACCGAACCGTTCCTCTTCTGGCCAAACTCTTTGTCAAAGAAATTGTTAAACTGCATGGAGTTCCTTCTTCCATTGTTAGTGATCGGGATCCATTGTTTACTAGTGGATTCTGGAAGAGTCTTCAAAAAGCTTTGGGAACGAAGCTTAATTTTAGCACCGCTTATCATCCCCAGTCCGATGGACAAACTGAGCGTGTGAATCAAACACTTGAAGATCTTCTTCGTGCTTGTGTTCTTGACTTTGGTGGAAGTTGGGAAGATCATATTTCACTTGTTGAGTTTTCCTATAATAACAGCTTCCAATCTAGTATTGGTATGGCTCCTTTTGAGGCACTCTATGGAAGGCCATGCCGATCTCCTTCTTGTTGGCTTGAGGCCGGTGAGAAACTGGTTTTAGGACCAGACTATATTCGAGATTCCACAGAAAAGATTGAACTTATTCGACATAGGATGAAAGAAGCCCAGAGTAGACAAAAATCCTATGCCGATAACCGAAGAAGGAAATTAGAATTTTCTGTTGGTGATCTTGTTTTTATTCGTGTTTCACCAATGAAGGGTGTTGTACGTTTCAGTCGATCGGGAAAGTTAGCGCCTCGATATATTGGGCCATTTCCTATCACTGAACGTATTGGTTCCATGGCTTATCGCCTTTCTTTACCGGCTCAGTTTTCTGCTATGCATGACGTGTTTCACGTTTCTCAATTACGGAAGTGCCTTCGGGATTCCGATTCTACTCTTGAGCCCGGTGTTGTGGAAGAGATTGAAGTTTCACCTAATTTAACTTATGAGCAGCATCCTGTTCGAATTATTGCTTCGGAGATCAAACGGCTTCGAAATAAAGATGTTCCGCTTGTTAAAGTTCAATGGTCCTCAAATCCTAAGGATTGCTCTTGGGAAACTAGAGAATTCATCGAGCGTACACATCCGGAATTGCTTTCTCCTGCTCTTTAAGGTAAACTTCTTAATTCCAATTTCTTTTTGTGTTAATATGCTTTTTGGTTGTTACTTTTTATTTCCACCATATATATTGCGAGGACGCAATTTCTTTAAGGAGGGGAGTCTGTAACAACCCGCATATCTATCGATTTTTTTTTAATTATTTAAATATTTTATCGTTAGTCGGATGTTAGTCCGAAAAGCTACTTTTTGCATACGGTCAAATTAGGACTCGAGACCACCCCCATTGGGTTCAAAATGACGATTGCGATCTTTTTGAGTGTAAACTTCGATATGTTTGGAGATAGTGAAATTTTCGTCACTTTTCCCGCTTGAGACTTTGGTTTGGACTGCACTCCCTTAGTTCAGCCCAACCCTCTTCCTCACTTCATTCACCCTTTGTTTTAACATTCAAGCTTCATCAAAAATGGTGGTGGGAAGTGGAAATTAAAACTCCAAACTCCAATTCTATTGCAAATCCGAGATTCAACTCCAAATTCAAGTAGAAGATAGTGGATTCAAGCTTTGGATTGCTTCTCCTTGCTTTCAATCTCCATCTTCATCAAATTCCGTGAAAAGGTGAGATTTTTGATCTCACATCTTGCCTATATCTATCTTGGACTGTTGGGAATGATCCCCTATTGCATTTGCATCAACATTTGCATTTGGTTTGGATTAGATTGGCGAAAAACTCCAAAATTTAGTGGTTTTGGTGAAAAACTGCTACTAGGTCGTCCAGGCTGCTAGCTCGCGTGTTGAAAATTCTCCAACTTCTTAGGTCTTTGCCGACCTATAATCTCCAGGCAAAATGATAAGTCGTCCACGAGTTAACATCTTAGGTCGTCCCCGAGTTAGGACTTAGGTCGCTTGCGTGCTTAGGTCGTTCTGGCTTAGGTCGCAGGGAAATAAGTCGTAGGTCGAAACAGCTTTAAGTCTTAGGTCGTTGCCGACCTAAAATTCCAAGGCAAACCACTAAGTCGCTCGAATTTTGTTAAGTCTTAGGTCGTTGCCGACCTAAAATCCCCAGGCAAAACGTTAGGTCGTTGCCGATCTATAATCTCCAAGCAAAACGTTAGGTCGTTGCCGACCTATAATCCCCCAGGCAAACTTTAGGTCGCTCGCACTGGCTTATCTCGTAGGTCGTCTCCGACCTAAGCTTCCTTTCCATAAGTCGTTCGCGAGTCAAATGTTAGGTCGTCTCCGACCTAACGCCCTCTTCACCTTAGGTCGTAGCTCGTAAGTCGCTCGACCCTGCTAAGTCTTTAAGTCGCTCGAGTTAGGTCGGCCAGTATATCTCGTAGGTCGTCTCCGACTTATCCTCCAGTTAAGTCGTTCGACCCTCTAGGTCGTTCGAGTTAGGTCGTTGGACCATTTACCTTAGGTCGCTTGACCTTAAGTCGTAGGTCGTCTCCGACCTATGCCCCACTAAGTCGCATCCCACTTAGGTCGGCCAGTATATCTCGTAGGTCGTCGCCGACCTTACACTTGGTCTTTTTAGTTCGCGATTTCCTTAGGTCGTATGACCTATTTTTCCTTAGGTCGCTGGACCGCTTGCCTTCACTAGGTCGAACCCCGTATTACTCTGCGTAGGCAATCTCATCTGAAAAACATTTGTCAGAATTTCTACTTTGATGGTTTTGGGACTGACTTCTTTGGACTTTACTCACGTCTTCGAACGTGAATTGATTTGTTTCTACCATCGTTTTATGACTTGTCACTTTAAAGATATATGAAGGTTTCAATACTAATAGTAAATATCAAAACTCTTTCATCAAAGCTATTTCAACACTATTTTAAATATCAAAAGTTCGTTTTCTCAAACCGATTTTCAATCTACTAGTATATACAAGCCTTTACTTCACTCGAATGAGAAATCGACTTAAACGACTTAGTAAAATGGGTGGTATGAAACGCTTGCGTTCACTTCGTCGGTTAGCTCTTGGACTTGTTCGATTGAATCCCTTTTGTGACAATTTCCTAGTGAAGATTTACAGCTTGTTCGTAAATATTTAAGTTAAGCAAGTGGTTATGGGACATGAAGCTAAACTCATATATTTACTAGCTTGGTGTGATTGACACTTCCTTATGATCATGACGATCATTTTTGTGATTTAGACTAGCGATTGAGCGATGTCTCTTTGTCTACGTGGGAGACTATACCCCGATTATGTGATGTTTCGCCATCACATTTCCTACGGTCTTCGGGCCATTCCTGTGTGAAAATTTAATGGATAGCTTCCATGAGATATCTTCTCGTCATGTGTTTACGCGTAGGTGAGTTTTCATGCTCCCATTCATGTGTTAGGCCTCCCCCCTTTTTTATGTGTTTTCTGGATTTCTGATGATGATTTCGGGAATTTTGTGCTTCACCAATTTTCATGATTTTCATTGATATGATATCAGTTTTTGTGCATTGGTGAATTCATGTGTTATTGACTTGTTATGAATACAAGTTTAGGGTATGATACCCTACCTTATCTTTGAGAAGATTCTTGTGATATTGATTAATCTTTTGTTGATTATCATTTACATACTTATAGTAGTATGTCGTAATAGTTATTTCATGTTCATGTCATGCCATTTACTTTATACCATATCATCTGATATTTATAGTTAGACTGATCCGTTTATTATTTTCTTATAAATAATACTCGGGTCAGACCGAGATGTTACAGGTGCTTCTGCTTGACTTCTCTTCAGGATATTTCTGACTTTTGGCTAACTACATAGATTTGTAGTTTTTTGGATGTACACCTTTGAGATATAGACTCTATGTTGTGTACTTATTCTTTTGTATAGCACGTGATGCTATTCTTTTGTATTATCGTGGATCTTTCTGACCACTACTCTGATGTACACTTTCATGTGTTATATATTTATTCATATCTTCTTCCGCCTTTGTGATATGGATGTCTGTGACTGATTTATGTTATGATTATTTCTATGTTTGTTTTCCGAAGATTATATATAGCCACCGTGTGATAGCTTTGTGTTTGTATCGGTATGTCGGATTTCCTCCTTAAAAGATATGCATTCTATTCTATCTGACGTATCGGTGCTCGCACAAAGAAGTTACATGGATGGTCGCTCCTCCACAGCCTTATTCTCCGCGCTAATTGACAGCACTACATCGTAGTGTTCTTGGTTAGCGTGGGTATAGAGGTGGGGCTTCACACAAAACAAAATTGAATAAGCACGTAAGTTATATGTATATTATTTTATTCGCATAATTAATTTGATCCGGATTTGAGTACACTAGTTCGAGGTGAATTATACCATTTCGTATTAGGATTTTTCATTCGATTCTTGATGGCGAATATTTGACATGGATTTTTGATTTGATTCTTAAATTCTCTATCATAGGGTATGGCTATGCCAGGAGAATGATGATTTCTAGTCAAGAAACCTTATCGAAGTACGCATTAGGGAAGTCAAATGAACAATACTAGTTCGAAAGCGAACTTGTGTGATCGAGCGAGCGATCGAATGTGCTTTTGCGAAATGAAGACATATGTACATCTTATGTTCTAATATTATTAATATGCTTTGACGTTGAAATTGAAAGTTGTTGGGTTGGATATTTTTTGTAATTTAAATTGGAATTTTTCTTTTATGCAAAACTACTATTAATTTAAAACCATTTTACAAAACTATTTTCTTTTATTTTCTTATACAAACTAGTTTATTCTATTTTATATACAAAACTATTTTACAAACTATTTTATTTACAAACTATGTTACAAACTATTTTATATACAAACTATTTTACAAACTATTCAATATATACAAAACTATTCTTAATTCAAAACCTTTTATAAAGCAAAGATGTTCAATCCCATATGGCTCTTCATATAGCGAAATTGATTTTGGGAAAATTTGATTCTTATATAAGATGGAATTTATACAAGTATATGGTGATTTTGAAGATTATTGATTTTGGAAGGTATTCGATCTGAAGAGATAAATCTTATATACAACAGAATTTATATAAAAATGATTTGATATATTCGAGACTATTGATTTTGGAAAGTACTTTATTTGAAATGAAATCTTATATATAATGGAATTTATATAAGTGATATTTGAAGCTATGATTTTGAAAGGGTACTATATATGGTATGTTATATTTTGAAGTAAGTGGTATGGGGAAGTATCCTCCGTGAAGAAGTATAGTATGATATGCTTCGACCCAGATGGACTTGGGGAATCCAGGAATTTTTTCGACCGATAAACTCTAATATACTTGGGTGAATTCAGAAATGGATTCAAACTAATATGCTTGTCCGGACATAAACTCGTGAGTTCCTCGATTCTTTTTTCCAGGGTAGATGCTTCTTTAGTTTACCTAATGGAGGCGCTTTCGATCCTGGGATCTGTTGTTTATGGATCTTCCGTGAAGGAAGTGCATCCATTGCGTAAATCATTGAATCAGCAGTTACCACTGCAGCAGGGGTTGATGGTCCCTTGTTTACGAAATGGCTACAATATTTCTGGAATCCGGAAGGTGGAAGGATCTTCTAGAAAGTTTTGTGTCCATTGCGTAAATACTGGATCAGCAGCGAGCCACTACTATCATAACATCATCATTTGACATCAGATTTTTAGCGGTACTTCTCATACCTATTTTTAAGTATTTTTCACTTGGTGTTGAAACAGGTCTATTAAGTACTTGGTGATTTCTAGTCTTACGCCTGATCAACGTACGACTAGAGTCTGCAAGAACGATGATAAACTTGTTAAGACATCGAGTTATAAAAGTATTTTGATAATGTATTATATAAAGGATATTTTGGTAATTTTTTTCTTTTCTAAATACTTTAAAATGTTTCAAATATTGTTTATTTATATACAACATGGTTTATTAGTTAATTCTTAGTGTTGTAAATATCGTGAGAAATTATTGATTCAATAAAACATATTTAAAATTAATGATTATTGATTTATTAATAATGATGTTTAATTCGATTTTTGGGAAGTAATGTAATTGTTAGCTCTTGAATGGTCCCCGCCATGTAATTGTTAGCTCGATTTTGAAATTTTAATGGCGTCCGTTCTTGATTCTTCTTCTTCTTTCGCTCTTGACTCTGCTTCTTTTCCACCTCTCTCTACCTTGTCGTCTTCTTCATCTTCTTCCTCTTCCTCCTTCTCTTCTCTTCCCAATTCTATTTCTGCTATTTCTTCTAACTCCTCTTCCTCTATTCCTTCTCTTCCCAATTCTGTTTCTGTTACTCATGATTTTTTGACTTCTTCCTCTAACAATGATTCATGTTCTTTGAAATCGAATTGGTCATCGCTCTTCAAATCTCTTCCTAGGAATGCTGGATCTTATAAACCGGTTCATTTTGATATCTCTCGCGATAAGCCTTCCTCTGATTTGCCAATTTTAGTTAGAGAAGAAGGAATTAAGTACTGGAATGATCACTTAGTTGGGTTCTTTTTGGATGGTACGTTATCTTTTTTGACTGTGGTTAATTTCTTAAAAAGATCCTGGGTGAAGTTGAGTTTAAATCGGATGGTTTTAATTTCTATTTCAAGTTTACTAATCAAGAAGATAAGGATCATGTTCTTGATTCAGATCCTATATTCATTAGGGGTAGAATGTTCATAATTACAAAATGGGATCCATCTATTTGTTTATCTCAAGCTCAGATTAAAAAAGTACCTATTTGGATCCATTTTCATAAGATACCCATTATTCTTTGGACCTTAGTTGGTATTAATTGGCTTGCCTGTCATGTTGGCAGATTGATTTGTTTTGATAGTAGCACTGAGAAATTGCAAAGATTTAAGTATGCAAAAGCACTGGTTGAGATCTCACCTGATTGTGAATTACCAGATTCAATTCATATTCCACAATTAGGTAGTAACTGTCCTGATGTTCAATTGTCTTATGACTGGAAGCCTAGAGTTTGTACTCAATGTAAGATTTTTGGACATGACACTGTTTCCTGTGAATTTGTTAATAAGAAGTGTGTTGGGGGTGATATTGTTGGAAGTAAAAGTCAGGTGGTGGGAGAGAATGTGAATATTAATCAAGGTGGTGATAAAGATGTTAATATAGTTGATCATACTTGGAGAATGGTTAATAAAAGGAATAAAGGGGTATGGAAACAGAAGCAATCGGTGGTTAAGGATAATATTAAGTCAAATGTTGATTCTGATAGAAATTTGAAAGTTGGGAGGGAAAAGGAAGCAGTAGTTCATCAAGTCAGCAGTTCATGTATCACAGTCAATCCTAATTCCTTTGAAGTTTTAAATGATTCATCTCTTGCTACACAAAAGGATAATGTCAATGAAGCTAGCACATCTTTACCAGCTTTAAATCTTTCCTTGCATTCATCTGAATCTGGTCCAAAAGTTGTTTCTGATGTTAATGATTCTGATCATTCTACCACTTTCTTAGTTGCTGAAGCACTGCTTTCATCCAATTCTATTTCAGCCACTTGTTCTGTTGCTTCTGTATCTGCTAATAAAGTTGTCTCAATTGGTACACCTTGTAATTCCAATTCTACCTCAGCTTCATGTTCTTCTCAATTTAGTTCAAAATCTCCAATTCCTAATTCTTCATCACCTTATTTGCATTTGTCTCCACCTAATCATATCTTGTTACCTCCACCTTCTGTATCTTCTGTATCTTCTGTTTCTAATCAGTGTTCTGTTGCCTTTTCAAATTCTAGCAATAATATTGATGTCAACACTGATGATCTCAACAATGGTAAAAACTTTAAACCTCATGAAGTTGTACCTTTATCCTCATCAAAAAATAACTCCCATCATAGACATACTAGGAAAAATCCTTCACCATTGATTCCTCCATTACCTCTTAAATGAATAATATTGCTTTTTGGAATATAAGAGGGGCTAATTTATCATCTAAGCAAGTTGAGATCAAAAATCTTATTCAGGATAAGAATATTCATTTAATGTGTGTATCTGAAACCAAACTTGATAAACATTCTACCATCAATGCTATGCGGTTGATTGCTCCATCCTGGCTTTATGATCACAATTTTCTTGAAGCTAATTATGGCAGATTGCTCACTTTATGGAATCCAAAATTTTTTAAACTTTCCAAGATAAATGATTCTGATCAATATATTCATTATCTTTGTATTCATTTGCCATCCAATGTTTCTTTTCATCTTACCTCTGTTTATGCCCATAACTCTGTATCTTTGAGATAGATATTTCTGGATTTTCTTCCATCTTTAAATTCAGTTTCCACTCCTTGGCTAATTGGAGGTGATTTCAATTGTATGTTTGCTAGTAATCAGAAATGTGGTGGCTGTCCACTATCTCTTAAGGATATCTCTCCATTAAACAGTGCCCTAATTCATTCAAATCTTATCCCTGCTAAATATATTGGTTCTGACTTTACTTGGTCTAACAGTAATAGGAGTGGAAATTCTACGTTATGTAAGCTTGATCATATTTTCTTAAACATTCCTTTTCTTCATCTTTGACCAAAATCTTTTTATCATATCTTACAACCTTCTTTATCTGATCATTGCCCATTATTATTTCATTGTGGGGAAGACAATCATCGTGGTGGGAGGAATTCTTTTTAATTTTTTAATTTTTGGACTAAACAATTTGATTATCATGTTATTTTAAAGCAGGTGTGGAATATGCAATATGGCAAGGATCCTCTTACAAATATCATCCTCAAAATGAAGGCTCTAAAATTTCATCTTAAGAAGTGGTCTGCTTTTAACTTTGGTAAGGATTCTAAACAATCTACGCAGATTAGAAATGAGCTCTATAAAATCCAAGTTTTGCTGAGTAATAGACCTTTTGATGCTTCTTTACTTCATATTGAACTGCAATTAATGAATGCTCTGGATCATGTTATACAAAGAGAAGTTTCTTCAATCAGACAGAAAATACATTTGAGAATGGAAAGAGAGGCTGATAGGAACACAAAGTACTATCATAATTTTCTAAAAGTTAAAGGAAATAATGAATGCATTTTTCAGATTAAGGATATGTTTGGAAACATGGTGAATACTTTTGATGGAATAAATGAGGCTTTTGTTCAGTATTTTAAATCTATTTTAGCTCCATCCAATTTATTCATTCCTGATATTAATTCTCTTAATCACATTAGCCTTCCTACCATATCTGCCTCTCAGTCTAATACTCTGATAAGTGTAATATCTGGGAATGAAATTGAATCTGCTGTTTTTAGTTTAGATGGTGATAGTTGTGGTGGACCAGATGGGTTTAATGCTTATTTTATTCAGCAGAGTTGGAAGATAATTGGATCAGATATTGTTAAGGCCATTCAGTATTTTTTTCTTCATAATAAACTCCCTGTTGGTCTTGCTACTACTGCTATTACATTAATTCCCAAAATAAGTAATCCATCTTCAGTTGCTGATTTTAGGCCTATTTCTTGTTGTAATATCATTTACAAAATTATTTCAAAGGTTGTGGCTAATAGATTACAAACAGTCTTACCATCTATCTGTAACGACCCAGAATTTTGAACAAATTAAATTGAGAATATTTAATTAATTTTAAATATTTGAACGATGATTTAATTTGAATCCCCGATATAACTTTGAATTTGGCGATTAAATTATAAAATTTAATCTAGTGAATGTTGAATAAAAATTCGAATATTCAATTTTAAGCCGAAGAAAAATATTTCGAGAGCTTTTAATATTAATATTGATGATACTGAAGATAATAGAAGCTTCAGAATTTAATCTGAAACTGTTTGTTCAGTTTTGAATTTAAATCGTTCGAATCGATATTTAAAAATAGTGTTCCGGGGCGCAGTCTCGGAATTGGATGAAACCAGTTACATTGGGTCCGTAATATTGAATTATTATCGGATTTCAAATTTTGTATTGATTGGAGTTGATATGTGAGCGCACGATAGATGAATGCGTTGAGATAAAATCAAATTCAAATTTAATTTTTTAGTTTAAAATTTTGTAAATATCAGCTACTTCTCTTCCCTTAAATCACGTCGTAGCCCATGCCTGCAATCACGAGAATAAACGTGCGAACCATCCTCTTCCATTTTTAAATTCCCCCTTCCTTCCTCTTTTCAGATTTAAATCAAACGACAGTTCAAAAGAAAGGAAAAAAAAAATCGCGAGTCCCCTTCATTAAAAAGAAAATCTGTTTTAGTTCGTATCACTCGCGAGGGAAGTATGAAGGTCATTCGCAACTCAGTGCGTTCGTTCATCAATCGAAGTCACGTAGGCAGGAAGATTTGGCGAGCTCGAGATTTAGTCTCGATCGAGGGAAGGAGACGAGGCGATTCATCTTGGCGATTTAGGGCATCGCGGCGCCGTGGAGGTCGAGTGATGGGGGAAACACTCGTGGCGATCTCGATCGAAGTCGAGGGAAGTCGCGCGTTTCAAGGCGCCTATCTGGCAGCGTGAGGACGAGGAGGGTTCGAGGAATTTCAAGCGTGTAAGCTCGAAGTCGATGCCGCGATGGTGTTCACTCGCGATGATGGACGAGGCAATTAGGCGCGTTAAGGGGTCGCGAGTATTTGGGTGACACGCGATCGATGGTGGAGGCCGATGATGGTGATGATCGACGTTGGGCAGTTAGCTAGCTCGAAAGGATGGTCACGAGGTGGCTGGAGTTCATATTCGACAGTGAAGGTTTTTACAGTAAGCTATTTTTATTTTTGTTTTAATTTAAATTATCAAATAGAAGTCTGTTTAAAATTTAGTGTTATTTTAAAATCACGAGTTAATTTCAAGTATTCAAATATTAATCAATTGTGTAAATGTTTATTTCTCAATTTATATAGGCATACATTTATACAGTAAGGATATATATAGATACATTTTTAAAACACTGTTAAGTTTTAAAATCAACATATTAAATGAGGTTTTAGTTTTAAAGAAATAGGAAAGTTAGTTTGGAAATTTAAATAGTTAGTTTTAAATTTAAATTTAAATTTGATAAATTGTTGAAAACAATCTGTAAAGAAAAAAATGGGTTTAAAAGAATTATCAGCTAATCAGAAAATTATAAAATGGAAATTAATTGCTTGATTTATTCGAATATTAATAAAATTGTATAAATTATTTATACAAGGTTTAAAATCAAGAAGAAATGGTCAAAATGGAAATGGATGGCAAAATAAAAGCTAAGGTGAGATCTTCTCACTCAGATTTATGATTGAATTGCAGTTATTGATTGATTTGTTTGAATGTGCTATTAGATATGATAGGATATATCTATATATATAGCAGTATATACATATTGGCATATGTATATATTGGATTGATGATTTCCCGCCTCGTATAGCGGATGAGACCCTATTGCGCCGTTAGTAAGCGGATTTTTATAAAAACCCATATACCGCGATATTCCACCTCGAAGTGGAATGGTATTGTGCTAACGTCTTTGGATGCAGGGAAACAGGGTGGAGGGATCCAACTGGATTCCTCAACTGTATTTATTTACAGATGTTGATATATATTCTGTTATCATATGATGATATATGATGTTTGATGTTGTGATGGACTAATTGATGCGTTGCATCATTGGATTCAAATTTTGAAATTTAAAAATAACGATGTTGATTTTAAAAGTGAAATTTTAAAAGTGATCTTTGAAAATATACGTTTATTTAAATTGTTGAATTGATTTACTTTAAATAGATAAACGTTAAAACTTTAAAGTTATAAAAGTTAAGATTTTGTGAATTTTAACAAAAAAGTAATTTCTTTTGAAATAAAGAGTTAAGAAATTTATAAAATGGTTTAAGTTGAGATTTTTGAATTATTAAACCAATGTATATAAAAGATGTATCAAATTGATATTTATCAATTAAAGTTATTGGAATTTTAAAATGAGTTTTATAAGTGATATGAAATTTATAATTATAAAATGTGAAGATATGAAATTTATAATTATAAAATGTGAAGATATGAAATTTATAATTATAAAATGTGAAGATATGAAATTTATAATTATAAAATGTGAAGATATGAAATTTATAATTATAAAATGTGAAGATATGAAATGTATAGAATTATAAATTGTAAAGATATGAAATTTATAGATTTATAAAGTATGAAGTTGTAGAATGAATGATTATAAGAAATTTACTTATAAATTGGATTTCTGCTTTTAAATGGAATATTGATCGGATCGTTAATAAAGAAGATTTATAAATCAAAGTTGTTAAAAAAATATAGAAATAGGATTTATAAACGTTGTTTTATAAATTCAAAATCAATGGAGTTTGATAAATTAAATGTAGGAGGTCATTAAAGAAGATATATTCGCGATTTTGGATAGCGAATCTTTATTGAAATAAAATGTGTAGAGATGATTGAAATTTGGTTAAGTGAATTATATTCATGATTTTGGACAGTGAATATATTCTTAAGGAAAATGGATATGTTCTGGAGAAACGATATTATAAAATGAAGTAATTGTTTTAAAAGATGTTTTAAAACGTGTTAAATATCGAAATCATAGATTTCAACATTTATTGTTGAAATAGACGTTTTCGAGAAATAAGGAAATGATGGACTATAACACTGTTGTTATAGTAAATGATTTCCGAAAGGAAATGTTTTATATAGTGTTGGGATTTATATATCTATCTAAATCCGAATCCCTATACTAGTGATTTTGAGTCGTCGTAACGATGTTTTACGTAACATTCGTTTTGACTCAGATGAATGTGTTATAGAAATAGATTTCCTTAAAGAATGAAATATATACTTAATTTGATTTAAGTATATCGAATATTTTCAAGTGTTGAAAATGAATAGATTTGTGAAACACTTATTTTTAAATAAGTATGGAATTGCTTTTCCAATATGAAATGAACGTTTTGAGAATTTATCCTTGTAAAGATAAATTGAAATTGAATATTGAAATCGATTTGAAAATCGTATATCAGTAGATATTTTTGAAATATAAATTCACTATGGAATTTATAAAAGGAAAGGGAAACTGTTTAGAAAAATAAACGTTGATTTATTTTTGAAGTGTGGAAAATTTTATATCTAGTAAAAGATATTTTGGAAGATAAAATAATTTGGAAAATTATTTGGAATCTGATGATGTTGCGCATCTTTATTGATAGTTAAATAACCGACTATCAATAATTACCTTTAGATAGGTATTTGTTGTGAATTGGATGAATTGAATGCCACACTTATTTTAAATAAGCGCTCACTATTCGGGTTAGCCGGGAAAGGACCATGGGGTCGTATAACCCATTCCGAATATGTGATACGTCGTTATGAATTGCATTCGAAGACCGGTGTTGAAGACCGGATATTTTTGAAAACGAAAGGATTACCGTCGAGTTACTCTACATCGGCTGATCTCCGATTTAGAGGTTTTATCACCCTTAGTGACGGGAAGTCCGGACGTGATTAGAAATTTATCCGGATGTGCAAGGGCTTCGTGAGAAGTGCCTTCGGTTCTGTTCGATCCCGGAACAGACTTGTATGGATTGTGTGTCTGACGTTACAATTTGAGATATAAAGCTGATTTCTTTCAAATACATTTCTGTTGGTGGCGGAGAATTTATTCTCTTAGCTTAACACCCTTCTCTGAGACGTACGAGCTCAGAGGTTATGTAGTTGAAATTTATCAGCGATATATCCCAATTTGGTAACGTGGCATACTGAGTGTTGCTGTGAAATGATCAGTGTTTGATCATTTGCGATATGATCATTTGTTTGATCTGATATCTTTGTGATCATAGGTTGATCATTTTGTTTGACCCGAAGCAGGGCTTTGTAGAAAGCGTAGCTTTGTGGACAAGACTTCGTCGAGCCTCACACCCCGGAAATGGTCGAAACAGGAAGGATGCGGCAAGGTTCTAGGGAGTAGCGCCCCTTAGTGTATGTCATTCCTTCTGGATAGAGGTGGTATCATGGTATGGAGCCCAGATACTTAACCTATGTGGTTGCTGCATTATTATCTATGTGGTTTGTTGGAAATCGGGGATCCTTGGGAAGATCGGTTACGATCGGGGGATGACATACGCGTGTCAGTAGTTACCTATTTTTGTAGAGGTAACCCAGCCTTGTGTTGGCAGAGATCCGGTTAGGTTCTCGGGTCGTCTATTCCAGGGACGTACCCATCGTGGAAAAGGAAGTTCCTTAGCCTGGCCATTTGTTGGAAATCCAAAGAAACAATACGTGACTTGTACGGCTTTAGTTGTAGAACCTATCATTCACTTATGGTGGTCACCACTGTTTGGATGGTAGCTATAGTAGGCATAAGTGCGGAATGCCTATGCTGGCTAAGATTTATATTATACTTTCGAAATGTTTTCTACACTATGCACTAATAATAATATCAAAAAGAATTTGATTTCTGCGTAGTAAGCATCTTTGACTATCATAAGAAGAAATCTCCTCCAATTCTGCGTTTGCATTGTGTGTGTGGTGGGAGGTCTTATGGTAGTTTCATTTTCCAAAGGCATTGCGAAATTTACCTTAAAATCTTCCTGTTGTTTATTTTAAAGAATAACTGTTTTACGATCTCACACCAGTCACCATGACTGACTCGGAGTTTATTGTTTCCCTTCTAAACTCTGGGTGCCCACAAATTTCCACACGGGCAGTCTAGAGTTAGATTATCAGGATATTCTGGATATTCTGGAGCTTTGGAGATAAGCTGGATGACGAGACGTAGTATTTGTATCTGATAGTATTTATTCCGCTGTGTATTCTGTATGAGGACCAGTTTATATAACTGTCCATTGTTGTATATGACTCTGATGATTGATGTATGTATAAAATGATATAGTTCTTTGTTTTAGAGATTATTCATTTATCTATTATATATTGTTCCGCTGCGATATGTGAGATTCTGATATTGTCTCTGTTTCTGATGTTGTTCTGTTATTCTTCTCTCCTTTCTTCTTCTGTTTTCTTCTTCTTCTACTTTTTCTTTTTCTTAAACCCTCACTATTGAAGTTTCCGGCGTTCGATGTCGAATTTTCGAAAGTCGAAAAATTTGGTATGTGACAAAGTGGTATCAGAGCATATGGTTAAGCGACAACCCTGCTCTGTTGGGTGTTACTCATTAGAGATAGAGTCAGTAGTACTCTAGAATGAGTTGAGTGTAATAATAGATACGAGCGCATATTTGTTAGTGAATATAAAATTATTTTATATTGTGTTTGCTTATCCGTTGAGATGTTTATGAATTTTGGTCGGTATGTGGGACGCCATATTATCGATAGGGATTTCTAAACACTTAAACGAGGCAAGACGACATAGTATTGTTTTAAAATAGGGTGAATGAAATAATTTTGCCCAAAACTATTTTTGTATATAAAAGAAATGTTTTTCTATAAAGTACTATAGTATATGGTTGCATGGTTCTTAGGAAAGTGATAATATTGAAATGTTATCATTATTATATGAAATTGAATAAGAAATTGAAATCAGTAACTCCAAAGTTAAGAAATAAACTCATGTAAAATGAAATTTAAGAATGTAAATTATAAATGAATTTGTAATTTAAAACGGAATTCCAGAGAAGTTTTTGGAAATGTTTTGAAAGGAGTTTGTAAATTTTGGAGATTTGGAAAGTTTAAATCCTTTTTGATTTGAAAATGAATTTCGAAGGTTTTGAAAAATGTTTTGAAGGAATGAAAAGCTCTAAACTCTTTTCGGTCGCTGGAAAATAACTTCGATGATGACCGCGGCATCATTGGTGTTCATTTTCAGGTTTCCAAAAGAGAAATTGCTGCCAAGTTGTTTTAAATGGAAATTGTTTGGAAAAATTTGGGTTTTGTTTTGGAAATTCAAAAGGATAATTTGAATCGTTTTCAAAATGGCTTTGAAAATGTTATTAAGACTCTGGAATGCTATATAAAAAATATTTATGAGATTAATAAATGAGTTGATAACTTATACAATTTGTTGTGAATTTAGATTGAATAAATTTAACTTAAAGAATTTTAAGTTGGATTAAAGTAAGTATAAGTGAATTAATAAAATAAAAATAAAAATCCAAGTGGTAATTTTGAATATAAGTTATATAACTTATAAAATGAGGAAATAGAAGTGAAACGAATTGTTAAAAGTGGTTAAACAATTTTATTAAGCAAAATGAAATGTGATTCTGATTAAGTGATGAAATTTGACCTTGGTAAAGTTAAATAAAATAGAAAATCTGAATTGGATTGATAAATGAATTAAGCTATTGAACTAATTGAATGTTGAATCATTCTTATGTAAATGAATTAGTGAATGAGTTTCAGAATGAATAAATAAAAAAAAATTTTGCAATTGTAAGTGCAAGAGAATAAAATTGAAATGTTAAAAATTCATTTTGAATTTGTAAGAAAGTAAGACTGGATTTGAATTTGATTGTGAAGGATTAAACTAAAATTAGTAAGTGAAGCTAATTGAATGAAGATAAAACTGGAATTGAAACTGAATGTTGAAAACAAATTTGAATAAGTGAATTGGAATTTGAAATAAATTAGTAATTGGAACTAATTTAAAATAGTGCAGTTATGAATGAAAGATAATTGGTAGATTCAATATTCAGAAGATAAATAGAATCCAACTTGAATTGAGTGATGGATTTAACTCAGATAGGAAATTGAAATGTGAAATGGAATTCAAATAGATTTGAAATGTAAGATTGAACGAAATTGAATGCTGTAACTAGATATAATGGCTAGTAGGACATACAGGTGCATAAAGGAATTGGATTTGATTTCAAAGATAAAGTGAATTGCTCGAAAAAGGTATGTATTTAAATTTGAATATGAGATTTGATGACTTATTTCTCTAGCCGCTTGGCTTTTTCTTTTTCTTTTTGAAATCTGAGAGTCCGTAGGGACGTTTTGTAGTCGTGCCGTATTAGCCGCGCAAAGGAGACGCTGGCGAAATTTTTCGAAAATTTCGGGTGTTAGAAAAATTTTGAAAAAATTTGGAAGTTTAAAATTTGAATTTAAACTCGAATTTGAATTTTGAAGTAAACAATGTTGTTTGAAACTTATGATTGGAGTTAGAAATTTAGTTGAATTAATAACGAATCTTTAGTAGAAAGATTTGTTTTGATAAATCGATAAAACTATTGAATGTTGAAAAATAGTAGACAAGTTAAGGACCATTTTTCCTAACTTGTAATTTCGAGGACGAAATTCTTTTAAGGGGGAAAGTCTGTAACGACCCAGAATTTTGAACAAATTAAATTGAGAATATTTAATTAATTTTAAATATTTGAACGATGATTTAATTTGAATCCCCGATATAACTTTGAATTTGGCGATTAAATTATAAAATTTAATCTAGTGAATGTTGAATAAAAATTCGAATATTCAATTTTAAGCCGAAGAAAAATATTTTGAGAGCTTTTAATATTTATATTGATGATACTGAAGATAATAGAAGCTTCAGAATTTAATCTGAAACTGTTTGTTCAGTTTTGAATTTAAATCGTTTGAATCGATATTTAAAAATAGTGTTCCGGGGCGCAGTCTCGGAATTGGACGAAACCAGTTACATTGGGTCCGTAATATTGAATTATTATCGGATTTCAAATTTTGTATTGATTGGAGTTGATATGTGAGCGCACGATAGATGAATGCGTTGAGATAAAATCAAATTCAAATTTAATTTTTTAGTTTAAAAATTTGTAAATATCAGCTACTTCTCTTCCCTTAAATCACGTCGTAGCCCATGCCTGGAATCACGAGAATAAACGTGCGAACCATCCTCTTCCATTTTTAAATTCCCCCTTCCTTCCTCTTTTCAGATTTAAATCAAACGACAGTTCAAAAGAAAGGAAAAAAAATCACGAGTCCCCTTCATTAAAAAGAAAATCTGTTTTAGTTCGTATCACTCGCGAGGGAAGTATGAAGGTCATTCGCAACTCAGTGCGTTCGTTCATCAATCGAAGTCACGTAGGTAGGAAGATTTGGCGAGCTCGAGATTTAGTCTCGATCGAGGGAAGGAGACGAGGCGATTCATCTTGGCGATTTAGGGCATCGCGGCGCCGTGGAGGTCGAGTGATGGGGGAAACACTCGTGGCGATCTCGATCGAAGTAGAGGGAAGTCGCGCGTTTCAAGGCGCCTATCTGGCAGCGTGAGGACGAGGAGGGTTCGAGGAATTTCAGGCGTGTAAGCTCGAAGTCGATGCCGCGATGGTGTTCACTCGCGATGATGGACGAGGCAATTAGGCGCGTTAAGGGGTCGCGAGTATTTGGGTGACACGCGATCGATGGTGGAGGCCGATGATGGTGATGATCGACGTTGGGCAGTTAGCTAGCTCGAAAGGATGGTCACGAGGTGGCTGGAGTTCATATTCGACAGTGAAGGTTTTTACAGTAAGCTATTTTTATTTTTGTTTTAATTTAAATTATCAAATAGAAGTCTGTTTAAAATTTAGTGTTATTTTAAAATCACGAGTTAATTTCAAGTATTCAAATATTAATCAATTGTGTAAATGTTTATTTCTCAATTTATATAGGCATACATTTATACAGTAAGGATATATATAGATACATTTTTAAAACACTGTTAAGTTTTAAAATCAACATATTAAATGAGGTTTTAGTTTTAAAGAAATAGGAAAGTTAGTTTGGAAATTTAAATAGTTAGTTTTAAATTTAAATTTAAATTTGATAAATTGTTGAAAACAATCTGTAAAGAAAAAAATGGGTTTAAAAGAATTATCAGCTAATCAGAAAATTATAAAATGGAAATTAATTGCTTGATTTATTCGAATATTAATAAAATTGTATAAATTATTTATACAAGGTTTAAAATCAAGAAGAAATGGTCAAAATGGAAATGGATGGCAAAATAAAAGCTAAGGTGAGATCTTCTCACTCAGATTTATGATTGAATTGCAGTTATTGATTGATTTGTTTGAATGTGCTATTAGATATGATAGGATATATCTATATATATAGCAGTATATACATATTGGCATATGTATATATTGGATTGATGATTTCCCGCCTCGTATAGCGGATGAGACCCTATTGCGCCGTTAGTAAGCGGATTTTTATAAAAACCCATATACCGCGATATTCCACCTCGAAGTGGAATGGTATTGTGCTAACGTCTTTGGATGCAGGGAAACAGGTTGGAGGGATCCAACTGGATTCCTCAACTGTATTTATTTACAGATGTTGATATATATTCTGTTATCATATGATGATATATGATGTTTGATGTTGTGATGGACTAATTGATGCGTTGCATCATTGGATTCAAATTTTGAAATTTAAAAATAACGATGTTGATTTTAAAAGTGAAATTTTAAAAGTGATCTTTGAAAATATACGTTTATTTAAATTGTTGAATTGATTTACTTTAAATAGATAAACGTTAAAACTTTAAAGTTATAAAAGTTAAGATTTTGTGAATTTTAACAAAAAAGTAATTTCTTTTGAAATAAAGAGTTAAGAAATTTATAAAATGGTTTAAGTTGAGATTTTTGAATTATTAAACCAATGTATATAAAAGATGTATCAAATTGATATTTATCAATTAAAGTTATTGGAATTTTAAAATGAGTTTTATAAGTGATATGAAATTTATAATTATAAAATGTGAAGATATGAAATTTATAATTATAAAATGTGAAGATATGAAATTTATAATTATAAAATGTGAAGATATGAAATTTATAATTATAAAATGTGAAGATATGAAATGTATAGAATTATAAATTGTAAAGATATGAAATTTATAGATTTATAAAGTATGAAGTTGTAGAATGAATGATTATAAGAAATTTACTTATAAATTGGATTTCTGCTTTTAAATGGAATATTGATCGGATCGTTAATAAAGAAGATTTATAAATCAAAGTTGTTAAAAAAATATAGAAATAGGATTTATAAACGTTGTTTTATAAATTCAAAATCAATGGAGTTTGATAAATTAAATGTAGGAGGTCATTAAAGAAGATATATTCGCGATTTTGGATAGCTAATCTTTATTGAAATAAAATGTGTAGAGATGATTGAAATTTGGTTAAGTGAATTATATTCACGATTTTGGACAGTGAATATATTCTTAAGGAAAATGGATATGTTCTGGAGAAACGATATTATAAAATGAAGTAATTGTTTTAAAAGATGTTTTAAAACGTGTTAAATATCGAAATCATAGATTTCAACATTTATTGTTGAAATAGACGTTTTCGAGAAATAAGGAAATGATGGACTATAACACTGTTGTTACAGTAAATGATATCCGAAAGGAAATGTTTTATATAGTGTTGGGATTTATATATCTATCTAAATCCGAATCCCTATACTAGTGATTTTGAGTCGTCGTAACGATGTTTTACGTAACATTCGTTTTGACTCAGATGAATGTGTTATAGAAATAGATTTCCTTAAAGAATGAAATATATACTTAATTTGATTTAAGTATATCGAATATTTTCAAGTGTTGAAAATGAATAGATTTGTGAAACACTTATTTTTAAATAAGTATGGAATTGCTTTTCCAATATGAAATGAACGTTTTGAGAATTTATCCTTGTAAAGATAAATTGAAATTGAATATTGAAATCGATTTGAAAATCGTATATCAGTAGATATTTTTGAAATATAAATTCACTATGGAATTTATAAAAGGAAAGGGAAACTGTTTAGAAAAATAAACGTTGATTTATTTTTGAAGTGTGGAAAATTTTATATCTAGTAAAAGATATTTTGGAAGATAAAATTATTTGGAAAATTATTTGGAATCTGATGATGTTGCGCATCTTTATTGATAGTTAAATAACCGACTATCAATAATTACCTTTAGATAGGTATTTGTTGTGAATTGGATGAATTGAATGCCACACTTATTTTAAATAAGCGCTCACTATTCGGGTTAGCCGGGAAAGGACCATGGGGTCGTATAACCCATTCCGAATATGTGATACGTCGTTATGAATTGCATTCGAAGACCGGTGTTGAAGACCGGATATTTTTGAAAACGGAAGGATTACCGTCGAGTTACTCTACATCGGCTGATCTCCGATTTAGAGGTTTTATCACCCTTAGTGACGGGAAGTCCGGACGTGATTAGAAATTTATTCGGATGTGCAAGGGCTTCGTGAGAAGTGCCTGCGGTTCTGTTCGATCCCGGAACAGACTTGTATGGATTGTGTGTCTGACGTTACAATTTGAGATATAAAGCTGATTTCTTTCAAATACATTTCTTTTGGTGGCGGAGAATTTATTCTCTTAGCTTAACACCCTTCTCTGAGACGTACGAGCTCAGAGGTTATGTAGTTGAAATTTATCAGCGATATATCCCAATTTGGTAACGTGGCATACTGAGTGTTGCTGTGAAATGATCAGTGTTTGATCATTTGCGATATGATCATTTGTTTGATCTGATATCTTTGTGATCATAGGTTGATCATTTTGTTTGACCCGAAGCAGGGCTTTGTAGAAAGCGTAGCTTTGTGGACGAGACTTCGTCGAGCCTCACACCCCGGAAATGGTCGAAACAGGAAGGATGCGGCAAGGTTTTAGGGAGTAGCGCCCCTTAGTGTATGTCATTCCTTCTGGATAGAGGTGGTATCATGGTATGGAGCCCAGATACTTAACCTATGTGGTTGCTGCATTATTATCTATGTGGTTTGTTGGAAATCGGGGATCCTCGGGAAGATCGGTTACGATCGGGGGATGACATACGCGTGTCAGTAGTTACCTATTTTTGCAGAGGTAACCCGGCCTTGTGTTGGCAGAGATCCGGTTAGGTTCTCGGGTCGTCTATTCCAGGGACGTACCCATCGTGGAAAAGGAAGTTCCTTAGCCTGGCCATTTGTTGGAAATCCAAAGAAACAATACGTGACTTGTACGGCTTTAGTTGTAGAACCTATCATTCACTTATGGTGGTCACCACTGTTTGGATGGTAGCTATAGTAGGCATAAGTGCGGAATGCCTATGCTGGCTAAGATTTATATTATACTTTCGAAATGTTTTCTACACTATGCACTAATAATAATATCAAAAAGAATTTGATTTCTGCGTAGTAAGCATCTTTGACTATCATAAGAAGAAATCTCCTCCAATTCTGCGTTTGCATTGTGTGTGTGGTGGGAAGTCTTATGGTAGTTTCATTTTCCAAAGGCATTGCGAAATTTACCTTAAAATCTTCCTGTTGTTTATTTTAAAGAATAACTGTTTTACGATCTCACACCAGTCACCATGACTGACTCGGAGTTTATTGTTTCCCTTCTAAACTCTGGGTGCCCACAAATTTCCACACGGGCAGTCTAGAGTTAGATTATCAGGATATTCTGGATATTCTAGAGCTTTGGAGATAAGCTGGATGACGAGACGTAGTATTTGTATCTGATAGTATTTATTCCGCTGTGTATTCTGTATGAGGACCAGTTTATATAACTGTCCATTGTTGTATATGACTCTGATGATTGATGTATGTATAAAATGATATAGTTCTTTGTTTTAGAGATTATTCATTTATCTATTATATATTGTTCCGCTGCGATATGTGAGATTCTGATATTCTCTGTTTCTGATGTTGTTCTGTTGTTCTTCTCTCCTTTCTTCTTCTGTTTTCTTCTTCTTCTACTTTTTCTTTTTCTTAAACCCTCACTATTGAAGTTTCCGGCGTTCGATGTCGAATTTTCGAAAGTCAAAAAATTTGGTATGTGACACTATCATCACAAATAATCAAGCTGCACATATTTCTGGAAGATCAATAAGTGATAATATCCTCTTAACTCAAGAATTATTGTATGGATATGAGAGGGCAAATATTTCTCCAAGGTGCATGCTTAAGCTAGACATTAAAAAAGCATTTGATTCCATTGCTTGGCCATATATTATTGCTATAATGTCTAGAATGAACTTCCCTAAACCTTTTTTAGCTTGGATCTTCACATGTATATCTTCACCTATGTTTTCTATATCGAGAGAGGGTGGATTGCATGGTTATTTTAGGGGTAATCAAGGTGTTAGACAAGGTGATCCAATCTCAGCTTATTTGTTCATAATAGTCATGGAGCTTCTGAATTCTATCATGAATGATCTTGTAGTCAAAAATAATTTTCAGCTTCATCCCAAATGCAGAAATCCAATTATCACACATCTTCTTTTTGCAGATGATCTTATAATCTTTACGAAGCCCACTCATCATAATATTCAATGTGTTACTTCTTCTCTTATTTTTTTTCACTCTATCACTGGCTTACAAATAAATCTCCATAAATCGAATATCAAGGTTGCTGGGTTAAATTCTTTGCAAAAGAATGATATCATAAATTTTTCAGGTCTCCAAGAATTACCTAAGAAATCTTACTATTTGGGTTTACCTATCTTAAGTTCCAGAATTACTAAGCATAACTGCTTGCCTCTTTTTGAGAAGATTATTGAACGACTTAGAGTTTGGCCTATTGATAAGCTATCACAAGCTGGTAGGCTTACCATCATCCAATCCATTGCTGTGGCCATAACCAATTATTGGACTAGACATTACATTCTGCCTGTGAAGTTGATAAACATGATTTCTAGTGCTCTTAATAAATTTCTCTGGCATGGTGATCCTTTTTCTAGAAAACTCATTCCAATTTCTTATTATAAGCTGTTTGATTCTAAGAAGAATGGTGGTCTAGGTATAACTAATATTTTTCTCTGGAACAAGGCTGCCATGTCTGTTTACTTCAACAAGATATTTGAGTCTGATAGAAATTTATGGTCACAATGGGTTAATAAAAATTTGATTGGGAAGAAGAATTTTTGGACTATGCAAATCCCTCAGAACTGCAGTTGGAGCTGGAGAACTATCCTTAAACTTAGGGAATTTTTTATCCCTCTCATACAATGCAACTATGCCTTAACTAAGGGTTTATCTTTCTGGCATTCTCCATGGGCAAGACAGGGTTTGATTTTGAGCTCTGTTGTTGATTATAATCTAAGAAGGAATTCTGGAATTTCAGATTTGGCAATTGTGGATGACTTTTTACAGGGAGATAGTATTGTCTTACCTTATCCCAGTTCCACTCAGCTCAGAAATTTATGGAATATTATTAGTTGTAATCCCATAAAGAATAATGGAAATGTTTTGATTTGGTCAGATAAGGGTAAGCTTCATTCTATTAAGCATGTATATAAATCTCTTTGCGGAACTGGTTCATATTTCCCATGGCATTCTAGAATTTGGAATATAGGTGGAAGTGCTAAGGAAAATTTAATGTTGTGGAAAGTGATGGCTAATGCTTTAAATACTAAGGATAAGCTTTGTAGAATGGGAATTATTTCAGAGGATATTTGTGTTTTCTGCAGGTCAGAATCAGAAACAAATACACATTTGTTTTTTGAATGCACTTTTGTGTATCAGATTTGGTATAGGCTTTTGTCAAATGGTGGTTTTTATAAGCCTTCAACAATTAGTGCTATTGAGTGGTTTAATGTGTTTAAAGCAACAAGATGGAAAACCAGAATGACTAAACTGCTTCTTAAGCTATTGAAGAAGTTGATATATGCAGTTTGGACAGAAAGGAATAATAGAGTGTTTGGCATTGCAAGTAAAAATTCTTCGCAACTCTATAATCTTATCCATGGTAGTATTCTTAGAGATTTGAAGGCAGACTGTAGCTGAAGCTTGATCATAAGTCTTGGAAGGGTTAATATCATGAGCTTGGATACCCAGTTTTTCTGATATACTGTCATTACTTGATGTAAAGCTGCTTTCAATGCTGGCATGAGAGCAACTGGTTAGCCTGCTCGAGACATGATGCTGAAGTAAAGATTGATGTTTAATTTGTATGTTTCAGTTCATTTTGGGCTAGCTGTCTTTTTGTAATTTTTTGTTCTGTATTATTGGTTTTGACTGTTGTCAAGTGAGGGGTTGTAACTGAATTGGTGATTTGTGGTGTTGTAATTCTTTGATGTAATACTAATTAAGTCAATAAAATGAGCTTAAAGCTCTTTGCTCTACAAAATAATGATGTTTAAAAGTATTTTGAAATTTAAAACTAATAAAATTTATAAATAATGGATTTAAGGTTTTCAATAACTCCGTTTTAAATATAAGTAATGATGTAAATAATTGTTTTCAAATAGTTTACATATTTTTAAAGATGTTATTTAAAAAATTTAAATGGTATTTATAAATGAAGCAAGAAATTTTATATATGAATTTTTCCGTAAAGTATTAGAGTATTAAAGATGATTGATTTACAAATGAAGTTTTCAAATGAATATTTCAAGTAAAATTTATATAAGTTTCTTTAAATGTATAATTTAAAGACATGATATAAATGGAAAAAAATTGATTTGCGAAGTTTATTTATAGTAATATACTTGACAAATAAATTTTAATCTCTATTTTGGAAGTATAGTTTGAAATATTTACTTTATTTCGAAGTTGTAACGACCCGCTATTTTGGACCATTCAAATCGACAATAAATCCACACATGTCTGACTTGAATAATTCAAAATATCATATTGTTAATTTAAATTTGGCAAAACTCAGCATATGCAGTAAATAAATCAATCACATAATCACAGACACAGAGTAATATAATAATACGCAGCGGAATAGATAAAATAGTAGTTCATGAAGCTACTATATGAACATCAGAGTTAAAAATAAAATACAACAGAATATCTCAAATACAGTGAAGTCTCCAGTGCAACAGATGACTTCTCTGGACAAATCAACTAGAAGAACTGGAAGCTGAGGCGATAGTTAGATCTCCAAAGTAAGCTCCAAACTCCAAGGATGAGTCTCAAATGCTGTATCACTCGGTCTGACCCGAGCGTAAAGCAAAACACAAAACACTCAAGTCAGGATTAACATTCTTATATAAATAAATCCAACTCAAGTGAAATATCAACTGAAATACAAGTAACTTAAAGGATGTTTGGGATAACCATCCTCTAAGGATCTTCAGAACTATCTACAAGGTGGAAATATACATTATAACACCGTGGTCATTTCAATTTAATTTATACTTCAAAACCCAAATATCATTTCATTTCAAATATAACTATTTTCCCAGATAGTATATATTAATAATTAATTTATAAAGTAAAGCATTTAATTTTCTCAAGTCTCGCAAATCGATTCAAATCAACTTCAAATTCCAAATTCAATTTATTTAAAGCTCAATTCATCAATTCAATTCAGTTCTAAATATACCATTTAAATTTTCAATATATTCAAAGCTTTAATATTCAACATTTTCAAAGTTAAATTTAACAGTTTCATATAGCACTTGATTTAACTTTATTATTATCTAATCAGGTAATATTCACTTAATAAATTCAATATCATTTAACTAGCCTTAAATTTCATTTTTACTAAATATTTCCTTAAATTTATTTAAATAAGAATTATTCATTAAATTATTTAAATCAAACTCAAGTTATAAATCATATCTTAAATTCCAATTTCAATAAGCTTTATATTGGTTTAATTAAATAAAATTCTTCAAATTATCATCCCGACCTTAACTTATTTAAATTTTTACCAAAATCTATTTTGAAATATAAATTTTAACATATTATATGTATTAAATCCATCTTAATTAAATTAAGTATCATTATTAAATCTATATATATCATTACCATTTATATATAAAATTTTAAGAATCAACATTTGTTAAAACCATATATTTCTTTCTAAACCATATAATTCAATTTCAAAATATTTATATATATATGGACCAACGGTGTTTGTATATATATATATATCATATGGTTAAGTGATACGGATATTTATCATTTCAATCCGAAATTTAAATATATACGGGTAGATATCATTTCGACTCGTAATCCCAATTTCAATTCAAATGAAAATCGCTTGGGTTTATCATTTCAACCCATAACGATTTTCTCCTATTCTAAAGTCCGTTCGGGTATGTATCATTTCAACCCATAGTGAATTCTATACTAACAGGGAACTTGCAGAGTGATAATAGATAATATAA
This sequence comes from Allium fistulosum, assembly GCA_030737815.1. Taxonomy (NCBI): domain Eukaryota; kingdom Viridiplantae; phylum Streptophyta; class Magnoliopsida; order Asparagales; family Amaryllidaceae; genus Allium; species Allium fistulosum. The sequence goes on from CM060901.1 coordinate 501,121,946, forward strand.
AATATAACAACAGGCATATATCATCAATATAAATAACAGATACTGGTGTCAGATGTCATAGGTGAACATATACAGATAATAGTAATAACAGGCATATAAATACTAGATACTGGTGTCAGATGTCACAGGTGAACATATATAGATAATAGCATATATAACAATTTAAATAACTACAACATCATATTTCAATTGTCGTTTCAATTGAAATCAAATTTAAATAATAAAAGAACGTTAATCGTGAGTGATTGCTCACCTTTCAAGGCAGGAGATATGCACGGGAATGGAAGCGAATAGACAAGGACAAGCATACAAATCAAGCGAGCGGAACGACGGCAAGTTGGGATTTTGCTGAGATAGATTTGATATTGCGAATGTCAGTCAAAGTGGCACGAGATCAGTGAAACGGGATATATTACATATATATAGATTTTCTAAAACTCAATTTAAACATATTTTAAAATAAAGTATATATTTATTTCAAATTAACATTAAATACCAACACATAATATATATATATATATAATGTAGATCCTAATATCACTATATAATAATGAACTACCAAAAATCAGTTAAATGTCACAAAATGGATTGTATATGATATTATTATTATTATTATTATTATTATTATTATATATAGAATCAATACCATAATATTAAAATAAGATATATATTGGTACTTTCTATGTAAGCTTTATATAACCAAATTTTATATAAAAGTATATATATACCTACTCTAACAAAATATGCAGACTAAAAAAAACCACAGAGCACTCAAGACAATATGAATACAACATATATACTATATGTATACGAACAAATCTATACCATATGCAGACCCACACAATCTATGTAATCAATATAACTTCATATACTTTATAATATATAAACTAAAATATACGTACTCATATATGTGCAGGCTACTTAAACTGTTTATGAAAAAAAAATATAGAGCAAACCCGTTATATATACATATCCTTTCTAACTTTATGAAAACAAATATATGCATGCCATTCAAAATGTATACAGCTTTACTTAAATACATACACTCTACAAAACTATAGACTATGAAGATATGCAGACATACAGACTAAGATTTATCTATTTATACTGAAACTATACGTTTAAATTTTATAAACTTTAAAACAACTTATAATACGCAACATGTGTTATAACAATATCTGTACACTAACATCTTTACCTACATATATAAACTTTTATAAATAGTATAGTATATATACAGTACTTATCTATGGTGAACCTATATAACCAGTAAACTAAACAGTAAAACAAATATAAAATTTTACAGCAACCAAACAAACACCTAAAAAAAATATGTATAAATTTATATATATATATAAACAACAAATAGAACCAATACCTATATAGCTAACTTTATAACTATATGAATATACAAAAATCTTATAACTCATACAACTTGTGATAACCCGGATTTTTGGGACATTTGTTAATTGGATAATTAACTAATTTTTAACTATTGAGATACTGATTCTATTTGATTTAAACAAATAAAACCTTGATAATTAGGATATATTTGAATATGTATATAGATGGTTTTGAACTATAATAAATATTAAATTATAATATATGTATACCTTGTAATTAGGAGATTTTGTTTTAAAGTACAATATAATACCTTTCAAAGGCTATTTAAAAATAAATCATATATATATATATATTCTATACTCAAGATAAATGTTTATTAATTTTGAAAGTATAATAGTTTAAGATAAAAGGAGATTTAAATAAAGATCTAAAGCACTTTACTTGTATAACTTGAAATAAAGAATAGTATCTTTATATATTTTTTTAAAAGTGTTTTAGCTTAAGTTTAAATAGGATTTAGTAAAAGAGTTTAAAATATTCTTTCTTTGTAGATATCTCATAGTAAATTTGTATATATATATATATAAATTAATATAACCATAACATATAAATATAAAAGCTTAAGAAATTAATATAAAATGGATAAAAACAATTGTAAACTAAATACATGGAAAATTTACAAGTGTAATAGAAATTAGATCATGCATAGACAAATGTAAGCAAACTAACCAAGTGTCACTTCTATTTTAATTTTCCTTTATTTTTAATAAAACCTATTCTAACTTATATAAACTTATATCTATTCTCTTCAATTCTTTTCCTACCTTCTTTCCAAAAACTCAAAGAACAAAAGCCTGTAACCATTTTACTAACCTGAGAAAACCAAAACCCAAGCCTAAGATTAAAATGAAATGGAGATTAAAACAAAGTTCAAATCTGAAAACAAAGCAAATCTGGGAAGCAAGATCAGTTTCAGATTCAAATACAATTCAATACGATCAAACATGCAAGATCAGATCAACCTAGTTTTCAAAAGTTTTAAAATCAAATATCATTCTGACTTTCTTCTCAGCTTCTCTGTTTCCAAATAACAGGTGAGTAAACGTGAATCTTATAAACTAAATCATCTGATGCATGTGATAAGTAATTGAAGTAATGTTATAGAAATGTTTTGCATGGATGAATTAATATGTTTGCATGTATAAAAATATGAAGTACTTTGTGCATGTCTGTGTATATAAGCTCCGACCTCTGTTTTTGTTTAATAGACCCAAATAGCATTCAAAAATCCAATTCTCTTCATCTAAGCAATTATAGGTTATGGTGACTAAAGAAGATTTGTTTGTATTGATGAAATCCTATTTTTAAAAAAAATAAAATTCAAGTAAATTATTAAGTATTTCTCTGGAAAAATGAATTTTACAGTAAGAAACAAACCATATCATAAAAATCGATTATCTTAATTTTCTGTTTCTCTTACATAATCAAATTCGTTTTTGAAAACTATGATTTTTGGTGGTAGATTCTTGATTTTTAGGTTAGTAATTTGTGAGGAATTGCAAGTTGAACAGAAACCGGGTTTTGGGTGATTTCTCGGCGATCGAAGATCGGGGGTAGTCGGGGTTGTTGTTGGAGGAAGCTTGTGGGGCGAGGAACTTGGGAAAATTAGTGGGTGAATTTTTAGTTCGCCGTGGAGGTGGTACGACGATGGAATAGGGTTTGTCGACCAGTTTTGATCAATGATGTTTCAGAGGGAAATTCGCCACTATGGGTGAACCGGACTTGACCGGAGTGAGGGAAATTGTAGCGTAGGATCGTGACGAGGCTCGAGGTCGATCGGCAAGGACTCAAGTGGTTGTAGGTGGCGATATGTGGTGGTTGTCGTTGGTCGATGGGTTCCAGTAGGTACTCGAATGGCTCGTTTTTCCTTTTGGGATCGATTGGAAGTTCGGGGTGGTGAGAATCGTTGGCGAGGAGATGGGCGACTTGCTGGAGGTCTCAGCGTTGGTCGGAGAAGCGTGGGCACAGCGTGCACGTGCACGTGTATCTTTATGTATCTGGGAATGTTGTTAATTTGGGGAAGAAGGAAGTAGCACGGGTCGTGTTCGAAGTAGAAGGTGGTTTTCCTCGAAGCAAGTATAGTGCGTGAGTGACTCGGGCCTTACTCGAGTCTTTTTGGCTTTGAACCCGGGTTTGTATGGAGTTGAATTAACCTGATGATTGAAGGTTAAAAACAAAAGTTTTATCAAGTTTTAAAGTTATTAAAGTAACTAAGTTGTCGAGGAAACTTTACCAAGTTTTTTCAAAGTAAAGTATTAACAAGATAAAACAAGTTTTTTTTATTATTTAAATATTAAAGATTTAATGTTTAAATTATTTTGATTTTATAATTGAATCCTAAATGTTTTCTAAAGAAGATTTAATGATGTAATTAAGAATTTAATTTAATGAGATTTAGATAAGTAATAAATTCAGATAAAGAAATTTCTTAAATTAATCAAGGTTGTGATTAATTAGAAGATAATTAATTTAAGTGATTAATTGAATGATAATGACGTAATGTGATTAATTAAGGTTAATTAATGTGTTTAATTAAAGATTTCTTGTTAAATGTAATTAATTAAGGGAATAATTAATTAGTGGAAGTAATTAGAGGATCGTTAATTAATGTAATTAAGGGTTAATTAATTAATGGTTAAAGAATAATAATTTTATGTAATTAATTAGAGAATTAATTACTTAATGAAATGATTAATTAATTTATTAATTTAAGGATTAGTTAATTAATGAAAGTAATTAAAATTACTTAAGGTAAGTAATTAAATGATATTTAATTAAATTGATTAATTAAAGGTTAATTCATTAATGTAAGTAATTAAGAGTTAATTAATTAGTAAGTTAAATTAAATTAATCTTGCTTATGAATGATTAAATTATATTGAATACCTTTGATTGTTATTGACTCTGGCATGTACTTTGTAATGTTCTGTGATATGAAATGTTTTTGGTTGAACCATGATAAATATGAGTTATTTATCTATAATGGAATTGTTATGGGAATATGACATTCTGAAGTTAAACCGAATTGTTGAAATTTATAACAACTTGTCTTAGGAAGATGATATTGAATTCGAAGAGACCGGGGTCGGATATCAGTATTATCCGAAACCACTTCGATTAGTGATCTGCTATAATTCTTTATAAATTTGATTATGGAATCAAATAGGCTGGAATAGAATAAATTAAGTAACATGACTATTTTAACTGAGTAACGGTACTTAGATATGGTTGTGTGAAAATAAGTGATGATTTTATAAGTTGTTTACTTATAGTAAGGTACGAGTTACCCCGGGTTTATATAAGTTCTATGAATTGAAGTTTCATGTTAGATGAGTTTACTCACGCTGGTTTCCAGCCTGACCCGGGTGTTACTTTGATGTAATGCTCGGGTCAGACCGAGTATTACAGATTTTCAGGTAAGGACGTTCTAGAGCTCAGGAGGCGAGCTGGATGGCAGGAACGTATAGAGTGTTTTCCGCTGTTCATAAGAGATTGTGTATATATATAGATTGTAGTCTGAGACATGTTAATTATAACTATCCAATCTATTGTAATGATTGTAACTCTGATGAATTGTATGTAAAGCAACAATTACAGCTTTCTTTTATAAAATGCTATTATTTGTTATTATATTTAATCCGCTGCGAATGTGAGATGTTGTGTTCTCTGTTCTTCTTTCTTCTTTCTGTTTCTTTCTTCTATCTCTTTTCTTTTTCTTCTAACTATCTGGAAATTTCGGGTTCGAAATCTCCGGGTCATTACATTTGGTATCAGAGCGAGGTTAAGCGAGAACCTTGGCTCTGTTGAGATTACTCGTTAAGGATAGGGTCAATGGTACCCTAGAACGAGTTGAGTGTATATATATATATGAGAGCGTAATTGTTATTTTCCTATATAAGGATTTTAAATAATTTTATATAAGAATATATTTTGATATATAAAATGATATTTCTTTCTAATAATATTAAGGTAATTGGTTGTTAAAATATTGGAATTAAATTAAGTAATAATAGAAATAAAACCAAATTAAAATTGAATGAAGATAAGTTTTAAATGGATCCAAACTGAAATCAAAATCTTGAATTTGTAGAAATAAAGATAATAATGAATTGGTTTCCAAATATGATAATCTTGATTATTATCATAGATGGTTAAGTAAAATGAAATGTTTTAGGGAAGTAAAACATTTAGGCAAGTATGACTTGTAAATTAAAGTGGGTTTTAAATTGTGAAGTTTTAAATTCTAAATCCAGAAAACTTGAAATTATTTTAAAGAAATTATTTTGAATTAAAACCAAAGGTGGTTTAAAAATTTAAGGTATAACTTGGTGTGTAAAGAAAATATGAGGATATACATAATGTCAAAGATGCTTTGAAATAACTGTAAGTGTTGAGTTTTAAATTTTTCCTGGAAATGTGATGTGAAAACCCTAAGTGAATTAAGTTTTTAAACTTAAAAGGGGAAAGATTATTAATCTGAAGTTTAAAATTTGAATGGGAATTCAAATTGTGTAAAGTTGACCGGATTAAGTAAATTTAATTTAACTTGGAGGAAGTTAAATAAGTTTGAATGAATAACTTGAATTGGAAATTTCAAGATGAAATTTAAATTTAACTTGGGTAGTTAAATGATTAATTTAAATAGGAGCTATGAGTGATCTCAAAATGGGTTTGAGATCTGGAAATTGAAAATGGATAATAAATTAGAATCTGAAATTTAATTGTTTTTGAATTCTTATTTGAACTTTATAATAAGTTAAGTAAAGATAATTTTAAAATGGAATTTGGAATTTGGATTCAGAATTTAATGGTTTAAAGATATAAGTTAATTTGATTTAAGAAATTAAATCAACATTTAGAAATTTAACTCGAATTTATATAAATTTGAGATAGCTTAAAATTGAGTTTTAAATTGAAATTTGTTCAAATGGGATTTGGTTTGAATTAATTAGAATTGTGGTTGAAGATGTATAAGTTTAAAAATCAAATGGAATTTGATTTGAATTTGGAAAGGAATTAAGGTTAATTTAACTTGAATTGGGATTAAATCAATATCAATGGAAATTGATGTTATTTAAATTGCAATTGAGTTAATTTAAATGGAGATGGAAATTTAAATTGAATTGATGAGAATTGAACAGTTTGGCTCTGGATTATTTTCAAAATAAATTGTTTTAATACAAATATATTTTTCCAAACTATTTACTATATAATCTTTCTTCTTAAACCCCAAACTATCTCATACTTATTTTACAATTATTTTGGAACTATTTAACTATTTTGAAACTGTCTTATAAACTAATTACTATTTTTCAGTTACCTACATCTAATCACTATTTTAAATCTATTTTGCAATTATCTAACTATTTTATATCTACTTAACTATTTTACAGATATTTTACAAACTAATAACTATTTTTCAACTACTTATCCATTTTAAATTTTTTTCAAGTTATTTTTAAATTTAAATAGGTCAGAGTTCAGACTGTTTGTAATTGAAGTAATAACTCAATTGGAAATGGAAGCAATTGAGATTAAGTGAATGAAATTAAAGGAAATATGAATAGAAAAGGAAACTGATTTGGCTAATAACCAATAAAGATAAATACGTAGGATATACGTATATTATTCTATTCGCATAGTGATTTGATCCAGATTCGAACACAGAATTTCGAGATAGTATTATCGATCCGAGTTGGGATTTTTCGCTCGATTTTCGACGGCGAACCTGGATATGGATTGTTGATTGGTTCTGGATATTCTCTATCATAGCTACGACTATGCAAGGAGAATGACGGTTTCTGATCAAGAAACCAGATTTGAGTCCGCACTAGGAATTCGGGTGGACGATACTAGTTCGGAAGTGAAATTGTGTGATTGATTGAGCGATCAGATTGATATTGTGTACGGATGATATGTGTACATCGTACGGATTTGAATGAAATTGATATTGAAGATTTGTGGATAAGAACTGTAAAATGGTTTTTGAAAAGAAATATGGTTAATAACTTTATAAAAGATTTATCAAATGTGAATATTTGATTTAGAATAAAATAAAGTTATATATCCTTGTTATATAAGGTAAATCTTCCCTTGTTGAATCTATTGCTAAAAGAAAAGGGTTTTGAAATATTTGAAGTATAAAAGAGGTTTTATACAAAGTTTGAAATGATCCAAAGATTTTCAAAGTTATATATATCTATATCTATATATATATAAAGGATCTTATGAGAATGATTTTGGAAAAGGTTTTGGGAACCTATGGATTTTGGAAAGGGCTTTTGATTTTTGAGAAATCAATTTTGGATTTTGGAAAGCCTAGTTTGAGAATTATCGATTTTTGGTAATCGATTTTGTGTAAAGGAGATTTTGATAAATCATAAAGGATATGATTTGAAGATACTATAAGTATATAGTATAAAATGTTTTGAGTATAGCTCTGGGGAAAAAGGCGCTCTCTTGAAATGAACTTCTCAGGAGTGCCACTGGGTGGTACTGCCTTGAACCCCAAGGGGGGATTCTAAAGTTGATCCTGTGAGGAGTCCGGACAAAACTAGTTCCTGAGGATTATTTGTGTAGCGAAAGTCGAGGGGCTGGTGCCCACAGAGGCATTTGGGTTATTCTGTGACGACAATGTAACTCGATGTCACTGCGATCTACTGCAGACCATAGCGAAAGTCATGTGTGCCGCTGAGAGCCAACTGTCTACGTTTGATTTTATATCGGTAGACTGTGACACTATGGTAACATAGCGAAAGTCGTGTGTGCCGCTGAGAGCCAACTGTCTACGTTTGATTTTATATCGGTAGACTGCGACCTATGTGGGAGAAGTTTCATTATTTGGCAGCGAAATTCGGTGGCGCTGATGCCTACAGTTATATGGGTTTGTGCTGTGATAGCAACGTAAGGCCCGGGTATAACTGCGATCTGTAGCAGGTTCCATGGCGTAATCGAGGAGCGCGGAGACCTACAGTTATCTGTGGATTTTGCCGGGACGGCAACGTAACCATCGGGTTAACTGCGACCATGGATGGGGGTGATGATTTCCAGAGCATTCTCACCAAAGATATTTCCTCCATTTTCAAAAATGTTTTCGATATTTTCAAATAAAGTATTTTCTAAATATTTTCACTGGGTGTTGAAAATGAGTCTGCTAAGTACTTATAGATTTTCAGTCCTACGCCTGATCAACGTATGACCGAATTTCTGTGAGAACGAGGAAGGACTTGTTGAAACATCGAGTTATAAAAAGTATTTTTATTTTAAAATATTATATAGATTTTTTTAAAAGTGTTTTAAAAACGATCAAAGAAAAATTTATCAGATTTTAAGCATTGAATAAATTCTGGCCTCGTTCCTTTTCGGGGACGAAAAGATTTAAAGGGGGGAGGAATGTGATAACCCGGATTTTTGGGACATTTGTTAATTGGATAATTAACTAATTTTTAACTATTGAGATACTGATTCTATTTGATTTAAACAAATAAAACCTTGATAATTAGGATATATTTGAATATGTATATAGATGGTTTTGAACTATAATAAATATTAAATTACAATATATGTATACCTTGTAATTAGGAGATTTTGTTTTAAAGTACAATATAATACCTTTCAAAGGCTATTTAAAAATAAATCATATATATATATATATATTTTCTATACTCAAGATAAATGTTTATTAATTTTGAAAGTATAATAGTTTAAGATAAAAGGAGATTTAAATAAAGATCTAAAGCACTTTACTTGTATAACTTGAAATAAAGAATAGTATCTTTATATATTTTTTTAAAAGTGTTTTAGCTTAAGTTTAAATAGGATTTAGTAAAAGAGTTTAAAATATTCTTTCTTTGTAGATATCTCATAGTAAATTTGTATATATATATATATATAAATTAATATAACCATAACATATAAATATAAAAGCTTAAGAAATTAATATAAAATGGATAAAAACAATTGTAAACTAAATACATGGAAAATTTACAAGTGTAATAGAAATTAGATCATGCATAGACAAATGTAAGCAAACTAACCAAGTGTCACTTCTATTTTAATTTTCCTTTATTTTTAATAAAACCTATTCTAACTTATATAAACTTATATCTATTCTCTTCAATTCTTTTCCTACCTTCTTTCCAAAAACTCAAAGAACAAAAGCCTGTAACCATTTTACTAACCTGAGAAAACCAAAACCCAAGCCTAAGATTAAAATGAAATGGAGATTAAAACAAAGTTAAAATCTGAAAACAAAGCAAATCTGGGAAGCAAGATCAGTTTCAGATTCAAATACAATTCAATACGATCAAACATGCAAGATCAGATCAACCTAGTTTTCAAAAGTTTTAAAATCAAATATCATTCTGACTTTCTTCTCAGCTTCTCTGTTTCCAAATAACAGGTGAGTAAACGTGAATCTTATAAACTAAATCATCTGATGCATGTGATAAGTAATTGAAGTAATGTTATAGAAATGTTTTGCATGGATGAATTAATATGTTTGCATGTATAAAAATATGAAGTACTTTGTGCATGTCTGTGTATATAAGCTCCGACCTCTGTTTTTGTTTAATAGACCCAAATAGCATTCAAAAATCCAATTCTCTTCATCTAAGCAATTATAGGTTATGGTGACTAAAGAAGATTTGTTTGTATTGATGAAATCCTATTTTTAAAAAAAATAAAATTCAAGTAAATTATTAAGTATTTCTCTGGAAAAATGAATTTTACAGTAAGAAACAAACCATATCATAAAAATCGATTATCTTAATTTTCTGTTTCTCTTACATAATCAAATTCGTTTTTAAAAACTATGATTTTTGGTGGTAGATTCTTGATTTTTAGGTTAGTAATTTGTGAGGAATTGCAAGTTGAACAGAAACCGGGTTTTGGGTGATTTCTCGGCGATCGAAGATCGGGGGTAGTCGGGGTTGTTGTTGGAGGAAGCTTGTGGGGCGAGGAACTTGGGAAAATTAGTGGGTGAATTTTTAGTTCGCCGTGGAGGTGGTACGACGATGGAATAGGGTTTGTCGGCCAGTTTTGATCAATGATGTTTCAGAGGGAAATTCGCCACTATGGGTGAACCGGACTTGACCGGAGCGAGGGAAATTGTAGCGTAGGATCGTGACGAGGCTCGAGGTCGATCGGCAAGGACTCAAGTGGTTGTAGGTGGCGATACGTGGTGGTTGTCGTTGGTCGATGGGTTCCAGTAGGTACTCGAATGGCTCGTTTTTCCTTTTGGGATCGATTGGAAGTTCGGGGTGGTGAGAATCGTCGGCGAGGAGATGGGCGACTTGCTGGAGGTCTCAGCGTTGGTCGGAGAAGCGTGGGCACAGCGTGCACGTGCACGTGTATCTTTATGTATCTGGGAATGTTGTTAATTTGGGGAAGAAGGAAGTAGCACGGGTCGTGTTCGAAGTAGAAGGTGGTTTTCCTCGAAGCAAGTATAGTGCGTGAGTGACTCGGGCCTTACTCGAGTCTTTTTGGCTTTGAACCCGGGTTTGTATGGAGTTGAATTAACTTGATGATTGAAGGTTAAAAACAAAAGTTTTATCAAGTTTTAAAGTTATTAAAGTAACTAAGTTGTCGAGGAAACTTTACCAAGTTTTTTCAAAGTAAAGTATTAACAAGATAAAACAAGTTTTTTTTTTATTATTTAAATATTAAAGATTTAATGTTTAACTTATTTTGATTTTATAATTGAATCCTAAATGTTTTCTAAAGAAGATTTAATGATGTAATTAAGAATTTAATTTAATGAGATTTAGATAAGTAATAAATTCAGATAAAGAAATTTCTTAAATTAATCAAGGTTGTGATTAATTAGAAGATAATTAATTTAAGTGATTAATTGAATGATAATGACGTAATGTGATTAATTAAGGTTAATTAATGTGTTTAATTAAAGATTTCTTATTAAATGTAATTAATTAAGGGAATAATTAATTAGTGGAAGTAATTAGAGGATCGTTAATTAATGTAATTAAGGGTTAATTAATTAATGGTTAAAGAATAATAATTTTATGTAATTAATTAGAGAATTAATTACTTAATGAAATGATTAATTAATTTATTAATTTAAGGATTAGTTAATTAATGAAAGTAATTAAAATTACTTAAGGTAAGTAATTAAATGATATTTAATTAAATTGATTAATTAAAGGTTAATTCATTAATGTAAGTAATTAAGAGTTAATTAATTAGTAAGTTAAATTAAATTAATCTTGCTTATGAATGATTAAATTATATTGAATACCTTTGATTGTTATTGACTCTGGCATGTACTTTGTAATGTTCTATGATATGAAATGTTTTTGGTTGAACCATGATAAATATGAGTTATTTATCTATAATGGAATTGTTATGGGAATATGACATTCTGAAGTTAAACCGAATTGTTGAAATTTAAAACAACTTGTCTTAGGAAGATGATATTGAATTCGAAGAGACCGGGGTCGGATATCAGTATTATCCGAAACCACTTCGATTAGTGATCTGCTATAATTCTTTATAAATTTGATTATGGAATCAAATAGGCTGGAATAGAATAAATTAAGTAACATGACTATTTTAACTGAGTAACGGTACTTAGATATGGTTGTGTGAAAATAAGTGATGATTTTATAAGTTGTTTACTTATAGTAAGGTACGAGTTACCCCGGGTTTATATAAGTTCTATGAATTGAAGTTTCATGTTAGATGAGTTTACTCACGCTGGTTTCCAGCCTGACCCGGGTGTTACTTTGATGTAATGCTCGGGTCAGACCGAGTATTACAGATTTTCAGGTAAGGACGTTCTAGAGCTCAGGAGGCGAGCTGGATGGCAGGAACGTATAGAGTGTTTTCCGCTGTTCATAAGAGATTGTGTATATATATAGATTGTAGTCTGAGACATGTTAATTATAACTATCCAATCTATTGTAATGATTGTAACTCTGATGAATTGTATGTAAAGCAACAATTACAGCTTTCTTTTATAAAATGCTATTATTTGTTATTATATTTAATCCGCTGCGAATGTGAGATGTTGTGTTCTCTGTTCTTCTTTCTTCTTTCTGTTTCTTTCTTCTTTCTCTTTTCTTTTTCTTCTAACTATCTGGAAATTTCGGGTTCGAAATTTCCGGGTCGTTACACAACTAACATGCTACAAATGGATGTATACCTATATGCAGCAGACCTATTTGCAAAATAATTTAGTATGAAGGAAATGTACAGTCTTTTTACTTTGTACTGTGAAACAATATTTCTTTATAAAATGATCAATTGTAACTTTATATATATATATTATGTATTAACAAAACACTGCCTGTATATACTAACAAAATTTTATCTGACACACTCTATATATAAAATAATAAGGCAAGCTGCAATAGAGAAAAAAAAACAAACAAAACAAAAAAAAAGACACGCACCGTCAGCTTTGAGCAAAGTAGGAAAAGCTCGGTTATAGCTAATATGGGCGAAGGGCTGCATGACGTGGAGGAGGAAGGGAAGGAGGAGCAGGTGGTGGCTGTTCGAGTGGCTGAAGGCACGGAGTGGAGTTGCGGCTTGGGATTTGGCGAACTGGGCTGTCGATCAGTGGGTAGGTGAGGGTGGCCGGTCAATATGGTGGGGAGGGCGTCGATGAGTTGCTCGGTACAGCAGTGGAGAGAGGGGAGGGCGAATGGCTGCTTGCGGAGGAGATAGGTGTGTGGAGGTCCGGTGGCAGTAGCTAGTTAGGCGAAGGGATGGGAGTTTGGAAGAGGAAAGGAAAGTTGGTTGCTGTATTGTGTTATTTGTGAAAATGGAAGAGGAGCAGCAAAGGCAAATATAAATGAAGAAATGAACAGGCACACAAATGAACCGTTCAAAAGAATACAACTTATACCAATTCATACGTTTAGATTTTCAAAAAAAATAGTATGGAATGGAAATGGTCACCCTGGAATTTAGCTGGAAGATTAAAGCAATTGATGGTTGCTTGGATACCACGGTTACAGTTTAAAAAGGGCAAAGAGAAATAAAAAGTCACGGATTCGGTACCGATACAATATATAGTTTGATTGTTTTCGCCGTGTACCGGACCTCAAACACAGAAATGAATATACCGTTAAGATCAACACGATGAGACGATCAAAACGGTACACAAATATAAATTGTACGATCGTCCGATCAAAAGTCAATAATTGGTACCGAAAAATGCTGCTACTTTACCAGAAATAAGATAAACGGAGCAGTAGAAGTCCAAATTTGGAAAAACGAATTTCGCAGTCTGATTCAGAATGATCTGAATAAATTTTCTCCTGTTGACATATTTTGGTTTCGGAAAACTTTTAAATTCACTTTTATTAACCGGTTTGATTTGAAATGAAATTTCACAGGAAAACAAACTTCAATATTATCAAATGAAAATTTTCCAGTTGCTATATTAAAATAGACGTATTCTAAATAAATAATTTTTATTTTCAAATTTTATTATTTAAAATTTTACAAAATTTCAATTAACTACGTTATTAAAACCAATCAAAATTTATGGGTCGTTACACTCTCCCCCACTCAAAACTTTTCGTCCCCGAAAAGGAAGGAGGTAGGAGAATAGAAACAACCAGACATAAAAGATAGATTAAAAGACAAGGATAAACAATCAATTTAACTATATAAATTTTACTTGAAATATTCATTTGAAAACTTCATTTACAATTCAATTATTTTTAATACCTTAATATTTTTCAACCCATTTGTAAAATTTCTTGTTTCCTTTATAAGTATCATTTATAGGTTTAAATAACACCTTTATAAATATATGTAAGCTATTTGAAAAACAATTATTTACATTATTACTTATTTTTACAAAGAAGCTATTGAAAACATTTAAATCCAAAATTCATAAATTTATTAATTTTTATCTCAAGATACTTTTCAACATTATTAATAATCAATAATCATTTACTTTAAATCTGTTTTATTTAAGTATTAACCTCAAAAATATTTATAACACTAAAATTTCTATTAAACCATGTAGTATATAAATAAACTATATTTAAAAGGATATAGTCAACAAGGAGAAGAAGGAGGATTTGGAAAAGCAGAACATAGGTGAATAATTAAAGCTGAGTAGATAAGGTAGATTCAAAGGAATAATATCAGGCACGAATAATTAATTTAGAACCATAAGGGTTTCAATTCCAAATATTGATACAAAATTTTCTTTGTTGGAAATACTTTTATAATAAAATACTTTTATAACTCGATGTTTCAACAAGTTTATCCTCGTTCCTGCAGACTCTGGCAGTGCGTTGATCAGGCGCAAAACTAGAATTCTCCAGGTACTTAGTAGACTTGTTTCAACACCCAGTGAAAATACTGGAAAAAATTTTAAAAACAGATATGGAAAGTACAATCCAATCAAAAACACAAACAAAACCTTTGTCTAACCATGGTTCGCAGATACACAATGGTTACGCCTGGGTCCCCCAGGAAACAATCCATATCCGTAAGCTTTCTCAGCCCTGCGAGTTACGCCATGATGACTAGTAGAATGCAGGATACACAATGGTTACGCCTGGATCCCCCAGGAAACAATCCGTACCCCCAGGCAAGACTCAGCCAAGCATTTGCGCTACTATTCGCGACCTACACAGATTGCAGGATACACAATGGTTACGCCTGGATCCCCCAGGAAACAATCCGTACCTTCAGGCAAGACTCAGCCAAGCATTTGCGCTACTATTCGCGACCTACACAGATTGCAGGATACACAATGGTTACGCCTGGATCCCCCAGGAAACAATCCGTACCCCTACGCAAGACTCAGCCAGGCAGTTGCGCTATGCAGTCACGAGAGAACAATAAGACCATGGGTAATGCCATGGAATTCGAAGGACACTCGAGTATCATATTCGGAAAACCAAAATCAGAGAGAATAATATCGATAGAATGAATCCAAGATGTGGCCACAAATCGGATATCAAGCAGAAGGCACTTTCCATATCTTTACTTCGAAAATATGTATCATATAGTACCTTTTCAAATCACTTTCAAATATCGTACTTATATAAAATCCATTATATATAAGATTAAATTTTCAACTCAAATACTTTCCAAAATCAATAGTATATCAAATCATACTTATATAGACTTCAATTATATAAGATTTCACTTTCAAATTGAGTACCTTTTCAAATCTATAGTTTTCGAATCAATTTCATACTCATACAAATCAATTTTTTATAAGTTCGACAACTCCCAAATCAAGTGTTTAGTAACATAAGGTTCTCAAATTTCAATTTGTTTCAATATCAGTTCAATTTCAAAATCATATACAATTTTACCAAATTATTTCTTCTCAAATTAATTATCTTTAGTTTCAAAGTTTCCAAAATAATAGATTTAGAAAATAAATCCAAATTTCCAAATCAATAATTTAAGTCAACCAATTCATTTCCAAAATCAAATGTTTTTCAAAATCATCTTATACTTACGTAAGGTCCATCTTATATAAGGTTCAAATTCTTCAAAATAAACTTCACTGTATGAAGAGCCATATGGGATTGAATATCTTTGCTTTTATGGGTTATATATCTTTGTAATTTAAATTGGAAATTTTCTTTTAGTGAGCAAAGATATCCTAACATGACAGCTTTCAATTTCAGCGTCAAAATATATCAATGATATTAGAATATAAGATGTACATACGTCATCATTTCGCAGAATCACATTTGATCGCTCGCTCGATCACACAAGTTCGCTTTCGAACTAGTATTGTTCATTCGACTTCCCTAATGCGGATTTCGATATGATTTCTCAACTAAAAGCCATCAGTCTCCTTGCATAGCCATATACTATGATAGAGAATTCTAGAATCAAGTCAAAAATCTATATCCAATATTCGTCGTCAAGAATCGAATGAAAAATCCTAACACGAAATGGTGTAATTCACCTCGAACTTGTGTACTCAACCAGGATCAAATCAATTATGCGAATAAAACAGCATACGTACAACTTACGTATGTATTCCAAACTTGTTAAATATATAGTTTCATAAAGATGTTACCCCGTTAAAATATTTAAACTAAATCTTATTCAAAATATTCTGAAGACCAAATTCTTCTCAAAACATTTCAAATCTAAATTTCATATTAGGAAATTCAAAATAGCCTTATTTGTTTATTAACAAAACAGTTTCAGCTTATTTAAATCATATTATTACATATTTTAAACATACATATCAAACTTATATGTTTTACTTCAAAATTCTTAGCTTTTGAAAAGTTAACTTTGATTTGGAAGTGCTCGAACCTTCAAAATAGTCGAAGAAATCATATTTCAATCCAAGAGTTGGAAATCACAATTAAATCAGTAAATCAATTCCAAAATAGGGTTATCTCAAATCAAATCTAAAACTCGAGGACTAAACACCGGTTTACTTCAAATCATTTCAAATATATATATACATATATCTTTCGAATATCAAATCTTACTTCGGAATTTGAAATCAAAATTGGTTTCACAAAATCACTCGCATAGCAAAGCTATTGAAGTGGCCTATCCCCCACTTTGAAACTCGAAAATCAATGTCGATGATGCGTGCACTCATCACCGAAATTATTTTCCAGCGACATAAGTGAGTTCTGGACTTCTATTTTCTCAAACTTCTTTTGGAATTTCTTCGAAATCATTCGAAACTCATTAAAATCATTGGAAACATTTCTTATTCGGAAAATACTTTTAAATCATACTATTATTATATATTTCAAAATCTTAAAAACCAATTTCAAAACACCGGAGTTCAATTCTCGAATTTCAAATTTAAAATCCTTCAGTTATAAATCATTTTTAGATAAATCCAATTTCTTATATAATTTTCAAAATTTCAAATCCTTTCGAAACCTCAAATTCTCATTTTAGAAAGGGTATTAAATCTTTATCGAAAACATTTCACTTTTATATATAGAATATAATCATATTTATCAAAATAATAATTTCGGTTTAGAAAACAATTTCTAAAATATAAACAAACCCGATTTTCAAAGGACGATTCACAGACGGATTTCAAAACAAAGATAGAGATTCAATTTAGAGGGACTCTAATCAAATAGGATTCTGATTCGAAGATAAGCTCGAACGAAGATGAGATAATTAATTACAAAACAGAAGATGGATACACTTATATAAAACGCGGGCGACCTTAACCGGGTCAACCGTGACTTCAAGAATATAATCGATGCGGAAATCTAAGGCAAATCGAAATTCGATCGCCAGAGATAGAATTCGGCATAACAAGAGATGGCAACATCAAAACCGAGGGATATATAAATCTCCGGTGAATCAATGCCAATTGTAAAGGAGTTCCACCCTTTTACAAAACCTTCAAAGATCGGCGGGATCGCCTATTCTTATAGAGATCATTCGACGTGGAGTTATGGGATACTCCAGAATCAAAAGAATACCAATAGAGAGGGACAAGAATGAATTTTGAAACCGTAGGGAACGTTCCAAAATTCAAAGGAAATCGAGTCAAAAGAAAGAGATTAAACTCGAACGAAAGGAGTTCTGTAATAAATTTACTATATATGCTAAGTTTTGCCTAGAGCCAAAGCTCTGATACCAACTGTAACGGACCGCGTCAGTGGGGTAACGCCCACCGTAGCATACAGTCGTACCTGTGTTCTGCCTTTACGGCCAGCCTCTCGACTACACCAACCCCGCAGGGACATGTAGGAGTAAGAGTCATCCGCTCGCTACCAAACCAAATGCGAGAACCCCCTATCATGCTACACCCGCCAAGTGCATAGGCAGACACACATGTCTGACTTGAATAATTCAAAATATCAGATTGTTAATTTAAATTTGGCAAAACTCAGCATATGCAGTAAATAAATCAATCACAGAATCACAGACACAGAGTAATATAATAATACGCAGCGGAATAGATAAAATAGTAGTTCATGAAGCTACTATATGAACATCAGAGTTAAAAATAAAATACAACAGAATATCTCAAATACAGTGAAGTCTCCAGTGCAACAGATGACTTCTCTGGACAAATCAACTAGAAGAACTGGAAGCTGAGGCGATAGTTGGATCTCCAAAGGAAGCTCCAAACTCCAAGGATGAGTCTCAAATGCTGTATCACTCGGTCTGACCCGAGCGTAAAGCAAAACACAAAACACTCGAGTCAGGATTAACATTCTTATATAAATAAATCCAACTCAAGTGAAATATCAACTGAAATACAAGTAACTTAAAGGATGTTTGGGATAACCATCCTCTAAGGATCTTCAGAACTATCTACAAGGTGGAAATATACATTATAACACCGTGGTCATTTCAATTTAATTTATACTTCAAAACCCAAATATCATTTCATTTCAAATATAACTATTTTCCCAGATAGTATATATTAATAATTAATTTATAAAGTAAAGCATTTAATTTTCTCAAGTCTCGCAAATCGATTCAAATCAACTTCAAATTCCAAATTCAATTTATTTAAAGCTCAATTCATCAATTCAATTCAGTTCTAAATATACCATTTAAATTTTCAATATATTCAAAGCTTTAATATTCAACATTTTCAAAGTTAAATTTAACAGTTTCATATAGCACTTGATTTAACTTTATTATTATCTAATCAGGTAATATTCACTTAATAAATTCAATATCATTTAACTAGCCTTAAATTTCATTTTTACTAAATATTTCCTTAAATTTATTTAAATAAGAATTATTCATTAAATTATTTAAATCAAACTCAAGTTATAAATCATATCTTAAATTCCAATTTCAATAAGCTTTATATTGGTTTAATTAAATAAAATTCTTCAAATTATCATCCCGACCTTAACTTATTTAAATTTTTACCAAAATCTATTTTGAAATATAAATTTTAACATATTATATGTATTAAATCCATCTTAATTAAATTAAGTATCATTATTAAATCTATATATATCATTACCATTTATATATAAAATTTTAAGAATCAACATTTGTTAAAACCATATATTTCTTTCTAAACCATATAATTCAATTTCAAAATATTTATATATATGGACCAACGGTGTTTGTATATATATATATATATCATATGGTTAAGTGATACGGATATTTATCATTTCAATCCGAAATTTAAATATATACGGGTAGATATCATTTCGACCCGTAATCCCAATTTCAATTCAAATGAAAATCGCTTGGGTTTATCATTTCAACCCATAACGATTTTCTCCTATTCTAAAGTCCGTTCGGGTATGTATCATTTCAACCCATAGTGAATTCTATACTAACAGGGAACTTGCAGAGTGATAACAGATAATATAAAATATAACAACAGGCATATATCATCAATATAAATAACAGATACTGGTGTCAGATGTCATAGGTGAACATATACAGATAATAGTAATAACAGGCATATAAATACTAGATACTGGTGTCAGATGTCACAGGTGAACATATATAGATAATAGCATATATAACAATTTAAATAACTACAACATCATATTTCAATTGTCGTTTCAATTGAAATCAAATTTAAATAATAAAAGAACGTTAATCGTGAGTGATTGCTCACCTTTCAAGGCAGGAGATATGCACGGGAATGGAAGCGAATAGACAAGGACAAGCATACAAATCAAGCGAGCGGAACGACGGCAAGTTGGGATTTTGCTGAGATAGATTTGATATTGCGAATGTCAGTCAAAGTGGCACGAGATCAGTGAAACGGGATATATTACATATATATAGATTTTCTAAAACTCAATTTAAACATATTTTAAAATAAAGTATATATTTATTTCAAATTAACATTAAATACCAACACATAATATATATATATATATATAATGTAGATCCTAATATCACTATATAATAATGAACTACCAAAAATCAGTTAAATGTCACAAAATGGATTGTATATGATATTATTATTATTATTATTATTATTATTATATATAGAATCAATACCATAATATTAAAATAAGATATATATTGGTACTTTCTATGTAAGCTTTATATAACCAAATTTTATATAAAAGTATATATATACCTACTCTAACAAAATATGCAGACTAAAAAAAAACACAGAGCACTCAAGACAATATGAATACAACATATATACTATATGTATACGAACAAATCTATACCATATGCAGACCCACACAATCTATGTAATCAATATAACTTCATATACTTTATAATATATAAACTAAAATATACGTACTCATATATGTGCAGGCTACTTAAACTGTTTATGAAAAAAAAATATAGAGCAAACCCGTTATATATACATATCCTTTCTAACTTTATGAAAACAAATATATGCATGCCATTCAAAATGTATACAGCTTTACTTAAATACATACACTCTACAAAACTATAGACTATGAAGATATGCAGACATACAGACTAAGATTTATCTATTTATACTGAAACTATACGTTTAAATTTTATAAACTTTAAAACAACTTATAATACGCAACATGTGTTATAACAATATCTGTACACTAACATCTTTACCTACATATATAAACTTTTATAAATAGTATAGTATATATACAGTACTTATCTATGGTGAACCTATATAACCAGTAAACTAAACAGTAAAACAAATATAAAATTTTACAACAACCAAACAAACACCTAAAAAAAATATGTATAAATTTATATATATATATATATAAACAACAAATAGAACCAATACCTATATAGCTAACTTTATAACTATATGAATATACAAAAATCTTATAACTCATACAACTAACATGCTACAAATGGATGTATACCTATATGCAGCATACCTATTTGCAAAATAATTTAGTATGAAGGAAATGTACAGTCTTTTTACTTTGTACTGTGAAACAATATTTCTTTATAAAATGATCAATTGTAACTTTATATATATATTATGTATTAACAAAACACTGCCTGTATATACTAACAAAATTTTATCTGACACACTCTATATATAAAATAATAAGGCAAGCTGCAATAGAGAAAAAAAAAACAAAACAAAAAAAAGACACGCACCGTCAACTTTGAGAAAAGTAGGAAAAGCTCGGTTATAGCTAATATGGGCGAAGGGATGCATGACGTGGAGGAGGAAGGGAAGGAGGAGCAGGTGGTGGCTGTTCGAGTGGCTGAAGGCACGGAGTGGAGTTGCGGCTTGGGATTTGGCGAACTGGGCTGTCGATCAGTGGGTAGGTGAGGGTGGCCGGTCAATATGGTGGGGAGGGCGTCGATGAGTTGCTCGGTACAGCAGTGGAGAGAGGGGAGGGCGAATGGCTGCTTGCGGAGGAGATAGGTGTGTGGAGGTCCGGTGGCAGTAGCTAGTTAGGCGAAGGGATGGGAGTTTGGAAGAGGAAAGGAAAGTTGGTTGCTGTATTGTGTTATTTGTGAAAATGGAAGAGGAGCAGCAAAGGCAAATATAAATGAAGAAATGAACAGGCACACAAATGAACCGTTCAAAAGAATACAACTTATACCAATTCATACGTTTAGATTTTCAAAAAAAATAGTATGGAATGGAAATGGTCACCCTGGAATTTAGCTGGAAGATTAAAGCAATTGATGGTTGCTTGGATACCACGGTTACAGTTTAAAAAGGGCAAAGAGAAATAAAAAGTCACGGATTCGGTACCGATACAATATATAGTTTGATTGTTTTCGCCGTGTACCGGACCTCAAACATAGAAATGAATATACCGTTAAGATCAACACGATGAGACGATCAAAACGGTACACAAATATAAATGGTACGATCGTCCGATCAAAAGTCAATAATCGGTACCGAAAAATGCTGCTACTTTACCAGAAATAAGATAAACGGAGCAGTAGAAGTCCAAATTTGGAAAAACGAATTTCGCAGTCTGACTTAGAATGATCTGAATAAATTTTCTCCTGTTGACATATTTTGGTTTCGGAAAACTTTTAAATTCACTTTTATTAACCGGTTTGATTTGAAATGAAATTTCACAGGAAAACAAACTTCAATATTATCAAATGAAAATTTTCCAGTTGCTATATTAAAATAGACGTATTCTAAATAAATAATTTTTATTTTCAAATTTTATTATTTAAAATTTTACAAAATTTCAATTAACTACGTTATTAAAACCAATCAAAATTTATGGGTCGTTACAGAAGTACTAATAGTGAATTTATTGGTTTATGTACTATTTGAATTTTGTATTAAACCATAATAAATGTTTTCCATGATTTGAATGTTCATTTTAAAACAAGTGTGTAAAATTATTTATGAAGATATGAAATTTTATACTTTGATTTAGAAATTTAATGTAAGATATCGAATTTAAGGAACTTTATTTTAAAGCTTATTATAATGTTTTGATATAAATTTCTAACATTGTTTAGACTTTTGCAAAATCTTTGCATAATGCTATGAGGATGTTTTAAATATATCTTATATTTTTACTAAGTGGAAGAGGTTAAATGTTTTAATTGAATTTTTAGATATATTGAAATATTTCTTTTCTCTTCAAGAGCGAATACCAAAAACTTAAATTTTTATTCAATAACCGAATTAAGTTATAAACTTAAGTAAGGCAGTAGAAGCTTAAGTAATATTTTTTTTCAAATGATTCATTAATGACTTAAATCTTTAATGGAAACCAAATTATGTAAGCGATTGATCTTTATATAAATAAATGAATGAAAGGTAAATGAAGAAAAAAACCAATCGAATAAACTTAAATAAAAATTTAAAATTGTGACGCCCCACCTTTGTACTCACACTAGCCAAGGACACTACTGAGTAATGTCGTCGACTAGCATGAAGAATAAGGATGTTGAGGAGCGACCATCTGTGTAATTGCTTTTTGCGAGTACCGATATGTCAGATAATATAACTTACATTTCATTTCAAGAGGAAATCCGACATATCGAATACAAACTCAAAGGTACCACACAGTGGCTATGTAGACTTCGGGAACAAATATAGAAATAAACATAACACAAATCAGTCACAGATATTCATATCACAAAGGCGGAAACATATATGAATATAACACATAGAAGTGTACATCAAAGTAGTCGTCAAACAAGATCCACTACATTACAAAAGAATAGATACAAGTGCTAGACAAAAGAATAAGTAAACATCAAGGAGTCTCTATCTCAAATGTATACTAACAAAAACTACTATGCTAAAGTAGTTAGCCAAAAGTCATGTGAAGGACCCTGATAAGAAGTCAAACAGGAGCACCTGAAATACCCCGGTCTGACCCGAGTATTATTTAAGAAGAAAATAATAAACGGATCAGTCTAGCTATAAATATCATATAAAATGAGATAGGATAAGAGATATGACCAAAAAGTATGATAACAAAAATGCCATACTATGACAAGTATACATCAAATAACAACAAAAATCATACAATATCTCAAGAATCTCGAAGCACCAAAAAGAATGTCATATTCTTTAAATTATTCACCAAAACACAAATATTGACAAAACCTATCAATGTCAATCGCAAAAATCGGTGAAACACAAATCCTAGAAATCATCAACTAGAAATCCAGAAATCACAAAATAGGGAGGGCCTATCATAAACGGGAGCATGAAAACTCACCAACACGTGTATCACAAACGGAATGTTATCCCATGGTCGCTAACCATAAAGCCGGTGCAACAGCGTAGTGCAATAATGGTACGCCCGAGGAACCTGAACTCAAATGAGTTGGAACAACGACGTAGTGCAATAACGGTACGCCCGATGAACCTGAAACTCATATATTTTGGAACAACAACGTAGTACAATAACGGTACGCCCAATGAACCGAACTCCATAAAGCCCGTAGGTCGCTAGCATATAAAATGAGACGAAGCTCAATAGAACTGGGTACAGTCCCCCACGCGGACAAAGAGACATCGCACATCGCTAGTCTAAACCATAAAATGATCATCTTCGATCATCAAGAAGTGTCATTTACACTAAGCTAGTAAATAAATGAGTTTAGCTTCATGTCCCATAACCACTGGCTTAACTTAAATATTTACGAACAAATTGTAGATTTCCACTCAAAAATTGTCACAAGATTTCAATCGAACAAGTATAAGAATTAACCGGCAAAGTAAACACAAGCGTTTCATACCACTTGTTTTGCTAAGCCGTTTAATTATATTTCTCATACGAATGAGGTAAAGGTTTGTATATACTAATAGATTGGAAAACGGTTTTTATAAACGAGATTTGTATTAAAAATAGAGTTGGAATCATCTTTGTGAAAGAGTTTGAATATTTACTACTAGTATAGAAACCTTTGTATTTTAAAGTGACAAATAACAGAAATGATTGTAGAAATAATCAATCACCAAAATCGACATTCGACGACGTGAATTAAAATCATAAAAATCGATACCGAATCCATCAAAATGGATATTCCCAAAATCCCAGAAAAGAAGTCATCAAAGTCGATAAATGATAACAACAATTTGGATCATGAAAAATCGATTAAAAATCGGAAACCCGCACGAAACTGCCTAAAATAGGCAAAAAGCAAATTTCACAGATTCAGTCGACTGAACCAGAAGGTCAATCGATTGATACAAGGCCTGAAACTCTCGGGTCCCTGGTTTAGTCGACTGACCTTCTGATTCAGTCGACTGATACAGGCCAGGAACCATTCGTTTCCCAGTATCAGTCGACTGAACCAGAAGGCTAGTTGACTGATACAGGGCCAGAGAATTTTCTGGTCTCTGGTTCAGTCGACTGACCTTTTGGTTCAGTCGACTGAACTGCCATTTCCAGTATTTCCAGCCTAGCCCCCAAAAGGGGCAAAAATCCAAACGGGAGCGATCAGACGAGCATCAAAGACTAGGAATTTATGCCAAGCGACAACCTAGATTTATAGGCTTTTCGATACACCCCAACAACGTGTTCAAACATCAAAGATAGGATTTTTAAAGATTTGACTTCAAAACACCAAAAATTGGAATATTCATCAAACCAATTAAATTCAAAAGCAAATGGTCAAGGGATAGATGTTAGGAATTACTACCAAACAACTATCAATGATATAGACATAGATGTGAGTTCAAAAACTCACCTTTTAAACCCAAAACAATAAAGAAGAAGCTCAAGAACAAGCAAAGATTGAGTTCTCTTTAACAACACCTCTAGAATCTTCAATCTATTATCAAAGGTGAAGTTTTTCCTAAGTTAGGGTTTAGGAATTTCTGAAAATTGAAGAGAGATTGAGATGGAGAAGATGAAGAGGATGCTTACCTAAGCTTCTCTTTGATTTTGGAGCTAGAGCTTGAATTCCTAATAGAAACTATGGCTTAGGAATTTTGATTTCTTTTCTCTTCCCCCATTATCACTTTAGCTTAAGAGTTAGGAAATGTTATGAAGGAATGAAGAGAAGTGGAGTGGGAGTTAGGGTATTAGATGGGTTGGGTGTTAGGTTATTGGGCTGAAACCCAAACCGAAAGCCCTAAACGAAAATATCAAAATTTCACTCAACTCCAAACATATCGATGTTTATACTCAAAATGGCCGCAAACACCATTTTGGACTCAATGGAAGTGGTCTCGAGTCCTAATTCGACTGTTTGCAAAAAGTGACATTTCGGAGTTAAATCCGACTAACGATGTTATATTTAAATAAAACATTTAAATATACAATCGTAAAATATGCAGGTTGTTACAGACTCCCCTCCTTAAAGAAATTGCGCCCTCGCAATACTTAAGAAGAAAATAAAGAGTAACAACCATAAAAGCATATCAACACAAAAGAAAATTTGAAATAAGAAGTTCACCTTAAAGAGCACGAAAGAGTAAGTCCGAATGTGTTTGCTCGATGAATTCTCAAGATTCCCAAGAGCAATCCTTAGGATTTGAGGACCATTGAACTTTCACAAGAAGAACATCTTTATTTCGAAGGCGTTTAACCTTCGAAGTAATGATACGAATAGAATGTTGCTCATAAGTCAAATTTGGTGAAACTTCAATTTCTTCAATTACATCGGGCTTAAGAATAGAATCGGAATCACGAAGGTATTTCCGTAGTTGAGAGACGTTGAATACGTCATGAATAGTAGAAAGCTGAGCCGTTAATAAAAGGCAATAAGCCACGGAACCAATACGTTCGGTGATGGGAAATGGACCAACATATTGAGGTGCTAACTTTCCCGATCGACTGAAATGCACAACACCCCTCATAGGTGAAACACAAATGAACACCAATAAAATCTGGACCTAAAACCAGCTTCTCACCAGCTTCAAGCCAACACGAAGGAAATCGGCATGGCCTTCCGTAGAGTACCTCGAAAGGTGCCATACCAATACTAGATTGGAAGCTATTATTATAGGAAGACTCAACAAGAGAAATATGATCTTCCCAACTTCCACCAAAATCAAGAACACATGCTCGAAGAAGATCTTCAAGAATGCGGTCTAAAAGAGAAGGATGAGCCTCAAGGCTACACAAAACAAGAGATGAACATGAATTGGATTCACGACCTCGAATCTCACAAGTGGACAAAGTCTCGAGATCATTCCATTCGGATATCATCATAGAAACAACCGATTGTTGTTTACGACTATGGACATCGGCAACACGATTTCCCTTTCCGAGAAGATAAAGAATATCAAGATCATAAGATGCAAGGAACTCGAGCCAACGTTGTTGACGCAAATTAAGTTCCTTTTTGAGAAAATAAATACTTCAAAGATTTGTGATCAGTATAGAGAACAAATTTGTCTCCCAAAAGATAATGTCGCCAAATTCTAAGAGCGAAAACAATGGCCACGAACACTAGATCATGAATGGCATATCTAGTCTCGACAAGCTTTAATTGTCAAGAAGCATATGTAATAACACATTCCCTTTGCAATAGAATGACACCCAAACCAATACGACTAGCATCGGTACAAACAATAAAGTCTTGGTTCCCTTCGGGAATCGCAAGAATAAAAACATCGGAAAAGAGTTCTTTTAATTGATCCGCTTTCCCGAAAAGCTAAGACATTCAAAATTATAATTAACTTTATGTAATCATCTTTTTAGAAAAATAAATTACTTATTACAAGTCAATTTACTGTGTCTGACTGTCTCATCATAGCTTTTAGGAGATTCCTATCGATAACGTTGATCAAGCGCATTGACCAGAATTCTTAAAGCACTCAATGGGCAAAACAACACAAAATCATCTTCTATATGATAAACATGTCACTTAAAAATTTTATGAATATTCTTTGCTCGTTTTAAGAACAAAATCCAATCATACTTGTAAATATCTTATTAAAATGATTTGCAAATTTTAAATTGTTGTTTTCATCCATAATCAATGAATACAAGGATGGTATCATCGAGATATTCGTAGAATACTCAATTCATAAGATGGATGAAATAAGGTAGAAGGTTCGTCAAACCGAATGACATAACGAACCACTCACAATAATCATAATGAGTGCGGAATGCGGTAAGTGGAATGCTACCCTCCGCAACTCGTAGCTGATGAAAACGTGTGGCAAGGTCGAGCTGAAAAGACCTTAGCACCACTCAATAGATTGCTTAGGTGATAATCCTAAGACAAGCTCAAATATACCGGAAAAATCAAAAACTACTTGAATGAGAGAAATATCATTCTTCTCATCAAGTGGGTTTAAAGAATAAAATGATGCCACCAAATTTGGAAATCAAAATCTTTAAAAACAATAGAAATCTGCTTAATAGATTGAGAATGTCAAAGATGGATAGTCCGCTTAGGACATAGGATGTGGGCTTCATAATGATCAAGCCAATCCTTTTCCAAAAAATCAATTTCGAAGCCTAAGTAACGCATAACATGCAAATCGGCTCGAAAAGAATAATCTCATAAAATAATCTCGACATTTTCACAAAGTAAACTGAGTGTTGCGGATCCACCAACCGGATTCGCAATTCTTAGTGAAGTCATCAAGCCTATAATATTTAAAGAGAAAGAATCAACAAGTTCTTTTGATATAAAATAATGAACCCGTATCAAAAATTAACTCGAATAGGATAATCACAAAACAAATTAATGTCATCAAGGATAGAAGGAGAAATACCTTGGCCAAGAGAAGTGTTACCAGGGGCTTGCACAACCTTTAGCTTTCCTTCTTTCTTGTTTGGAAGTTTGGGGCATGAAGATAAAAGATGACCCGAACTTTTGCAATAACGACAAAAAAATGGTTCTGGGCACTCATTTGCATAGTGGTTCGTAGAACCACAATTGTAGCATCATCCACGACTATAGGTAGGAGTCTTTGCTACCGAAGTTTCTTGCTTCCCTTTCTTGTAGGGATTGGGGCCTTTGAACTTAATAGGCCTCTTCATGTTATTGTTGAAGTTCTGTTTGGCATGCACAACTTCAACATCACTTTCTCTATCGGCCTCTTCAAGTCGAATAGCGATATCTACAAGCTGATTGAAAGAAACTTCTAGTTTCAGAAGTAAAGGCTTTTTAAGGTTCTTATTCCACCCATAGACAAATCTCTGATTTTTGTTCAATGGGGTATTAATATACTCGACCCCATATTTAGAAAGAGATTCAAAAGATGCAACGTAATCCATCACAGAAGATTCACCTTGCACAAGGACAATAAAGCGTCGGGCTAAAGTTACTTTTTCAGCCTCCGGCACAAACTTCAATTCGAATCTTTCCCGGAATTGCTCCCAAGTATCCGCTTCAATAATTTCAGAGATCAGGAGCTCATACCAATCTAATGCCCTTTCTTGGAGCAAGCTAGAAGCCACTTGGACTCGATGAAGATCAGTAAGATTCATGCGAGAAAAGATGCGGTCGCACGATCTAAGTCAAGCTTGGATTTCTATAACACTTTGGATTCCTTGAATGGCCTTCCACCAAAAGCGGTATATCTCTGCACAAGCATGCAAACCCGGATTTAGGGTGAGTAGGCGCTGGAACGGGTCCGGCAGCTTGGGCATTGTTCACAAGATCTAAAAGTTGTTGAGCAAACATAAATACTCCATCCTAAGGAGTAGCACTAGATTGACCGGCTCTGGGACGGCCTGGTCTAACAATTTCTCTTCTCTAAGAAAGAAAGGAAGAAGAGGAAAAAGATTATTCTCATAATGAATATCAAACAAACTTGATTGATAAAACAAGGCATCACAAAAGAAAATAGGATAGAACGGTACGAAGACCCGAATTAAATCCTATGGTATGATTCCCAAGAAAGACTTAGGACAATGATCCTTGCTAGATTATTCTACATTGTTCCGAAGTTTGGCTCTGATCCAAGCTGTGACGCCCCACCTCTATACTCACACTAGCCAAGGACACTACTTAGTAATTCCATCGACTAGCACGAAGAATAAGGCTGTTGAGGAGCGACCATCTGTGTAATTGCTTTGTGTGAGTAACGATATGTCAGATAATATAACTTACATTTCATTTCAAGAGGAAATCCGACATATCGAATACAAACTCAAAGCTACCACACAGTGGCTATGTAGACTTTGGAAACAAATATAGAAATAAACATAACACAAATCAGTCACGGATATTCATATCACAAAGGCGGAAACAAATATGAATATAACACATAGAAGTGTACATCAAAGTAGTGGTCAAACAAGATCCACTACATCACAAAAGAATAGATACAAGTGCTAGACAAAAGAATAAGTATACATCAAAGGAGTCTCTATCTCAAATGTATACTAACAAAAACTACTATGCTAAAGTAGTTAGCCAAAAGTCAGGTTAAGGACCCTGATAAGAAGTCAAACAGGAGCACCTGAAATACCCCGGTCTGACCCGAGTATTATTTAAGAAGAAAATAATAAACGGATCAGTCTAGCTATAAATATCATATAAAATGAGATAGGATAAGAGATATGACCAAAAACGTATGATAACAAAAATGCCATACTCTGACAAGTATACATCAAATAACAACAAAAATCATACAATATCTCAAGAATCTCGAAGCACCAAAAAGAATGTCATATTCTTTAAAATATTCACCAAAACACAAATATTGACAAAACCTATCAACGTCAATCGCAAAAATCGGTGAAACACAAATTCTAGAAATCATCAACTAGAAATCCAGAAATCACAAAAGGGGGAGGGCCTATCATAAACGGGAGCATGAAAACTCACCAACACGTGTATCACAAACGAAATGCTATCCCACGGTCGCTAACCATAAAGCCGGTGCAACGGCGTAGTGCAATAATGGTACGCCCGAGGAACCTCAAACTCAAATGAGTTGGAACAACGACGTAGTGCAATAACAGTACGCCCGATGAATCTGAAACTCAAATATTTCGGAACAACGACGTAGTGCAATAATGGTACGCCTGATGATCCCGAAACTCAAATAATTCGAAACAACGACGTAGTGCAATAACGGTACGCCCAATAAACTGAACTCCATAAAGCCCGTAGGTCGCTAGCCTATAAAATGAGACGAAGCTCAAAAGAACTGGGTACAGTCCCCCACGCGGACAAAGAGACATCGCACATCGCTAGTCTAAACCATAAAATGATCATCATCGATCATCAAGAAGTGTCGATTACACTAAGCTAGTAAATAAATGAGTTTAGCTTCATGTCCCATAACCACTGGCTTAACTTAAATATTTACGAACAAATTGTAGATTTCCACTCAAAAATTGTCACAAGATTTCAATCGAACAAGTCTAAGAATTAATCGGCAAAGTAAACGCAAGCGTTTCATACCACTTTTTTTGCTAAGCCGTTTAATTAGATTTCTCATACGAATAAGGTAAAGGTTTGTATGTACTAATAGATTGGAAAATGGTTTTTATAAACGAGATTTGTATTAAAAATAGAGTTGGAATCATCTTTGTGAAAGAGTTTGAATATTTACTACTAGTATAGAAACCTTTGTATTTTAAAGTGACAAATCACAGAGATGATTGTACAAACAATCAATCACCAAAATCCACATTCGACAACGTGAATTAAAATCATAAAAATCGATATCGAATCCATCAAAATGGATATTCCCAAAAATATCGAAATAGAAGTCATCAAAGTCAATAAATGATAACAACAATTCGGATCATCAAAAATTGATTAAAAATCAGAAACCCGCACGAAATCGCCTAAAATAGGCAAAAAACAAATTTCAAAGATTCAGTGGACTAAACCAGAAGGTCAGTCGACTGATACAAGGCCAGAAACTCTCGGGTCCCTGGTTCAGTCGACTGACCTTCTGGTTAAGTCGACTGATACAGGCCAGGAAATATTCGTTTCCCAGTATCAGTCGACTGAACTAGAAGGTCAGTCGACTGATACAGGGCCAAAGAATTTTCTGGTCCCTGGTTCAGTCGACTGACCTTCTGGTTCAGTCGACTGAACTGCCATTTCCAGTATTTCCAACCTAGCCCCCAAAAGGGGCAAAAATCCAAACGGGAGCGATCGGACGAGCATCAGAGACTAGGGATTTACGCCAAGCGACAACCCAGCCTTATAGGCTCTTCGATACACCCCAACAACGTGTTCAGACATCAAAAATAGGATTTTTATAGATTTGACTTCAAAACACCAAAAGTTGGAATATTCATCAAACCAATTCAATTCAAAAGTAAATGGTCAAGGGATATAGATGTTGGGAATTACTACCAAACAACTATCAATGATATAAACATAGATGTGAGTTCAAAACTCACCTTTTAAACCCAAAACAACAAAGAAGAAGCTCAAGAACAAGCAAAGATTGAGTTCTCTTCAACAACACCTCTAGAATCTTCAATCTATTATCAAAGGTGAAGTTTTTCCTAAGTTAGTGTTTAGGAATTTCTAAAAATTGAAGAGGGATTGAGATGGAGAAGATGAAGAGGATACTTACCTAAGCTTCTCTTTGATTTTGGAGCTAGAGCTTGAATTCCTAATAGAAACTAGGGCTTAGGAATTTTGATTTCTTTTCTCTTCCCCCATTATCAATTTAGCTTGAGTGTTAGGAAATGTTATGAAGGAACGAAGAGAAGTGGAGTGGGAGTTAGGGTATTAGATGGGTTGGGTGTTAGGTTATTGGGCTGAAACCCAAACCCAAAGCCCTAAACAAAAATATCAAAATTTTACTCAACTCCAAACATATCGATGTCTATACTCAAAAAGGTCGCAAACACCATTTTGGACTCAATGGAAGTGGTCTCGAGTCCTAATTTGACTGTTTGCAAAAAGTGACATTTCGGACTTAAATCCGACTAACGATGCTATATTTAAATAAAACATTTAAATATACAATCGTAAAATATGCGGGTTGTTACAAAAATTCTTGTTGTTTGGCTAATGGGAAGTTTAGGGAAGAATACTTCTAGTTGTTTGAGGTTGTATGACTAATCAATTAAGTAATTATCTAAGGCTGTTGAGCATAGGGTACACTTGATAGTTAATTTATCACCTTGCATGATTAAAAGTTTCTGAACTAAACAAACCATTAGTTTTGGTTGCTATGGACGTATGATGGATTCTTTGGTTGCATAAATGGTTGTATTGTTTGTTTGATTATGTTTTATATTGATTTGCTTTTGTTGCAAATTGAAACAACTTAAATATCTCTCTAATACATAATTCTCACTATTTTGGATTATATAAGTGAAATACAGGTTTATGGAAGCAATAGTTATTGCTTTTGGTTTCATAAATAAAGTTGTTTTCCCAACAGATAGGTACGTTTTCAGATTACGGTTTTATAGCGATATTTTATTGTTTTCCCATGGGTTGGGATATTATTTTCGAGATATGATATATATATGTTTATTATTGATATTATTATTTCTCCCAGACCTCTCCGTACAAAGGAGACTTCGCCGAAATTTTCCGTGAATTTTTGGACTTAGAAATTTTTTGTAAAAGTAAAGATATTTTCAAACTTTTATTAACTTGAATATGAAGGATTTAATTCGTTATTAATTGATATATTTTATTTCAATATTTAATTATGTAAATTAACTATTTACAAATTTAATGCTTTGAATAAGAAATATTAATTGCTTAACTCCTTCTTTTCCTTTTCGAGGACGAAAAGTTTTGGGTGGGGGAGAGTGTAGTGACCCGTAAATTTCCGATAATTAAATTTATTAATTAGTAAGTTTTGGAATTTAATGTTCTGAAAACGTAAAATTTTAAGATTTAATAATGAGAGAAATAACTAAACTGTAATGTAAGTAATCTTAATTTAAGGCAATTGACAACTATTTTAATGCAATTTCAATTGATTAAGATGATTGTAAAGTTAAATTTGGTTATAAATTACAAATAAGTAAATAAACCAAATGTTGCAATAAACGGTGATGTTGAGTAAATTTCGACCGGGCCAACTCCTTCCCCTACACACCGGACCAGATCCTACCGAACCAACTCATTCCCCTACACACCGGACCAGATCCCACCGAACCAACTCCTTACCCTACACACCGGACCAGATCCCACCGAACCAACTCCTTCCCCTACCTACCAAACCAGATCCCACCGAACCAACTCTTTTCCCTTCCTACCGAACCAGATCCCACCGAACCAAGTTCGCCTGCCGAACCAAGTTCGCCTGCCGAACCAAACTCCCACCGAACCAAACTCCATCCACTCACAACCGGACCGAGGTGTACCGGATCAACACCGCCAGGCCAGATCGCATCAGCCCAGGCCCACCAGCGGCTATATACATCCAAGACCCCTGCCCCCAGCCTCACTCTATAAATAGAGAGGCAGGGGTACAACAATGGAGGACAAGTTTGAGAGCTCAAGCACGGATAGAACTTTCAAACAACTTTTATATACTTGTACCAAAGCTTTGTACTTGTAATCTGAACAAGAAAGGAGAAATAATATATAAAGTGGACGTAGGCACATTCTGGCTGAACCACTATAAATCCACGTGTCTTTTACAGTTTAGTCCTTGCTTTTTTACATATTTGCATAAATCACCCAGATCACTAAAAACAACGCAAAATCAACTGAATCATACGACTTGGAGGTGTTTGCCCATTTTTTGTGCAAACATTTTTGGTGCTTTCACTGAGAACAAGAAGCTCGAAGCTTCAGCTTCTCCCACTTAACCTTCTCCCTGACAGCGTCGTTCATTGCTTGGAAAACATGCCTCCCAAGCAGAAGAAAGATGTTAACAAAGGAAAGAACATCGCAACCAGCAGTCTTCCAGATCCAATGGTCACAGATCAAGTAAGTCGTCCCCTTCCAACAGCAGTACCAAATGAAGGTCAGGCAAATCCGACAACTCCTGCCACAGAACAGCTTGCAGCAATTACTAGGGCAGATCTAGACAGGGTTGTGGCTGAAGTGACTAATCGCTTCACATCCCAGCAGGAAGCCTTGGTGGACCATCTCATGTCACGCTTAAGGGATGCTGAAGAGTCCAACCGCAACACTGAATCATGGGGTGAGTCCCAGTCTGGAGGATCTCAGAGACAGCAAAGATCTTCCTTCTTCGAAGGAGCTAACGATAGAAGCGGCCATGGTAGGAGCCGAGATCGAGCACAACCCGAAGTTAGGCCTGAGGAAATGCTTGGAACCGAACCCAACGGGGGAGGTACCAGACGGAGGTCAACTGTGGCTGAGCATGTCGTACTGCCTTACCACGGAAACACCAATGAACGGGGACGAGCTAGAGTCCAGCCCGAAGTTGGACCCGAGGAAGTGCTTAGATCAGAACCCAGCAGGGGAAGATCAAGGCAAGGGCCAACTGTAGCTGACCCTAACATGCTCCCAGAAGACCAAAGACAGCCACTGAAAAATATTAGGAATGATAGACGATACCATCCTTACCGGTCATCTGGACGGAATCAATCCCACAGAACAGAACCGAACTCATTTCTATCTGCTCCAAATTCTGATGAAAGGATGGCACGCTTGTTCAGAGACTGCGTCCAACGGGATCAAAGAGATCGAGGGATAGGCGCTAGGGTAACCAGCCCTTTCGCCCGCAATATCGAAATTGCTATCACCCCCCGAGAATGGAAAATGCCAACAATGGAACCTTACAAAGGGACCTCTGACCCCATTGTACACTTACAGAGATACACACAGCATATGCTCATGAGCGGGGCAACAGAGGGAGTACTGTGCAAATGCTTTCCACTATTCTTAGCAGATCTAGCTACCTCCTGGTTCTTCCATCTGCCCCAAGGATCCATTAGCTCATGGGAGATGTTGAAAGAAAAGTTTGTCAGCCAATTCTGCATTCATGTGGAACAACCCAAGGACGCTTATTCCTTATCCAATATCAAACAGAAACCTGGAGAGAAGCTGCAGCAATATTTAACCCGATTCAATGCCGCAGCGGCCGCAGTCGAAGATGCCGATGAGAAGCTTGTCTTAATGGCCCTCTGTAGTGGTGTGCATCCGGATACTAAATTTGCTAGAAGATTGACAAAAGAAAAACCAGCTACTTTACCCGATTTCTTCCATGAAGCCAGGAAATATATGAGGCTTGAAGACGCTGCCACTGAGGGGCAGTCAGGGCAACAAAATAAGGCAGCTCACGGCAACACGCCCGCTGCAGCGAAGGACATTCGAAGAAGTGATTCTAGAGACAATGCGGGGGCAAGAAGGGAGAAAAGTGTCTATATCGGCCAGGACCGAGATTCGACACTTACACTCCTTTGAACGAAACCATTGAAAACATCTTCCTTCCCACCCAAGACGAAGTTAGATACAAACGCCCACCATACAAGAAGGAATCAGATAATGCACAAAAATCTGGAAAGTTCTGCCGCTTCCACGAATCTCATGGGTATGACACCAATGAATGCCACCATCTCCAGGACTTGATTGAAGAACACATCAGAAGGAAGAGACCGGAACGCTATGTAAAAGGTCAGAATAGGACTCCAGCTCTTGCCAATGAGAACCCAAGGCTACCCTCACCAGAGATAGGCAGAGGAAATCGCAACGCTAGCGGCTCCGGTCAAGAGAAGATAGTGGTCCATACCATCTCGGGAGGACCGCACATCGCCGACAGAAGCTGGGCAGAGATGGAAAGATATGGAAAGTCGCTTAGAAATAATGAAGACTGTGTTAATTTTGTTATAGAAGAATGCCACCCAAAGCGGAAAGAGAGTGATGACATCACATTCAGTGGGCGTGACCTAGAGGGAAGGCAGTACCCTCACATGGATCCCATGGTTATCTCTTCCCGGCTCGGTCCAGCCGAAGTTTTTCGAATTCTAGTGGACACTGGAAGCTCAGTAAATATCTTATTCAAGCATGCATTCGACAAAATAAAACAATCAATAAAGGACGTTTCTCCCTGCAATAAACCACTACACGGTTTCACTGGAGATGCGAAGATGCCTCTCGGGCAACTGGACCTCTTTGTTGAAATTGGAAGTCATCCCCGCTCCGTTGTGCGGAAACAGACATTTGTGCTGATAGAAAACCACTTGGCCTACAACGCCTTCTTAGGAAGGCCAGCCTTGTTTGACTTCCAAATTGTCCTGGCCCTATGGTGCCTAAAGATGAAATTTCCAACGGACAATGGAGTAGGGGAAGTAGAGGGAGACCAGGACGTTGCTCGAGACTGCTATGTAACTGAACTTCGCAACAACCACAGGAAGGATAAAGGGAAGAGTGTAGAGGTTGCCCTCTGCACAAAAAGTTTGGAAGCATAGCAACTAAAGAAAGCCCCTCCTCTTCAATATACCAGCGACCCTTTCAATGAATTAGACCGCAGGGACAAAGAGGAGGAGGCCACCGTCGAGCCTGCAGAGGCTATGGAATTTGTATCTGTAGATAAACATGACTCGAGTAGACTATTGAAAATCGGGTCCCAACTAAAAGCAGAGTTGAAGGAATAACTCACCGACTTTCTCCGCCACAACTTGGATGTATTTGCATGGTCACATGCTGACATGACCGGAATCTCCCCTGACATAGCATGCCACGTACTAAACATTGATCCTACCAAGGTGCCCGTAAAACAAAGAAAGAGAAGTATGGGGGCAGAACGATCAGCAGCCCTCGACGAAGAAGTAAAGAATCTACTTGCCAATGACTTCATACGAGAAGCCATCTACGCAGAGTGGATCGCCAACCCGGTGCTGGTAAAGAAGGCTAATGGGAAGTGGCGAACATGCATTGACTTCTCCAGCTTAAATGACACCTGCCCGAAGGATTGCTTCCCACTTCCCCGAATCGATCAACTTGTAGACAGCACAGTCGGGCATGAACTGTTATCTTTTATGGACGCATACTCAGGATACAACCAAATTCCCATGCATGCTCCCGATCAAAACCACACTAGTTTCATCACTGACCGGGGATTGTACTGCTACAAGGTAATGCCTTTCGGACTTAAAAACGCAGGAGCCACCTACCAGCGCCTCGTCAACAAGATGTTTGAAAGGCTAATAGGACAAACTATGGAAGTGTATGTGGATGACATGCTGGTAAAGTCAAGGAAGGCCGACGATCACGTAAGCCACCTGGGCGAGATGTTTCGAGTACTTCGCCAATATGGAATGAAACTTATAATCCTCTGAAATGCTCCTTCGGAGTATCATCAGGAAAGTTCTTGGGATTCATCGTCCATGCTAGAGGGATTGAAGCAAACCCTGAACAAGTCCGAGCTCTAAAAGATATCAAAATACCTTCCACTCGAAAGGAAATGCAAAGCCTGAATGGGAAAGTGGCCGCCCTAAGCCGATTCATCTCCAAAGCAACGGACAAGTGCGTCCCTTCTTCGAAGCTCTAAAGAAAGACAAAGGAAAGTTCGAATGGACTGACGAATGCTTAATAGCTTTCCTTAACTTAATTGAACACCTCCAGAAACCGCCGGTACTCTCGACTCCAAACGAAGGCGAAGAGTTATACCTATACCTTGCTGTATCATCTCATGCTCTAAGCGCTGCTTTGGTAAGAGAAGACAACCGCACGCAGCGGCCAGTATACTTTGTAAGTAAGAGGTTTACAGGGGCAGAAGTCAAATATCCTAAACTTGAGAAGCTAGCATACTGTCTACTAATCGCATCACGAAAACTGCGACACTATTTTCAATCCCATTCCATCAGAGTTTTGACCGATCAACCACTAAGGCAGGTACTCCATCGTCCCGACACTTCTGGGCGACTACTTAAATGGTGCATTGAACTAAATCAATATGATATTACCTACCATCCTCGCACCGCCATCAAGGGGCAATCCATGGCCGATTTCATTGCCAAATTCACTACCAACGAAGGTAAGGAGCAATCAGAAATAGCATAAGACATCAAGTGGAACCTCTTTGTGGATGGTGAATCAAACGAACAAGGCTCGGGGGCAGGTGTGGTAATACTCACTCCCAGGGGAAATAAGCTGCACTATGCTATAAGGTTGGAATTCGCTGCCACCAACAACGATGCAGAGTATGAAGCAGTGATAGCTGGATTAGAACTTGCCTTAGAAATCGGAGCTAATTCTTTGTGTCTTCATAGCGATTCTCAACTTATTGTTAATCAAATACTAGGAGAATTCCAGGCTCAAGAAGAACGACTCATAGCGTATTTAAAGAAGACCAAGTTACTTCTCAGTCGATTGGACCACTACTTAGTCAAACACATCCCTCGGGAAGAGAACCAAGAGGCCGACGAATTGGCGAAGCAAGCTAGCATGAGAGACGGCGCTATTTCCAGAGCAGTAGCCATCTCAAAGCAACTGACCCCAAGTTTTGAGCAAGTGAATCTGATAGCTGCAACCGAAGAAGCAACTTGGATGACTCCCATCCGAGACTACTTACAAAGTGGCACACTACCCAACGGGCGTAGCGAAGTCAAGAAAATCTTGAGGAATGCTTCCCGCTACACAATACAAGAGGACACTCTCTATCGGCGCGGCTTCTCTAACCCCTTATTAAGGTGTGTCGCTGGAAGGGAAGCCAAGGAAATCTTATCCAACATTCATCAAGGAAGCTGCGGAGATCACACCGAAGGGCAGTCTTTGGCAAAAAAGATACTCCGATATGGATATTTCTGGCCCACCTTAAGCAAGGACGCCTTAGATTTCGTCAGAAAATGTGACAGATGCCAGAAGTTTGCTAAGATTCTGCGGCTACCAACAACTGAGATTACTCAAATGACCAGCCCTTGGCCTTTTGCAGTATGGGGAATTGACTTAATCGGCGAACTGCCAATGGGCCGAGGCGGGGCCAAATATGCTATAGTGGCAGTCGACTATTTCACCAAATGGGTGGAAGCAGACCCCTAAATAAAGTATCTTCAGCGAAAGTTATTAACTTCTTGATCAAAAATGTTCTATGCAGGTACGGAGTCCAGTTCAAAATTATATCGGACAATGGACTTCAGTTTGACAGCGAGGAGTTCGCCAACTGGTGCCAAGAGCACGGAATTCACAAAAGCTTCTCAGCCGTAGCTTATCCCCAGGCAAACGGACAAGTCGAAGCCGTCAACAAAATTCTGAAAACTCTAATAAAAAAGAAGCTCGAAAAGTCAAAGGGCGCTTGGGTGGATGAACTCCCTACGGCACTGTGGGCCTACCGTACATCTTTCAGGACATCAACAGGGCATACTCCTTTCTCTTTGGCATACGGATCGGAGGCTATGCTCCCAGTTGAAACCATCGTGCCTTCCCACCGTAGGATCCACTATAACCCAGAAGAGAACGAAGAACTCCTTCACATGTCTTTGGATCTAATTGAGGAGAGAAGAAATGATGCAGCCCTCAAAGCAGCAGCCCACAAGCAAAAAGTGGCAGCACACTACAACTCCAAAGTCAAGCATCGTACCTTACAAGAAGGAGATCTTGTCCTCAAGCGAATCTTCCCTCGCCCTGGAGCACTAGATCCAATCTGGGATGGACCATAGGTAATTCATAAAGATCTCCACAATGGAGCTTATATTTTGTCAACAGTGGACGGAGAGGTGTTCCAGAGGGCATGGAACATCCAACACCTCCGTCGATACTTTTCTTAACTTGTACTACCCATATGAAGTGAATTAACAAAGAGAACCAATGGATGTAGGCATTTTCGTGCCGAACTACTTTAAAAACCTTGTCTCTTTTTTAACTTGTTCCTTTATATCTTGGCTGCTTGTTAACTTTATCCTTTTATGTTGAACAAAATCCTGTGCATATAGCATTTCCATTCAAGGCACTCCACAGCGCGACTTCACCTGGACAAGACCTAACAAGTACTATGCGAATCTATGCACTCGCCAATGAGACACTTTTGCTCCGGCATCCCACTGCTGCGGGTTAACTCATTGCTCGCGACGGCCCTTAAAGCCAACTGTAATGAGCCGATTATAAGCCACCGAGAAGGCCGACTATAGCCAAGGCAGCTCATTACGGCGTTCGACTCGCCGGCAACTGTGAACCTACTTTAAGCCCCAACATAAGGTGTGGCCAGCCAGGGGTAGTTCACGGTTGACGATCGACACCCACGCTAGCCGGCAACAGTAAATCGAATAATACCCACGATTACGGGCCATAATGGCCCGGGTAGTTACTGTGCGCGATCTCGGCTCCGATGTGTCTTAAATACGGCTGTGGTAAAAAAGATTAACTCCCTGCGGAGGCGTAAGATGGGTGACAAATGTCTCCAAGACCCACAACTAGGGAAAGTGACTACAAAGCCCGTTTGCCACGAACTTGAGCACATCGAAGGCCTTCCGTGATTGGAAGTTTTACTATTTCGCATATTTCAATTTTATTTAAAAAACTTTTCTCCTATCCTCTGTAACAATCCCTGAAGTACAGGACACCGAATATGAGACATTTGCTAGTGGAAGCGGATACTCACAGCAAGACACTGGACCGCATACCATACTCAGTCACGCAAGACATTCAAAGCTGCCACCTACAAGTAAAATATGAAGGGCGGTATTTTCTTCTTTCATGTATAAACATGTGGCTATAATTTATTCACACGTCACACTAACATTGCAAGACATGAAATTATGTTTTAAGCAAGAACTTGACATCAAACACAATTGAATTACAAGCATACGCATAGCTATATTTCTCATACAACATGTCAAAATAGCAAAACATTCAAAAACGACAGAATCAGCTTAAGTTAAAAAATTACACGTCAAGAATAATGTTGTTTAGTACAAGTAGCATAATTACAACCTAAAAGTTACGTTACTGTTTTGAGACTAACATATACAACAATGTCAAGTCCACTAAAAGGTATCCAGGTCAAATCAAGGAGCCAGCTGCGTCGGAGTTTTATCCTTGTCATGTTGCCCACTTGTCCGGTCAAAGAAAGAATTCGTTAGTAATAAGAAACCAAGTTAACGGAAAGACTAGAAAGGAAGA
Source organism: Allium fistulosum (assembly GCA_030737815.1). Classification (NCBI taxonomy): domain Eukaryota; kingdom Viridiplantae; phylum Streptophyta; class Magnoliopsida; order Asparagales; family Amaryllidaceae; genus Allium; species Allium fistulosum. Next base: position 501,163,586 of record CM060901.1, read on the forward strand.
CTTACCAGCGCCTGCTCCCTGACCATCCTGATCATCATCCTCTACTTGCACACCTGCCTCCTCAGCGGCAAGCAGCCGCATACCCTCCTTCACCGCCATCTTCTCCTCCTTGGTAAACTGGGCAGTGACCACATCCATTCTGAAGACCGCGCCACCCTCTTTATCCGCATCAGCCCTAGCCTCCTCCAAAACCCGGAGATAAATCCTGGCCATAACTCGGGGGTAATCATCCATCCAGGATAGGTTACCCTGTTTCCAAGTGCGGAAATACATATCCTGGAGCATCTCATCCATCATCCCCTCGTTCTCCTCAAGCTCCCTCATTCGGGCCTCAGAAGCACGCAGCTTAGCAACGACAGCATCCCTCTCCGATCGGTATCGTGAGCGGTCAGCATGAAGGGATATCCTCATCGCTTCCATCTCCTCCTTCAACCTGGATTGAGCGAGCTCCGCGGCCTCAAGTATCCCCGATAATTCCTGTGCCCGCTCGAGGTCCGCTTGTCGGACCTCATCCACCGTCGCAATGGCCATGTCAATCCGCTCCTTGCAGGCGGCCTCCATTTTTCACAACTCTGCCCTGCTGGCCTCTTCCATAGTCTTCTTCAGTTGCCTGGATGCGGCCTCGTGCTGAGAAATTTGGATGGCTTGATCGGCAAGCTGCTTAGCCTGGTCGGAGACCATTAACCATAGCCGAATGTTGGCACTCCCAATTTCCTCCCCGGCCTTGACTAGTCGGGCATGATGCCCCATCAATTTCCTGGTCTCCTCAGCAACCAGGTCAATATTCGCCTTAGCTTCATCCTCCAGAGTTACAACCCAGATAGTAAGCAAATCGAGGTCCAGGGACTTAGCTTAGTCAAGCACCCGTACCATAGGATTGCAAGGGAGAAGATGCTCACCAGTAACCTCATCGAAGGAGATGTCATGAGAGGCCGGGTCCAGGTCTGGATGACCCGCAAACAGGTTACGAACCAAGCCGGGATGATCTATCGGGGTGAAGGTTGGATTCTCAGACGGATGTGGGGAAGGCATAAACTCAGTATCATCCTCCGTAATATCGTGAATAGGGTGGAGTGGGGCTGGAGGACTAGGAAGAGATTCAAACGTAGATCGACTCCTCTTCCTCTTTTGTATATCTTCTTCAATAACTCCAAGAAGAGGACGATAGCCGACTACGTCTCCAGGACGGTTAGTAGGAGGCTTCGGCTTGGCGGAAGCTTTGAGGAGTTTGTATTGTTCAAACCTGTGCCGAAGATCTGAGGTCTTGGCCATTTTGCCCGCTCCTGGAATGAAAACCAAGTGTCACCAGCATGCATTGAGCCATCATTCAAGAATTAAAAAGAATAAAGAGAAATTCACCTTGAATCGTAGAAGTTGCCTTAGTAGAAGCACTCCCGGAAGATAAATCAGCGCCGGTCCCAACCTTACCAGCTTTCTTGGACTTCTCCGTTTCCTCTAACTCTTCGAAGACTTGGCGGAGAGCGTCATCTGTCCACTCTTGAATCACGCCCGCCTGCCCGGGAGGCAAAGCCCTGGTGCCATCACCGCCCTGTCCTTTGCCACCATCATCACCGTGACGATCACCGTCACCTTCTCTACCACTTCCGCTCTCCGCCTCACCTCCTTCGTCCTCACCTTTTTCCTCCTCCTGAACATCTGGATGTGTGTTGGGAGAGGGTCCATCGGACTTCTTGAGTTTCTTCCCCCCGGCGACTGGATGCATCGAGAAGGGTCTCCTTTTGCTGCTTTTCGCCGTGGCCCCTCCTGTAACTTTGGCAACTCTCTCCTCCGCTGTGTCTCTTTGCTTAACCACGAACTGACGTGGAAGGATCAGGTTGTGCCCCAGAAGTGTAGCATTCCTGATCAAGTAAGAAGCCGACCTGTCCCTTCCCGTAATGGCTTCTATTTCCACAGCCATCTGAACCAGGCGATCATTCTCCACGACCGCAAAGCCACCTGTCGCTAGCAAGAAATAAAAACACATAAGAAGAAGCATTGCAGTTATAACGGAAATTATAAATAAGCTTCACACTTACAGCCGGAGGTGAAGCGACGGATGGAAACAAAGTCATCCTTGATAAAAAACCATTCTTTCTTAAACATGCTGAACTTCGAATATAGGTCCAGGACAGGCTTGAAAGATACGGCTGATTCCAAGCTGATGTATGAAGACCCCTTCTTATAGCCTCTCAAATTGTACAAGTACCGGATCTCCCGATTGGAGGGAGGACGCCCGTACCTCCTCTGGAAAATGACAAACAAGCTCATCAGGATGGCGTAGGAGTTAGGCTGAAGCTGAAACGGAGCTACCTTCAAGTAGGTGATGAAGCTGATTATCCAAGCATTGATCGGGGGAATGGCCCCACACATGCAATGGTACTGACTATAGGCGAAATACCCTTCGGGGGGATTATATGGCATCACTCCCTCCCCCGGCAATAACATGCGCGCTCTGTCAATCCCAAAGGAGCGGGAGATAACATCAAGCTGCTCGCCTTTGAGAGAGCTTGGGAAACAGTCAGGAGGTGAGTTCAGAAGCTCCTGAGGGCCGTACCCATCTACTAGTGACCTCGGGGTGGGCCCATGACGTCCCGGTTCTGACTGAGCTGGGGGCACTGCGGAAGGATCTTCTCTGTCCTAGGATTTTTTCTTCTCTGATCGGGTTTCAACTTTATGAGACATTATCTGCAACACGAGAAAACACACTGTTAGAATAAGGATATAGAGATATAAACAAACGAGTGTATGTTGTCCAGAGTTTCACTTATAAACACATAAACTCATAACAAAGTTCAAGTTTCATTCGGCATACAAGCCATTCGGGAGTTCAAGGCACGAAGCTTCATTCGGCATACAAGCCATTCGGTAGTTCAAAGCATGAATTTTCATTCGGCATTATACTCCCAAGTTCATTCGGTCAGTTCATTCGGTACTCAAGCCCCTTCGGTAAAATGATTGAGTTCGTTTGATGGATCAGTCTTAAAGAATCATTCGGCTCACCTGGTTCGGCAGATGAGTAGATTCGGTAATTGGCTGGTCCGGTTATTTCAAGCAATCAAGTCTGATTCGGTATTCAGTTGATTCGGCTGTTCCAAACGGTGAAGGGTGAACATAGACGCGAGGTCCATACTTATAGACAAATACTAATGACCGGACCAGTTGGTTCGGCACATAGGACCGAGTGAGGATATCCAAGCTAAAGCAAAGCACGCCATGTGCGTACCCACATGCCCTACTTTGGGGGGCAAGTGTTGAGTAAATTTCGACCGGGCCAACTCCTTCCCCTACACACCAGACCAGATCCCACTGAACCAACTCCTTCCCCAACACACCGGACCAGATCCCACCGAACCAATTCCTTCCCCTACTTACCGAACCAGATCCCACCGAACCAACACTTTACCCTGCCTACCGAACCAGATCCCACCGAACCAAGTTCGCATGCCGAACCAAACTCCATCCACTCACAACCGGACCGAGGTGTACCGGATCAACACCGCCAGGCCAGATCGCATCAGCCCAGACCCACCAACGGCTATATACATCCAAGACCCCTGCCCCCAACCTCACTCTATAAATAGAGAGGCAGGGGTACAACAATGGAGGACAAGTTTGAGAGCTCAAGCACGGATAGAACTTTCAAACAACTTTTATATACTTGTACCAAAGCTTTGTACTTGTAATCTGAACAAGAAAGGAGAAATAATATATAAAGTGGACGTAGGCACATTCTGGCTGAACTACTATAAATCCGTGTGTCTTTTACAGTTTAGTCCTTGCTTTTTTACATATTTGCATAAATCACCCAGATCACTAAAAACAACGCAAAATCAACTGAATCATACGACTTGGAGGTGTTTGCCCATTTTTTGTGCAAACAGGTGAAATTGTATGTTCGTCTCTAACCGGAATAACAAATGTTGAATTTGAATAAAGGATGGAGTGAATGTTTTAATGAAAGAATAACATAAGTTGTTATTTGAAATACATCTTGGAGAAGTTGATTTTCAATAAGATAAAACATTTACTTTGTAAATAGTATGTAAATTTTGTTGTATATGAAATTTTATAAAACATGTTTGAAGTGGTATAAATGAAAAGAAAACAATGTTTTATAATTAGAATTTGTTAGAAATTAGTAATGAAATGAATTGGAATTAGATTAATTGAAATGTTTCAATCAAAAGGAAACATAAATGGAACTGTAATGATGAGTTAATATAGGAACTTGCATTTTGTGTTAATATGGAATGAACATTTTAATTAAGATAAATTGCATGTTTTGAGACGTATAAAAATAAAATTTTCATTTTGAATAAGTATGGTTTTGGAAGAAAAATTGGATTTTAGAATAATATACATATAAACATACTTATTAGTATTCAAATTTTAAAATATATCAGAGGGTTCAAGGTTGTATAAGTGCCGTTAAATGAATTAGAAATTACCTTTTATTAACAATTGTACATTAATTACACATGTTCACAAATATTTATTTTTCCATTTCATACATGATTAAACTTTTAAATTTGTTGCATTAATGTGACCGTTACAGTAAAATAAAAGTAAATCATTTTATAATGCATAGATAGATATATTTATTAACTAATAAAATTGGTTTGAGTAACACAAATAAATGAATAGATTGATTGGTTGATTAATTGATTGCTTGATTGTTAATTGGTTGATTGCATTAATGGAGTGTGGACATATATTAACGTAAAATGAATGTTTTAATAGAGAAGTAAATGATAAATATGTGTATATTTGGGTTTGTTGAAATGAATTAATAGGTGGAAGTTTTGGAATTTGGATCCCAAAGGTTTTTTTACAGTATATAAGTGGTCCCTTCATTTACTTTACATTTATTATCACATCCATGTTCTCTTTCTTCTCATTTTCACGTTCTTCGTGTAGGTTTCATTTGAGCATCCATTTAGTTGTTAGATTACTAATTCTTCCATTCTCATTAATTTATTACCTTACTTTATTCTTCCACCGTCTCACGTTTTCGTTGACCTCTCTCTTTTGCATATTTCATTCCATTTGTTCTTTCACTTCTTTCCATAAATTGAATTATTAATGAGGCATTACTTTGCATTTGAAATGAAATGTGTATGTGCATTAATTCATGAATTCATTTACATACACCATTCACTCATGCATGCATTCATTTCCCTTCAGAAAAAAAACTTTTCACCTAGCACGTCTGTCTAAACTGAATTAAATGCTCTATATTTTATTTGTGTAATGAATAGTCTTAAATATGTTAGAATTTCATATTCCACTATTCACGTTCATTAATCTTTTCATTTATTTATCTTCTCAGATTTCGACCACCCATTTCTTTTATTTATTTCTATTACTTCTTTTATTAATACATGCCTCTATTGGTTTTCTTGTAAGTTTCATTTATTTACACATGAGCTTTGCCTTGAAACGTTTCCTGTTAATGAAATTAATTGAGGTAGCACACGTTATGAAATTTTATACCAAATTTTTCCTTGCTTTATAAACATGTCTTTTAAAATTCAAATGTGTATCTTTCATTCTTTATTTAATACCTGCCACATTTCTTTTCTCATTTTTGTTTGTTTCTTCATTTTCGGTTGTTCCTTCTTCTTTTCTCTAAAGCGACATTTTTTCAAACCTGAGTTTGAATTTATATTATATATATAATTTTTGTTTAAACTTTCTTCACCTCCCTTTTTCCTCCCTCCTTCTTCTTCGTTTTCTTCTCTTTTCCAAATAAAAATTTCTTTAAATCTACATTATTGCTTTTTTCTTCTTCTTCGCCTTTTCAAAATTTTTCCTTCAAATTTAGATTATACAAACTTCTCTGTCTCCTCCAAAACCTTCAAATATAAAAAAATAAGAAAGAAAATCAAAGTTAAAAGAAATAAAGTAGTGGCGGATCCGAACCTAATTAGAGGAAGGAAAGCTAAAAAGGTGAGTGATTCAACCCACTCACACAATACTAAAATTTGTGCAAGTTAAATAAAATTTATAATGAGATATATATAAAAAATTATTGCTGTTTGTTGGTTTAAATTGACATTTAAATTGATATTGAATCTGAATTTACATTAAATTAAATTGACATTTAATTTTATATTGGGGTCTAACTGATTGTTAAAACCTCGATATTGATAACTATTAATTATTGTAATATATTGGTTGATTTGGATGTTGTTTGAAATGGATGCTTATTGATTGATATGTTGGATTTAGGTTGTTTATTTATTTTAATATGTCCCCTTTATCACCATGTAAATTATTGACATCATTTAAATGGTCATCTAAATCATTTAAGAACTGGATAAGTAAGACATTTAAATTATGGGTTGAAATGATGTCCCATACAATTTCTTGAATTTGGATTATGCATTGGAATTGAATTATTTGAAAGGTTTAAGTTTTAATTTAAACTTCGGATTTATTTTAATTAAAGTGATTAAAATTAGTACTTCGAATTATTTGAAATCCCTTAAATAATTATATTCACGTTGTACATCTGATAGGAGATGGAAAATCTCGTAACATCTCTGAAGCCATTGCACTCACATTTTATTTGAGATTGATTTGACTTACATAGGAATTTTTTTAATTCTGACTCGAGTGTATTGTTTTTCATTATGCTCGGGTCAGCCTGAGTTTTTCAGTGTTGAAGACATTATTCTGGAGGACGAAGATGGAGTTTGGTATTATATTATTATTTTATTCCACTACATCATGTTGTTCCACCGCCTTATTTTATTATTATTCATGCTGTATGTATAACTCTGATATATTGTAAAAGTGTAATCAAATGTTATTTTTAAAACAGCTTCATGAACTGTTTATTTGATTATTATATTTTGTCATTCCGCTGTGAGATTTTGTGTTTTGTTTTTCCTTCTTTTCTCTTATTTTCTTATTTACCTCATTAACAATCATCCCTTTTGAATGGTTTGAGTTGACATGTGTGGTTTATTATCGATTTAAACCGTCCAAAAATGTGGGTCGTTACAAGATTATTTTTACGAACGAGTGAATCCCAAATGAGTTTATAAATTTATAAACAATGTTTACAAAAAAGGGAAAATGATTATCAGTTAATAAATTGGAAATATAAATTTACACTGTGAATTTATATCAAGATATGGAAATCGATTTTTTTTGGAAAAAAATAGTGGATTCTATTTTGAAATGTGAGAATGATTATGAAATTGAAATGTAGTTGATGTGATATGAATCGAGAGGGATGTATAAATTGAAATTGGTAATATTGGATTTTTAAAAAAGGTTTTTGTCAAGAAAGTAAAAATTGTTTTAAAATTGGATTTATTTATGAAACTATATAGTTAAAGCTGTTTTTAGTATTGAAATATTTCGTAAAGTGGAGTTTTCAAATATTTAATATTTATTGAAATGAATTCACATTTTTATAATCAACTTTGTAAATCGGTTAGTTTTATTTAAAAATGAATTGGAAATGAGTGTTCGATGTTTATTTAAAGTGTAACGACCCGTGAATTTCGTTAACTAAGTTTGTCATAATTTCCATAATTTATAGTAAAATGAATGTTGGGAATTAGATGTAGCAATTGTAATTAAAAGTTAACTAAAAAAAAATATTTAAAATGAAATTCCAATTCAATAAAATAATGTAAATGTTATGATTTGATTTTTAAATAAAATATAAGAAACAAGAGTAAGTATTGAATAATATGTTATTTATTTATGGTATTGAATAAAAATTGGTAAGCCAATTGTAATTAATGGTAATAATGTGATATAAGCTAATAAATTAGTTTTCAATGCAACACCCATTAATGAATGTAATTGAAATGGAATTTAGGTAAATGTACACTAGGTTATAAATCAAATAGAAGGAAACAAACGTATATATCGAATTGATTAATGAATAAATATACATTGAATAGTAATTAAATGTACAGTTAGTGGAAATTGTGTAAAATCAATAATGATAATTAGATGTGGCTTATTGATAATTAATTCCATAACAGAAAGAGTAAATGTATTCATTTGAATTTAAAATTGCAATTGGGTAGGGATTGTTAAGTAACAACATTAATGCAAGGTAACTGATGCTAAATTAAAGTCAATAATAATGAATAGTGACTAATTCAAAATTTGTAACATATATTTTAAAATTACCTGCTTATTTGTTAATGGAATTAGAATTTGTAATAAGTGATAATAAAATAAACGAAGGTTACACTAATGGGAAATGAAATAACGTTCATTAAATGTTGAGTAATTATAGGGTCATATTTATTAAAAGCGTTACTTTAATAATGTGGATTAATTGAGAAATTAATACTAGAAGCAGGTAAAGTAATAACTAAAAGGGAAATATGTTATAAATTGATTTTACCAAAACTTAAGTGTAAGATAAAGGTTCAATTTGGAACTTATCCATTTAATTTGAAACTTATTAGGATAAAATGGGATTCAATTTATAATGAGGGTTTATTTTAAGAAATCGAAATAAATTCTTTAATGAGAGAATTAAGCTACTTTAAACTGACGGGAATTTGTTTAAAGAATTACAAATTTATTTATAAATTTTATAAGATGAAATTAATACTAATCCTATTTAGATTATGACATTTGGCTAATCTGCAGAATAGGAAGCTATATTTATTTATTTAATTGGAAAATTTAATTACTTTCTTTGAAATTATTGTGAATAAATGAAATATAACAGTTAAATGTTAACGTTGAAGGAAGTATAGAGGAAATCTAAGAAAATAAATGTAAACAATAGTGAGCCAATGTAAATTGCATCTTTTTGATAATAGTAGATTGAATAATAGAATGAAAGGTAATTAAATGAAATTTTGAAAATTTAATTTACAATTTCTAAATTCAATAAATTGAGATAAACACGGAAATTGATAAATTTATCAAATTTTTGAATTTACTTTTAATTTGGTTAAAACATTGTAATTTACTGAGCAATATAAAAGGGTTAAAATTGGTAAATTATAAGATTTAAATTAAAAGTTGGATTTTAATAATTTATTTAATTGATGGAAAAATAGTCATTTTGGCCATTGACTCGGATTTCGATGAAATAAGTTTCATCAGATCCGTAACAGTGAATTATAATAGTGTTTCAAGTTTCGTAACAATCAGATTTGTCATTTGATCGTACGGACTCGAAACGCTTGAAATAAATGCAATTGTAATCAATTGAAATCAGTTTGAAATTTTTGATTTTAGCATAACTTCTTCATACGATGGAATTTGGACTTGAAACCTTTTCCATTGCGTTTAAAATATTTTAAAACACCTATTTTGATATATGGGTTTACCCAATTCCGTTCCGGAGACAGAACGGGCTTTTTGGACCACTTTGGCGTTAGCGCGTAAATCTATCTTATCCATCCATTCAAATGTCAACCCTACCTATATAAACTCAGTTATAAACCCTAGCCTCCCTAATCTTCATTTGTCTGTACGTACAATTCATCTTCTTCTTAGCTCCTCATTCCAATGGCAGACAAAACCTAATTCCCAAATTCCAAAATATAATTTCAAATAAAATAAAAATAAAAATAAATTTTTTTTTTGAGATTTACGCGCCTCGGGTCGCGCTTGGGGTTTCAGGGGGAAAAACCCTGGAGCTACTTCGAGTCAGGAAGAAAACTACTCGGGTCTTTGGGTCGATTTGGCAAAAACTCCAAGCAAGCACCGGGTATTTGAGGCGGCGGACCGGGTTGAACTCGAAGTCGACTCAGCACCAGAATTTTCCAATCTTCAAATTTTCATAACTTTTGCATACGAACTCGGATTTGGACGCGGTTTCTTTTGTTAGGATCGTATCGAAATTCCGGACACTTTGACGCTAGTTTGGACGAATTCTGAGACGGTCAAATTTTTGGGTTTAAATTGAATTTAAATTCAAAAGGTGAGTGTTTTAACCCACTCACAACTTCTAAGATTTCTTATGTTTGTTAAATTAAATTTTGATATGATTTAAAATTTATCTATGATTGTTTGGACATATATTTAATCATCATCTCAGTTAGATAACATTTAGTTAAATTTAATTGTTATTTAATTTTATTATTGCCTAAAATTTGCGAGTTAAATTTATTTATTATTGCATATAAACTGCCAGTTGAACAGTTATTAATTTTTATTGAATATAAACTATTTGTTGATGCCTGTTATGTTTTATATGCTTTATATTGATGATTAGTTTAAATTGGATGATGATTGTAATAAATGGTTGTTTATTGATATTTGGATGAATGGATGCTATATTTTATATTGTATAAACTGCAAGTTATTATGCATTTTTATTTTATTCAGGATTGCGGTTTTAAATGATATATAACCGTAATTTTATTTTAAATTGCGGATTGAAATGATAAATATCCGTATCACTTGACCATAGGATAGAAAATTATATACAGGCACCGTGGTCTATATATAAAATATTTTAAGGGATTTCTATGGTTTGGAAAGAAATATATGGTTTAATAAATATTAAATTTTGATATTATATAAATATTATTTTATATATGGTTAAATTCTAAAATTTAAGCTATGTATGACTTGATGATGTTTTAAGTTTGATTTACGAATATTTCAAGTTGAGCTTTATTTAAGTGATATTGAATTTATTTAATAAATATTTCTAAACTAAATAATAGTAAACTGAATTAAGGTATATATAAGATTGTCATATTTGGTTGGGAATTTTGGAATATTTAAAGACTTGAAATATATCAAAATTGAAATGTTTTATTGAAATTAAGGTATTATGGTTTTTCCAAGTATTTGTTTTCGAAATTGTTATAACTTTGAAAGTAATATGGTTTGAAAATGAATTTATTTGAAATAGAATTTATTTAAGAATTATCTTTAAATATATTGATTTGAAACCGACTGAAATTTTGAGATTAAGAATATGACTGCATTATGTGATTTGGGTTTAAGATGGTTTTAAAGAATATTTCAAGTTTTATAATTAAAAGTAAGAATAGTGATTGAAAATTTGAATTTTATTTAAATAATATATTATTGAATTTGGTTATTAAGTATATACTATTTCGAAGTAAATGATATGTTTTGAAATAACAATAATAATTTGGTTTTAAAGTATATACTATTTTGAAGTAAAGGATATTGTTTGAAATGGCAATAATATTTTGGTTTTTGATGATATACTATTTTGAAATAAAGAATATGTTTTGAAAGGGAAATGATTGTGTTTTTTTTAAAAGTATATATATTATTAAAATGACCACGGTGTTATAATAACGATTGGTTGTTAAAGAGACCGGGATCGGATATGGACATACTCTCTGTCGATACCGAAAACCACTTTGACAACTGTGTACGCGGTGGAGTTTCCAGAATGAAGTAGGATGGTGGCGACGATCCTAAGGTATATACGTGGACCCAACTCCCGTGAGTTGGCATAAGGTGGCTAAAACAGGAGCGATCTCGGACCAGTGAGGTAGCACCTCTTATTGGACACACTTCTTCGATTCCATTCTATTACTTTGTGATTTTCGGTGGCCACCCTTCGATTTGGGAGTGTTGTTCGAGGTGGACGGTAGTGGCTGCTATGCGCTCCATCAGTCCGTGTGCGTAATTGGTATATCTACCCTGGCATTGCCTAGTTGTGCCGTGTCACCTACCATATCGAGCTTTACTACGAGTTTCTATTTGTGTCGTACCTATGGAGTATCTTCTCGTAGCCTCTCGGGGTATGCAGGTACTGTATAGACTATTGGCATTATTTTGTGTTAAGGGCTATATGGGTAACCCCTTAACGCTATTTAAAAGTATGTTTATTTTATATTAGACATTATTATAATAGCGAATATTACTACATAGTAAATAGTTTAACGGATCCTTAGGGGATGTGAATCCCGAGCATCTCTTAAGTTACTGCACTCACGTTAGACACTGGATAGGAGATGTCAAACCCCGTAAACATCTCTGACGCCGTTTACACTCATATTTATTTCATTAATTTAACTTACATAAGATCTTTTAGTTCTGACTCGAGTGTTTTGTCTTTTCAATTCGCTCGGGTCAGCCTGAGCATTTCAGGATTTGAAGGCCTATTTCTGAAGGACGAAGACGAAGATTTTATTATTACTATTTGTTCTATATTCCACTATACCATTGTATTCCGCTGCATAATTATCATTCTCTGGTATGTGTAACTCTGATATGTATTGTATAAGTATAATCAAATGTTTTGTAAAACAGCTTCATGAACTGTTATTTGATTATTATATTTTATCGTTCCGCTGCAAGATTCTATTTTGTTTCTTTTATTTCTCCACTTTTTCTTATTTACCCCATAACAATCCACCCTTCTGTATGGTTTAAGTTGGCACATGTGTCTGCTTAAGCATACAAAAAGGTGGGATGTTACATAAAGTGTTTTGATATTTTAAACAATTACGTAAATGTGTTTCAAAAATAAATTATTATTCTTTAAAAATACTTATCATATATATATATATATATGCAGAGTTTCGAAATGGTTGTAATTTATTTACAAATCCTCTCGAGATTTGTAAACAGGTTTATTTAACGGATATGGTTTTATAAGAGAATCTTGTAATGGAATTCTGGAAACTTAAGGAAACTTCTGGAATGTTGAAATACGAGAACTTCGAAAATGAATTAGAATTCATAAAAGAAGTTAGAAATGGGTAGTTGGAATTATAGACAAGTGTAATCGATTTTGGAAATGTTAAAGGCTATTAACTAACGAATTCCAGAAACTTATAGAATTCGTTATAAATGAGTTAAGGAATTTACAAATAAATTGTAAAGGATTTTGAGAAATGGGGAATAAATGGAATTTTTCCTAAGTATTGGAAATAAAACAATTTCAGGAAAATATACTTATAAACATTTCCTAAGTATTGGACTGGAAGGATTTGTGTTATTTTAACTACGAGATTATTACTATAGAAATATTTTGAAATTGTTGAATTATAAATGAAATTGGGAAAAATATTTCTAAATATTGATATTATTTGGAAATGTCCTGTTATGGATATAAGTATTTGGAATTGTTTTCAATTATTGGATATACTGGACGAGATTTGAATATATATCTTTGTAAAGATATTTTGAAATGAATGTTTTTGAAAGATTTATAAAATTGGGCATAGTGACTGCTTATGTGCGAAATTTGATAGTTAAATAACCGACTATCAAAATCTGGCCAAATTCGTTAATCGTTTCGAAGAGACCGCGATCGGATTTAATTATCCGAAAACCAGTTCGATCTGATTTGTGCATTATGAATTCTGATATCGTGAAGATAATGAAAACGACGATTTTGGAGATTTGGTTTGTTCAGACCTAAAACAACTTGTATGAATGAATGCTATCATTTGCATCGTGGTTTGGAAGGTTGTGTTAGCATTCCATGTATGAATGCTATTCTAAAGGTAAAACGTAGCCTCAAGCCTCATCAACCGGGAATTACTAAAACAGGGGAGATGCAGTAGGGCTACGTGGGTCGCATCCAGGTAGGGTATGTTATCACTTTTCTAGATATCCTCAGATATATTATAATTATGGAAATGGTTGTGCATGGAAAAGAGAGCGCTCAATAGGGTGGGAACACCCGGGGTGATAACATATTCGGTACTATCCAACAAAGGGTAAGTCGGTCCTGTGTTGGCAGGGATCGTTAGGTACGATCTCGGTACGTTTTTTCTAGAGGTGTACTTTGGCAGGCGGTACCCCAGTAGCCCAGTCATTGTATGGAATCCAATATCCACTACAAGCATGTACAGTTTTAGTTGTGTCCAACTATGCTGAAATGTGAGATGCAAGCATTTCAGCTATTTTATAGTTTATTTTATATAAACACTATTATAATATCAAATGATTTTGATATAAAATGTATTGGTTATCATAAGGTAAAAACCTTTGGTATTTATGTGTGGCGTGTTCTTACGAGATACCTTTGTTTTCAAAGGATTTTAATAACAGTAATAATTCAAATTGAGTGTGTTTTCTGACGCTGGTTTTCTAAACTGACTCGGGTGTTATTTTATTATAATGCTCGAGTCAGACCGAGTATTACAAATTCAGGTTAGGATGCAATGGAGCTCAGGAGACGAGCTGGAGGATTCTTAGGCGTATTATATGTACTTGGTTATTTCAGCTGTGTGAGTCATGTTGTATATTCAGTATTTATGAGGACAAGTTATTATAACTGTCCAGATTGATTGTTGATTGTTGTACTCTGATGATCGTGTGTATATTAAGAGCTACAGATCCTTTTGTATAAAAGTATGCTATTATCTATTATATATTGTTTCACTGCGATTTGTGAGATTTTATATGTTATTGTTTCTTTTCTTTTATCTCTTCTTCTTCTTCAACCCTAAAGATTCGTATTTCCGTTCAATTTGAGTTAAACATGTGTGATTATTATTGACTTAAAGGGTATGGAGATACGATCCTTTACGATCTCCCCGTGGGGTTTTCACCCCTAAGTTTGGGTTTGTAGCAGGTGCTTTTGCAGTGGGTGGAGTGTTAACGTTTTCTTCCGTCATGATTCTTGGAGCTCCGCCCACTACCTCCTTTTGCTTTTGCCTTCTGTTTCTTTCGTTCAAGCCAGAAACAAAAGAATGCTCTTGCTTCATAGCAGCCACTGCTTCAGGCACCGTTCTGGGAGTTGTTAATGATTGGAGCGCTAAGAGAGCATCTATCTTTTCCATTAGAGCATTTTGACTGTTTGCCATTTTCTGGTTAATTTCATCAACCATATTGTCTGATTCCCCCTTAGTCACAACTTTATGCTGTATGGAGGATCCTAGAACATGATCTTCAGACTTAGATCCTAATAGTAGGTTGTTGGGGTTGTTGACTTCAATTTGCTGTGGGCTTGTTTCTTCTCCAACAACGGTAGGTCGTATCGATCTTCCGAAGGTAGTTCTCTTTCTTCATGGTACCATTGATTCCCAACAGCAAATCTTCTAAGTAGAGATTGAGGATCTAACTTCTCAACCTATCTGATCCAAAGTAGATAGTTAAATCTAAGCCTGAGTTGGGTTATTAATGAAAGCACCAAAATGTTAACCCAAAAAATGGATCAACACCATGTATTGAATGTGAAAGCACCAGCCCTATTCTTACAGAGTAATAATATAGAAAATAAATGTGAAAAGAGAAGAAATAGTAAAAAGACAAGAAGATTTTACAGTGGTTCGGCTGTTAATGAAGCCTACGTCCACTTTATAATTTTCTATTAACCGACTGCTGTGAAAAGTTTAATCGAGTTACAATATGATTGAATCTTCTAAGTTAGATCAAGTCACAAGTACAAGAGTTAACTGGAGAATCACGGTGAACCCCTAGATGACTATTGTGTAGGTGGAGAAGAGTAAAGAATAATCTTTGTAGAGTTCCAACAGCCAGTCCAGAAGATCTCGGTTATGTTGCAGGTAGGATTGTATTTATAGGGGTTGGAGAGCACTTGGACCAAAGCCACTTTGTTAGAAGCCTGTACTTAGTGTTATAAAAGAGCAAAGAAAGTTTGAAGGCAACCCAAACTAGCCTAATGGATCGCAAGCGATCCATAGGTGATGGATCGCTAGAGATCCTTGTACTTAGTCTATTTTTGAGTGATCTCCATTTAGTTATCTTCCTATCTTCTATTTGAGTGCCTTGTCCGGATATCAAGTCGTTTCGAGTTTGTATGATCATCCGTCTTCATTGGTCATCTGATCTAGAAGAATCATCCATAACTCACGCAAAACCTAACGAAATCAGACGAAAATTTGTAGATACACTTTGGAGGGTGTGTGGGACCTACATTATGAATTTCAGGTGGTGAGGACCAACCTACATGGGTCGTCAACGATCCATCAAGATGGATCACCAATGATCCATCAATTTTACTCCAATCATGCTCATTTTTTCTATAAGCCTTTTTTAGGTCTTTTAAGTGTTCCTCCCAAATTTCAAGTCAACCCGATTCAGTATGAGTTCTCTAGGTCCAGTTTAAGCTAGCTGCTTTGTTCAAAACAGCTTGAATCAAATGAGTCTTTACTTCTTGAACTAAGCTGCTTAGAATGCTATGAAACTTGGTAAGTATTCTTAAAAGATGTAGTAGATCATGATGCAAGAGGCTTTGGCAACTCATGATGCTTCCTTTTGGATCTCTAGCGATCCATGGACGATGGATCGCAAACGATCCATATACTTAGTGGATTTTTGGCTTGTTTCTCTTAAGTTCCATTGGTTTGTTCTTTTAGATGGCTTGTTCTTTTAGATGCCTTGTTCAAGTTTCAAGTCATTCTGGCTTAGTTTGGATGTTCAAAATCCTGTTGAATTCTGCTTGATTAAAAACCCAGTTAACGGCATCAAAATAAGAGAAAGGAAAAAATGGATTTGCTTATCTCAACATTGGCTTGGACCTTTAATTTATTTACATTTAAATTAAAATCTTAGTCCTTATCATATATTTAGGAATATATTTTCAAAAATAAAATTAATCTGAAATTGAATTCAAACATTTTATTTTGATTAAATATATTTACTATAACGTCATAGAAAGTATGGTTGTTACAAGATAATAAGGAGATGAGTCCAAACAGAAATAAAGAGAACCTACTTGCGGCAAGGTCAACAGAAGGATTCCATTAAGCAATGATAAATATTTTTCCTTCAATAATGATTATATTTGCTTCCAAAACACAAATTC
Source organism: Allium fistulosum (assembly GCA_030737815.1). Classification (NCBI taxonomy): domain Eukaryota; kingdom Viridiplantae; phylum Streptophyta; class Magnoliopsida; order Asparagales; family Amaryllidaceae; genus Allium; species Allium fistulosum. The sequence continues at coordinate 501,180,303 of CM060901.1, forward strand.
TCTTTTGTAGACATGAGAATTTGAAAAAATACATAGATTTATCACATCAAACTTCAACTGCCCCTCTAAATTTACACAAAGCGAGGACATACCTTTTCACCGTGGCATAATGAAGCAATTTATCAAGGAATAACCCAAATGGATTATCCTTTTAGAAAGATAAATCGGCATCAATGACTTCTTTGGGAGGGAGGACTAGCTTATCAACAAAGTCAACAACATATTGTTTCAGGGAAAATGAGCCACTATTTCCTGGTTTCTTTTTAAAGAGAGACGACCAACCATGCTTGGACATATTTGTATTTAAGGGGATTGATACCTCAAGTGGTGAGATGTGAAACTATGGAGAGGCTTTAGGGATTTCATCAGGCAGCAGATCATAAAGGTTATCGGTATTGGGCTTGTCACGTGCAAGGCCGTAGCTTGAATCCCAATCTAAAGCAGGTTGAGGTAAGGCAAGTAAAGGGAACAAAATTCTTCATTTAGCATCGGTGAGGATGTACTGGCAGTGGTTGTCAAAGTGACATTACTAGGCTTTGTAACAGATCCAGAGATGGGAGGAAAAGGTGAGGCAGTAGGCATGCGCGATGCCTTAGGCATCAGATCTGAAAGTCAAAGCAAAATTTCAGCCGATGACGAAGCTCAAGTGCAAACAAATTGAATGAAGATGCGGAAAATGGAGGTGATATGAGATAAGTAGGGGCAATACAGGAGGCAATTTAGATTATGGAGAAGGTGTTATTTCATAGTAGAGATAATTGTCTTCTTGTATGCTTTGTCCTTCCCTTAATCGTATGTCTTGCATAATCTAAGATTGCCTATGCAATACATGCTCAAAAGATGAACTAAATAATTGTGAAATATCTTGACACATGATTTGATGTTCTTCTCGCTCTTTAATCCATTGTCAATTAAGTTCTTTTTAAGCTTTTTCCCCTCACAAAATTTCTTTGAAACAACCGTAATTTTTTCACTTGCTTCGACAACTTTCAATATCTCCTAATTTTAATCACATTTCTTTGTACCATTTTTCTCGTGTCACATATCTAATTTTCATAATTTCACATATCAAATTTTCTTCATTTATCATGTCATTCTGAACAGCTGTAGTATCACTTGTATTAGGAGCAACAAATTCATTGTTGTTAACATGATCTCCTATCAAATCTTCAACCGATCCTTTTGAAGCAGCGTTCCTAATTTAAATTTCTTCTCAGTGATTTTAACCATTCTCCAATAAATTAGCCCACCCAAGTTCATGTGATAACAGTTTGAAAGCTTTGTGAGATTTGGATTTTATACCAAACAATTTCTTAATAAGCTTGGTTAATAATATATTCCCTATCATTTGAGTTTGACAACTACCAAGAGCATACCCTACTTGAGCTATACATTCTTTGTATACAATGCACAGGCTGTTAAGTTCGTAATATTACAATGTTGTTTACTCACTACCCTATTTTAACAATTTGGGTTAGAATTATAAGCTATGTAAACAAGATCATAAAGTCATATCCATTTACCCATCCTTTAGGCATTAAAAATTGAAATATCCATGCTCTAGCAAGTATGAAGTTATCATGCTCAAACCATGATTTGCAGCCATTTTCTTTTTCATTTTATTTATCAAGGAATTCATTTGTACCAAGTTTTCCCCTTTTCATTTTTTTCCTTTTCTTATTCAATACTCTATTATCACTATTAGAAATTATAACAAGAGGTTAATTTTGATAAAGTTAGGTTGAGAATATTAAAATCTAGGAGTATATTGTACAAGTGGTGCAAAATTGGAATAAAAGGTGTTTTGATTCGAAATGTTTCTGTGTGAGGGTAAAATTAAACCGAGTTAGTGGAAAAAGTTAACTTTGAATTTGTTATATTCTCAGATCAAGCACACTAGAAAATTTCATTAGATAATGTAGAGGTATATTTTGTTGTTAAGTAGAATTAATTGGACAGATGGAGTGATGTTGTTGTTGGAAAAAAATGGTAGTGTTTGAGAAAAACTTATTTGTTGATCTAAGTTGTGGGATGATGGAGGTATGGAGTGGAAAACTATCTCGAGTTCGATATATAAATCATGTGGTAGTCTAACTAAAAGCACATCATGATATGTACTATATATATCAGGTTAGATATTAAAGCAGCGGCTTTATAAAAACCGTTATGGAGCAGCGAATTTTAAAAACCACTGAATTTTGCGGTGGTTTTTTGTAAGCCACCACAAAATACAATGGATTTATAAAAACCATTGAAAGTGATTTTGCATGGAGATATTTTCAACACAAGTTTCTCTCCTGCATGTGAAAGTGATAAGTGGATTGAGGCCCACTTTTTGTAAGCCACCACAAAATACAATGGATTTATAAAAACCATTGCAAGTGATTTTGCATGGAGATATTTTCAACACAAGTTTCTCTCCTGCATGTGAAAGTGATAAGTGGATTGAGGCCCACTTTTTTTAGCAAACGGGCATGCTGCCCACTGTATAGGTGAGTAGGGCATATTTTAGCCCAGCATGGATATAAATAAAAAATAAAAAATGTTTTTAATTAGAAATAAATTTAAGTATTACGAGTACTATTACGTGTTGCATTTCACGTTGATCTTTATGGGAAATTATTGTAGGACCTACTGGAGTCAACAATTACACACACACATATACACATACACATACACACATATATACACATACACATACACACATATATATATATACACACACATACATACATATTTATATGTATATGTATATATGTATGTATGTATGTGCGCACGCGTGTTGTTCAGTAGTACTTTTCTCTAGTATAGGTATATGGGCAGGGTGTTACAGTTTGCTAGAACTGAAAACAAATATTGTTGTACACCTAGGATTGTTGGAACGTTTTACTCAAAAACTAGTTGTTTTAATAAGTTTTGTAATAAGTGTATATATTTATGGTACATCAGTTTAATTAATTGATAATTATATAAATAATGTGGGAAAGTAGATTAAGCATGGGATTTGCTGTATAAATAAGATTGAATTTAAAATTTCAAAGGAAGGAATGTTTTATGAGGAAAGGAATTAAGAGGTTTAATTAAATTTGGGAAGGATAGAGAAACAGAGGTAAGCTTCTAATTTATTTTCCCCGACACTCTCTCTGCAACATCCCGTATCTAGAGGCCAAAAGTTAAGTGCTACAGATGCTGCAGTCATCCATAATATTAACTTCTGGTGATAAAATACGATAATGATAATGATATTCATAATATCAGAAGCACTTGAATAAGAATAAAATCACATATTTCAAAAACAACATTTTACTGATTACATTTCAAAACAGATTCATACCCAAATTACATAATACCATATCGTTTTCGCAAGTAAAGATTAATTATAATCATTACATAAATACACCAAGAGCGAAATACGACGATGCTCCCTTGGTTGATCAAAACAATATAGTCATATCTAACTTAATATACACACCGGAAATAAACTAAACAACCTTAAATTCCTAATTAGCTACCCGTCTGCCACTTGCCCGTCTCCGGGTGCTTTATTCGCCAAAACGACTAAAACCTAAAAACCTCAACCCTCAGCCTACTCAAACCAATTTTGAGCACTCGAGAATTTAAGGGGAAACAAAAACTTCGAGTCAGACATAAAGCCTGGTGTGAATAATTCTGTTACATCTCGGTTTACAGATATTAAGTGATACCATGGTGCTTAGAGGAACATGCCAGGTTTCCCCTCACTAATATCCATTTCAAAACATATATTTTGCAATCCTTTCCTGCAACCAAACTGGTTAATCAAACTGATTATATCAAAATAGCAATATCCTTTATGCTAATAAATTGATTATCTGTCCGTAAAACAAGTAATATGTGGGCTATCTTCCCACAATATAATAGCAAGGTACGTTATGCTACAGATGGACTATCTGTCCATACAACTAGGCTGGCTGGCTGCAAATTGGACTAACTGTCCGAAATCTAGGCTGATTACCTGCAAAATGGATCAACTGTCCGAATTATTTTCTTTGGGTTAACTACCTTTTAAATTTTCCTTGAAAACCTTTTCAAACGGATTTAGTCCTTCAAATCATATATATATATATATATAGAAGGAAAATATATCTTTAGCTTTACTCTAAGCCATTTTTCCATGTTATATACACCTTACTCAAAATAATGTTGATGAGATTTAATAAGAATTAACTATCATTCCAAAACAAGTCAAAACCCTTTTTTAACTTGAAAATACTTAGGCTACATTGCCTATTTGATACATTCGAAACCTTTGTTTAAAACCTTTAAACAACCCTTTCGAAACCATTGAAGGTAACCCTTCGAAACCATTGAAAGACCCTTTCGAAACCGTTAAATATAGCCTTTCGAAAACATGGGAAAAACATTTCCTTTTTTTCTCCAAAACCTTTAAAATACCAGACATCCTCCTTTAAAACCTTTTAAATATTGCCTTTCGAAAACATAGGAAAAACCTTTCCTTTTAATCCTTTTAAAACCTTGGGGAACCACCCTTTTCGAAACCATTCATTAAAACCTTTCAAAATAGTCAAACCTCAATCCTTTCAAAAGCACTTTGGGTTTAATTTAAAACATGTGGAAACGTTTTGAAACCATTCAAAAATTCACCCCTTTGAAACTTTTGAAAAATGTCTTGGTCAAAACCATTTGGATTTTGCTTTCAAGTAGAGAAAAAGGATCATAAACCCATTATAATCGAAAGCATTTGTTTCGAAACCTTTTAAAACTATCTCTTTCAAAACCATTTGGATTTTACTTTAATTATAGAAAAAGGTCTTAAAACATTCAAGTCGAAAGAACTGCTTCGAAACCATTTCCTAAGTAATGAAGTTTTTTGCACCAAAATTGGTTACAAACCCCGAAAGCCATGAAAGCACCAGTGTTTACACACGGGTCCACAATATTCAAACATAGATCTTAGATCTAGATAAAGTAGAGAATAAAATGAAGAAGTAGCAAAATTAAAATGAAAAAATGGTAAAAGAGACGAGATTTATAGTCGTTCGGCTATCTCCAACATACGTCCATTTTGAATCAATCCTTTTATTCCTTTTATACTGAGATTACAGCTACAAGCCTTTGAAATCCGTAAACAAAATGACAGAGTTTCACCTAGAAAAGCAGAAGAAGATCCAATCCATTTTTAGTTGCCATAGAGCTGCTATTTATAGGTGTAGATCTGAAAATATCCGCCCCAAAACTTAAAATACCTCTTCTCACGTACAGGTGGGCCCACCAGATCGATCTAGGGTCGTTTGGTATCGATCTGAGTACAATTCGTATCGATCAAAAAATGGTCCAACCAAGCTAAGATCGATCATGAATATTCTTGAATGCATAAGGAAGCTTCTGTGAAAATTTCATAGCATTTGGAGTTGTAGAATGAGAGTTACGATCGATCCAAGTTTGAGTTTTGCAGCCTGGAACCTTCGTATCCATAGACTTTGTATCCACCACTTCGCATCAATCCAAGTCATGCACACTGTAACACCCCGCATTTTTATATAGTTAAAATGTAACGTATAACGATAAGTAATGAAAATAAATCATTTTGGAATTATCGGAATATGGCTCCGGAACTTGTACCATTGCGTCCAGGGCAATTTTCTTATCAGTTTCCATATATAACTTGTCTAAACCCGAACCAATATGAAGGAGTTACGAATGAAACAAAATAAGTGATCGAACCGAGAAAAAATAACAACATGGATATGGGTCGACCTGTAGGTCGACCCAATGGGTGCAACGGTCGACCGCTGGCTAAGGGCGGTCGACCGCCCGGTCGACCCGCGTGCAATTAGGATGAAAATTCGTCCAGGTTTATACTGTGACGCGTTTTCTCCTTTTTGTGCGATCTTGGCCATACTTTTTTCAATCCTATAGCTTCGAACGACCCTGTGACATGGTGGCTCCAGGTTCAATCCAAGGATCCGACGGTTTGATATCCCCAAGCTCCAGTATAAATAGGACCCTAGGCCTAGCTATCTTCTCACAATTAGATTTTCTCCCATGGGTTCATTGCCTAAGGCCGAACCCTAAAAATAAAAAAATTTCTAAGGGGAAGATCTTCTAAATTAAAATATTATACGGCTTTGAAAAAGGGGATCCAGAAGGACTGTGGAGCCAGGCGGAGCACGAGCGAAGCTAAGGACGACAGGTGAGTGGATTTATTTATATATCTTTTAAGTTTAAGATATATTATCGTTAGATTCCCGTTTAGAAAATTTTATTCAGTAATTAATCATATTAATTAAATTAGGCTAAACTACAAGAAAACTTGCAGTTTATTTACAGTATTTATACACTATTTTCTATGCGTTATTTACATCTTTTTCTACGTTTTGGATTTTTATGCAAGCATCAGTTTTCTCCTATCCCCTCTTTTCTTTCTACGTATGGATTAGAATAGATTAAACAAGAATATGGATTATATAATTAAGAAAACTGAAATGAAGGAAATTAGATGTATATTAATAAAAGTTGAGGAATAGAATTACTGTAATAAATTGCATTAAAATGGGAAAAGTTAATTTGGGGATAATTATTAAATTAATTGGTTGGTTTAGAAAATAGGATACATTTCCATAACTTAATATCTAAAAGATAACGATAAACGTAACTGCCAGAATAAAAGAAATAAAAAGGGGAAATTAGTGTAAAATAGAGAAACCACTGTATTTTAAACTACTCCAAAATAGTAAAAGAGACACCTTGCAGTTATGGATTATTGTTTATAGTGTTATTCAATATTAAGATATGGAAATGGATTATATAGTCTTTATAACCAACCAAATAAAATAGAATTACTTCCTAAAATATCGGACAATAAAGTAAAGTATGATATGAAACAAGAAAATTATTGATTTAAGAATTTGAGGTATAAAGAAATTTAAGGAGCCTAAGTCTACATTTACTTCGCATGCTATTTAATTAGGAAATTATTATGATAAGTGAATCATGTTATATTAGGGAATTAACGAAAATTCTCTATCATAATAAAAGAAGGCAGACTAGGCGAGAAACGCTTGTAATTGTATAACGGACTATAAAAGGAGAAAAAGTAACAATTCCAAGTAGAATTATAACATAGGTTATAATTATGAAATAAGAACAGAAAAGCTTATCTTGAGACTTAAAATAAATTGTAAGCGATGATAGTAGAGAATAATGATAGAAGCTTATTTAAACAACTTATATTAAGTTGATAAGCAAATAAAACAGAAATAATAAAAGAGGCTTATTTTAAGGAACTTAAGAATTTATATATTAAGTTAAATATGCAAGATAGTAAATGTGGCTCATACTAAAAGCATTCCCTATTAGACATACGGTTATCCCATAATAGTTAGAAGTGAGACGAGGGCAAGAATATGCTAATTAAATTAAAATAGGTAGCCAACAGAATAAGAAAGCAAACTAAATGCAAATTAAAAAGATTTGACTTAGGGTCTAATAAAAGAATCGAAATGCATTTGGAGCAGCCCAAAGGATGATGCGCCTAACATAGCAGTTCATCACGGATTTCAGCAATGGAGAAGCACGTCCAACTTAGTTACTTTGGGCTAGAAGGAAGTACGAGACTCCAACGGGACGTGAGAATACTCTAGGATGGCCCTCTGGGTAGGCCTAACAAAGCTGCATCCCCGGAGGCAGGTCTGTAGGTGATCCTTCAAAAGAGTATGCCTTGACTGCATTTGCATTGTAGGCCTAAGGAAGCGGATCCTTCATAGGCAATCAGAAGGGCTTGTTGTTCGGAGTAGGGTATTCGTATGTTCAGTACTTGCAAGTAAGGTTAAGGATAGTCGCATGCGGATATCGGTCAGCATCAAAACCAAGAGCGAGTTTGAGAAAGACTAAAGTTAAACCAACAGTCCAATGATACTTTCACTATCGAGACATTGGATGGAGGGGCACCGCCAATTGGATGTTAGATTGTTTGCAGTAGGGCACGACCACTTAACTCTTTAGAAGTCTTTCGATTAGTTGAGGGCTGGCTGCGTGGGGCCATAGCCACGATGAGAAAGGTACAAACCAACTAGAATATCTATATTGTAAGCCTAACGAAGCTTCCCTTTACAGATATAGAAATCCCCGACTGAGTTCCGTACAAGGTAGACCTTGTTGGCGGAATTCAGATAGTAGACAGAACGATTACGTAGTCCTCAATGTACGCACTAGGTGGTACCTTGTGGATGTTTGTGTACTGGTATAGACTAGTGCAGATGCGATTTACGTTTTCATAGTAAGTAGCGGAGTATCTGTATTTTAGGCCTTACGAAGCTGTCCTTTACAGATGTACTTACAGAACACTCTCAAAGCTAGATGATGGAGCTCTTTTCGAGGAAGATACGGAAAGTACCATGGGTGGTACCTAGGACCAATAGGGTCATTGGGCATATAGCTACATATATGTATATATTAGTTATTAGGTTTATATCTACTATGGAGTAGATGGGCACGGTTCGTGAATAAAGGTGAGAATATTGTGACCTAATGAATCTAATATAAGAGTAAATGGAAATAAAATGATATATGTAGAATTAAGCCTAGAAGTATATAACTTATCCATTCACCAGAACTTTTGTTCTGACCCTCTCCTCATAACAACCTACAGGTTAGGTAGATGGCACGGACTTCTTAGCTTTGCGACACTTGCTTAGAAATTGTTATTATTTGGGTGAGTATTTACTCACTATAATATTTTAGTCAATTCCACTATGAGATAATTAATCTAGGTCCGATATATTTATCTTTGCCTATTTGCAGGATACCTGATATCCAACTCGGGTTTCAGTGGGCTTGGTTTTTAGCATTCTTGCGAAAAATATAGACCGCTGGAATTCGTGTTGTTACATTTGGTATCAGAGCCTAGGTTTAGATTCCTAGGCAGATAGTGAGTGATCGTATTTGTATTTTTAGTATAAATATGTATATACTCTTAAAACCCCAAAGAGAAGTCCATTCTTTTGAGTAAACCAATAGTTGGAAAAAGTTTGGAAAACAATTCAGTATATCAAAACTTGGAACGAGGAAATTCCAAAAACTAAAAGACCTCATATGGCATGGATTTCTGGATTCGGTAAGGGATATTTGGAAAGGTGAAAGCAAATTAAAAACCACTTTTTAGTCTAGCCCAGCAACTAAACTCATAGGAATTTGAAAAGTTTTGAAAGATTTTCAAGTTTTAACTTCAGAAGTTTACAGCTTTATAATTTTATTGGTTTAAATAGGGGAAAAACAATTTTAAAGCATTTTGAATCCGAAAATAGAGAAATATACAGTTTAGAAAAAACATAGATATTATTAACTTTAATTGAAAACTAGTAATTTGGGCTATAGTGACGATGTTTTGCGCGACATCTGTCTTAGCCAAGTAGAAACGTATTTTGAAATCCTTATTTAAAGAACGAAATGGTTTATAAGTACGTCAAAATAATTTTCTGGCTGTAAAGAAATTTAAGCTGTTTTGAAAAAAAGAATTTATATGGGTTAGACGTTTTAAGTGGTTGGAGCAAGCTTATGGACATTAATGTAGGTTCAGTTGAGATATAGAAGACATCAAGACTCCACTTGGATGGTGGAAAGCGGATAGGGATATTTAGCCTAAGTCGTAACCGCGACTCGGACAACCCAGTAGTAGGTAGAAATTTCTTAGGCTTCAATTAGTCAAGGGGAAGCGGACGAGACGGGAAAAATAATAATAATAATAATAGCACAGGCCGGCCAGGTCGACCGAGCGGTCGACCGGTGGCTTGCAAACTGCACGCGTATATACGCATGCTTTGCCCTCTCTTGCTCATTTTTGCTCCCCTTCGTCATATTTACTTCCTCCCTGAAGACAGTAGCCGCACCCAAAAATCCGCCCTTCCAACCACCCAAATTCCTCCAAAACTCCACCGTTTAACTCTCCGTTAGTGCCAAATCAAAGCGCGTCGCGAGATCTACTCGGATCCATACTCCATTTCCGCAGGTCTGGGAGTTTGTCACCATGCCTCCACGACCCTCTCTAGTTCACCTCTTTCCCCACCTCACACCACGGGAGATAGCTTGGTGTCACAGTGATAGGCGTATAGTACAGTCTTATTCCGATATAGCCGCATACCAATTTCTGCAAGGAAGGGTGGTAAATTTTACTGATTTTCCAGGCACACGTTTCGAGCAGCTCTTTTTGGACACAGGGCTACGACAGATTCTTATCCATGAAACGTTCGAGCAGCGAGCATATTCCAGGTTAGTACGTCTTTTTGATGCTAACTTATGTACTAGCGATGAGGATGAGGAGTTGGCCTTCCAGTCGGAGGTCAAGGGAGTTAGGATAGTTTTCACCGAGTCTTAGTTGGCTAGTATTTTAGATATTAGAGGGTATGGCTTAGAGGTAGTGCAGATTGAGATGACGGACATGGCCGTTTTACAGCAGATTCTTTTAGACCACCAACATCCCGACTGGAGCGCTGGACAGTTGACCCCGTTAGCAAGGTTAGTTATTCGCATTCTGCAGCATAACCTTTTCCCCAAGACGGGGAGTTTTGATCAGATATACCCTATTGTGAGGCGGGCCAACTATGCCATATTTGGAGGATTGCAGGTGAACTGGGCTTGGATGATTATTGCCCAGTATATGACAGCGACCGGACTTCACAAGTCCACTATGATTTACTGTCACATTTGGACGCGGGTCTTCAGGTGGACCGGGGTTGAGATGGAGAGCGAGACTTATAGTGAGCAGGCCCACTCCATTATAGATTCATCCACTCTAAGGAGGATGCACATAGGATTGGCCCAGATTTAGGCTCCGTAGAAAGAGCACGAGCACGAGCAGCAGCCATTACCACAGCCCTCACAACATTGGCAGGCACCCTAGTACTTTCATGAGCATCGGCACTTTCCCGCGCCACCGTTTAGAGGTGGCGTAAGACATACCGAGTCGCCATGGCCCGCTTGTCTATCAGAGCCCACGACGCAAAGTACGTAGGGATATGAACATGGATATGGATCTTGGGGAGAGAGAGCAGGACCCTCTCAGCCCCCTCCACCAATGAGCTACGAGGATCATTTTAGGACCTTTGTCGAGAGGTAGCAGTGGCTCGCTAAGGAGCACGCAGAGATTCTTCAAGGATAGCATGAGATGATTAGTAGACATGATGAATTAGTTAGGTCTTAGCGTGAGGTTGAGGCGAGCACTAGGCGGCAGGAGGAGCGCCTTAGCTATTTGGATTCCTTTATGAGAGCTTTCCTATGTCAGAGCGAACATGGGCATAGGCCCTCTAGCCCAAGATGATGGCTATGTTAGCCTACGTATGTCATCTATCTAGTATCGTATTGTAGTAGGGTTTGTTTTCTCTTTTTTTTATAAAATTGTACTCTTAAGTATGCATTTAAAATTATATAGTAGTATATCAGTATCGATTCTTTTTCTCTTTATTTTTGTAATATTCACAAGTGGAAAATAAGGACATAAGAGCGTTATAAGAATAACAAAAAGGAAAATGGCAAATTAAAAAGGTGACGAAAACGTCAACTAAAGATTAAAAAAAACTACTTTCTTATGTAAACCATGCTTAGGAAAATTAAAAAGGGGGTTTTATAGGGTAGCAACCCAAAATTCCAAGTACAGGGAAAGATGTACGAAAAAGAAAATCGGAGAAAAATGATGTTTCTCCATTTTTTGTCTTCTTTCTAACATAAGAACTCGAATTCAGAAAATTAGATTTTTCTGAAATTCGAATATTAAAAGTTGTGTTAGGATTTGGATGAAAAATTGGTTGAACTACACCTCTATTTAATAGGAGTGTGGGAAAAATTGGGTGAAAAATATTTCAATTTTTCAAAAAGTTGCATTCATATAGAAATTGCAAGTATATTTAGGTTGTGTGCATCATGTTTTAAAATTAAACTTTTAAAATAAAAAGCATTCATATAGGAGGTACCGCTTAGAGATTTATGCACATGCATATACTTTGACTTGAAAAGCACTTTTGCACAAAAGCATGAATGGTTGCAAAATTGGATGTACACAAAATGGTTGTAATTAATGCGAGAGGTTACATAAATTTTTACCCTTGTCAAATTTCGGAGATGAAATTTCCTAAGGGTGGGAGAATGTAACACCCCGCATTTTTATACAGTTAAAATGTACGTATAACGATAAGTAATGAAAATAAATAATTTTGGAATTATCGGAATATGGCTCTGAAACTTGTACCATTGTGTCTAGGGCAATTTTCTGATCAGTTTCCATATATAACTTGTCTAAAACCGAACCAATATGAAGGAGTTACGAACTAAACAAAATAAGTGATCGAACTAAAAAATAAAAATAAATAAATAACATGGATATGGGCCAACCTGTAGGTCGACCCAATGGGCACAACGGTCGATCGCACGGTCGACAGCTGGCTAAGGGCGATCAACCGCCCGGTCGACCCGCGTGCAATCTGGACAAAAATTCGTCCAGGTTAATACTTTGACGTGTTTTCTCCTTTTTGTGCGATCTTAGCCATACGTTCTTCATTCCTATGGCTCCGAACGATCCTGTGACATGGTGGCTCCAGGTTCAATCCAAGGATCTGACGGTTTGAGATCCCCAAGATCCAGTATAAATAGGACCTTAGGCCTAGCTATCTTCTCACAATTAGATTTTCTCCCATGGGTTCATTGCCTAAGGCTGAACCCTAAAAAGAAAATAATTTCTAAGAGGAAGATCTTCTAAATTAAAATATTATATGCCTTTGAAAAAGGAGATCTAGAAGGACTGTGGAGCCAGGCGGAGCACAAGCGAAGCTAAGAACGACATGTGAGTGGATTTATTTATATATCTTTTAATTTTAAGATATATTATCGTTAGATTCCCGTTTAGAAAATTTTATTCAGTAATTAATCATATTAATTAAATTAGGCTAAACTACAAGAAAACTTGCAGTTTATTTACAGTATTTATACACTATTTTCTATGCCTTATATACATCTTTTTCTACGTTTTGGATTTTTATGCAAGTGTCAGTTTTCTCCTATCCCTTCTTTTCTTTCTTCGTGTAGGGATTAGAATAGATTAAACGCGAATATGGATTATATAATTAAGAAAACTGAAATGAAGGAAATTAGATGTATAATAATAAAAGTTGAGGAATAGAATTACTATAATAAATTGCATTAAAATGGAAAACGTTAATTTAGGGATAATTATTAAATTAATTGGTTGGTTTAGAAATTAGGATACATTTCCATAACTTAATATCTAAAAGATAACGATAAACGTAATTGCCAGAATAAAAGAAATAAAAAGGGAAAATTAGTGTAAAATAGAGAAACCGCTGTATTTTACACTACTCCAAAATAGTAAAAGAGACACCTTGCAGTTACGGATTATTGTTTATAGTGTTATTCAATATTAAGATATGGAAATGGATTATATAGTCTTCATAACCAACCAAATAAAATAGAATTACTTCCTAAAATATCGGACAATAAAGTAAAGTATGATTTGAAAAAAGAAAATTATTAATTTAAGAAGAGGCTATAAAGAAATTTAAGGAGCCTAAGTCTGCATTTACTGCGCAGGCTATTTAACTAGGCATCTATTATGATAAGTGAATCATGTTATATTAGGGAATTAAAGAAAATTCTCTATCATAATAAAAGAAGGCAGACTAGGCGAGAAACGCTTGTAATTGTATAACGGACTATAAAAAGAGAAAAAGTAACAATTCCAAGTAGAATTATAACATATGTTATAATTATGAAATAAGAACGGAAAAGCTTATCGTGAGACTTAAAATAAATTGTAAGCGAAGATAGTAGAGAATAATGATAGAAGCTTATTTAAACAACTTATATTAAGTTGATAAGCAAATAAAACAGAAATAATAAAAGAGGCTTATTTTAAAGAACTTAAGAATTTATATATTAAGTTAAATAAGCAAGATAGTAAATATGGCTCATACTAACAGCATTCCCTATTATACATACGTTTATCCCACAATAGTTTGAAGTGAGACGAGGGCAAGAATATGCTAATTAAATTAAAATAGGTAGCCAACAGAATAAGAAAGCAAACTAAACGCAAAATAAAAAGATTAGACTTAGGGTCTAATAAAAGAATCGAAATGCGTTTGGAGCAGCCCAAAGGAGGAAGCGCCTAACGAAGCAGTTCATCAAGGATTTCAGCAATGGAGAAGCACGTCCAACTTAGTTACTTTGGGCTTGAAGGAAGTACGAGACTTCAACGGGATGTGAGAATACTCTAGGATGGCCCTCTGGGTAAGCCTAACGAAGCTGCATCCCCGAAGGCAGGTCTTTAGGTGTTCCATCAAAAGAGTATGCCTTGACTGCATTTGCATTGTAGGCCTAACGAAGCGGATCCTTTGTAGGCAGTCAGAAGGGCTTGGTGTTCGGAGTAGGTTATTCGTATGTCCAGTACAAGGTATAGAAATCCCCGACTGAGTTCCGTACAAGTTAGACCTTGTTGGCGGAATTCAGATAGTAGACAGAACGATTACATAATCCTCAATGTACGCACTGGGTGGTACCTTGTGGATGTCCGAGCACTGGTATAGACTAGTGAGGACGTGATTTACGTGTTCATAGTAAGTAGCGGAGTATCTGTATTTTAGGCCATACGAAGCTGTCTTTTACAGATGTACTTACAGAATGCTCTCAAAGCTAGACGATGGAGCTCTTTTCGAGGAAGATAGAGAAAGTACCATGGGTGGTACCTTGGACCAATAGGGTCATTGGGTATATAGCTACATATATGTATGTATTAGTTATTAGGTTTTTATCTACTATGGAGTAGATGGTCACGGTTCGCGAATAGAGGTGAGAATGTTGTGACCTAATGATCTTATATAAGAGTAAATGGAAATAAAACGATATTTGTAGAATTAAGCCTAGAAGTATATAACTTATCCATTTACCAGAACTTTTGTTCTGACCCCTCCTTATAACATCCTACAGGTTAGGTAGATGGCAGAGACTTCTCAGCTTTGCGACACTTGCTTAGAAAGTGTTATTATTTGGGTGAATATTTACTTACTATTATATTTTAGTCAATTCCGCTATGAGATAATTAATTGAGCTCTAATATATTTATCTTTTCCTATTTGCAGGATACCAGATACCCAACTCAGGTTTCAGTGGGCTTGGTTTTTAACATTCTTGCGAAAAATCCGGACCGTTAGAATTCGGGTTGTTACACACTCTTGGCCGCTTCGCATACCTTGCCTCTTCTTCATATCCATTGGCCATTCTCCCTTGCTTGTATCGATCCCCACTCACCCTCTTGTATCGATTAATAAGTGGTCGATACGAAATTTCCATCTGAGTCTCTGAAACCATTGCTCCACTCTTCGTATCGATCCCAGCCTTGATCGATACGAAGTGTATTGATGTACTTCGCCATCCAACTGATACGTGTGTATTGAGCTCCATACCCATGAAACTATTTCCTACCTAAAGTCGACCGATTAATGCATAGACCATCGACACGTGATGCATCGAGTCGAAAACCGATTGATCCAAACCCATCACCTTGATCGATACAAAGATATCGATCCAGAACCATTTCTCCCCAATATTGATCAATCCATATCTCGAGCATGCGAACTTCGATTGACCTGAAATTTGAAGTGTAGCTTCACCTGGCCTTGCTTATCATTCCCAATCGATCCCTCCTTGATTGGAACTAGGTCCAATTTTAACGGTATGGATCATAGCCTTGTTTTCAACCGATCTCTAATCCTGATATCTGTTTTAGCCAATTTATTGATATCCCGGCCTTGTCCAGAAGGCGTGGTAACATTTGCCACCCAAAACATGCCTTACGATAGGAAGGCGTATTTTGAATAGCTTTAATCCCGATATCCAAAGTCCATATTCCATCCATAGCCATACCATCTGATCCATAATCCAATCCATTACCAAGCCATTTTATCCAAGTGCCATAGCTATATCTTTGTCCAAATCCGCGACTGCTCCGAGTCGATATCCAATTCTGAATTCAGTAACAAAATCCTTAGCCAATTCCATAGCCATTCGAACTCGTCAAACGAGTTTTAATCCATCCATATCCAATAATGAATAACCAAATCCATGACCTCTCCGGGTAGATATCCAAATTTGGGACCGATCCGGGCCTTTAGCCAAATCCTTAGCTATTCGTAGCCAATATCTGAATCCATAACCTCTCCGAGTTCTTGCCAAGCATAATCCTCACTCGACTACCTGTGCTAAGTAGTGCCGTGGTGTTCCTGGTTCAGTATCCTTGAACGTTGAGTGATGCCGTGGCTTAAGTCCTAACCCAAATCCTGGTCGCTACGGACCATTGCTGAGCATAGTCCATACTCGATGACTTGGAATAATAAATGATGGATAATATGAGGCCTAAGTCCTAGGCCGAATCATGGTCACTCTGGACCCTTGCCGAGCATAGTCCATACTCGATGACCTGAATAAGCCGATTCGCCACGTTCGGACAAAGCGACTTACCCCTTGCTGGGCAAATCCATAACCGACGACTATTTACCAAAATCTAGATAAAAATCCAATCAAAATCCAATCCGAAATCTATATCAAATCGGAAAACCAGAAATCCATGTCAAAAATCCAAATCAATGTCCAAACTAAAAGACAAGTGTCCAAGCCAAAATCCAAACTATAAAACAAACAAAACTAGGAGTTCAAACCAAACTCCAAAACCAAATTAGAAAAAAGAAAATGTTCAAATCAGAAAGAAAAAGCAGGTTTCACAAACTAGGGTATGGTGGTTTGTCATCATCCCAAAGCATGCCTAGGGGCTGTCTCCGTCCCCGTACATGAGTAATTGACTTAGTCGTCCACCCAGAGTCTGCTACTTATTTCATACCATCCTAATTAGTCGATAACCAATCGACTATCATTCCCGAGCCTTGCACTGTCGTTGTTTGAGGTAGATGGTGGCTGCTCCTGTTCCACCGCCTCATTCCGGGTCCCAACATACTACCGCAACTGACCATTCCTTACATGCTCCTCGACTATATCCTTTAGATGCCTACAGGTGTTGGTATCATGCCCGTCCAGGTCATGAAAGAGACAGTGCCTTCCTGATGCCCTCTCACGTTCCAATGGTTCTCTCCTTGCCGGCCTTCGGTAGGGAAGGCGATCCCGTGATTCCATGTATATCCGCTCCAACGTTTCGTTCAATCCTGTGTAAGTGGAGAATTTTGGTTCTCCATAGGGTTTCCTTGCACTGCCACAGTTGTCATCCAACTTCCTCTTTCCTTTATCCTTATCTTTACTCGAGCTTTCCCCAGACGGTCCTCCATCCTTAACCACATTCACTTCCTTGAGCTTCAAATCCATACTCGCATCCTCCTGTCGAAGAAATCTTTCAGCCTCGTGAAAGAACTCCCCGAGTTCCATTGGTGGATCTTGTATCAATGATACTTTGGAATTCAAGTTGTCCCTAACTCCTTATACTGCCGCCATTAAAACCATCGATGGATCCGATCGATCCACCGAAGCAACCGCTGCATTGAACCGAGTTAAGAAAGCCCTGAGCGATTCTCCTATCCTCTGCTTCACCGACGTCAGTGTCATCACAGTTTTTGGCCTCTTGATATGAACCCGAAACTTCTTCAAAAACCTGTCCACCAATTCTCACCATGTCCTAATAGATCCATCTTCCAACTGCCTGAACCACATAGCAGCTATATCTGTCAAGTACAGAGAGAAACACTAGGCCATGTACCTCACCAAATGATCGGTAGGATCATCCTTGCCGTTGTATACCTCCAGAGTAGGTAGCTTGAACTCTGGTGGATTCCTAGCCATTTTGATGTCACGGGTAAACAGACTCATGTTTACTCCTTCCAGATCTCTGTTTGCTAAACCTCCACGCATAGTTAGCCTGATAATCTCAGCAAATCTAGTGTTGTCCACCAAAGGTTGCCCCCTGAGTCCCCGAGGGAATTTTGGTACATACTCTTCATCACATACTCTTGTGCTCCTGTCGCATCCTGTTGTGCGGTGTCACCTGGAATCCCTCCATGAATTGGTCTATCATTGCATGGTGGTGTGCCTCCGAGTCTAGATCAATCCAGATTGATAGCTGTGTGCTGATTTGGGGTTGTGCCTTGTTGAGCTGCTTCATCTGATTTCATGTTGAGTCCTTCTGTTCTAGCTCCGTGGATCTGAACTCCAGCAGCTCCTACTACTCCTGCATGTCCAAACTGTTTGAGAATGTTCTGCATCATTTCCTCCTGCCTTTTCAACTAGCCATCCTGCATAGCATCAATCATCATCTCCATCTCATCTTTGGTGATGAAAATCGAGGTCTGATTTTCTCTTGAGGAAGCCTCCTGGCTCCCTTCGTGCTGACTCCTTTCTGTCACTTGTCTCCTTGTTGATGGCCTAACCATGGTTCCATCTAGATCCAATCCTTTAGCTTTCCAAATCTGATGTAGCAGGTGCTAGTCTTCTCAGTGAAAGCACCAAAGTGTTTGCGCCAAAATTGGTCACAAACCCCAAAAGCCGTGAAAGCACTAGTGTTTACACACGAATCCACAATATTCAAACACGGATCTCAGATCTAGATAAAGTAGAGAATAAAAATGAAAAGGTAGCAAAATTAAAATGAAATAAAATGGGAAAATACACGAGATTTATAGTGGTTTGGCTATCTCCGGCCTATGACCACTTTGAGTCAATCCCTTTATTCCTTTTATACTGAGATTACAGTTACAAGCCTTTGAAATCAGTAAAAAAAATGACAGAGTTTCGCCTAGAATAGCAGAAGAAGATTCTACCCATTTTTAGTTGACATAGAGCTGCAATTTATAGGTGTAGATCTGAAAATATCCGCCCCAAAACCTGGAATACCTCTTCTCATGTGTAGGTGGGCCCACCAGATCGATCCAGTATCATTTGGGATCGATTCAAGCACATTTCATACCGATCCAAAAATGGTCCAACCAAGTTTAGATCGATCATGAATATTCTTGAATGCATAAGGAAGCTTCTGTGAAAATTTCGTAGCATTTGGAGTTATAGAATGAGAGTTACGATCGATCCAAGTTTGAGATTTGTAAGTAGGTTGGAACCTTCGTATCCATAGACTTCGTATCCACCACTTCGCATCGATCCAAGTCATGCACTCTTGACCACTTTGCATCGATCCATGCCTTGCCTCTTCTTTGTATCCATCGGCCATTCTCCCTTGCTCATATCGATCCCTACTCACCTTCTTCGTATCGATCAATAAGTGATCGATACGAAATATCCATCCGAGTCCCTGAAACCGTTGCTCCACTCTTTGTATCGATCCCAGCCTTGATCGATACGAAGTGTATTGATGTACTACGCCATCTAATCGATACGTGCATATCGATTTGAGCTCCATACCCATGAACCTATTTCTTGCCTAAAGTCGACCGATCAATGCAGAGACCATCGACACGTGATGCATCGAGTCGAAGACCGATCGATTCGAACCCATCACCTTGATCGATACGAAAATATCGATCCAGAACCATTTCTCACCAATATTGATCCATCCATATCTCAAGCATGCGAACTCCGATTGACCTGAAATTTGAAGTGTAACCTCACCTAGCCTTGCTTATCATTCCCAATCGATCCCTCCTTTATTGGAACTTAGTCCAATTTTGACGGTATCGATCATAGCCTTGTTTCCAACCGATCTTGAATCCAGATATACATCTATTTTAGCTAATTTGTTGATATCTTGGCCTTGTCCAAAAGGTGGGGTAAAAGAAGTGATGGTGTCGAAACCATCCCTTCGAAAGCGTCGGAGAGGTGGCCAAGTTTTAGAAAACAAAACAACCCTTTCGAAACCATCTAGGTCGAAAGGTAAAAAGGCGGCAGCAAAAGGTTTGGACTTAGTTAAAAGCAATTATTTAAAAACATAGGCGCAACCCAATCGAAACCATTTCCTTTAAATCATTTGACTTGGTCGAAAGCTACTTTGTCGAAAGCCATTTAGTCAAAAGCAAGCAGGCATATTTCTTTAATTTAAACAAACAAAGCAAAGTCCCAACCCCTTCGAAACCCTTGGTTTCAACTCCCTACCTTCCATCTTCATCCAATTCACTATGTACTAGTTCCCTGATACTATGTGCATTGGTTTCGACTGTGTCGGAAGCGAAGATGAGGAGGCGGAACCTGCTGCCGACGGTGTTGAAATAGTGAAAACATGCAGCAAATAGTTCTTTTCACCTAACCTTCCTTACGTGTCTAATTATGATTGGTTGCCTCTTCCTTTACCAATAAAATGTCCTGCTCTTTGTCAAAAGAGCTGCCGACTTTCCAGATTTTATAATTTAAATCATTTTACAAAATGTCCCTTCTCCTCTTTTAATTAAATAAAACATTTAAGTCCCATACGTTAAATAATTTTAAGTAACCCTTAAAACACTTAGGAAAAATCTACAAAAATTCAAGAAAATCTATTTTAATACGTTTTCCAACATATAAAAATTTCAGACCCTAATTTTTTATTATTTAACTGAAAATAACTATTAACTCAAATTAGCATTTTCTTTACTAGAAAATTCATATAAATTCCACATAATTACAAACAATTCTGAAAATTGAAACCCATCTCCAAAATATTATTTATGACCTTCATAAAAATTCACAAGGCATTTGAATGTCATTTTATAGGGTTTTTACCTTATAACATATCATAAAATCAAAACATACATAAATCATCAACATGTATATATAATCATTCCATCGTTAAAAAACATAGCAAATCATTGCAAAACATTCAGCAATCATCTAAAAACTGAAAATACCATCAAAAATGAGATGTAAACATTATTCACCTTAGCTTTAGAGATTACAGAGATTGAGATGTGAATAGATTTGATTTGAATTAGCTTCTTCCTAGCTTTTCTTCCTCTCCTCCTTGTTAATGGTGGCCGGCCTTGGGTTATAAAATTTTCAAAATGAAATGAACGTGTATTCTAATACACAGCCAAGGTTTGAAGAATATAGGAATGGCCTCTTTCCTATTTTACCCCTCCTCTACTTCAATTTAACTCTTATTTTAATTCATTGTTAAATGGCACGGCTACCCTTGATTAAATCAAATCTCAATCCCCTAATCAACACATTATTTTATTTAATTTAGCTAATTAAATATCTTAAATAATGTTACCAAAAATCTGGGTTGTTACAGACTCCCCTACGTAAAGAATTTCGTCCTCGAAATTATAGTAAAGTACATAACAAATCAAACAAAGAGGTAAAACATACCATCGAACAAGTCGGGATAAGTATCTCTAATCTTGCTTTCAATCTCCCAAGTACAGTTCCTGTCATCGTTGCTCCATTGGATTTAATGAATCTGACCATCTTATTTCTAAGCCTCTTCTCATCTCTCGCAACAGTACGACTAGGCTTCCTGACTATAGTCAAATCCAGTTCTACCACTAAATCATCTAGCACAGTCGGTGCAAATAGAGTCTCCAGGTCTCTAACACACTTTCTGAGATGAGAAACATGAAAAACATCGTGGAATCCTGTTAAACTGCTCGGTAACTCAACTCTATATGCGAGTTTCCCGATCCTCTCAACAATAGGAAAAGGTTCAACGAATCTCGGTGCTAACTTCCCCGATTTCCCAAACCTAATCACACCCTTCATCGGTGACACTTTGACAAAAACCTAGTTTCCAACTGAGAACTCTAGATCTTTCCATCTCTTATCTGCATAACTCTTCTGCCTAGGCTGAGCCTCCTTCATTCTAGCTAGAATGACCTCAATCTTTTGTGCAGCTTCTCTGATTAAATCTGGACCAAGAACCAACCTATCCCCAGTCTCTAGCCAACATACGGGAGATTTGCATGGCCTTCCATACAAAGCTTCAAATGGTGCCATCCCAATACTAGTCTGATAACTGTTGTTATACGAAAACTTGACTAAATGCAGATGGTCTTCCCATGATCCCCCGAAATCTAGAACACAAGCTCTTAACAAATCTTCCAAAATCTTGATAACTCTTTCTGTTTTCCCATCTGTCTGCGGATGGTAAGCAGTACACATCTTAAGCTTGGTTCCCAAAACTTCCTGGAAACTCTTTTAGAATTTGCTAGTGAACAAAGGATATCTATCACCAACTATGCTACTAGGAATTCCATGCAGTCTAACCACATAATTCAGGAATAACCTTTCCAAAATAGGTGCCGTTCTGGTTGACCAAACTGGAATGAAATGGGCACTCTTGGTCAATCTGTCCACTATAACCCATATACTATCATTTCCTCTATTCAACCTTGGCAACCTGTCAATAAAATCCATGGAGATAGAATCCCACTTCCATAATGGAATATCTAATGGCTGAAGCAACCAACTTGGTTTCTGGTGTTCGGCTTTTGCCTGTTGGCAAATCATGCACTGCTTCACACACAACCCAATATCCCGCTTCATACCTTCTCAGAACAAACTCCTCTTCATATCCTGATACATCTTAGTACCTCCTGGGTGAATAGAGAACTTTGAACGATGGCATTCCTCTAAGACTTCTTTCCTTATGTTTCCTACACTCGGAACACATAATCTTCCTTTCTTTCTCAATCTCCCATTCTGGTCAAGACTAAAATCTTTCAAGTCATCACTCTTAGTTCCATCTTCTAACTTCCTGATCCATTCAGCTAATACCGAATCCTCTGTCTGTTTAGAAGCAATCCTCTCGATCATCACAAGTCGAACTTCCAAACAAGATAATACCACTGTATCTCCACTAGACCCAACCTCGGATCTCCGCTGCATCTACAATTTGCCAATGCTTCTAAATCATTCCACTCAGCAATCATCGCCAATACTGCATTCTGATGTTTCCTGCTAAGTACATCTGCAACCTTGTTTCCTTTCCCAGGTGTGTCCTCAATCCTAAAATCATAAGCGGCAATAAACTCTAACCATCTCTGTTGTCTCTTGTTCAACTCCTTCTGAGAGAACAAATACTTCAGCGACTTATGATATGTATATAACTCAAACCTTTCTCCCAAAACTAATGTCTCCACACCTTCAATGGAAAAATTACTGCAGCTAATTCTAAATCATGCGTTGGATATCTGACCTTATGTTGTCTAAGCTGTCTAGAAGCGTAGGCAATCACTTTACCCCTCTACATCAGCATGACTCCTAATCCTGTTCCACACGCATTGGTATAAACCACCAAATCTTGATTCCCTTTCGGAACAACCAGAACAGGTGCATGGGTCAATAAGTGTTTCAAACTCTGGAATGCTTCCTCACACTTATCGGTCCACACAAACTTCACATCCTTTCTTGTCAGCTTGGTCATCGGTGCTGCTATCCGCGAGAAATCCTTAATGAATCTCTGATTATAACCAGCCAACCCAAGGAAACTCATTATCTATGTCACTGTCTAGGGTCTCTTCCAACTATTCACCACTTCAATCTTAGTCGGATCCACTGATAACCTTTTCTCCGAGACTACATGACCAAGAAACTTCACTTCTTTCTTCCAGAGTGACACTTCAAAAAATTCTCCTTCAGTTGATGCTACCCCAGCGTCTCAAGCACCACTCTATGATGAACTTCATGCTCTTTTTCATCCTTAGAGTATATGTAATATCCCGGGATTTCGAGGAATTTAAAATGTGATAATCTCTAAATTTAAATTATTTAAATTGATAATATTAATATAAATAACCAAATAATATAATAATAAGATGTTTTAATTATGGTATAGATTGATTTGTAATAAGAATAATTATTTAAATTATGTTATTTTATAAATTTGATTTTTAATAGATTTATCATTTCCAAAATTAATAAGTATTGTTTAAATATATATATATATATATATATTGTCTTGAGTTGTTTTATATCAATTTCAAACTAAATAAAGTGTTTATTTAAATAGTGAATTGAATACAAGAGATATTTTTACACTTAAAAATGAATGAAATACATGTATATGATTTTATTAGGATATAAATGAGTTTTATTTTATTTTCTTTTAAAGGTTTCATTTATTTATAATATAGAAAAGCATTTATAACTAATAAATGTATTTATCTATTTAAGAAATACATATAAAAGCTTTTAAAATCTTTTTAAAAATAATTTGAAATTATATAATGACAAGTGTTAATAAATTAAGTCATGTTAGTAATATGTGTAAGTTAATTAAACAATGTTTGTGACAAGTGTCATAAGTTTATTTTTATTTTTTTTTTCTTTAATTTTTAAAAACAAATCTTTATAAAATTATATCCTCCTCTCTTTCTTTTTCTTGTTTATTTTCTCACATCTACAAGACAAAAACCAAATCAGAAATTATTCAAACCGAAATCTTCTCCAAACCAAATCTGAAATAATCTTCTCAAATCAAAACTGAAACCATTTCATCTTAAATCTGAAACCATTTATTATACAAACAACATTCCTCTGATCAAAAATCAAACCCCTGTAAACAAAGTTTGTAACCATTGTTCTTCAGACCTGAAACCATTTTCCTGTTTCAAACCAAGTCTATAATCAATGATCCTCAAAACCAACCTGTAACCCTTCTCAATGCCTGAAACCATTATTTCTTAAACCTGGAATCATTTCAAAAGCCTGTTAACATTTGCCTGTTTCAAAATCAAGTTCTGTCATCATTTCCAAGGATGCATGCAAGAAAATCTGAGGCTAGAGCAAGTTTTCAAAAGCTTTTCAAATCTTTTAAAGGAATCAAAGCAAAGTTTCTAAAGCAAGTTTCAAGTTTTTAAAGCAAGTTCCTGTTTTTAAAAAGAAATCAAGCAGTTCAGTTCAAAATTCCAGTTATAATTTCTCTGTTCAACAGTAAAAAGGTGAGTGAACATCTTTTTCAAAAGTTAAAATGAAATGAAATTTGCTTTCGAATGATTTCTGGATAAAGTATATTTGCATGTTTATTTATATGTATGTTCTCTGTATGTATGTGAAAATTGAAGAGTGCATGTATGATTTAAGTGTTAATTGCTCTGTTCATCTTTAATTTGAGAAAAACTCCTCTTTATAAGACCTTAAAACTATATATATCATGATCCCAGAAGTATATATGAGATGTCCTAGAAATGATTGAGTGAATTTTGGTTTGCATGTTTATAAATATGTAGATAGAAAGATATGCATGTCGGTACACCTATATATCTCTGTTTTTATGTCAGTACAGACTTCAGATTTTATTTAGAAAAATTCATACCTTTGCAACTATTTGATTTTAGTCTAGGATTTGTGAATAGAAAAGGTTTCTAACTATATACTTTAAATTCTAAAAATAGATTCAAGAATATACAATAAGTATTTAACTCAAATTTTAAGATTACAGAAGAAATCAAAGAAATGGGTAAAATTCAAATATGTTAATTTAAATCTTTGATTCTATAATCTGATTTGTGTTTACAAATGATGAATTTAGAGAAAGGAATCATGAATTTTAAGATTGAAATAGTCGAGAACTTTTAAGATGAACAGAAAAGACATTTTCGTCATTTTCAGACGATCGGTGAGGCTGGGTTCATCGGGGTTGATGTCGAGGGTCGATTGGAAGTTGTAGATGGTAGGAAAAATAGTAGATGATTTAATTCTATGCTGTGGTGATCGTTCGATGGAATTTTAGGGTTTAATGTTGAATTTGGGCTTGATTGAAATCGCGATTTTTCCTGACGTCGTGGGTGAACTGGAGGCTATCGCGCATGGGGGAATGGAAGCGTGGGTTAGAGCTGGAGCTTTGGTCGAAGTCGTGGGGGTGCTGATGGTCAAGGGTGGTCGTACGAGATGGTTCTTGGCTGATGTGTTGTTCCAGTAGGATGTCGAGATAGCTTATTTTCAATTTTCAGTTTTGTTCGACGATCGGAGTTGTTGGGGTGTTCGAGGAGAAGATTAGTGACTCGTCGATGGCCGGAGCGATGATCGGAGGTGGTTGGTCGTGGTGTGCACGTGCACGACTGTTAGCGCGTGTCAGTGGTTTGGAGTTGGGGAAGAAGAGGTTCTCGAGCTCGTACTCGGGAAGGACTCGTAGAAATCAGATTTTGGCTCGGGTGTGTTCGAGGATGATACGCGAGTTTTTGTGTGATAATTGTTAAAGTTTAACAGTTTAAAAATCTAAAACTAACAGTTTAAATTTTACTCGGGAAAACAGGGCTTTAGTTCGGGTTTGCCTTCGAGTTGTTTGTGAGTTAAGTGGAAACCAGTTTTAACAGTTCAAAGTTTTTATAAACTAAATCTCTGTTTTAAAAAGGGAAAAAGATGTATTTGTTTTGTTCAAGTTTATATAAGTTAAACCCAAGGTAAATATTTAAAAAGGTAATTAATAAGGAAACGGGTTGTCTTAAAACTTAATTTAAGTTTAATAATAATGGAATGAATAAGGATGATGTATTAAATTAAATTAGTAAATGATTAAGGATAAGTGAATTAACAATTAAGTTTTCAAGTGTTTTATTAACTTGTAATTAAAGATTGTTAATTTATATAAAGGTAAGTAATTAATGATTATTTATTTTAACTTAATTAATAATTTAATTAAGTAAGTTAATTACTAAAATCAAATGTTTAATGATAATGTTTTATCTCAAGATTAATTAAGATTTTAAAGAGTTGAAATTAACTAAGTTAATTAAGAATTTAAGTTTAATTAATTTATTTAATTAATTATTGGTAAGGATTAATTAAATGATTAAGGATTAATTAAAATAGTAATTAAGGGGTACTTAATAAAGTTTTATTAAGTAATAATTAAGTTTTCTTAATTAATAATTAAGAAATTATTAATTTATAATTAAAGTTAATTAAGGATTAATTAACTGTTATTAAGGTTAGTTAATTTTCATTAAAGATTAATTAATAGATAATTATGGATTAATTAAATTGGTAATTAAGGTTGTTAATTAATAATTAACTTTTATTAATTAATAATTAAGAAGTAATTAATTAGTTAATTAAGTTTAAGTAATTAATTATAAAAGTAATTAAGGATTGATTACTTTGTATTAAAAGATATTGATTAATAATTAAGGTTTATTAATTAATAGTTAAAGAATAATTAATCAAGGATTAATTAATTTGTTTAAAGGGTAATTAAGGATGAATTACTCAGTTATGATTTAAGAAATGAATGTGATTTATTTAAGTTAATTAATTTGTTAATTAATTAAGGATAGTCACTTGGTAATTGATTAAGTGTAGTTACTTAATAAGATTGGTTAAGTATGATTACTTAGTGTAAGTAATTAATAAATGAATTACTGTATGTAATTGGTATAATTAATCAAAAAGGATTTATAAAAGAAATTAAAGTAATTAAGAATAGTTAATTACTGTTAATGATTATTTAAGGTTGATTAATGGAAGTAATTAATTAATGCATGATTAATTAATGTAATTAATTAAGGAATAATGTAATTAATTATAATTAATAAATTAATTAATGTAATTAATTAAGGATAATTAATTATTATAATTAATGAGAGTAATTAAAGGTTAATTACTATAAATGATTAAGGATAATTAATTTGTAAAATTAATTAAAGGATAATTACTTTATGTAATTAATGAATAATTAATCAAGAGTGATTAATATTTAATGATTAATTAATTAAATGGATTGTAATTAATTAATAGTTGATTTAAGCAAGGTTAGGAATTAATTCTTAAGTAATTAATTTAATTTAAGTTGATTAAATTAATTATAATAGAGATTAATAAATGGTTGCTTATGAATGATGGTTGAGTAGAATGTCTGATTTGGTTGATATCTATTGGATGATATACTATGATATTCTGTGATATGATATTGGATATATCTGTGATAAATGTGTGATATTTATCTATGTTAATGCTATGTGAATTCAAGTATTGAATTGAATTGAATTGTTTAAACCTTTAAACAACTTGGCCTTAAAAGATACGTTTTGGATTTCGATGAGACCGGGATCGGGTTTGCTACAGTACAGCATGATAGGGGGTTCTCGCTTCGCGGTTTGGTGGCGAACGGGAGACTCTTACCCCTACATGTCCCTGAGAGGTAAAGGCCTTGTGAGGGTTGGTTGCGAGTCGAGAGGCTGGCCGTAAAAGCAAATTCGAGGTATCACTGTATGCCACGGTGGGTCTGGGATGGTTGCAAAGCCTACCGGTCGCCGCTGCCCCCGGGTCGTCACATTTGGTATCAGAGCGAGGTTGAGTGAATACCTAGGCTCTACAGTGGTGTCTATCTTGAGAGAGCGTATTTGTAATTTTTACTATATATATATATATATATCTATTCTACCTATTTGTTGGATTATCTGTTCGGGTTTTCCAATATGAGTTATAAAGGTAGATAGGGTAGTGGTGTGTGTAACACGACAACTACCAATGGTTGAAGTTTGGATGTTTGAGGTTGGAAGTATATTTGTCGAGACTGTAGACATAATACCGTCTCGAGTGAACCTTGATAGTGTTGTAAGGATTTCATCAATCTCTGAAGGAAACCTGTTAAGGTTCAGAGTCGATCTTTGAAGTGCAGTTGGATGAGTAGAGTTTGGATCTGTCGGTTAAGCAGAAGTGTGTGATGGTAACTCAGGAAAGTAGTAACTGTGTGATGAGACGCAGTGACTATGGATATCTCAGAAGATGTTTTCTTTTGGAGTAAGTTTGAGGAAGTGTGTCTGCATTCGGTGATGTGGCTGAGTTCAGCATGATGTTTGTGTTCGGTTTGAGGTCCGAGTTTCTCTAGAAGCTTTGGATAAGGATTCTTTGGCATCTGTGGCAGCAATGCAGCTCGAGTGTTCTGTGTTCCTGCTGGAAGATCTTTTGGCTTAGCAGTTCGTAAAGTGGAGTTCAGAAGCTGCGGAGTAAATTCATTTTTCAAATGGATTGGTCAAGCACTAGACTGTTCTGATGGATTAAGAAAGAACAGTAATCTTTGGATATTAGACTGGATAGAATCGCAAAAGTGACTTGCGATAGTTTGAGAATTCTCTTGGGAAATCTTTTTCTTGAGTTTGAGGCATCTCTAGTAAATGTAGGAGTTATAGAGTTGTCAGAGATTTTATGGGAAGTGTTGATCTAGTTTGTGTTCGAGTTCATCGACGACATCCAAATCAAAGTTGAGCAGCGAAAGCTTGGTAGTAGTTGTTCTAGAGTAGAAGCAACCGGAAGTTGCAGTGTTTGGATTAGAGGGTTCCTACAGGAAGCTTTTCAAGATTTGAAGGTCAGATTGGTGAGAGAATCTGTTTTGTCTTGATAAAAGAAGTATTTGGAATCTACTGATGATTGAGGAGTAGAGTTTGAGTTCTGGATTTTCATAGATCTTGAGAGGATCCGTTTGTTGGATTGTTTGTGGTCCGGTTTGTTTCGAGAAGCATCAGCAATGATTGAGCTGATCAGGAAAGGTGAAGGCAGCCCAGAATCGTCAGAAGAGTTCTGTGGATTAGAGATGGAGAATTTTGGAATTCGAAGTTGGAGACTTCGTTGTTATTTCTCCAGTAAAAGGGAGCAAGTAAGATTGGGTAAGATTAGAAAGATAGCTCCGAGTATATTGGATCTTTCTGAATTTTTGTGAGGATAAGTGTTTTGGCTTCGGTATTGAATTACCAGTTGGATTTAGTAGAGCGAGTAACCCAGTATCTGTATCGGGGAAACTCGGGATAATTTTAGATAGTTTATCCGGATCTATGTTCGGATAACTAGAATTGTTGTTTGTATGAATTGTTTGTTTGGATAAAATTGTTTGTTTGGATGAATGGTTGTTTGATTGATAGTATATGGCTGTTAAGTATAATTGAATTGTTTTAAAATTGGTTGAAATAAATATAAAAATCTTTGGATTATCTTTTGTTTTAAATTTCGAGGACGAAATTCTTTTAAGGGGGAAGGAATGTAATATCCCGGGATTTCGAGGAATTTAAAATGTGATAATCTCTAAATTTAAATTATTTAAATTGATAATATTAATATAAATAACCAAATAATATAATAATAAGATGTTTTAATTATGGTATAGATTGATTTGTAATAAGAATAATTATTTAAATTATGTTATTTTATAAATTTGATTTTTAATAGATTTATCATTTCCAAAATTAATAAGTATTGTTTAAATATATATATATATATATATATTGTCTTGAGTTGTTTTATATCAATTTCAAACTAAATAAAGTGTTTATTTAAATAGTGAATTGAATACAAGAGATATTTTTACACTTAAAAATGAATGAAATACATGTATATGATTTTATTAGGATATAAATGAGTTTTATTTTATTTTCTTTTAAAGGTTTCATTTATTTATAATATAGAAAAGCATTTATAACTAATAAATGTATTTATCTATTTAAGAAATACATATAAAAGCTTTTAAAATCTTTTTAAAAATAATTTGAAATTATATAATGACAAGTGTTAATAAATTAAGTCATGTTAGTAATATGTGTAAGTTAATTAAACAATGTTTGTGACAAGTGTCATAAGTTTATTTTTATTTTTTTTTTTCTTTAATTTTTAAAAACAAATCTTTATAAAATTATATCCTCCTCTCTTTCTTTTTCTTGTTTATTTTCTCACATCTACAAGACAAAAACCAAATCAGAAATTATTCAAACCGAAATCTTCTCCAAACCAAATCTGAAATAATCTTCTCAAATCAAAACTGAAACCATTTCATCTTAAATCTGAAACCATTTATTATACAAACAACATTCCTCTGATCAAAAATCAAACCCCTGTAAACAAAGTTTGTAACCATTGTTCTTCAGACCTGAAACCATTTTCCTGTTTCAAACCAAGTCTATAATCAATGATCCTCAAAACCAACCTGTAACCCTTCTCAATGCCTGAAACCATTATTTCTTAAACCTGGAATCATTTCAAAAGCCTGTTAACATTTGCCTGTTTCAAAATCAAGTTCTGTCATCATTTCCAAGGATGCATGCAAGAAAATCTGAGGCTAGAGCAAGTTTTCAAAAGCTTTTCAAATCTTTTAAAGGAATCAAAGCAAAGTTTCTAAAGCAAGTTTCAAGTTTTTAAAGCAAGTTCCTGTTTTTAAAAAGAAATCAAGCAGTTCAGTTCAAAATTCCAGTTATAATTTCTCTGTTCAACAGTAAAAAGGTGAGTGAACATCTTTTTCAAAAGTTAAAATGAAATGAAATTTGCTTTCGAATGATTTCTGGATAAAGTATATTTGCATGTTTATTTATATGTATGTTCTCTGTATGTATGTGAAAATTGAAGAGTGCATGTATGATTTAAGTGTTAATTGCTCTGTTCATCTTTAATTTGAGAAAAACTCCTCTTTATAAGACCTTAAAACTATATATATCATGATCCCAGAAGTATATATGAGATGTCCTAGAAATGATTGAGTGAATTTTGGTTTGCATGTTTATAAATATGTAGATAGAAAGATATGCATGTCGGTACACCTATATATCTCTGTTTTTATGTCAGTACAGACTTCAGATTTTATTTAGAAAAATTCATACCTTTGCAACTATTTGATTTTAGTCTAGGATTTGTGAATAGAAAAGGTTTCTAACTATATACTTTAAATTCTAAAAATAGATTCAAGAATATACAATAAGTATTTAACTCAAATTTTAAGATTACAGAAGAAATCAAAGAAATGGGTAAAATTCAAATATGTTAATTTAAATCTTTGATTCTATAATCTGATTTGTGTTTACAAATGATGAATTTAGAGAAAGGAATCATGAATTTTAAGATTGAAATAGTCGAGAACTTTTAAGATGAACAGAAAAGACATTTTCGTCATTTTCAGACGATCGGTGAGGCTGGGTTCATCGGGGTTGATGTCGAGGGTCGATTGGAAGTTGTAGATGGTAGGAAAAATAGTAGATGATTTAATTCTATGCTGTGGTGATCGTTCGATGGAATTTTAGGGTTTAATGTTGAATTTGGGCTTGATTGAAATCGCGATTTTTCCTGACGTCGTGGGTGAACTGGAGGCTATCGCGCATGGGGGAATGGAAGCGTGGGTTAGAGCTGGAGCTTTGGTCGAAGTCGTGGGGGTGCTGATGGTCAAGGGTGGTCGTACGAGATGGTTCTTGGCTGATGTGTTGTTCCAGTAGGATGTCGAGATAGCTTATTTTCAATTTTCAGTTTTGTTCGACGATCGGAGTTGTTGGGGTGTTCGAGGAGAAGATTAGTGACTCGTCGATGGCCGGAGCGATGATCGGAGGTGGTTGGTCGTGGTGTGCACGTGCACGACTGTTAGCGCGTGTCAGTGGTTTGGAGTTGGGGAAGAAGAGGTTCTCGAGCTCGTACTCGGGAAGGACTCGTAGAAATCAGATTTTGGCTCGGGTGTGTTCGAGGATGATACGCGAGTTTTTGTGTGATAATTGTTAAAGTTTAACAGTTTAAAAATCTAAAACTAACAGTTTAAATTTTACTCGGGAAAACAGGGCTTTAGTTCGGGTTTGCCTTCGAGTTGTTTGTGAGTTAAGTGGAAACCAGTTTTAACAGTTCAAAGTTTTTATAAACTAAATCTCTGTTTTAAAAAGGGAAAAAGATGTATTTGTTTTGTTCAAGTTTATATAAGTTAAACCCAAGGTAAATATTTAAAAAGGTAATTAATAAGGAAACGGGTTGTCTTAAAACTTAATTTAAGTTTAATAATAATGGAATGAATAAGGATGATGTATTAAATTAAATTAGTAAATGATTAAGGATAAGTGAATTAACAATTAAGTTTTCAAGTGTTTTATTAACTTGTAATTAAAGATTGTTAATTTATATAAAGGTAAGTAATTAATGATTATTTATTTTAACTTAATTAATAATTTAATTAAGTAAGTTAATTACTAAAATCAAATGTTTAATGATAATGTTTTATCTCAAGATTAATTAAGATTTTAAAGAGTTGAAATTAACTAAGTTAATTAAGAATTTAAGTTTAATTAATTTATTTAATTAATTATTGGTAAGGATTAATTAAATGATTAAGGATTAATTAAAATAGTAATTAAGGGGTACTTAATAAAGTTTTATTAAGTAATAATTAAGTTTTCTTAATTAATAATTAAGAAATTATTAATTTATAATTAAAGTTAATTAAGGATTAATTAACTGTTATTAAGGTTAGTTAATTTTCATTAAAGATTAATTAATAGATAATTATGGATTAATTAAATTGGTAATTAAGGTTGTTAATTAATAATTAACTTTTATTAATTAATAATTAAGAAGTAATTAATTAGTTAATTAAGTTTAAGTAATTAATTATAAAAGTAATTAAGGATTGATTACTTTGTATTAAAAGATATTGATTAATAATTAAGGTTTATTAATTAATAGTTAAAGAATAATTAATCAAGGATTAATTAATTTGTTTAAAGGGTAATTAAGGATGAATTACTCAGTTATGATTTAAGAAATGAATGTGATTTATTTAAGTTAATTAATTTGTTAATTAATTAAGGATAGTCACTTGGTAATTGATTAAGTGTAGTTACTTAATAAGATTGGTTAAGTATGATTACTTAGTGTAAGTAATTAATAAATGAATTACTGTATGTAATTGGTATAATTAATCAAAAAGGATTTATAAAAGAAATTAAAGTAATTAAGAATAGTTAATTACTGTTAATGATTATTTAAGGTTGATTAATGGAAGTAATTAATTAATGCATGATTAATTAATGTAATTAATTAAGGAATAATGTAATTAATTATAATTAATAAATTAATTAATGTAATTAATTAAGGATAATTAATTATTATAATTAATGAGAGTAATTAAAGGTTAATTACTATAAATGATTAAGGATAATTAATTTGTAAAATTAATTAAAGGATAATTACTTTATGTAATTAATGAATAATTAATCAAGAGTGATTAATATTTAATGATTAATTAATTAAATGGATTGTAATTAATTAATAGTTGATTTAAGCAAGGTTAGGAATTAATTCTTAAGTAATTAATTTAATTTAAGTTGATTAAATTAATTATAATAGAGATTAATAAATGGTTGCTTATGAATGATGGTTGAGTAGAATGTCTGATTTGGTTGATATCTATTGGATGATATACTATGATATTCTGTGATATGATATTGGATATATCTGTGATAAATGTGTGATATTTATCTATGTTAATGCTATGTGAATTCAAGTATTGAATTGAATTGAATTGTTTAAACCTTTAAACAACTTGGCCTTAAAAGATACGTTTTGGATTTCGATGAGACCGGGATCGGGTTTCCGTATACCGGATTTCCAGGTCTGGAGACCCGAATACCACATCGATCCAAATTAACGATAGGTCGTGAATCTCAAGTGAAGATGAAGATTCAGAGTGCAAGGGTTATTGTCGTTAACTCTGAGGGTGATTCCAAAACGAGTGTAACGAGATAATGCCTTCGGTTTCGTTCGAACCCGGAACGAACTTGTATGGATTGAATGCTTTCAAAACATCGTCAGGTGGACGATGAGCATTCTAAGTGATGTGTTCTGATTAAAGGTAATCGTGACCTCAAGCCTCATCAACCGGGAATGGCTAAAACAGGGGAGGTGCAGCAAGGCTTCGTGGGTAGCGCCCACTGAGAGTAAGGTCATCCCTGTCTAGATGTCCCTTTCTATTTCGACTTAGTGGTACGGTTGCAGTACACAACCGTGGGGTGATTTTATTCGGAATTATCCAGTAAGGGATGGTTCCGGCTTTGTGTTGCAGGGGAGCGGGCGTACTCCTCGGTACGGTGATCTAGGCCACGTACTGTGATGGGCGGTACCCCAGTAGCCCTGCCATTGTATGGAAATCCAACTTCCAATAAGTGCCGTACGTGTTAGTTGTGCCCAACTATGTTGGAACGTGAGATGTAAGCATTCCAGCTATTTCATATTTTACTTGAAAATCCTAGACCCTATTATAATATAACTGGATTTCCTATCAAATGTTTTGGTTAACGTAAGGTAAAAACTTTTCCATGTTTATGTGTGGGAAGTCTTACGTGATACCTTTGTTTTCAAAAGGTTTTGAAGTTAAGCAATTTAAACCGTTTACTCACACCAGACCCATGTCTGACCCAAGTGTTTATTTCTGTTTTATATAAACTCTTGGGTACTCAAATTTTTACGAGTAGCCAAGAGAGTCAGGTTTGCTTTGACGAGTTATCTGGAGGAGCAATGGAGCAGGAGGCTTCAGCGTTTGTAGAGATGTAGTAGTTCCGCTGTGTTGATCTCTGAGTCATTGTTATCTGTGTTGTATCTTATATTGTAGAAACTAGACAGGTGTTTATAACTGTCTAGTATGTGTTGTATATGTTGTGTAACTCTGATAGTTGTTGTATATGATACTATGTAATAGTTTTTGTTATTAATATAATTTATTCGTTCCGCTGTTTAGATTCTGTTGTTGTTTCTTTCTTTCTTCTCTTCTTTTCTCTTTCTATCCCTTTCTTTCTTATCAGCGATACGACTTTCTGGTCGATGAAAGCCGGGTCGTCACAGTATATCAAGATATCATCTATGAAAACCAACATGAACCTATCCATGTGCCCTCGGAAAACCCGGTTCATCAAATCCACAAAGAAAGCTGGTGCATTAGTCAATCCGAACGGCATAACTAACCATTCGTATGACCCATATCTGGTCCTAAACATCGTCAAAGGTATACTATCCTCTGCTACTCTGAGCTGATGGAAACCTGTTGCCAAATCCAACTGCGAGAATACCTTGGCTCCACTCAATTGGTCGAACAAATCGTCAATCCTTGGAAATGGATATTGATTCTTTATCGTCCTCTCATTCAACTTATGATAATCGATACATAGCCTTAACGATCCATCCGGCTTCTTAGCAAACACTGTGGCTGCTTCCCAAGGCGAACTACTTGGCCTGATAAAACTGTTGCTTTCTAAATCCACTAACTGCACCTTTAACTCCCTCATCTCTGTAGGGGTCATCCTGCTTGGCATCCTACTCACTGGTTCTGCTCCCGGAACCAAATCCATCAAAAACTCAATGGCTCGTTTCGATGGCAATCCAACAGCAGGCTCAAAAACATCTGTTAATTCTCTAACCATGAAAACTCAACTCAAATCATCATCCAATTTCATAGCACCCAACAGAGCGTACATCTTACCGCAAGAACCTTCTACGGCATAAACTATCCGATCATAACAATCTGGGTGTCTAAGCGATATTTTCCTATCTTGGCAAAATATCCTAGCATCATACTCACTTAACCAATCCATCTCAAGTATAATCTCGAACCCCACAAAATCAAACACATGCAAATTACAAACAAAATTATGACCTAATAAGTCAAACTCTAACTGGTGACACCTCAACCCTAGAGTTGCATACCCTCCTATTGGATTCGCAACCCTTAAGGAAGTAACTAAATATGTGGGTTCTAGGTTAAGCTTATCTATCAAACATTTAGGTATAAAAGAATGCGATGCACCAATATCAAATAGAACGCTAATAGGCATAACATGAATCTGAAGCATACCTCCTAAGACTGCCTTTCCTTTTTCCAGGGCTATTGGCTTAGAAGCAGCAGGTTCCAATGCATACACCTTGCCATTTTCATCCTTTGCGGGCTACTTACACTGGTTCTTATAATGGCCAATCTGGTCACACTTGAAGCACCGGACACCCTTCTTTCCAGCTTCCTTAGCCTTTCCAGCACGACACTCGTTAGCAAAGTGCCCCTTCTTATCACACTTGAAGCAGAAAATCTCAGACTTCCCATTCTTAGTTGCTCCACCCTTTTGAGCACCTTTCTTAGGAAAGAACTTCCTCTTCTGATTCTGCCCAACCTGGACTTCTTTAGCCTTACTCTTCTCTAGAGAATCAAGAATCACCTCATGCCTTATGGCCATTTCCACAACAAAGTCCGAAGGATCTCTAATATGAGGTAATGTGGCCCTAGCTAACTCAGGCTTCAACCCTCTAATAAACTTCTCATTCCTCTTCATGACTGTATCTACTGAAGCATACCCATATCGAGCCAACTCATCGAACTTTCTAGCATACTCCAGAACTGACATCTCTCCTTGCTCTAACTCAGCGAACTTCCTGATCAGAGCTGACTATGCCATTGCAGACATAAACCTTTCTTGGAACCTTCCCTTGAAATCTTCCCATGACAAAGTTTCCTCGTCCACACCAGCAATCACACTGTTCCGCCAAAATAATGCGGCTCCCTGAAGCTGTCTGGATGCCAACCTCCTCTTCTGCTCATCATTGAGCCCCAAGTCTGCAAAAATCCTTTTGTAGTGCAACAACCAATTTTCCACTTCTATAGCATCCTCTATCCCCACAAAAGGCTCCCTCCAAGCTTAGCGTAATCTCCGCTCAGCTTAGCATAATGGTTAACTTCCGAAACTCCTGCCCTTGTAGAAACTCCACCTACCATTCCAACTGCAACTCCAGCTTGCATCATATTCACAAAAAACTGATAAATAGCCCCGATGTGCACTTACAGGACTCCAGCACCAGCACCTACAGTATCTGCTTGTGCCTGACCTTGTGTTCTCCTTGTACTAGGTCGGGCATTTCCTTCAGTGCCCTTCCCTCCTGGGTTAACTCTTCCTCTTCTTTCTTCCATATATGTATTCAAACCTTATGAGATACAGAAAAATAACCTAACAAGGATATCAGACTAGAGATAATGCGTATACTTATATATAGCAAATACAAGTACGTTACTATAGCGTTATCCCATACCCCAATCTTACTCTAATTCCTTAGGATTATGTTTTAAAAACCATTTTTAGTTTAAATTTTTTCATAAACCATGCTCTGATACCAAGTTGTAACATCCTGTATTTGGAGGCCAAAATCTAAGCACTACAGATGCTGCAGTCTTCCATAGTATTAACTTCGATGACAAAATACGGTAACGATAATGGTATCCATAATATCAGAAGCACTTGAATATGAATAAAATAACATATTTCAAGAACAACATTTTATTGATTACATTTCAAAATAGATTCATGTCCAAATTACAAAATCCCATATCGTTATCCCAGGTAAAGATTAATTATAATCATTACATAAATATGCCAAGAGCAACATATGATGATGCCCCCTTGGTTGAGCAAAGCAATATAGTCATATCTGACTACACAACAGAAATAAACTAAACAATCTTCAATTTCTAATTAGCTATCCGTCTACCACCTGCCTATCTCCGGATGCTTTATTCACCAAAAAGACTAAAACCTAAAAACCTCAACCCTCAGCCTACTCAAATAAATTTTGAGCACCCGAGTGCTTAAGGGGAAACAAATACTTCGAGTCAGACATAAAGCCTGGTGTGAATAATTCGGTTACGTCTCGGTTTACTAATATTAGGTGAGACCACACCACTTAGCAGAACGGGTTTCCCCTCACAAATATCCATTTCAAAACAAATATTTTGCAATCCTTTCCTGCAACCAAACTAGTTAATCAAACCGATTATATCAAAATAGCAATATCTTTTATGCTAATAAATGGACTATATTTCCGTAAAACAAGTAATATGTGAGCTATCTGCACATAATATAATAGCAAGGTCCGTTATGCTACAAATGACTATCTGTCCATACAACCAGCTTACTGCCCGCAAATTGGACTAACTGTCCCAAATCTAGGCTGATTGCCTGCAAAATGGACTAAATATCTGAATTATTTTATAGGGTTTTTTACCTTAAAACATATTATAAAATCAATATGAATATACATAAATCATCAACATGTATATATAACCATTCCATCATTCAAATACATGGAAAATCATTGCAAAACATTCGGCAATCATCTAAAAACCGAAAATACCATCAAAAATGAGATGTAAACATTATTCACCTTAGCTTTAGAGATTATAGAGATTGAGATGTGAATAGATTTGATTTGATTTAGCTTCTTCCTAGCTTTTCTTCCTCTCTTCCTTGTTAATGGTGGCCGGTCTTGGGTTATAAAATTTTCAAAATGAAATGAACGTGTATTCTAATACACGGCCAAGGTTTGGAGGGTATAGGAATGGCCTCTTTCCTATTTTACCCCTCCTCTATTTCAATTTAACTCTTATTTAATTCATGGTTAAATGGCATGGCTACCCTTGATTAAATCAAATCTCAATCCCCTTATTAACGCATTATTTTATTTCATTTAGCTAATTAAATATCCTAAATAATGTTACCAAAAATCTGAGGTGTTGCACTCTCCTTCCTCTTTTAGTTTTCATACATACCTTAAAGGAAAAAGAAAACGATAGGAAGAACCACCGTTAAAAAAACTCTCCACTAAGAAGAAAAGGGAAACTTAAGGGAAAGAAGAAGATTAAGGAAAAACTCTCCACACTAACTAATTTAAGGCGAATAATATTACTATCTCTTTGTTGTTTGGCTGTTTATGATTCGGGTTTATGTTGAAATCTGAATTTATGATTTTTTTTCATGCATTTTGTTAAGATAATCACGTATATGATTTGATAGTTACCATTGGTAAATTTTGTTGAATTTTCTTGAGTGTTTTTGGATATAAAACCATAAATTTTTATATCTAAATGCTTTCAAATTTTGATAGGATGTTTAGAACATTACCTTGGAGATGGTTTTTCAATTTCATAGTTTACTGAAATTAGTATGAATTTTCTATGTTGAAAAATAGATAATTTCAGATTATAATTATTAAAAATAGAAAAAATATTTTTTTGCTCATAATTTTTTATATGTCACAAAGAATGGAAAATCTGATTTCTAGGGATTTTTGGGAAAATTTTCTAGTATTTCCAATTTAGTATGAATCGTTTTGTGAACGAAAGTTTTAATTACAAAAAGGTAACTAATGATATTATTAAGGAAAAATATTATTTGAGGAAGGAAGAGAAATTTTCTCTCTGATATTACTGAAAGGAATTTCTAAAAATATTTCGTATAACCAATAGGAATTTGACAAAGATTTTGGTTTGGTAAAAGTAATACTTTTAAAGGAAATAAATCAATTTTCCGAATGTTTAACAAATGTCATTGTAAGGTAGGATAGCTATATATAGATTTGACTTACGATGGCATTTTGTATATGTGCGGTAGCACTATGTTTTGGCTTAAGATAGCCCGCTCTTGACTCATGGTAGCTTTTAACAGTTAAAAGTGCGAAAACATCATATTATATGACACTCGATAGCTATATTCTATGACACTCAATAGTTAAATTTTATGACACTCGATGGCTATTTTAATTTGACATATGATAGCTATTATTTTTATGTGCATGATAGCTTTGTACTTTTGGTTTTCGATTGATATGCTTTAAACCTTCGATATATTTAAAGGTTTACCTCTATTTTTATGTCGATAGTTATGTATTATAAAAGAGAAATAACTAATGTTTTCAAAGTGTGTGATAGCACAAGCTTTTGAAGTGCGATAGCATATAGTTTTGAAGTGCAATAGCACATACTTTTGAAGTACGATAACACATGGTTTTGAAATGTGATAGCACATACTTTTGAATTACGATAGCATATAGTTTCTAAGCATAATAGCACATATTTTTTAAGGTGCAATAGCACAAATTTTTGAGAGGGCCAATAGCCTATTTTGATGCACCCAAGAGCTTTTAATTACGTATTGGGGTAAACTTTTCCTATAATAAAATTTGGTTTTATTTAGTTATTTATGGCAAGATTTTTAAAGAAAGGAAATGGTATTTTTAGCCCTTTTAATGAGTTTTTTGAAGAAATTTGTTGCTTGTTTATAATTAATTTGTGTATGAACTGGCTATCATATGAACACAATTTTATAATGGATAATGATTAGTATGTTGACTAATATAACTTGATCGGTTGATATTGCATATGTGATGTAACGACAGTACTTTACATATCATAGGATCGTAAAATGTTATTATTTAATTCATATGACATCATATGACTCTAAAACTTTGGGAAATGACTACATGAGATATTTTTTATGCTCAGAATTTTTATTGAACAATTTGGACCTAGAAATTCTTGTAAGGCCTATAGATTTTGATAAGGACTAAATCGGGGTCTAAAACCACTTCCGTTAGGTCGGGATGATGGTTTCTCTTTCAGTAGAGTGGTAAAATAGAAAAACAAACTTATTGTTTGGAAGATATAGCCATTTTAAGTTCTATTTTCTGGTGAACAATTTAGTGGGTATTTAAACTAAGCCCATACTTAGGCCCACCAACTAATTTTGGGAATTGTGGTTGATTGAGGGTAGTGGGAAAGATATAGACCATTTTCCACTTCCCAAAAACAATTCCAAACCTTCATTAAGCCTAATTTCATAAAAAAGTTCATCTTTTTCTTACTAGTTTTAGCATAATCCATCGTTAGAAGAGTAATTAGTGAAGGGGATTGTAGATCTATCATCTTGGATGGTTTAAAATTCATTTCCTTTGTTGTCCACATTAGATTTTAGCATATAAATTGGTCTTTTGGATATTAGGTGAGTGATTATAGGTCTCTCATTATTTTGTGCTTGTCCTTATAATTAAAAATGATGTTTTTGATATAGGTTTCTTGTTAAAACAATTTTAAACTTTAATTTAACTTTTAAACATGTTTATGGCTGAGTTTAAAATGATAGAAATGGATATTGTGTGGTGTTGTAACCCCTTTTGGACTATATTGTCACTTTAATGTAAAGTTATATCTGGGTAGATTCTTGTATGTTTATCATGTTTGGATAAATTGCCTATATTTAAGGAATGAATATGGATGTTAGATGTTATTGTATGCTTTACATTGATGTGTTTGTTAGCGCTTTTAGATTACTTAGGAAGTGGTCGTCGATTTAGCAAACCAAGGTAAAAAAATGCTCAAAATCATATGTAACTTGGAGGAGAGACTCTAGAGGAGGACAAAAGCCAACATTTTAGGTCGCATATCACTTGGAGTCCATTTGGTTGTGTAACTAGAAGTCTGTACCAATCTGAAGCTTGGTTATAGGTAGTTGCAATTTTGATCGGTAGAGGGAGTTGCTTCAGAGCAAAGGTAAGGAAACTTTGAGGCAAGCTTTAGGACGAGGCAAGGAAGGGACTTCAGGAGAAAAACACCAAAAATTGGTTAAGTATAGAAGTCGGTGCCAACTTCTTTTGGTTAGTAACGGCCTTTTTCTATGCTACCAGATTGAATACGGGGACTTAGCGTAATAACCCTAAATTTAAATTTATCAAATAAATTAATTACAAGGCTAGGGCGGCCTAAACAAGAGAAGCAATGGGAAATAAATAAATTGGAGAAGGGTATGAGGGCCCAAGAAAAAATTATTGTGGGACAATAAACATTACTCCTTTCTATTCATTCATTTCATCCTACGTAAAATAAAATAAGAAGCTAAAGAAGAACTTTAATGGTGTTGGCCTAGAAAAGGCAAACAGTGTGAGTCGGCGGAATAGGGATCTTAATGCTAAATTAACACTAGAGGAGGGGGAATAGTGTATATTGAATTATATGAATACTATTCAATTATTTAAGATTTTACTTGGAATGATGGAATTAACAATCACAGAAATGATCATATAATCAAAGTACAGATAAAAGTAAATGCAGTAAAAGTAAAAAGGAAAGAACTCACCAGGATTTTATACTGGTTTGGAGTTACCCTACATGTAGTCCTGCATAATTCCTTGTACATATTTCTTTTCAACTAGTAAATGCAAATACAATCTCGATTTAAAGGCTACGAGACACACCCTCGAAAATCCTAGCCTCTAGGTAGAGCCACGTGATTTCTGGGCCATAAGCACACCCACTAGATTTACGGGTTACTAAGCACACCCAATTGATTTAAACAGGCTACAATCACACTAACTTGGATTTCAGGGATACCAAGCACACCACAGAGTATAAGGGTATGATTTGATAGAGTTTATAGACTCGGATATTCGATCTTGATTACAATTGATCATATAACTCTTGAATAGCACTTTGATCTTGACAGAGATGAGAGAAATCAGAGAGTATATGAAAGAGAATGAAACTAGTAATTATTGAATTTGATTCTTGTTGAATTTCGACAGAGTTTCAAAAGAATCTGATTTAGAAATCAAGAGAGTGAAAAGAGGAGAGAAAAATAAGAAAGTAGTTAACGAAATTCATTTGGAAGTCTGGTATATATAGGGAAACAACGGTCATGTCCATTCGCGAAGAGAAAGGATGAAAAGACACTTCCATTCAAAATTTGAATTTTGAAATTAACGGCTAGTATGTCGACATATGGGATTGGGATATTTCGACACATCCTTCAAAAACTTGAAAAATACTTTATAAAAATTATTTTGAGAATCCGTTGCTTTGTAAATAATTTGATACATTGTAGAATCATTTAAATATAGTTTATACAAATTTTAATCAAAATATAACTTAATAAAACTTTACAAAATAATTTTAAAAATTTAATAAGGATATTCAATATAATGTAAATAATATATATAAAATCAATAAAGTTATAAATTATTAAAATATAAACAAAAATTCAATATATATAAACTTTAAAA
Source organism: Allium fistulosum (assembly GCA_030737815.1). NCBI lineage: Eukaryota > Viridiplantae > Streptophyta > Magnoliopsida > Asparagales > Amaryllidaceae > Allium > Allium fistulosum. The sequence continues at coordinate 501,223,800 of CM060901.1, forward strand.
CACAAATAATTTCTTACTAAGTATAAGAGATTTGAAAATCATTTTGGGAAATAATTTGAAAAGATTATTTTATAAATAGAATATTTAAAAAATAATTTTAAAACAAAATTAAAGAATATAGGGAGTGATCAGGAAAGTGTTGTCAAGGTTCTTACATTAATTCTATGAATCTATAACTTATCTGGAATATCTTGAAATCTTGAACTCTTCAATACTCACGAGTCTTCATTCTTAAACTCTTGAAACTTTATATCAGCATCTTGAATCTACTCTTGATACTGTACAATCTTCTTAATCAACACATGTCTAATATCCTGCACCATATATTATATATATCTTGATAAAACGTTGGTATCTATATTTTATATAATGTCCTATAGTTGTTATCATCAAAACCAATACTTAAGGTACTAATAATCTCCCCATTTTTTATGATGATAACTCTGTACATAAAATATATATAACTCCCCCTTGATCTATGCCTAGATTTTAAATACTTCTCCCATTTGTCATCAACAAAAATAACTAGCTAATACTATAACTCCCCCTAACCAAGATACTATAGAAATAATGCTAAAAATGATATATAAGAAATAATGAGTGGTAACACAAATCATTAATTGTAACCATACCAAACTATACATTCATTCAATAACACAAAGTAATCATAATCCAATCAAATAAAGTTTATGTCACACATCATTCAAACAAATCCATTCACAATCAAACCTATTTAAATTAGACATTTCGAGGAACTTCAACCCATCCATCAATGCCAAAGATTGGATTTGTTTTGATATCATCCCAACCTTCATTGTCTTTATTGATGTACACTCTGGATTAGTGGTTGGTTCTTTTTGTTCAAGGCAGAAATCATCCACCGAATCACGTTGAAATGCCTTTCTTGTTCCTTGATCATCTGCGTTCAACTTAATTCTAAGTGCCTTTGGTTTCTTAGGATGAAAGTAATAATGTTCTTGAATGATTCAAGAGTTTGTTCGAGGTTTTTAGTTAGTTATTGGATAGGAGGATCCATTATTTTGGTATTAGAGTTTAGGAATACAAAGGAAGAAGAAAGAGAGTAGATAATAATGATGCTCTAGTCTTAACAGATATTTAAAGGAGTGGAAATTAGTTGGAAATGAATAGACATTTGTCCTCTATTCAATTTTCAAAACTAATTTTTTTGAAAAGTTACCATTGTATGTCGACATACGTACCTAAAGTATGTCGACATATATGCAAAAAATTTCAAAACAACTTTGTTTTATTTTTCTATTGTATTTGGCTTATACTATTATATTAGTATGACTTTCCATAGATAGTTGACAATATATAATAGTAAGAAATAGAATTTTCATTGATAATAATAATGTGTGCAAGAAATAATAGAAAGATACATAAGATTAAACATAAACTAAAACTAGAAAATCTAAATACAAGGCTAGTAAACAAACAACTAGAAAGATATGGATGAAGATGATGAAGAACCACCAAGCTTACAGATGATCTTTCCAAAGAATTTATCCATTTTGTTGGAAACTGAAGTAAATCTCTTTGAAAATGATTTCTTAAGCTTCCTTTGGTTATGGATATCTTCTCTTGATTTTTGAGAAGATCTTTGTTAGATGTATTTGGTGGCATATTGATATTTTCCAAAGAAGTATCCTTCTCCTCTTCTTGTTCTTCCTCCTCGACTTCCATTTCATCTCCTTCCTCTTCCTCCTCTTCTCTTATTTCATGCTCTTCTTCCCAAGCTAATCTTTGTTCCTTCTCTGCAAGCGTTTCATAAGGCTGGAAAAAGGGTGAAATATGCATACGTGAAATGTTGGCATTGCCAAATATTTTTCAAGGAATAGTTTCCTCTCCTTTAAGGTCAACACCAAAATAATTGAAAACATGAGTAAGTTACACACCATGAAATAGTGTGTTTTCATATTTAGAAAGATTCTTAGGAAAAAAGTTCATCCAAAATGACTTGAGACCAATTTATGCCATATTGACCATAAATTACAAAAAGAGCTTTGAAAACTTTTTGAGTCGGGTTATTACAATTGCCTGTTCTAGAAGTGATACTTTGTTGCAAAAGAAGGCTTAAAATTCTTGCTTTTGGATGCAATTTTTTTAATATTCATAATCATCAGCATTTTCAAAATTATCATGATTTACTTTACGATTTTGAAAATAAATTTGAAAAGATGATAGGTCCATTCCACTAGACTTGCATCTAGGAATGTGACCCAAAAGTTCACAATTTAAAATAATTTGTGTCCCTTTTGACATTACTCCAAACTTCTCCTTCTCTACCATCATAAAAATTTCCTTTTAATTTTGCATATCTTTACTAATTTTAGATAACAAACAAAATCATTTTGAGAAGCATAAATTAAACAAAGAATTTCATTTTGCAAACAAAGATTGAAAAGATCATAAGTAGGAAAATCTTCAACAATAACAAATCTTCGGGGAAAGACTTTCCCAAAAGATAAATACTCTATATAGGCATGAATGGTTTCTTGAACATTGAGAAGATATTATTTTATTTTCTTAAAAAGCCTCATTGTTGCCTTAGTATTGCTTGAGGATGCCATTGAAGAATAGTTTGAAGAAATAAGAGAATTATTTTTGAATTTGAAAATGTAAGTGAGAAATGAATGTATGGTGATAGAGTAATTAAATAGAGAATCAAAGGACATGTTCTCTGGTTAAAAGGCAACTTTTTAGAACATAGTAGTTGGTGAAAATATGGAGGGAAATTCAAATTTTGAAATTGAAATTGAAATTGAAATTCTATCTGCATATGTTGACATATGCTCGTGGGGTATGTCAACATATAGGTTGAAATTTTCAAAAAATGATTTTTGTTTGACTATATCATATTTTATTTTATAGAACTATCTATAGTTATTCTATTTCATAAAAATAATTTTAAAATAATTTAAAATATATTTTATATTATTATTTTATTATTAAAATATATAAAATATTTATATTTAAAATATAATCACACAATATTCAACCAATATTATTACTAAATGTTTACCTTTTTTGATCCATTTCACCATTTTGTTCCGAATTATGTATTGCTGTGAAGCACATGTTAGTAATTTATGTATCTGATTCATTATCACTTGAGGATGTATCTGAATTGTCTAATATTGCAGTATAGGCTCTTCTCCGTTTTCTAGATGAATCAGTGTTTGGTGTAGTAGGTTATCGGGATGCGAACAGTCTCGTTTTAAATAACCAAGGTCGTCACAGGTATACCATCTAATGCCATTTCTATTTCCACATCTGCTTCTTGGATATTTTTTGTCATTTCTTTGAAATTGTTCATCTTCCTATATTTTAGAAATTTTTAGAAATTCCTTCTCATGAAAGCAATTTCTTCAACTTCGTCACTGTTTGAATCCAGATTATCCGTTATTGCATTAAAAGTTATTGATTTCTTGTCTATTGCTTAGATTTCTCTCCTGCCCTGCATTTGTGCTTCAAAAGACATTAAATTGCCAATTAACTCTTCAATTTTTAGAGTGCTAACATCAATAGCCTCTTCGATTGTAAGAATCTTTTGATCCCGTTAGGAGTAAGTGAATTGGGGATTTTTCTAACTTGATCCTCTTCAGAAATACTTTTATCCAGTGCAATAAGTGAGTATACTATATCTTGGAATCTACTATACGTACCAGATATGGACTCATTTTGAATAATTGAAACTGGTTTGTTAAAATGGAAGTTTTGGTCTGTTTAACCTTACTTGTGCATTCATGTGTAACCTGCAAACTTCTCCAAATTTTAAATGTAAACTTATATATATATATACTTTATTAAATTCATTTCTATCTAGTGAGAAAAATAATATATTCATAGCCTTAGAGTTACTTTGTCCAACTGCGTTTTGGTCAGCAGTCCAATGTGCGAATTTAGCCTCGGGTTCAGTGTACTCAATTTGTGTGATATTCCAAGTGTCTAAATTAATTAACTGTAAATAAATTTTCATTCTACATAACTAATATATGTAATTACTGCCTCTAAAAAGTCAAGGTCTAGCAGTAGATTATCCTTCAACAAATGAGTTACTAATAAGTGTATTAACAACGCAACTAACAGTACTATTACCAGTGTTGGTAACCATATTAACTTTTTCAAAAATCAGATGATGGATACTTTGAAAACCAATGCTCTGATAAAAAATGTGAGTCGATGGAATATGGATCTTAAAGCTAAATTAACACTAGATAGGAATATTATTTAAATTCTTTAAGGTTTTACTTGGAATGATGGAATTAACAATCATAGAAACAATCGTAGAACCAAAGTATAGATAAAAGTAAATGCAGTAAAAGTAAAAAGAAAAGAACACACCAGGATATTAACTAGTTCGGAGTTACACTACATCCAGTCCCGCATAATTCATTGTACGGATATCTTTTCAACTAGTAAATGCAAATATAATCTCGATTTCAAGGATACAAGACACACCCTCCTAAATCCTGGCCTTTGGGTAGAGCCACTTGATTTCTGGGCCACAAGCATACCTACTAGATTTATGGGCTACTAAGCAAACCCAATTGATTTAGACAGGTTACAATCACACATACTTGGATTTCAGGGATACCAAGCACACCATAGAGTATAAGAATATGATTTGATAGAGTTTATGGACTCAGACATTCGATCTCGATTACAATTGATCCTATAGCTCTTGAATAGCACTTTGATCTTGATAGAGATAAGATAAATCAGAGAGTATATGAAAGAGAATCACACTAGTAATGATTTAATTTTATTTTCGATGAATTTCGATGGAGTTTCGATAGAAATTGATATATAAATCAAGAGAGTGAAAAGAGGAGAGAAAACTAAGAAAGTAGTTAATGAAAATTTGTTTGGAAGTCTGGTATATATAAGGAAACAACGGCCATGTCCATTTGCAAAGCAAAATGATGAAAAGACACTTCCATTCAAAATTTGATTTTTGAAATTTACGGCTAGTATGTTGACATATGGGATTTGGATATGTCGACATAACCTTCACAAAATTGAAAAATACTTTACAAAAATTATTTTAAAATTCTGTTGCCTTGTAAAATAAGTCGATGCATTGTAGAATCATTTAAATATAGTTTATACAAATTTTAATCAAAACATAACTTAATAAAACTTTATAAAATAATTTTGAAAGATTTAATAAGAATATTCAATATAATATAAATAATATATATAAAATCAACATAGTTATAAATTATTAAAGTATAAACAAAAATTCAATATATATAAACTTAAAAACACTAAAATAATATCTTAATAAGTATAAGAGATTTGAAAATCATTTTGGGAAATATTTTGAATAGATTATTTTATAAATAGAATATTTGAAAAACAATTTTAAAACAAAATTAGAGAAGACGAGAGAGATTAGGAAAGTAATATTAAGGTTTTAACATTAATTCTATGACTCTATAACTTATCTGGAATATCTTGAAATCTTGAACTCTTCAATACTCATGAGTCTTCATTTTCGAACTATAAAACATTATATCGGCCTCTTGGATCTACTCTTGATATTGTACAGTCTTCTTGATCAACACTTGTCTAATATCCTGCATTATATACTGTATATATCTTGATAAAACATTAGTATCTATATTTTATATAATGTCCTATAGTTGTTATCATCAAAACTAATACCTAATGTACTAACAAATAGGATGAACATAATGAAAACGCAAGCTAATGGGGATAAAGAAGACTAAAGCTAGACATTTTAGAGAACTGGGTGAGTAATACTTAACCTATCTACACTAATCTCTAATATATGGTTTCGGTTTAGATTTGTATGTTTTTAAGTATGATGGGGTTCATATGAGTTTTTATCAACAAACATAAAAGCGTAATGAACGATTTGGAGAAGAATAGATAAACGTAGGATGTTTAGACTTGTTTCTCCTACTTTAACAATTTTGAAATATAGTAAAAATTTAATATGATGTTCTAATCATGATTTTAGAGATGGGTGTTTAGTTTGAGAAATTTCTTAAGCTTATATGATTTGATATGATTTATTGAAGGTGCATAACTAGAAAATAAATTAAAAATACCCTTAAAAGTCCAAATAAAGATTAAATGTGTTAGAACAAGTATTCACATATTTGTTAGGAATTTATTAGGATTTTGTATAAGGAAAATAAAATAAAATAAGCTAAGAGTTGTGCTGGGGAAGTGAGAACTACATGGATGGATGAAAATGAAAATTTATGGAAAAAATATGTTAATAGGTGCCAAATAAAGGGGAAATTAGATCCAAATCATTTGTTGAAAAGAAAGAAAAAGGACATTGTAAATAACAGAAAGTAAATTAGGATAGAATGGGATAACGACACATGTAAAGACATTGTTAGAGATGTAAGGATTTGTTTGAAATGGTGTTATGGCAGCAACTTACATTTATAAGTAGGAACTGCGCACGACATGAAGGGATCATGCAGCGCCATAATTAGGAAGGGAATACTCAATAAGAAAAGTGGGACGCACTCAACGTTGGGGCAAGGTGGTACTGCACCAAGAAAAGTAATAATCGAAACCTAATAAAAGATAAGTAGGTAGGACATGGAGAGAGGCCAGGTCAGTAACGGGGAGGGATCCTGCAATAAAAATAAGGTGGAAGGGCTATTGACGCTGGATGGGGACACTCACTCGAATGCGCACGTTTGGAAGGTGAGGAGAGGCATTCAACTTCCAGAAACTACGAGGCAGTTCCATAAGTTAAACAAATGTTTAAGGTGGAGGCACACCTTGGGAAGATGAGGAGAGGCATTTGTAACGACCCGATATTTTCAACCATTCGCATCCATTATAAGTGTATAGGTAGACACTTATGCCGGAATTGAATTGCTCAAAATACTACGTTGTAAATAAAATTTGGCAAATCTCAGAATATACAGTAAATAAATAAAATCACATATCATAGACACAGAGTAAAATAATGCAGCGGAAGTAAAAGAAATAGTAGTTCATGAAGCTACTATGTAAATATATCAGAGTTACATAATATACAACATAAGAAATAAAGTACAACAGAAGTCTCAATACAATAACCAAGTACAAGCTGAATAGAACAACGGAACCGAAGTTGATAGAACAAGACTAGAAGATAATCTCCAGCGATTCAAATCTCCAGAAGGTGGAAATCCAAATCTGTGAATACTCAGGCTGACCCGAGCGTAAGGAAAAACACAAAACACTCGAGTCAGGACAATATATACTTATATAATGTAAACCAACTCAAGTGAACTGTAATAAAGGTACAAGTAACTTAAAGAATGCTTGGGATCGCCCATTCTTTAAGGATCCGTTAAACTATTTACTATGTAGTAATATACACTATATACAGTAGTGTCTAATTAGTAAAGTATAATCATATAGAAAATAGCGTTAAGGGGATGGAGAACTTTAACGCGGTCAAATCTTTAAACCAAAATCGTAGTGGGCTCGATATGGTAGGTGACACGGCACACAAGGCAATGCCAGGGTAGATATACCAATTACGCACACGGACTGATGGAAACGCATAGTAGCCACTACCGCTCCACCTCGAACAACACTCCCAAATCAAGGGTGCGCACCAAATCAATCACAAGTAATAGAATGGTATCGAAGAAGTGTGTCCGATAAGAGGTGCTACCTCATTGGCCCGAGATCGCTCCTGTTTTAGCCACCTTATGCCAACTCACGGGAGTTGGGTCCACGTATATACCTTAGGATCGTCGCCACCATCCTACTTCATTCTGGAAACTCCACCGCATACACGGTTGTCAAAGTGGTTTTCGGTATCGACAGAGAGTATGTCCATATCCGATCCCGGCCTCTTTGCCAACCAATCGTTATTATAACCCGTGGTTATAACTTTTAAAAACAACACTTTACTTCAAAATAAAATATCATTTCAAACCATATCTTTATCAAAATAAAGATTTATCATTTCCAAATCATTTCAATATTCCAAAATATCGTATCCTTTCAAACTTCTTTTCAAATCATTCCAATATATCAAAATATCATATCTTCCAAAACTTCAATTTCAAATCATCTCAATATCAAAATATCATATCTTCGATAGTTATACTTCGAAACCAAAATCATTTTTATTTCAAAACTATATCCATTTCAAAACAATATCATTTCCATTTCAAACATATATTCACCTTTCAAATAGTCTATACTTTCAAAGTTATAATTCTTTTGAAACTAAAACATTTGAAATCATTATACTTTGAAAATCACAACATTTCGAAAACATATATTTGAAATCATCTTTTAATTCTACATATTTACAAATTTATTAAATTAATCCCAAATTCCAAATTTAAATTTAAATTTATTTCAAACCATCATTTTCAACTCAAATTTAGTTTACTAACAAACCATTTCAAATCTTATAAATTTCAAAAATAGGTTTAATTCACAAAATACAATATTCAATCTTTAGTATATTTCAAAGCTTAAATATCCCACATTTCATAAATTCAAAATCATTTATATACATTTAAAAATATCAAAATATTATTCAAAACATCATTCGTTTATATTTCATTTAAATACCATTTGAATCCATTCTGTTTATTAAATTTAAATACCATTTTAAACTCACATTAAAATCAAATTCTTCCATTTAAAACCATTTAAATGTCTCTTCATTATCTTTAGAATTTTAACATTTAATTTCCAAAATTATATCATTTTCCAAAGATTATTTTCCATTAAAATTTATTAAACAACAAAATATAGTTTCCGTAGCACTTACAAAATGCTAAGTAAAGTTATAGTTTAAAATAGTTCATTTAACAAAACGACAGCACTTAAATGCTGTAATATATTTCCATTAAATTTAAAATAAACTTAAATGTTAAGTTTAACCACTACAGCACTTACAAAGTGCTATAATAGCCTTTATTCCAAATTAACTCTTTAGTTCATTTAAACAACTACAACATTTACAAAATGCTGTAATATCCTTTACATACATTTCAAAAATGCTGTCAAATCAAATTTAGAGATTAATTACCATTTCACAAATTTAACTAAATTTCCAATTTCATTTAATTAACTTAAACCTTTAATTAAAACCAAATTTCACATTTCCAAGTCAAATTTTATTTTAAAAGATCACTTTTGAACATTCATTTATTTAACCACTTAAATTCATAGAAAATCCAATAATACTTTAATAAATCACTTAAATTCAAATTTAATCAAATTATCATATTTTACCATTTTCCAAATATAATTAAATTTCCATTTTATTTATATAACTAAAATATCATTTTTAACCAAAATTCCAAATTTCCAAACTTAAGTTATATTTCAAAAATCCAGTTAAACCATTCATTAATTACATTTTTAACACATAGAAAAATCATAATTTCTTTAATTAAAAATATTTCAAAATCAGTTTAAATCAAATTTCCCAAATTTATATTTTTAAAATACTTAAAAATATCCAAAACACTTTATAAAATAACCACGGGCCTGTATATAGTTATCTAGCCTAGGTCAAGTGATACAGATATGTATCATTTCAATCCGCGGTTTAAAAGGAAAAATCCAGGTTCTATCAATTTCAAACCTGCAATCCCAAGTTAAAATAAATTAAATAAAAACCATTCAAGCCTATCATTTCAGCCCATAATGATTTTTCCCTATTCTAAAGTCCGTTCGGGTATGTATCATTTCAACCCATAGTGATTCTAGTCTACAGGGAACTTGCAGTGTGATAAACAGATATAAATGAACAGAATACATTATATAATAGTAACGGATGATATAACAGGTGTATAAACATCATATGATCATAACATAGTCAAGTATAACATGATAATATATTCCTACAGATTCACAGGGTGTCAATTTACTAGTTCTGTAGGTACATATTGTCTGGTGAGAATAACTCACCTGTTAAAGCTGGAGATAAGCGATCAAAACACACAGAATAGATTCCAGAAAGCACAACAAGCACGATATAGCATGACTTTTGATTTGAATGAATGGAGAGCCTTGATATTTATCTTGTAAACAATAACCAAACAAGACAATATACACATAAATATTCAACGCAAACAATGTTGAAACAATGAAGCTAAGAAGCAACAACGGAATAGATTACTTGACTGTGCTTTAACCATTCAAAAGATTGAACAAGGGGTTCATTTTCTCAGCCATGATGATGATGAGTGTGGGAGAGACAAGGTTAACTTCCTCGAATACATAAGACAAAACAATACAAACAATATAAGTTTTCAAATGCACAATACGATAGAATAATATAGAATCAACTACACGAATCAAAGTAGAATTGCTTTGCACTTGCTTCCAAAAACCTTTAGGTTCAGCCATATGGTGTACTACAGGTCTAAGGTAAGATTTGGATCAGGTTTTGGTTGCCTAAGGGTCGGCCAAACATGTTTAGAAGATAGCAAAAGGTGAGTATGCATGAAACAACACAACAAGGCAAAACAATGTCACTTTAACATGGATTCAAGGCAATTCAAGGCTCGGCCAAGGCTCATGGGGCACGGCCAGAGGAGTGGGGTCCAAGGTGATGACGTGGCAGAGGGTCCAGGTGGTGTTGGAGGTGGTGGAGGTGGTGGCGGCCATGGGTGGTGGAAGAAGGAGATGGCAATTCTAGACTAGGTTTGGTACAGGTGATGGCTAGAGCTAGTTTAGATGGATTTTTGTGATGATCTTCATCATGGCTTGGCTTGGCCTGAGGAGGAGAGGTGTTAGGCTGTGTGATGGTCAGAGAGAAGTGGTGGTGGTGGTCAGCCACAGCTTGGAGGAAGGGGAATACAGCTATGAAGGTGGAGAGCATGTGCAAATTCAAGTAGAAAATCATAAAAAGACAAGAAGAAGATAGAATTTTTTACCTAAGCTTCACAAGGAGAATAGCCGTGATTTTTTTGTGAGAGGAGGAGAAATTAATTTTGTGAAAGTGAAAAAAAAATGCAGCTGAAATGAGTAGATTACACGCCCAAAACAATTAAGAGAAGAGTTGGGAAAATGAAAGGTCGGGAGATGGAAAGCCTTAGGAGTTTCAAGAGTTTTAAAACTCTTCAAATTTCCTCTATTTCTTTTTAATAAGTTTAAATATCTGAAAATACATATAATTTCAGTTAAAATTATAAAATGTAACAAATAAAAAAAAATATAAATAATTAAATATTAATTATAAATAATTAAATCAAGAAAATAGCAAAAATTGTCAACTAGGCTAGAAAATTTGAAAATAAATGGTATAAACTTTAGAAAATTCATATGAGCTTGTAATGTAATTTTTAAACATAAATAATAACATAAAATAAAAATACATTCACAAAATAAATATATAAAATTTAATTTAAATATAATTTTAATGAAGAAAATAGCAGAAAATAAGAAAATAGCCTTTAAAAATAGGAAATCAACACAGTAAACATTGGAAAAATTCTATTATCAATTTAAAATATTTAAAAGTCAAAACATACATAATATAACATATTAAACATATTAAAATAAAATATGAAAAAGAAAATATAATTTATACAATTTAAAATAACAAAATTGCAAAATAAACAATTTATACTCAAAATTGAATTGTACATATCTTTTGCAGTTTAACTCCGTTTTCAACAAAACAAAATGCAGTGTTCAAGTTATTTCATCTATTTTCATAATAAAAGATAAAATTTTATATTTTTAAATAATTTGAATTTGAAGTTTAAAAGTCAAAGTTTGAACAGTTTGGCCAGAAATTCACTTTACAGTAAAATATTCAAATTATACTAGTTTGAACTATAAATCACTTAATAATCAACATTTATATTTAAAAATGAAATGTTTGAAATAAATAAGTTTAAAATAATTTAAAATAAAATAAAGTCAAATTTAAATAATATACAAAAATCTAGGGTTGTTACACTCTCCCCCACTCAAAACTTTTCGTCCCCGAAAAGGAATGAGGTACGGGAAAGCACAGAAAAAGATAGAGTGAAATAGGTTTTAGACAAGATGATAATTAGATTAAAATTATACCTGATGACAATTTCTATAGGTAAGTTTAACCAGGTGGAGGTGATCTTCCCAAGATTCTCCAGAATCAGGAACACAAGCACGAAAAGATCCTCTAGAATCTGATTCACTCTTTCCGCTTGACCGCCGGTCTGTGGATGGAAAGCAGTGCTCAGATTCAAAAATGAGTACAAAAAATTATCAAAGATTATAGAAAGATTTCTAAACAGACTGGTATAAGCAATAGCGTTCCCATTCTGTAACAAGATAAGGGAAATAAGGACATCCAAAAGATAGTTTGAAAAACAAAAATAAAATAATAAGTTGGAAACCATAATGCTTTGAAATCATAACAGTTTAGGGATGTTTATCATTTCGAAATCTTACTACTAAAATCATAACACTTTGGAAATGTTATTCTTTTTAAAAAAAAAACATAATACTTAGAAAATCATAACACCCTTAAAAAAATATCTTTATTTAAACCATTTTAATTCAAGGTCAAATAATATTCATTTTAAAGTTGTAACATTTCTAAGTTCATTCAATTATAAAAATTTCCAAAACATTGTATTTTCAAAACAGCAGCACTTATAAAATGCTACAGTAGATATATTAATGTTTCAAATCAGTTTAATTTCAGAAATATTCATTTGGATATCATTTAACTTATGACTTATTAAAACAAACTTTTATGAATGGAATATCCAAATTAAACTATACTTCATTTATTAAGTCAAAAGTTCACTATTTTGGTTAGCTCTTAATTTAACACATAACCTAACACTTTATTTAAAATACCCATTTCACAAATAGATATTCCTTTAATAAGTTACACTTAAAATTTCCATTTGAAAACCAAATTATCAATTATCAAGTTTTAGTGATGTTAAAATACATTTTAACTATTTAAATCATAATTATTCATTTTTCAAGACATATCAATTTCATAAATAAAATATTTATCATAGCAAATATAACAATCAAATTTCTTTACACATTTATTCATTTAGACATCAATTAAACTATGAATTCAAGTTAAATAAACTTTATTACCAAAAGTCCAATTCAAATGTATTTTATTTTATCTATTCAAAGATACATTATTTATTATACAACATATTCATTTCAAGAAATAACCTTTATTAAAATTCCTAGGTTAGACTTAAGGTTCCATATTAAATCAAATTTGATTATTAAGTTATTTAAATAAAATCTCTTTAAATTCCTTTTTCACTATTTACCTTTGTTAATCTTTTATAACTAAAATTTAAGTGTATAACATTTATTATAACCACTCAAATTTTATTTATAAAATCCTTTCTATATTGTATATTATCTAATTACATTGTTAACTTCTAAAAATTAAGGTAAGTTATATTTGAATGCAATTGGGTATTATACAAATAAAACTTTCTAAAATTAATATACAATATAAACATTCTAATTCAATCATTTCAAGCTTGAATATTTATTCAAAATTTTGATTTTTTTACACTTAAAGTTATTATTTAAGATAGAATTTAAGAATAAAATTTCTGATTCTTTTCAAACCATTTAGAGATAAATAAATGTATGCACAAAATTTGTCAAATCAAATTTTAAATCATATATCTATATATATTATAAATCAAATCATCTTTTAGAAATTCATATCAATCAAGTTTCCCAAAACAAAGCTGTAGCAAGACTACAGAATGGTTTCTTCACTTCGAAACTCGAAAATGAAAGTCAATGATGCTGCAGTCATCACCGAAATTATTTTCCAGCGACAAAGAGAAGAGCACAAAATTTTAAACTTTAAAATTCTTTGGAAACAAATTTCTATTCAAAAATACTTTAAATAATACAACCTTTTAAAACTTTAAACACAAGGTTTGAAACCATCGAAAATTAAATTCTCAAATTCTTGATTTAAATTCATTTCAGTTCCCAAATCAATTTATAAACAACTATTTATAAATTCATTCGTAGAACAATAAATGATAAATCAAGTATTATCATTTTAAATAATCAATTTAAATCAATTTATTAAGTTCCATAATATTTACTTATATCAAAATTTATTTCATTAACCAAATTTTAAAATAATATTGTGTCAGTTTGTTTTGTCAAAGTGTTTTAGAAATCCTATCGATAGCGTTGATCAGACGAATCAATCGGAAGCCCAAATCAACATCAACAACTAAAACAACACAATATATAAAACAAACATAGATTTACAAGTACAATTCAAAATGTTTGGAGATAGTTTGGAAACAAAGACAAGATGATTAATTAACAAAATATGAAGATGGATAAGCTTAGATAAATCGTGGGCAACCTTAACCAGGTCAACTGTGACTTAATGAATAAGATCAAATGTGTATTTTTTTTTCTGGGGTAAATCTACATCTGATCTCAAGATATAGAGTTTTGGGACAACAAAAGATATTAGCATCTAAACCCAGGATAGATATAAATCTCTGGTAAATCGATGCTAATTGTAAAGGAGTTCCCCCTTTACAAGAAAATTAGAATATTGGCGAGACCGCCAATTCACTATAAAGATCATTCGAAGTGGATTTATGGAATACTCCAGAATCAAAAGAAGATGATAGTGAGGGGCAAGGATGGATTTTGGAACCGCAGGGAACGTTCCAAAATTCAAAGGAAATTCGAATCAAAAGGAAGAGATTCAAGCTCGAATGAAAGTGATTCTGTAATAAATTTACCATACATTCTAAGTTTTGCCTAGAGCTACCAAAGCTCTGATACCACGTGTAACGACCCGATGTTATCAACCATTCGCATCCATTATAAGTGTATAGGTAGAAACTCATGCCGGAATTGAATTGCTCAAAATACCGCATTGTAAATAAAATTTGGCAAATCTCAGAATATACAGTAAATAAATAAAATCACAGATCACAGACACAGAGTAAAATAATGCAGCCGAAGTAAAAGAAATAGTAGTTCATGAAGCTACTATGTAAATATATCAGAGTTACATAAGATACAACATAAGAAATAAAGTACAACAAAAGTCTCAATACAATAACCAAGTACAGGCTGAATAGAACAACGGAACCGAAGTTGATAGAACAAGACTTGAAGATAATCTCCAGCGATTCAAATCTCCAGAAGGTGGAAATCCAAATCTGTGAATACTCAGGCTGACCCGAGCGTAAAGCAAAACACAAAACACTCGAGTCAGAACAATATATACTTATATAATGTAAACCAACTCAAGTGAACTGTAATAAAGGTACAAGTAACTTAAAGAATGCTTGGGATCGCACATTCTTTAAGGATCCGTTAAACTATTTACTATGTAGTAATATACGCTATATACAGTAGTGTCTAATTAGTAAAGTATAATCATATAGAAAATAGCGTTAAGGGGATGGAGAACCTTAACGCGGTCGGATCTTTAAACCAAAATCGTAGTGGGCTCGATATGGTAGGTGACACGGCACACAAGGCAATGCCAGGGTAGATATACCAATTACGCACACGGACTGATGGAAACGCATAGTAGCCACAACCGCTCCACCTCGAACAACACTCCCAAATCAAGGGTACGCACCAAATCAATCACAAGTAATAGAATGGTATCGAAGAAGTGTGTCCGATAAGAGGTGCTACCTCATTGGCCTGAGATCGCTCCTGTTTTAGCCACCTTATGCCAACTCATGGGAGTTTGGTCCACGTATATACCTTAGGATCGTCGCCACCATCCTACTTCATTCTGGAAACTCCACCGCGCACACGGTTGTCAAAGTGGTTTTAGGTATCGACAGAGAGTATGTCCATATCCGATCCCGGTCTCTTTGCCAACCAATCGTTATTATAACCCGTGGTTATAACTTTTAAAAACAGTACTTTACTTCAAAATAAAATATCATTTCAAACCATATCTTTATCAAAATAAAGATTTATCATTTCCAAATCATTTCAATATTCCAAAATATCGTATCCTTTCAAACTTCTTTTCAAATCATTCCAATATATCAAAATATCATATTTTTCGAAACTTCAATTTCAAATCATCTCAATATCAAAATATCATATCTTTGATAGTTATACTTCGAAACCAAAATCATTTTTATTTCAAAACTATATCCATTTCAAAACAATATCATTTCCATTTCAAACATATATTCACCTTTCAAATAGTCTATACTTTCAAAGTTATAATTCTTTTGAAACTAAAACATTTGAAATCATTATACTTTGAAAATCACAACATTTCGAAAACATATATTTGAAATCATCTTTTAATTCTACATATTTACAAATTTATTAAATTAAACCTAAATTCAAAATTTTAATTTTAATTTATTTCAAACCATCATTTTCAACTCAAATTCAATTTACTAACAAACCATTTCAAATCTTATAAATTTCAAAAATAGGTTTAATTCACAAAATACAATGTTCAATCTTTAGTATATTTCAAAGCTTAAATATCCCACATTTCATAAATTCAAAATCATTTATATACATTTCAAAATATCAAAATATTATTCAAAACATCATTCGTTTATATTTCATTTAAATACCATTTGAATCCATTCTTTTTATTAAATTTAAATACCATTTTAAACTCACATTAAAATCAAATTCTTCCATTTAAAACCATTTAAATGTCTCTTCATTATCTTTAGAATTTTAACATTTAATTTCCAAAGTTATATCATTTTCCAAAGATTATTTTTCATTAAAATTTATTAAACAACAAAATATAGTTTCCGTAGCACTTACAAAATGCTACGTAAAGTTATAGTTTAAAATAGTTCATTTAACAAAATGACAGCACTTAAATGCTGTAATATATTTCCATTAAATTTAAAATAAACTTAAATGTTAAGTTTAACCACTACAACACTTACAAAGTGCTATAATAGCCTTTATTCCACATTAACTCTTTAGTTCATTTAAACAACTACAGCATTTACAAAATGCTGTAATATCCTTTACATACATTTCAAAAATGCTGTCAAATCAAATTTAGAGCTTAATTACCATTTCACAAATTTAACTAAATTTCCAATTTCATTTAATTAACTTAAACCTTTAATTAAAACCAAATTTCACATTTCCAAGTCAAATTTTATTTTAAAAGATCACTTTTGAACATTCATTTATTTAACCACTTAAATTCATAGAAAAATCAATAATACTTTAATAAATCACTTAAATTCAAATTTGATCAAATTATCATATTTTACCATTTTCCAAATATAATTAAATTTCCATTTTATTTATATAACTAAAATATCATTTTTAACCAAAATTCCAAATTTCCAAACTTAAGTTATATTTCAAAAATCCAGTTAAACCATTCATTAATTACATTTTAACACATAGAAAAATCATAATTTCTTTAAATAAAAATATTTCAAAATCAGTTTAAATCAAATTTCCCAAATTTATATTTTTAAAATAGTTAATAATATCCAAAACACTTTATAAAATAACCACGGGCCTGTATATAGTTTTCTAGCCTAGGTCAAGTGATACGGATATGTATCATTTCAATCCGCAGTTTAAAAGGAAAAATCCGGGTTCTATCAATTTCAAACCCGCAATCCCAAGTTAAAATAAATTAAATAAAAACCATTCAGGCCTATCATTTCAGCCCATAATGATTTTTCCCTATTCTAATGTCCGTTCGGGTATGTATCATTTCAACCCATAGTGATTCTAGTCTATAGGGAACTTGCAGTGTGATAAACAGATATAAATGAACAGAATACATTATATAACAGTAACGGATGATATAACAGGTGTATAAACATCATATGATCATAACATAGTCAAGTATAACATGATAATATATTTCTACAGATTCACAGGGTGTCAATTTACTAGTTATGTAGGTACATATTGTCTGGTGAGAATAACTCACCTGTTAAAGCTGGAGATAAGCGATCAAAACACACAGAATAGATTCCAGAAAGCACAACAAGCACGATATAACATGACTTTTGATTTGAATGAATGGAGAGCCTTGATATTTATCTTGTAAACAATAACCAAACAAGACAATATTCAAATAAATATTCAACGCAAACAATGTTGAAACAATGAAGATAAGAAGCAACAACGGAATTGATTACTTGATTGTGCTTTAACCATTCAAAAGCTCGAACAAGGGGTTCATTTTCTCAGCCATGATGATGATGAGTGTGGGAGAGACAAGGTTAACTTCCTCGAATACATAAGACAAAACAATACAAACAATATAAGTTTTCAAATGCACAATACGATAGAATAATATAGAATCAACTACACGAATCAAAGTAGAATTGCTTTGCACTTGCTTCCAACAACCTTTAGGTTCAGCCATATGGTGTACTACAGGTTTAAGGTAAGATTTGGATCAGGTTTTGGTTGCCTAAGGGTCGGCCAAACATGTTTAGAGGATAGCAAAAGGTGAGTATGCATGAAACAACACAACAAGGCAAAACAATGTCACTTTAACATGGATTCAAGGCAATTCAAGGCTCGGCCAAGGCTCATGGGGCACGGCCAGAGGAGTGGGGTCCAAGGTGATGATGTGGCAGAGGGTCCAGGTGGTTCTGGAGGTGGTGGAGGTGGTGTTAGTGGCGGCCATGGGTGGTGGAAGAAGGAGATGGCAATTCTAGACTAGGTTTGGTACATGTGATGGCTAGAGCTAGTTTAGATGGATTTTTGTGACGATCTTCATCATGGCATGGCTTGGCCTGAGGAGGAGAGGTGTTAGGCTGTGTGATGGTCTGAGAAAAGTGGTGGTGGTGGTCAGCCACAGCTTGGAGGAAGGGGAATACAGCTATGAAGGTGGAGAGCATGTGCAAATTCAAGTAGAAAATCATAAAAAGACAAGAAGAAGATAGAATTTTTTACCTAAGCTTCACAAGGAGAATAGCCATGATTTTTTTGTGAGAGGAGGAGAAATGAATTTCGTGAAATTGAAAAAAAATGCAGCTGAAATGAGTAGATTACACGCCCAAAACAATTAAGAGAAGAGTTGGGAAAATGAAAGATCGGGAGATGGAAAGCCTTAGGAGTTTCAAGAGTTTTAAAACTTTTCAAATTTCCTCTATTTCTTTTTAATAAGTTTAAATATCTGAAAATACATATAATTTCAGTTAAAATTCGAAAATGTAAAAAATAAAAAATAATATAAATAAATAAATATTAATTATAAATAATTAAATCAAGAAAATAGCAAAAATTGTCAACTAGGCTAGAAAATTTGAAAATAAATGGTATAAACTTTAGAAAATTCATATGAGCTTGTAATATAATTTTTAAACATAAATAATAACATAAAATAAAAATACATTCACAAAATAAATATATAAAATTTAATTTAAATATAATTTTAATGAAGAAAATAGCAGAAAATAAGAAAACATCCTTTAAAAATAGGAAATCAACACAGTAAACATTG
This sequence comes from Allium fistulosum, assembly GCA_030737815.1. Classification (NCBI taxonomy): domain Eukaryota; kingdom Viridiplantae; phylum Streptophyta; class Magnoliopsida; order Asparagales; family Amaryllidaceae; genus Allium; species Allium fistulosum. Next base: position 501,243,262 of record CM060901.1, read on the forward strand.
GAAAAATTCTATTATCAATTTAAAATATTTAAAAGTCAAAATATACATAATATAACATATTAAACATATTAAAATAAAATATGAAAAAGAAAATATAATTTATACAATTTAAAATAACAAAATTGCAAAATAAACAATTTATACTCAAAATTGAAATGTACATATCTTTTGTAGTTTAACTCCGTTTTCAACGAAACAAAATGCAGTGTTCAAGTTATTTCATCTATTTTCATAATAAAAGATAAAATTTAAGATTTTAAATAATTTGAATTTGAAGTTTAAAAGTCAAAGTTTGAACAGTTTGACCAGAAATTCACTTTATAGTAAAATATTCAAATTATACTAGTTTGAACTATAAATCACTTAATAATCAACATTTATATTTAAAAATGAAATGTTTGAAATAAAATAAGTTTAAAATAATTTAAAATAAAATAAAGTCAAATTTAAATTTAAATAATATACAAAAATCTAGGGTTGTTACAGCATTCATGAATACACAACCAGGGAAGGTGAAAAAAGATATTCATTTGAGCAGGGAACGATATTAAATAAGTAAGAACCACACGAGGCACAACATTAAACACTTCAAAGGAAATAATCATAATAAGTATAAATTGCATGGGGCACAGTACTAAACACTTTAAAAAGAACAATAAGACATGCATGGCGCACAACATTAAGTAACTGAAGAAGAATAAGTAAGATATGCACAGGGCACGACATTAAGTAGCTAAAGAAGGACTGGTAAGATCTGCATGAGGTATTGTATTAAATAATTACGAGTGAGTAAGAAACTATGCGGGGCGTAGTATCAAACAAAGGTAGAGTATTATATTAGATTAAATAATAATCTAAAATATGAACCCGGTAGGGACTGTGCAGGTGTTAGTAGTGAATTAAAAGGATGAACTAAGTTGGGAGTTGAGTGGGACTGCGTCGGGGGTCCAGCAGTAAAGGGGGACCTCTTAGGAAGCAAAAGGTATTGATGTAAATAAGAAACAACTACGTCGGTACTTTGAATGACTCATGATGTTTGGATAGTAAAGGGAAACCCAATCTATGCAGTATGGTTTGGTCCACTATATGATTGTTTTGGTAAGTATTATTCACACAAGACTTTATGTCTTAACTGTGTTTTTATTATTGTTTTCCTCATAAACTCATAGATTCTCGTTTGAGTAGGCTGAGTTTATGGGATTAGACAGGTATAAATAAGGGCCGTAGTATGAAGATCGAAGATGGAGCAAGAGGCTTGTTGTAACGACCCGTAAATTTTCAATAATTAAAGTTGTCAATTTAATAAGATTTTGGTAAATAAATTTGGAAGAAATAAAAACTTTGTAATTTAATAATGAAATGAATGCCAAAATGAAATGTAACAATGTATTTAAAAACTAATTATTAACAATTGAAATGAAATTACAATTTATTGAAGTAATGTAAATTGTTATACTTGGCTATAAATTTATGTAAGAAAACAAATGCAAACATTAAAATTTATAAATGATTTAGTATGAAATAAATGACCATTGAATAAAGATTAGGTATATATGAATGGTAACATATGTTTGTGAACAATGAATTCAAAAGTGTGATTAAAAGTTATAGTAACGGTTGTAAGTTACTATTTAATTGGTCTATTAATTTAATTGTAAATGTTAGATTTTGGGTATAAAACTGAATATAAGTAAATAAATGTATGGTAATTGAATGATTTAAACATTTTGTAAGCAATTTTTATAATTAGAGAAAATGATAAACTTGAGTGTAATAAAGAGAATGGTAACAACTATTATAAGTTGTCTATTTAGGCTATAAAATGAATTGGAAATCAATTGTATTCAAATGTAAGTAAATGTTCATTAACTTGAGATAGGACAGTAATTGTAAAACGTGAATGTAATGAAATAAATGAAAATGCATATTTTATTCATAAGATAATATAAAAGAATGAAACCTATCTGAATGAATTAATGGAGTATTCAATCATAATAAATGTATACATTTAACAAATTCAATATAATCGAGAACAACTGTTAATACAAAGCAAAGATGGATATTTGAATATATATTAATGTAATGAAAGATAAACGAATATTAATGAGGTTTGTAGAGTAGTATAGACTTAATAAATGGATTAGAATTGAATCAAATCAGATTATTTGAAATTAATTATAACTTATGGGAATTAAATTCATAACAAATAGATTTAGAGTAAGAGAATGAAATTTATTACTTTGCTAATTGAAATTTGGATGAATTGGGAAGTTATTAATGTATTAGAATCTAAACCAATGTTAATATGGATTTATTGGGAATTTAAACTTATACTTTTAAATTAGATAAAAATACAGTGTTTAAACGCAATGACTTTCTATATTTTATTTTCTATTTCCCTATGGTTGTTTCTCTAATTTTTATTTTCTATTTTATTTGAATAAACTTTGAAAATATTCATTTGAATTTTGATTGATTTTACTTTTATTAATAGCTTAGGAATTTCAAGAGGTATAGGTTACCTGCTTTGTGTATTTGTTGCATTTTCATTGCGTGCAAACATAGAAAAAATTATACAAGATTCTTCCTCCTTAAATTGTGCCTTTTTAATTTCTCGCCTTTTATTTACCTACCTTCTTTATTTCAAACCATAGCCATTCACCTATTCTACCCGTGTATTCCCTTATCAAATCAAGCACATAATATTCTCATTATCTCATCTCCTCATTTCCATTTGCATTTAAGAATAAATTATATGTATATGTTTCTCTCTCTTTAATTCTTGCCTTTTTGTTTTCCTATCATTTACTCATCTATAGCCGTTCATTCTTTTTGTAAACCCTATCCGCCTTCTAGTTTTGCATAACTTCTCATCTCAAAGTCATTTGTGAAATTTTTTTTTACAGAAAGCTATAGCTTCCTTCTCTTCCTCCTTTCCATTTTTTCTTTTGTTTTTCCTCTGTTTAATTGCTATTGCTTGGCCTCCACCATAATTCCGACCTCATCCCTTCATCACCTCCTCCACCATCACCTTCCACGACCAACACCACCTCCAATCATAGCCGTAAACATTGGATCCAAAACCCATCACCAAAAGTTGATTGAAACCCCTTTGTTCCTTGCCTCTACTTGCTTTGCCTTCCCTTCTCCCTACCATGGCCATGCCTTATGACTCCATAACCTAGCCTATGATGCCTCAAACATGATGTGGCCGAGCATGCTATGATGTGGTCTAGCCCATTGAGTCATGGCCGAGCCCATTGCTTGATGTAATGCAAGGTTATGTCTTTTGTTTACATCTTTTCATTGTTTTAATCTATGCTCTTTGTATTGAATCTATGCTTATATTTGTTTGGTATTGTGTTGATTTCAAGTTTAGATCTGACTCTTCATTCATTCAAAAATATCATCGTGCCTTGTCGTGCTTTTCGGAGTTGAGTTTCGTATCTTGAATTGTTATCTTCAGCTTTTAAAAAAAGGTGAGTTATTCACTCTAGACATACGTACTTTTATAATTGTGAATTGATGACAAGTTAATTGTATAAAATAATGTGTTATGTTCATACATGCCTGTGATATATTTATATGTTGTTAAATACTGTTTATATGCCTGTTATATCATCTGTTATAATATTATTTATATACTGTTATTTATTTCCTGCTTATCATCACTGCAAGTTCTCTATCACTATGGGTTGAAATGATACATACCCGAACGGACTTTAGAATAGGGAAAAATCATTATGAGCTGAAATGATAGGCCTGAGCGATTTTTATTTATTTTATTTAACTTAGGATTGCGGGTTTGAAATGATAGAACCCGGATTTTTCTTTGTAAATTACGGATTGAAATGATATATATGTATCACTTGACCTAAGTTAGAAAATATTATACAGACCCGTGGTTTTTTTTATATATTCTTCTAGAAATTTTTAAGTATTTTAAATCATAAATTATGATATTTTAATTTAAATTTAATTAAAAATGATTTTTGTAAAGTGTTAGTGATTTTTTCTACAAGTTAAAATGTGAAATAAATAAATGGAAAAATTGGAATTTGAATATAACTTAATTTGGAAATTTGTGATTTTGTTTAAAAATGAAAGTTTAAGTTAATCTAATAAAAATGGAGATTAAGTTTTATTTATGAAATGGTAATTTAAATTAAAGTGTTATGTTAATTGAAAAAAAAATGCAAAGAATGGGAAAATGGTACACTTGAATTTAATAAGTGAAATTATTGGAAAATGTGATTTTGTTGTAAAATTTTTCTTTATAAAATCATAAGTTAAAGGGTATTTAAATGAACATTTTTGAAGTGGAAATATATGATTTTTATAAGTTAAAATAGTTAAAATTGAAGTTTAATTGTTTCTAAAATTATATTATAAATTTGGAAATTGAATTAATAGCACTTCAGAAATGCTATCATTTCTGAAACTAACTTAAAATCTGAAGTAAAGGATACTGCAGCACTTTGTAAGTGTTGTGGTTGATGCAACTGAACTAAAGGCTAAATTGACTAAGGGCTACTGCAGCACTTGGTAAGTGCTGTGGTTGCTGAATTAAAAACTAAAATCTGGAACTAATAAAAGACCTGCAGTAGCACTTGATAAGTGCTGCAGTTTGCTGAATTGAACTAATTTTTCAAATTGAACCCTGAACTACTACAGCAGTTTTGTAAATGTTGTCTTTACTGAATTTAACTTGTTTTCAAATGAAACTGAACTACTACAGCAATTTATGAATGCTGTCTTTGCTAAAATGAATTGCTTCAAATATAACTTACCGCAGCATTTTTCTAAGTGTGGTGAAAGCTGAAATTTCAATGTTTTAAAGTATTTAAGTGAATAAATAAACTCAAAAAATGCTAAATTTTTGGGAATTGAATATTTGATTTGTAAGTATAATGACTTTACTTTTAAATGGTCTGGAAATGAATTTAGTTGAAATAGTATTTAATTAAGAATTGTCTTAAAATATATTAGCTTTAAGCTTATTGGAATTTAAGATTTAAGAATGTGACCTTATAAAGTGGTTTGGTTTATGATGATTTAAAGGAATATTTCAAGTTAAATAAATTTAAAGAAATATTCAGTGATTTGGAAATTTGAGTTTTATTTAAATAATATATTGATTTGGTTTTGAAACGAAATAAGATAGTATTTAGTTTTGAAATGGATATTATTTTGGAAAGTAATGGTATTTGATTTAAATGGTTTTGGAATAGAAATGTTTTGAAATAAATATCCATGGGTTATAATAACGTTGGGTTGTTAAAGAGACCGGGATCGGAAGTTGTCATACTCTCTGCCAACTCCGAAAACCACTTTAACAACCGCGTACGCAGTGGAGATTCCAGAATGAAGTAGGATGGTGGCGATGATCCTATTGAGGTATGAATGTGGACCCGACTCCCGTGAGTTGGCATAAGGTGGCTAAAACAGGAGCGATTCTCGAGCCAATGAGGTAGCACCTCTGATCGGACGCATTTCTTCTATACATTTCTATTACTTTGTGATTTATTTGGTGGCCACCCTTCGATTTTTGATTTGGGAGTGTGTTCCGTGGTGGGCGGTAGTGGCTGTTATGCGTTTCCACCAGCCTGGATGCGTAATTGGTATATCTACCCTGGCATTGCCTTGTTGTGCCGTGTCACCTACCATACGAGCTTTACTACGAGTTTGGATATGTGCCATAGTCTGTGGAGTATTGAGGGTAGCCCTCGATTTGGGAGCATGCTAATACTGGATAGACTACTGGGACTATTATGTGTTAAGGGGAATATTGGGTCACTCCTTAACGCTATTTAAAAGTAAGTTTATTTTATTATAGACATTATTATAATAGCGAATATTACTACATAGTAGATAGTTTAACGGATCCTTAAAGAATGGGAAATCCCAAGCATTCTTTAAGTTACTTGTACCTTTATATTACAATTCACTTGAGTTGGTTTACATTGTATAAGTATGTATGTCCTGACTCGAGTGTTTTTTGTTTTGCTTTACGCTCGGGTCAGACTGAGTGATACAGCATTCAAGACTCACCTTTGGAGTGGGAGCTTTCTTGGAGATCCAGCTATCTATTTCGCTTTCAATCATTGAGTTGATTCCAGTGTTGTATTCTGATTTATTCTTGATTTTCATATCGAGACTTCTATTGTATCTTGTTAACTCTGATGTATACATATATAGTAGCTTCATGAACTACTATTTCTTTGCTTCCGCTGCATTGTTATTACTTTGTTGTCTGTGATCTGTGATTTATTTACTGTATATTCTGAGTTTCGCCAAATTTTATTTACAATCTATTGTTTTGAATTATTCAAGTCCAACATGTGTGGATTTATTGTCGATTTAAATGGTCCAAAATAGTGGGTCGTTACAGTTGGTATCAGAGCTTTGGCTCTAGGCAAACTTAGCATATATGGTAAATTTATTACAGAATCACTTTCGTTCCAAAATCCATTCTTGTCCCTCACTATTCATCTTCTTTTGATTCTGGAGTATCCCATAACTCCACTTCGAATGATCTTTATATTAAATGGCGGTCTCGCCAATTTTCGAATGATATTTAAAGGGGTGAAACTCTTTTACAATTAGCATTAGTTCACCGAAGATTTATGCATCCTCGGTTTACAATGCTATCTATCTCTTGTTATCCCGAATTCTATCTCTTGAGATCTGATATAGATTTACCCCAGAACCCACATCGATCTTATTCTTTAAGTCATGGTTGACCCAATTAAGGTTGCCCGCGATTTATATAAGCTTATTCATTCCCTTATTTTGTTATTTAATCATCTTGTCTTTAGTTTCCAACTTATCTTTAAATCATTCTTGAAGTGTATTTTGTAAACTAATATTTAAACATTTTAATATATATTGTGTTGTTTGAGTTATTGATGTTGATTTGGGTTTCCGATCGATTCGTCTGATCAACGCTATCGATAGGATCTCCAACACACTTGAACAGAGCAAACTGACACCATATTGTTTTCAAACTTGGTAAATGAGAAATTTTGTATAATCATATTATATATATGTATAATTTTATGAAATTTTATAGTTAATTGAATTGGATATTAAGAAATAATATTTGACTTTGTATATATCTTATAATCATTGGCTTTTGTTTCATATATAAATAATTGAACTATAAAATATGGTTACAAATTAATTTGGAAATTTAAATGAATTTAAAATAAGAATTGAGAATTTAATTTCCGAAGATTTCAATCTTTGGGTTTTAAAGTTTTAAAAGGATATATTATTTGAAATATGTCCGAATAGAAATTGTTTCCAAAGAATTTTAAGTTTTAAATCAATGCTCTTCTCTCTATCGTTGGAAAATAATTTCGGTGATGACTGCAGCATCATCGACGTTCATTTTCGAGTTTCGAAGCGAAGAGACCATCTTGTAGCCTTGCTACAGTTTTTTTTTGAAAATTTTAATTGATTTGAATTTCTAAAGTATGACTTAATTTATAATATATATTGGTATATGATTTCAAATTTGATTTGATATATATTATGTATATATATTTATTTACCTAGAATTGTCTGAAGTTAATCGAAAATTCAATTCTTAAATTTTATTTTAAAGGATGATTTCAATTATAAAATGAAGCCAAAATTTTGGATAAATATTTAAGCTTGAAATAATTGAACTAGAAAGTTTTATTTGTATAATATTCTATTTCATTCCAATATAACTTACCTTAATTATTTAGAAGTTAACAATGTAATTGGATAATGTATAATATAAAAGGATTTTATAAATAAAATTTGAGTGGTTATAATAAATGTTATACGCTTAAATTTTAGTTATAAAGAGATTTATAGAGGTAAAAAGAATAAAAGTTAATTGAATAATTTACAATATAAAAAGGGGTTAAAGGAATTATAAACAAATTTGAGTAGTTATAATTTGTAAATATACTTAAAATATATGATTAGATATATTAAGTGGAATAAATTTAATAATAATCTGGAATAAAGAAGAATTATTTATTGCATAAATTATGGGTATAATAAACGATTTTCAAATTCATGACTTTGGAAATTGTTAATTTAAGATAATTGTATGATGAGATAATGAGATTAAAGATAGTTAAGATTTATTTAAGAAAATCAAATGGATGACATTAATTATTAATGTAAGATGAAATCTTCATGGTTTTAGATTTATTATCTTCTTTGCTTTCCAATCTCTTTTCTTTCAGGTTGTTTCTATTCTCCTACCTTCTACTTTTTCGGGGACGAAAAGTTTTGAGTGGGGGAGAGTGTAACGATTCGTAAATATTAAATAATTAAAATTGTCAATTTAATAAGATTTTTGTAAATAAATTTGGAAGAAATAAAAACTTTGTAATTTAATAATGAAATGAATGCCAAAATGAAATGTAACAATGTATTTAAAAACTAATCATTAACAATTGAAATGAAATTACAATTTATTGAAGTAATGTAAATTGTTATACTTGGCTATAAATTTATGTAAGAAAACAAATGCAAACATTAAAATTTATAAATGATTTAGTATGAAATAAATGACCATTGAATAAAGATTAGGTATATAAGAATGGTAATATATGTTTGTGAACAATGAATTCAAAAGTGTGATTAAAAGTTATAGTAACAGTTCTAAGTTACTATTTAATTGGTCTATTAATTTAATTGTAAATGTTAGATTTTGGGTATAAAACTGAATATAAGTAAATAAATGTATGGTAATTGATGAATTAAACATTTTGTAAGCAATTTAGATAATTAGAGAAAATGATAAACTTGAGTGTAATAAAGAGAATGGTAACAACTATTATAAGTTGTCTATTTAGGCTATAAAATGAATTGGAAATCAATTGTATTCAAATGTAAGTAAATGTTCATTAACTTGAGATAGGACGGTAATTGTAAAATGTGAATGTAATGAAATAAATGGAAATGCTTATTTTATTCATAAGATAATATAAAAGAATGAAACCTATCTGAATGAACTAATGGAGTATTCAATCATAATAAATGTATACATTTAACAAATTCAATATAATTGAGAACAACTGTTAATAGAAAGGAAAGATGGATATTTGAATATATATTAATGTAATGAAAGATAAACGAATATTAACGAGGTTTATAGAGTAGTATAGACATAATAAATGGATTAGAATTGAATAAAATCAGTTTATTTGAAATTAATTATAACTTAGGGGAATTAAATTCATAACAAATAGATTTAGGGTAACAAAATGAAATTTATTACTTTGCTAATTGAAATTTGGATGAATTGGGAAGTTATTAATGTATTAGAATCTAAACCAATGTTAATATAGATTTATTGGGAATTTAAACTTATACTTTTAAATTAGATAAAAATACAGTATTTACACGCAATAACTTTCTATATTTTATTTTCTATTTCCCTATGGTTGTTTCTATAATTTTTATTTTCTATTTTATTTGTATAAACTTTGAATATATTCATTTGAATTTTGATTGATTTTACTTTTATTAATAGCTTAGGAATTTCAAGTGGTATAGGTTACCTGTTTTGTGTATTTGTTGCCTTTTCATTGCGTGCAAACAAAGAAAAAATTATACAAGATTCTTCCTCCTTAAATTGTGCCTTTTTAATTTCTCGCCTTTTATTTACCTTCCTTCTTTATTTCAAACCCTAGCCATTCACCTATTCTATCCGTGTATTCCCTTATCAAATCAAGCATATAATATTCTCATTATCTCATTTCCTCATTTCCATTTGCATTTAAGAATAAATTATATGTATATGTTTCTCTCTCTTTAATTCTTGCCTTTTTGTTTTCCTATCATTTACTCATCTATAGCCGTTCATTCTTTTTGTAAACCCTAGCCGCCATCTAGTTTTGCAATTCACGTGAATAACTTCTCATCTCAAAGTCATTTGCGAAATTTTTTTTTACAGAAAGCTATAGCTTCCTTCTCTTCCTCCTTTCCATTTTCTCTTTTGTTTTTCCTTTGTTTCATTGTGTAATGACCCACTATTTTGGACTATTCAAATCGATAATAAATCCACACATGCCGGACTTGAATAATTCAAAACAATGGATTGTAAATAAAATTTGGCAAAACTCAGCATATACAGTAACTAAATAATCACAAAATCACAGACTCAGAGTAATATAACAATAGTGCAGCGGAAACAAAAGAATAGTAGTTCATGAAGCTACTATATATATATATAACAGAGTTAAACAAGATACAACAGAAGTCTCGAATACATAGATATCTCAATACAATAGTCAAATACAAGATCTGAATACATCACTAGAATCAACTGGATAACTGATAGTAGAATCGATAGATAGCTGTATCTCCAAACGAAGCTCCAACTCCAAAGGTGAGTCTCGAACACTGGTACACTCAGCCTGACCCGAGCGTAAAGCAAAACAAAAAAAACTCGAGTCAGGATAAACATTCTTATATCAATAAATCCAACTCAAGTGAAATAACAACTGAAATACAAGTAACTCAAAGGATGTTTGGGATAACCATCCTCTAAGGATCCGTTAAACTATCTACTATGTAGTAGTATACGCTAAGTAGATAATGCCTATCGGTAATATAAAGTATCAAAATAGCGTTAAGGCATTATCATTATCCCCCTTAACACATTTTATATAGAAGCGTCATAGTCTATACAGCACTGTAAACTCCACCGTAAACTAGTGGGCTATCAGGGAGTACTCCATAGGTATAACAAAAAACAAATCGTAGTGGTCGCACATAGGGATACGAGTATGACAAGGCACATGAGGAAATACCCAAGGTAGTGAAACTACTGTTTGCCTGATTCAGACTAGTGATAACGCATCGCCGCAACGATCGCAACACCGCAAAACAACACTCCCAAATCAAGGGTGCGCACCAATCAAAACAAGTAATGAGTAGTTTACGAAGAAGTGTGTCCGCTAGAGGCAGCTAACCTCATTTGGCCCGACACGGCTCATGTTTTAGTCATTTCCAATTTGACACAAGTGTCAAGGCTATCCATTATCATTCTCTTTCTTCAAATCTAGCAATATCATCATTCCAACCACTTCATTCTGGATCACACTTCGCGTATAATAGTTATTAAAGTGGTTTTCGGTTTAGACAGAGAGTATGTCCCTAACCGATCCCGGACTCTTCAATAACTACGTAATTATTACACCGATTGGTCATTTAATAAACTTTCAAAATAGTTTATATTTCAAAACCAAAATATCATTGCCATTCAAAACCATATCAATATGATATCACTTCCATTCCAAAACCAAATACGATATCATTTCCATTTCAAATATATCCATTTACAAAATCTTAGTAATTCAAAGTTATAACACTTTCTAAATCAAACACTTTGGAAATCATAATTCTTTGGAAATCCAAATTTAGAAATCATAATGCTTTGGAATCATAACACTTTCCTTCAAACAGTTTAGATATTAATAATAGTATATAAAATAAAATAGTTTACAAAATAAAATAATTTATATAAAATAGTTATAAGTTAAAACAATTTATATTAAAATAATTAGTATATTTAAAATAGTTTATATTAAAAATAGTTTATAAAATAATATAAAATAGTTTTAAATATAATTTAAAATACTTTATATAATAAAATAGTTTCCTCAAATTTCACCAATCGATTCAACTCAACTCGGATTCCAAAATTCAAATTTAATCAAATCTCAAATCATCAATTTCATTTCGATTCAGTTTCTAAATAGACCATTTCAAATTATCAATTTCAAATACATATTTGAACCATAAAATAAGTCATTTCAATTTCAATATATTTCAAAGCTTTAAATATTCAACATTTCAAAACTAAATTCGATAATTTCATATATATATCAAATTCACTTTACTATTATTTAGTTTTGAAATATTTACTTAATCATTTCAATATCAGTTAAACAAACTTCAATTTACAAATTTGAATATAAACAAAATATCTCATTTAAATTTATTTAAGTTTGCAATATTCATTTAAGTCACTTTTAATCAAATTCAAGTTATAAAATATGTCTTTAAAATCTCAAATTTAATAAATTTCCAATCAAACTTATTTAAGTAAAATTCTTAAATAAATATCATTTCAAATCAATTTTAAATTTATCTTTCCAACTTGAATCAATATAAATTCTATATTTGAAAATATATATTTTAAATAAATACTTAAACATATTATATATCAACTTTATTAAATCAACTTTAATAAATCTTTAAAATCAATATTTATTAAAACCATATATTTCTTTTCAAAACCATAGAAATCATTTCTTTTTCTTTTTTTATATTTATATATAGACCAACGGTGTCTGTATATAATTTTCTATCCTATGGTCAAGTGATACAGATATTTATCATTGCAATCCGTAATTTAAATTATATACGGCTATATATCTTTCCAACCCGTAATCCCAAATTTAATTCAATGAAAATCGCTTGGGTTTATCATTTCAACCCATAACAATTTTCTCATATTCTACAGATCGTTCGGGTGTGTATCATTTCAACCCATAGTGAATTCTATACTAACAAGGAACTTGTAGAGTGATAACAGGTATGTTAATAATATAACAGGCATATATCATCAATATAAATAACAGATAATGGTGTTAGGTGTCACAGGTGAACAGATACAGATAATAGCATATATATAGCAATATAAATAACAGATAATGGTGTCAGATGTCACAGGTGAACAGATATAGATGATGGCATATATATAGCAATATAAATAACAGACAATGGTGTCAGATGTCACAGGTGAACAGATACAGATGATGGCATATATATATATATATAGCAATGTAAATAACTAGCAGCAGCATATTTCTATTGTCGTTTCAATCGAAAACAAATTTAATAAATAAAAGAACGTTAATCGTGAGTGATTGCTCACCATTCGAGGCTAGAGGAATTTGATAATGAAATGAGCTACGAATCCAAGCACGAAATTTCAAAGCAAAGCACGATGGAGATGGAATCAACGATTAAAGCAAGGCTGGAGTCGATGAGGAAAATAAATTAGTTTGATAGAAATAGCAATCAGTGTGATAGAAATAGAAAATATATATTATTATTCCCTTGAAATCAATATTTTAATTTAAGACAACTATAAAAATAAAATAAACATATATGTTAATGAAACCATTGTTTTAAACTAAACACGTATACTTTCTTTCCAAAATCAAATATGTATGTATATATATATATATTATAATTTAAATATCAATACCTAAAACTAAATACGCATAACCAAATTGAAAACTCTTGGATATACATAAAACTGTAAATACGATAAATTAAGAAATCAAATAGCTTAACCATATTGTTGCTAAACATTGAATTGTAAACATAACTTTGAAATATTATTCTATATGATATCCAATCAATATACTTACACAAATTTAACATAAATAAAATAACACATAAAACAACATCTATGCCCTAAAACAATTTTATCTGACATACTTTCCTTACTGTTTATAACATACGTCAACAGAACACAAATACCATCCTATATATAACTGATGACATGTATAGGAATATACTAATATATCAACAATAAAATAGACAACTTATACATCATTACTCTATATATGTGGCAACAGAGGCTGTAGCAAATATAACTAGGCACACAGTACTATATTGTAATTTTATTTTATAAATACGTATATTTATAAACATATATTTTTAATATAACCGACATATATAGTATATACATATAGTCAAACAGGTTGTGTGCAACTGTATAACATATAAATTATAACATATATAACTCTTAAATTTTAAACTGACAGACCATATGCGAACTAACATATATATTTAAATCTTATATAAATAGGTCATATATATAATAACAATATACAAATGCAGACAGAGGGAGAGAAGCTTGATATTAATATATTCAAAGTAATCAAAATTATGCATATACTTACTTTATTCAATATAAATTTACATATTTTAAAACGTATGTTGACTTTCATATTAAACCACAACAGTTTATTGCAATATATATATATAGAAGCTAAAACAATCACATATCTTCAGTAAACCCATATGTACGAAAAACAGTTTATCGTCTTCTTATACGTAACTCAAAGAATATACTATATATATATATATATAACTACATAAACGTCAATACTTTAAACCTATTATTATTATATACTCTTCATACATATATATGTATACAAGTCGAGTACATTTGAACCTATATGTATAGACTGTAAACAGCAAATAAACAGCAACTAGACTTATAATTTTTTCCAAACTAAACATTGTCAGGGAACATTGTCAGGTGGAAGAAAAAGTTGGAAGAATAATATATTTAAGCAACTATATATTATAGCTAATAGATAGTTTTAAACTTGTATAAAAAAAATTTCTCTAACAGCACATGATATGCGAAAACTTAAACTATCCTACATATATAATACTATATAAAATAAAATATATACATATATCTTTTAAAAAAACCAAACTCTAGTATGCTTATATACTATACTTATATATAAACTTATATGTAAACATACTTGAACTACAAAAGCCAAAACTTAGATAATATATATAGCACGCACAGTACACACCTCCCATGTGAAAATTAATATATATATATATTCTAATATACTTTTATACTTTATGTACTGCATAACCTTATATATATATATAATGTAGATATATTGATATATGCTCACCTATATAAAGCACAGAGGAGGAGGATGGGGTCTGACGTGGAGCTGTTGGGTGGAGGGGTTGCTGGCCAGAGGGGAAAACGCGGCTGTGGGCTGAGGCTGCTGTTCGGTTGAAGGCGAAGGTGATACACTGCTGCGGATTCGGGTCGTAGGGAAGAGGAGGTGAAGTCATTGGCTGGGCTAGCATTTGGGTGGCTCGGTTGTTCGAAGGGATGAGTGATGTTTGATCGGCAATGAAAAGAGAAATGGGTTGTTGGAAGCTTTGAACTTCAGTGCAACCAAATGAAGCTAAAAGATTTTATATATAAACATGTTTCTCCTTGAAAAATATACAACAGAAAAGAGAGAAGAAAGAAAGGAGGAATGGTGAGTACAAAAGGTGAAAGGTGAATAGCTTTTCAAAATAATGCAAATGCCAGCTAACGTTTTTTTCTTTTCTGACAAAACTTTATATCTAATATTATTAATTTCTTTTTATTAAAGTTTGAGAAGTGTAAGGATCATGTGTCAGATTACTAATGGAATTGAATTGGAAGGCCGGCAATGGAACAGGTTCCCATGCAAAAGAAGATGGAGCAGCTAATATTTAGTATAAATATTATTTCCACTTTCACAAGAAATGGACATGAACGGGTTAAACAAAAAAATGAGTAAGTTATGCTACGGAACATTTTTATATTTCTGAAATGAAAGTAACAGAGCGAAATGATCAAAAGGAAGAGA
Source organism: Allium fistulosum (assembly GCA_030737815.1). Lineage (NCBI taxonomy): Eukaryota > Viridiplantae > Streptophyta > Magnoliopsida > Asparagales > Amaryllidaceae > Allium > Allium fistulosum. Next base: position 501,258,717 of record CM060901.1, read on the forward strand.
AATGGAAAACAAAAAGGCTCGTCGATATGGCTAATCGTATCGCGGTTTCGCCGCGTACCGGACACAAAAATACACAGAGGGATACACTGCGGAGATCAGCACGATGAGACGATCAAAACGGTATATAGATATTAGTGTTACGATTGAATTATAAAAACTCGAATTTTCTACTAGCGGAAAATGCTGCAAAAACGCAGAAAAATAAGATCGACGGAGCTAAAGAAGTCCGAATTTGGAAAAACAAAAAATGTTGACTTAGTCAGAAGATGAATTAGGATTTTTCTATGTAAAACTATTCAGGTTTAGAAAATATTTTATTATCATCGATTTTAACTGATATAAATTGGAATAAAATTACACTAGAAAATAAACTTCCAAATTATCTGATAAAAATTTACCAGTTGCTATAATTAATTAGACGCATTCCAAATATCAAATTTTTATTTCAAAATTTTATCGTTTAAAATTTCACAAAATTTCAACTAATTACGTTATTAAAACCATTAAAATTTACGGGTCGTTACACTCTCCCCCACTTAAAACTTTTCATCCCCGAAAAGGCCGAAGGAGGTAGGAGAATAGAAACAACCAGAAAGAAAATATATTGGAATACAAGTAAAACAATTAATTTAAACCATATAAATTTCAATTTAAATTAATTAATATTTAACAATTTGGTTAAATCCCTTTGAGTTCACTTAAGTTAAATCAATCTATCTATTTCTAAATTCATTATCTTATTATCTAGTCATCCTCAATTAATAATTTCTAAATCATCAATTTGTATGATCATTTATTGTACTCATATTTTATTCAACAAATTTAATTCTTTTATTCCAAATTATTATTAAGTTTATTCCACTTAATATATCTTATTACATATATTTAAACCATATAAATTAATTTAAACCATATAAATTTCAATTTAAATTAATTTATATTCAATAATTGGTTTAAATTTAAGGTATTTCCATAAGTTGATCTAATTTCAATTTGTTAATTATTTCAGAACAAAATTTATTATATTCATATCATTCAATTAACTTATTATTCTATCATCTTTATTAGCATTTTTTTAATAATTAAAATCTAAGTGTATAACATTTATTATAAACACTTAAATTTTATTTATAAAATCATTTTATATTGTATATTATCCAATTACATTTTAACTTCTGAATAATTTAGGTAAGTTATATTGAAATGCAATTTAGTACTATACAAATAAAATTTTCAAATTCAATTATTTCAAGTTTAAATATTTATCCAAAAATTTTGACTTCAGTTTATAATTGAAATCATCTTTAAATCATAAACTTAAGAATTTAAATTCCGATTTACTTCAAACAATTTTGAGATAAATATATATAGTATATATCAGACCAAAATTAATTTATATATATATAATAAATCAGGTCATACCACAGAAATTCAAATCAAATTCAATTTCCAAAACAAAAGTATAGCAAAGCTACTGAATGGTCTCTTCACTTCGAAACTCGAAAATGAATGTCGATGATGCGGCCGTCATCACCAAAATTATTTTCCAGCGACAAAAGAGAAGAGTACTGATTTAAACATTTTATAATTCTTTGAAAATCATTTATATTCGAAAATACTTTAAATTATACACATTTAAAACTTTAAAATCAAAGTTTGAAATCATCGGAAATTAAATTCTCAAATTTATGATTTAAATTCATTTAAATTACAAATCAATTTATAAACCATGTTTATAAATTCATTTAGAACAATAAATGATAATCAAATATTATCATTTCAAACAACCAATGTAATCATAGGTCATAATGTCATTGGGAATCTGGAGATTTGAAAATTCTTTCAGTGAGCTTTCTAAGTGTTGGGAAGATGATTCTTCGTCAATAGAAGAGATGAGAAATTCTGGATCTGTAGCAGTTTTTCTTCTACGAAGTTTATATGCCAGCTTCTTCATTCTCTTGGTTGGCGTTTGGGATTGCGCGCCTTATGGCGGTTTGACCATAGGTGCCTTGCTTGGGCTTGCATCAGCGTCGTCTGGTTTATTGGCCTGGGCATCCCTAATCTTGCCTTCTTTAGTGTCATCCTGAGTCCTCTCGACTGGAGGCACGATAGGATTGTTGACATCCCTTTTTTTTGCTCTGTGATGTTTCTCGGTAATGCTGCATTTCTGGGAGCCCAATGCTACGACCCTTTTCCAACAGGCTGAATAGAGATAATAACTCATCAGTTACGAGAAGTTTGATGTCCCCATCTTTGATAAGGGTAGCGCGAATAGCGGAGATCGCCCTTGGAAAATTAATGCCCTTAGGACATAGGCATACACCTGTAGACATTCAAGATATTAGTGGATTCAAAATATGACATGGATTGACGGACTTAAGAATGAAGTGAAGGCAACACTTACATCCTTTTAGCCATTCCTTGCGAAGCCCCGCGGACACCGAACATAGAACCACTCGTGTTTGAAAAGAGAAAGTTTATTCCAAGCACCCGTTAAGACTTGGCAGTTGGGTGAAGGCTCAAGGAAGACGTAGGAAGGACTTCATGATCGTCGTTTAAAGTTGTAAATGAATCTTATGTCCTAGGGGGTAATATACATAGTATCAAAGAATGGGTTGAAATAAACTCTAAATGTCGAGTTTTAAATTGGGAATGAGATGTGAAACCCAAGGTGATAAGTTTTTGAACTTATAAGATTATTAATGTGAAGTTTAAAATTTGAAACGGGAATTCAAATTGGGTAAGGTTGGCTGGATTAAGTAAATTGAATTTAACTTTGGGAAAGTTAAATAATTTAACAAGCAACCTAAATTGGAAATTTCAAGATGAAATTGAGATTTAACTTGGGAAGTTAAATGGTTAATTTGAATTGGGAGTTTGTGTGATCTCAAAATGGGTTTGAGATCTGGAAATTGAAAATGGATGTTTTAGAATAAATTGGATGATATCATCCTATTGTTATTAATAATCTTCAAATTGTGAATTGGATTTCTTTAAATGAATGAGGAATGAAGTGTGGTAATATATCCATTATTGTGATAAAAGGGGAATTAAACTTTAATTTGAAATTAAGGATATGGAGTTACTTTGAACTGAAAATTTGAATGTTAAGAATTGAATTTGTGAATTAAAAGTTGTTTAAGAACTGGTTTCAGAACTGGAAGATAAAATTTGGGTAATAAATTGAATATTTAAGATAAAATTGTTTTGAACTCTTATTTGAAATTTGAAATAAGTTAAGTAAAGATAATTTAAAATGGAATTTTGAGAATTAGACTCAGAATTAAATTGTTTAAAGATTGGGATTATTGATTTAAAAATAAAGGTTAATTTGATTTAAGGGGTTAAATAAACATTTGAAAATTTGACTCGAATTTATATAATTCGACATGGTTTAAAATGGAGATTTAAATTGAATTAGTTCAAACTGAATTTGATTTGAATTAATGGGAATTGTGATTTAAGATGGATAAGTATAAAATTCAAATGGGAAATTCGAATTGGATTAATTTGTAATAAAATTGAAGATTGAATGAGTTCAAATTCAAATGGGAATTGGGATTAATTCATATAGAAATTGAAATGATTTGAAATTGAAGTGGATTCAATTTGGAATTAGTTTGAATAATTTGGAATTGTAATTAAAGTGAATATGTTTAAAATCAAATAGAATTTGATCTGAATTTGGAAAGAAATTGAGGTTAATTCAACTTGAATTGGGGATAAATCAAGTTCAAGGGAAATTGAAGTTATTCAAATTAGAAGTGAGTCAATTTAAATGGAAGTGGAAATTTAAATTGAATTGATGGGGAATTGAACAGTTTGGCTTTGAACTATTTTCGAATAAATTGTTTTAATATAAATCTATTTTTCCAAGCTATTTCTTTGTTTTAATATAAATTGTTTATAAATCTTATTTTACAATTATTTTTGGAACTATTTAACAATTTTACAACTGTTTTATAAACTAATTACTGTTTTTCAACTATTTTATAACAAATTACTATTTACAACTATTTTGCAATTATCTAACTATTTTATAACTATTTTACAATTACTTAACTATTTTACAAACTAATTATTATTTTTCAACTAATTATCTATTTTTAATTTTTCAAGCTGTTTTCTAAATTTAAGCTGGACAGAGTTCAAACTGTTTATGATTTGTTACCAATTGAGATAAGAATGGAAGTGATAAACCAAATAAGGATTGAAGCAACTGTGAATAAGTGAATAGAATCATAAATGAATGTGAATAGAAAGGGAATTGATTAAGTAATAATCAATGAAGATAAATGCGTAGGATGTACGTATATTATTCTATTCGCATAGTGATTTGATCCAGATTCGAGCATAGAATTTCGGGATAGTATATCGATCCGAGTTGGGATTTTTCACTCGATTTTCTATGGCGAATCTGGATATGGATTGTTGATTGATTCTGGATATTCTCTATCATAGTTATGGCTATGCAAGGAGAATGACGGTTTCTGATCAAGAAACCAGATCTGAGTCCGCACTAGGAAGTCAGGTGGACGATACTAGTTCGAAAGTGAAATTTTGTGATCGAGTGAGCGATCAGATTGATATAGCGTACGGATGATATGTGTACATCGTACGGGTTTGAATGAAATTGGCATTGAAAATTTATGGATAAGAATTGTAAAATGGTCTTTGAAATGAAAAGTATATTTTGTGTAATATATGATGAAGTAAAGTGGAAATTAGATATTTCTATGGTAAAAATTTACTTTATGGAAGTAAGTAATTTGGTAAGTGACTTTATAGAGTAATCAAATTTGAATATTTGATTTGGAATAAACAAAGTTATGTATCTTTGTTATATATATGATAAAACTCCCCTTGTTGAATCTTTTGCCAGAAGAAAAGGGTTTTGGAAGTATTTGACGTATAAAAATGAATTTATACAAGTATGAATTGAACCAAAGATTTTCCAAGATTATTATATATGTATATATAAAAAGGATTTGTGAAAATGATTTTGAGGAAAGGTTTTGGAAACCTATGGCATTTGGAAAGGCTTTTGGTTTTTTTTGGGTAAAACCAATATTGGAATTTGGAAAAGCCTAATATGAGAATTATCGATTTTGGGAATCGATTTTGTAAAGGAGCTTTATATGAAATTAATACTCGGTGTATGGTTTGAAAAATACTATATGTGTATAGTACAAAGTGTTTTGAAGTGGCTCTAGGGAAAAAGGCGCTCCCTTGAAATGAACTTCTTAGGAGTACCATAGGTTGGTACTGCCTTGAGCCTCAAAGGGGGAGGTTCTAAAGTTGATCTCGTGAGGAGTCCAGACAAAACTAGTTCCTGAGGATTATTGAGTAGCGAAAGTCGAGGGTGCTGATGCCTACAGGGGCATTTGGGTTATGCTGTGATGACAGTGTAGCTCGATGTCACTGCGATCTACTGCAGACCATAGCGAAAGTCGTGTGTGCCGCTGAGAGCCAACAGTCTACGTTTGATTTTATATCGGTAGACTGCGATACTATGGTAACATAGTGAAAGTCGTGTGTGCCACTGAGAGCCAACAGTCTACGTTTGATTTTATATCGGTAGACTGTGACCTATGTAAGAGTGGAGAAGTTTCATTTTTGACAGCGCAAATCGAGGGCACTGATGCCTACAGTTACATGGACTTTTGCTGTGATGGCAACGTAACCCTGGAATGTAACTGCGATCTGTTGTGGGTTCCATGGCATAATTGAGGGGCGCGGAGTGCCTACAGTTACATGGACCTTTGCTGTGATGGCAACGTAACCCAGGATGTAACTGCGACCATGGATGGGGGTGATGATTTCCACAGCATTCTCACCAAAGATATTTTCTCTATTTTCGAAACTGTTTTCTATATTTTCAATAAAATTATTTTCCAAGTATTTTCACTGGGTGTTGGAAACGGGTTTACCAAGTACTTATAGATTTTCAGTCCTACGTCTGATCAACGTATGACCGAATTTCTATGAGAACAAGGATGGACTTGTTGAAACATCGAGTTATAAAAGTATTTTTATAAAAACTACTTTGAAATAATATTATATAGATATTAAAAAGTGTTTTAAAAGTGATCAAAGAATATTTATCTAATTTTAAGCATTTTCATAAATTCGTTTCGTTCCTTTTCGAGGACGAAAAGTTCTAAAGGGGGAGGAATGTGACGACCCGGGATTTTAACATCGGATAATTGGGAAATTAACTGGTTTAAATTATTGGAATATTAGTTTTAATCAGTTAAATAAATAAGTTTATGATAATATAAAAAAATATTGGATATATAAATGGCTTAAAAACTATATTGAATATGGGCTTATAAATCTCTGGATAGAACAAATCGTGTAGAGAAGAAAAGAAATTATATGTATAGATAAGCTCTACCATTTAAAAAAAATCCATAAATATATATATCATATACAAGTTTGAGGATGTTCAATATAAATACATATATATACATCTGAATACATAAATATGTATATAGTATTGTAAACACATAGATATAAGTATATAAATATTCGTGTATATGAATGTAGGCTCATATGGAATGATATACATGAGAATTTGTATAAATGGAACTATATATAAAATGACAAAATATAAAATGTGTGCAGGAATATGCTGGTAAGACATATGCAAGTAAAGAAAATGTGTATAGAGAATATGTTTACAGATTATAATAGTAGTGCTTATAGACATAGATATGTATGGGGACATAGCATTTAATGCAAGCACACATCTAATCAAATCAGCATGAAAAAAAATCACTTTTTACCAAGTTATATATTTCGAATGAAAAATTAAATAAATGAAAGGAGGAGAGTGCAAGCCTGTACACACACACAAATAACAGCCTTGGCTTGCCCTGTAAGTCTTATCTCCCCCACATATACATCTATCCTGTCTTCATTTATCTCATTCGAACCAAGTTTAAATCAAAAAAATATTTCTTCCATTCTCAACTTGAAACAAGGCAACTCAACAGATAAGATCATCATTAATCAAGAAATTTGAATTCAAACATCAGGCATCAGATCAAAGGAAGAAGTCTGTTTTCATGTTCTCTGCTTTCTAAACTGTGAGTAAACTTCTATTTTTAAAACTTAATCCGTTTGATATGTGATTGTATGTGTTAATTCTTGAAAATTATGATGGGTAGTATGTTTTGCATGTTTGTTTAGAGATGATTGAATATATATATATATATGTGAATAAGGGTAAACATGGGTTTAACTTCTGTAACACAAGAAAAGAAGTCACTGTGTTATGTTTATTTGAAAACTGTTAAACATCAATCTTTTAAAAATCAATATCTCTTTATGTGTTTTGTTTTAAGCCACGATTTCAAGAAGAAAACTGTTTGTTTCCTGATGAAGTTTAATCTAAAAATCGTCTCGAGATCTAGTATGAAGTATTTGGGAAGAGAGCCTCGTTATACAGTGGAAACTTTAAAATTGACAAAACTCAAACATGGAAATTTCGACTTTTACTTATATGGACGGATTTGCCATTGAAAATGATGATTTTTAAATGTAAATTCGAAAAGTTTAGTGAAGTAGATGTTGAGAAATTTCGAGTTGAACGATATTGGGAAAAACGTCGATTCTCGTCGATCGGGGAAAATTTGATCATCGAACTTTTGGCTGGAGCAAGCTTGGATGTAGAGGCTTTTGGGAAAAATAGAATTAGGATTTATCAATCACTGAGGAAGTCGAACGGCGTCGATTTAGGGTTATAGACTGAGTTTTGTGCGGGTCGTTTACTGGATATTCGCGGCGACGTGACAGCATCGGGGTGGACCGAAGGTGGAGGAAGAGGATGATGGAGGTCAGACAAAGCCTGGGCCGGAGTTTCGCGGCCACAGGTGGTCTGTGGTGGCGATGATGGGAAGTTTTGGTGATCGACTTTGTTCCTGGATTCATTTGAATTGCTCGATTTCGAGTTGATGGGTTTTCGAGTTTTCTAGTTTGTCGGGCGGGTTGACGATGATGTCGCTGACATGATGATGGTTGCGGCGCCGGTCGGAGATGACTAGAATGCTTGTGCACGTGCACGTGTACATTTTCACATCTCTGGGTTTTGTTGGTTTGGAGACGATGAGTGTTCCTCGGGTTAGGCTCGAGTCTTTTGTTGTTTGACTCGAAGCAGTGGATTGGGAGCGAGATGCACGAGTGTGGGCTCGGGTATTTGAGTGTTGGGCTCGGGTTTTGTTTTAGGACCCAAGTTTAAAAATATGAAGTAAATCTGGTTATCGGATTTTAACATTTGAGGCATGAACAAGATTTTAGACAAGTTTTAAAGTCTATTAAAATGAATAAGTTTTCAAAAGTAATGTTACCGAGTTTTTTTAAAGCAAAGCAAGATTTTAAATCAAATATTAAAAGAATATTAAAGTGAAAAAGTTTTTCAAAGAAAGATAACCAAGTTTTTGAAGTAACACTATTTAACAAGTTTTATAGTTTAAATTTTTAAGTTCAATTGTTTTAAAATTGTTTGATTATATAATTATTTGGTGTAATTGATTTAAAAGCTAATTACTTAGTGTAATTACATTAAAGGATAATTAATTAATTATGGTTAAATTAATGAAAGTAATTAAGGATAATTAATTAATGATTAAGGGTTGATTAATCAAGTGATTAAGGATAATTACTTAATATAAGTAATTAAAAGATGATTTATAATTAAAGGTTAATTATTTAAAGGTTAATTTATAATTAAGGGTTAATTAATTATGTAATTAACTTAAAGGTTAGTTAAATTAATGTGATTAATTAAAGAATAATTAATCAAGGTGATTAATTAATTAAGGATAATTAATTAAGATAGGTAATTAAAGTTGATTAATTAATTTCATTAATTCATATCAAATGATTTGTAATTAATTAAGCAGGATTGGGTAATCAAATTTATAAGTAATTAATTTAATTGGAAATTAAATTAAATTAATTAGGAATTGTACATCTAATTTATCTTGCTTATGTATGGTTGAATAATATTGAATGCCTTGGATTATTTGATATACCTGATATGTGATTGTGATGCTCTGTGATATGAGATGCTTTGGATGAATTGTGATAATGTAAGTTATCTATCCGTGATAGAATTGCTATGTGAATATGGTATCCTGAATTTAAATTAAATTGTTTAACTAAAACATCTTGGCTTAAAAAGGATGACGTTTGAATTCGAAGAGACCAGGATCAAATATCAGCGATATCCGGAATCACTTCGATTAGTAATCTATAATTCTTTATAGATTTGATTTGTAAATCAAATAGGCTGGAATGGAATAAATTAAGTAAAGTAGACCTTTGAAACTAAGTAACGGTACTTAGATATTATTTTGTGAAATAATTGTTTGACTATAATAAGATAAGAACTCGTAGTAAGGTACGAGTTGCCCCGGGATTTCAAAGATGTTTTATAACTTGGTATTTCAAATTATATGGGTTTACTCACGCTGGTTTCCAGCCTGACTCGGGTGTTACTTTGATGTAATGCTCAGGTCAGACCGAGTATTACATACTTCCAAGTAAAGACGTTCTGGAGCTCAGGAGGCGAGCTGGATGGCAGGATCGTATGGAGTGTTTCCGCTGTGATATATTTCTGTTTATCTGAGATATGTGGTTTGTATATGTCCAGTGTTTGAGTATATGTGTAACTCTGGTGTATAAAAATGTAATAAACTGATACAGTTTTCCTTTGTATAACTGCTATTTTATTTGATATTATATTTTGATCCACTGCGAATGTGAGAATCTGTGTTTTGGTGTTTTCTGTTTCTTCTTCTTCTTCTATCTCTTTTCTTCTTTTTCCTAACTATCTGGAATTTTCGCGATCGAAAATTTTGGGTCGTTACAGTTGGTGGGCAAAACAGAATGCTCATGAATAGTAGAAAAGTTCTATGGAAGAAGGCGTAGCTGTTTGGGTGAAGTTGAGTGGGAGCTATTCCAAGATATCCTAACATCTTCTGAATAAACAAATTGAAGGGAGGTACGCATCCAACCCAGCACATAAATTTGTTGCACATTGTGTACCCCTCTAGGGGAAAGTGAGGCCTGTCATTTATCGAAGGAACCAGGACATCTACGAATGGAATTCCATGTATGGAACACAGCCTACGAAGGGCGGCCTCACCAATTTGGAGGCTTGAGAATCTATCGGGTTATCCAAGAGAATGGCCCCTTCTACTATGTCGGGAGCCGAACTTATATCCTTCGTTAGGAGGACTGGAACATCTGAAAAGAGGTTGACCATTGGGCTAGAAACTTCCGTTTATTCGACTTGATGACTAGGAGAAAGCCTACCGATATAGTTGCGGAGCTCGATTTTGCTTCAGGATCGCTATGTTGCAGAGTCGGTTTAGAAGACATTGCAGATAAACATTCTGAGCGTCTAAACTCCATATTAACTATACTCAATAGAAAATCGAGATTAGAAAAAATAACCTCTTCCCCCCGTGCTAAATGTGCACTAGTGCAGTGTAGTGTTGTGTATAATAGAGATAAATAGCTTTGAATAAGAGAATGAAATTAAATGACGAGACTTTAGATTCCGACCAGAGTGATCGTCATCATTGACCGTCTCAACTAGCGAGGAGATTGATTGGTTATGAAAGCTTTAGGATCGACTATCGGCATATCAAAGTGCGAAATCTATCATTCAAGTCCATTGCTACGTTTAAGTTCATGTTAAAAGTTCCAAGCATTTGATTGTTCGGATCTCAAGTTCGATGGTGAATATGCAAGTTCTATTGTTCATTGTAATCAGATATTTAAGTTCGTTGAGGTGAATTTGTAGTAATTGTTCAAACAAGTCAGTTTGGATTAGGTTTTGAATTAAGAAAGTATGTTTGTCGATCCTTATATGCCATGCCCTTTATACCGATCCTTATCCCAAAGCATTTCTGCCGATCCATCTCCATAACATAACCCTACCGATCCCTTCACTTCTCCAAATCCCACTGATCCCTCTCTCACACCAAAGACTAATGAACCCTAATCCTACCCTCTCTCATACCAAAGACTACCGATCCATAATCCTACTGATCCCTCTACTTCACCCTCTAACGTCAAGCCTCTACGTCGAGGGATCGATATAGATCCAAACCTCCAACATCGACCCTTCCTCTGACCTATCTTCTTCTTCCTTCCTCCTCCTTAGCTCTGCCGAACCCCGCCATATCCAACGTTTCATCTCTCCCAAACAAATTCGACCGTTGTTCCATCATTGCGCCAAACTTCGAAATCTCTTATCTCATCATATAACCAAAAGATAAAAGCAAGAAGATATGAGTATTTGAGTTAGAATATGGGCGAGTGCTTGAGGGCGTACGAAGTGAAAGGGGAGAGGAGATAGGTTCGTGGGATAGGCAAGATTGAAAATATATTTCAAGCTGAGATTAGAGGGTTCGGTTTTTGCGAGTGGAGGAAAAAGGTTCGGTGTAAAGTCAGAAGTTAGGAAAGTTGGATGAGTGAAGTGAGAAAAGTAAAGTGATGGTTTATACAAGGGAATAAGGGGTCGGCATGGTGTGGAGAAAAGGGAGTTCGGCCCATAGTTGTAAGCAAGAAAAAATGATCGGCAATCAATATACTGATCCCTGTGAGCACAAGGCATTAGTAGGAGGAACCGGCTACACGTATGCCGACCGCTGTAGATATAAGAAATGGAAGGGAGGGATCGGCACGACGTATGCCGATCCATGCAAACACTTCAAAAAAAAAGATAAAAAATGATGAATGATAGGGATCAGCAATGGGTATGTACGCAATTAAATATAGACGTAGAAATTATTGAAAGCATATGCATACAAAATGTAATGAAATTGGTAACAACCCGTGAGCGTACAAGTACGTTACGTTCGGGAGCCAACGACAAAAACGTTATATGAACGTGTACGTGTATGACCTAAAAATTTCAATTTTTAAAATCGACAGAAATTGAAATCAAACCTGAAACCCCCAAGTTCGAGGCTAAACCAGTTGGCAAAAACTTATTATTCTCGTGGAACCGGAATTATATTTCAATTGACGGAACATAGCCCTGGACTTATACAAAGGGAAATCGACCAAACATCATGACGATCAATGAGAAATTCAGCACCTTAAAAAAATTGACAAGGGAATGACAACCATTCAAGAGGCTAGATGGATCTCTTCTCGATGATTCAAAGCACGTCATGTTCATTACAGGACGTACTTTGGGGGACAAGTGTTATATGACATTCTAGCTTGGCTATATTGAATTGATTGCACGAGTTAGCTTCGACGGCCGTTAAGACCAGCGACTCCAGAGTGATAATTGTGGGGCTCAGAAGTCGAGTATAGATGGTAATATGAAGTCACGATTGAATGAAACTAATAGATGCACAACGTAGAATGTTCAAAGTATGGGATATGGTTCAATGCATAGGAGGGATCGGCATAGTTGGCTCCAACAAGAGGGATCGGCATAAGTTGGCAATCAAGTCATGTTGAATCAGAGATTAAACAACAACTCGAGTTCCAATGATCCAAATAACATGAAAACTGAAGACTAAACATGTTTTTGCATAAGGAAGCCATCATAGGGACCGCTCCCCAAAATTGGACCAAAGAAGGGATTGGTACCAATCTCTCTAGTGGGCATGTGGATTAGAAAGTCGTTCAGCCAAAATTTCAGAGAGATACATGGTCGTCTTCGTCTATAAATACTGGTCCCGATGGATCATTCTGAAGATCTTTACGCTACTTGTTACTCTAGACTTTGTTGGTAATTAGATCTATAAGTGATTAATGAAGATTGTACTTCAAAGTGGACGTAAGCATACAATGCCGAACCACTATAATTTTCTATGTCTCTAATTACAGTGCATTCTCTGTTACTTATAACTTCATTTACTCAGTTTAATTTTTGTTTTTCTTCGCTTATTTGTCTACAAAAACTATTCCTAGGTGTTTGTGACCAATTTAGTTGCAATGCATAAGTTTGATTTCTTTTTCCATGTATTTATATGTGATTTGGTTGTCTTGCTTTTTATGTATTGAAAAATCATCGGTTTTGGAATTTAGTTTGATCTAGATATGCGTTTGGATATTTTGAATTCATGTAGTGAGTACTTTAGGAACTAAAATTTCCTCTGATGTATGATGCTTGTGCCTTTGTAATTATATAGTTTTATTTTGGTGTATTTTTCCACAATTAGGCTGCGACTTTTGATGGCCTTTTTTTGCCCCCTTCAGCGGTTTTAAGCTTATTTGGCTGGTTAGATTTTTTTTTTGACATTAAGAAGACCTCCACTAATGGATTTTTTCAACCATTGGTCCTCACTGAGCATAATACCCTCCAAATTGGTGTTTCTATTTGAAGCTTTTTAGAATATTTTCATGAGAATTTAAATTTTGTAGTGACATATCCTAAATAAAATATTTTATTCACCTTTGTTCCTCTCCTTCAGGTGAAGTTTTTCCTTTTAGTCTTTGCATTGATTAAATTGTTAATGTTTGATTAATCATATTATTCTTCAATAGGTATTTATTCCATGCAGCTTTTCATCTAACGATTGCTAGCCTTTGCTGCTGCAAGTTCCGAAGTTTGGTGCTTTCAGGTACCATTATCTTGCTGTTTCGATTTTCATTGTTTGCTGTTATTTAGCTTGCTGTGGTTTTCATTCTCTATTTACCCTTATCTTTCTCCAGTTACCCAATTTCTACCCTATTCCAAAAGTTATTTTGCAGTGGCACACAAAATGGTTTAAAAAATTGGTATATGTATGGTTATGTCCTTTAGGCGATTGAATATTTTTCCGCATCTCAATATCAATACGGCTTATTACTCTTGAATTAACCTAATGTATTTTGAAAACACATTTTACTCTAGCTTTGTTGACTCGGAATTTAGTTGACAAGCGCATGAAATTCATATGTTCTGACTTCTTTTGAATTAAATTAAAAAAAATGTTTTTCCTCCTTTTTTGATTCTGATGTTATATTCAAATCATGCTATATATTTACTTCCATCTACTAACTATATAGTTTCTGCAGACAGAGCTTCTATTTATATTGATTTGTGTTGTTCAATCTACTTTATAGCATGTAATCCTTAAATACATAATCCTTAAATACATTATAGCAGTGTGCTGCCCTGCGATTTACCCAGTCTCTCTCTACCACCTCCCACCGCATCCTATGGACGCCTTAAGGTCAGCTGAACTAATTTCATATTTCATTTCTTACTGATTGCTTCAATAACTTCCCGTCGTACTGTTTGTGTTCAGATTTCAATTCTTAAATTTATATATGAAAGGATTGATTCATATCAATGCATTTTGTCTGCATATGAAAAATCATTAACGATTTCTAATGGTCACTCGCATATGAAATTTGTCAAGGTAGCTTATTTGCTGTAGCATGTAACATAATTTAACATATGATGTTTTCATCAATGCAATCATGTTTATGAAATTCTTCAATATTTGCAACTTTTTCCTTAAGTATGACTCAGTGCAAATTCTTAAAGTGCAGTTGTACTAATCATTGGTTTGAGTCATTATTTTGAGAATTTCAAACTTTCGAGGTTATTTGCAGTTGTTAAACATGGTTTAGATGTTAAAAATAATATATTTTCAAACCGTATGAGTTTTTATGAGCACATGATTTATTTTTTTATTTGTTATTCATTATAGTTTGATATCTATTTGTCAATTTATAAATAATTTGTACAAGTCTCCGTATTAATGACTGTACTTCCAGTAAGCTTTTCATGTACAGTTCATGCTCCTTTCTCATTTTAATCAACCATCATGTTCAGATGAACCATGCTTTTATATTATTTGTTTTGCTTGCATGTTCTTCAGATTGGCTATTGTTTGCAAGTTCTTTTATTGTAAGGTAATGAAATAACCACCTTTGATTTTAAATCATTTCATATATCACTTGCTCCTTTCGGAACTTCAAAAAATATAAACTATCTACATTTTAGTGTGCCATGAGTCCATGTTCAAGCAATGGAACTCAAGTCCAGATCTACATGTATTCACCAACGCATTTCCTTTGATTTACTAGATCTTGGTGTTTCAGAAGTGATTAAAAGTTTATCAATTCATTGTAATCATCATCGATAATAAAAAGTATTTTTTTAACAAAAATATAGTTACATTTCCGATCATGAGTTGGAGGTATTGGTGAGGTACATGTTTTGAAATTGATTGCAAAGTCTGGTATGTATTTTCATCTTTCACAAAGCTTCTTGCTTTTGTTTAGTGCAAGAAGACACACACACACATATGTTGATTGTTTTATAATTATTATTTATTTCCAAAGTATATGCCTTTTTATACCATTGTTGCTACTTTTTCAGAAGGTTATTATACTTTTTACTACTGTAAATTATGATTAAAGACACTATATATTCATATCTCACGGGCGTTTTAGGCATAGTGGAAATGATATTTACTGTTTATCAAGTAAACCTCTACAATTAATATGGTATGCCAAAGTAAGGTTGAGATTTAGGCCAGGGAATTGAGTATCAATAAATGTCTAATGAAGGTCTACTTATTGTTTAGTATAGGAGATTTCAATATCTCATTTGTTGTAGCTTTCTCAAATCCTTTCAAATTCAAAATTATCATTGCTTTAATTTAAAATTTTAATATCTTTGTCTTCGAATTCATCAAATTTATGATGCATTGACTACATAATTTGAAATTATCAAAGTACTAATAAGATTTAAGGTTTCTCACACTAATAAGATTTAAGGTTTCTCACTGTTATCATTTGCAATGAAATAAATAGTTGAGTCACTTCATTTACAGGGCTAACTTCATTACTTAGATAAATATAGATAACAACCTCTCTCCGATTACGATGTTACACTGAATGTATTTTATTTATAGGTTAATTGAAGAAATTTTTTTTTTTGGACGGTCCATATAATAATTATATAAATTGGCAAATTCTATACATACACAAAAACTACTTAGCATACACCATTATTTTCCTATAAAAATATATTACTAAAATACCCATTTTTCCTTAATTAAATATTTAATCCTTTTCATATAATTTCATCAAATTAACCTAAAATTTAATGAAATTTGATCCAATCTATATATTTTGATGAGAAAGCTAACGAATTATTTTACCGTGAAACCTAAAATATCAATTTATACAAGATTCACAACTAATTGCTATATATTTAGAGGTATTAACATTTTTTTCTAAAATTAGACTTGATTTTGTTAAAATTGAGAAAAAAAATGTTAAATTAAAAAAGTTACAATGTTAATGGAGAAATCAAAAGTTCATTTTGGTTAATTTTAACTTAATCTAGCGTTAGGAATTTCAAACTTTGTGTAAATGAATTTTAGTTTGAAAGAGGGAAGATAAGATGATGAAAACAAGAGTAATTTCGTAAAAGACGCGGTGTATGTAAAGTAATAATTTAGTATATAGTAGCTTATTATATTTTTTGTTAAGAAATTATTGGTGTATGAATAGAATTAGCCAATTAAATTTTTATACTTTGAATTCAACTAATTGTACTAATTTGCAAATTATGACCAATATACTTTTGGTCAAACTAGCTGTATCCTTTACCCTCTGAGGTTATAATGTTACGTGGTACAAAATATACCTTTTCAATCAAAATACCACATGTACAATGTTAGAAAAATAAGTTTTCATACTTTTTTATTAGAAGCATTGCTACTTTCACTAGGTTGCCAAGTTTAAATTAGTAAGAGCACGAGAGCTGCATTTTACAGCTAGATATTTATATACTGACTCATAGGATAAGAATTGTTCCCTTAAACTTAGACCTTGTGTACAATCTTTGTATGTAAAGATGACATGTTTTTTAGCTTATTAATACCAGTTAACGTACCATAATAAATATTTCTACTTACAATTATTGATTAGCTCTTCTTTCATTTTTCCACTCTTTCGGGTGCAAACAGTTAAAGTGATATGTTCTTTTGACTCTACGATCTGTTGCAATCCATATACCTCTCATCCTTTCATCTGGACCACTCACCATATCCAACGGCAGAGATTATTTCCAGATCTAATTCAGATCGTGGGCTTGTGTATTTAGGCCCATTACCATATTGTATATATTGCTCTCTGTTTTAATCAGTAACATGATGTATTACACTTTTGTATCAGATCAGTAAAAAGAAATAATATTTCTCCTTTTACAAATATTACAAATCAAAATCAATTCACTTTTTCAACTTGGTACAGAGCAGATTGTATGCTAACTGCATCAAATTTGTTAGTCCATCAGAAAATTTTCATCATTTGGACTCCTCTCATCAAGAACTCAGGAGTCTCTCACTTGAGAGTTGCAACTGTTCTTTAATAAACCGTGCCTCGCCAGAATCTTAGTCTGACTGCACCAGTTTACCAAAGAAAGTAAAATTCCATACTTAAAGAGCAAACTGATCAAGATCTTCAAGAAATAAAATCCTGGTTGAATCAAGAGCTCAGTGAAAACTCATCAGAAAGCAATTCAGTTTCAAGAATTAAAAGAAATCATCATTCAAGTTCTCAGAAAACCATCAAGATTCAACTGCAAAGACTTTCTTGAAAAAAAATCCCAATTCAAAGTGAGCTCCAGTTAGGAATTTACATACCATCCTTCAGATTTTGCAATCTGCGTATTCATCATGGCCGATCAAGATGATGTTGCAAGCCCTCATTTCTCTAGCTCAAGAGTTTCTCAAAGCCAATCTCAATCCGATTCTGTAAATGATCTGATGAAGGCTATCATCAAACCCCAGAGCCAAATGATCTCCATTCAGTTGGATGAATCAAATTTTCTGCTCTGGAAATTACAAATAGAAACATCAATTAGAGGATATGGGTTAGAAGATTACATTCTTGGTACAAGAATCACCCCACCAAAATTTGTCAAAAATAATGAAGACAAACTGGTGCCTAATCAAGAATATACTGCACATCAAAGGCAAGATAGCCTTGTGTGTGCATGGATGATGTCATCCATAAGCGCATCAATTCTGCCTCAACTTATTGGATGCAGAACTGCCCAAGAAGTCTGGACTACAATTGAAAGAAATTTCACTTCTCAATCTTCTGCAAGGATCATGCATCATAAAAGACAGCTACAGAGTATCAAAAAAATGACATGACAATGAATGAATATCTGCTTAAAAGTTAAAAATCTATGTGATCAACTTGCTTCTGCAGGACACAAAGTACCTGAATCTGAACAAATACTACATATAATCAGTGGATTAGACAATGAGTATGAAGCTGTGGTGGCCATCATCTCAACTATGGAACCAACACCATCCTTACAGTTTGTATACACTACCCTTCTCTCACATGAAGGAAGGATAGAACACAACAAAAGTATGAATACAGATATCTCTGTTAACTACACTTCCAAAGGTAAACAAAATTCAAATACCAAAGGACAATACAATAACTTTCAAAGGGGTGGATCAACAGGCAGAGGAAGAACAGGAGGCAGAAACAGCAATAATAAAATAAGGTGTCAGATATGTGAGAGATATGGTCATGGGGCAAATAAATGCTACTTCAGATTCAACAAAGACTACACTCCCTCACAACAAGGCAGCAGTGCAAACATAAACCTTGCCACTATATCAAAAGACAACAGTACTACTCAAGTAGAAGTTTTAAATACTGAGACCAAAACAAGTAATGATGCTGGAGATGACTGCTGGTATCCAGACTCTGGAGCTACTAATCATGTCACAAACAATCTCAGCAATATGAACTTGGGAAACAAAGAGTATAAAGGTACACAAAAACTTTTTGTTGGTAATGGTAAGACTGTGCACATTACACACACTGGAAATGCTAGCTTACATGGACCCAAACAACTTATCTTAAAAAACTTACTAAGGGTTCCCTCAATTAAAAAAAATCTAATGAGTGTTTCCCAATTTGCAAAGGATAATAAAGTCTATTTTGAATTTTATCCTGACACATGCATAGTAAAAGATATACTAACACAAGAAATTATCTTGCAGGGTAAAGAAAACAATGGACTGTACAGATTTGATTTTTCAAATTCAAAAATTCCTGAGAATAGGGAAAATCTTCATGTATTAAATATTGCTAGCAGTAAAAACTGTAGTAACTTTGAATTGTGGCACCACAAACTGGGACATCCCAGCATTAAGATTGTTAAACAAGTAATGAGTAGCAATAAAATTTCTTTTAATGACAACTCTGATTCTTATTTTTGCACTTCTTATCAATTGGGAAAGAGTCATAAACTAGCATTTCCAGACTCACACACTCATTACACAAGACCCCTAGAATTAATTGCCAGTGATCTATGGGGGCCAGCACCTATCAGTTCTGCTTATGGTTACAAATATTATGTATCTTTTATAGATGCTTATTCAAGATTTGTTTGGATATACATGCTAAAGTCTAAGTCTGAAACTACTAATATAACAATACAATTTATTAACAAGGTAGAAAACATGACTGGAAATAAGGTTTGTACTTTTCAGACAGATGGTGGGAGTGAATTCCTACCTCTGAAAAGTTACTTTGAAAAAAAGGGTATTAATCACAGAACCACATGTCCATACACCTCTGAACAAAATGGAATTATTGAAAGAAAACATCGATATATCGTAGAAACAGGCTTAACCTTACTAGCACAAGCTTATATGCCTCTAAAGTTTTGGCCAGAAGCATTTAACACTGCTGTGCACTTAATAAATATTCTACCTACAAAAACTCTTCAATTTAAGTGTCCTCAAGAAGTGTTAACTAAAGTTACGCCAGATTATGAGCATTTAAAAATATTTGGGTGTCAATGTTTTCCTTGGTTAAGACCTTATAACACACATAAATTAGATTTCAGATCTGCCCCATGCACATTCTTAGGATATTGCAACAAACAAAAGGGGTATAGATGCTTAGACAGCAAAGGAAAAATTTATATATCCAGACATGTAAGATTCAATGAGCAGATATTTCCTTACAGTAGTTCAAAAATTAAAACTACTGAAAAAGTAAGGAACTCTAGATTCATAATTCTTGATCTACCTGAAGAGATTGAGATACAGCCCTCAATTCAGCCCACAAGGAATGAGACCATCACAAGTTCTCAACACATCAGGACTAACAGAGAGTCAAGCCAAGAGCAAGCTGCAAATGAAGACATCAGCAACAATCAAGATGATCAAAGCCAAGGCACCTACAACCCAAATCAAGATCAAGTCATCAATGATGATAATATGGGCTGCAGTAACAGCAATCCCAACAGTGGTGTCAGGAATGACACCAATATTCACCCAATGTTAACTAGAGCAAAGTGTGGTATCTATAAACCAAAAATCGTGAACAATACAGTTGTTCAAAAAGAACCCTCTTCCTACATAGAAGCTGCTAAAAACAATAATTGGAGAGTTGCTATGCAGGAAGAGTACAATGCTCTAATTAACAAAAAAACTTGGGATCTGGTTGAAAAACCAGAAAACAAAAATATAATTGGGTGCAAATGGACTTTTAAATTAAAGAAAAATGCAGATGGCTCAATTTCTAAATATAAAGCAAGGTTAGTTGCCAAGGGGTATTCACAACAACATGGATTTGACTTTTCAGAAACTTTTTCCCCTGTTGTGAAACCATCCTCAATTAGAGTTATTCTAACCATTGCTTTAAGTAGAAATTGGAGCATCAAACAATTAGATGTTAATAATGCTTTTCTGAATGGCATTCTGCAGGAAGAAGTATTTATGGAACAGCCAGAAGGGTTCATACAGAAAGATGACAAACAACAAGTATGCAAACTCAACAAAGCTATCTATGGCTTAAAACAAGCCCCAAGAGTTTGGTTTGATAAGCTCAAGTCAACTCTAATGAAATTTGGCTACAAATCTCTAAAATCTGATAACTCCATATTTACTAAGATTAATGACTTTGCCACCACTTATATCTTAATCTATGTTGATGATTTTATAATTACAGGAAGCAGTATGCAAGAAATTGAAGCAATCACTGCAATGCTCAACTCAGAATTCTCAATCAAAGATCTGGGTGATTTGAATTACTTTCTAGGAATTGAAGTTCAAAAAAACTCAAATTCAGAAATACATCTTAATCAAAGGAAGTACATTTCAGAAATATTAGCAAGAGCTAAAATGGACAAAGCAAACCCCTTACCAACTCCTATGATTACAAATCATCAATTATCAAGATACAAGGGTGAAGCAATTCAAAATCAAAAGCAATACAGGAGCATAGTGGGTGCACTCCAATATGTGACAATAACAAGGCCAGACATATCATACTGTGTTAATAAAGTTAGTCAGTACATGCAAAACCCCTTAGATAATCATTGGAAAGCTGTCAAGAGGATACTCAGATATCTCAAAGGAACTAAAAATCATGGTCTCATCTTAAAATCCAGTCACACTCTCAATATAAATGCTTATGCAGATGCTGACTGGGGTACTGATATTGATGACAGGAAATCGACATCAGGTTATTGCATCTATTTAGGTAAAAATCCTGTATCATGGAGTGCAAGGAAACAAAGTACTGTGTCTAGGTCAAGTACTGAAGCTGAATTCAGGTGTGTAGCAAGTGCCACAGCTGAAGTTATGTGGATAGAATCATTATTAAGTGAACTCAACATCAAACAAAGCAAAAAGGCGACAATTTGGTGTGATAATGTTAGTGCTATATCATTAACTTTCAATCCAGTTCTTCACTCAAAAACCAAGCATATTGAATTGGACCTCTACTTTATTAGAGAACAAGTTATTAAAGAGAAGTTAAAGATTGGATACATACCATCGCAACATCAAAAAGCTGATATACTTACAAAACCACTGTCAAAACCAAGCTTCAGTAAATTCAGAGAAGAACTCAACGTTGACGAAGCTGACTGTAATCAGAGATCACGAAGAGCTATCTACATCCCTGAATGATTGGATCGATTGCGAATTCCATATCAGATCTCTCAGTAAAGATAAAGGAGGAGCTGCCATTTCTTTTCACTCTTCAGCAAACCCTAGCTCGAGTTTGAAGGGGGGAGTTAAAGTGATATGTTCTTTTGACTCTACGATCTGTTGCAATCCATATACCTCTCATCCTTTCATCTGGACCACTCACCATATCCAACGGCAGAGATTATTTCCAGATCTAATTCAGATCGTGGGCTTGTGTATTTAGGCCCATTACCATATTGTATATATTGCTCTCTGTTTTAATCAGTAACATGATGTATTACACTTTTGTATCAGATCAGTAAAAAGAAATAATATTTCTCCTTTTACAAATATTACAAATCAAAATCAATTCACTTTTTCAACTCAAACAGATCCAACATAACATCAGTGAAGTGATTGGAAGTACCAAACACAATTTTCTTTTTAAGAAATGTATTCCCTTCTAAGGGAGGTGCGGTGTCTGTCGGCCCGGTCATAATGATCGGTCTTTCTCCTTTCCCAGGAGTGAAGGAATTCGTTTATTCCAATAGTGAAGGAGTTCGTCTCTATGCCTATAATTTCATTAGTAAGAAAATTTGTTCAATGGCTGTCATGTTTGGAAGTTCAGTACTAGAGGTGTCTTCCAATATGATTTTAGACTTTATTTTCTAGTTTGATCTCCCCTTAGATGTCCATAATTCAAAATACTAGATGTTTTATTGATGAAAAAGACTCATTTTCTACTCATACTTATCAGATACAAGATGCTTCTGCAAACATAAATATTCACTGAGTGATATCTTAAATAAACTTGAATATGCAACGAAATTATGTGAATCCATGGATTCTGCTTTGGTATGGCGTGTTTAATTGCATTTTTTAGCTTTTACCTTTATGATCCATACATATTGTTGAAGGATGTTATAGCAATTCTTTTTACATGATGCCACAAACACAAAGGTGGTAAGCATTTATTTATTTCTATAATTATTTAAAAACCATGAAAGAAGAATATTGCAGTATGCAGTAATATATTGCTACCTACCTTTCATATTTATTGAATACATCTATATTACACGGAAGTCAAAATTTATACTGGAAACTTTGGAATGGACTGTAACAATACATATTTGGGGACAAAAACAAAATATGGTAATGTATTTAATGAAGATTCTTCTACTTCCATTTGTATGTAAGATTTTACCATCTTTTGCATATATATGAACACCTTTTATGTATATGTAACTAACAATACTATTATTATTATTTTGTGCAAATTTTCAATATTTATCATGTACTTTGCCACCACTAATATTAGAACACTATAGGTATGTCTGGGGGATATTATATGTGCGTTTATTTAATATTGGTTCAAATTGTATTTCAGAAAAAAAATCATCATCCCTTGTCTCTCTTCATTAAATAGAAGTATACTATTTAAGAAGCAATTGTAAAGTGACAGTGAAACACTATTTTCCATCTAATATCATCAATGGCAGTTTCTATTTTACATGAATTTTCTTTTACAAAACTTGAAACAATTCCTTGTTAAAAAGAATTGCTACTGTAATATAGAATTCGAAAATTGGACAATCCATTGATTATGTAGTTTCATATTGTAATCGTTGACACTGTGTGCGTCGCACGGATCCGCACTAGTATAAGGTGAATGCTGATGTGAAAAACTATTGATAAATCATATCAAATTCTAATTGAATAAAACATGCGCTAACGTCGATTTAAAAATTGTTTAGATAGAATCATATTTCTATTTGGTTTGAGAATTCAAGTTTTTATTTTAAACTTCTATATCAAATAGGAAGATGGAAAGAAATAAAAAGTGAGAAATTATAGAGTGATGAGGTAGAAGAAAGTGGAGATGAGAAAAATTATTGAAATAATGGAAAAAATTATTGAAAATGTGGAGAACATAAATAGATAGCAGCTATAATTTATGGCATATATGAAATGGATAAAATGGATGGAATATATAGGGTAGATAGAATGGATTGAATGAATATTCAGTTAAGAAAATGAAGAATTTTGGTATGTTTCAAATTTATTGGTTTGTTTGGTTTTTATGAAACTTGAGTGACAACTGTTATATCCGTATTTTCCAAATCCTTTTTGAAAGGCAATATGATGTAAGCATCAAGATTAAAACAGGATGCCCTGCAAAAAGAAAAGCAAAGAATAAAGCAAAGTCAAAAGAATACTACGCTGGGAAATTGCAAACCAACGACAAAGCTTCAGCTGCGCCGATCCATCTAATCCCAGCATTACATTATGATACCGAGCCTAAAATCGAATACGGCCACAGGATGCAGCAAGCAGCCTACAACCATGATATGTGGAATTGCGGCTTCACCAAATCCCAAAATAACAATAAAACGTTTATGCAGTGCTACGACACAAGGGATTATATAGGAAACGTCAAAACATAACACACCACACTTAAAAGAGACACACTATCAACAACATACCGCACTCACAAGCCAGTATATATGAATAGTAGAGCCGTGCTAACAATCTTGCAGTAAAGGAAAATAGGGATGCAATGCCCCCGCTCTCTTTTGACACTAGAAAAGAATGAAGTGACATAACGTGCTGCCATCGAGACATGAGCACAGAAAGAAGACTGTGCTGCTCTCAGAGGGGCTGAATAGACCCCCAATATTATTCCCAAACTTGTGCATCGCTAACACCTCTAAAAACAGATCGGCACTGCACTGTGTTATGAAAAACACGCTTAAGCGCTAAATGCATGTACAATGCTTAATTTTTTGAAAAGGCGATAGAATTAAGCGATTAGAGCTTAAGCATGCTTAATTGATGCTTATCTGCGCTTCGCTCAAAATTAAGCGACGATTAAGTGCTACTAAGCAAAAAATATCTTATTTTATTTTTAAAATAAGAAGAAAAGAGTTTATAGCATAAAAGCGACACTCTCAAACAAAATTTCCTCATTTTCTATCATATAGGCTGATGGATGGTGAGTAGTTTTTTACATTAGGATATGACTATTATTAGACAAATGTACACAATTTTTACTCAATTCTAGTATGCTTACTTTTAATTAATATCGGAAGTCAAATTCAACTTTTGCAACCTATGAATTTATATGTTAACTTCAAAGTAAAACTTTTCTTCTTTGTGATTAATTCGTGCCTACACGGACAATGATGCACTTAATATAATCCATTTGCATAAGTTTATATTTTTATGAATAATATATGCTCAAAAATTAAGCAGCGCTTAAGCGATATTAAGCGAAGTGAGACTTCTGTCGCCTCGTCTCGCCTAACGCTTAATATAACATAGGCATTGCGCTCACTGTTTGTAACACCCCATAAAATCAACCCTAATTAAATAAGTAAATTAAGAGAAATTCAATTAAATAGAGTAGAGATAAAAATGGAAATCTTATTAAATTTAGAATTTGACCATGAAAGTTATTCCATTTGTGGCGAAATTCTGATCTGCTTCCATGTATAATATGCTGAAACGAAGCTCAAATAAAGATGTTATGGGCATTTGAAGTTTTCAGATTTAAATTAGTTTAATTTGAATTCAAGTTCAAATGAGTAATTAAATTTAAAGTTTGAATTTCAAAAATTAATTGTGATTAGACTTTGGGGTTAAGTAAACGTTAAAAATAAAATTAACGTTAAAAGTTAATTAAGGAATACAATAGTACGCAATGGAAACAAATGAAACGCTCCTAAAATAATGGAGCGGTCGACCAGTGCGAATTGGTCGACCCTTAGCGGTCGACCGGTTTATGGGTGGTCGACCGCTATATATGGTAGCGGTTAGGGTTTTTCGATGGTTAAATGCTCAAGATCTACCCATTTTCAATCGAGTTTCATCCAACGATTTTGTTATGTTTCAACCCCTATAAGTAGATCCCTACCCTCTCCACTTTCATTCACAAATATTTTGGGAACATCAGCGAAGCTCTGTCAGTTCATCTCTTCTTATATTCAGAAAACACCATTAGGGTTTTGGGTAAGAAATCCTAATCTATTTTTATTTATTATTTAATTTCTAAACCTCTTCTCCTCCAACCTTTTTGAATCTAATACACACACACACACAAATCCCTTGTTCTGTATATCCGAAAGAAGAGATCCGAAAGAGATTATATTGGGCGTTGCAAATTCAAAGAGAAGCAAAGCCAAGAACCGACCATAAGTGGAAATCTCAGTTTTTCTATTTTAGTAGTTGAATAGTATAGTTGGATTTGATATATGCCTCGGAGAGTTTTGGATTATGAAAACATCATATTAAAAATTCCCAAAGTTCCCTCAAAGCGAAATGTCAATTTTTAGAATTGGAATCTTAATTGTTTTGTGCTAAAATAATGGAGTTTTGTAAATTTTTGCAGTTTATGTATTCTACCTTCTATTCCACTTCTTTTCTTTTCTCCAAATCTGATTAAGGGATTTAAATAAGAAATGATGTGTAAAGCACGAATCATTATTCGTAGCTTATACCGCCCATTTCTATAAAATTTAATAGAATTTTCATTGCCTAAATTCATATAAAAGAAGTTGAATAGAGCGTAGAACTGATTAAATTATAAGTTTTCATTTTTGGTTTATTCCATTGTTTTAATATGAGATAAGTTGGATTTAGATTCTATATACAAGTCTATTTATTGCAATTTTGGGTATGAGTATTGAATCCTTGTTATGGAAATTAGAATCCCTTGCTATGGATATTGGAATTTAGATATTATTGGTAAAATGAAAAAAAGGAAAGACTTGTATTATTATGGTGAAAAGGGAATTGATATTTAATGTTAGTTTGGGCGTAATCTTCCCACGCATAAAATAATAAGTGTGTATTTATTTATATATTAACTAACGTACTAAGCATATAATAATAACTTATAATCGCGTAGTTAATTAAGTAATAATTGTCAATAAATCCACCTTAGGAAAGTAATTGTATTTGAGGCTAATAAGGAAGGTTCCTTATAAGGCCTTAACTATGAATCGGTTTGATGAGTATTATATATATAGTAGAATTTAAATTATGGCTAAGTCATAGTGATGCGAGGTTAGTCAAAAGAGTACATGGAAGTCTGTCCAGCTAATCTGGCTACCAATAGTATGACCTTAATGATGATGTAAGACATCACCTATAATAAGTAAGTACAATGACGATAGACTAGTCCCAATTTTGTAAGGGTAAATCTGCACAGCTAATATGGCTACCAGTACCTACAATTAGTCGGGCTAATGTGAGACGTCACTATGAGTACGAGTCATAAAGCGAAGGACCTGCTTTGGGGTGTTGAGGTATTAATTAAGGACCCACCTCTTTTCCCCAAATAAAGTATTAAATGGTCGGGATTGAGTTTAGGCACGGTTAAGAATATCTCAAAAAGGTCTGCTTGGAAGTATTAAATGTTCGTAGAGATTTCTGTGCAATGTCAGCTAGATAGATAGATATGCGGGGTCTGCCTTGGGAATAAGTATTAAATGATGGAGGCCTACCTCAATTGAGGTCTTAAATGGTCAGAGTCTACATTTATGATGTCGGTTATGGGTTATGGGATTTAGAAACCTGCTTCCGGAATGGAAGGTATTAAGTGGTTGTTTGAGGACCCGCCTCCTTTCCTCATATGAAGTATTAAATGGTTTAATTGTGTAAGACATATTCTTATTTAAATTATACTGCCCAAGTACCGAAATAGTAAGGCTCGAGATTTTTATTCACCAGACACTTGTTGTTCTGACTCCCTCCTCATTACAACACAGGTTTGAGAAGGAGTTGATGATGTTTAAAGATGGCGAGAGTGAAGCTTGTGGCAGTTACTATCTATCTTTTTGTGTTCTTTTCTATTGTACCCATAAAATGTATTTTTGAATGAAATGTTTTAACTGTTGACATTATGTAATGTTTTTTGACATTTGAAATGGTTTGAAATAAATGAGTACTATTATTGTTATTATATTTTATTCCTTCTCCTGTGAGTTTTGAAAGAATAGATAGATAGCTCTATTTTGTTATTTTTACCAACTAATAGCCAGCTTTAGAATGGGTCTAAGTTTCGATGGGCCTTTACTGGATCGGAATATAGGCCTATTCCGGAGTAGGTTGTTAAATATGGTATCAGAGCTTAGGTTATCCGATCAATTGGGAAAAGTATACATATGAGTGGCGTATTTTTTATTTTTGAAAATATTTTTCAAAATCTTTATTATATATATACTTATTTTGAATTTTCGTCTGGCTCTATAAATTTTGACTATAGAAGTAGTTGCTACTATATTCCGAAAGGATGGGTGAAGCAACTCTGAGTTGGTAAAATAAATATAGTTAAATTTTATACTTCTTTGTTAGACCTAGACTTCCTTATCATTATGGATCCTATAAGCATGTTAAATAATAGGGATAAGAATTGTAGAAGGAAATGTTGTAACTTCAAATTTTAATAGATAATGAATGAGCATTAAGTTAGGAGTTATAAAAAAATAAATAGATTTATGAGACGATTAGGGTAATTATGGGAAGATAAGGAAGAAGTTAAATAGGTAAAGTTGAATAGGTAAATAAATGTCTTTAGGAAACATCCATTAAGATAATAACCATTTGATATTGACAGAGTGACATTTATGAGAGTAGTAAATATAAACGTTAGGTAACAGTTAGATGTTATAAGGCATAGTATTCGTAAACATGCAAAAGTAAGGGATATAGTAGTGAAGCAAGCTTCCGCAAGAAGGTGTACATCAATCACCATAAGGAGATAACTAGATTTTTAAGATGATTGAGTAGGGAGTTCAAAGGGAAGGACAATCAAAGACAATTTTTAAAATCCTACCCCTTGAGAAGAAAGTGGTAAAAAGGTTTTTGAAAACTCCTTGAAAGTTTTGAAAGAGCTTTTCAAAAGATTATTAAGTTAAAATCTTATGTGTTGTAAGTTGAAATTTTTGATAGAAAGTGATTTTTGACAGCTTTGGAAATATACTATAAAAAGTTTAGAAAGAAGGGGTGAAACATTTAAAAAAAAATGGTGGATGATTTTTGATTACTCAAAAAGTATATAAAAAAAAGAGAAGGATCTCATTTGTTAACTTTTTAATTTAAAAATTTGTTGAATTAAAAGTTTTCAACTTTTGGATTCTTCTATTTTTATGAAGTCTTCTACTTTATGAATTTGGAAGCTGTTATTTTGAAAAGAGCAAGGAAATTTGGAGATTTATAATTTATAAATAGTTGAGTTAGAAAGTTCTAACTTAAAAGGATTTTGCATTATTAAAGTTTCTTCGGTGTAAATGGGCAAGTCGGCCTAAACACTGTTGGTCGATACCCGGCACAGTGCATGGCTAGGGACACTAGCGAGGAATCACTCGATGTACACAAGCAATCGGGCCTAGGCATTGTCCATCAAGTATAGCGATGTTGTACGCGTGTGTGTATGTAGACCTCGAAGTAGGTTGGATGCATCATATGTGCATATGGAATAAATGAGTAAATCTAAATAACGGACATAACACATAATGGAGATCAATCAGTATGAACTAGTGTTATGGATAAAGTATGCGATTTACCAATCATTAAAATGTTGTTCTGACCCTCCCTCCACATTACAACCTATATAATAGATTTAGAGGAGCATGATAATAATCCAAGGAGTAAACGGTTGGAGGACAGGTCTTCGCATTTATGCTCAGCACTGACAAGACAACTAGATTTTCAAGGAATAATATTGTTTCCAACGTAGAAGCCTTAGTTAATATATATGTTTTATTATATTTTACTATTCCATTGTCAATTCATATGGATAGCTCTTTGATATACTTACGTTTATTTCAGGTCAACACCAACGATCTATACCTTAATGGACTCGGATTTTTTAATTTAGTCGAAAAATTGAGTGCTTTAAGATGTGGGTTGTTACATTTAGTATTAGAGCGTAGGTTAGTTAGTTTTAAGAATTAGGATACATTGGGTCAACATACTTGTATTTTACCTAGAATTATATATATATATATATATATATATATATATATATATATATATATATTACATCGGACTCTATGAATTCCGATTATAGAAGTAGTTGCAACCATATTCAAAATGATGGTTAAGGCAACTATGAGTTGGAACAATAAATAGGTTAAATTTATATACCTACACTAATTGCACCATGGGATATATGCTATATCGTAAGATGTTGACTTAAGAAGAGCATGAGCATGACATATAGAATGATCATGAAGCTGGATGGTACTTGACTCCTTTATTGGGCCTAGATTGCCTTATGATTATGGATTTTGGTGGATTTCTGATTGGTTATGTACATTTCATCTAGATAGATAGGTAGTAAGAACCTATATGTTGCAAATATCCAGAAGTAAGGTATAAAAAGAATTTAGCAATTTCACGTAAGAAGAGGTGCATTGACCACCATAACATGATAGTCGGATTCATATTCTCGATGAAGAGAAGCTAGGGGTAGTAAGAAAAGAAGAAAAGCCCATAAGAAAGGACAAGCAAAATCCATTTCTAAGTCCAGCCTATGTGAAAGAATTTAATAAAAGATTGTAAAAAAAATTTGATATTTGAAATGACTTCCAAAGAATTTATTTAAAAAATAAGAACCATACCATTCAAAAGTTGTTATTCTTGGAAAGTAAGTAAATATTAATTTTTCTCCATATGAGTATTCTTTAAAAATAGATTTTAGGAAAAAATATATGTAAGGTGATTTAGAAATTTTAATTAAAAGAGCTATTCAGAGAATCCTAGTTGAAATTTAAAACTGGTTAAATTAAAAAAATTCAATTAGAGGGTTTTTTTGGTAGGAAAATTTTCTTTTTAAAATAAATAGAAAATAGAGTTTATGTTTGTGTCGATGATTTTTTTACTTTTGTAAATTCAAAGTTTTAAGAAATCCTTTTAAGGGATGTATGATTGGAAATGGTACGAGATTTGGTTGGGGTAGGAAGAGTAGAAGGGAAAGAATACCCGATAATAAAGTTAGAAAAACATTCCTGCATATGGTAGTTATGAAGAAAAGCGATCAGAGAAGGATTTACATGACAAACCAGCAGGCTCGGATTGGAAGGAAATTTATAGTAGGAGTTGTATTAGGGAGAAGAGAGCCCGATAACCAAGGCAATAGGCACACACCACCGTGGGTGGATAGGAATTTTTCAAAATAGCTACGGATGGGAATGAAGAAGACATAATCGCTAATGAAGAAACTAAATTAATTTTTATATATGTTATCCAGCCCATTAGGTTCCAGGATCAATTTGAGCAAAATAGAGAGGAACTGGTCGACTATTGTGCTTCTAACTGGCCGACCGCTAACAGTCGACCGCCGGTATTCTGACCGGTCGACTGCTCCTCAAGTAAAGCTACAACCTGAATCTCGAACGTGGCATAAACCCATGTCCAGATCCTCCTCCTTCCTCATTCTCTTCATCTCCTATCTTCCTCTCTTGATCTCTTCCTCCTTCTCCTCTCAAAACTACCACTGCCAAAGCCCCCTCATTAGGCACGAGCGATGCCGACAAAGCCTAACCTTGCACACGACCAAGCAGGGCACTCCTATAGATCTAGCCCAAAACCCCAACATCCTCCTCCTCATGTCAGCCCACGGAACCCCTACGACAAGGCGATAGCTCTTCACATCGCTCAAACCTCAAACTCCAAGAGATCGCCTGGCTCAAAGGCGACGGTCAAAAAATCTGAAGCTACAAGGCCTCGGTGAATTTCACGTTTTTGCAAGGGAGACCAGTGAAGTTAAAGGACTTTGTCGTATACAAATCGGGATAGCTATTCATAGCTTCAGGATTAGCACTGATCCTAAGCCATAAAACTTTGCATCGGGAATGCTACCTGTGAAACATGTGACTATTTGACACCAACTTAGAGTACGAGTTCAACGAAGATATCAGCTGTTTCACATTAGAGGTGAAGGGGATGGAGATCACCCTAACGGATGAGGATTTCGGAAGCATTTTAGGCATCCCCACGTTCGAAACAGATTTGGAAGAGATTGAGACCAACGACCCAGAGATTCTGCAGTAAAATTTCCATAAAGGAGCAGGTGTCTAGAGAGCAGACAACATGCAAGACCAAGCCCCATCATCAGCACAACATCATCCCCAAACCAACGAGCTTTGACCAGATATATCCTTCGGTGTAGAAGGCCACCTATGCCAGTATATGTGGTATTGCCGTGAACTAGGCCAAAGCTTTTATAAGTTGGCATCTAGGCCCCAGTGTTGGGACTCCTAGAAGCTGCATCTCGTATTGTCACCTCTTCACTCGCATCTTTAGACAGTTTAGGGTGAATCTCCAAGGGGAGTAGGTGCAGAAAGACCGTAGGCTAGACATAAGAGGCCACAAGGTAAGGTCAGGAGGCTGTAGGGTTTCAAAGCCCTGAGCTTACGGAGATCCACAACACCCAACTCTGGATCGAGGTTAAGCTATGAGAGGTTCGAGCCGAGAAAAAATGTCAGGGCCACTAGCTTAGATGTTTAGCTGCCATGTTATGTCTTTTTAGAGGGTTCGACAATTAGTCAGGACGTGGCAGGGGATCAGGACCATCCTACAGCCTGTAGATAGTAGTAGTATTATTAGTAGCAATAATTACTTCCAAAATTTGTTTTATTTTTAGGTTATCTGAGTTTAAGCATCAGTTGTCACCTTTTTGTATAAAAATTGCATACGATTTAATATCAGATATATTCCTACTTTATTACCGTGCTGATTTCCTGGATGATCTTTGATTGCTAATATATGTACACACACAAGTGGATAGCTCGTGCACTGCACGGTACGAAGGTATTGACGTTTAGTTTTAGTCAAATTGGAGTGAATGTATATTACGTTGAGCTATACATTATGATTCACTCAAACCACCATTGTCTACACTTTCAGATATTATATGCCTTTTGTGATGAACATAATAACACGTTGAGAAAAATGATGCTTTTATGTAGTATTTTTTATAGAGGAATGGGGAAATGGAGATTAGATAAGACGGATGATGGTTCAGGTATAAGTTTGACATTTTGGAAAAATTAGCATTTGTATTATGTGCATATATAGGAATGACATCAAAAATCTAGGTTTTGAGTTGTTCTTTGACTTCTTTCGAGAGCGGGAAGATAGATTTGGGAAAACAAATACATAGTGTGAGTATTGTTTGTAAATAAGTGATTGATAAATCCTGTGTTATTGAATGTGGAAAACTAAGAAAGAATGATGTAACGTGAATATCTATAGTTTATCTTATACAATATTTATTTAAATAACCATTTTGTGTATCATGTTCATGTATTTTTTTGTGTTGCTGAATTTGAAATAAAATTTATGTTTGTACTTAAAATATTACATAGAAGTATTACTCCGAAATTTTAAAAAAAATATCTGCTACGAAAACCATATATTATAAAGGAAAAACTGATCTGAGTGACGAATTATTAATACTATTTCTATATTAATTAATGGATCAGAAATGTAAAAAAAACAATATTAAAACAACACGTCACACAATAACTAATCTAGAAATATACTAATAATGACTGACGATAAAATTAGTAGATAGGATCTTTATCAATTAATATTAGGAAAATTGCCAATACATAAATTAGTAAATATACAGAAGGTCTGATGCTTAGTTCGGTAGCTTTCGCAGTTATTTTTTTCCTCGTTAACATTGGTGACGCGTCCAACACGTCGGATACCCAACGTTACTTTCCCCTGCCACTTTCCCGTTTACCGATCGTTGGGAAGTATAACGTTGGCATTGGACGGGTCGGACACCAACGTTATTATCAACCCAACTGTTTCCTTACCCTTCCCTCCCTCTTCCCCTATAAACCAACTACATCCTCCTTCATCTTCTTCACACCATTATTCATATCTCCTCTCCTCTCCACTATCACTTTCCTCCAATCTAAACAATGTCTAATTCGGATACGATTCCGATTATGAAGATGTATGGGATTTGGTCATTATATCAGAATATCTACATGGAAAATGAAGCTATATCACCCAAATGCACATGTCAGAATTTACCGGTTTAATGTGGGTTGAAGTCACATTAAATGGGTACGAAATTTTCAAATGAAAAGGCTTTATTTTCTCTCATTATGCGATGGGCTGCAAAATTATGGTCTAACGACAACAGAAGGAATTACTATTAGAGAAACAGTTGTTATATTCATATACAACATATCTGCAGCGCTCTCAAATTGACAAATGAGCGAAACATTTCAAAGGTCAGGTAGCACAATTTCAATTTGTTTTCATACTATTTTAGATGTTATACAATTACTTGCTACATATAATATCAAGCCAAATGATACTCAATTTAATACTGTTCCAGATCATATTAAAACTTCTATCATTCAAGTTTACGTATGACAATTGAGAGAAGCTTTGGAATATTGAAGGAAAAGTTTATCGTTTTGAAGAATATGCCAACATATTCATTTGAAACTCAAGTAAAAGTTGTCGTATCTATGATGGCAATACACAATTTCATATGAAAATTCAATAGTGGTGATCCAGATTTTATGGCTTATGATGATGATCCCTATCTTATTCCAAAGGAATAACAGGAGAAATATTGTAGTATGAGAACTGCACCGAATAGCAGCAGAACCGGTACAACGACACACGTACCGTGAAATAATTCGAGATAGCATAAGAGATGAAATTATTGCAATAGGGTTGCACTAAACATTGTATGATGTTTATGTACTTTCTACTGCTGTATAATTAATTTCCATTTATTTAGCTTTTTGTACCATTCTGACATTTTAATTAAACGCATATTACACATCAAAACAGATAAATAGTTAACTACAAATTAAAAAATCACAGCTTAAATATCTCGCTCAAATACTTCGCTCAAATACTTCATTCATACTCCCGAACGCATGTTCCATTTCATTTTATCCCAAACGCACGCTTCATCTCTATCTAAAGCAGTAAATAATGTCCCTAAGAATCCTTAGAAATGCAAAAGTGCATTAAAAAATAAATTACATAATCATGACAGGCTTCTTAAATTTGACACATTTTCCAACTTTATGCAAACCTTGACTCCATTAAACAGCATTTGTTTTATCAAAGTTATTTTGATGACTTTATTTAACCTTGAAGGACCTACTAGAAGCCTAGAACATATAAGTTGTTAATGAAATTCATCAAAATTATGTTTCCTCAAACATTCTTATGCTTCGATGTTATAATATAACTGAATGACCTCTCTGCTTCCTAAACGCATGATTCCTAGTATAATAGTCCTGATTTCCTCAACCTTCCCAACCCTTTCAACTGAACTAAAACTTCTCGTCTTTAGTCTCACATGACGTTGGCTTTCATCGCATGTTATGTCCCATGTTTGACTACATACAACACTGCATTGTTGTCATATGATATTTTCATTTTAGTTATAGTACATAAGTCAGATTATAGTATAAACAAATAGAAAGAAAAAAATAACATAATAATATTATCTGCTACTCTACTTTGGTTTTAAATTTACCTTAGAATTTTGTGTGACAAAAGGATAAAAATAAAGTACATGAGAAATATGAATGTGTTACAACAGTATAGATTAGTCATAGAACAACAATGATTATGACATGATCTCCACAATTCGGTCTCGTAGCCAGGACCGGCCCAAGCATATTTGATGCCATAGTCCAATAAAAAAAAATTGTTGCCTCATTATTTAATAAACAATAATACATTTATATGTGCAAAAGAAAATGAATATTATATTATAAAATATAACGTCAATTACAAAATATAGGTTAACAAAATCATTTAGATTACATATCAAAAATCTAAATGTCAACTTGATATACCGATATAGCAATAGATATCAACGGAAGCAACCTCTTCTTGCATTTTTTTAAGAAAACTCCTCTATGATCTCTTCATAATTAAGCATATTCAAGTACTCATTTTCAATGGAAATCATAGCTAGTCCACTTAATCTTTCTTGTGTCATAGTAGTCCGAAGATATGTTTTTATCAATTTTAATTTTGAAAAAATTCTTTCCACCGAAGCAACCGTAACGAGGAAAGTCATCAAAATTCGATAAGCAACCCAAACATTGAGAAATCCACTTGCATCTCGATAAGACCTTACAAAATTAAGAAAACTAATTAATGTGGTTACTTCCGATGGTATAATTTCTATTAATTGTCGAAGCTCGTAGAACAACTCTTTATCACAAATATCTTGCTCTTCATCATGCATCAAATATTTTTCTAAATTCTTGCAATAGTCCTTCAATTCCTCATCATTGAGAAATTTGAATTTCAAATTTAACAAAAAGCCAAAAATTCCTTCATAATGTTTAAATTGCTCAAACCAGACTCTAAGTGAAGTTAAAGCTTGATCCATTATATGTAGAAAATAATTAATTCTAAAATTTACTTCAGGTGATTGTCTATCATCATTCTCTACGATACCTCCATCAAATTGTTTTTTCTACGTACAATCCTCTTTTTGAAATTTTTTGGATCAATGCCAACATCATTTGCAATTTCTTTAGCTTCCTCCATCATAGTTTCAAATCCATCTTCTCTAAATTTTTTAAAAATGCTACAAGCTCTTTCATTTTTGAAATTGCATCTTCAATGTCCATTTCCTCTTGTTGAAGAATTTTACTTACTCGATTAATATTGTCCAATATCTTGTACCAAACACACATGCTAATTAGAAACTGTAACGACCCGCCACTCATTCTACAGAATGACGTATCGTCAATAAGAAAGAAAGGGGTAGAAAATAGAAAAGAAGAGAAGAGAGAAAGAAACAACATTAGAATCTCACACAGCGGAACGAATAAATTATATTAATAACATAAACTGTTACATAGTATACAACACTTATCAGAGTTATACAACATATACATCACATACTAGACAGTTATAAACATCTGTCTAGTTATTACAACTCGATACAATACAAAACACTATCATAGAGATAACACAGCGAAATACTATATCTACGAACGCTGAAGCCTCCTGCTCCATTGCTCCTCCACAATTCGTCAATGCTAACCTGAATCCCTTGGCTACTCGCAAAAATTTGAGTACCCAAGAGTTTATAAAACAGAAATAAACACTTGGGTCAGACATGGGTCTGGTGTGAGTAACAGGTTAAAATTTCTTAACTTTGAAAAACCTTTTAAAAGAAAAGGTATCACGTAAGACTCCCCACAAATAAACATGGGTAAGTTTTTACCTTACGCTAACCAAAACATTTGATAGGAAATTCGATTGTATTATAATAGGTCTAGGGTTTTCAAGTAAATATGAAATAGCTGAAATTGTTACATTATTAAATTCCAGCATACTAGCCAACAAAGTGGGTTATACAATCAAGTCCGTTATCACTTATTGGAAGTTGGATTCCATACAATGGCAGGGCTACTGGGGTACCGCCCGTCACAGTACGTGGCCTAGATCACCGTACCGAGGATCACTCCCAATCCCCTGCAACACAAGGTCGGAACATCCCTTACTGGATAATTCCCGCACAAGATACCTCACGGTTGGGATCAGCAACCGCACCACTAAGTCGAAAATAGAAAGGGACATCTAGACAGAGGTAATCTTGTCCTACTTGGGTGCTACCCACTAACCTTGCTGCACCTCCCCTGTTTTAGCCATTTCCGGTTTGTGAGGCTTGAGGTCACGATTACCTTTAAATAGAACACATCTATCTTAGAATGCTCATCGTCCACCTGACGATGTTCTGAAAGCATTCAATCCATACAAGTTCGTTCCGGGTTCGAACGAAACCGAAGGCATTATCTCGTTACACTCGTTTTGGAATCACCCTCAGAGTTAACGACAATAACCCTTGCACTCTGAATCTTCATCTTCACTTGATTCACGACCTATCGTTAATTTGGATCGATGTGGTATTCGGGTCTCCAGACCTGGAAATTCCGGTATACAGAAACCCGATCCCGGTCTCATCGAAATCCAAAACGTATCTTTTAAGGGCCAAGTTGTTTTAAGGGTTAAAACAATTTAATTTATTATCTTTATTCACAAAGGAAGATAATTCCCAACAGATAATCAACATTATCAGATAATCCATACAATTCAACTAACATCCATATCATACAGCATATATCTCATCAGAGATATCAATCAATGCCAAGTATTCAATACTAACACCCATTCATAAGTAATGATTTATATCATCTTAATTTAAATTGAATTAAATTAATTACTTCATTTTATAAATCCTTCTTACTTAACCATTAATTAATTACAATCAATTAATAAATTATCCTCTAATAATTCATTTTAATTAATCATCTTTGATTAATTATCTTTTAATTACATCCAAGTAATTTATCTTTAATTAATTATTTAAATTAATTATCCTTAACCACTTATAGTAATTAACCTTTAATTACTTCATTAATTAATTTACTAAAATTAATTAACTTAATCAACTATAATTAATTACATTAATCCTTAATTAATTACATTGATTAATTACTTCATTTATTAATTATTACTTAATTAACCAATCTTAATTACATCATTAATTATATTAATTAATGATCCTTAATTACAACTTAATTATTAATTACTTAATTAAATTAATTACATTAAGTAATTAATCTTTAATTAAACAACATTTATTAATCACCTTGATTAATCTTTAATCAGTAATTAATTACCCTTAATTACTTTCATTAACTAAATTAATTACTCCTTAATTAATTTCTTAATTAATCCCTTGATTAATTATTCAAAGTAATCAACTCAAATTACTTCTATTAATAAAATCATTTATTCAACTAATTACTTCCAGTAATTATCTTATTATTTACTTCTCTAAATAAACTTACCTTAATAATTACATTAAGTAATTATTATCAAATCATCTCTTGATTATTCTAAATTAATTAAACTTAATTAATTAATTTAACTAAATCAAATTAACTTCAATTAATTACAATAAGTAATTAATTCCTTAATTACTTCCATTAAGTAATTTCACTTAAACAATTTTCACAAATGATTATCCTTAAATTAATTAATCTAATTAATTATCAAAATTAATCCTATTAATTAATTATTTAATAATCCATAGTTAATGACCTTCATTAACAATTATTTAATTACTTTTCTTAAGTAATTAACTTAGATTAATTATTATAAATTCTAAATTAATAAATCTTAATAACCAATTTATTAATCTCTAATTACTAAATTAATTAAGTGTTAACCATAACTTAATTAATATTTAATTACACTATTAATTAATTCTTAACCATTAATTAATACTCTAATTTAATCCCTAACTACAAATTAATCATCCCTAATTAATTAATCTTAATCATAAATAAATTAGTTTAAACCTTTAATTATTTATTTAATTAATCCAAATGATTAATTAATCAAATTAAATTAATTATCTATTAAATTTCCTTATAAATTTAATGAACATAAATCTTTAAATTCTAATTTACTTTAAGATGAAACTTTGTTCTTATTAATAATCAAGTTATCACTTACAAAGTATTTTAAATCAATTTACTTTAATTTTACCTTCAAAATTTCATTTTAAATTTAAAGATTTAAAATGAAAACAAATTATCTTTAACAACGTTTTAAACAACATTTCTAAAACTCTTTTATTTTACGAGTTAAAGAAATACTCATTCAATAAAGAAATTTAAAAGGATTCTAAACAAATTCATATTTAAATTTATAAAACTTATTTATTTCCAATCTAAAATTCAAAACCAAACTTGAATTCATATATTAAAAACTTTGATTTCAAATCCTGTCTTAATATTTCTTCATAATTTAAATTCAGTTTAAATTTAAACTGACAGGCTTTTAAAAACCTGGCAACACATAATTACCCGAGACCTTACAAAATTACTTCGAGTCGCATACCTAAAAACTTCGAGCATCACTCGAAACAATTCGAGAAAAACTCGAGCCACACTCCTCTTTAAAAACAGACTTCATCCAGACATATTCTCGACCGCGTGCACGTGCACACTCACTGCCAGAGCTCCGATCATCGATGACTTCCCCCACCAGTCGACGTTCATCCACCTACCAGAATCAAATCACTCGAGCAACGAAATGAAGACGAATTCAAGATCGAGCCTAAATCCAAAACTGGAACAGGAACTACCCATTTCTCCCAAACCTGACATCGCCAAGATCACGGTCCTCCGACCACCGAAAATCCAACAACTCCGGCTGCGACTTCAACTATGGCCAAGCTTCCATCTGCCCAATTTTCATCGAACTCGATCATCTCTACAGGTAGTACTGACCAAAACGAACTACCTAGCTTAAACTAGGGTTACAGGCAAAATCTCATCACCGCAGCCACCACGATGAACTGCAACGCCACCCAATATTTTTCTCGGCAATACTGACTATTCCTCCACCTACCAGAAGAAACTCGACACTTCAAATTCCCGAGATCACCCAAAAATCCCTTATTTCCATTTTCTGTTCAACACAGAACTGCACCATACCCTCTTAACTAAAAATCCAAAATTTTGTTCTAAAAATCATGTTTTGATTTTAGTTTTTAATTCCTCATACTGAATCTATCTATTTCTCAATTTGAAGTTTTCATATTATTCAACATATTTTGATATCCTGGCTTTACAGCAATACCAGATTTGATTTAACAAATTTTAAGTTTTTAAACTTAATCTACACTATTTTAAACACTCCTGGTTTGTAAATCAAGTCCTAACAAAATCTAGATCAAGTGTTGAGAAATTTCAAATAAAATTTTTAGCCTGGGCAGACAAAACAGTAACAGAGTACACTGTCATACATGCACACAATACATCCATATATACAAACAGGAGAATGCACTTATTCATACATCAATACATATATATGTCACAGAGATTCAACATGCAACCCTATTTTACTTTAAGTTTAAAAGTTACTCACCTGTTCAAAGATGAAACAGAGGCAGTTTAGCTTCTGAAGGCTGTAAACTTGCATGCTTGTTTGAATTTGATTTTTAAACCTTAGTTGTTGAAGCTTTAAATTGATTTTAACACATGCATGTTGCTTCCAGTTTGAAGAATGAATGCAGACAGTATGAATTCCTTCCAGAGATGAAAAGAATTGCAGGTAGGCTTGAGATGATT
The DNA here is from genome assembly GCA_030737815.1 of Allium fistulosum. NCBI lineage: Eukaryota > Viridiplantae > Streptophyta > Magnoliopsida > Asparagales > Amaryllidaceae > Allium > Allium fistulosum. Next base: position 501,299,827 of record CM060901.1, read on the forward strand.
CCAGATTCAAAGAGTGTTTGCAAGGCTTTGAGATGATTTCAGGATTGCTTCCAGATTGAAGAAATGAATGTAGAGAGAAGACTTTGATTTGGTTTGAGGCAACTGATTTCTGATTTCAGATTTGAATATGAACACATTTTGCTTGAGAAATAATTACTGATTTTAGATTAGAGGAAAAGTTGAGAAGTGGTATTGATTTTCAGGCTTTTGTTTTTGGATTGAGGTATTTGATTCTCTGATTTGTTTCAGATTTTAATTAGAGGAAAGATTATTGATTTCTCTTGGCTTTTGAAAAATGAGAAGATTAGAAAAGAATGGGAAATGAAGAAATGCAATGTTTATATACATGTATATTTATGATTTTATAAAATAAAAGAAAATGAAAATAAAAAGACACTTGTCACATAGATTAATTCATTACTTAACACATGTTAAAACAAGGCATTAGATAAAGACACATGTCTTATAAGTAATTACTCATATTTCTATTTATTTTAAAAGTTATTTAAAAAGCCTTTTTCTTATTTATTTAAACACTTATCTATATATATTACTTTTTAAAGAAAAACAAAAGCTAATTATATTTATAAATAAAAGTTTATACAAATATTATAAAATCCAAAACAATTTAAATATATATATATATATATTCTTTTGAATTTCAAAACTTTTAAATTCAAGTTTAAATAAAATTAAATCCTAAGATTCAATTTAAAAGTTAAGTTATATATATTTACATACACTATTTATTCCATTTAAAAATAACAATTCCTTTTAGCATTAAAATTCATACATATTAAAAATAATACATTATACTTGTTATTTGAAAATAACATATTTTATAATTTAAACAAGAGATTATATTATCAAGAAATATTTAAAAGAAATAAAACAAACCAATTTTTGTAAATCTTATTTATATTTAAGCTTAAGTAAAAAATATCTTAAACCAATTAAATATTTTCTTAAAGTATTTTAAAACTATAAAATTACTTATTTAAATATCTTTGAAAAGTCCAGATTAAATTAAATATAAATTTCCAATTTACCAAAGCTTCTATTTACAATATATATAAATAAATATATATATTCAAATAGAAAATATCTTATTAACTTTTTAAAAGATAAAATTACAAATAAATACTTATTTAATCAGATTATTAAATTAAATTCAAATCTTATCATCAAAGATTATCCATATCAATTTAATTATTAAACAGATTATTAAATTGATATTGTCAAAATTTCCGGGATATTACATTCCTCCCCCCTTAAAATAATTTCGTCCCCGAAATTTAAACAAAGGTAATTTAATAATCTTATTAAAGATTTAAATTTAAAACACAAGCATATACTATCATCCATATGCTAGCAACCATAGCAACTAATTCATCCAATCAAACAATTCTAACTATCTAGACTAAATTCTAGATAAAATTCCTCGAGTTTCCCCAAGTATATATATATATACCGGGATACTCGCTCTACAAACAATCTAAACAACTAAACTATAGATCTCCTACTCATCTAGATCTACAGAACTAAACAGAATATTAGACTACAGATGAGTCTGACTCAACAATCAAACCTCCAGAACTGCAGATTCCAAAACCAAAGATAGATCAAACACGTACTCCCTCAGAGATACGTAAAACACAATGAATTCCAGTTATCCAAACTGACAATTCAATTCAGAAGACCAAATACTTATCCAAATCAGAACACAGACGAGATCCAAACACAACTCTACTTCACAACATCAGTAGATTCCAAACTTACTTCTCCCATCCAGAGATACACTCCAAACTGCTTTCGCTGCTCAACTCTGATCTGAAGTAGAACACAAGCACAGACTGGACAACTCATTTCTAGAAATAAGGTTCACTGATCCATAAAAGAAAACTCAGATACTCCAGCAAAACTTGAGCTGCTTCACCAAACTCTATCTCTAGGAAAACATCCTTCCACTAGACTGTACTACCGGTACTACTCCTGGAATCCAGTCGATAAGAAAACTCAACCTTCAGATGCGGACAAACTTCTGACTTCTCTGAAGACATCCAGAAAATCTCTGACAACCCAAGAGAACACTCAGACAATCGCAAGTCACTTTTGCGATCAACCCATCCTAATTCCAAAGAAAACTGTCCTCTCTTTACTAATTAGAACAGCTTACACTTATTTATCCAATTTATCGAAGAAATGGATCCACTCTGCTGCTTCTGAACTTCACTTCCAGAAAAACTGCTCAGCCAGAAAACTTCCTGGCAATGCACAGAATACTCCGAGCTGCACTACTGCCACAGGTGCCAAAGACTTCTCAATCCAAAGCTTCTCGAGAAACTCGATTCCCAAACAGAATCACCATGGTGAACTCAGCCACAACACCGAAACAGACACACTTCATTAACTTGTTCCAAAGAAAACATCTTCGGGAACATCCATAGTCACTGCATCTCATCACACAACTACTATTACCTGAGATACCATCACTCGCTTCTGTTCTCCGACAGATCCAACTCTACCCATCCAAACTTCAAAGATGAACTCCGAACCTTAACAGGTTTTCTTCAGAGATCGATGAAATCCTCACAATTGCAAAGTTCACTCGAGACGGTATTAGGTCTACAGTCTCGACAGATACACTTCCAACCTCAACACTCAGACTCCTAATCCTAGATGATAAATTATTATCATCTCAACCAATCATTACAAATACCATATACATTTAAAATGATACTTTTTTATATAGAAATTATATTTGGGTAAAATTATTTCATCTACCTTTTTAAAACAATATTGTGTCTGTTGGCCTGGTCCAAGTGTTTAGAGATCCCTATCAATAACGTTAGCTACTCGTATTGACCAGAATCCATATACCACCCAACCGATCAATTAACACAATATAAAATCATTTTATATAACTAACAAATACGCGCTCTCGTATATATATATACACTCAAACAGGTTGCTACAGATCCTATCTCTAATGAACAACCCTTCCGAACCTAGGTATTCACTCAACCTAGTGTTCTGATATTCAATTAACCAAAAGCTTAGGCATTCGCTCAACCTATGCTCTGATACCAAATGTGACGACCCGACTTCCTATGCCCAGAAAGTCGCATCATTATGAAGAAAGAAAGGGGTAGAAAATAGAAAAGAAGAGAAGAGAGAAAGAAACAACATTAGAATCTCACACAGCGGAACGAATAAATTATATTAATAACATAAACTGTTACATAGTATACAACACTTATCAGAGTTATACAACATATACATCACATACTAGACAGTTATAAACATCTGTCTAGTTATTACAACTCGATACAATACAAAACACTATCATAGAGATAACACAGCGAAATACTATATCTACGAACGCTGAAGCCTCCTGCTCCATTGCTCCTCCACAATTCGTCAATGCTAACCTGAATCCCTTGGCTACTCGTAAAAATTTGAGTACCCAAGAGTTTATAAAACAGAAATAAACACTTGGGTCAGACATGGGTCTGGTGTGAGTAACAGGTTAAAATTTCTTAACTTTGAAAAACCTTTTAAAAGAAAAGGTATCACGTAAGACTCCCCACAAATAAACATGGGTAAGTTTTTACCTTACGCTAACCAAAACATTTGATAGGAAATTCGATTGTATTATAATAGGTCTAGGGTTTTCAAGTAAATATGAAATAACTGAAATTGTTACATTATTAAATTCCAGCATACTAGCCAACAAAGTGGGTTATACAATCAAGTCCGTTATCACTTATTGGAAGTTGGATTCCATACAATGGCAGGGCTACTGGGGTACCGCCCGTCACAGTACGTGGCCTAGATCACCGTACCGAGGATCACTCCCAATCCCCTGCAACACAAGGTCGGAACATCCCTTACTGGATAATTCCCGCACAAGATACCTCACGGTTGGGATCAGCAACCGCACCACTAAGTCGAAAATAGAAAGGGACATCTAGACAGAGGTAATCTTGTCCTACTTGGGTGCTACCCACTAACCTTGCTGCACCTCCCCTATTTTAGCCATTTCCGGTATATAAACTCTTGGGTACTCAAATTTTTACGAGTAGCCAAGGGATTCAGGTTTAGCTTTGACGAATATTCTGGAGGAGCAATGGAGCAGGAGGCTTCGGCGTTCGTAGATATAGTATTCCGCTGTGTTGATATCTGTGATAGTGTGTGTATTGTATTGAGTTGTAATAACTAGACAGATGTTTATAACTGTCTAGTATGTGATGTGTATCTGTGTAACTCTGATAATTGTTGTATACTATGTAATAGTTTATGTTATTAATATAATTTATTCATTCCGCTGTGAGATCGTTGTTGTTGTTTCTTTCTTTCTTCTCTTCTTTCTCTTTTCTATCCCTTTCTTTCTTCATAATGATGCGACTTTCTGGGCATAGGAAGTCGGGTCGTCACATTTGGTATCAGAGCTGAAATGCTTACATCTCACATTCCAACATAGTTGGGCACAACTAATACGTACGACACTTATTGGAGTTTGGATTCCATACAATGGCAGGGCTACTGGGGTACCGCCCGTCACAGTACATGGCCTAGATCACCGTACCGAGGAGTACGCCCGCTCCCCTGCAACACAAAGCCGGAACCATCCCTTACTGGATAATTCCGAACAAGATAACCCCGTAGTTGGCGCGACCAACCACACACTAAGCCGAAATAAAAGAAAAGGGACCTCTAGACAGGGATCTATCTTGCTCTCAGTGGGTGCTACCCACGAAGCCTTGCTGCACCTCCCCTGTTTTAGCCATTCCCGGTTGATGAGGCTTGAGGTTACGATTACCTTTAATCAGAACATATCACTTAGAATGCTCATCGTCCATCTGACGATGTTCTGAAAGCATTCAATCCATACAAGTTCGTTTCGGGTTCGAACGAAACCGAAGGCATTATTTCGTTACACTCGTTTTGGAATCACCCTCAGAGTTAACGACAATAACCCTTGCACTCTGAAACTTCATCTTCACTTGAGATTCACGACCTATCGTTAATTTGGTTAACACTTAATTAATATTTAATTACTTATTAATTAATTCCTAACCATTAATTAATACTCTAATTTATAATTCCTAACTACAAATTAATCATCCCTAATTAATTTATCTTAATCATAAATAAATTAGTTTAAACCTTTAATTATTTATTAAATTAATCCAAATGATTAACTGAAGTAATTAAAGGTTAATTACTATAAGTGGAGATTTAATAGATAATTAATTTAATTTGATTAGTTAATCATTTGGATTAATTTAATAAATAATTAAAGGTTTAAACTAATTTATTTATGATTAAGATAAATTAATTAGGGATGATTAATTTGTAGTTAGGAATTATAAATTAGAGTATTAATTAATGGTTAGGAATTAATTAATAAGTAATTAAATATTTTAAACTTAAACCCATATGGAAACTTGATTTAAAACTTAGTTTAAATCCTGCCTTTAAATTTTAAAACTCATTTTAAATTTTTAAAACACTGTCAGGTTTTTAAAACTGAACATTACAACTTAGTTATTAATTACTCAATTAAATTAATTACATTAAGTAATTAATCTTTAATTAAACAACATTTATTAATCACTTTTGATTAATCTTCCATCAGTAATTAACTACCCTTAATTACTTTCATTAACTAAATTAATTACTCCTTAATTAATTCCTTAATTAATCTCTTGATTAATTATTCAAAGTAATTAACTCAAATTACTTCTATTAATAAAATCATTATTCAACTAATTACTTCCAGTAATAATCTTATTATTTACTTCTCAAAATAAACTTACCTTAATAATTACATTAAGTAATTATTATCAAATCATCTCTTGATTATTATAAATTAATTAAACTTAATTAATTAACTTAAATAAATCAAATTAACTTCATTTAATTACAATAAGTAATTAATTCTTAATTACTTCCATTAAGTAATTCATTTAAACAAATTCTATAATTGATTATCTTCAAATTAATTAACCTAATTAACTATTAAATTAATCCTATAAATTAATTATTTAATAATCCATAGTTAATGACTTCATTAACTATTATTTAATTACTTTCCTTAAGTAATTAACTTATATTAATATTATTAATTCTAAATTATAAATTAATAATAGTTGATTAAAGATTAATTACTTAAAGAAAGTAATTAATAATTACTAAGGGATCGGGTTTGCTACATTACAGCATGATAGGGGGTTCTCGCTTCGCGGTTTGGTGGCGAACGGGAGACTCTTACCCCTACATGTCCCATTGAGGGGTTGGTTGCGAGTCGAGAGGCTGGCCGTAAAAGCAAATTCGAGGTATCACTGTGTGCCACGGTGGGTCTGGGATGGTTGCAAAGCCTACCGGTCGCCACTGCCTCGGGTCGTTACAGAAACTCAAAATTTTCTAAAGCATTTTGGCACAATCCTCTAGCCTCCATCATCACAGCGTCATCTTTGGAATTATTTGCAATATCAATCAAAGCATCTCTTAGCCCCAATGATTGAAATCTTATTGCTTTAACACTTTCAATATGACTTTCCCAACGAGTTGCGGATAACAGTTTTGGAGTCAAACCTTTCACATGAGTTCGAAGTATTTCCCATCGATGAGTTGAACCGGAAACTAAAGTATAAATCTTTTGCACATATGCAAACAAGTTTCTGGCTTTCACACATGATTTGGCCATATCACATAAAGTAAGATTTAGACTATGGCATCCACATGAAATGTAGAAGGCTCTAGGATTTACATCAAGTACTAGATTTGAGTCTTTTGGGTACTTTGGGATTATATTCCACGCCGAAGATTTATGCTTGTGGGATAGGGTGAATATAGCAGACTAGCGGATCTGGTGGTCGACAATCGTTTGAACTTGGTAAAGGTTGTCGCGGCACTAAGGGAACCCTTAGCATCTTATTTTGGGTAATTCCATGTTAGCCAACTCTCTGCACAAAAGAATCACATCTAAGCGAACTAGACGGGAACTCGGTAGCTCCTCTGGGCAAGGGGACCCACAGGTACATCAACTAGTAGGTATGAGAGGATTAATGTCGGATCCCCAAGAAAAAAGATTGATTTACCCATTCAAAGCAATTTACGTGAAGGACTTTCTTTGATAGAATATATAATTTCCTGCTATGGAGCTCGAAAATCCTACCCATCATCAAAGCAAGCCCAAGCCCATGCAAGAAGGACCTCATTGTCATGGAAGCCTTTCGCTCCACACCTCAATATAGTCTATGAGAACGCTGACCAACTCTCGAACCCTAGCTCTCGCCTTCTTCCGGATTTGCTCCTAAATTCCAGCTATGATCGACCTTTCGAATGAATGAAGTTCAAAGCTAAGGTCTTTGGTTGCCCAATTAGTGTACTGGGCCAATCATTCTTCTATGTACGATAGTCATAAAGCAGGGGACAGATCCAAACTATTCTTACAAGCTAATCCGCAAGGGCCAGCTGTAACTTTTTTTGCACCCCTTGATGTTTACCTATAGCAAATTAAATAAAATAGTTAATACAATAATAATCAAGAGTTTAAAATCAAGTTTAACATTATCTTATTTAATTCAATAATGTACCTTTCATATTTGAACCATTATCATACCTTTGTCCTCTCATCATTAATATCTAGTTGAAGATCATGCAAAACTTTTTCAAGTTCTTTAAAAAGGCCAATTCCAGATGTATCGTCGACGATTATGAATCGAAGAAAATATTCTTCCACCTTGATATCAATTGCATCCTCAACATTCACACATCTTATAATAATGGACATTTGCTCCTTATGACTCAAATCCAGAGTGCAATCAAGGATGATGGAAAAATATTTTGCTTTCTTTGTTTTTGCAAGCATCGTTACTTTGTTCTTGTTGGCAACAAACTTATCAATTCATTTTGAATTTTGTGGCTAAGATAATGATTATTTATTTCATTGTTTACCACACGTCTAAGATGATCTTCCATAATTGGATCAAATTCGGCCACAAATTCTATAAGTTGGCAAAAAAGACCATTGTTTTTCTCATAAGTCTTCTCATTTGATCCACAAAATGGCAAGTTATTTCTAGAAAGAGTTTTGACTACACCAATTATATGTACAAACACTTTTTTCCACCATTGTCTCTCTTTATCAATTTGAGCTTCCATTGCTTTATCAATCGTTTTCTTTTGTTGAAGCCCCATGTGCAAGTCAATCCATTTTATAAGATTTGCATTGTGCGATGGATTACCTTCATGTTCTTTTAGCTTCTTAGATAAATTATGCCAATCACTACATCCTTCATCGGCCAATTGTGATACCTTTCATGTGCGCTTAAAAAGCTTACAATAAAAACAATAAAATTTATTGCATTCATTTGAATGCACAAGCCATTTTCTTTCATGCTCTTCTTTACGTAGATAACCGCCAATGTAATGTGTAAAAGTATCTACCATCAATGTTGCTTTTCAGAAATGTATCATTTTCTTTTATAATCTTAATTGGACCACGTTGAATTAGCATTATTCTTTTAGTACCACTAATTATTCCCCACAATCTCGGATCATAATTGATATCAACATTCTTTTCAAGATCAATTGTACTTAAGACATTAGCGTCTTCATCATTAGAATGACCAATAACATTTTCATTATACTCATCCACCATAACTTCTACAATATGTTGATTATCAATTTCTACTTCAACATTTTCATCCATTGACTCTTCGTTTATAGACACCCAACTGGTTTCTTCAATTTGACTTGATGTTTGAGATTTTAAATTTTTGGCTTGAAATAAAATTGATATTGAGCTAGCTAATGATCTTGCCTCTTCATCTTTTCGTTGTTTTTCTTTCTATTTTGACATCCGGAATTTTGTCTTTGATTCCTATCTCAAACAATTATTATTTAACAATCAAATAATAAGTAGCTAATTGATATGGTTTAAGTAGCTATTTGATGTAATCAAATATGGACATCATCAAATTGGGGCAAATCAAATTGGGGAAAAATCAGTAAAGTAATTATCAGTAAATTAATTGTCAACACACTTCACCCTAAATTAATTATCAGTAAATTAATTGTCAGCCCACGTTACTTACCCTAAACTATTAACCCTAAATTAGCAATCCAACCCTAAATTAATTAGCTAAATAAATTACTAACCTTAAGATAAAAATCAATTACTGACTTACATTGCCATACGCAGCTGGAATGGAGCAGGCGGAGCCATGGAGGAGGGGCAGTAGCAGAGACTCAGACGAGCAACAGTAAAAGAGGGGCTGGAGCACGGCACAGGCGGAGGCGGAGGCTGGAGCGCGTGCGGCACAGGCGGGCGCGGCACAGGCTGGAGCAGTTTTTTTTTCTTTTCTTTCCATGAGCTAAAAGAAGCAGAAATGATTTTTTTTTCGTTGCCCCCTTTATTTTGTTGCCCTAGGCAATGGCCTATGTTACCTACGTGATGGGCCAGGCCTGCTCGTAGCACACAACTTAAGCCGGGGTTTAAATAATTGGAGTACAACTCAGTTGTGTATTTTTTTTCATTAGTAGGGGAAAGAATAGACCAATAGTAGTAAAGAGTCGGATTTTAGGTATATATATTACTGTAATAGAAATCATTTTCATGAATCAATAGTGAAGGATTCCATCTCATAGCATATGACCTGGCTTGTACCAAATTGAATGAAGTACGTAGTACTTTTTTAGGACGTTTAACACTAGGAAATGAAATACAGATTTTAGGCTTCCAAGGATATTCAAGACATGAGAAAATTAGTTGCCTCCTATAGTTTTTGTAAAATTCATAACAATCTATTAAGTTGTGAAGAAATTTGATTTCGCTTAGCATGCTCAAAATACAAAATAACTTCTCATAATAAGAGTTGAATAAAGAACAATGATCTGATTGTTCATGAATATAAAGTTAAATTGTAAAGAGTCAAAGCTTATAGCAATAATCATGATAGTAATAAGTATAATTTAATCACAATCAAAGAACTAAAAGTATTTTAGCAATATCATATTTGACAAACTGAAACTATTTGCACCTAGTACACTTAGCTGAACCATTTTGTCCAAGTGCAAATTTGAAATTAGGCTCGATTTTAAACCGAGCACAAATTTGAATTTGACCGTAATTTCAAAAATAAAAAATAACAATATAATTTTGCAACTGGATCAATATTGAGTACTTCTATCAAATCCATTACATCTAATTACATCTCATCACTATAGTGGTAAAATTGGTAATCAGCTCAAAAACCAATAAAATGAAGAAAAATAGTATAAATATATATATATATATACCAATAAGAATTGAAAAACAAGGTTAAGCAACAGACGATGATATAGACTTCTTCATCACGATTGTCAATTGTGTCCCTTGATCTAAATTAGGGTCCAAGAAATACACTGACAAAACAATTGGAAAAGGAGGTTAGAAGATTTTGGTGGAGGGTGAAAAATGTGGAAATGAGAGAGATAATAAATGTAACATCCCTAATTTTTGATAACATTATTCTGAAGATATAATTACATAAATTAAATAGAATAACGATGATAAGGAGATTGAAATTTGATTAAAATATTTATAGGGCCATGCTTATTAATAAAATTAATGGGCTTAAAAATTTGTTTATGAGATAATTAACTTACATAAGGCCTTATTAGTAAAAATAGCCACACTTTATATTCATGGTTATACACTTGCCTTTGTATTTTCATGATCATTTTATTTCTCAAATCAAAACAAACGCAAGAACCCTAATAGAGCCGGCCATTAACAAAGGAAAAGAGGAAATTTTCAATCAAAAGATAAGATCAAAGCTAGAAAGGATTAAGCTACAACAAATCTCAATATCCTTATCAACTCTAAGGTGAATAATAATCATCTACCATCTCTATTTTATTCTACGGTTATATGGTTTCGAATTTATGATAAAATGGATGATGATATGCTTGAGTTATATTATGATAATTTGTTTTAATTCATAAGCACATGAAATTGTACATTTTAGTATAAAACCGAGAATATATAATTTCAGATTTCCATGGAAAAAATTTATGTCAAGCAAAACATGATTTTGAAGATGGGTTTTAATTTTCAGAATTTTCCAAGCTATGAAAATTTTATTATGAATTTTTGATGAAAGATATGATATAATTGGGTTTAAAATTTATTTCCGGAATTTCAGGAAGAAATTGGGTCTAAAATTTTAGTATGTTTGACTACATGATGAAATCAATTTTCTATGATTTTTGGGGATTTTTCCCAACTGATTTATTTGGGGAAATAAATTATTTTAAAAGAATGGCTTTTCTGCAAAATGTCGGTTTTGTTATATGGAAAGGTTTTAACGTTAAATTCCTTTAATTTGGATCTGAATTAATGCGGCAGTTTTAAAGGTAAAGTATTTGAAAAGTTTTTATGACAACCAATCAATAGTTTACAAATAGGCAAGTTGTTAGAAAGTGATTACTACAAGTTGCTATAATTCAGCCTTTAAACTAGAAAAAGGTGTTCATCCCCTATTAGTAAGGACCTTATGACTCCTTTGATTCCGCCTCATCCCAGTCGAGACCAACATAGTCGAAACCCATGTAGTCGAAACCAATACACAAGATATCACTTAGATGGTATGCAGTGAATTGAAAGGAAGGCGAAAGCCATGGTGTCGAAAGGGTAGCTTCCGTTGGGGTCGAAACCCTGCTTTGTTTTCAAAAGTTAAAGTCTTGCCTAGTTTTACCTAAAGCTTTCGACACAGTCGCAAGCTATGTTTTTGAAAAGGTTTATAATTAGCTTTCGAAGAAAGTTGTCATACGGTGTTAAAGTATTTGCTTTCGAAGGAGTAACGTTTTCCTTTAAATAATTGCTTTCGAAAGGGTAGGTTTTGTCCCAGTCGAAACCAAGCCGCTAATCCCCTTTTCGACTGCATTGAATTCATTTATGTTGTCGAAGGGGTTCCTTCTATTTTACTTAAGCCTTTTTCCTGAATGCTTTCGAAGGGGTTGAGGGTTTTGAAAGTGATGGAGTCGAAAGGGGGTTTCGACTCTGTCTTTTGAAGTTTTAATTTTTAAAGCCTTTTTGCTTTCGACTAGGATGGTTCCGACACCATCAATTTTTTCTTAAACTAATTTTTTATTGGTTTCGAAAGAGATACTTTAGCATATAACTATTTTGACCCAAATGATGTTTTAAGAGTAAACCCAATGCTTTCGAAAGGGGTACTTTCATTTGTTTCGAAAGTCTATATTTTAAAAAGATGATTTGATACCACCGAAAGGTATAATAGGTTCCAAAAGAGAAGGTTTTCAAAGGGCTTTGAAAGGTATGTATATAATGTTTTGAAAAGAAGTCTTTGCTTTCGAAGGAGGCTATCCAGAGGTTTCGAAAGAGATTTTTTTATGGTTTCAAAACATAAACTCATTCTCAATTTAAAGTAATAACCATGGCATAAGTAAAGATTTTGAAATGTTATTCACATTGGTATTAACCCATAACTGTATTTTGGGAAAAGGGCAGAATAACCAGTTAGGTTGACCTAGTAGTGAATATAACTTAACAGATGTTTAAAATTTTAATTACAGATATTGGCAGGGGCTAATAGGTTTACACTAAGCCCATGAAAACTGTATGATATTGGCGGGGGCCAATAGGTTCATAGTCAGCCCATGAAAACTATGAGTTGATACTGGTAGGGGCCAGTAGGTTTGTGGTTAGCCCATGAAAACTATATCCGGATTAAGATATTGGCAGTCAGCCAATATGTTCCTAGTTAGCCCATGAAAACTAGGATAAGAAATAAGATATTGGAGTTACCAATAGGTTCTTAGTGATCCCATGAAAACTAAGTAATTGGATAGATAGTCCTTAACATTTTAACAGGTTAATAGTAACCCTAGAAACTGTAATTGAGACAGATAATCAGAATGAATGGGGATGGGTAATCCAGAATTGATTTATTTGTTTTGCATATCATCGAAATGTTTAGAAATACTATGTATTAACCATTGTGGATACAGGAGCACAGTATATGGTTTTATAAATGTTTTAGGATACCAATGAGGGGAAAACCCGTTCCGCTAAGCGGCGTGGTCTCACTAGATATCTAAAATGGTTTGAGATGGTAAATTAATATTCATACCAGGATTTATGTCTGACTTGAAAATTTTGTTTTCCCCTTAAACTCTCGAGTACTTAATTGATTTTGAGTAAGTTGAGAATTAAGGTTTCCAGGTGTTCTTTTAGACGAATAAAGCTTCCGAGGACGTGCAGGAGGCAAGATTGTTATTAGAGATATTTTATTTCCGCTGTGTGTTTTGTTTGAAAAGGCAAATTGTTTTCTTGCCTATTTATATACTCTAATCTACCAAGGGGGCATCTTCATATGTCGCTCTTGGTGTATTTTGAAATAATTATATTTTATCTGAACATGGTCTGCGAATTTGGATTATTTAATCAATTTGGAATATTTTGAAATGGAATTTGGAATTTGTTTCGCTTTTTAATTTTTTTCCATATTCTTGTGTTTTTGTGTATCAATGTATCAAATATCGCCGTGTTTGGTCGCCGATGATTAATAACTATGGATGACTACAACATCCGTAGCCGTTAGTTTTAGGCCTCCAAATAGGAGGATGTTACAATAGGTCTAGAAGCAAAAGATGAAATATGGCATGTGGAAATTAGAAATGGTTAATGAATTACGCAGTGACGCAAGTAATGTGAGGAGATCGTTGTAGATCGTGTGAATAAATCATTATTTGTGTATAAATCGGAGCCACTTAATATATATGCCTTAAATTTCAGCCTCTCTTTGTCTTTCATAACTAACCAAGCTATTTTATTATATATAAATATATACATATGCATACATACATACATATACATACATAGATATACATACATATTAGAAAATGGTATAAATAGGGAAATCTCGTAAAAATATTTAACTAATGAAAATGGAAGAAAATTAGGATTGGAAGTTTAAAATAAAAATTAGGAAATTGAAATAGCAACTATAAATAAATAAAGCTTCAAACCAAAAAAAATTAGGATTTTAGGAAAAATAAATTTTGGCAAGTGAAGGACTGAGAAGGGTTGTTACGAAATTCACGGTTCATTATCCCTATGCCTTAAGAGCTAAAATTTATATATGTGCTTGTGTGTTGTTTGTTGTTTTAAAATAAAATAAAATATTTTCAAAATTTAATATTAACTATGTTATAGGCTATGGTCAATCGTATTGCATTAGCTCATTTATTGAGTTTTGATTACGTTAAGCTGTGGTTTGATTTATTTTAAGAGTATAAAGGTAAATGTCTTTGGAAAATGGTGTTAAAGTATAATTTTTAAATTTAAAATTTTCTAACTTTTTAGAAATTTAACTAGAATTTAATTTTTAAAATTTTGAACAGAAAATGATAATTTTCAAATGCCACATTGTAATGACCCTAAACTTAAATTAAAAAAATAAATTAATTAAAGGCTGGGGCAGTCCAAATAAGAGAAGTAAGGGGAAATGAATAAATGGAAAAGCGGTATGAGGGTCCAAGCCCAAATTATTGTAGGACAATAAAAATTACTCTTTCGATTCATTCATTTCACCCTACTCAAAGTAAAATAGAAGCTAGAGAGAAACTTTAATGGTGGCGGCTTAAAAAGGTCGAATAGAAAGAAGATAAGGAAACACGAGCTAAAGGGGATTAAGAGGACTAAAGCTATACATCTTAATGATCTAAGTGAGTAATACTTAACCTATCTACACTGATCTCTAATATATGGTCCGGTTCAAATTTGTATGTTTTTTGGTATGATGGGATTTGTATGGATTTTTATTAATGAATATAAAGGTTTAATAAATGTTTTAGGGAAGGATGGATAAATATGGGATGTTTTGACGTATTCCCCCTACTTTAATGATTTTGAAAGTTGATGGAAATTTTGTATCATGGTCTAATCATGGTTTTAGAGATGGGTTTTTAGTTTGAGAAGTTTCTTAAGCTCATATAATTTTATTTGACTATTGAAGGAGCATAACTAGAAAATAAATTAGGAAAACACCCTTAAAAGTCCAAATAATTTTTTTTGTTAGAACAGTGTTCACAAATTTTCTTGGAATCTCTCAGAATTTTCTATAAGGAAAAATAAACTAAAATGGCTAAGTACTACGTTGGGTTAAGGGGGGACTACGAGGGTATAGAAAAAAATAAATTTACATGGAAAAATATATTAATGGGTGTTGGGAAAAAGAGAAACCAGATCCAAATCATTGGTTTAAAAGAAAGAAAAAGGACACTTCAAATAACAGGAAGCAGAATAGGGATGAATGAGATAAATTCACAGGTAAAAACGTTGTCAGACAAATCAGACATTGCCTTTGGAGCTGAGGCAAGGGCCTAACAAGTTGTAAAGGAGTTGCGCATATGGGGGAAATAGTATAGATTAGCCAAAGGGATCGGGAGCTTTTTTTAGGGGAGAGCAAGTCTTTGCAGAAAACATTTATGCGTCGCTATTTGAAAGGACACGCTAGTAAAGAGTTAACTGCACACCTAGGTTGGAGCAGGGAAGTACTGCACCAAGGGAGGGTGAGAATGAGACCAAATGAAGTGGCAATTCGGTAGGATTCATGGTAGGTCTAGGGATACTAAAGGAGAAAAATTCTATGCTAGAGGTAAGGATGGAAGGGTTATTGATGCCAGGGTGGGGATGTTCTCTCGAATGCACAACTGGGGAAGGTGAGTAGAGGCATTCAACTTCCAGAGAGTGTGGTGGAAATTAAGCAAATGTTTAAGGACTACGGATGGCTATTATACAGTAGTCTAGAGTCTAAGTAAATAAATAGGGACTGCGGTTGGTTGTTTCATAGTGGTCCAAAACTTAAGAAATACAGAAGGACTATATGTGGTTGTTTCTTTGTGGTTCAGGGTGTAGCTAATAAATAGTTGAATATTGTATGTGGCTGGGACTGCACAGTTTGAACTAATGAATGAATCTAAAAGAACACTTTAGGGGCTGAATCTATGCAGTCTAAAATCTAGAGAAAAAATTGAAAAAATGGTACTGCAGAGGGGGCTAATTCCAAGTAGTATCGGTTAAAAGACAAACCTATACGGGAAGTCAGGTGGAGACTGCGCCAGGGTCATAGTAGCAGATAGGAACATTAGATTAAAGAATAATCTACAACGAGAACTAAGTGGGGACTGTGCCGGGGGCACAACAGTAATTAGGGACTGCATAAGAATGTACAAGGGACATTAGTCAATAAGAACTACTTGCACAGTATCTATGGTTGTTTCACTTATGATGTGTGAATAGTGAAGGGAAAACCCAATCTGTGCAGTACGGTTTGCTCTCATTATATGGTTATTCTGGGATAAGTATTATTCACATCAGACTCTATGCCTGACCCGTGTTTTTATTATTATTTTCTCCATAAACTCATGGGTGCTCATTTGAGTAGACTGAGTTTATAGGATTAGACTAGTATAAAATAAGGACTGTAGTACAAGGATCGAAGACGGAACATGATGCTTGGTAGCTAGTAAAGATTTTTTTTCGTTGTATTAAGGAGAGCGGGCCATTTCATTATGCATTGACCTGACTCTTTCTATGTCAGACCCCTACGTGGGCACGTTTTTTGGTTTAATTATGACTGAAGTATGTGTAAAGAATGTTAAAGAAAACTTTTGATGTAATGGAAATATTTAGCTGCTCTTTTTTCCTTTATCTCTGTTAATTAATAAACTAAACTCACTTTCATCGTTGAAAGATAATTTCGGTGATGGCTGCCACTTCATCGACATTCACCTTCGAGCCTCAAGTGAGGGATGTTATAGTTTGGTCTCAGAGAACAGATTAGGGACATTTAAGTAAAATAGAGCTTGATAAATAGGAGCAACATTTAAAATAAAATGAACACCCTGGGGAAGGGATGTGCTAATATATATATATATATATATAACGTACTTGTATGTTGCTATACAGATATATAGGAATATGTATCTATCCTTATATTATTATTCACTCCTTATCTATTCATTTCTGATGAAGACTTGCTTAATAGAAAAGCAAGAAGGGTTGGAAAAGTGGATGAGTTATAATAGGAGAAGAAGGTGTAAGAAGTGAACCCGAAAGTACGCAGACTAATGGAGAGAATAAGGGAGAAATCCCAAGAGGGGTAGGAGAGGAAGCTGCACAGTCATAAAATGGGGTAGGCATGGATGTAAATGTCTTATTTAGATAGTTTATAGCTCAAATGATGAGGGAAGACCGGAGGTAGTTCAGCCGAGACCGATGGCGGTGAGAGAGGATTTCCCAAGGATGAATAAAGATTATAGAAAGCTAGGAGGAAATACATTTATAGGAAAGGAGCCTGCACTAGAAGTGTTAAATTGGTTAAGAAGTTGTGAGCACATAATTTGAGACTTAGGATTGAATGACGCACAGAAGAGAAGATTGGCATCAAGACAGATGTAGGAAGATGCACGGGACTGGTGGGAGATAGTAGTTGTTGAGACCCTAGAGGAGGAGATCACCCGGGAGCAGTTAAAAGAGAGATTTGAAGCATAGTTTATATTAGAATCTCAACATAATGTGCTGTTGAGAGATTTTATTGATCTAAAGCATGGTGATCTTACTATAGAGGGGTATATCCCAAAGTTTAACTCATTGGCTAAGCATGGAAGGGAGATCATCAACACTTTGATGAAGAAGAATGAGAAGTTTATCATGGGCTTGAGCAAGGTCTTGATCATAAGGCGATGGTTTATCTAGCATCTCCATTTGAGTTTTTTTTACAAAACTAGAAGGTATGATGGGATGCACCAGGACCAGAGGTTGATGGAAGTGAGACCCAAGGTAGGGCAAATTAAGAAGTTTACTCCACACACCAAAGGCAGGAAGGGAGAGCCAAAAGGAAAAGGTGGAGCAGTTGCTACTGTAGAGGTTGCTTGTTATAACTGCGGACAAAAGGGACATTGTGAAACAAAATGTCCACAGCCAAAGAACCTCATGAAGGTGAAGTGCTTCAAGTGCAATAAGATGGGAGATTTGAAGGACTGCCCAGAGCTTAAATCATAGGTTTATGCTTTGGAGGGAAAAAGAAAGGACCATCTGCTGAAGAAAGAGGCAAGTGGAAAGTTCTGGAAGATATTGCTTTGATTTCTGGTATTTCGATTAGAGTACTGTTTGATATTGGACCTACACATTCATTTATAGTTAAAGAGTTGGTTGATAGACTTGGGTTAGGAGTCACCTATTTAGTCACTATGCATATAGCAAATCTGATGGGTAGGTATGCCACTCTCAAATTGAGATGCACTGACCTAGATATTGAGTTAGGTAGGTGCAAGTTTCCTTGTGATCTCTACGTGTTTGACTTCATATGCTTCAGAGTTATTCTAGGGATGGATTGGTTGGAGCAGTATAGTGCAAGGGTGCACTATGCGGAGAGGATAATTACTCTAAGTAATCCAGACCGCTGAGATAGAGTGTATGTGGTCTTAGAGGAATGTAGGACAGGGTGCAGGAGCATTTTATATGTTTTGACTTTGGGAGAAGAAGATCTTGGAGAAGTATGTGTAGTAAAGAAGTTTCGAGATGTGTTTGAACCAATTTCGGGGTTGCCACCGCCGAGAACGGTGGATTTTCAAATAGATTTACTATCGAGGACCAAACCGTCTAGTCGACCCCCAAGTAGAATGCCTCTAAAGGAGATGGAGGAGTTGAGGAAGCAATGGCAGAGTTAGAAGGAAAGAGCTTCATAAGCAAAGTAGTTCACCTTAGAGAGCAACAGCAGTATTTTTAAGGAAGTCTGATGGGTCATTAAGATTGTGCATTAACTATCGAAAGATGAATGAAAGGACGATGAAGAATAGGTATCCTTTGTTGACGATTGATGATCTGTTTTATCAGTTAAGTAAAGCTAAGGTGTTTTCATGGTTGGACTCGGCTACAGGGTTCCATTAGTTGAGAGTTACGTAGGAAAACATTCCTTTGACTCCATTCAGAACAAGGTACGGTTCGTATGAGTGGTTGGTTATGCCATTTGGGCTGATCAATGCGCCTGCATTCTTTATGTACTTGATGAACAAGATCTTTCAAAATAATTTGGATAGGTATGCGTTGGTGTTCATAGATGACATCTTGGAGTATTCTAAGGATGAGGAGGAACACGTAGTTCACCTAAGGCTTGTGCTGGAGACGTTGAAACATCGTAAGTTAAAGGCGAAATTTTCTAAGTGTCATTTTTCTAAGAGGGAAGTGAAGTTCCTAGGCCATGTGATTTCGGAAGGAGGGTTAGTTGTAGATCCCTTGAAGATGGAGGCAGTAAATGGGTGGAAGAGACCTGAGACTGTAACCGAGCTGCGAAATTTCTTAGGATTGGATGGCTATTATAGGAGATCCATTAAAGAATTCTCCTGTATCGCTACGCCAATGATAAGGCTGACCAGTAAGGGTGAGCAGTTTGTTTGGGTGCACGAGTGTGAGAAGGCTTCCAGGAACTGAAGTATAGATTCATGAATGCACCTACGTTAATGAGACTTGAAGGGAATGATGGTATGACTGTGTATATTGGTATGTTAGGTTTGGGGTTAGGTGTAGTATTGATGTAGAAGGGTAGAGTAATTGCTTATGCATCTAGGCGGTTATGACCCCATGAAGTTCGGTATCCAACGCATGATTTGGAGTTGAAAGCAGTTGTCTTCGCATTGAGGATTTGGAGACACTATGTCTTAGGGGAAAGATTTGAGTTGACTACAAGTCCTTGAGATACTTGTTCTCTCAGAAAGAGTAGAACATGAGGCAGTGTAGGTGGTTAGAGTTTCTAGCATCATATGATTTTAGGATAGAGTATACCCCAGGAAAAGGCAATAAAGTAGCTGATGCCTTGAGCCGGAAATAGCAAAACTGTGTTTTGGCAATAATAAAGGAGTGGACTATTTTCGAAATGTTGTCTACGTGTGATGTGTATTTTTGGTCCGGTTCAGGTTCGAGCAATAGTTCCAAGATATTATCATGACTGGAAGTAAGTCCTGCGCTAATAGAAATAATTGCTAAACTATAGAAAGAAGACAATTTTTGCACGGACACTGTAAAGAACTGGGACTCAAAAGTCAGAGCAGTAGAATTGAAGGGATTCGGTGTTGATGAAGAAGTCATATTATGGAAGAATAGTAGGTTGTATGTTCCAAGTGTAGAAGGACCGGGGAAGGAAGTATTGAATGAATGTCATCGTTCAAAGTTTACCATACACCCTGGAGGTACAAAGATGTACCGATATGAAGAGGAGTTTCTTCTGGTTGGGGATGAAGAGATATGTGGGAGAATATGTAAGAAGATGTCTTACATGCCAGCAAGTGAAGGCAAAACATCAGAAGTCATGTGGGCTTCTGCAGCAGCCTTTAGAAGTTCTAATGTGGAAATGGGATTTGGTATCTATGGACTTCATAGATGGGTTGCCAAGGACAAGGGCAAGGAATGGAGGCATATGGGTCATGGTTGATAGACTAACTAAGAGTGCCCATTTCAATCTAGTAAAGGCTAAGAAGATTGTGCCGAAGTTAACAGAGATATATATAAAGGTAATAGTGAGACTACATGGGGTGCTTAGCTCTATTATTACTGATCGAGATTCGTTGTCTCTAGCGTGTTTTGGTGAAATTTATGGAAGGTACTAGGTAAAGAACCGCGCATAAGTACTGCATACCATCCATAGATAGATGAGCACACTAAGGGATCAACAGGGTCCTGAAAGACTTGCAGAGAGCATGCATTTTAGACTTTGGTGGATCTTGGGAGGATTACTTACATTTGGTAGAGTTCTCATATAATAATAGCTATCAGAGCCGTATTAGGATGGCACCATTCGAGGCGTTGTATGGAAGACCATATAAGTCGCTTGCATGCTAGTTGGAGGCAGGGTATAGGATTGTTTTGGGACCAAATATGGTGAAGGATGCTACTGGGAAAATAGAACTGATCCAAGCTAGAATGAGGGCAGCATAGTCTAGGTAGAAAAGTTATGTCGACACGAGGAGAAAGGAACTGGAGTTTGCAATAGGCAATCAAGTGTTCATGAAGGTTTCTCTGATGAAGGGTGTAATGTGCTTCGAAAAAGAAGGGAAGTTAGCACTTAGAAATGTAGGACCGTTTTCGATCATAGAGAGCATTGGGAAGGTGAGGTGGATCTGCCTAGTGTTTTTGCAGAGACTTATAATGTGTTTCACGTATCATGTTTGCAAAAATGCATTAGGAATCCGGAAGCAATAATTAATCAGAGCGCAGTGGAAGACATGGTCATAAAGCCAGATATGACCTATGTGTGTAGATCGGTTCGAATATTGGATCGGGATGAGAAGCAGCTTTGGAACAAGGTTGTGAAGCTAGTGTGTGTCCACTGGAGCGTAGATCGGGAAGGCTTCACGTGGGAAAAAGAGGATAAGGTTAAGAAGACCTATCTAGAGTTATTTGTTTCAGTGTAGCGTATGAGCTATGTATTGAGTTGTACTACTGTAGACCATATATATGAGTATGAATATTATGGTTATTTTCCGTATTAGTAGAAGGTACTAGTACGTTTTATATGCATGGATTGGGAATTCATTGGTATGCTTAGCATAAGCAGGGGATAGTTGGCAAATCTCTATCATGCCTTAATTGAATTTCGAGGGTGAAATTCCTTTAAGAAGGGAAGATTGTAACAACCCTAAACTTAAATTAAACAAATAAACTAATCAAAAGGCCAGGGTGGCCCAAATAAGAGAAGTAAGGGGAAATTAATTAATAGAAAAGAGGTATGAGGGCCCAAGCCCACATTATTGTAGGACAATAAACATTAGTCTTTCCATTCATTCATTTCACCCTACTCAAAATAAAATAAAAGTTAGAGAGAAACTTTAATGGTGGCGGCTTAAAAATTGGGCAAATAGAAAGAAGATATGGAAAACACAAGCTAAAGTGGATTAAGAGGACTAAAGCTAGACATCTTAGAGATCTAGGTGAGTAATACCTAATCTATTTACACCGATCTCTAATATATGGTTTTGGTTTAGATTTGTATGTTTTTTAGTATGATAGGGTTCATACGGATTTTTATTAATGAATATAAAGGTTTAATAAATGTTTTGGGGAAGGATAGATAAACATAAGATGTTTCAACGTTTTTCCCCTACTTTAATGATTTTGAAAGTTAATGGAAAATTTGTATCATGTTCTATTAGTTTGATAAGTTTCTTAAGGACATATGATTTTATTTGATTTATTGAACGAGCATAACTAGAAAATAAATGAGGAAAACACCCTTAAAATTCTAAATAAAGATTAAGTGTGTTAAAACAAGTGTTCACAAATTTTCTGGGATCTACCAGAATTTTGTATAAGGAAAAATTGACTAAAATATCTATGTATTGCGCTAGGGCAAGTGTGGAACTGTGGGGGCGTAGGAAAAATAATTTTACATGGAAACATATATTAATGGGTGTTGGGAATAAGAGAAACAAGATCCAAATCGTTGGATGAAAAGAAAGAAAAATGACACTGCAAATAACAAAAGTAAAATAGGGGTAAATAAGATAACGACACGTGTAAAGATGTTGTTACAAGTCAGCCTTTGTCTTGTTTAGAGCTGAGGCGAGGACCAAAGAGTTGTAAGGGAACTACGCATACGGTGGAAATGGTAGAGTTTATCCAATGGGATCCAGGAGCTTTCAGGGGATAGCAAGTCTGAGTTGCAAAATTGTAGAAAAAATTACGCGCCGCAATTTGAAAGGATTCACCGGTAAAGAGTGAACTGCGCATTAGGTTAGGGCGGAGAAGTATTGCACCAAGGGAGTGTGAGAATGAGATCGAATGAAGAGGTAATTCGGTAGGAGTCATGGTAGGTCCAGGGATACCTTTGGTGAAAACGACCGCACTAGAGGTAAGTATGGAAGGGTTATTGATGTTGAGGTGGGGACACTCACTTAAATGCACGCATTGGGAAGGTGAGGAGAGACATTCAACTTTCAGAGACTACGGTTGGTGATTCCATGCAGTTTCAAATTAAACAAATGTTTAAGGACTGTGAGTTGTCGTTACACAGTAACCTAGAGTCTAAGAAAATAAATGGGGACTGTGCGTGGTTGTTTCATAGTGGTCCAGAACTTAAGTTAAGAAATATAAAAGGACTACATGTGATTGTTTCTTTGTGGTCCAGGGCTTAGCTAATAAATAGTTAAATACTGTGGGTGGCTAGGACTACGCAGTTTGAACTAATGAATGAATATAAAATAATACTATATGGGACTAAGTCTATGCAGTCTAAATCTAGAGGAAAATTGGAAAAATGGTACTGCAAAGGAGGTCGATTCCAGGCAATATCAGTTAAAAGACAAACCTAAATGGGAAGTCAAGTGGGGAATGCATTGGGGGAGCAGTAGCAGAGAGGAACAATAGATTAAAGAATAGTCTAAAATGAGAACTAAATGGGGATTGTGCTCAGGGCGCAGTAGTAATTGGGGACCACATAAAAATGTATAAGGCGCATTAATGAATAAAAACTACTTGCGCAGTATCTATGGTGTTCACATATGATGTGTGAATAGTGAGAGGAAAATGCAAACTGTGTAGTATGGTTTGGTCTAATTATATGATTGTTTTGGGGTAAGTATTATTCATACCAGACTTTATCTCTAACCCGTGTTTTTATTACTGTTTTCCTCATAAACTCATAGGTGCTTATTTGAGTAAGCTGAGTTTATAGGACTAGGTAGGTATAAAATAAGGACCGCAGTACGAGGATCGAAGACGGAGCAGGAGGCTTGATAGCTAATAAATATTTTGTTTTCCGCTGTATTAAGGAGTGTGGGCCGCTTCAACATATGTTGACCCGACTCTTTCTATGCTATTTTTTAATTATATTTGACCCCTGCTTGGGCATGATTTTGGGTTGCGACTAAAGTATGTGTAAATAATGTTAAAGAAAACTTTTGATGTAATAAAAATATTTAGCTGCTATGTTTACTTGATCTATGTTAGTTAATAAACTGAACTCACTTTCGTCATTGGAAGATAATTCCGGTGATGGCTACAACATCATCGACGTTCATTTTCGAGTCTCACGTGTGGAATGTTACACATATGCTTAGCATAGAAAGAGCTGATGTGTCGGTGAATATGAATTTTACTATTCAGGAAGGGTGGTGGTATACAAAACATAGATAATAACAAGAGAAAAACTACTTTAGTTTTGGACTTTCTATTTCCATACCTCGTTGATAGTAAACAAAACTGGTTTTTAAAAATAATAATTTTTTTAATTTAAAAATAAACCTTCTTATGCAATTTATACTTGGAAATGTTTAAAAATATTTAGGGGCAAAAGAAAAGGTTCCAAATTACAATGGAATTGGTACACAAAAGAAGGGTGGAAATATAAAAAAATTCATCTAAACTCCTCTTCCGGTATAAGGGTATAAATTTATAAAAACTGATTTTTAAAATTTTGGATGTTGTAGATGGACGTTAGGTATTGGATGGTAAGGATTGAATGCAAAGTTGGTTGAACCATACTCTTATTCATAAGAGTGTGATAACTGTTGTGTGAAAAATAAGGATTTTGATTTTTGGAAATCTGAATACATATAGAACTTCCAATATACATAGGTTATTTGCACCATATTTTCAAAATGGTTTTAAAGAATGCATTCATATAGGAGGCACTGATTCAATATTATTCAGCACATATCAAATTTATTGAATACACCGTGCACTTACACATGATCGGCTGCAAAATTGGATGAACACTAATTGGTAGGATAGTTTAGAATGGTTGTGTGTTATGTTACATGATTCAATCCTTGAGAAATTTCGAGGAAGAAATTCTTTTAAGGGGAGAATATAACACCCCGTAAAATAAATAGTAGTTAATTAAAAAGAATTAACAAATAATTATTAATGCCCAGAAATGAAATTTGAACAAACGTGGAATTTGGTTATCAAACTTGCACAGTTTCATTTGTAGCATTTTATGATCAACTTTCATATATAAAATTTTGCAATCGGAGTTCGAACGAAAAAGTTAACAACATTTGAATATTTCGGATCGGAATTAATTCAAAACTAATTAAGGAAATAAATAGTAATAATTCATTAAGGCAAACATCGTTAGTATAAACATTAATTAATATAAAAATTAACAAATAATTTGGTAACAAATATTAATAAATACCAAAATCCACCGTTACGACCGGTCGATCGCGAGTAGTCACCCGCTGTCAACCACCAGCCGATCGGTTGGGTTTGGGCCGGCGTGCTTTGAACCTTGGCCTAAATGGCCCGGATTTAATAAAAACTAATCTAATAGAAAAAATTGATCCGAGTACCTATAATACAGGCTCAGCCCCTAAATTTTCTTCTCATAATTTCTGAACAGAGCAGTAAAGCTCAGCCATTTTTCCTTCCCCACTATTTCTGGAAATTATAAAAGTATTATATATAAACACACACACACACACAGATATGTATATATATTGGAGAAGAATGGAAAAATAGAAAAGAAAAGGTTTTGTACATATTTTGATTGGAAAGGAAAAATGAGTCAAGCAAGAAGAATGAGATTGGATTTGGAGATTTGAAAGCTATAAAGTGAGTGGGAAATTTATACACTTTACGTAATATTAGACTTATACCATGTAGAAACCATTGAATTGTAGGCTTAAATAAATAAACCTAACTTGAATCATTGCCTACATATTAAGTATATTGTTTAATTTGATGAGATACTATATACGTCCTAGATTTGGAATTTAGGGTGGATAATCCCTAAAAAAATTATGAAATAAGTTATTGATAAAATTTTGTAGTTATTCCCAAATTTTGTTATTTGAGTTATAAATTGTTAAAACTTGATAATAATCAGTTGAAGGTGTTTAATATTTGAATTAGGGTTTAAGTTCTATATTTTAGTTCATTGGAGCGTAAAATGCACCTATGTGAATTTCCATAAATTATCCAACCTCATAAATTATATGTATGAAAAGCGAGTTGTTTGAAATAATAAGGAATATGTCCAAAGGAAAGAGATGTGCAAAGTCGGGATATTTTTTGTATCTTGCACTATCTACTACAACAAAAATAAAAATGGTAATTCCTTGTAGTTCCAAACAAAACACAATTCCACTTTTTAGGGAGTTTATGGAAAATTACAGCGGTAAAATTTCCTTCTTGGAGATGATACGTTTACAATGCATTCAAATATAGAAATAAATATTTTATGTAAGTTACGCATAAGTGTATATCCAGAAACCCCTAAATATTGGAATTTAGAATACCATAGGTATAATTCATAATAACCCTATTATCAATTAAATAAATATGGCAAAGTATAAATCAAGAAGTAAATAATAAGCGCTAAAATATAGATAAGGTAATGAATCAAAGAATTAGGGAAGTTAAAGTAGTCAAGTTAATATGGACAGTAACTGAAAGAAGCAGCAAATGGCTCTTATTGGTACAAACAATATAAAAGAGAAGTTCATAAAGTAAATAAGATGAATACTAATAAATAAACTTGGGAGCATAATAATTTGTACAGTGAATTTATATGGCCTCAGTAATATGTTGGCGACGAGTGTGAATTAGTTGGCCTAGCCCAATATTTAGATTTACTATAAATAATTTGGTTTAGTATGGGTTGGGATGCGAGGTCAGACTATTACACAATGGAAGTTTATCCTTCGTACGGGGCTATAAGCGGTTGTGTATATATCCTTATAATATGGGACATCTCCAACTGTAGAAACAGTGGGAATATACGTTCACGTGTAGGTTTGGAAAATACACTAAAGGGGATTCACCTTGGATTTGAAGTATCAAGTGGCAAATTTGACATGGTTCAATTCCAAGCCTGAGGTACTAAGTAATCAGGTGGGCATTTCCTCGTTTGCATTAGGAAAATCTAAA
The DNA here is from genome assembly GCA_030737815.1 of Allium fistulosum. Lineage (NCBI taxonomy): Eukaryota > Viridiplantae > Streptophyta > Magnoliopsida > Asparagales > Amaryllidaceae > Allium > Allium fistulosum. Next base: position 501,326,774 of record CM060901.1, read on the forward strand.
TGGGATGGTGGTGGGAAGTTTGGAGCTATGTCGGCATTGTTGGTACCGATATTTGAGGAGTAGGGCTGGACACTTAGGTCAGGAAAAACGTCGGTCTCGTGCGGTCATTTGCAAAGACTTGGGTTACGCCTGGACAGGCCATACTTCCTACTTGTGGAGGTTCTGTATGCAGTTATCTCAACTTTTTGCAGTTATCTCAACTTTTTGATTTCTTGTTTGTTCGATAGAAGGTAGGCTAGTTAACCCTAGGTAAGTCTTTGAGATGCATTAGGAATACAACTGATTAAATCATAACGTCGTTATTGGGCATAAACAAGAAATTCCTCGGTGTGCATGGACAATTCCATATAGAAACTTTTTGTGGATACCCGACGCGGTGCATTGTTATGGTACTAACAGGAGGTTCCTCTGTGTAAGCAGGAAAATCATCCTAGACACTGTTAGTGGATACCCGCTGTGGTGCATGTTTAGGGCCACTAATGGGGAATCACTCGATGTAGGCGGGCAATTGGGCCTACACATTGATGTATACCCTTCTCCATCAAGTATACTAACATTATACATATATATATACTTACATTTATACCTCAAAGTAGGGTGGATGTATCGTATGTGCATATGGAATCAAATGACTGATCTAAATAATGGACATAACACATAATGAAGATTAACCGGCATAAACTAATATTATGGATAAAGTATGTAATTTACTGCTCACTAGAACGTTGTTCTGATCCCTCTCCGCTTTATAACCTACATGATTGATTTAGAGGTGCATGATAGTAATGCAAGAAGGAAACGGTTGGTGGAAAGGTCTTCTCATTCATTCTCAACATTGACAAGGCAACTAAATATCTAAGGAATAATATTGGTTTCAAAGCAGAAGCCTTAGGTACTATATATGTTTCATTATATTTTACTATTCCATTGTGAGTTCGTATGGATATCTCTCTGATATACTTATGTTTATTTCTACCTACAAACATCAACGATCTGTACCCTAATGGACTTGAATTTTTCAATTTAGTCGAAAAATCGAAAATCCAGCTCATTAAGATGCGGGTTGTTACAAAAGGGCTCGAAAGGGGCGATCTCTCATATACACTATTTTGGATCAACATGGATACGTCATAATACCAGAATACATCTGAAATAGTATGTATCTCGTCTTGACACAAATCAAAATATATGAGTTGCTAAGACTGAATAACACAGTATTAGAGATACATAAGAGAACAAACCCAAACAATTAGAATTAGAGGTGAATAAAAGATAACAATTATATATCATAGCTGATATCTGATACAAGTACAACATAGCATCAAATATAACCAAGTCCCAATACATAAAAATGTCATCACATCATATGAGATATACAATATAAACAAAATGAATATCTGCCATCGTCATTGACTCAATTTCCATGTCGTAGCCCACAAAGCACATATAATCATAATATCAAACCTGTGAAACAACCTCAGTCTTACCCAAGGTTATTAAATACATAATAAAACCTCGGGTTATGTTAGAAACTAGTTTTAGGTGTAACTACGCTCAATACATAACATAATGAGTGTGTTAGGTATAACAATGCTTTTACTATCAAAAATGTCACGCACTCGCTAGAGTAATACCCAACCCATATCTCAAAGAACATACAAGTTTTAACACATATGTCACGACTTCAATTACATGATTCACAGTTGCAACTCTAATCAACTGAGGAATCACTCCTATCCACTTATATGAGTTGCAATCGTTATACTTATTAGTCACATCATATTACAAGTATGCAAGCATAACGAGGTGTACATTTCTTGGTAAATCTCATACGATTTATTAATACTAAGTTACCCCAAGGCTTACGACCATCTGCATTCCCCTTGACCAGTTCAACTAGACTCTTCCCTGACACCAAGATATTACATTCTATTTCATTAATATACCCTTCAATAAGACGTTAAGGGTTTCCCCAGACAATCTATTTGTTGCACAATCTTCTTTCGTCATCATGCCGTTTCCCTTGCTGTGTTATAGTAACCGTCTTGTTTTTCTCGATCACTAGTGCTACTAATCTCTATTTGCACAATTCCTATTCCATGCTTGTGTCCATGTAACAGATCGTTTGGACAACGAAGTGGAGCTGGAGCAGACTGTTCGATCCCCGAATATGTCCTATAGGATGGGTAATGTAACGAACAACATTTTCTACCACTAAATGTTGACACTAATACATTCACTATATTCACATTCCGAGCACCCAAGTATCCGAAAGGTAGAATGTTAAGGTAAAAGAAAAATAAAATGAAACAGAACAAGAAAGAAGAACATAATATCAGAATCCCACATGCGGAGCGATAATATGTAATATCTCGAAAGATCGTTACCCGAAAAGAAAACTTTAATATACATACAACAATTAGAGTAAACTAACCTATATCAGCCTGGACAGTTATGACAGATTGTCCTCAAAAACGTTGATAAATAAAATACAAGAAATGCAGTGGAAAATAAATACGTAAATAGGTCTTGGAGGCCTCTAGCTCGTCTTAAGCTCCAAAGTGTGACACCCCGCACCTCTAGGCACCCCGAAAATCGGACATAACAAGAAGCATGGGTGGTCGGGTGAAATAAAAATCCATAACATAGCACAGAGACTAAGGCAAATAAAAGGATTAAAATATTACAGTGGAAGAAAACTTTCACTAATTATAAATTAATAGCAAAACAGCTTCATTAAAAACAACATTATCCCAAATTTATTTCTGAAACCAAAAGTACCAAGTACTCTCCACCAAAACATAAAACATAACAAGGTTCATAATATAGGTCTCCATATATAGAGTAAAGTACGAAAAAGAGAAACGAAGTACATGAAATAAAAGAAACAAAAGCTGAAGATAACAAGTGCTCCAACGACCCTCCAAGCTGCAAAGAACTGCAACCTAGACCTGCCCTCCTGTGATTTGGGAAAAATAGGAATGGGTCAGACATAAAGTCTGGTGAATGAGAAATAAAATGAAGCAGAAAGAATAAAACAGTTTAATTCCAGGTCTTCCCTGGATATCGTAGAGGGTGAATAATATAATGCAGTAAATCCTTCTTAGATACAGTTCCTAAGAAGCCCAAGTCCGTGGTCACTCTAGGAAAGTCAATCATGCAGCAATATTAAACGTCAATCGGCCCATCGGACATGCTGTCCTTACCTATCCATGTGCTACAGTGTGAAAGTCATGCTCTTCACCCGTGCACTGTGACTAAATGCCTCTTATGTCTGACTGGCGCCGACTCAAACAACCTCACAGGACCCCGAAGTTTCGCTCAGGCTCCGCCAAACTAGACTCCTATCCTTCTCTCTCCTCGGTCACCAACGTGGACTTGCCCCTATCCAAAGTGTCGGTCCTTCGAAAGAGCGCCCGCAGCTAGGTCGGCTGCGCAAAATCCTCCAACGATCTGCCTAAAGAACCCTACGTCGGAGCACACTTGTCATGTTCCGTCCGCGTCGATCTACCTGAAGAAGCCTACAATTGCGGATGCTATCTATCCTACGTACTAGCAACCTACGAAAGGTAACAAACATCCTTGCGAACCTACTTGCCCGCTCCTAGTACATACAGCCAAAACTATATTTTGGTCTTAGCTGCATGAAATACCTATCCAGACCTAAACAAGGTCTGCCTACCAAATCGCTTCCAGATTAATTAATTTTTACCGTTACAGTTTACATAATGTTTATTTCCATTAATCTACTTTAGGCCATTTTTACATCCGATTTGGTTATTTCACAATTTTCTTTTTTTCTTACATAAATGGTATATCGATTTTACGTCCGTTTAGTCTGTATGGTTTGTTTGTAATTTTTATACCATTTTATTACAGATTTACACTAGCCTTTAGGGTCCATTTAATTTACTTTTTTCCCCACCCTAATTTACGTTCTCCTTTTTTGGATTTAATCTGTACAAAATTTTTATCCAATAGCCACAAACCATTTAATTACACAAAATTCCACTTTTGTTCCAAAACCATATTCAAAATTATGTAATTATATCAATCAAAACCACAATTTTATTCAAGTAACATATTCTGAATTTATTCAACTAACCTGTTCTACCATTAGAAATTGAATAAGGATTCTAATTCAATTTGATTAAACCAACCTTGTTTACACCATGAAACGTGAATAACAATTTGTTTGTTCCAAATTTCAACCCAAACATGAATTAGAATTGAGAAGTGGAAGGAGAAGAAGATACAATAATTTACATAAATTTCAATCTTATTTATGCCATAAAACATGAATAGACAATTTATATGTCCCATATTTTAAACAAACATGAATTAGATTTGAGAAGTGGAAGAAGAAGAAGTTGCAATAATTTACATTTATTCTCAATTAATAACATAAATTAATTCATATTAACGTGCCAGAAAAGAACTGAAATTGAACTACTTAATTTTTCTATTTCATATTAATACCCACTCACCTGGCACTTGAGCTTGCATAAATTTGAAAAAAAAGCTTTGCAACCTTTCTCCCTTTGATTCTTCTAAATTTCCCAAATTTCTTGAATATATATATATATATATATAATTTAATTTGGTAGAGATTTTTTTATTTAGTAGAGAAAGGGAGGAAGAATAATACACACTAATTTTACTATAGAATTATGGCGACGACTGAATAAGAGATTAGGTTTAGGTTAGATGGTTTATTTATAGATTGTTTGAGTGAATATAATCCATTAGATTATTTAGATTAAATCTGGTTCTTTCATACACTTAATGGTTATCCATTCTAGCCCATACACATCACTAATTTAGCCATCTCATCCTATTACATCACTAGAGCGAATGAGAAGCCGCCACATGTCAGAAACAACGCTGAAATACGTAGGAAAATCGCTGGAAACGAACTAGCCAAAAAAAACATCGCTCCATATTTTGGGCGACAACAGGACTTGATCCTTGGTCACTAAGGAAGTCAACATGTGCCTTTACCACTGTACCAAATGCGCTTTTAATTTATTTTTAATTATATTTCCCGTAAAATATCGGGGTGTTACACAAAGTGTCCAACTTAATTTGGAAATATACGTGGGGATGACCCACTCTAAGAAAATAACACCTGGATCAATCGTGTAAACTAGTGTGAGAAACTCAAATCATATGGATTTTTATATTTATAAAATCCTTCAAAAATAAAGGTATCTCATAAGACCACGCCGCAAATAAACACGGATGGGTATATACCTTACAATAACCAAATCATTTCTATTAGAAAATTCAGTGCTATATAATAATGTCTAAGGTGTGAAATATAAATAATCAAGTAGCTATGATGCATGTGAGTGTACACCACAAAATAATAGGTATACAATCAAAACCGTTAAGGCGCATTCGCTAATTATGTAGGATTCCACGGAGGTGCCATCGGTACTTCAAGAACGGTCCTCCTACAAAAGGATCAAAGATATCCTTTCGAAGCATCGTACATCCCTAGCTGGTGTATACAGGAAATACAGAGCTGGCTACAACATGAAGCTGAGTGCACCACTCACGCATGTGTAACTATAGGTATCTCTAGGGTAGAGTCACCTGCACCCTTGGGTTAGCTAAACCCCTGGTCTATGCATCCTATCTTTGGTTTTAGTTATATCTACAAGTGAGGCTACGTTCAGTATTCTGGCACATGGGTCGCAACTTGAAAAGATCTCGGAACCACACATGGATTCCCATATCTCAACGGATCTTGTAATCACACAGGGATTGCCACATCTCAATAGATCTCGGAATCATACATGGATTCCCATATTCTAAATAGATTATGAACAACCACATGTGTTCAAGCATCTCAATCAGATCTCGAATCTCCACATAGATTCCAGCATCTCGAATCAGTCACGAACCTCTTTCAAAGCATAGAGCACATATATGGTTTTGGAGTGGTTGCGGTTTCTAGTGATCTCATATAAGTACATTCCCCCGCTTAGCGAGTGCTCCAAAAACAAATTGATAGATTTCCAGTAAACTCAACTCTAGTCTTTTGAAAATAAATAGACAATACATAAGAGTGGAGATCACCTCCTAACCAGGCAAGATCGGATTTCCTTATCATTTGTCCTAGAAGAGCAAAACAAATTTATACATACAATATAATATCATCGAAGATAACTATACCATTTGATTCCCATGTTTCTTCTAGATATTTCTAGAGTTATATTTCATCAATTTCAACGAGAATGATTGCATAAAGGAAACTAAGTCTCGTATGCTTTCTATAAATAAGTAATCACACAATCATGATCGAGACACAAAATCATGATCAAGTCATATAAACGATTTTTAATCCTCTTTTTTATTTAATTAATCCTTTAACCTTTTTTCTTAGTAAAACTCCTTTTTTTCTAATAAAACCTCTCTTATTAATTAAAACTTCACTTATTAATTAAACTTCACTTTTTAATTAAATTTTCACTATTCATTTCTACACATTTCAATATTCTCAAAAGTATCCATATACTTATCTCAACGGTATAAGTTTATTCATAAATCAATAATAGGTTTTACTTGCTTAAAACACAGTCCAAGAGGTTAAAAAAAATGTCACTCAAACATTGTTACCATAAACCCCTTCTCTCCTTTATACTTTAAAACTCATGCTTTTCTATTTTTTTTCCAAAGATTGCATACTTGTTACTATCTTTAAAATTTCATTATTAAAGATCTAAGTATTTCCCAAAATCATTTAACAATATTTTACCACTTTAAAATGTTATTCAATGGTTTAAAAAGAAATGCTATAAAAACATTGTTTACAACAAACCCAAAACACATCACTTAATCATTATCTATAAAACTCTCTTTAAAGATTAAATTACATTCATAAGGATTTAAGACAATTGTTACTCAAACAATTTCATAATAAAACCAAATTATTTCATACTTTAAAAACGATCTTTGAAACTTGCCTCTTAAAGATTTAATTATAATTAAGGGTTCATGACAATTTTCACTCAAACAATGTCACAACAAACCCAAATCCCATTCTCTTATTATTACTTTAAAGTATTTCTCATTAAAGCCATAATCACAATCCTAATCATAGTTACTTATTTCTACATTTAATTTAAAAAATTAATGTGCTTTCGCTTAACTTCACAAGACCATTCATTTTAACACAAGTTTTAAAATCTAAATTTCTCTTACTTTATAAAAGGCTTAACTTGCCTTTTCCAAAACTTGTATGTATTTATTGAAAACCTTTTTTAAATGATATTGTTCTACGTAAGCTTTAAATTACTTTAATAAAGCTTATAACAAATTTTCTAAAACTATGTAAACTTAAAAACACTTTAAAATACTTATAATATGGTTTGAAAATATTTTACTTAAAACATAACTTCAAAATAAATTAATTTATAAATTATATAAAAACCATAAAATCATGTTTTATAATTTAAAACCCTTTACTTTGAAATTCTTAAATAATTAAAAACATATTTAAACTTTAAACTTCTTATTAAAATACCTTAATAACTTTTCACAGAACTCTTTTAAAAAGATTTAGGAAAATATCTAAAGTGAAGCCCTTTTGACTTTTCTAAAAACTAGGATTTTCAACACAACTTTCTTTCACAATTTCAATAACCTTCCCAACCAATTCCTTTAAGTCAAACACACTCAAAACATGTGTATAGAGCAACCTAATGTGTGTGTGTATCCACAATATATCCAGATTTAACCAATTTAACCAGAGTTAAATATGGGAGATTTCAAAGAGCGTTTATAGCGACTATTGCGCTTTAAACATTCACACCAAATTTCCAAATTTATCAAAAAAATATCAAAAATATAAACAAGCCCGGCTATGATACATGTTATAGTGGATTAAAAGAGAGATTATACTAAAAATAATGTTTTCACTTACTTTCAAAAGCAAGAAGGGGTCAAAAGTAATAACTTGCATTGTTATCAATTTTAACTTTATTTTAGAACAACGGTAGATACATCACGACAATATACAGATCAGATGGTGAGTAAACTCTCCCAAGCCTAAATCAATCCAAGACATAGAGGATCTCGCTACAAGTACAATGGTGAAAACGACGTCTCGATCGGACTTCGTAAGCAAAAGTTATGATTTATATAAGAATTTGTATTTAAAACTTAGTTAATTAATGTTAATTAATCACTAATTACCTCCACACCTTCTTCCCTCTTCCCAAATCACACTGTACACACATAAGAACACAACCCAACACATCCATGCACTTACCTCCACCTATCTCACTCTTCGGACGACGAAATTGACTCCAACCTCCTCCGACGAACTCCACTTCCCGTGTGCATCACCCATGACCCAAACAAACCAAGGTAGATTGCACCATAAAAATCATGACCATAGCCAAGCCCATTTACTATTCATGCATTGCTTTCTGCATCGGCCTACTACAGCTTCTCTGACCACCATTAATCAACTCCCCTAGCCTCCACGTGTTCAATGACACCCTCAATCCAACCTCGGTACCTTCCTACTTGTCGTGACCGAAGCTCCACTAGACGACAAGTAGATGTTGCGAATTTCCATAGATGATCGAAGGCTCTGAAACTTTGGAGAAAGGTACTCCTCGACATGAGAAACACCATAATGATCTTTGATTTGCCACATGCCTCTTCCAACACCACCCAATTCGTACCCTAGCTAACCGAAGCTCAATTCGAGCATGGACAACCATCATCGCACCCATCAATATCTGCACTGATTTAAAGCCTTCCTGACCACAATCCCGATGAATCCAAAACCAAGCTCTAACGATTTTTCTAGTTTCAAGGAAAATTAAGGGAAGGTGGCAGCTCTCGTATTGAGGTTATAGGAAAATGAAAAATGAAAGAAAGAGGATAGGTGTGACAGAGAAGTGTAGATGGTATATATAGTAATATATATTATATTTTAACTCCTAAAATTTATCACTACGCATTTCGAGCTTGCACAACCACACGGTGCATCGGATCGTCATGAAATTGTCGGGGTACAACAAATTATTGTTCTGGATCCAATGACACTAGTTTCATCAAAATCCATGGTAGTGCTCCCGAATGATAATTTCATGCGTTAATTCAAAAGAATTATTATTAAAACAGGTTTAATCACTTTAATTATAAATTAAAAGTTTACCATTATCATTTATTATTCAAAATGACTTTAATAAGCTTTCGAAATCATTTTTAATCGTATTAAATCCAAAATTTAAATATTCAAATAATTATGATATTTAAATATAAAGCGTTTAAAATTCTGGGTCATTACAGGTACTAGTATCTTGTAGCTCACCATGTATAGATCACATTATTAATACATTTAATCACATGGCCTCGCTAAAGTCATTACCCCTTATATGTTGTTTGTATCCTACTATCTTTATTAGGTTTTAATGCTCATCTCGTATAGCATATCACATACAAATGTCATGTATACATATAATCAGCTAATAACATCAACTCATACATAAGTAGCTATAACACAACAATTCAACACACTTAGAATAACATAGAATCATATGGGATAATCTTTTATAACTTGGAAATATTAATTAAACAGATTAAGTTTTAATCAACCAAGTTCTGTGCATATGAAACATAGCAATAAAAGGCCAATTTACATATTATTCAAGTCATGACATGAAAACAACGCATGCTTTATACTCGACATAGCCATAGAGCGTTATAATTATTGTCTATAATGGATAAATACTTATTGCTTTACATCAAATACTTTACACACCACATAACAATGGTTATTTAGCACCCAAGGCATGCATTCATACCTATAAAACATGACATGTTAATATCATCATTGCATGGCAATGTCTCATTTAAAGACGGCTATAAAACCGGACATGGCAATTATAAAATCATAATATGGGATTATATAACTTGGAAAAAAAATATAAACTAATCAAATTTTAATAACTAAGTTGTTTTATCAACATACCATACATAGTATATCAAATACGCATTCAACTTGTGGCATTTAAACACTTAACTAATCATTCATATCAAAATAACACACCATCACATAACAATAGCTTGCATTTCATACTTCAAGCATCACATAGTAATATTAACTATACTTACTACGCATAAATCATCAAATGAGTTTCAAAGCATAAATACATATTTTAGTCAACTCACATATAAATGTATTAAGGCTATTATTATGCATCAATTCACATTAATGTAACTCAAAAAGTTTATTCACCTAAATGCACCTAAAGTAAATATAAAATTTGTTAAATATACCTTAAACTTATTTTAAAAATATTTTTGGTCATACCTATTGAAAATATGGCTCAAACTATTTGTAAAAGTTTATCTCGGAATCACACATGGATCCCACATCCTGAATAGATCATGAACAACTACATGTGTTCGAGCATCTCCATATAGATTCCAACATGTTGAACCAATCACGAACCTCTTCCAAGGAATAGAGTACATATATAGTTTTGGAGTGGTTATGGTTTCGAGTCACTTTATATAAGTACACTCACCTGCTTACGGGTGCTCCAAAAACCCGTCGTTGGATTTATGATAAACTCAACTTCGGTTCTATTGGAAATAAATAGACAATACATATGACCGGAGATCATCTCCTAATCGGACAGGGTTGGATTTCCTTATCGTTTGTTTGAGAAGAGCAAACAAATTTATACGTATAGTATAACATTACTGAAGATAACTGCACCATATAATTCTCATGTTTCTTCTAGATATTTCTATAGTTATATTTCATCAATTTCAACGAGAATGATCGCATAAGGGAAACTAAGTCCTATATGCTTTCCATACATAAGTAATTACACAAGCATGATCGACACAAAAGCACGATCAATCCATATAAACGACTTCTAGTCACTTTTTTATTTAATTAATCCTTTAACCTCTTTTATTTAGTAAAACTCCTTTTTATCTAATAAAACTTCTTTATTAATTAAAACTTCACTTATTAACTAAACTTCACTTTTTAGTTAAATCTTCGCTATTCATTTCTACACATTTCAATACTCTCAAAAGTATTTATATACTTATTTCAACGTTATAAGTATATTCACAAATCAATAACAAGTTTTAATTTCTTAAAACACAGTCAGAAAAGTTAAAAATAAATGTCACTAAGACATTGTTACTATAAACCCATTCTCTCCTTTATACTTTAAAACTTATACTTTTCTATCTTTTTCCAAAGGTTCCATACTTGTTATTATCTTTAAAATTTCATAATTAAAGATCTAAGTATTTCCCAAAATTATTGAACAATATTTTACCACTTTAAAATATTATTCATGGGTTTTAAAACAAATGCTGCTAAAATATTGTTTACAACAAACCCAAAACACTTCACTAAATATTTATCTTTAAAACTCTCTTTAAAGATTAAATTACATTTATAAGGGTTTAAGATAATTGTTAGACAAACAATGTCACAAAAAACCCAAATCATTTCATACTTTAAACACTATCTTTAAAACTTGCCTCTCAAATATTTAATTGTACTTAAGGGTTCAAGACAATTGTCACTCAAATAATGTCACAACAAACCCAAATCCCTTTCTCTTATTATTACTTTAAAGTACTCCTTATTAAAGCCATAATTACAATCCTAATTATAATTACTAATTTCTACATTAATTTAAAAAAATTAAAGTACTTTCACTTAACTTCACTAAACCATTCATTTTAACACATGTTAAAATTCCAAATGTTCTTATTTTATAAAAGGCTTAACTCCCTTTTTCCAAAACTTATATATATTTACTGGAATCATTTTTTTAAATGATATTGTTTTACATAAGCTCTAAATTACTTTGATAAAACTTTTAACAAATTTTCTAATACTATGTAAACTTAAAAACACTTTAAAATACTTATAATATGGTTCGAAAATATTTTACTTAAAACATTACTTCAAAATACTTTAACTTATAACTTATATAAAACCTGTAAAAGCATGTTTTATAATTTAGAACCCTTTACTTTGAAATTCAAAAATAATTGTAAAACATATTTAAACTTTAAACTTTTTATTAAAATACTTTAATAACTTTACACAAAACTCCTTTAAAAAGATTTGAGAAAATATTTAAAGTGAGGCCCTTTTCAATTTACTAAAAACGAGGATTTCAACAACTTTGTTTCACAATTTCAATAACTTTCCAAACCAGTTTCTTTAGGTCAAACACACTCAAAACATATGTATTGAACAACCCTATATATACATACATACATACATACATACATACATACATATATATATATACATACACATATATATATATATATCCACATTTTAACCAGTTTAACCAGTGTCAAATACGAGGGATTTTAAAGTGCGTTTATAGCGGCTATTTCGTTTCAAACATTCACACCCAATTTTCAACTTTATCAAACAACGGTATCAAATATGTAAATAAGTTCGGACCATGATACATGTTATAGAGGATTAAAAGAGAGATTATACTACAAACAATGTTGTCACTTGCTTTCAAAAGCAAGGAGTGGTCCAAAAGTAATAACTTGCATTGTTATCAATTTTAACTTATATTTTAATACAACAATAAGTACATCACAACAGTATATAGATCAGATGGTAAGTAAACTCATCCAAGTCCGAACCAACCCAAGAAGTAAAGGATCTCGCTACGAGTACAATGGTGAAAACGATGTCTCAATCAGACCTCGTTACGCAAAAGTTACGATCTTTATAGAAATTTGAATTTAAAATTTAATTAATAAATGCTAATTAATCATAAATTACCTCTCACTCCTTCTTCCCTCTTCCCAAATCACACTATACATGCATAAGAATGCACAACCCAACACAGCCATGCACTTCCATCCACCTATCTCACTCTCCGGACGATGAAATTGACTCCAACCTCCCCCGACGAACTCTATTTCTCACGTGCTTCACCCATGACTCAACCAAACCAAGCCCGATTGCACCGTAAAAATCGCAACCGTAGCCAAGCCCATTTACTGTTCATGCATTGCTTTTTTCCTCGTCCCACTATAGCTTCTACGACCACCATCAATCAACTCCCTTAGTCTCCACGGGTTCAATGACAACCTCAATCCATCCTCCGGCACCTTCCTCCTCATCGCAACCAAAGCTCCACTAGGTGACAAGCAGATCTCGTGAATTTCCATATATGATCGGAAGCTCTGAAACTTTGGGCCAAGGTGCTCCTTGACATAAGCAACACCACGGCGATCGTTGATTTACCCCTCGCCTCTTCTAGCACCACCCAACTCGAACCCTAACTAACCGCAACTCAATTTGAGCGCGGACAACCACCACTGCACCCATCAACATCTACACTGATTCAAAGCCTTCCTTACCGTGATCTCAACGGATCCAAAATCGAGCTCTAACGATGCCACTAGCTTCGAGAAAAATTAAGGGAAGGTGGCGGATCTCTTGTTTAGGTTATAGGAAAATGAAAAAAGAAAGAAAGAGGAGAAGTGTGAGAAGTTAAGTGTAGCGGATACATATAGCAATATATATTGTATTTTAATTTCTACAAATAATCGCTACGCATTTCGAGCTCGCATGACCACACAGTGCATCGGATCATCACGAAGCTCGTCGACGCACAACAACTTATTATTCTGGATCCAATGCCACTAGTTTTGTCAAAATCCGAGATAGTGCCTTGGAATTATAATTTCATGCGTTGATTTAAAAGAATTATTATTAAAACATGTTTAATTACTGTAATTATAAATTAAAAGTTTACCGTTATCATTTATTATTTAAAAAGACTTTAATAAGCTATCGAAATCTTTTTTATTCACATTAAATTCAAGATATAAATATTTAAATAATTCCGATATTTAAATATAAAGCGTTTAAAATTCCAAGTCATTACAAGTACTAGCATCTTGTAGCTCACCAAATATAGATCATATTATTAATACATTTAATCACAGGGCCTCAATAAAGTCATTACCCCCTAAATGTCATTTTATCCCAACATATTTATGGGGTTTTAATGCTCATCCCACATATCATGTCACATACAAATGTCGTGTATACATATCATACGCTAATAGCATCAACTTATACATAAGTAGCTATAACATAATAATTCAACACATTTAGCATAACATCGATTCATATGGGATAATCATTTATAACTTGGCAATATTAATTAAACAGATTAAGTTTTAATCAACCAAGTCATATGCAAATGATACATAGCAATAAAAGGCCAATTTACATATTATTCAAGTCATGACATGAAAACAACTCATTCTTTATACTCGACATAACTATATAGCATTTTAATTATTGTCTATGATGCATAAATACATATTACTTTGCATCAAATACCTTACACACCACATAGCAATGGTTATTTAACACCTAAGGAATGCATTCAAAGCTATAAAACATGACGTGTTAATATCATCATTGCATGGCAATATCTCATTTAAAAACGGCTATAAAACCCGACATATTAATTATAGAATCATAATATGAGATTATATAACTTGGAAAAAATATATAAATCAACCAATTTTTAATAACTAAGTTGTTTTATCAACATACCATACATAGTATATCAAATACACATTCAACTTGTGGCATTTAAACATTTACCTAATCGTTCATATCAAAATAGCATGCCATCACATAACATCACCTTGCATTTCATACTTCAAGCATCACATAGCAATATTAACTATACTTACTATGCATAAATCATCAAATGAGTTTCAAAGCATAAATACATATTTCAGTCAACTCATATATAAATGCATCATGATTACTATTATGCATCAATTCAAATTAATGTAACGCAAAAAGATTATTCACCTAAAGTAAATATAAAATTTCTTAAATATACCTGAAACTTATTTTAAAAATATTTCAGGTCATACCCATTGAAAATGTGGTTCAAACTATTTGTAAAAGTTTATCTCGGAATCACACATGGATTCCCACATCTTGAATAGATCATGAACAACTACAAGTGTTCGAGCATCTCAATCAGATCTCGAATCTCCACATAGTTTCCAACATCCCTAACCAATCACGAACCTCTTCTAAAGCATAGAACACGTATATGATTTTGAAGTGGTTATGGTTTCGAGTCATCTTGTATAAGTACACTCCTCCGCTTACCGGGTGCTCCAAAAACCAATTTATAGATTTTCGGGTAATCTCAACTCTGGTTCTTTTGGAAATAAATAGACAATACATAAGGGTGGAGATCACCTCCTAATTGGACAGGTCGGATTTCCTTATCATTTGTCCTAGAAGAGCAAAGAAAGTTTATATGTACAATATTGCATCACCAAAGGTAATTGTACCATATAATTTCCATGTTTCTTCTAGATATTTCCAGTGTTATATTTTGTCAATTTCAATGAGAATGATCGCATAAAGGAAACTAAGTCCCGCATGCTTTCCATACACAAGTAATCACACAAACATGATTGACACACAAAAGCACGATCAAGTCATATAAACAACTTCTAGTCCCTTTTTTATTTAATTAATCTTTTAACCTCTTTTATTAGTAAAACTCTTTTTTATCTAATAAAACTTCTTTTATTAATTCAAACTTCATTTATTAATTAAACTTCACTTATTAGTTAAAACTTCACTATTCATTTCTACAAATTTTAGTACTCTCAAAAGTATTCATATATTTATCTCAATGGTATAAGTATATTCGCAAATCAATAACAAGTTTTACTTGCTTAAATCATAGTCAAAGAGGTAAAAAAACAAATGTCACTCAAACATTATTACTATAAACCCCTTCTCTCCTTTATACTTTAAAACTTATACTTTTCTATCTTTTTCCAAAGATTCCATGCTTGTTATTATTTTTAAAATTCCTTATTAATGATCTATGTATTTCCCAAAATCATTTAACAGTTTATTGCCACTTTAAAATTTATTCAAGGATTTAAAAACAAATGCTATTAAAATATTGTTTACAACAAATCCAAAACACTTCACTTAAACTTTACCTTTAAAATTCCTTTTAAAGATTAAATTACATTCATATGGGTTTTAAGACAATTTTTACTCAAAGTGTCACAACAAACCTAAATCATTTCATACTTTAAACACTATCTTTAAAACTTGCCTCTTAAATATTTAATTATATCAAGGGTTCAAGACAATTGTCACTCAAACAATGCCACAACAAACCGAAATCCCTTTCTCTTATTATTACTTTAAAGTATTCCTCATTAAAGACATAGTTACAATCCTAATTATAATTACTTATTTCTACATTAATTTAAAAAATTTGTGTACTTTCACTTAACTTCACAAAATCGTCCATTTTAACACAAATGTTGAAATCCAAATTTTCTTACTTTATAAAAAGCTTAACTTGCTTTTTCCAAAACTTATATATATTTACTAAAAACCATTTTTAAAATGATATTGTTCTACATAAGCTTTAAATTACTTTAATAAAACTTTTAAAAAAATTTCCAAAACTATATAAACTTAAAAACACTTCAAAATACTTATAATATGGTTTGAAAATATTTTACTTAAAACATTACTTCAAAATACTTTAATTATACGTTATATAAAAACCATCAAAGCATGTTTTATAATTTATAACTCTTTACTTCGAAATTCATAAAAAATTATAAAACATATTTATACTTCAAACTTCTTATTAAAATACTTTAATAGCATTTCACAAAACTCCTTTAAAAAGATTTGGGAAAATATATAAAATGAATCCCATTTTACTTTACTAAAAACTAGGATTTTCAACACAACTTTGTTTCACAATTTCAAAAACTTTCCAAACCAATGTCTTTAGGTCAAACACACCTAAGTGTATTGAACAATCCAATATATATATATGTGTGTGTGTGTGTGTTGTGTGTGTTATGTGTGTGTATGTATGTTTGTATGTATATCCACAATATATCTACATTTTAACCAATTTAACCAGTGTCAAATACAAGGGATTTTAAAGTGCATTTATAGCGACTATTTCGCTTCAAACATTCACACCCAATTTTCTACTTTGTCAAACAACAATATCAAATATGTGAATAAGTTCGGACCATGATACATGTTATAGAGGATTAAAAGAGAGATTATACTACAAACAATGTAACGACCACGGATTTTAATTAAATTTAAATTGATAATTAATTGAATTTTTAAAGAAAATTTGTAAAATTAATTATAAATGGAAGCGAGTTTCCCCGAATCCAAATAAATTTGGTATAAATCATTTAAATTTAAAAATATTGTAAATAAATGGTTTAATAATAATAATAATAAATGATAATAATAGATATTAAGTTATAAATAGAATCGAAATATATAAGATAAATTATATAGTTTTGTAAAAATGAAAGTGTATAAAACAAATAGATGTGTATAAGCTTACAAATGAAGAGACAACAAATGTACATTCAAGTAGGAACAAGAGAAAAATGATAAGGGTAGATTGTACAAAATATCATATCAGCCGAGACAAACCAGGCAAGTAAAGTATGTTTCCTGTAAAGTAGTATACAAGGTAAGAATAAACAAAGTAAAAGAAAAATATCAACATACATAAAAAAATGAAACAAGTAAACATAAGGTACTTAGCAATTAATGTTAGGATCTTGAGTACCCAACACATTATCATCTCAGCCTCCACAAATCTGACTGGCCAGAGAAAAGAAAAGTAAAGAAAGAAAGATCTCTGATGTATTGTACAAAAGCATATCACAACCCACTTTCATATATCTCAGTTCGATCATTTCAGCTGAGCAAAGTCTAAAATAATGATAAAAGCATAGATTTCAAAGAGCAAGAAACCAGACTACGCTGTTATAAAATTTTCTCAAACTTCATTTATTCGATCCTCAAACCCAGAGGAAAAAAATATAAACAGAAAAAGAAACCAGAAAAACAAAACTAATCTCTTCATCCTGTCTCAAATCTGGAAATCATCCGAGGGATTTAACTTAAAAGCATCAAACAAAGATCAGGATCCTATGTAGATTTAAATCAAAAACAAGTTTCCAGAATCTCAAATTTTTGGCTTGCTCTTTGTCTTCAACATAAAGGTGAGCAACTTTAATCTTTAAAACCATTTCTTTGAATCCAATGTTTGAGAATCTGTGAGTAACATCACAATTAAAAGGTTGGATATATTGTTCTGTTGCTTGTTATTTTTCTTCTCTAGAATCTATATTGTTTTGAGATATTTCCTTTGTTTATATCTGAGTATAGTGTTGTATATGACAGTGCTTGTGCATATTGATTTCTCTTCTCTGAATACAAACTACAGATATTTAGAAATAAAAGAAAATTTAAATTTTCTCAAACAGATCATTATTAGATTTTGAAACTTTAAAACATGATAGTTTTGTTTAAACATCATCTAGGAGCTAAAATTGGTTTTCAGCTTGAACATGAAGGGTTTGCCTCTGTAACTAAATTTTTACAGTAAAAACAAGATTTTATGATTTATTCAGGTATTTCAAACCATTGATTTGATTATATAACTCGAATGAACATACAAAAATAGGATTTTTAAAGCAACAGTGATGACTTTTAGTTAAGTAATTCAAATGCAGTTCAGGGTTGAACAAAATATGTATTTCGATCGTTTTCTAATGATTAAATCAACCTTAAATGCTAAGATTTGTTTTGAAGCAAGATTGGCAGTTGCTAGTAATGGAAAAAATGTTGGATAAATTTTTCATTGTGCAAATTGAGGGAACGAGCCGTAATTAGGGTTCGTGATCAAGTTTTTGAGGTGTTTGGGAAATGGGGAATTCCATCATCTAGGAGCGATCGAGCTGCACATGCTCGTGGGTGATGATGGCTTGGGGTGTGGACGTGCTATGGCCGAAGTCGCGAATTTTCTGGTGGGCTGTGCGAGGAGAACGAGGCGAGTTTCTCTGAGACGTTCCAGTTTTCAGTTCGACGAAATAGGGAAATTTAGAGTATGAGTTCCTTGGGTCAAATCGATGAGGGATTTCATATTTGTGGGGATTTTACGACTTGCCGATGATCAAGGAGATCATCAGAGTCGCGCCCCACCACCGTGCACGTGCACAGTGGTGATGATGTGTCAGTGAAAAGAAAAAATGGGGAGGACGTGGTTTCTCGAAAGAAACTCGAAGCATTCGAGTGAAACGATCGGGGATTTTGAGAGCGGTTTGAGTAGCTGCGTGGGTACGAGTCGTTTAAAATGAAGCTATCGGGTTTTAAAACTTAAGAAAAAAAGAAGAAGAAGAAGGAACAGACGCGGGGAGGAAAAAGGAAGGTCTCGGGGAAGAAATGAGAAGGACCGGGTTTGGCTCGAGTCAAGTACCCTGTTTACTCGGGTGAGTATATAAATGGGTTAAGCCCAAATTTTTATAAAGACTAAACTATGAAATTGAATCATGTTGTATAATTTTAAGTGAAAAATTTGTTTTAGGATATTTACAAAGTAAGTATATATAAATATCAATGCTTATAAAACCTTAAGTAATATATAAATGAAGAAATTGAATTTAAAGATAAAGAATTGAAGTAAATTTACATTAAAATTTTCGACATATCAATTAATTGATTTTAAATGTATAAGCAGATCTTCAAAATGATAATTAAAGTAAATAATTTATATTAATAAATGATTTACAATTTTTAATTGAATCGATTTATAAACAATTAAGTGTTCAAATTAATTTGTAAATTAAGGAATTGTTATTCAGATAAATTAAAATCGACAAACCAAATTTAGCGATTAATTTAAATAACTAATCTTGAAACAATAAATCAAGTTAAATTTATTTATCCAAATTCTTATCATTGTTTTAAAATTAATCGTGTGGTAAATTTATTTAAAACAACATTGGAAAATAAGTAACTATTGTTGTGCACCATATTGATATTTCTGTTCTGTTTGTGATACTATGTGATGTAGATTTCCATGTACTGCACTGTGTTTGTAGTTTGTTCTGTATTGATGTGAAAACCCTGTTGGCCCGTAAAACGGCACTTGAATTTCGATGCGACAGGGAGTCGGATTCCAGTTGGTTATCCGAAACCCACATCGAATTGTAAAGATGAATCGTTGTGACTGATAAATTTACTTTATCTATGAATCTGTGAATGAAGATAAGCGTTATGGGTTATACCGCTTATCGATATATCTGGGATGATTGATGTTGCACTATTGTGTGTAAAACCCCTGGACTACACTTTTACACACACAAGTATGGATTTCACGTGGAAATCGGTTAAGTCACAGATAATTTAAATTTGATGTTTTTGAAATTGAAATTTTTAATTTCAATTGATTTTGAAATTTGAATTTGGGTTTAAAGTGTAAAGCTTTTGAAATGGAATTACAAAGATAAAAGTTATTTTGAATAACTTAATCGAGTTTGAAAATTTAAATAATTTGATTTAAATTTGAGTTCAAGTTTGAAATTGAATTCCATGATTTGAAACTAGGGATTAAAAATGCTGTACAAGTTATATATGGGTTAAACCATTTTAAAGGTATTGATTTGGGAATTTGAATTTAATTCAAGGGTTTTTAACTCGTGTAAATATAACTGGATTTTTCTGAAACAAAACTATTTGTTTTCAAATAGTAAAAGCTTTCACATAAGTAATGAACTTCCAATTTGTGTTGAAAAAATTTCAAGTTTGAAATAGAATTGAAATGTTTTGAAATTTATGAAATGAGTCTTTGATTCAAAGACCGAACGAGTTAATCCAAATTGAAATGGAATTGTTTTGAAAGCTATAAGTTAAATCTTGACTTAAAGATTTAACGAGTTGAAATGGAAATTGTTTTGAAATCCATGAATGGATCTTTGTGAACGGGGTAAACTTTTTGAAATGAATCTTTTTGTTTAAAAGTTTGGAAATGGTAATTTGTTTTTTTTCCATTCGAATGAAAAGTTTTGGGCTTTAAGCTGTGATTTAACTGAGACCCCAGTATCCATATGATTTTTAATTGCGCTCGTTATTCGGTTTAGCCGGGAGAGGACCTTTGTGTCATATAACCCATTCCAAATAGTGATACGACGATATGGATAGCATTTGAAGACCGGTGGTGAAGACCGAGTATTTGCGAGAGTGATAGGATGACCTATCAATTTTCTCTGCATCATGGCTCCGGTATAGAGATTCCCTAAGTGATGGGAAGTCCGATCGAGATTGTGAATACCCGGATGTGCAAGGGCTTCTTCGGAAGTGCCTTCGGTTCTGTTCGAACCCGGAACAGACTTGTATGGATGTGTGTCTGACGTTACACTTTGAGATGTAAAGCTGGTTTCTATCAAATACATTTCTGTTGGTGGCGGAGAATTTATTCTCTTAGCTTAACACCCTTCTCTGAGACGTACGAGCTCAGAGGTTATGTAGTTGATGGTTACTAGTGATACATTCCCAATTTGGTAATGTGGCATACGAAGTGCTGATGATCATTTGTTGGTCAAAGCGTGCTTTGTGAAAAAGCGTGGCTTTGTGAAAAAGCGTTGTTTTGTGGACGAGACTTCGTCGAGCCTCACAACCCGGTAATGGTCGAAACAGGAATGTTGCGGCAAAGGTTTGTAGGGGTAGCGCCCCTAGAGTATGTCATTTCCTTCTGGATAAAAGGTGATATCATGGTATGGAGCCCAGATATTTTACCTATGTTGATGTTGCACAGTTATTATACTTTATGGTTGTTGCTTTATGATCGAGACGTCTCGGATAAAGGTCGGTGACGACCGGGGGATGACATGACTCGTGTGTTAGTTACCTAGTTACAACTGTACAGCGTGAGATAGCGTCGTGTGTTAGTTACCTAGTTACAGCTGTACAGCGTGAGGTAGCGTCGACCTTTTGTTTGCAGAGATCCGGTTAGGATCCGGGGCGTCTTTCCAGAGGCGTTTCTATTTCGGTAAGGAAGTTCCTTAGCCTGATCATTTGTTGGAAATCCAAAGAAACAATACGAACTCAGTACGGTTTTAGTTGTATTACCTGCTATGGAATGTGGCGGTAACCTGCTATTGAACGTAGTAGCTATAGTAGGCATACAATAATGGTTGTATGCTGGCTAAGATTAATATTATATTTTCGAAATGGTTTTCGACACTATGCACTAATGATAATAATATCGAATGATTTTGCGTAGTAAGCATTTTTGACTATCATAAAAAGAAATCTCCTCCAATTCTGCGTTTGCATTGTGTGTGTGGTGGGAGGTCTTATGGTAGTTTCATTTTCCAAAAGCATTGCGGGTTTTAGTGTTTAAAAGCCTTTTGTGTTTGTTTTAAAGATAAACTGCTTTTGTTTGCTCACACCAGTCCCATGACTGATCCGGAGTTTATTGTTCCCTTCCTAAACTCTGGGTGCCCACTATTTTCCACACGGGCAGTCTAGAGTTGGGTTTTTCCAGATATTCAGGTTTATTAGATTATCTGGAGCTAGTTCAGTTCTTGGAGTTCATGGATTGGCGTTGCTTATCTTGGAGCATTCTATTGGAGACATTCTATCCGCTGCTGGTGTTATCTATTTTCTTTCCGCTGCTATTTCTTGTATCATATCTCTGATGTATATAGATATTCATTGTATCATCATTGTATCTGGATATTGTATCAGATGTTGTATATCTATATTCTTTTTCTTTTCCGCTGTGTTGTTTACTTAATGTTGTTATAAGCTCCGGCGACTCGGATTTGAACGGTCGAATCTACGGCATTCGAGTACGATGTAAAGTATGGATGTCGATTTTCGAACGTGAAAAATCCGTATCGTTACATTTGGTATCAGAGCTAAGGTTGAACTTTAGCTCAGGAGTATAACACGTTAAGTAGCTCATTAGAGATAGAGTGAAGTAAACTCTAGAATGAGTGTATCCCTAAGATATCCGTTTGAATGTCTCAATAAATTCTCTTATTATCCACTGATAGTGAGTATGAGGGCAAGAAGAGGACGAGATAGGGGACATGGGAGTACGACTATAAATGGTAATTACCCTGCAACAGTGGAAACAACTTTCTTATCAATCTTCTTTGATTCATCTTTCCAGATTCTTTTGATTGCTTCGTATCAGATATAAGAAGAAGTTTCGGTGCGGTGATGCTCTAACGAATCGTTGTAGAAAATTCTTACTTCGTATCTTCATCATTTTCTTATCAGCTTTTCAATTTAAACTCTAATGAATACGAATTTGAAATTTGAAATTGAAAATTTTAAGTAAATTGGAAATTTTAAATTGAGTTAAATTGATAAATAGAATATGAAGGCTAAATTGAATTGAATCGATAAAATGATTTCGTTTAAAAAAAATTTGAAATTCTATTGAAATTTCTTGTGAATACCAAAGTCCGAAGAGGGACAAATTGGTATGTATTCTGAGATATTCCGACTTGAATTCGGAATCCGTATCTTGTGTTCGAGGAATTATAAGAGATCGAATTTATCTTTGATCTATATTTGTGTTGTTTCGTGCCTGCGAATTTCGAGGACGAAATTCTTTTAAGAGGGGAAGTTTGTAACAACCACGGATTTTAATTAAATTTAAATTGATAGTTAATGGAATTTTTAAAGAAAATTTGTAAAATTAATTATAAATGGAAGCGAGTTTCCCCAAATCCAAATAAATTTGGTATAAATCATTTAAAATTAAAAATATTGTAAATAAATGGTTTAATAATAATAATAAATGATAATAATAGATATTAAGTTATAAATAGAATCGAAATATATAAGATAAATTATATAGTTTTATAAAAATGAAAGTGTATAAAACAAATAGATGTGTATAAGCTTACAAATGAAGAGACAACAAATGTACATTCAAGTAGGAACAAGAGAAAAATGATAAGGGTAGATTGTACAAAATATCATATCAGCCGAGACAAACCAGGCAAGTAAAGTATGTTGCCTGTAAAGTAGTATACAAGGTAAGAATAAACAAAGTAAAAGAAAAATATCAACATACATAAAAAAATGAAACAAGTAAACATAAGGTACTTAGCAATTAATGTTAGGATCTTGAGTACCCAACACATTATCATCTCAGCCTCCACAAATCTGACTGGCCAGAGAAAAGAAAAGTAAAGAAAGAAAGATCTCTGATGTATTGTACAAAAGCATATCACAACCCACTTTCATATATCTCAGTTCGATCATTTCAGCTGAGCAAAGTCTAAAATAATGATAAAAGCATAGATTTCAAAGAGCAAGAAACCAGACTACGTTGTTATAAAATTTTCTCAAACTTCATTTATTCGATCCTCAAACCCAGAGGAAAAAAAATCTAAACAGAAAAAGAAACCAGAAAAACAAAACTAATCTCTTCATCCTGTCTCAAATCTGGAAATCATCCGAGGGATTTAACTTAAAAGCATCAAACAAAGATCAGGATCCTATGTAGATTTAAATCAAAAACAAGTTTCCAGAATCTCAAATTTTTGGCTTGCTCTTTGTCTTCAACATAAAGGTGAGCAACTTTAATCTTTAAAACCATTTCTTTGAATCCAATGTTTGAGAATCTATGAGTAACATCACAATTAAAAGGTTGGATATATTGTTCTGTTGCTTGTTATTTTTCTTCTCTGGAATCTAGATTGTTTTGAGATATTTCCTTTGTTTATATCTGAGTATAGTGTTGTATATGACAGTGCTTGTGCATATTGATTTCTCTTCTCTGAATACAAACTACAGAGATTTAGAAATAAAAGAAAATTTAAATTTTCTCAAACAGATCATTATTAGATTTTGAAACTTTAAAACATGATAGTTTTGTTTAAACATCATCTAGGAGCTAAAATTGGTTTTCAGCTTGAACATGAAGGGTTTGCCTCTGTAACTAAATTTTTACAGTAAAAACAAGATTTTATGATTTATTCAGGTATTTCAAACCATTGATTTGATTTTATAACTCGAATGAACATACAAAAATAGGATTTTTAAAACAACAGTGATGACTTTTAGTTAAGTAATTCAAATGCAGTTCAGGGTTGAACAAAATATGTATTTCGATCGTTTTCTAATGATTAAATCAACCTTAAATGCTAAGATTTGTTTTGAAGCAAGATTGGCAGTTTCTAGTATTGGAAAAAATGTTGGATAAATTTTTCATTGTGCAAATTGAGGGAACGAGCCGTAATTAGGGTTCGTGATCTAGTTTTTGAGGTGTTTGGGAAATGGGGAATTCCATCATCTAGGAGCGATCGAGCTGCACATGCTCGTGGGTGATGATGGCTTGGGGTGTGGACGTGCTATGGCCGAAGTCGTGAATTTTCTGGTGGGCTGTGCGAGGAGAACGAGACGAGTTTCTCTGAGACGTTCGAGTTTTCAGTTCGACGATATAGGAAAATTTAGAGTATGAGTTCCTTGGGTCAAATCGATGAGGGATTTCGTATTTATGGGGATTTTACGACTTGCCGATGATCAAGGCGATCATCAGAGTCGCGCCCCACCACCGTGCACGTGCACAGTGGTGATGATGTGTCAGTGAAAAGAAAAAATGTGGAGGACGTGGTTTCTCGAAAGAAACTCGAAGCACTCGAGTGAAACGATCAAGGATTTTGAGAGCGGTTTGAGTAGCTGCGTGGGTACGAGTCGTTTAAAATGAAGCTATCGGGTTTTAAAACTTAAGAAAAAAAAAAAGAAGAAGGAACAGACGCGGGGAGGAAAAAGGAAGGTCTCGGGGAAGAAACGAGAAGGACCGGGTTTGGCTCGAGTCAAGTGCCCTGTTTACTCGGGTGAGTATATAAATGGGTTAAGCCCAAATTTTTATAAAGACTAAACTATGAAATTGAATCATGTTGTATAATTTTAAGTGAAAAATTTGTTTTAAGATATTTACAAAGTAAGTATATATAAATATTAATTCTTATAAAACCTTAAGTAATATATAAATGAAGAAATTGAATTTAAAGATAAAGAATTGAAGTAAATTTACATTAAAATTTTCGACATATCAATTAATTGATTTTAAATGTATAAGCAGATCTTCAAAATGATAATTAAAGTAAATAATTTATATTAATAAATGATTTACAATTTTTAATTGAATCGATTTATAAATAATTAAGTGTTCAAATTAATTTGTAAATTAAGGAATTGTTATTCAGATAAATTAAAATCGACAAACCAAATTTAGCGATTAATTTAAATAACTAATCTTGAAACAATAAATCAAGTTAAATTTATTTATCCAAATTCTTATCATTGTTTTAAAATTAATCATGTGGTAAATTTATTTAAAACAACATTGGAAAATAAGTAACTATTGTTGTGCACCATATTGATATTTCTGTTCTGTTTGTGATACTATGTGATGTAGATTTCCATGTACTGCACTGTGTTTGTAGTTTGTTCTGTATTGATGTGAAAACCCTGTTGGCCCGTAAAACGGCACTTGAATTTCGATGCGACAGGGAGTCGGATTCCAGTTGGTTATCCGAAACCCACATCGAATTGTAATGATGAATCGTTGTGACTGATAAATTTACTTTATCTATGAATCTGTGAATGAAGATAAGCGTTATGGGTTATACCGCTTATCGATATATCTGGGATGATTGATGTTGCACTATTGTGTGTAAAACCCCTGGACTACACTTTTACACACACAAGTATGGATTTCACGTGGAAATCGGTTAAGTCACAAATAATTTAAATTTAATGTTTTTGAAATTGAAATTTTTAATTTCAATTGATTTTGAAATTTGAATTTGGGTTTAAATTGTAAAGCTTTTGAAATGGAATTACAAAGATAAAAGTTATTTTGAATAACTTAATCGAGTTTGAAAATTTAAATAATTTGATTTAAATTTGAGTTCAAGTTTGAAATTGAATTCCATGATTTGAAACTAGGGATTAAAAATGCTGTACAAGTTATATATGGGTTAAACCATTTTAAAGGTATTGATTTGGGAATTTGAATTTAATTCAAGGGTTTTTAACTCGTGTAAATATAACTGGATTTTTTTGAAACAAAACTATTTGTTTTCAAATAGTAAAAGCTTTCATATAAGTAATGAACTTCCAATTTGTGTTGAAAGAATTTCAAGTTTGAAATAGAATTGAAATGTTTTGAAATTTATGAAATGAGTCTTTGATTCAAAGACCGAACGAGTTAATCCAAATTGAAATGGAATTGTTTTGAAAGCTATAAGTTAAATCTTGACTTAAAGATTTAACGAGTTGAAATGGAAATTGTTTTGAAATCCATGAATGGATCTTTGTGAACGGGGTAAACTTTTTGAAATGAATCTTTTTTGTTTAAAAGTTTGGAAATGGTAATTTGTTTTTTTACCATTCGAATGAAAAGTTTTGGGCTTTAAGCTGTGATTTAACTGAGACCCCAGTACCATATGATTTTTAATTGCGCTCGTTATTCGGTTTAGCCGGGAGAGGACCTTTGTGTCATATAACCCATTCCGAATAGTGATACGACGATATGGATAGCATTCGAAGACCGGTGGTGAAGACCGGGTATTTGCGAGAGTGATAGGATGACCTTTCGATTTTCTCTGCATCATGGCTCCGGTATAGGGATTCCCTAAGTGATGGGAAGTCCGATCAAGATTGTGAATACCCGGATGTGCAAGGGCTTCTTCGGAAGTGCCTTCGGTTCTGTTCGAACCCGGAACAGACTTGTATGGATGTGTGTGTGACGTTACACTTTGAGATGTAAAGCTGGTTTCTATCAAATACATTTCTGTTGGTGGCAGAGAATTTATTCTCTTAGCTTAACACCCTTCTCTGAGACGTACGAGCTCAGAGGTTATGTAGTTGATGGTTACTAGTGATACATTCCCAATTTGGTAATGTAGCATACGAAGTGCTGATGATTATTTGTTGGTCAAAGCGTGCTTTGTGAAAAAGCGTTGCTTTGTGAAAAAGCGTGGCTTTGTGAAAAAGCGTGGCTTTGTGAAAAAGCGTTGTTTTGTGGACGAGACTTCGTCGAGCCTCACAACCCGTTAATGGTCGAAACAGGAATGTTGCGGCAAAGGTTTGTAGGGGTAGCGCCCCTAGGGTATGTCATTTCCTTCTGGATAAAAGGTGATATCATGGTATGGAGCCCAGATATTTTACCTATGTTGATGCTGCACAGTTATTATACTTTGTGGTTGTTGCTTTATGATCGAGACATCTCGGATAAATGTCGGTGATGACCGGGGGATGACATGACTCGTGTGTTAGTTACCTAGTTACAGCTGTACAGCGTGAGATAGCGTCAGTGTGTTAGTTACCTAGTTACAGCTGTACAGCGTGAGGTAGCGTCGGCCTTTTGTTTGCAGAGATCCGGTTAGGATCCGGGGCGTCTTTCCAGAGGCGTTTCTATTTCGGTAAGGAAGTTCCTTAGCCTGATCATTTGTTGGAAATCAAAAGAAATAATACGAACCCAGTACGGTTTTAGTTGTATTACCTGCTATGGAATGTAGCGGTAACCTGCTATTGAACATAGTAGCTATAGTAGGCATACAATAATGGTTGTATGCTGGCTAAGATTAATATTATATTTTCGAAATGGTTTTCGACACTATGCACTAATGATAATAATATCGAATGATTTTGCATAGTAAGCATTTTTGACTATCATAAGAAGAAATCTCCTCCAATTCTACGTTTGCATTATGTGTGTGGTGGGAGGTCTTATGGTAGTTTCATTTTCCAAAAGCATTGCGGGTTTTAGTGCTTAAAAGCCTTTTGTGTTTGTTTTAAAGATAAACTGCTTTTGTTTGCTCACACCAGTCCCATGACTGATCCGGAGTTTATTGTTCCCTTCCTAAACTCTGGGTGCCCACTGTTTTCCACACGGGCAGTCTAGAGTTGGGTTTTTCCAGATATTCAGGTTTAGTAGATTATCTGGAGCTAGTTCAGTTCTTGGAGTTCATGGATTGACGTTGCTTATCTTGGAGCATTCTATTGGAGACATTCTATCCTTTGCTGGTGTTATCTATTTTCTTTCCGCTGCTATTTCTTGTATCATATCTCTGATGTATATAGATATTCATTGTATCATCATTGTATCTGGATATTGTATCAGATGTTGTATATCTATATTCTTTTTCTTTTCCGCTGTGTTGTTTACTTAATGTTGTTATAAGTTCCGGCGACTCGAATTTGAACGGTCGAATCTACGGCATTCGAGTACGATGTAAAGTATGGATGTCGATTTTCGAACGTGAAAAATCCGTATCGTTACAAACAATGTTGTCACTTGCTTTCAAAAGCAAGGAGAGGTCCAAAAGTAATAACTTGCATTGTTATCAATTTTAACTTATATTTAAATACAACAATAAATACATTACAACAATATACAGATTAGGTGGTAAGTAAACTCATCCAAGTCTGAACCAATCCAATAAGTAGAGGATCTCGCTACGAGTACAATGGCGAAAACGACGTCTCGATCGGACCTCGTACGCAAAAATTTGAATTCAAAACTTAATTGATTAATGTTAATTAATCACTAATTACCTCCCACTCCTTCTTCCCTCTTCCCAAATCACATTGTACACACTTAAGAATGCACAACTCAATACAGCCGTCCACTTCACTCCACCAATCTCACTCTTTGGACAAAACAGACTCCAACCACCTCCGACGAACTCCATTTCCCGCGTGCTTCACCCATGACCCAACCAAACCATGCTTGATTGCACTGTAAAAATCTTGACCGTAGCCAAGCTTAATTACTGTTCATGCATCACTTTCTGTCGGCGCACTACAGCTTCTTTGACCACCATCATTCAACTCCTCTAGCCTCCACGAGTTCAATAACACACTTAATTCAACCTCTGGCACTTTCCTCCATTTTGCGATCGAAGCTTCACTAGGCGACGAGAAAATGTCACGAATTTCCATAGATGATCAAAGGCTCTGAAACTTCGGGGAAAGGTACTCCTCGACATAAGCAACACCATGGCGATCTTCGATTTTCCCCTCACCTCTTCCTGCACCACCTAACTCGAACTTTAGCTAACCGCAACTCAATTCGAGCAGAACAACCACTACCACACTCATCAACATCTACACTGATTTAAAGCCTTCCTCACCACAATCCCAATGGATCCAAAATCAATCTCTAACGACACATCTAGCTTTGAGAAAATTAAGGGAAGGTGGCAGCTCTCTTGTTTAGGTTACAGGAAAATGAAAAAAGAAAGAAAAAGGAGAAGTGTGAGGGAGAAGTTAAGTGTAGTGGGTATATATAGTAATATATATTATATTTTAATTCCTGCAATTAATCGCTATGCGTTTCGAGCTTGCAGGACCACACAATGCATCAGATCATCACGAAACTCGTCGGTGCACAACAACTTATTATTCCGGATCCAATGACAATAGTTTTGTCAAAATCTGAGATAGTGCATCGGAATGATAATTTCACGCGTTAATTCAAAAGAATTATTATTAAAACAGGTTTAATCACTCTAATTATAAATTATAAATTAAAAGTTTACCGTTATCATTTATTATTTAAAAAGACTTTAATAAGCTTTCAAAATCATTTTTATTCACATTAAATTCAAGATATAAACATTTAAATAATTCCAAAATTGAAATATAAAGCTTTTAAAATTCTGAGTCGTTACAGGTACTAGCATCTTGTAGCTCACCGAGTACAGATCACATTATTAATACATTTAATCACATGGCCTCACTAAAGTCATTACCCCCTAAATGTCGTTTTTATCCCAACATCTTTACGGGGTTTTAATGCTCATCTCACATATCATGTCATATACAAATGTTGTATATATCATAAGCTAATAGCATCAACTCATACATAAGTAGCTATAACATAACAATTCAACACACTTAGCATAACATAGAATAATTTGGGATAATACTTTATAACTTGGAAAAATTAATTAAACAGATTAAGTTTTAGTCAACTAAGTCTTATGCATATGATACATAGCAATAAAAGGCCAATTTACATATTATTCAAGTCATGACATGAAAATAACTCATGCTTTATACTTGGCATAGCCATATGGCATTTTATTTATTGTCTCTAATGCATAAATACAAATTACTTTACATACCACATAGCAATGGTTATTTAGCATCCAAGGCATGCATTCATTACTATAAAACATGACTTGTTAATATCATCATTGCCTGGTAATGTCTCATTTAAAGATGGCTATAAAACCTGACATATCAATTATAGAATCATAATATGGGATTATATAACATGGAAAAGTAATATAAACCAATCAATATTTAATAACTAAGTTGTTTTATCAACATATCATCCATAGTATATCAAATACGGTTTCAACTTGGGCATTTAAACATTTGACTAATCATTCATATCAAATAACATGCCATCACATAACATGACCTTGCATTTCATACTTCAATCATCACATAGCAATATTAACTATACTTACTATGCATAAATCATCAAATGAGTTTCAAAGCATAAATACATATTTCAGTCAATTCATATATAAATGCTTCAAGGCTACTATTATGCATCAATTCAAATTAATGTAACTCAAAATGCTTATTTACCTAAATGCACCTAAAGTAAATGTAAAATTTCTTAAATATACCTGAAACTTATTTCAAAAATATTTCAGGTCATACCCATTGAAAATGTCGTTCAAACTATTTGTAAAAGTTTTCATTTTGGATCAAAATACATGGGCATATACTTTTACAGAATAACCAATAATTTGAACCCTTTTATATAAAATGAAAATGGAATTCTAAAAGTATAATTCCACCTTAATACTCACATAAAAATCACAAAACATAATGAAATAGCCAAAACAATTTTTCTGTAACAACCTGGATTTTCCGTCATTTGATTTTGAATATTTAAATGGTTTTAAATATTGGATTTGGAATATAAAGTGATTTTGAATATGAAGATTTTGGTTTAAATTATAGAATGAATTTAAATTTCAAATATAACGATTTATCGTAATACGAAAATGGTGAATAATTGAAATTTGGATTGAATATGAATCAAAACGATTTCTAATGTTGATATAAATTCTAATTGAATTAGAATTGAGTTAGTAAGTTTTTAAAACTGAAATTTTAAGTGATTTCGTAAATTTTTGAAATCGTCGATTTAATCGATGCATTAAAATAGCGATCCGGGGCACAGTCTCAGAATTCGACGAAACTAGTTCCATTGGATTTGTAATAGTGTATTATTATCGGATTTCAAATTTCATAGCATTTGGAGTTACCGTTTGGTCATACGGGATAGAAACACATTGAAATTAATATCGGAAATTTAATATTTTTATTGAATTCAAAAATCTATCTTCTCCATACGATCGAGTTGGGACTCGAGAATAATTCTATTGGGTTCGAAATTGGAGTATAACATTAGAAACGCCAGACGGCATGCCTCGATAGGGGTTCGGGATTTTAAGTAACTATTAACGAGATATTTTGAATAAAAAAATAGATTATTTAAGGTCAACCCCTAGTTTCTGTCAGCCGCGCCCTAGCCTGCTCACGCCAACCTGCTTCCCTCTTTTAGTTTAAAACACGGTCTTTCCTCCTTCAGAGATAAAAAAATCGAAAATGAAAGAAAGAAAAAAAATCAAATCAAATAATTCGCGACGAAGTCGCGTGTGGAGGTAGACGGGTGCACGATGACTAGGCACGAGCGTAGGCAATGGAGGCGCGAATCTCATTCGCAGTTAGATTTCGGCGAGGGGTCGATAGTCGTTAGGATTTTGGGTTTAGCGAGATTGGCGGCGGACAAATGCGCGGCTGGGGGGATGGTGGCCGGTGGTGGAGCGGAAGGTGACGGCAATTGTTAAAAAAATGAAGTCGTGATCTGAGAAGTTAGGGGGAGGCGTGCATAGCATGGGGGTTGCGACTTCGACATCAAGATAGGAAATGGCGATGCCGACTTTGTTGACTAGTGTTGCGAGTTTCTTATGGATCTGAAGTCATTCTTAGATAATTAGCTTAGTCGGAGCTTGCATCGCTTGTGGAGATAATGACTTCAAGCTTGCCAAAAAAGATGTGATGAAACTGCAGATCTAACGTAGTTTGAGATGGATGGAGATGCTGTGTTGTTGGTTGGGTTTTTCTTGTGTGTTGATGTAACGACCCAGAATTTTGAACGAATTAAATTGAAAATATTTAATTAATTTTATATATTTGAACGATGATTTAATTTGAATCCCCGATATACATTTGAATTTGACGATTAAAGTATAAAATTTAATATATTGAGAGTTGAATAAAAATTTATATCTTCAATTTTAAGTTGAAGAAAATTATTTCGAAAGCTTTTAAAATTCGTATTGATAATACCGAAGCTAATCGAACTGTCAGGATTGAATTTGAAACTGTTCTGTTCAGTTTTGAATTTAATTGTTCGAATCGATATTTAAAATAGTCAATTTTCAGACAGTCTCGGAATTCGACGAAACCAGTTCCATTGGGTCCGTAATATTGAATTATTTTCGGATTTCAATTTTCGTATTTTTCGGAGCTTGTATGTGAGCACACGACAGGAAAACGCATTGGAATTTTTAACGAAATTTAAATTTAAATTTATATTTATTTAACATCACACGTTTTCTTTCCTTCGATTCAGCCTTTATACACGCCGAGAATCACGAAACCAATCGTGCCAACCATCTCCTTTCATTTTCAAATACGTCCTCTTCAGTTCAGTTCAAAACGAAAGCAAACGAAAAAAATAAAATGGTCGCCTCCTCTCTGTAATCAAAAATCGAATCCCATAAACTTCGTTCCTCCTTCCTTCACAAAGAAAAAAATTAACCGAGTTTTGAAATATAAAACCTCATTCTCCCTCAGTTAAAATTAACGGTCGAAATCGTGGGGGGGTTAAGCAAAGACGAGTAGCAGGTCTGGGGAAGACTCGCGATTGGATTCGCGATCGCGTGGGAAGCAGGCGGCGCGACTCGCGTGGCAACAGTGTCGCGAGCGATTGGATTCGAGCTTGGTGAAGGCGGCGACTCAGCTGGGTTATCTCGAATCGAGTGGGGAGGGAATCTCGGTCGCGCTCGCGTGTGGGTTGCAGAAGGCCAGCGCGACGCAGTCGTGATTAGGGTTTCGCGAGCAAGTCAAAATCTGGGCGCGTTCGACTTCGAGGTGGCGCACACGGTCGATGGTGGAGGCCGCGAGATGGACGTGTGATTTGAGTGAGGATTGGCGTTCAATCGATGAATTAATCGATGTAACGACCACGACTTTCTCTCCACAGAAAGTCGCATCTTTAATAAGAAAGAAAGGGGTAGAAAATAGAAAAGAAGAGAAGAAAGAAAGAAACAACAACAACGATCTCACAGCGGAACGAATAAATTATATTAATAACATAAACTATTACATAGTTTACAACAATTTACAGAGTTACACAGCATATACATCACTTACTAGACAGTTATAAACATCTGTCTAGACATTACAACTCAAATACAAGACAAGACACTATCACAGATATCAACACAGCGGAATACTATATCTACGAACGTCGAAGCCTCCTGCTCCATTGCTCCTCCAAAATATTCGTCAAAGCTAAACCTGAATCCCTTGGCTACTCGTAAAAATTTGAGTATCCAAGAGTTTATAAAACAGAAATAAACACTTGGGTCAGACATGGGTCTAGTGTGAGTAACAGGTTAAACTTGCTTAACTTCAAAACCTTTAGAAAGAAAAGGTATCACGTAAGACTCCCCACAAATAAACATGGGTAAGTTTTTACCTTACGCTAACCAAAACATTTGATAGGAAATCTGATTTTATTATAATAGGGTCTTGGGTTTTCAAGTAAAATATAGAAATAGCTGAAATGCTTACATCTCACATTCCAACATAGTTGGGCACATCTAATACGTACGGCACTTATTGGAGTTTGGATTCCATACAATGGCAAGGCTACTGGGGTACCGCCCGTCACAGTACGTGGCCTAGATCACCGTACCGAGGAGTACGCCCGCTCCCCTGCAACACAAAGCCGGAACCATCCCTTACTGGATAATCCCGAACAAGATAACCCCGTAGTTGGCGCGACCAACCACACACTAAGCCGAATAAAAGAAAAGGGACCTCTAGACAGGGATCTATCTTGCTCTCAGTGGGTGCTACCCACGAAACCTTGCTGCACCTCCCCTGTTTTAGCCATTCCCGGTTGATGAGGCTTGAGGTTACGATTACCTTTAATAAGAACATATCACTTAGAATGCTCATCGTCCGCCTGACGATGTGCTGAAAGCATTCAATCCATATAAGTTCGTTCCGGGTTCGAACGAAACCGAAGGCATTATCTCGTTACACTCGTTTTGGAATCACCCTCAGAGTTAACGACAATAACCCTTGCACTCTAAATCTTCATCTTCACTTGAGATTCACGACCTATCGTTAATTTGGATCGATGTGGTATTCGGGTCTCCAGACCTGGAATCCCGGTATACGGAAACCCGATCCCGGTCTCATCGAAATCCAAAACGTATCTTTTAAGGGCCAAGTTGTTTTAAGGTTAAAACAATTCAATTCTTATCTATATACACAAAGATAGATAATTCACAATAGATAATCTACATTATCATTTCAATTCAACCAAACATCCATATCATAGATCAGCATATATCTCATCAGAGATATCAATCAATGCAAAGCATCATTCATCCATTCATAAGTAATGATTTATACCATTTTTAATTAATTTAAAATGAATTTAAATTAATTACTTCATTTTATAAATCCTGCTTACTTAACCATTAATTAATTATAATCAATTAATTATTCTCTAATTACCCTTTAATTTCATTCATGTAATTTATCCTTTAATTAATTACTCAAATTAATTATCCTCAACCATTATAGTAATTAACCTTTAATTACTTCATTTAATTAATTAACTATAATTAATTAAATTAATCAACTATAATTAATTACATTAATCCTTAATTAATTACATTAATTAATCACTTCATTTATTAATTATTCCTTAATTAATCAATTCTTAATTACCTCATTAATTATATTAATTAATGATCCTTAATTACATTTTATCATTAATTAATTACATTAAGTAATTAATCTTTAATTAAACCATAATTTATTAATCACTATTGATTAATCACATTCAGTAATTAACTACCCTTAATTACTTCTTAAAATAAATTAATTATTCCTTAATTTATTTCTTAATTAATCCCTTGATTAATTTCCATTAAGTAATTAACTACCCTTAATTACTTTATTAATTACATTAGTAATTATCCATTAATTACTTCCTAAGTAATTATACCTCATTAAATTACACTTAGTAATTACTTCACAAATCATTAAATGATTATCTTAAATTAATTAAACTTAATTAATTAACTTAACTAATCAATTTAAATTCAATTAATTACAATGAGTAATTAATTTCTTAATTACTTTCATTAAGAAATTTTATTTAAAACAATTTCCACAAATGTTTATCTTTTAAATTAATTAATCTAATTAATTATCTAAATTAATCACATTAATTAATTATCCTTAGTTAATGATCTACATTAACTATTAACTATTTTAATTATCTTTCTAAAATAATTAAACATTAATTAACCATTATTAATTACAACTTAATTAATTCTAATTATTAATAAATTAATCTCTAATTAATTAATTAAGTTCTTAATCAATAACTTAATTAAACCTTAATTACCTTAATAATTTTATTTCTAACCATTAACTTATAAAATTAATGATCCTTAATTCAAATTAATTAACCTTTAATTTTAATTTAATTAATCCTTCATCAATCAATTTTAAACCCTTAATTACTAATTTATTAACCCAAGTCATAAATTAATTAAATGGATTAATTAACTTTTAATTACCTTAATAATTTATGTTATCCTAAATTATTAATTCTCAATTATCTTTAAGATAACACTTTATTTCTATTAATGATTAAAATATCCTTTTAATCACAATGTACCTTTAAATTTACTTTTAAATTTCATTTTAAATTTAAGATTTAAAATGAAGACAAGTTTAACTTTAACAAAGTTTTTTAAAAACATCCTTTTAATCACATGTTAAAGAAACACTTAATTAAAGAAATTTAAAACCAAATTCATTTTAAATTCAAATCAATTTAAAATACATTTTAAACATTCAAATTGTTTAAAACATTTTAGATTTTAAAACTTCTTTTTATTTCAAAATTTGAAATACATATTCCAGGTAAATCTTTTAGATTTATAACCTATCTACAATTTAAAAACTTTATTTTAAAAATTCTAACTACTTATCCCTTTTAAAATATTTAAATCAATTCAAAATTTAAATACCTTATCTTATGTAAAAACTGAGATTTTTAACTTAACTTCTGATAACAACTAGATTTAAACTTATTTTAAACTTTACTTTTATATTTAAACTTCAGTTTAAAATTCTATTTTAAAATTTAAAAACTGGGCAAAACAGGTTCTGTTGAAACCTGTAATACCATTCAACCCGAGCCATGCCTTCATTTACTCGAGAGTTCCTTCGAGTCTCCAATCCATTTCCACGAGAACAACCCGAGTTTCCCACTCCTTCTTCCCCAATCACCACAACAGATACCCAAACATATACGTGCCCGTGCACAGTCAAATAACGACGCTCCGACCATCAACGTTGATCACTCCACATCGGCGATTACATTCACGTCCAAAATCGATCAACAAAAACACCCATACGAGCTCGAAATCGAATCGATCATTCAAACGAAACCTGGAACAACAGTCTCGAACCACCCAAAGCCTGGAAAATCTCACGCACTCCTACCTCCGATCATCAGAGTTTCTGAAACTCCGGCCACAACGTCGATGACACCCCAGCATCCAATCTCCAAAGCCCTGTTGAACTCGATCGTCTGGAGAGGTCGTATCGATCAAAAACTTCGACATAGACAAAACTAGGTTTACAGACTAACCCGATCACCCACTTCCACCACAACAATTTACACACCTATCTGACATTTTTCTCAAAATCTCCGACCACTCTACTACCTTCAGTGATGACCCCATCCTCTCCGATCACGTAGATCGCCAGATATTACCCACAACCCCATTTCTGTTCAACTCAGAAATGCATACCCAAAACTAAATTAAAATTTATGATTTCTCTTCCAAAAATCATGGTTTTTTATTGTAATTTAGATCATATGCCTGAAACA
Source organism: Allium fistulosum (assembly GCA_030737815.1). Taxonomy (NCBI): domain Eukaryota; kingdom Viridiplantae; phylum Streptophyta; class Magnoliopsida; order Asparagales; family Amaryllidaceae; genus Allium; species Allium fistulosum. The sequence goes on from CM060901.1 coordinate 501,364,957, forward strand.
ATAATTTAGGATATTTGGATTTCCACTTATTTTTAGCTTTCTCTGTTCTTTTTAAATTTTCAGAGACATTCAAGTTTATTCTAACTTTATTAAAATTTTAAACTTTACCTCATGACTTAACAAACAACTTTTGTTTGAAATCCTAGTTCTAACAGAGATTAGTTTGGGAAAATTGGAATTTAGATCTAAATTTAAAACTGAGAACTTTAAACAGAGACGATCACTGATACAACCAAACATACACATAGTATCTTCATTCATATATACATGTAACTAGATCTAAAACAAACATGCATACATAATTTCCAACATGAACCACAATTTACTTCAGATATTTTACCACACAAATCAAATTTATCTGTTTTTAAAATCTAAGTTACTCACCAGATTTTAAAAGAAGCAGAGCCTCCAGATTTTTGAAACTGAGACAACAGGCTTTTGATTTTGATAAATCTTTGGTTTTTAAAACTGCATGCTTTTGATTTGCTTTTTAATTCCAGATTTGATTGCTTCTGTTTTTGAAGAATACATGCAGGCTTTGATTTCAAAACAGAGAAGTTTGATCTCTGCTTTGATTCCAGGTTGAAGAAGAGACAGGCTTGTTGTTCTTTATTTTTTTGAAAGAATTTAGTTCAGGCTTATTTCTGAGAATTTGGTTTGATTCTGATTCATTTCAGATTTGAGGAGGATTACAGATTTTGAATTGAGGAGGTATAAACTATCAGATTTATTTAGAGGAAATGTTTTGAGGAGTTTCTTACTTTATTTGTTTTCAGGTTTTGTTGATATGAGATTTGCTTTATTTCTTTGTTTAGAAAGAAGGTTAGAAAAGAAAAGAAAATGGAGATGTATGTTTATATAAAGGCTGAAATTATCTAAAAATAAAAATAAAAGAAAAACAAGATTAAATGACACTTGTCATATACATTAGCTATTTACATTACACATGTTTTATTTAAGTTTTAATATGGTGACATTTGTCTTTTAAGTATTTAATACATAATTTTTATTTATTTTAAAATGTTAATAAAACTTTTATACTAGTTTACTATTTATAAATACTTACCTAAATGTATATATGTATATAAATTACTTTAAAGAAAATGTAAATAAAACCAATTATATAAAATTAAAAGCTTTTTACTTAATTTATAAATTTACAAATACTTATTTATATATATAGATAACTTTTAAAGAAATAAAACAAACCTTTTATTTAAATTTAAACTTAAGCTTAAATCTATTTAAACAATTAAACATTTATTTTATGTATTTTAAAACCATATAGTTATTTGTTAAATAACTTTGAAAAGCTTAATATTAAATTAATCATGATTCCCAAATTACCAAAATATATATTAGAAAACAAGATTTATTTATTCCAAACCAAAGCTCATATATTTACAATATATACAGTTATATATATATATATATATTATAAATAGAAAATATTTTATTAATTTTTAAAAGATAAAATTCACCAGTTAAATATTTATTAAATTAGATTATTAAACTAATTCAAATTTATTAACAAAGGTTAACAAATCAATTTAATTTTCAATACAGATTATTAAATTGATATTGCCCAAAATTCCGGGATATCACATTCCTCCCCCCTTAAAATAATTTCGTCCCCGAAATTTAAAACAAAGGTAATTTAATAATCTAATTAAAGATTTTAATTCTTAAACCACAACATATATTATCAACCATATGCTAACAACCATAGCAACCAATCATCCAAATAAACAAACAATTCTAACTATCCAGACAAAATTCTGGATAGAATTTCCTCGAGTTTCCCCAAGTATATATATATACCGGAATACTCGCTCTACAAACAATCTAAACTACGAAGCTATAGAACTCCTACTCAACCAGATCTACACAACTAGACAGGATATCAGTCTACAGACGAGTCTGACTCAACTACCAAATCCTCCTGAACTGCTGATTCCAAAACTAGAGATAGATCAAACACTTATCCAAAATCAAGAATACAATCTCTACTCTTCAAACATCAGAAGACTAAACTTACTTCTCCTATCTGGAAAAGATAAAACAAAAGCACTTCCAAACTGCTCCCGCTGCACAACTCTGATCTGAAGTAGATAAGAATGCTGATGAAGAACACGAGCACAACTGGACAACACATCCCAGAAATATGGTTCAACGGATCCATAAAGAAAACTCAGATACTCCATCAAAACTTGAGCTGCTTCACCAAACTCTATCTCTAGGAACTATCCTTCAACTAGACTGAACCACCGGTACCACTCCTGGAATCCAGTCGATAAGAAAACTCAATCTCCAGATGCGAACAACTTCTGACTTCCCTGAAGACATCCAGCAAATCTCTGATAACCCAAGAGAACACTCAGCAATCGCAAGTCACTTTTGCGATCAACCCATCCTAAGTCCAAAGAAAAACTGCTCTCTCTTTACCAATCAGAACAGCTTACACTTATCTATCCAATCCATCGAAGAAATGGATCCACTCTGCTGCTTCTGAACTTCACCTCTAGAAAACTGCTCAGCCAGAAAAACTTCCTGCCAACAAACAGAACACTCCGAGCTGCAACGCTGTCACCGATGCCAAAGATTTCCTTATCCAAAGCTCCTTGAGAAACTCGAACCTCAAACCAAGCAGAAACACCATGCTGAACTCAGCCACAACACCGAAGCAAACACACTTCCTTAAACTTGTTCCAAAGAAAACATCTTCGGAAACATCCATAGTCACTGTATCTCATCACACAGCTACAATTACCTGAGGTATCAAGATACCATCACTCACTTCTGCCTAACTGACAGATCCAACTCTACTCATCCAACTCCAAAGATTCGAATCCGAACCTTAACAGGTTTTCTTCAGAGATTGTGAAATCCTTACACAACTGCAAAGTTCAATCGAGACGGTATTAGGTTTACAGTCTCGACAAATACACTTCCAACCTCAACACTCAGACTCCTAATCTTAGATGATAAATTATTATCATCTCAACCAATCATTACAAATACCATATACATTTAAAATGATACTTTTTATATAGAAATTATATCTGGGTAGAATTATTTCATCTACCTCTTTAAAACAATATTGTGTCCGTTGGCCTGGTCAAGTGTTTAGAGATCCCTATCAATAACGTTAGCTACTCGTATTGACCAGAATCCATATACCACTCAACCGATCAATTAACACAATATAAAACCATTTTATATAACTAACAAATACGCGCTCTCGTATATATATATATACTCAGACTCAAACAGGTTGCTACAGATCCTGTCTCTAATGAACAATCCTTCCGAACCTAGGTATTCACTCAACCTAGTGTTCTGATATTCACTTAACCAAAAGCTTAGGCATTCGCTCAACCTATGCTCTGATACCACTGTAACGACCACGACTTTCTCTCCACAGAAAGTCGCATCGTTAATAAGAAAGAAAGGGGTAGAAAATAGAAAAGAAGAGAAGAAAGAAAGAAACAACAACAACGATCTCACAGCGGAACGAATAAATTATATTAATAACATAAACTATTACATAGTTTACAACAATTTACAGAGTTACACAGCATATACATCACTTACTAGACAGTTATAAACATCTGTCTAGACATTACAACTCAAATACAAGACAAGACACTATCACAGATATCAACACAGCGGAATACTATATCTACGAACGCCGAAGCCTCCTGCTCCATTGCTCCTCCAAAATATTCGTCAAAGCTAAACCTGAATCCCTTGGCTACTCGTAAAAATTTGAGTACCCAAGAGTTTATAAAACAGAAATAAACACTTGGGTCAGACATGGGTCTGGTGTGAGTAACAGGTTAAACTTGCTTAACTTCAAAACCTTTAGAAAGAAAAGGTATCACGTAAGACTCCCCACAAATAAACATGGGTAAGTTTTTACCTTACGCTAACCAAAACATTTGATAGGGAATCTGATTTTATTATAATAGGGTCTAGGGTTTTCAAGTAAAATATAGAAATAGCTGAAATGCTTACATCTCACATTCCAACATAGTTGGGCACATCTAATACGTACGGCACTTATTGGAGTTTGGATTCCATACAATGGCAAGGCTACTGGGGTACCGCCCGTCACAGTATGTGGCCTAGATCACCGTACCGAGGAGTACGCCCGCTCCCCTGCAACACAAAGCCGGAACCATCCCTTACTGGATAATCCCGAACAAGATAACCCCGTAGTTGGCGCGACCAACCACACACTAAGCCGAATAAAAGAAAAGGGACCTCTAGACAGGGATCTATCTTGCTCTCAGTGGGTGCTACCCATGAAACCTTGCTGCACCTCCCCTGTTTTAGCCATTCCCGGTTGATGAGGCTTGAGGTTACGATTACCTTTAATCAGAACATATCACTTAGAATGCTCATCGTCCGCCTGACGATGTGCTGAAAGCATTCAATCCATATAAGTTCGTTCCGGGTTCGAACGAAACCGAAGGCATTATCTCGTTACACTCGTTTTGGAATCACCCTCAGAGTTAACGACAATAACCCTTGCACTCTAAATCTTCATCTTCACTTGAGATTCACGACCTATCGTTAATTTGGATCGATGTGGTATTCGGGTCTCCAGACCTGGAATCCCGGTATACGGAAACCCGATCCCGGTCTCATCGAAATCCAAAACGTATCTTTTAAGGGCCAAGTTGTTTTAAGGTTAAAACAATTCAATTCTTATCTATATACACAAAGATAGATAATTCACAATAGATAATCTACATTATCATTTCAATTCAACCAAACATCCATATCATAGATCAGCATATATCTCATCAGAGATATCAATCAATGCAAAGCATCATTCATCCATTCATAAGTAATGATTTATACCATTTTTAATTAATTTAAAATGAATTTAAATTAATTACTTCATTTTATAAATCCTGCTTACTTAACCATTAATTAATTATAATCAATTAATTATTCTCTAATTACCCTTTAATTTCATTCATGTAATTTATCCTTTAATTAATTACTCAAATTAATTATCCTCAACCATTATAGTAATTAACCTTTAATTACTTCATTTAATTAATTAACTATAATTAATTAAATTAATCAACTATAATTAATTACATTAATCCTTAATTAATTACATTAATTAATCACTTCATTTATTAATTATTCCTTAATTAATCAATTCTTAATTACCTCATTAATTATATTAATTAATGATCCTTAATTACATTTTATCATTAATTAATTACATTAAGTAATTAATCTTTAATTAAACCATAATTTATTAATCACTATTGATTAATCACATTCAGTAATTAACTACCCTTAATTACTTCTTAAAATAAATTAATTATTCCTTAATTTATTTCTTAATTAATCCCTTGATTAATTTCCATTAAGTAATTAACTACCCTTAATTACTTTATTAATTACATTAGTAATTATCCATTAATTACTTCCTAAGTAATTATACCTCATTAAATTACATTTAGTAATTACTTCACAAATCATTAAATGATTATCTTAAATTAATTAAACTTAATTAATTAACTTAACTAATCAATTTAAATTCAATTAATTACAATGAGTAATTAATTTCTTAATTACTTTCATTAAGAAATTTTATTTAAAACAATTTCCACAAATGTTTATCTTTTAAATTAATTAATCTAATTAATTATCTAAATTAATCACATTAATTAATTATCCTTAGTTAATGATCTACATTAACTATTAACTATTTTAATTATCTTTCTAAAATAATTAAACATTAATTAACCATTATTAATTACAACTTAATTAATTCTAATTATTAATAAATTAATCTCTAATTAATTAATTAAGTTCTTAATCAATAACTTAATTAAACCTTAATTACCTTAATAATTTTATTTCTAACCATTAACTTATAAAATTAATGATCCTTAATTCAAATTAATTAACCTTTAATTTTAATTTAATTAATCCTTCATCAATCAATTTTAAACCCTTAATTACTAATTTATTAACCCAAGTCATAAATTAATTAAATGGATTAATTAACTTTTAATTACCTTAATAATTTATGTTATCCTAAATTATTAATTCTCAATTATCTTTAAGATAACACTTTATTTCTATTAATGATTAAAATATCATTAATAAAGCATTTAAAACAATGTACCTTTAAATTTACTTTTAAATTTCATTTTAAATTTAAGATTTAAAATGAAGACAAGTTTAACTTTAACAAAGTTTTTTAAAAACATCCTTTTAATCACATGTTAAAGAAACACTTAATTAAAGAAATTTAAAACCAAATTCATTTTAAATTCAAATCAATTTAAAATACATTTTAAACATTCAAATTGTTTAAAACATTTTAGATTTTAAAACTTCTTTTTATTTCAAAATTTGAAATACATATTCCAGGTAAATCTTTTAGATTTATAACCTATCTACAATTTAAAAACTTTATTTTAAAAATTCTAACTACTTATCCCTTTTAAAATATTTAAATCAATTCAAAATTTAAATACCTTATCTTATGTAAAAACTGAGATTTTTAACTTAACTTCAGATAACAACTAGATTTAAACTTATTTTAAACTTTACTTTTATATTTAAACTTCAGTTTAAAATTCTATTTTAAAATTTAAAAACTGGGCAAAACAGGTTCTGTTGAAACCTGTAATACCATTCAACCCGAGCCATGCCTTCATTTACTCGAGAGTTCCTTCGAGTCTCCAATCCATTTCCACGAGAACAACCCGAGTTTCCCACTCCTTCTTCCCCAATCACCACAACAGATACCCAAACATATACGTGCCCGTGCACAGTCAAATAACGACGCTCCGACCATCAACGTTGATCACTCCACATCGGCGATTACATTCACGTCCAAAATCGATCAACAAAAACACCCATACGAGCTCGAAATCGAATCGATCATTCAAACGAAACCTGGAACAACAGTCTCGAACCACCCAAAGCCTGGAAAATCTCACGCACTCCTACCTCCGATCATCAGAGTTTCTGAAACTCCGGCCACAACGTCGATGACACCCCAGCATCCAATCTCCAAAGCCCTGTTGAACTCGATCGTCTGGAGAGGTCGTATCGATCAAAAACTTCGACATAGACAAAACTAGGTTTACAGACTAACCCGATCACCCACTTCCACCACAACAATTTACACACCTATCTGACATTTTTCTCAAAATCTCCGACCACTCTACTACCTTCAGTGATGACCCCATCCTCTCCGATCACGTAGATCGCCAGATATTACCCACAACCCCATTTCTGTTCAACTCAGAAATGCATACCCAAAACTAAATTAAAATTTATGATTTCTCTTCCAAAAATCATGGTTTTTGATTGTAATTTAGATCATATGCCTGAAACAATAATTTAGGATATTTGGATTTCCACTTATTTTTAGCTTGCTCTGTTCTTTTTAAATTTTCAGAGACATTCAAGTTTATTCTAACTTTATTAAAATTTTAAACTTTACCTCATGACTTAACAAACAACTTTTGTTTGAAATCCTAGTTCTAACAGAGATTAGTTTGGGAAAATTGGAATTTAGATCTAAATTTAAAACTGAGAACTTTAAACAGAGACGATCACTGATACAACCAAACATACACATAGTATCTTCATTCATATATACATGTAACTAGATCTAAAACAAACATGCATACATAATTTCCAACATGAACCACAATTTACTTCAGATATTTTACCACACAAATCAAATTTATCTGTTTTTAAAATCTAAGTTACTCACCAGATTTTAAAAGAAGCAGAGCCTCCAGATTTTTGAAACTGAGACAACAGGCTTTTGATTTTGATAAATCTTTGGTTTTTAAAACTGCATGCTTTTGATTTGCTTTTTAATTCCAGATTTGCTTGCTTCTGTTTTTGAAGAATACATGCAGGCTTTGATTTCAAAACAGAGAAGTTTGATCTCTGCTTTGATTCCAGGTTGAAGAAGAGACAGGCTTGTTGTTCTTTATTTTTTTGAAAGAATTTAGTTCAGGCTTATTTCTGAGAATTTGGTTTGATTCTGATTCATTTCAGATTTGAGGAGGATTACAGATTTTGAATTGAGGAGGTATAAACTATCAGATTTATTTAGAGGAAATGTTTTGAGGAGTTTCTTACTTTATTTGTTTTCAGGTTTTGTTGATATGAGATTTGCTTTATTTCTTTGTTTAGAAAGAAGGTTAGAAAAGAAAAGAAAATGGAGATGTATGTTTATATAAAGGCTGAAATTATCTAAAAATAAAAATAAAAGAAAAACAAGATTAAATGACACTTGTCATATACATTAGCTATTTACATTACACATGTTTTATTTAAGTTTTAATATGGTGACATTTGTCTTTTAAGTATTTAATACATAATTTTTATTTATTTTAAAATGTTAATAAAACTTTTATACTAGTTTACTATTTATAAATACTTACCTAAATGTATATATGTATATAAATTACTTTAAAGAAAATGTAAATAAAACCAATTATATAAAATTAAAAGCTTTTTACTTAATTTATAAATTTACAAATACTTATTTATATATATAGATAACTTTTAAAGAAATAAAACAAACCTTTTATTTAAATTTAAACTTAAGCTTAAATCTATTTAAACAATTAAACATTTATTTTATGTATTTTAAAACCATATAGTTATTTGTTAAATAACTTTGAAAAGCTTAATATTAAATTAATCATGATTCCCAAATTACCAAAATATATATTAGAAAATAAGATTTATTTATTCCAAACCAAAGCTCATCTATTTACAATATATACAGTTATATATATATATATATTATAAATAGAAAATATTTTATTAATTTTTAAAAGATAAAATTCACCAGTTAAATATTTATTAAATTAGATTATTAAACTAATTCAAATTTATTAACAAAGGTTAACAAATCAATTTAATTTTCAATACAGATTATTAAATTGATATTGCCCAAAATTCCGGGATATCACAATCGAGCAGTGAGGTATTGATTTGCAGTTTTATTTATTTATATGTATATAGGTATTAGTAAATAAATGTATATATATATGAATTTACAGTGCATGATTTACAAGAAAGGTTTGAAAAGAAAAAAAAATGTTACTGTGATAGTTTTTGTTATTAGGCAGAAGTGTTTCAAAGGAAATAAAAATGTTAAGAGTCTTAGAATTTGTTGAAAAGGAAGATAGTTTGAAAAATATAAAAAATTTCATTAAATTAAAATCATCGGTTATATTAAAGTAAAATAATTGTAAAATGATATTTGAGGTGATTAAATTATTTTTTAACCAAAATAATAAATAATAATTGATGGTTCGATTTATTCAAATATTTATGAAATCGTAATTTGTTATACAAGGTCAAATAAAGTCGAGAAAACAAACTGCAATGGAAATGGATGGAAAAATAAAAGCGAAGGTGAGATCTTCTCACTCAAAATTTAAAGTGGAATTATTGAAGTTATTGATTAATTTGATTTGCTTGACTGTTTGAATGTGATATTAGATATAATAGGATATATCTATATATATAGCAATATATACATATTGGCATATGTATATATTGGATTGATGATTTCCCGCCTCGTATAGCGGATGAGACCCTATTGCGCCGTTAGTAAGCGGATTTTTATAAAACCCATATACCGCGATAATTCCGTACTGGAGCGGAATTGGTATTGTGCTAACGTCTTTGGATGCAGGGAAACAGGTTGGAGGGATCCAACTGGACCCCTCACATTGATTGAATTTATTTCTATTGTGATATGAATCTGTGAATGATTATTGATGTTATTAATCATGTTGATGTCTGGAAATTGATTGAAAGCTAAAATTTAGCCGAACGGATGTTTGATATCATTAGATTCCAAAAATAAACGAAATTGAATTTTTTGGAATCAAAATAGAAATTTCTAAGTGAATTTAATTTTAGAAATTGAATAAATTTTGAAGAAAGGAATTTTAAAGTATAAAAAGTTAATTTCTATAATCTTATCAAATTTATTCCAGAATCAAGTGAAAATGTTAAATAAATGGATTTCATAAAACAGTGATTATAAATTGAAGAATTTAATTTAAAATTTGGATTTTTAGATAGTTTGAAAGAAACGATTGAAATTTATTTTCTTTAAAAGGAATTTATTTAAAAGAAGATAAGTTGGAAATCCAATTTGAAATTTAATTGGTAAATTGAAATAAGTTGAAAAATCAATGTAGAATGATTTCAATTTGAAGAATCCATTTTAAAACAGAATATTGAATAATTTGAGAAAAATAAGGAATTCACTTAGTAGTGATAAATAAAATTAGGCATCAGTCTAGAATTGATTTAATATTTGGGAAATGAATCTTTTTGAGAGATAAGTATGGAAATTTTATTTTAAAGTTGAAAATAAAATTAGAAATCAATATTGAAATTGATTTGGTATTGAAGTTTTTATAAATAGAATTAAAATTTATAAAAGTTGTTTATAAACCCAAAGTCACTTATTTTGATAAGTTAAATATAGAAGTTGATAAAAGAAGGTTTATAAGTCGAAGTTGTTATTAAAAAGAGAAATAGAATTTATAAACGTGTTTATAAATTCGAAATAGATTGAATGTGATAAATTTAATATAGAAGGTTATTAAAGAAGTTATATTCACGATTTTGGACAGTGAATATATTATTGAATAAAATGGATTTATTTTTGAAGAAGTGATATAAAAAAAATGAAGTTAAACATTTTAAAGATGTTTTAAAATGTATTATGAATCGGAAGCATAGATTTCAACAGTTCTTGTTGAAATAGACGTTTTCGAGAAATTTAAGGAAATGGTGGACTATAACACTGTTGTTATAGTAAATGATTTCCGGAAGGAAATGTTTTATATAGTATTGGGATTTACATATCTATCTTAAAACTCGAATCCCTATACCAGTGATTTTGAGTCGTTCGTAACGATGTTTTACGTAACATTCGTTTTGACTCAAATAAATGTGCTTAAGAGAATGTTTTCCTTAAAAGAATGAATATATACTTAATTTGATTTAAGTATATCGAATATTTTCAAACGTTGAAAATAAATGATTTGTGAAACACTTATTTTTAAATAAGTGTGGAAATGCTTTTCCAATATGAAATGAACTGTTTTGAGATTTTATCTTCAAAGATAAAAAGAAATGTGGGAATTGATTTGAAATTGTTTTCAAACGGTTAAGTGTGGAAATTCTATATCTAGTAAAGATATTTTTGAAAATAAAAAATTTGGAAAATTATTTGGAATCTGATGATGTTGCGCATCTTTATTGATAGTTAAATAACTGACTATCAATAATTACCTTTAGATAGGTATTTGTTGTGATTGGATGAATTTGAATGCCACGCTTATTTTTGAATAAGCGCTCACTATTCGGGTTAGCCGGGAAAGGACCATGGGGTCGTATAACCCATTCTGAATATGTGATACGTCGTTATGAATTGCATTCGAAGACCGGTGTTGAAGACCGGATATTTTTGAAAACGGAAGGATTACCGTCGAGTTACTCTACATCGGCTGATCTCCGGTTTTAGAGGTTTTATCACCCTTAGTGACGGGAAGTCCTGACGTGATTGAAAATTATCCGGAATTGCAAGGGCTTCGTGAGAAGTGCCTTCGGTTCTGTTCGATCCCGGAACAGACTTGTATGGATTGTGTGTCTGACGTTACAATTTGAGATATAAAGCTGATTTCTTTCAAATACATTTCTGTTGGTGGCGGAGAATTTATTCTCTTAGCTTAACACCCTTCTCTGAGACGTACGAGCTCAGAGGTTATGTAGTTGAAATTTATCAGCGATATACTCCCAATTTGGTAACGTGGCATACTGAGTGTTGCTGTGAAATGATCAGTGTTTGATCATTTGTGATATGATCATTTGTTTGATCTTATATCTTTGTGATCATAGGTTGATCATTTTGTTTGACCCGAAGCATGGCTTTATAGAAAGCGTAGCTTTGTGGAGGAGACTTCATCGAGCCTCACACCCCGGAAATGGTCGAAACAGGAAGGATGCGGCAAGGTTCTAGGGAGTAGCGCCCCTTAGTGTATGTCATTCCTTCTGGATAGAGGTGGTATCATGGTATGGAGCCCAGATACTTAACCTATGTGGTTGCTGCATTATTATCTATGTGGTTTGTTGGAAATCGGGGATCCTCGGGAAGATCGGTTACGATCGGGGGATGGCATACGCGTGTCAGTAGTTACCTATTTTTGCAGAGGTAACCCGGCCTTGTGTTGGCAGAGATCCGGTTAGGTTCTCGGGTCATCTATTCCAGGGACGTACCCATCGTGGATAGGAAGTTCCTTAGCCTGACCATTTGTTGGAAAACCAAACTCCAATACGCACCTTGTACGGTATTAGTTGTAGAACCTGCCATTTACGTACGGTGGTCACCACTGTTTAGATGGTAGTTATAGTAGGCATACGATACTGGTCGTATGTTGGCTAAGATTAATATTATACTTTCAAAATGTTTTCTACACTATGCACTAATAATAATATCAAAAAGAATTTGATTTTGCGTAGTAAGCATCTTTGACTATCATAAGAAGAAATCTCTTCCAATTCTGCGTTTGCATTGTGTGTGTGGTGGGAGGTCTTATGGTAGTTTCATTTTCCAAAAGCATTGCGAATTTGTTTTATTTTCTTTGTGAAAGAATAACTGTTTTACGATCTCACACCAGTCACCATGACTGACTCGGAGTTTATTGTTTCCCTTCTAAACTCTGGGTGCCCACCAATTTCCACACGGGCAGCCTAGAGTTATGTTATCAGGATATTCTGGATATTCTGGAGCTTTGGAAGTAAGCTGGATGGCGAGACGTAGTATTTGTATCTGATATTATTTATTCCGCTGTGTATTCCGTATAAGGACAAGTTATATAACTGTCCATTGTTGTATATGACTCTGATTGATGTATGTATAAAACGATATAGTTCTTTGTTTAAAGATCATTCGCTTACCTATTATATATTGTTCCGCTGCGATATGTGAGATTTTGATGTTGTTTCTGCTTCTGATGTGTTCTGTTGTTCTTCTCTATTTTCTTCTTCTCTTTCTTCTTTTTCTTCTGCTTCTACCTTTTTCTTCTTTCTAAAACCCTCACTACTGGAGTTTCCAGCACTCGATTGCTCGGCAGTCGATAAAGTGAGTATCGATGTCGAATTTTCGAAAGTCGAAAAATCCGGTATGTGACAGCGTGGTATCAGAGCATATGGTTAAGCGACAACCCTGCTCTGTTGGGTGTTACTCATTAGAGATAGAGTCAGTAGTACTCTAGAATGAGTTTGAGTGTAATAATAGATACGAGTGCGTATTTGTTAGTGAATATAAATTTTTTTTTGTATTGTGTTGACTTATCGGTTGATTGTTTATAGATTCTGGTCGGAACAGTCTAGCTAACTGTAATCGATAGGGGTTTCTAAACTCTTAAACAAGATAAACCGACACAGTATTGTTTTGAAATAGGGTAAATGAAATAATTTTACCCAAAACTATTTTCGTATATAAAAGAAATGATTTTCTATGAATTATCATAGTATATGGATGCTTGATCGTTAGAAGTGATAATATTAATCTATTATCATTAAAATTAAATGAGAAATTGGAATTATAAACTCCAAAGTTAAGAAATAAATTCACATACAAATGAAATTAAGGAATGTAAATTATAAACGTGATTTGTAATTTGAAACGGAATTCCAGAGAAGTATTTGAAAATGTTTTGAAAAGAATTTGAAATTTTGGAGATTTGGAAAGTTTAAATTCTTTTTGGTTTGAAAATGTATTTCAAAGGTTTTGGAAAGTATTCTAAAGAGATGAAAGCTCTAAACTCTTTTCGGTCGCTGGAAAATAATTCCGATGATGATCGCGACATCACCGGTGTTCATTTTCGGGTTTCCAAAAGAGGAATTGCTGCCAAATTGTTTTTAAATGAAAGTTGTTTGGAAAATTGGGTTTTGTTTTGGAAATTCAAAGGATAAATTGATTTGTTTTCAAAATGGCTTTGAAATGTTGGTAAGACTCTGGAATACTATATGAAAATATTTATGAAATATTATTAAGTTAATAACTTATACAAATTGAATTTTGATGCAATAAATTTAACTTAAAGAATGGAGTTAAATCAAAGCAAGTATAAGTGAATCAATTAAATGAAAATGAAATTGAAAGTTGAAATTCATTTCGAATTCGTAAGCAAATGAATTGAATTGAATAATTGTAAATGAAAGATGAATTAAAATTCGTATGGAAATTGGAAATCCAGTTTAAATGTAAGTAGATTTAATCGAAGTAGAATTAAAATAAATTGAATTGATATCAATTTGAATTAGTAATTGGAACTAATTTAAGATAGTGCAGTTGTAAATGACAGATAATTGATAAAATTCAATATTTCAGAATTGAAAGTAAATTGAATCCAAATTTAGTTGAAATGGTAAACTAAATACAAATGAATGTGAAATGTAAAATTTAATGGATATGAATATGTATAACTTCAATAGTGAAGTAAAAATGATATAAGAAGTATATATTGAAAATTTTGTAATAGACTTTGCAAATTGGTTTGAATGTTATAACTAGATATTATGGCTAGTAGGACATACAGGTGTTATAAAAGGAATTGGAATTTAATTTCGAAGATAATTTGAATTGCTGGAAAAGGTATGTATTTTAATTTCAAATATGAGATTTGCTGATTTCTTGTCTAGCCGCTTGGCTTTTTCTTTTTCTTTTTGAAATCTGAGAGTCCGTAGGGAGGTTTTGTAGTCGTGCCGTATTAGCCGCGCAAAGGAGACGCTGGCGAAATTTTTCGGAAATTTAGGGTGTTAGAAAATTTTTGAGAAAATTTTGGAAGTTTAAATTTGAATTTAAACTTAAAATTTGAATTGTTAAGTAAAACAATGTTGTTTTGAAACTTTGAGTTGAAGTGGAAATTTAGTTGAATTAATAACAAATCTTTAGTAGAAAGATTTGTTTTGATGATTAGATAAAACTATTGGATTGTGAAAAATAGTAGACGAGTTAAGGACATTTTTTCCTAACTTGTAATTTCGAGGACGAAATTCTTTTAAGGGGGGAAGTCTGTAACGACCCAGAATTTTGAACGAATTAAATTGAAAATATTTAATTAATTTTAAATATTTGAACGATGATTTAATTTGAATCCCCGATATACATTTGAATTTGACGATTAAAGTATAAAATTTAATATATTGAGAGTTGAATAAAAATTTATATCTTCAATTTTAAGTTGAAGAAAATTATTTCGAAAGCTTTTAAAATTCGTATTGATAATACCGAAGCTAATCGAACTGTCAGGATTGAATTTGAAACTGTTCTGTTCAGTTTTGAATTTAATTGTTCGAATCGATATTTAAAATAGTAAATTTTCAGACAGTCTCGGAATTCGACGAAACCAGTTCCATTGGGTCCGTAATATTGAATTATTGTCGGATTTCAATTTTCGTATTTTTCGGAGCTTGTATGTGAGCACACGACAGGAAAACGCATTGGAATTTTTAACGAAATTTAAATTTAAATTTATATTTATTTAACATCACACGTTTTCTTTCCTTCGATTCAGCCTTTATACACGCCGAGAATCACGAAACCAATCGTGCCAACCATCTCCTTTCATTTTCAAATACGTCCTCTTCAGTTCAGTTCAAAACGAAAGCAAACGAAAAAAATAAAATGGTCGCCTCCTCTCTGTAATCAAAAATCGAATCCCATAAACTTCGTTCCTCCTTCCTTCACAAAGAAAAAAATTAACTGAGTTTCGAAATATAAAACCTCATTCTCCCTCAGTTAAAATTAACGGTCGAAATCGTGGGGGGGTTAAGCGAAGACGAGTAGCAGGTCTGGGGAAGACTCGCGATTGGATTCGCGATCGCGTGGGAAGCAGGCGGCGCGACTCGCGTGGCAACAGTGTCGCGAGCGATTGGATTCGAGCTTGGTGAAGGCGGCGACTCAGCTGGGTTATCTCGAATCGAGTGGGGAGGGAATCTCGGTCGCGCTCGCGTGTGGGTTGCAGAAGGCCAGCGCGACGCAGTCGTGATTAGGGTTTCGCAAGCAAGTCAAAATCTGGGCACGTTCGACTTCGAGGTGGCGCACGCGGTCGATGGTGGAGGCCGCGAGATGGACGTGCGATTTGAGTGAGGATTGGCGTTCAATCGATGAATTAATCGAGCAGTGAGGTATTGATTTGCAGTTTTATTTATTTATATGTATATAGGTATTAGTAAATAAATGTATATATATATGAATTTACAGTGCATGATTTACAAGAAAGGTTTGAAAAGAAAAAAAATGTTACTGTGATAGTTTTTGTTATTAGGCAGAAGTGTTTCAAAGGAAATAAAAATGTTAAGAGTCTTAGAATTTATTGAAAAGGAAGTTAGTTTGAAAAATATAAAAATTTTCATTAAATTAAAATCATCGGTTATATTAAAGTAAAATAATTGTAAAATGATATTTGAGGTGATTAAATTATTTTTTAACCAAAATAATAAATAATAATTGATGGTTCGATTTATTCAAATATTTATGAAATCGTAATTTGTTATACAAGGTCAAATAAAGTCGAGAAAACAAACTGCAATGGAAATGGATGGAAAAATAAAAGCGAAGGTGAGATCTTCTCACTCAAAATTTAAAGTGGAATTATTGCAGTTATTGATTAATTTGATTTGCTTGACTGTTTGAATGTGATATTAGATATAATAGGATATATCTATATATATAGCAATATATACATATTGGCATATGTATATATTGGATTGATGATTTCCCGCCTCGTATAGCGGATGAGACCCTATTGCGCCGTTAGTAAGCGGATTTTTATAAAACCCATATACCGCGATAATTCCGTACTGGAGCGGAATTGGTATTGTGCTAACGTCTTTGGATGCAGGGAAACAGGTTGGAGGGATCCAACTGGACCCCTCACATTGATTGAATTTATTTCTATTGTGATATGAATCTGTGAATGATTATTGATGTTATTAATCATGTTGATGTCTGGAAATTGATTGAAAGCTAAAATTTAGCCGAACGGATGTTTAATATCATTAGATTCCAAAAATAAACGAAATTGAATTTTTTGGAATCAAAATAGAAATTTCTAAGTGAATTTAATTTTAGAAATTGAATAAATTTTGAAGAAAGGAATTTTAAAGTATAAAAAGTTAATTTCTATAATCTTATCGAATTTATTCCAGAATCAAGTGAAAATGTTAAATAAATGGATTTCATAAAACAGTGATTATAAATTGAAGAATTTAATTTAAAATTTGGATTTTTAGATAGTTTGAAAGAAACGATTGAAATTTATTTTCTTTAAAAGGAATTTATTTAAAAGAAGATAAGTTGGAAATCCAATTTGAAATTTAATTGGTAAATTGAAATAAGTTGAAAAATCAATGTAGAATGATTTCAATTTGAAGAATCCATTTTAAAACAGAATATTGAATAATTTGAGAAAAATAAGGAATTCACTTAGTAGTGATAAATAAAATTAGGCATCAGTCTAGAATTGATTTAATATTTGGGAAATGAATCTTTTTGAGAGATAAGTATGGAAATTTTATTTTAAAGTTGAAAATAAAATTAGAAATCAATATTGAAATTGATTTGGTATTGAAGTTTTTATAAATAGAATTAAAATTTATAAAAGTTGTTTATAAACCCAAAGTCACTTATTTTGATAAGTTAAATATAGAAGTTGATAAAAGAAGGTTTATAAGTCGAAGTTGTTATTAAAAAGAGAAATAGAATTTATAAACGTGTTTATAAATTCGAAATAGATTGAATGTGATAAATTTAATATAGAAGGTTATTAAAGAAGTTATATTCACGATTTTGGACAGTGAATATATTATTGAATAAAATGGATTTATTTTTGAAGAAGTGATATAAAAAAAATGAAGTTAAACATTTTAAAGATGTTTTAAAATGTATTATGAATCGGAAGCATAGATTTCAACAGTTCTTGTTGAAATAGACGTTTTCGAGAAATTTAAGGAAATGGTGGACTATAACACTGTTGTTATAGTAAATGATTTCCGGAAGGAAATGTTTTATATAGTATTGGGATTTACATATCTATCTTAAAACTCGAATCCCTATACCAGTGATTTTGAGTCGTTCGTAACGATGTTTTACGTAACATTCGTTTTGACTCAAATAAATGTGCTTAAGAGAATGTTCTCCTTAAAAGAATGAATATATACTTAATTTGATTTAAGTATATCGAATATTTTCAAACGTTGAAAATAAATGATTTGTGAAACACTTATTTTTAAATAAGTGTGGAAATGCTTTTCCAATATGAAATGAACTGTTTTGAGATTTTATCTTCAAAGATAAAAAGAAATGTGGGAATTGATTTGAAATTGTTTTCAAACGGTTAAGTGTGGAAATTCTATATCTAGTAAAGATATTTTTGAAAATAAAAAATTTGGAAAATTATTTGGAATCTGATGATGTTGCGCATCTTTATTGATAGTTAAATAACCGACTAACAATAATTACCTTTAGATAGGTATTTGTTGTGATTGGATGAATTTGAATGCCACGCTTATTTTTGAATAAGCGCTCACTATTCGGGTTAGCCGGGAAAGGACCATGGGGTCGTATAACCCATTCCGAATATGTGATACGTCGTTATGAATTGCATTCGAAGACCGGTGTTAAAGACCGGATATTTTTGAAAACGGAAGGATTACCGTCGAGTTACTCTACATCGGCTGATCTCCGGTTTTAGAGGTTTTATCACCCTTAGTGACGGGAAGTCCTGACGTGATTGAAAATTATCCGGAATTGCAAGGGCTTCGTGAGAAGTGCCTTCGGTTCTGTTCGATCCCGGAACAGACTTGTATGGATTGTGTGTCTGACGTTACAATTTGAGATATAAAGCTGATTTCTTTCAAATACATTTCTGTTGGTGGCGGAGAATTTATTCTCTTAGCTTAACACCCTTCTCTGAGACGTACGAGCTCAGAGGTTATGTAGTTGAAATTTATCAGCGATATACTCCCAATTTGGTAACGTGGCATACTGAGTGTTGCTGTGAAATGATCAGTGTTTGATCATTTGTGATATGATCATTTGTTTGATCTTATATCTTTGTGATCATAGGTTGATCATTTTGTTTGACCCGAAGCATGGCTTTGTAGAAAGCGTAGCTTTGTGGAGGAGACTTCATCGAGCCTCACACCCCGGAAATGGTCGAAACAGGAAGGATGCGGCAAGGTTCTAGGGAGTAGCGCCCCTTAGTGTATGTCATTCCTTCTGGATAGAGGTGGTATCATGGTATGGAGCCCAGATACTTAACCTATGTGGTTGCTGCATTATTATCTATGTGGTTTGTTGGAAATCGGGGATCCTCGGGAAGATCGGTTACGATCGGGGGATGGCATACGCGTGTCAGTAGTTACCTATTTTTGCAGAGGTAACCCGGCCTTGTGTTGGCAGAGATCCGGTTAGGTTCTCGGGTCGTCTATTCCAGGGACGTACCCATCGTGGATAGGAAGTTCCTTAGCCTGACCATTTGTTGGAAAACCAAACTCCAATACGCACCTTGTACGGTATTAGTTGTAGAACCTGCCATTTACGTACGGTGGTCACCACTGTTTAGATGGTAGCTATAGTAGGCATACGATACTGGTCGTATGTTGGCTAAGATTAATATTATACTTTCGAAATGTTTTCTACACTATTGTAACGTATCGGGTTTTGCCCGCTCGAAAATCAACATCCGTACTTCACATTGTACTAGAATGCCGCAGATTCGACCGTTCAAATTCGATTCGCCGGAGCTATAACACAATTAAGTAAATAACACAGCGGAAGAAAAGAATAATACATTGATATATAATATCTGATACAACAGAGTGATACAATGAATATCAATATACATCAGAGATATGATACAAGAAATAGCAGCGGAAAAGAAAATGATAACACCAGCAGCGGAACAATATCAATAGAAATGATAACTCCAAAATGATCTTCAGACAAGAATGAATCCACAACTCCAAGATAAGCAACTCTGATGAATGAACTAGCTCCAGATAATCTACTAAACCTGAATATCTGAAAAGAAACCCAACTCTAGACTGCTCGTGTGGAAAATTATGAGCACCCAGAGTTTAGGAAGGGAACAATAAACTCCGGATCAGTCATGGGACTGGTGTGAGCAACAAAAACAGTTTATCTTTAAACAACAGCAAAAGAATTTTAAACATTGAAATCCGCAATGCTTTTTAGAAAATGAAACTACCATAAGACCTCCCACCACACACACAATGCAAACGCAAACTTGGAGGAGATTTCTTCTTATGATAGTCAAACATGCTTACTACGCAAATCATTGGATTATTATTAATAGTGCATAGTGGAAAACAATTTGAAAGTATAATATTAATCTTAGCCAGCATAGGTACCATTATACTATGCCTACTATAGCTACCATATTAGATGGTAGGTTCTACAACTAAAACCGTACAAATTCCGTATTGGAGAAATGGATTTCCAACAAATGGTCAGGCTAAGGAACTTCCTTCCGCCGCATGGGATCGCCTCTGGCGGGACGCCCCAAGAGACAAACTGCTCTCTGCCAACAAAGCCGGGTTACCCCTGTAACAGGTAACTCACAAATATGTCATCACCCGGTCCTTTGGGACCTTTATCCGAGGCCTCGGTAACCAACATCACACATCATAAAGAAAGTGTATCCACATGAGTAAGTATCAGGGCTCCATACCATAATACCACCCCTTTCCAGAAGGAAATGACATACCCTAAAGGGCGCGACCCTCATAACCTTGCCGCAACATTCCTGTTTCGACCATTTCCGGGTAGTGAGGCCCTGACGAAGTCTCGTCCACAAAGCTACGCTTTTTTAAAAAGCCACGCTTTGGGTCAACAGATGATCAACCTATGATCACAAAGATAAATGATCAAACAAATGATCATATCACAAATGATCAAACACTGATCATCACACAGCAACACTCAGCATGCCACATTACCAAATTGGGAATATATCGCTGATAAATTTCAACTACATAACCTCTGAGCTCGTACGTCTCAGAGAAGGGTGTTAAGCTAAGAGGATAAATTCTCCGCCACCAACAGATATGTATTTGAAAGAAATCGGCTTTATATCTCAAAGTGTAATGTCAGACATACAATCCATACAAGTCTGTCCCGGGTCCGAACAGAACCGAAGGCACTTCTCACGAAGCCCTTGCAAATCCGGATAATTTCCAATCACGTCCGGACTTCCCATCACAAAAGAGTGATATAAATCTCTATACCGGAGCAACTCGGTGCAGAGACATTCGACAGGTTGTCCTTTCATTTTCGAAAAATATCTGGTCTTCAACACCGGTCTTCAAATGCTATCCATAACGTCGAATCACTTATTCGGAATGGGTTATGTGACACAAAGGTCCTCTCCCGGCTAAACCGAATAATGAGCGCAATATTTAACAATATATGGATATTGGGATTTCAATTAAGTCACAACTTAAACCCAAACTTTCTTTTAAATGGTTCAAACAAATTACCATTTTCAAATCTTTAAACAAAAAGATTCATTTTAACAACCTTCAATGGTTTAAAACAATTTCCACACTTTAATCTTTTAAATAAAAGATTCATTCACAGATTTTCCAAATTAATTCCCATTTCAATTTGATTAACTCGTTAAATCTTTAAATCAAAGATTTAACTTATAGTTTTCAAAACAATTTCATTTCAAATGGTTAACAATTCATCATTTTAAATCTGTTGAAAATAAACAGATTTAATTCATAGTTTTCAAAAAGAATTCATTCATAACTTGGAAAACCATTTTTCAATTCAGTCTTGAAATTCCTTTAATTAAATTGGAATTTCATTTCTTATCTGAAAGCTTTTATCACTTGGAAACAAACAGTTTCATTTCAGAAAATCTGATTCATTCATACGAGTTGAAATCCTTGGTTTAAATTCAAATTCCCAAATTAATACTTTAAAATGGTTTAATTCATACAAACATATTTATATCATCTTTTAATCCCTAGTTTCCAAATCATAGATTTAATTTCAAACTTGAATTCAAATTTAAAATCAAATTATTTAAATTTTCAAAACTCGTTTAAGTTATTCAAAATAACTTTTATCTTCGAAATTCCATTTTCAAAAGCTTTTCACTTTAAACCCGAATTTCTAATTTCAAAATCAATTGAAATTAAAACTTCAATTTCAAAAACATCAAATTTAAATTATCTGTGACTTAACCGATTTCCACGTGAAATCCATATTTGTGTGTGTAACAGTGTGGTCCAAGGGTTTTACACAATAGTGCACAACATCAATCATCACAGATATATCGATAAGCGGTATAATCGATAACGCTTATCTTCATTCACAAATCACAGATATAATAAACTTATCGGTCATAAAGATTCACAATTATAATTCGATGTGGGTTTCGGATAACCAACTGGAATCCGGCTCCCTGTCGCATCGAAATTCAAGTGTCGTTTTACGGGTCAAGGGTTTCATATTCACATAACAATATATACACCACAGATAAGTAAATTACAGATCACAACATAATCAGGATATATCACAAAGTATCATAATCAGGGATATCAAATAATCAAATCAATAGAATCCAAATATTCATAAGTAAGGTCAGTTAATATCTGATTAATTCAAATCAGATTAATTTCTTATGAATTACTAATCATGGTTAATCAACATCGATAAATTTCAAATTATTTTGATTAATTATTCTTTAATCATTTATTAATTAACCATTTATAATAAATTAATTAACCTTTAATTTATCATCTCCATAAATTTCACTAAGTAAATTCACTTATCCAATTATTTTCTTAAGTTAATTAAACTAATTTAATTAACTCCAATAAATCAAAATATCCAAAATCAATTACAATGAGTAATTTATCCTTAATTATTTTCATTAAGTAATTACATTTAAATCAATTTATAATTGATTATCTAATTTATTAATCTAATTAACTATCAAAATTAATCACATCAATTTGATTACTTAATAGTCCCTAGTTAATTGTCTTCATTAACTAATAACATTTCTTAACTACTTTTAAATTAATCTCTAATTTACTAGTTAATCAATTATAACCATTAATTAATTAAATTACTTAATTATTCTTACATAAATCACTTAATTAACCTTTATTCTTAATTAATTAAATTAATTTATTATACTTAATTCCCTGATTAACGTAATTGATTTTCCAGGGTAATCAACTCCTTTTAACTTAAGGTAACATTTCTTAATTACCATTTACATTTGAAATCATTATGACCTTATAATTAACTTTACCTAATTAATTCAATAATTAAGTATAAAAATATATCATTGACTTAATAAATTAAGGTTAACAAAACTTCCTTTAAATACTAAACATAACCCATCAGTAGTTTTAAAACTAATTTCAATTAATATTTGAAAACTTGCTTTTATAAAGACTTAACCTGGTCAGACTTTACTTCGGGTCAAACCGAAGATTTACTCGAGCCTTCCCCGAGACTACCCTGCTACCCTTCTATTCCAGATACCATAGTTGAAAAATTAAAGTTTTAAAAACAGAAGCTTATCTCCTGCTACTCACTCGAGTACATACCCGAGTTAAACACTCAAAAACTCGGCCTCCTCTTCGAGTCAACCCCACGAATTCTCGAACAACACACGCGACTTCGTCTTCCCCACATCAAAACGAAACACAGAGCACAATACTTCAAGCGTGCACGTGCACATGAGTTCGTCGGCGTCCTGATCACCATCGCCGCCGTCTACAGGTCATTGATGACCTACTCAAACAACCTAACCACCTAAATCCTCGAATCGACATGGGAAACGAAATCGAACAATTTCGAGCACCAGAAACCCATCTCGATCAACCAAATTGCCTCGCGCCGCCACGTCACGACGCCAGAAACTTCGCAACTCCACTGGAACCTCCGCCGTAGTCGCCTGCTTCGTTTCCCATAGTCTGGTGGAACTCGATCCACCAGAGACATCGCCGTGATCTCATTTCCAGACTCGACTAAAACAGTTCGAAAACCCTAAAGTTGGTTCGATCCAACATCTCCTTCAATAGAAAAATCGTTTAACAATTTTCCTGACTTCATCGATTACTAGGCTTGCTTCATACAAAATCCCAACATCAATTTATCTTTTGATCGCTGGAAATTTGATAAAGTCCATTTTTTTGTTATCTACAAACTGCTGTTGATAAACTCAATGAAAAATCAAAATTTTTGTTTTAAAAATCATGTTTTCGAACAACAATTCATGATTTATTCCTGAATCAATGATTCATCATATTCGAAATTATCATAAGTTTGAGTTCTCCTGTAAAAATCAAAATTTTAAATACTGTATATCACCATAAAGCTTGAAACCATTTTTAAATTTTCATTCAGGTGAGAACAAACTAGTTTGGTTTTAAACTCGAAACCTAAAAAAAATGATCATATGAAGTGAAATTGAAATTTCCTTATTAGTTTCCACCCTGTATCATAAAACAGAGAAGAAGAAGTAGTACACAACTCAGGCATGTATTCAAAGATATATACACACAGACATTCATGCATATTAACATTTATACGAGCAACTGCAGGCAGATATCATAGCAGATTCAGATTCAAATAAAAGAATGTTTGCTCACCTGTTTATACTTAGAACAGAGAACAAAGTTTGCTTAGCAACAGGCTTTAACATTTCAAGCTGAAGTCCTTCTTGCTTCTCTGTTGTATTAGGTTGCTTGATTGAGAATGTTTGTTTAGATTTTAAAAGAAGTTTTTATCTTGGTTTTATTAAATTCGAATGGAAAATGAAAAACTGATAAGGGGAAATAGCCTACAGGGTCATATTTATGAAACAAGTTACAGGGTATCATTTTTTTTATGCAAACAGTGTACAAGCTGTACAATTTTCAGAGATAATTTTTTATAGCTTATGGCCGAGATTACATGCTTTTGTACTTAGAAAAGATATTTGCTTTACTATCATTTAATGCTATGTCCTTGTAAGTGCTTATTTACCTTACCAGCCTACATATTTATTTAGATCCAGTTGTACTTAAGACTGCATACCCATATATTCGAACCACTTGTTTTCACACTTACCCTATGCAAGTTTTTTCTAACAAGTTATTATATTTTCTATGTTCATTAGACTATGCAGATTTATCTTTGAAGGCTGGCAAATCATTCCTATGCCCTATACAAATATATCTCCTTGTTTTACATTTTGAAATGTAGTTGAATGTTATTTCTTATGTGCTATGCAAATATATGTTACTGGTTGATAGTGGAATGTAAATGAATGTTGTTTAGATGTTTAGTGTATTTGTTTTATAATTTACAACTATAAAATTTAACTTATGTATATTTATTTCTTTTGTTCCATTGTCTTATTTTATATTTTAAAACCATTTATTGAAGATTTAATTTCAAATCCAATATATAAATATATGTTCACACATATATACAAATTTACAATATTTTTAAGATTCTAAATGATGTATACAGAATTTATCTGTATTCGGAGAAACTCGCTCCAATTTTCTAATTAAATTTACAAATTTTTATTCAAAAATCTCAATAATTATTAATTTAAATAAATAAAAATCTAGGGTCGTTACAAACTTCCCCCCTTAAAAGAATTTCGTCCTCGAAATTACCAAGGAAACAAAAAGATAGATGAAAAATGTTTCATCAAATCAAACTGAAAATTTATTTTGCATTTGGCTTACCAAATCATAATATCAATAACAGATACAAGAACGAATCTGTTTAACACTTCACAAGATACTCGGGTTATCCAGATCTACGAAATGTGGAGTGGCATCGGTCAGTTCGAAGTGATAACTAACCATTCGTAGAATATACTGGGACCCAAAGAATAGACAGATATATGGATACAATTTCAGAATTTTAGTTTAAAACTAAAGTATACCTATCAACCATAATAATCAAAGCAACCAATACATCCAAACAAACAAGTCTGGCCTATCTGGAGTTTATGTCCCATTTTTATATATCAAATCTTCTTTCTGGATCTACCAGAAATTATCGAAGAATTGAGAAAAGATGACGAACAAAAGAGATCGATAGAGAAAAGATAGACAAAAAGATTGCTTCCTTGTTGTTACAGAGTATTGACCAGTTATAGTCATATTTCCCTGTCCTCTATCTCATCCTCTTCTTACACTCATACTCACTATCAGTGGATAGTAAGAGAATTTACTGATGCATACGGACGGATATCTGAGGAATACTCATTCTAGGGTATACTTCACCCTATCTCTAATGAGCTACTTAATGTGTTATACTCCTGAGCTAAAGTTCAACCTTAGCTCTGATACCACATGTAACGTATCGGGTTTTGCCCGCTCGAAAATCAACATCCGTACTTCACATTGTACTAGAATGCCGCAGATTCGACCGTTCAAATCCGATTCGCCGGAGCTATAACACAATTAAGTAAATAACACAGCGGAAGAAAAGAATAATACATTGATATATAATATCTGATACAACAGAGTGATACAATGAATATCAATATACATCAGAGATATGATACAAGAAATAGCAGCGGAAAAGAAAATGATAACACCAGCAGCGGAACAATATCAATAGAAATGATAACTCCAAAATGATCTTCAGACAAGAATGAATCCACAACTCCAAGATAAGCAACTCCGATGAATGAACTAGCTCCAGATAATCTACTAAACCTGAATATCTGAAAAGAAACCCAACTCTAGACTGCTCGTGTGGAAAATTATGAGCACCCAGAGTTTAGGAAGGGAACAATAAACTCCGGATCAGTCATGGGACTGGTGTGAGCAACAAAAACAGTTTATCTTTAAACAACAGCAAAAGAATTTTAAACATTGAAATCCGCAATGCTTTTTAGAAAATGAAACTACCATAAGACCTCCCACCACACACACAATGCAAACGCAGACTTGGAGGAGATTTCTTCTTATGATAGTCAAACATGCTTACTACGCAAATCATTGGATTATTATTAATAGTGCATAGTGGAAAACAATTTGAAAGTATAATATTAATCTTAGCCAGCATAGGTACCATTATACTATGCCTACTATAGCTACCATATTAGATGGTAGGTTCTACAACTAAAACCGTACAAATTCCGTATTGGAGAAATGGATTTCCAACAAATGGTCAGGCTAAGGAACTTCCTTCCGCCGCATGGGATCGCCTCTGGCGGGACGCCCCGAGAGACAAACTGCTCTCTGCCAACAAAGCCGGGTTACCCCTGTAACAGGTAACTCACGAATATGTCATCACCCGGTCCTTTGGGACCTTTATCCGAGGCCTCGGTAACCAACATCACACATCATAAAGAAAGTGTATCCACATGAGTAGGTATCAGGGCTCCATACCATAATACCACCCCTTTCCAGAAGGAAATGACATACCGTAAAGGGCGCGACCCTCATAACCTTGCCGCAACATTCCTGTTTTGACCATTTCCGGGTAGTGAGGCCCTGACGAAGTCTCGTCCACAAAGCTACGCTTTTTCAAAAAGCCACGCTTTGGGTCAATAGATGATCAACCTATGATCACAAAGATAAATGATCAAACAAATGATCATATCACAAATGATCAAACACTGATCATCACACAGCAACACTCAGCATGCCACATTACCAAATTGGGAATATATCGCTGATAAATTTCAACTACATAACCTCTGAGCTCGTACGTCTCAGAGAAGGGTGTTAAGCTAAGAGAATAAATTCTCTGCCACCAACAGATATGTATTTGAAAGAAATCGGCTTTATATCTCAAAGTGTAATGTCAGACATACAATCCATACAAGTCTGTCCCGGGTCCGAACAGAACCGAAGGCACTTCTCACGAAGCCCTTGCAAATCCGGATAATTTCCAATCACGTCCGGACTTCCCATCACAAAAGAGTGATATAAATCTCTATACCGGAGCAACTCGGTGCAGAGACATTCGACAGGTTGTCCTTTCATTTTCGAAAAATATCCGGTCTTCAACACCGGTCTTCAAATGCTATCCATAACGTCGAATCACTTATTCGGAATGGGTTATGTGACACAAAGGTCCTCTCCCGGCTAAACCGAATAATGAGCGCAATATTTAACAATATATGGATATTGGGATTTCAATTAAGTCACAACTTAAACCCAAACTTTCTTTTAAATGGTTCAAACAAATTACCATTTTCAAATCTTTAAACAAAAAGATTCATTTTAACAACCTTCAATGGTTTAAAACAATTTCCACACTTTAATCTTTTAAATAAAAGATTCATTCACAGATTTTCCAAATTAATTCCCATTTCAATTTGATTAACTCGTTAAATCTTTAAATCAAAGATTTAACTTATAGTTTTCAAAACAATTTCATTTCAAATGGTTAACAATTCATCATTTTAAATCTGTTGAAAATAAACAGATTTAATTCATAGTTTTCAAAAAGAATCCATTCATAACTTGGAAAACCATTTTTCAATTCAGTCTTGAAATTCCTTTAATTAAATTGGAATTTCATTTCTTATCTGAAAGCTTTTATCATTTGGAAACAAACAGTTTCATTTCAGAAAATCTGATTCATTCATACGAGTTGAAATCCTTGGTTTAAATTCAAATTCCCAAATTAATACTTTAAAATGGTTTAATTCATATACAAACATATTTATATCATCTTTTAATCCCTAGTTTCCAAATCATAGATTTAATTTCAAACTTGAATTCAAATTTAAAATCAAATTATTTAAATTTTCAAAACTCGTTTAAGTTATTCAAAATAACTTTTATCTTCGAAATTCCATTTTCAAAAGCTTTTCACTTTAAACCCGAATTTCTAATTTCAAAATCAATTGAAATTAAAACTTCAATTTCAAAAACATCAAATTTAAATTATCTGTGACTTAACCGATTTCCACGTGAAATCCATATTTGTGTGTGTAACAGTGTGGTCCAGGGGTTTTACACAATAGTGCACAACATCAATCATCACAGATATATCGATAAGCGGTATAATCGATAACGCTTATCTTCATTCACAAATCACAGATATAATAAACTTATCGGTCATAAAGATTCACAATTATAATTCGATGTGGGTTTCGGATAACCAACTGGAATCCGGCTCCCTGTCGCATCGAAATTCAAGTGTCGTTTTACGGGTCAAGGGTTTCATATTCACATAACAATATATACACCACAGATAAGTAAATTACAGATCACAACATAATCAGGATATATCACAAAGTATCATAATCAGGGATATCAAATAATCAAATCAATAGAATCCAAATATTCATAAGTAAGGTCAGTTAATATCTGATTAATTCAAATCAGATTAATTTCTTATGAATTACTAATCATGGTTAATCAACATCGATAAATTTCAAATTATTTTGATTAATTATTCTTTAATCATTTATTAATTAACCATTTATAATAAATTAATTAACCTTTAATTTATCATCTCCATAAATTTCACTAAGTAAATTCACTTATCCAATTATTTTCTTAAGTTAATTAAACTAATTTAATTAACTCCAATAAATCAAAATATCCAAAATCAATTACAATGAGTAATTTATCCTTAATTATTTTCATTAAGTAATTACATTTAAATCAATTTATAATTGATTATCTAATTTATTAATCTAATTAACTATCAAAATTAATCACATCAATTTGATTACTTAATAGTCCCTAGTTAATTGTCTTCATTAACTAATAACATTTCTTAACTACTTTTAAATTAATCTCTAATTTACTAGTTAATCAATTATAACCATTAATTAATTAAATTACTTAATTATTCTTACATAAATCACTTAATTAACCTTTATTCTTAATTAATTAAATTAATTTATTATACTTAATTCCCTGATTAACGTAATTGATTTTCCAGGGTAATCAACTCCTTTTAACTTAAGGTAACATTTCTTAATTACCATTTACATTTGAAATCATTATGACCTTATAATTAACTTTACCTAATTAATTCAATAATTAAGTATAAAAATATATCATTGACTTAATAAATTAAGGTTAACAAAACTTCCTTTAAATACTAAACATAACCCATTAGTAGTTTTAAAACTAATTTCAATTAATATTTGAAAACTTGCTTTTATAAAGACTTAACCTGGTCAGACTTTACTTCGGGTCAAACCGAAGATTTACTCGAGCCTTCCCCGAGACTACCCTGCTACCCTTCTATTCCAGATACCATAGTTGAAAAATTAAAGTTTTAAAAACAGAAGCTTATCTCCTGCTACTCACTCGAGTACATACCCGAGTTAAACACTCAAAAACTCGGCCTCCTCTTCGAGTCAACCCCACGAATTCTCGAACAACACACGCGACTTCGTCTTCCCCACATCAAAACGAAACACAGAGCACAATACTTCAAGCGTGCACGTGCACACGAGTTCGCCGGCGTCCTGATCACCATCGCCGCCGTCTACAGGTCATTGATGACCTACTCAAACAACCTAACCACCTAAATCCTCGAATCGACCTGGGAAACGAAATCGAACAATTTCGAGCACCAGAAACCCATCTCGATCAACCAAATTGCCTCGCGCCGCCACGTCACGACGCCAGAAACTTTGCAACTCCACTGGAACCTCCGCCGTAGTCGCCTGCTTCGTTTCCCATAGTCTGGTGGAACTCGATCCACCAGAGACATCGCCGTGATCTCATTTCCAGACTCGACTAAAACAGTTCGAAAACCCTAAAGTTGGTTCGATCCAACATCTCCTTCAATAGAAAAATCGTTTAACAATTTTCCTGACTTCATCGATTACTAGGCTTGCTTCATACAAAATCCCAACATCAATTTATCTTTTGATCGCTGGAAATTTGATAAAGTCCATTTTTTTGTTATCTACAAACTGCTGTTGATAAACTCAATGAAAAATCAAAATTTTTGTTTTAAAAATCATGTTTTCGAACAACAATTCATGATTTATTCCTGAATCAATGATTCATCATATTCGAAATTATCATAAGTTTGAGTTCTCCTGTAAAAATCAAATTTTTAAATACTGTATATCACCATAAAGCTTGAAACCATTTTTAAATTTTCATTCAGGTGAGAACAAACTAGTTTGGTTTTAAACTCGAAACCTAAAAAAAATGATCATATGAAGTGAAATTGAAATTTCCTTATTAGTTTCCACCCTGTATCATAAAACAGAGAAGAAGAAGTAGTACACAACTCAGGCATGTATTCAAAGATATATACACACAGACATTCATGCATATTAACATTTATACGAGCAACTGCAGGCAGATATCATAGCAGATTCAGATTCAAATAAAAGAATGTTTGCTCACCTGTTTATACTTAGAACAGAGAACAAAGTTTGCTTAGCAACAGGCTTTAACATTTCAAGCTGAAGTCCTTCTTGCTTCTCTGTTGTATTGGGTTGCTTGATTGAGAATGTTTGTTTAGATTTTAAAAGAAGTTTTTATCTTGGTTTTATTAAATTCGAATGGAAAATGAAAAACTGATAAGGGGAAATAGCCTACAGGGTCATATTTATGAAACAAGTTACAGGGTATCATTTTTTTTTATGCAAACAGTGTACAAGCTGTACAATTTTCAGAGATAATTTTTTATAGCTTATGGCCGAGATTACATGCTTTTGTACTTAGAAAAGATATTTGCTTTACTATCATTTAATGTTATGTCCTTGTAAGTGCTTATTTACCTTACCAGCCTACATATTTATTTAGATCCAGTTGTACTTAAGACTGCATACCCATATATTCGAACCACTTGTTTTCACACTTACCCTATGCAAGTTTTTTCTAACAAGTTATTATATTTTCTATGTTCATTAGACTATGCAGATTTATCTTTGAAGGCTGGCAAATCATTCCTATGCCCTATACAAATATATCTCCTTATTTTACATTTTGAAATGTAGTTGAATGTTATTTCTTATGTGCTATGCAAATATATGTTACTGGTTGATAGTGGAATGTAAATGAATGTTGTTTAGATGTTTAGTGTATTTGTTTTATAATTTACAACTATAAAATTTAACTTATGTATATTTATTTCTTTTGTTCCATTGTCTTATTTTATATTTTAAAACCATTTATTGAAGATTTAATTTCAAATCCAATATATAAATATATGTTCACACATATATACAAATTTACAATATTTTTAAGATTCTAAATGATGTATACAGAATTTATCTGTATTCGGAGAAACTCGCTCCAATTTTCTAATTAAATTTACAAATTTTTATTCAAAAATCTCAATAATTATTAATTTAAATAAATAAAAATCTAGGGTCGTTACAACTATGCACTAATAATAATATCAAAAAGAATTTGATTTTGCGTAGTAAGCATCTTTGACTATCATAAGAAGAAATCTCCTCCAATTCTGCGTTTGCATTGTGTGTGTGGTGGGAGGTCTTATGGTAGTTTCATTTTCCAAAAGCATTGCGAATTTGTTTTATTTTCTTTGTGAAAGAATAACTGTTTTACGATCTCACACCAGTCACCATGACTGACTCGGAGTTTATTGTTTCCCTTCTAAACTCTGGGTGCCCACCAATTTCCACACGGGCAGCCTAGAGTTATGTTATCAGGATATTCTGGATATTCTGGAGCTTTGGAAGTAAGCTGGATGGCGAGACGTAGTATTTGTATCTGATATTATTTATTCCGCTGTGTATTCTGTATAAGGACAAGTTATATAACTGTCCATTGTTGTATATGACTCTGATTGATGTATGTATAAAACGATATAGTTCTTTGTTTAAAGATCATTCGCTTACCTATTATATATTGTTCCGCTGCGATATGTGAGATTTTGATGTTGTTTCTGCTTCTGATGTGTTCTGTTGTTCTTCTCTATTTTCTTCTTCTCTTTCTTCGTTTTCTTCTGCTTCTACCTTTTTCTTCTTTCTAAAACCCTCACTACTGGAGTTTCCGGCACTCGATTGCTCGGCAGTCGATAAAGTGAGTATCGATGTCGAATTTTCGAAAGTCGAAAAATCCGGTATGTGACAGCTGATTTGCAACGCTGCTCAAATCTGAATTGAACGCGGTGATTAAGAATTGATAATGAAGGAAATTAACCTTTTTAATTACTGTAATTAATAAGAAAAATTTACAATATTAATAAAAATCGAAAATTTATAAATTACATATCGTTTACATGCAAGGTCCAAAAATCACGAATTCGATCACGTTGGATTCGTAGCAGCGAAATCTACGCAATGGAATTTATTTAGAGTCAATTGGGAGTAGCTGGGATTTTAGATTAAATCGAATGTCAGTTTGATTTAATCTAAAATGAGCATTAGACAAATTAAAAATTAAGGTGGGTAAATCTCACTCATTTGCATTACTGGTTTTAATATAAAATGTTGAAAATTAATTATTGGTTTATTGGATGAATTTATAAATATTTATCAGTTGGATGTTATATTATATATATTAGTATATATGTTAGTAGTTGGGTATATTCCCGCTGATTGGAGTGGATGAGACACTATGCGCCCCGCATAATAGCGGATGACCTTATATTACCACGATATCCGATCCCGCCTCGAAGCGGTATTGGTATTTTATGTTATATAACACCTGTGGATGCAGAAAAATAGGTTGGAGGGATCCAACTGGATTCCTCAAAAATATATTGATTGTTTTTCATATATAGTGACATATGATGGAATTGAATAATCTGTTATGGATTGTTGTGTGATTTGATTGTTTGGATGCTATAGTAGCACTGGCCTAAATTTTGATATTTTAAATACCATAAATAATATTTTTGAATTTTAAAAAGAAATTCAAAGGTTATTTTTGGAAATAAAATATTTATATGGAAATTGTAATATTGAATAAGAAATGGGTTTTGAATTAAATAAAAGATTTGATTTTTGGAAATATGTTTAACTATTTTATTAAATGTTTCAAATGGAGATTTGTGAAAATAATTTATACAAAGGAATTTTAAAAAATAAATTTAATGATATTTATTAAATATGATTTGGAAGTTGAAATCGAGTTTTCGAGTGGATTTGAAATATTAATTGGATTTATTGAGAAATAGATTTCCAAACAAAATTTTAAATAGAAATTGAATTATAAATGGACTTTTGAAATATGGATCTGTTGTTAAACGGATAAAACGAGAATGAGTTATGAATTATAAACAATGTTTATAAATAAAGTGGAATGATTATCGATTGATAAATTGGAAGTATAAGTCCACAGCGGGGATTTAAAAACGAGATATGGAAATTTGGATTAGAGAGAGAGAAATAGTGGATTTTATTTGGAGAACTGGAAATGGTTATGAAATTGGAAGCGTAAATCGAGGGAGATTTACAAAGTGAAATTGGTTATATCAGAATTTTAAAATGGATTGGGTATCGAGAAATAAAGTTTGTTTTAAAAAGAGATTATTTATTAAACAGTGTTGTTTTAAAACTGTTATTTGTATTTAAAATATTTTGGAAAAGTTAACTATTCGAATAATTTAATTTATTATAAATAAACCTTGTAAGTCGATTAATATTATTTAAATGAGCTGGAAATCAGTTTCCATAGTTTCTTCGAAAAGTGCTTTGATATTTTAAATAATTACTTAAACACGTTTTGAAAAATAATTTATTGTTCTTTAAAATAATAATTATTAATCTATATAAAATTTAAAAGTAAGTGATTGGATTTTTATTTATAAATTCTCTCGAGATTTGTGACCGGATTTATTTGGACAAATGTGATTTTATAAGAGAAATCTTATAACGGAATTTTGAAAACTGAAGGGAATTTTCGAAATGTTAGATACAAGAACTTCGAAATGAATCTAAATTCATAAAAGAAGTTATAAATGGTTAGACGAGATTATATATGATTATAATTGATTTTAGAAATTGTAAAAAGGAATTAATGAAAATTCCGGAGATTTATAAGCTAAGTTACGAAATATTTCTTAAGTGTTGATATTTGAAATAATTTTGGAAAATAAACTTATAATATTTTCCTAAATATTGGAATGAAAGGTTTTAGAAATATTTTAACTACGGGATGATTTATATAGAAATATTTTTTCTAAGTAATGAATTATAATATGGAATTTGGAAATATTTCTAAGTATTGAAATGGTTGGAAAAAATATCCTGTTATGGGTGTAAGATTTGGAAACTGTTTTCAAATATTGAAATATTGAAAGAGATTTGAATAAATATCTTTGTAAAGATATTTTGAAATAAATATTTTGAATGATTTATAATATAGGCCTAGTGACTGCTTATGTGTGTAATTTAATAGTTAAATAACCGACTATCAAATCTGGCCAAATTCATTGATCGTTTCAAAGAGACCGGGATCAGATTTAATTATTCAAAAACCACTTTGATCTGATTTGTGTGTTACGAATTGTGATATCATGAAGATAGTGAATACGGTGATTTCCGAGATTCGGTTTGTTCATACCCAGAACAACTTGTATGGACGAATGCTACCAGAACATTGTCATTGGAGGGCGATGAGCATTCTAAGTGTAAATGTTCTTGAAAGGTAATCGTAGTCTCAAGCCTCATCAACCGGAAATGACAAAAACAAAGAAGATGCAACAAGGCTATTTGGGTCGCTCCCATTAGGGTATGATCATCACTCATCTAGAGTGGACGTCTATCATCACTTTCATTTGTATGCATTTCGGGGCCCATTAGTGGTGATCATATTCGGTACTATACAGGTTTGGGGTAGGCCAGTCTTGTGTTGGCAGGGGATCCAAGCGAGGTCCTCGGTGCATTTTTCTAGAGGTGCACTATGGCGGGCGGTACCCCAGTAGCTCAATCATTATATGGAATCAAATATCCACTACGAGCCTGTACGGTTTTAGTTGTATACCAATTATGTTGAAACGTGAGATGCAAGCATTTCAGCTATTTTATAGTTTATTTTCTATAGACACTATTATAATATCAGATGATTTTGATATAAAATATTTTGGTTATCGTAAGGTAAAAACCCGTCGTATTTATGTGTGGCGTGGTCTTACGAGATACCTTTGTTTTCAAAGGATTTTGATGAGTAATAATCCCAATTAAGCGTGTTTTTCTCACGTTGGTTTTTCAGACTGACTCGGGTGTTATTTTATTATAATACTCGGGTCAGACCGAGTATTACAGATTCAGGTTAGGATGCTATGGAGCACAGGAGATGTGCTGGAGGATTCTTAGGCATATTATACGTACTTGGTTATTTCCGCTGTGTGAGTCATGTTGTATATTCAATATTTATGAGGACAGGTTATTATAACTGTCCAGATCGATTGTCGATTGTTGTACTCTGACGATTGTGTGTATATTAACTGTTACAGATTCTTTTGTATAGAAATTTGCTATTATCTAATATATATTGATCCGCTGCGATTTGTGGGATTCAACGTGTTATTTCTATTTTCCTCTATCCTCTTTTTTCTCTTAGTTGTTCGCTTTTTCATGCAATTTGGGTTGGAAAAGTGTGATTAAATGTCAGCTCAAAGGGTACGGAACGACGGGTCGCTACATTTTCAAAACTGAAAAATAAAATAAATAAATAAAATAATTAAATTTGCTGGCTTGCTACCTAGAGCAAATTGACTTAGGCTTGCACAGACTAGTCGACTGGTCAGTGTTACCAATGACTGATCGGCTAATGCAAGGAGCAATTTGCTCTAGGAAAAAGCCTACAATCGACCACTGGATTATGGCCAACTTCTATGGGGTTTTGCCTGATTTCAAGTCCTTTCTTCACTAATGCAACTGCTTGTATCCAAGTCAGTATGTAAGCAATAAAAATATGATTTTTTTTAATGGTGCACTTCCATTTCTATATTGATTATGAAGCAATTCATTTGTTTCAATTCATATGAGAAAGCTACAACTAAATTCAAGCACATATGTATCTAATTGATCAAAACCAAGCCTAAAACATTCAGAGAAACTACTTATCGTTGATCATATAGCACGTAAATCATCAACAAGAGCTTGCACCCACTTTTGCTTTCCAATTTGCTTGCAAAACCATGTTTCAATCTCCAAAAGACCAAAAGCAAGTCCAAAACCATACTGACCTAAACTTCAAGCCATAAAGATGAAGTGTACTGATTAGAAGTGATAATAACACTTACTTTTGAAATTTGATTTAAAAAAAGCTTGAAAATCACCAAAAGGATGGTGACTTAGAACAATTCAGCCATGTACGATGTTTGAGAATGCTTTTGTGTAATGAAATGTGGATAATGATGGAAAATACGGTTAGGGATCGCTGGCTTAAAAACTAAGGAAGGATATTTGGGGTTCTTAGTACTCATTTGGCTATTTTGATTAAAAAAATTGTATTTTATTTTTACATACAAGCTTACTATCTCATTCCAATCATTTTAGGTTATTTCAACACATATAAAAATGTTCCAAACCATTGAGTTTTTTTATCAAATTTATTTCCACCTAAATAATTTTTAATTAGCAAAAATACAGCCTGTAACTTTAAAATAAATTTAAAATATTTATTTATTCCTTAAAATTATTTCAAAGCTCATAAATATGTTGTATTTCATAATTACAAATTTTAAATGACTTTTAAATTCAGAAAACATTATTCAACTTTCAATTTGAATTTTAACCCAATATTTCACATTTTATTCCAAAATAAAACCAAAAATCAAATTTATTGAATTAAATTCATTAAAAATTGCAAAATAACACTTTCAAACTCATTTATCATATATTCCCACTTTTTATCCATTTAAAATATTTTTCACAACTCGCCTCATTTTTAAATCTCAATATTTCCAAAATTCCAATTTAAATCCAAAAATACTATTTATTTTATTTAGCACCCTGCTACGATGCTATAGAACCGAAAATAAATATGATATTATATATATATATATATATTCAAAATAAATCTTACTACAAATAATTTATATTATAATATTTGTACATATTTTAAATTATACATACTCCCACACACACATACACACACAGATATATATATATATATTAAACTAAGTATTATTTAAAATATTAATGGTCGAATAAAAAATAGCTCATATTTTTGTAGGGATAATTATAATATTAGAAGATTTGGTTTATGACATTAAGTTGACATTATTTCAGCACACATGACATCATATTGATCATTGGACAGAATGGCCTATCACAAAATATTAAATTATAAAATTAAAGTTAATTAATTCTAAACTAAATTATTGATGAATATCATTTTAAACGTCAATAATAAATAAATATCTTAATCAAATTAATTAAATTAAAATATTATTAAAATTATTTTATTAATTAAATTATAAATTTTATTTAATATAAACAAAATATTTTTTACACAAACACAAAATAAGATCTTGTGCAATTTAATAAAAAGTAAAAGTTTTGAAATTCATCCTTTTTGCCAAGCTGCTAGTGCACCTTATCCAACAATGGTATCAGAGCCCGTATTGTATTTATATGAATAATTAACCAACATATAGGGAACTACTTTTAGAAAAGTTGTAACGAACGGGGATTTTCGACCCACGAAAATCGACACTGATATGTCCACTGTATCACATGCCGAGTAATCGAATGCCAGAAAAACCCGATTATTAGGGGAAAAAGAAAGAAGGAAGAAGGTAAGAAGAAAACTAAATAATAAAATCTCACAAATCGCAGCGGAATAATATACAATAGATAAATACAGATCTTTATACAAAAAGAAACTGTAACTGTTAATATACATACAATCATTAGAGTACAACAGTCAACACAGCAATCTGGACAGTTATAATAACTTGTCCTCACAAGTACTGAATATACAGTTTAACTCACACACAGCGGAAATAAACAAATATGGGAATACGTCTCTATCATCCAGCTCGTCTCCTGAGCTCCATGGTATCTTAACCAGAATCTGTAATAAACTCGGTCTGACCCGAGTATTATAATAAAATAACACCCAAATCAGTCTGGAAAACCAGCGTGAGAAAACATACCCAATTTGAATTTAATTATTTTCAAAAATCCTTTTGAAAACCGAGGTATCTCGTAAGACCACACCATACATAAACACGACGGGTTTTTACTTACGATAACCAAAACACTTTTATATAAAAATCATGTGATATTATAATAGTGTCGAAGTACAAATACTTATTAAATAGCTGAAATGCTTGCATCTCACATTTCAACGTAGTTAGGCATAATCAAAACCGTACGGCACGTATTGGAGAATGGATTCCATACTATGACCAGATAAGGAACTACCTCCGATGGGTGCATCTCTAGATTAACGCACCCGGGTCTGACAAGAACTTCTTGTACCCTGCCACACAGAACCGGCCTACCACTTGACTAGTGGTACCGAATATGTCATCATCATGGTCTTCCAACCTTAATCGTGATATCTCATGCACAACCAAATCCATAAAAATAGGGTAATCTAGAAAAATGATGATATACCCTAATAGGAGCGACCCACTTAGCCCTGCTGCATGCCCTGTTTTAGTCATTTCCTAGTTAATGAGGTTTAAGGCTACGTTTACCTTTTTGAATAGCAATTCCACTTAGAATGCTAACACTGCCTTCCACGCAACAATGCGATGAAAGCATTCATCCATACAAGTTGTTCTAGGTCTGAACAAACCAATCTCTTCAAAGATCACCGTCTTCATTATCCTCAAGATTTGACAATTCGTAACACTAAAATCGGATCGAAGTGGTTTTCGGATAATTAAATTCGATCACGGTCTCTTCGAAATGATCAACGAAATTGGCCAGATTTGATAGTCGATTATTTAACTATCAAATTACACACATAAGCAGTCACTAGGCCTTATTATCAATCTTTCAAAACATTCATTTCAAAATATCTTTACACAGGTATAAATTCAAAATCTCTTTCAATATTTCAATATTTGAAAACAGTTTCGAATACTTATATCCATTACAGGATATTTCAACCCATGTCAACACTTAGAAATATTTCTGAATTCAATATATAAAAATATATTTCTATATAATTCATTTCACACTTAAAATATTCTCCAAAACCCTCTTTTCAATACTTAGGAGAATATATATAGGCAGATTCTCCAAAATCATTTTAATATCAATCTTAGGAAATATTTCATAACTTATCCCATAAATTTCCGACATTATTTATAAATTTCTTTTTACAATTCCCAAAACTGATTATACTCTTTATAAACCCAACTCACAATTCATAACTTCTTTTATGAATTCAAATTCATTTTCGAAGTTCCCGTATTTCAATATTTTGGAAATTCCATTTTCTCCCAAAATCCCTTATAAGATTCCTCTTATCAAAATCATATCCGTTAAATAAACCCCGTTTACAAAACTCGAGAGAATTTATAAATAATTTTCAATCATTTCAAACTTTATATATATATATATATATATATATGATAAGTATTTTTAAAGAAAAGTAATTTATTTTATAAAACACGTTTAAGTAATTATTTAAATATCAAAACACTTTAAATAAACATCGATAACTCATTTCCAATTCATTTTTAAATAAAACTAATCGATTTACAAAGCTTATTATAAACATTTGAATTCATTTTAATAAATATTAAATATTTGAATAATCCACTTCCTGAAAGATTTCAATGCTAAAACGGCTTTAACTATATAGTTTAATAAATAAAAATCCCATTTTTAAACAAACTTAATTTCTCGACAAAATCTATTTTTAAAATCCAATATTACCAATTTCAACATATAAATCCCTCTCGATTCATATCACATCGATTACGTTTCAATTTCACAACCATTCTCACATTTTAAAAATAGAATCCACTATTTTTCTCCAAAAACCAATTCCTATATTTCGATATAAATTCACACTGTGAATTTATATTTCTAGTTTATCAACTGATATCATTTCCCCTTATTTATGAACATTGTTTATAAATTTATAAACTCATTTGGATTTCACTTGTTTATAAAAATAATCTCATTTATAAAATTTCATTTTTATGAATCCATTCCTTTATAGATCCCGTTATTTTTCAAATCTATTTTAAATATCGATTTGAACTCCTTTTCCATAAATCCAGAAATATCACCTAAAAATCCATTTTAAAAAAATCCCTTATTTAAATTATTTTTAAATCTCTAATTAAAACATTTTACAAACAGTTGAGTACAAATCCAAAATAAAATCATTGTTTTATCCAAATCAATTTCCTTTAAAATAATCCAAATTTCGATATAAACATTTTTAAATCCAAAATCTCCTTTTAATTCCTTCAAATTCAAAATTAATATTTATGGTATTTAAAATACCAAAATTGAGGCCAGTACTACTATAGCATCCAATAAATCAAATCATATCATAATCTATCATAGATTATGCACACACATCATATATCACTATATGGAATTAAAAACAACAATCTTGAGGAATCCAGTTGGATCCCTCCAACATGTTTCCCTGCAACCACAGATGTTATATAATCACAAAAATATAATCACCGCTTGAGGTGGGATGTCGTAATAAAAAGGGTCATCCGCTATTATGCGGGGCGCATAATGTCTCATCCGCTCCAATCGGCGGGAATATTTAATCCAACTACTAATATATATACTAATATATATAATATAACATCCAACTGATAAAAAATATAGCAATTCATGCCAACAAGCATTCAGCAAATTTTTATCAACTATAAACCAAACTAGTTATCCAAAAAGGTGAGATTAACTCACCTTTGATTCCAGTTGTCGCTTCCATTTTTTATTTCGACTAAATTCGAACGGTGTTCGAATTTAGCTAAAATCCTGGAACCTCTAAATTCAGTCAATCCAATCCCATGTTGAAGATTTCGTCAATACGAATCCAATGCGATTGACCGTGTTGGATTTGGACCTAAAAAAAACGAGTTAAGACTAAAATAAGATTTTAAAATTTAAATAATTTAAAAATTCTCTTAATCACAATTAACTTTAACATTACCCTTAATTAATTCATCTTCCCCAATTAACGTTCCTATACATGACATTAGAAGCACGGCCGTGCATCGTTCAACTGACACGGAGCTTCAACGTCCTAACCCAAAATTCGATGACGCCATTGGCTCTCTCACATCGCACTCGACTTGTCTGGAACCACCACGCCACGAACGAAGCCTCCCCTTTCATCGCGACCTATACGCTCTGCCTTCCTCCCCTGTATAGTCGTGACTTTCAATACACGACCGGACCCCCTCAACTTCTTGCCGCCGCTTCCCCTTCACCCGTGAACTCGATTCCATCCTCCACATATCACATCGTCAACCAAATCAGCTAAAATCCTAAACCCTAGTTAAAACTGCTATTCGGGTTAACTGTTGAGCTCAAGAACAGGTGTCGCACTTCCCAGAAACTCTCCCAAATGAAGACCAACTCGAGTGAAGCATTTTAAAATTCGTTTTAATTTTTTTTTCCATGAATTATTTGATTTGGTTTAAATTTTTTATCTCTGATACGCTGCGTTATAGAGAAAATGGATGATGGGAGATACATATCAGCGTAGGGTGGCTCGTTCAGATAGGGTGGCCGATAGGGGTTGACTTAAAAATTTTATAATATTATTAAATTTCAAAATATCTCGTTTTAAGTAACTTAAAATTCCGAACTCCTATCGAGGCATGCCGCCTGGCATTCCTATTGTTATACCCCTATTCCGTACGCAAAGGAACTAGTTTCGAGCCCTAATTCAATCGTATGGAGAAGATAGCTTTTTGAATCCAATTATTATATTAAATTTTCAATATTAATTTCAACGGGTTTCTATCCCGTACGACCAAACGATACGTCTGATCGCTATGAAATTTAACGACGTATGTAATTCATTATTACGAACCCAATGACATTGGTTTCGTCGAAATCCGATACTATGCCCCAGAAGGTTATTTTCACTCGTTAATTAAAACGAGTTAATTTCAAAATTAGCTAAATCACTTTTAAATCAAATTTAAAAGCTTTATTACCTTTATTCCTATTAATAGGAATTTAATAAGTCTTTAAATCATTTTTATCCAAATAAAAATCCAAGATTCAATTATTTAAACGATTTTCAATTACTAAATTCAACAATTAAATTATCCAACAAATCGTTATATTTGAAATTCCAGTTATTAAATCTATAAAATTAACTTTTCAATATTTAAAATTAATTAAACATTCCAATTTCAAATTACTAAAATTCTAGGTCGTTACAAAAGTCAAAGTAATTGGTTGTCTAAGAAAAAGGTGCTTAAACCAAGAAGAAGGCTGCTCTAATTAAGGACCACTCCTAAGTGAAAACCACCCGATCTCCTGGCCATCTGGCATAGGTCTTGAAGTGAAAACAAGCCAAAAGATTTATTGGTAAGTATTACATTTCTTCATCAATCTTTAATTCAATTCATTTAGTATTTTTAATCAATAAACAATTTTATCAATTATA
Source organism: Allium fistulosum (assembly GCA_030737815.1). Taxonomy (NCBI): domain Eukaryota; kingdom Viridiplantae; phylum Streptophyta; class Magnoliopsida; order Asparagales; family Amaryllidaceae; genus Allium; species Allium fistulosum. The sequence continues at coordinate 501,408,556 of CM060901.1, forward strand.
TTAAATGTGCAAATTTATTTTAGTAGATTATATCAATCTCACATATGTTCTTTTATTCATTATATTGGTTTAATATATTTATCTAATAAAACTCCCACTAAATTTTGCATCTCTAAAAAATTCTAAAAGAGATACAAGAATTTCTTAAATTCCTTCAATGGTTGTTAGGAAATGTTCATAATTTAGTTAATTATTTCAAACTCAAATATTAATTAAATCAATACATAACAATTATATGTTATTTTAATTAATTTTAAGGCTTTAAATAAACAACTAAAATGCCATAAAATTCAATACAACATTTGGATTAATTTTAATATTTATTTATAACATTTATTAGTTAATAATTTTAAATTAATTGAACTCAAAAATAAACTAAAAACACGGTTGTCTTGATCCTTGGTGTGAACACGGTCCTCGGTTAATATTTAAACAATTTAAAATACTGAAAACTGTATGAACTATACTGAAGTACAATATTGGGCACAAGTTTAGTTGCTTATTGATCATTTAGGCAAAATCCAATTTCTAATATTTATTTAGCTACATATTGTTTGTAATGATATTCCGTGCATGTTTTCTTTTTGTCGTCACTATATCACCAAGATATCTAAGTTTGCTCAATGATCAAAAACTCTAATAGTATCGATAGTTAATTGCGTTAGACACCTTTAAACTCCTTGGTCCAATTCGATAAAGTGTATTAATCAACTGATTTACTTTGGCCAGAGATTCTTACTTTAAGTTGACTACCAATTACGGTGATATTAATCTACTTCAACGAATGAGACGAATCCTATCTTGGGTAGTGTTTCACTCCAAGTATTATGAAGTATACCCAAATATGGTTGTAATATGATCACGATGTTATGTGATTAATCGTAATCAGAGTATAGTCTAGTTACATAAGATCGATAGTACCCTCAAACTGGATACTGCTATATGTCATTACCATGAGATCTCTAGTTTGATTTAGTTGCATTAACTGTAACGACCCGCTATTTTGGACCATTCGCATCCGCACATGTCGGACTTGAATAATTCAAAATACCGCGTTGTTAATTTAAATTTGGCAAAACTGAACATATACAGTAAATAAATAATCACAGATCACAGACACAGAGTAATAAATGCAGCGGAAACAAAAGATAGTAGTTCACGAAGCTACTATATACATATCAGAGTAAAATAAGGTACAACAGATGTCTCGAATACAATAGTCAAATACAAGAATCAGAATACAATCACTGGAATCAACTGGATATCTGAAAGCTGGATAGATAGCTGGATATCCAAGCGAAGCTCCAACTCCAAAGGTGAGTCTCGAATACTGGTACACTCAATCTGACCCGAGCGTAAAGAAACACAAAACACTCGAATCAGGATTTACATTCTTATATCAATAAATCCAACTCAAGTGAAATAGCAACTGAAATACAAGTAACTCAAAGGATGTTTGGAATAACCATCCTTTAAGGATCCGTTAAACTATCTACTATGTAGTAGTGTACGATAAGTAGATAATGCCTATCAGTAATATAAAGTATCAAAATAGTGTTAAGGCGTTACCATTATCCCCCTTAACACATTTTATATAAGCGTTATAGTCTATACAGCACTGTAAACTCCACCGTAAACTAGTGGGCTATCAGGGAGTACTCCATAGGTATAACACAAAACAAATTGTAGTGGTCGCGTATATAGGGATACAAGTATGACAAGGCACATGAGGCAATACCCAAGGTAGTGAAACTACCGTTTGCCTGATCTGGACTGGTGAGAACGCATCGCCGCAGCGATCGCAACACCGTGAAACAACACTCCCAAAATCAAGGGTGCACCAATCGACAACAAGTAATGAAAAGTTTTCGAAGAAGTGTGTTCGCTCGAGGCAGCTAACCCCATTTGGCCCAGCACGGCTCCTGTTTTAGTCATTTCCAATTTGACACAAGTGTCAAGGCTATCCATTATCGTTCTCTTTCTTCAGTCAACACGAACATCATTCCAACCACTTCATTCTGGATCACACTCCGCGTATAGTTATTAAAGTGGTTTTTCGGTTTAGACAGTGAGTATGTCCCTAACCGATTCCGGTCTCTTTAATAACCTACAAAATTATTACACCGATTGGTCGTTTAATATATTTCAAAACCAAATCAATTCAGTTTCAATAAGAATTTTATAAACCAATATTTCCTTTGTCTTTATATATCAATTTCCAAAATTTTACGTTTCAAAACTTCCAAATCACCATTTTAAAATCTTATAATTCAATTTCAATTCAAATATTGATTCAAGTTCGTATATCAGTTTCATTCCGAAATCATTTAAATTAATTTAATTTAACATTCAAATCAATTTAAATTCATTTATCTATTTCATTCAATATTTGTTAAGTTAATTTGTCATTCAAAACAATTTCTATTAAATTTCCAATTCATTAAATCAATTACTTAAGTTCAACTTCATTATATCAAAATTTCAAATTAAATTAGATTTGTCAAATCAATTCTTTAAATTACAAGTCTTACATTAATTTCAATAAATCACATTTTATTTCTTGTTAAAGAAATTCGATTTCACTTATTTATTTACTTAGTTACAAATTTCAAAACTTAATTATAAAGAAACTTAAATTCACTTATTCAAGAAGTTCAATTTCACTTAATAAAGAATTCAATTTCATTTAATTATTAAATAATTCCATCTTATTTAATTATTAAATAATTTCAAAAACTTAATTATTAATAATTCCAAATTTTAAACAACGTTCTTTCATCAACTACTATGTTAATATTTTGATTCAGATTATTAAATATTAACATTTCCTTCCATTAAAATTCAAATTCCAACTTCGTTTCAAAACCATATTATTTATTCAAATAAAATCTTCATTTTATTTTTTAAATCAAATTATTGACCAATCGGGTTTTATTTAATTCTCTATCCTAAGGCAAGTTCATTTGGGTATTTATCATTTCAACCCGATTCCAATTCAATTCAAAATCAAAACATAGCAAAGGGAACTTGCAGTGTGATAACTGGGATGGTGTGTCAAAGTAAATAAACAAGCAATAACAACAATCAATATCAATCCAATAATCAATTCAAATAATCCCGAAATAATCGTATTAATTCACATTGTTGTTTGTGCAAATTAATATAATTATTTCTAGAATCTACACTATCATTTCATGTAGATTAAAGATTATTACACTAATAATTATACGGTTCTTCACTTGATATCTATTATTCAATTTCACTACATCAATTTATACACATACATTTAAATGGTTCAAGGTGTGGTTAACACTATTTCTACGTGTCAATTTATTTAAAATTGAAAGGGGTCATATTATACAAATGTCATCAATCAAATTAACACATATATCAAATCTAACTATCCTACGTCAATTTCAATTTCAAATTATTTATTACTTACAACATTATCAATTTAACGTCCAATGTCAACATCAAACAATCAATCATTTATCAACCAAACTAGATTATCATTTCATAATTAACAGTTAATGGTGTAAGATGTCACAAGTAAACTGATACAGGTGATAGCATATAAAACAGTGTAAATAACTAACAACAGCATATTTCAATTGTCGTTTCAATTAAAATCAAATTTAATAAATAAAAGAACATTAATCATGAGTGATTGCTCACCTTTTGAGGCTAGAGAGATGAATAGACAACGAAGTCGAGTCACGGATCGCAAGCACGACTTCTGAAATAAACTAGATTGGCACGAATCGTCGAGCAAAGCTGTTAAATAGGAATTGCCGAAATCAAATCAAAACATTCAACATAGCAACAAATAAAAAAACATGTCCTGCATCGAAGTTTAACAATATAATTCTATGTGCTATCGAGATCGAAATGTTCCGAAATTTGGTATGAATAAAGATCAAAACTTGTATTTCAAACTGCAAAAGAATCACTTGATTTGGACAAGAGACGAGAAAAGTTACGATGTCACGAACATAGACTCAGGCCATGTTGCGACTGTCAAATGTTCAGGTCTGAAAACCCCTCTGGGTCTGACTTTCAGGTAAGAAACAGAAGACTGAACCACCTCGTATGAAGCTAAAATTTCATATACAGAAAGTAGAAAACTTTATCTTTTAAACAAAAAGGGAATCACTGTATTCCGACGTAAGACGGAAGAGATACGATGCGTCAAACATGAACTCAGGTCGTGTTTGCAGCAGTGTAAAATAATTTCAAGTACAAAAGAACAGCTGCCTGGGTCTAACTTCCAGATCCTCGACCACTAATCAAATGATGTCGGATTTTGCTGGAATTTGACATGCATAAACTAGGTAACTTCGACACTTTTTTTAAAAATAGAATCAACCCATTCCGATAAAACATGAGTGAGATATGATATCGTGAACATGAAGTCTAACTGCTGTTCAGAAAAAAAAATAAACAAACATGCAAACAAGTGCAAAATCAGTTTGGTTGCAACTTTCAGGTATAAAACAGAGAAACAAACGGCCTTGAATTGGACTGAAATTTTACATACATAAACTAGAGAATCTCATCTTTCAATCAAAAAAAGAATCGTTGAATTTTGATAGGAAATGAAAGAGATACGCTGCGTCAAACATGGACACTGGTCGTGTTTGTAACAGCGCGAATAATTCTAAGTACAGCTGAAAACATTCAACAATCCAACTTACGGACACAAAACAGTGTAACAAATTACATTCGAATGAAATGAAATTTTTCAAGCATATACAAGAGAATCTCAACTTTCAAACAAACAAAAAAAATAAAAATAAAGTATAACCTATATATACACAGCCTTCGGCCTATCAACAGGAAACAAAAGTCTTCATATTATAAACTAGGAAGGAAGCACTTGAAATAAGTAATTTATTCTTACATAGTTATAGGAATTACAACTAAAAAATATATATTAACATACACTTTACATAAAACTGTCATGAGTAAGATATATATTATATACATTCCCTATAGTACATATAACTAATATATATATAATGACTTGTCATCTATAACATATATAACTATGTAAAAATTACTGTAGTCTAAATATAGAAGAAACAACTTAAGACCAACCTATATATATTAACTTACTAAGCTCTGCAGGTTATATGCTAACAAATATATGTACTTATGTATATATAAATACTCATTCGAAAGCAAGATATATATATAAAACAAAGAAATCATTAAACAAAACATATATTTTATATTAAAGCTGATATATACAACTTGTATGCAAGACAAAATGTACCGACTTTGATTATATATACATACTTAACTTATAAAATCAAAACTACTATATATAACTATAGTCAGTATAATAACTAGCATAACCAACACTAACATATAAATATAAAATATATATTCATAATACCTAAGCAAGAAAAGATGAAGGGCAGAGCAAGGGTGATGGGCCGAGTACACGCGAGGAGGAGGCCTGGGTGGGGCTGGAGAGAAGAGGAGCTCGGTCTGCGTCAGGTTCTTGGAGTGTGGTGGATCGGCAAGAGGCACGGTTGGATGGATGAAGTCGGTGGGTGGGTTCGGTGGCGTGGAAAGTAATGGAGGAGTTGAGGTTGGAGGTTTGGGCTTCGGCCATAGGTGTGGAGGCAGTGGAAGACAGGTCGGCCCATGCAAGGAGGTAGGCTGCGAGATGCTTGATGTAGAGGACGGGTTTTATGTTGCTGGCTGCCGTTTGACAAGCAAGGGAAAGGAAGATAGAAGATGCTCAGGTGGGTAGGTGCAGATCTTGGTGATGGATGCTCAGCATAGCAAGGAGAGAGGAGAAGCTTGTAAATAAATGAAACGAATGAAAGAAATGAAATTATAAAAGCAAATGAAAATGAACCGGAATGAATTTTTGAAAAAGCAAACCCACGTTTATTGTAAAGTGGGAATAGAAATAGTCAAGTGCGGTAATTCATGGAATCATTAAAGAGAGTGATCATTCAATTTCTCACGTTGGACAATCAATAGACACAGAACAACAACAGCTCCAAACTGAATACCGATACGATTAATTTCTTCGCAGTTCTCGCCGCGAATCTGACACCGAAACTCGCATACGAATATACCATGGAGATCATCATGACGAAACGATCAAAACGGTATACAGATGCCAGTGGTATGATTGAATTATAAAATTTTGAATTTTCTACTGACGGAAAATGCAAGAAAAACGCAGAAAAATAAGATCGACGGAGCAAAAGAAGTCCGAATTTGGAAAAACGAAAAATGACGTCTTGCCTAGAAGATGGTTTAGAATTTTTCTATGTAAAAATATTTAGGTTTCGAAAATGTTTTATTTTCATCGCTTTTTAACTGATTAAATTGAAGTAAATTTACGCGCGAAATAAACTTCCATATTTTCGGACGAAAATTTACCAGTTGCTATGTTCAACTAGATGCATTCCGAATATTAATTTTTTATTTCAAAATTTTATTTTTAAAATTCCACAAAATTTCAATTAATAACGTTATTAAAACCAGTTAAATTTACGGGTCGTTACATTAACTATAGAAGATTCTCATCGAGTCATTCTATAATTATTACAAACAATGACAAGCACTAACAACTTGGTGCCCTAACGATCATAAATAATTCACCATCCATCGTATGAAGAGCGTTACTTACACTAGTCTCAACAGAATACCGATATCCTTTTTCTCGATACACCTTGACTAGGAACATTTAAGAAGTAAGCATTATATATCGATTCAGTACTCATGGTTATGAACATATTCATAACTACAATCGATGAAATACTTCTTTCAAGATTTTTCTATTTATGTATATATATATACATATATATATATATATGTCTAATGTAACTATTTCATTATTTATATCTCTATATAACAATGTATGTAAAAGAAAATAAAACCAAAAGCATACTTCATTTAAAAAAAGATTATTTTATAAGAGTTAAGTTACATAATAAATTACATAATTTTCTCAGGGAATGCCCTTAACTCTATCACTACCATTATTAGATATAATTATATAGCTTAGGATTGTCATCCCTACAAATCAATCAATTTGGATGTGTTAGAAAAAAATTTGGCTAACATTTTTTGGTGCTTGCACTGAGAACTAGAAGATCAGGTTAGATCTTTTTTGCTACCAGGATTTGGATAAAACCTCCAAAAAGATCTGATAGAATGAGAAATAAGGAAAATCCAGGAAGGCAAATTATTAAAGAATTTAATAGGGAATGCTCGAATTGTTGTTAGAAGGGATGGATCTACTCAACATCCACTGTTTCTAGTTACTGGAGAGGATTTGCAAGGAATGATGGCTACTATTAATCAAATGGTGGAGCTGATGCAACAATCAATAATGGAGGAATTAACCATGCAATTCACAACAATAAGGCAAGCTCCTTTAGGAGATGGATCTCATTCAAGAGATCAAGGAGTTAGAGGAAGATCTTCAACCGAACCTATGAAGGAACATTTGTTGAAAGGCATAGTAAAGAGCGGGAAAGTGCTAGAGGAGATGAAAATAATGAAGAAAACAGGGAAAGGAACAACCAAACCGGAGCAAATAGTCCAGCTCTTATCGATACTGATTGATCGAGGATTTGTAAAGATGTATTAAAAAGGTGCAATAATAATTATTGTGATACTGACAGAGAGGATGGTCGTGCTTGATAGAGTTAAGTGTATAATATAAAGGCAATTATTTAATATGTAACTTAACTCTTGTAAAAGAATCTTGTTTGAAACAAAGTATTCTTTTGGTTTTATATTCTTTTATATATATTGTTATATTGGATATAAGTAATGTATTGTGTACATTATATATAATATATATATATATATAAGTAGAAAATCCTTAAAGGAGGTATTTTATCGACTGTAGTTGCGAATGAGTTCATAACCATAAGTTTTGAATCGATATAAAAATACTTAGTCATTTACTATTCTTAGTCAAGATGTATCGAGAAAAGGATATCGATACATTAGTTCAGACAATTGCATGCAATGCTCTCTATACGATAGATAGTGAATTACTCATGACCATTGGGGACAATAAGGGGTAATGTACTTGTGGTTGTTTGAAAAAATCATAGAATGATTCAATGAGAGTCTTATATAGGTTAATATAACTAAATCAAATTAGAAGATTTTATGTAACAATGTGCAGTAATCTTCAAACTTGATGATACTATGGATCATAAGCCACTAGAATATACTTTGATCATGGTTAATTACATGATAATGCGATAGTGTTACATCCATAATTAGAAATATGTTGAAGTGCTTGAAGTGAAACACTACTCAAGAGAGGATTCTTCTTCTTCGTTGTAGAAATTTGGGATCACCGTAATTGGCAGTGAACTTAAAATTAAAATCTTTAACCAGAGTAAATTGGTTAATTAATAACTATTATCAAACTAAACCAAAGACTTTAAAGTTGTCCATGCAATTAACTACAAATATTATTGGATTTTTTGACAATTAACCAAACTCAAGATATGTTAGTTATATAGTGATGACGAAAAGAAAACATGCACAAAATAACGTTACAATGTATGGCTTAATAAAGATTAGAAATCGGATTTCATCTAAATGATATATAAGCAACTAAACTTGTGTCTAATATTGTACTTTAGTAAAGTCCATACAGGCTTCGGTATTTAAATTCCAGCATACTAGGCTCTACAATCAAAACTGTAAAGGCACGTATTGGAGAATGGATTCCATACTATGACCAGGTAAGGAACTACCTCCGATGGGTGCATCTCTAAATCAATGCACCCAGGTCTCACAAGAACATCTTATTGTACCCTGCCACACAGAACTGGCCTACCACTTGACTAGTAGTACCGAATATGTCATCGTCCCGTCTTCCAACCCTAATCGAGATCTCTAATACACAACCAAATCCATCAAAATAGGGTAATCTAGAAAGATTATGACATACCCTAATGGGAGTGACCCACTTAGCCCTGTTGCATGCCATGTTTTAGTCTTTTCCCGGTTGATGAGGCTTGAGGCTACGATTACCTTTCAAGAAATTTACACTTGGAATGCTCATTGCCCTCCAATGACAATGTGATGATAGCATTCATCCATACAAGTCCGTTCTGGGTCTGAACGAAACCGAAGGCACTATTCCTACTACATCCATTTTTGAATCACCCTCAGGATTAGTAGCGATTAGCCCTTGCACTTCACATCTCTCTCTTCGATTCCATGCTCTTCACAATGTCTTCACTTCGAAACGCATTCGTTGGATCGAAATGATTTTCGGATAACATATCTGATCCCGGTCTCTTCGAAACAATGTTCAATAATTTTCGGTAAACTCAACCTCGATTCTCTAGGAAATAAATAGACAAACATAAGATCGGAGATAACCTCCTAACCGTAAGTGGACAGATTTCCTTATCATCGTCCTAGAAGAACGAAATGAGATTTATACGCACAGTACAGCATGAGATGACTATGCCATATAACTCAGGTGTTTCTCCAGATATTTCTGAAGTTACGTTGGGTTTATTTTCGATAGTCGGTTATTTAACTACCGAATAACAAACATTCAATCAGGATTTTATTTCATTTGGGAAATCAACATTGGCTCAGTGTATAATCAATCACTAGCCCCCTTTAATAAGTCTTTAAGCATACAATTACTTTGTAAATTACTTGTATATAAACACCTTTAAAAAGATGTACTCGCAAATCTCTATATTTCAATACTTAGAAATATCCATATACTTATCTCAACGGCAAAGTATATCTACAAAACAAAGAAAAGTTTCCTTTTTATTCGATTCTCAAATCGTTTACCTTACAATTCTCCAAGATCGTTTATAAATCATTTTATAAAATCTTCGAAAAACATTAATAATTCCTTTACCAAGAATTCAGTCACTTATTAACGTCTTGTACATTTCAAAATCATTTATAACTCTTTATGAACCCATATACCATTTATAAACTTCTTTTATAAACCTATAAACCCGCTTCTAAAATTTGTTTATAAATGTCCAACTATTTACAAACTCTTTCACCTTGCAATTAATCCTTAATTCTTCGAACAATTTTATAACTCCTTTATACAATCTATGTCTTTCGACTCCATTTCCGGGTCTCAGAAACATTTATAAATAATGTTAATCATTTGCCTCCAAACATAATAATTATTAACAGTGAACATTATAAATAAATGGAAATCATTAACTTTAAATATCCTAAAATAATAATTAATCATTCTAAAATATTGTTTAAGAAATAATAATAATAACTAAACTTTACCATTTATAATAATACTAATTTATTTTAAACCTTATTAATAATCCTTATTATTAATTTCAAATAATAATTATTCTTAAATAATTAATCTTTCAATTTATTAACTTTTTATAACTTCTTAAAACATATTAACTATAAAACAAATTACTTTTAACAATATTAAAATAATTCAATGACTTTAAAATAATATTAATATGATTATATAACTTTAAAATGATTTTTAATATAATTAAATAACTTTAAAAGAATATTATTTTAATTAAAAAACCTTAAACTAATATTGTTATAATTAATAACTTAAAAAAATATTAATATAATTAATTAGATAATGTTTAAAATATTTCCGAAATCCAATTTTTGGATTTTTTAAAAATCCTTTTTGTCTCAAAAACCAATTCCGACTTAATCGGCAATTTATGGTACTTTTGAAAAAAAAAAAATTAATTCGAGGCCAATAACCACCTAACACTTAACCAATATAGATACTGATTTTTCATAACACTATTGGGTTTCATTTCCAAACATATAACGATGTTATAACCACAGCATCCATAATCATATTTATTAATCAATAAACCATATAAAAGAAATATCATTGAACAATTCAATAATAGCGAGGAATCCCGCTGGATCCCTCCAACCTGTTTCCCTGCATCAAAAATGTTAGATAATCATAAAAATAAATCAACCGCTTCGAGGCGGGATTCGTATACAAAGGGTCATCTGCTCTTACACGAGAACGTAATAGGGTCTCATCCGCTCCAATAGGTGGGAATATATCCAAACCAACAAATAAATATAATAATTTACCCAAACCATCATTCAATAACTTTTATCAGCTATAAATCATACTAGTGATCTAAAAAGGTGAGATCAACTCACCGAATTTTCCTGTTGTCCTCGAGGAGTTCCGGTTTGGAACTAAAACTGGACGACATCCGATTTTTGCCCAAAATTCAAAAGTCTCCAAATTTGTCCAAACTAGTTCCATTACGAAGCTTTCGTTGTCTCAAGTGCAATGCAAAAAAATTCGTCTCGATCGGACCTCGTATGGGAGAGTTATAAATTTTATAAGTTATCGATATTTTTACATTAAATAATATAAATTAATTGCAAGATCAATATATTTACATTTATGTCACTCTTTCTTCTTCCCCATCTTCTCCCTGTACACGCTTCTGTGCACGTCATGGTCGTGCATACATCACCTCGTTCTCCCTCCTTGCTCCGCCGTTCGATAAACGAACTCCACCGTTGTTCACCTCGTCCGACGAGCTTCGATGCAGCCACCTCTGCCTCTCCTCTTCCTCCCTCTACAAAAATGCGATCGAACCACTTCGACCTGCTGCCCCACGATCAGACTCCTCCCCCTTCAACCATGACCTCCATTTTTCTAACGCCGAGATGCAAAATCCCTCCTCGACCTGAATCCCACAGCCATTCGTCGAATCACAACTTAAATCAACCCAGAACTTAAACCCTAGTTTTCGAGCTTCCTCTGTACACGGTTCGAGCATCACAAATCACAGCCGCATCCTTCAAAACTAGCATCAGTGGGAAGATCTCCTCGGATTGTGAATTTTAAAACTTGTTTTAGGATTTTTTATTGAGTATAATTTGAAATATAATTTTTTATTCTTTTTGAAGCTTCCTCAATTTTTTCCCTGGAGATGTTTAAATAGAAGAAGAAGGATGGGAAGACCGTGAAGTAGGTGGGCTTGTACAGGTTGAAGGCGGTTGATAAGAAAGGTTGGGTAGTGAAAAGTTAATCGAAGAAAATATAATATTCAAAATTCAAAATATCTAGATATTTAATTCCGAACCCCGATCGAAGCGTGCCACCTAGCGTTCCTAATGTTATACCCTTATTTCGAACGTAGTGGAAATAGTCTCGAGCCCTAATTCGATCGTATGCAGAAGATAGCTTTTTGAACCCAATTATTATATTAAATTTTTCAATATTAATTTCAATGTGTTTCTATCCCGTACGACTAAACGATACGTCTGATCGCTACGAAATTTGACAGCATATTATAATTCATTATTACGGACCCAATGATACTGGTTTCATCGAAATTCAAGGCTGTGCCCCGGAAGGCTATTTTCACTCGTTAATTAAAACGAGATATTTCAAAAATCAGTTAAATCACTTTTAAATCCAATTTTAAAAGTTTTATTATCTTCATTCTTATTAGATAGTGATTAAATAAGCTTTTAAATTACTTTTATCCAAATAAAAATCCAAGATTTAATTATTTAAACAAATTCAATTATTAAATTCAGCAATTAAATTATCCAATAAATCGTTATATTTGAAATTCAAGTTATTTAACCTATAAGATTAACTTTTCAATATTTAAAATTAATTAAATATTCTAATTTCAAATAACTAAAATTCTAGGTCGTTACATTCTTCCCCCCTTAAAAGAATTTCATCCTCGAAATTGCCAAGATAGGAAAAATGCCCAAACTCATTTCTTTTCTAAAACAAATTAGTTAAAATAACTTCCCAACTCCATTTAAGCCTTTAACTTCCCAAAATCAATTTGTTGAAACCTTGTTATTACTTTTACCAAGTTCCCAAATTCATCCATAGGTTCCAACTAATATTATCCATTCAATCATTTCAGGTTATAACTCAAAAATCAATTTTCAGTTATTAAAAATTTTCTTCAAAATTCCTAACTTTTTAAATTTTCGAAAAATTTCGCCAGCGTCTCATTTGCGCAGCTAGATCAGAACAACTACAAATCACCACTACGGGCCCAAACCAACAAAAGAAAACAAAAGCCAAGTGGCTCAAACATAAAACCATCAAATCAATCAACAATATAAACATGTACCTTTTTGTTGGCTAACCCAATTTTACTTATGAAACCAAAGGCATCAAATTTACTCTTGCTTTTATATACCTGCATCTTACTTACCAATGATACTCGAACATAAAGTTCATAATCATATTTTATTTCGTTTTTTCCCAATTTCAACATTTGTTTTACTAAAACCGTACAATGTACACATATCATCCGCACACACATCTCAATCTGATCGCTTGCTCGATCACACAATTTCACTTCCGAACTAGTATCGTTCACATGATCACTCTAGTGCGGACTCAGATCTGGTTCCTTGATTAGAAACCGTCATTCTCCTGGCATAGCCTTATACTACGATAGAGAATCCCAGAATCAATCAAAAATCCATATCCAGTGTTCGCCGTCAAGAATCGAGTAAAAAATCCAAACTCGGATCGATGTATACCATCTCGAAATCTTATACTCGAATCTGGATCAAACCGTCATGCGAATAAAATAATATACGTACAACTTACGTGTTTATTTCGATTGATTCTTAGCTACACCAAATTCCTTTTATTTACCTTCATCCGGTTTACATTCAAGTATTCAACCATTATTCACATTGCTTTATTTACATTTATTATTTTCTTAGTATATCCTTTCCATACTGATATCATTTAAGAATTATTCCACCAAATTCAATGTTCAACACATTTCACTTTATACTTACTTCATTTATGAATTATTCCACAAAATTTTCTTAAATTTATAAACATTTTATACAACTTCTTATGGTTATCACCACTTCACAACTTAAGTCCTTATCCATTTCTAACCAAATTCAATTTCATTTTCCAATTTCAATTTTATCAATCAACATTCCAAACCATATCCAAATAACTAATTAATTTAATTAGCTCATTTCATTAATTTATTTCAAATCTCAATCAATTCCATTTCCAAAATTATTTCATTTACCCTAACTTAGGCTAAATTTTCAATTTCACTTTATTTAACTTAATTTAAGTTCAATTTCATTCCATAGTTCAATTTCAAATTTTTACCTTTCTTGCATTCACATTCAACAATTTAAAACATTGTTTTAACTTGATAATTTCTAATTTTATAAGTTATTAAACTTATTTTTCATATTTTCAATAAAACATGAAAATCTAGAGTTAAAACACCTCGTTCTAAAGTATTTCAAATCATTTTTGAAATCACACGCATATATACACACAAAATCCCTTGGTATATCAAATCATTATTTTGGATTTCCAAAATCTAGCTAGTTTTATCAAAACAAACTCCAATGGTAGCAATTCCTCCCTTGGAAACTCGAAAATGAATATTGATGATGCTGTAGTCATCACCGAAATTATTTTCCAATGACCAAAGTGAGTTCAGTGCTTTTATTCCTTAAAATCCTTTTAAAATTATTTCCATTATTTCCATTCAAAAACATTTTCCAAATAATGCTATTATTAATTTCCAAAACTTTGAAAAACCATTTTCAAAACCAACGGAATTTAAATTCCCAAATTTCCAACCTTTAAACCCTTTTAATTTATCGTTTTTATAAACCATATTTATATAATATGCTTCTGGAACTTCTTTTTAATTTATAAATCACATTTATAAATCATATATTTATATAATCTAACTTTGGTTATAATAAATCATTTCTTACTTGTTAATCTTGCTTACATTATAACATCAACCTTTATTCGATCATAAACTTCCACAACAAATGATAATAGTATAACATTATCATTTCCTAACAATCAAGCACACCATGTATACCCTAATAATTTTTCAAAAAAATTATCCCTTTATATATATAAAATAGTCAGAGTAAAATTATTCCATTTACCCAATTTTAAAACAATACCATGTCGAATTGCTCTATTCAAGTGTTTAGAGATCCCTATCAATAATGTTAATTACTCATATTGACCAGAATTCATAAGCCACTCAACAAATCAACCAACACAATATAAATCATTTTTATATCACTAACAAATATGTGCTCATATATATATATACACACACGCTCAAACTCATTCTAGGGTGTCACTGACCCTATCTCTAATGAGTTACCCAATCAAAGCCAAGGTTCTCGCTTAACCTTCAGCTCAAATACCAAATGTAACGAACCGAATTTTCGACCCTCGAAAATCAACACTAATATATCCACTAAATCACATGTCGAGCAATCGAACGCCGAAAATCCGATTGTTAGGGGAAAAGAAGAAGAAAGAAGATAAGAAGAAAACTAAACAACATAGAATCTCACAGCGAAACGAATAATCTATAATATATCACAAGTCTTTACACAAAACAAAATTGTAATATATGTATATTCAGACATCAATCAGAGTATACTAACCTATTTCAGCCTGGATAGTTATAACAGTCTGTTCTCACAATTGCTGATAACACACCAATAAATACAGTGGAAACATAACCATCTATGTGAATACGTCTCTGGGCAAATCAACTTGTCTCTTGAAGTTCCAAGCATCTAAACTAATATGTAATATACTCAGTCTAACCCGAGCATTAAAATAAAATAACACCCGAGTCAGTTTGGAAAACCAGCGTGAGAAAACATACCCAATTGGATTTAAAGTTATAAGAAAATATTTGAAATCAAAAGGTATCTCGTAAGACCACGCCACAAATAAACACGATGGGCTTTTACCTTATGATAACCAAAACACTTTTATAGAAAATCCATAGATATTATAATAGTGTTTAACTACAAATACTTATTAAAATAGCCAAAATTATTACATTAATTAAATTCCAGCATACTATGCTCTACAATCAAAACCGTAAAGGCATGTATTAGAGAATGGATTCCATACTATGACCGGGTAATGAACTACCTTCGATCGGTGCATCTCTAGATCAATGCACCCGGGTCTGACAAGAACATCTTATTGTACCCTGCCACATAGAGCCGACCTACCACTTGACTAGTAGTACCAAATATGTCATCATCTCGGTCTTCCAACCTTAATCGAGATCTCTCATGCACAACCAAATCCATCAAAATAGGGTAATCTAGAAAGATGATGACATACCCTAATGGAAGCGACCCACTTAGCCCTGCTGCATGCCTTATTTTAGTCATTTCCCGGTTGATGAGGCTTGAGGAAATGATTACCTTTCAAGAAATTTACACTTGGATTGCTCATTGCCCTCCAATGACAATATTGTGATAGCATTCATCCATACAAGTCCGTTCTGGGTCTGAACGAAACCAAAGGCACTATTCCTACTACATCCATTTTGGAATCACCCTCAGGATTAGTAGCGATTAGTCCTTGCACTTCACATCTCTATCTTCCATTCCATGCTCTTCACAATGTCTTCACTTCAAAACGCATTTGTTGAATCAAAGTGGATTTCAAATAACATATCCAATCTCGGTCTCTTCGAAACAACGTTCGATAATTTCCAGTAAACTCAACCCCGATTCTCTAGGAAATAAATAGACAAAGATAAGATCGGAGATCACCTCCTAACCATTAGTGGACGGATTTCCTTATTATCGTCCAAGAAAAACGAAACGAGATTTATACGCACAGTTTAGCATCATCGGAGATGACTGTATAGCTCACGTGTTTCTCGTAAATATTTCCTAAGTTACGTTGGGTCTATTTTCGATAGTCAGTTATTTAACTATCGAATAACAAACATTCAATCAGGATTTTATTTCATTTGGAAAATCAACATTGGCTCAGTATATAAGCAATCACTAGCCTCCTTTAATAAGTCTTTAAACATACAATTACTTTGTAAATTACTTGTATATAAACACCTTTAAAAAGATGTACTCGCAAATCTCTATATTTCAATACTTAGAAATATTCATATACTTATGTCAATGGTATAAGTATATCTACAAAACTTAGAAAAGTTTCCTTTCTATTCGATTCTCAAATCGTTTATAATTCCCCTTACAATTCTCCAAGGTCGTTTATAAATCATTTTATAAAATCTCTGAAAAACTTTAATAATTCCTTTACCAAGAATTCAGTCACTTATAAACGTCTTGTACATTTCAAAATCATTTATAACTCTTTATGAACCCATATACCATTTATAAACTTCTTTTAGAAACCTATAAACCCGCTTCTAAAATTTGTTTATAAATGTCCAACCATTTACAAACTCTTTCACCTTGCAATTAATCCTTAATTCTTTGAACAATTTTATAACTCCTTTATACAATCTATGTCTTTCGACTCCATTTCCAGGTCTCAAAAACATTTATAAATAATGTTAATCATTTGCCTCCAAACATAATAATTATTAACAGTGAACATTATAAATAAATGGAAATCATTAACTTTAAATATCCTAAAATAATAATTAATCATTCTAAAATATTGTTTAAGAAATAATAATAATAACTAAACTTTACCATTTATAATAATAATAATTTATTTTAAACCTTATTAATAATCCTTATTATTGATTTCAAATCATAATTATTCTTAAATAATTAATCTTTCAATTTATTAACTTTTTATAACTTCTTAAAACATATTAACTATAAAACAAATAACTTTTAACAATATTAAAATAATTCAATGACTTTAAAATAATATTAATATGATTATATAACTTTAAAACGATTTTTAATATAATTATATAACTTTAAATGAATATTATTTTAATCAAATAACCTTAAATTAATATTATTATAATTAATAACTTTGAAAAATATTAATATAATTAACTAGATAATCTTTAAAATAATTCTGAAATCCAATTTTTGGATTTTAAAAAAAATCCTTTTTGTCTCAAAAACCAATTCTGACATAATCGGCAATTTATGGTGTCTTTTAAAAAAAATTAATTTGAGGCCAATAACCACCCAACACTTAACCAAATCGATAT
This sequence comes from Allium fistulosum, assembly GCA_030737815.1. Taxonomy (NCBI): domain Eukaryota; kingdom Viridiplantae; phylum Streptophyta; class Magnoliopsida; order Asparagales; family Amaryllidaceae; genus Allium; species Allium fistulosum. Next base: position 501,426,552 of record CM060901.1, read on the forward strand.
TGATTTTTATTATCACTATTGGGTTTTATTTCCAAACACATAATGATGTTATAACCACAACATCCACAATCATATTTGTTAATCAATAAACCATATAAAAGAAATACCATTAAACAATTCAATAATAGTGAGGAATCCCGCTGGATCCCTCCAACTTGTTTTCCTGCATCAAAAATGTTAGATAATTATAAACTTAAATCAAGCGCTTTGAGGCGTGATTCGTATACATAGAGTCATCCGCTCTTACACGGGAACGTGATAGGGTCTCATCCGCTCCAATAGGCGGGAATATATCCAAACGAACTAATAAATATAATAATTTACCCAAACCATCAATCAATAACTTTTATCAACTATAAATCATACTAGATCTCCAAAGTGAGATTAACTCACCGAAATTTCCTGTTGTCGCCGAGGCGTTCCGTTTTGGAACAAAAACCAAACGACGTCCGATTTTAGCCCAAAATTCAACAGTCTTCAAATTTATCCAAACCAGTTCCATTGTAAAGCTTTCTTTATCAAGAGCGCAACGCAAAAAGTTTCGTCTCGATCGGACCTCGTATGAGAGAGTTATAAATTTTATAAGTTATCGATATTTTTACATTAAATAATATAAATTAATTGCAAGATCAATATATTTACATTTATGCCACTCTTTCTTCTTCCCCATCTTCTCCATGTACACGTTGTTATACACACCATGGTCGTGCATACATCACCTCGTTCTCCCTCCTTGCTCCATCATTCGACAAACGAACTCCACCGTTGTTCACCTCGTCCGACGAGCTTCGTTGCGGCCACCTCCACCTCTCCTCCGCCTCCCTTTAAAAAAATGCGACCGAACCACTTCGACCTGCTGCCCCATGATCCAACTCCTCCCTCTTCAACCGCGACCTCAAGTTTTCTAACGCCGAGATGCAAAATCCCCTCCTCGACCAAAATACCACGGCCATTCGTCGAATCACAGCTTAGATCAACCCAGAACTTAAACCCTAGTTTTCGAGCTTCCTCTATACACGGTTCGAGCATCACCAATCACAGCCGCATCCTTCAAAACTAGCATCGGTGGGAAGATCTCCTCGGATTGTGAATTTTAAAACTTGTTTTAGGATTTTTTTTTATTGAGTATAATTTGAAATATAAGTTTTTTTTCTTTTTGAAGCTTCCTCATTTTTTTTCCTGGAGATGTTTAAATAGAAGTAGATGGATGAGAAGACACGTGAAGTAAGTGGGCTAGTATAGGTTGAAGGCAGCTGATAAGAAAGGTTGGGTAGTGAAAAGTTAATCGAAGAAAATATAATATTTAAAATTCAAAATATCTATATATTTAATTCTGAACCCCGATCGAGGCGTGCCGCTTGGCGTTCCTAATGTTATACCCCTATTCCGAACGCAGTGGAACTAGTCTCTAGCCCTAATTCGATCGTATGCAAAAGATAGCTTTTTGAATCTAATTAGTATATTAAATTTTTCAGTATTAATTTCAACGCGTTTCTATCCCGTACGACCAAACGATACGTCTGATCGCTACGAAATTTGACTGCGTATTATAATTCATTATTACGGACCTAATGACACTGGTTTCGTCGAAATCCGAGGCTGTGCCCCGGAAGGCTATTTTCACTCGTTAATTAAAATGTGATATTTCAAAAATCAGTTAAATCACTTTTAAATCCAATTTTAAAAGTTTTATTATCTTCATTCTTGTTAAATAGTGATTAAATAAGCTTTTAAATTATTTTTATCCAAATAAAAATCCAAGATTCAATTATTCAAACAATTTCAATTATTAAATTCAGCAATTAAATTATCCAATAAATCGTTGTATTTGAAATTCAAGTTATTTAACCTATAAAATTAACTTTTCAATATTTAAAATTAATTAAATATTCTAATTTCGAATAACTAAAATTCTAGGTCGTTACAGTATGTTTGTATGTTCATGTTCAAATTTAATTTTTGGCCAACCAAAAAAGTTCAAAATTTAAAAAAATATTAAATATATACATATATATACTAAATTCAAATTATATATATACATACTTTAAACGTTAAAATTTTTTTGGTTAAGATCTAATAAAATATATATATATACATACTAATAAAAAAATTTGATTTTATAATATATTAAAAACAAGAATCATTTTCTCTCATAATTGATAAATTTAAAAAATTATGATTTAAAAATAATTCAATTATAAATATAATATTTATATAATAAGTTATGGTTTTAAAAAAAATATTGTATCTGCCTAATAAAATAAATAAATTTTAAAATATCTGAATAAATTACACTGGATCTAAAATTCAAATTCTAAATAAATACAAATATCTAAATATCTAAATACATACACACACATATATTTAAATATAATCATATATATATATACACACACATTCATATTATAAACATATATGTGTGTGTTAATTAATTAGGTCCTAATGTTTATGTATTGTTTATATATTTAAATATAAACATTTAAATAATATTAGGTTACAAATTGTTTATATATACATATGCACCTATATAAATGTGGTATTTCTTGTTACATTATACCTTATATAATAATCATAGGTCCCAATGGTTATATACGCACATTCGAGATTTATATATTTATTATATACCCTAGGTTTGTATACCATATTTATGTATTGTAGTTAAAATGTTTGCATCGTGAATTCAAAAATATCAATAATTAAAATATAAAATTAAAATTATATTAAACTAAAATAACAACTTATATTATCTTCAGTAAATCTTAATCGTAATATACACATATTAAGTTCAATATAATTAATTAAGTTGAACTTATTGCAACCAACTCCTTTGTTAATAACCATTAAATATGATTTAGTGCAAATATTTGATTCGTTTAAAAACGAAATAAGGTTTAGTATAAATTAATAAAAGGACTTTTATTTTTAATTTCCCTCTTTTATGTTGCCGCCAATCTAATCTAACAATAGTATCAAAGCCCACATTGTATTCACATGAACAATTAACCAATATGTAAGGCAGTCACTTAGGAAAACAAATTAGATGGGTGTCTAAGGAAATAGTGTTTAACTGAGGGGAATGTTACTCTAATCAAGGGACATTTTTATGAATGGAAGACCTCCCAATCTCCTAGCCCGTACCTGGCTCGTCTAAGTGGTATGTTTCAAGGGTGAGCCCTAACAAAAGGCTCGAAAGTATTTTGCGCCCTACATTGATTCAAATAAGTGTATTTGAATACTATAAATTAAATTTAAATAAAGCATTACAAAATTTTATAAAGAGCTATGAAATGTAAATTATATGATAAGTAAAATTCGTTATTTACGGTTAAGATTTGTATATATAAATATATATATAATAACTTTGTTTTTTTGGTTTTGTAGTATAAAAAAAGGAAAACCTTTTTCTTTCGGATTTGATAAATTAAAAAAAATTGTTTGATGTTTAATTTTTCTTCCAAATGTGAGTGTACACATATATATTTTACATTTATATATCAAGTTGCGATTTAAAAAATCTTTCTTTTGGCTTAAATAAAAAATCTTTTGAATTTTAAAATATTTTAATTAGTCAAACTAGATCTAAAAAAAATTCCCTAAACTTTTGGGTACTCATTTATATTTGAGTAGTTCGAAAATGACAGGTTTCTTTGGGTTCTTTTGAAGATGGTGGACGAGCAGGATGCTCCTTATCTATCTAGCTATTTATTTCCACTGTTATGAGATGTTGGTTCTATGTATGTAAATTTAAAGGAAGGTTGTTATAACTACCTAGACTGATAGTAGTAATTTTGTTGTAACTCTGATAACTCTATGCTGGGGAGTAACCTTATGTACTGTCTTAATTTTATGTTATATTTAATCGTTCCATTGTGATATTATTGTTCTGTTCTTATATTTTATCCCATGACAACTGGTCTTTCAGATACTTGGCAACGGCACATGAATACCATGGATATATTAAGTGTCGTTCTCAGGGGTCGGAAAGGTGGGTCGTCACAGTTGGTATCGACCAACCTTTATGACCCTTGAGAATGACACTTAATACATCCATGGTATTCATGTGCCGTTGTCCAAGTATCTGAAAGACGAGTTGTCATGGGGTAAAATATAAGAACAGAACAATAATCTCACAACAGAACGGTTAAATATATAACATAAAATAAGACAATACATAAGGTTACTCCCAACATGGAGTTAGCAGAGTTACAAAAAAAGTACTACTATCAGTCTAGGTAGTTATAACAACCTGTCTTTAAATATACATACATAGAGTCAACATCTCATAACAGCGGAAATAAATAGCTAGATAGATAAGGAGCCTCCTGCTCATCCACCATTTTCAATAGAGACCAAAGGAACCTGTCATTTTCGGACTACTCAAATATAAATGAGTACCTGAGAGTTTAGGGAAAACAAACAATTCGGGTCAGACAATAAGTTTGGTATGAGTAAACTCCAAATAAAAAAAATAGAACACACAAAATAACCGGTGAGACCACGTCGCAAAAATGCAGAACGGGTTTACCCTCACAAGGAAAACATCCAAGCATAAAAGAATGGACACAAATAATTAAACACCGCGAAGAGCGCAAGACGCTTCTCAATGCAATTAAGAAGAATCGTCCAAAGATTTGAATAAAAAAAAAGGAAAAGGAATGTTTCCAACAATGACTAGGAGGGTGCGCCCCCCTTATCGAAAGTATACCTCTAGAAAATATACTTGAGAACTACGATGGCTCTCGGAAACCTCCTAGCCGGACCCCGCCAACTTTACCGAGTATCCAAGTATTACACATCTCCGTGCGCATACAACCGAAACCAATCTAGAGTAGATGTGACAATACCCTAATGGGAGCAACCCCACATAACTTGGCCCCCACTCGCTCTTTATTTAGTCATTTTCGATAAAGGATATCAATGCTCTAAATGAGCAACAAATCGTCTTAGATTGACGAAACAAAAACAAAAGGAAGAAGGGTATCGAAATCGTTAGTTAAGATATCAACGACGGGGTAACAAAACGATCGTATATGGAAATTAAATCTTATACTCTTTCAATGCTTGGAAAATATCCATATGCTTATCTCATCGTTATAAGTATATTCACAAAACATTTGGTAGCATTTCATATTTCAAAAGCATACTTAAATAGCTTAAAAACAATTGTCTACAAGAAAGGCAAATGTTTTCCATACCATCATAATTATAAAGATCATTTATGGAAATCAAATCTCTTACACTTGTCACGTTTCCGATATTCTCGACTTACTCTATCCTTCGCCCAGAAACAATGCCAGGTAAGTCAGGGCACTAGTTGCTCCTAGCCTTGCCTAGACACTTCGGTTCAAGATCTCACAGATAGAGGATCAATCTACTCATCGACTTTTAGTGCCAAGTATAGGACTACTTACTTTCCATAAATAACCCATTTAAATCATTATATAAATTTTTGAAGTTCCTTTAAAATACTTTAAACCAAGATTTAAAACTTCCATTCAAATCATAACTTAAACCCATCATCTTTAAAGGAGAATACGGTCAAGAGGGGAGAAGCTCCCTCTAAATCAAATGAGAGCTAAAAGAGGTGTTATTTCCTTATAACCAAAAAGTCACTAAATGTCAGTCCTAAGTTAAAAGGTGGTGTAAGTTCCCTTTAACTAAACGTCAAGGTTATTGCTCATAAACTGGCCGAGCATAAATCAAACAACTAAACAAGAATAATAACATACCCATTATTATTAATAATTTACAATCAATAGTTAACACAACATTTATTAAAATGTGAATGAGTCAAAGGAAAGAGATTAAGATTACACACACTGTAAAATAATTAAATTATACTCACAGAATAAGTTATACCCACTACACAATGAAAGCAAGGAATATACTCACAGAATAAGTTATACCCACTAAACTATGAAAACAAGGAATATACTCACAGATAGGTTATACCCACTAAACTATGAAAACAAGAAATGTACTCACATCTTATTTTCTTTGCTGGAGACTTAGAATACTTCGCCTTTGATAATGAAATTTAGTTCTTTTCTTTAGTTTGTGAATGAATTAAAATGAGATATGGACTTGGTTATTTATAGGTGAAAAGAAGGGTACTTTAGTAATTTTCTATAGCCTAACCTGATTCGACCAGATTTTGGTCCAATAGAAACCAGCCTTATGGCCTAATTTGATTCGACCATATTTTGGTCCAATAGAAAACATCCTTATGACTTAATTTGATTCGACCACATTTTGGTCCAATGGCAACCATCCATGTGGAATATAATAATCATTATGCTATTTTGTTTTAATAGGTAAGTAATTATACTATTCTGTTTTATTAGGCAAGGTTAATAATTCTTTCTTGTTTTACTAGGCAAGTAATTATACTATTCTGTTTTACTAGGCAAGTAATTGTACTACTCTGTTTTATTAGGCAAATTCTTTTCTTAAGTAATCATTCTCATTTGGTTTATTAGGCAAACTTATTCTTAAATAAATTGGTACCCTTAACCGCCTTATAACTTGAACCGTCTTTAAACTAACATTTTACATCAGTTTTAAAAATCCATTCGAGACGTTTTATCCAAAAACGACCCACCATTCTGACCCCTAAGAACGGAACTTAATACATCCATGGTATTCATGTGCCATTGCCCAAGTATCTGAAAGACGAGTTTTCATGGGGTAAAATATAAGAACAAAACAATAATCTCACAATGGAACGGTTAAATATATAACATAAAATAAGACAGTACATAAGGTTACTCCCAACATGGAGTTAGCAGAGTTACAACAAAAGTACTACTATCAGTCTAGGTAGTTATAACAACCTGCCTTTAAATATACATACATAAAGCCAACATCTCATAACAGCGGAAATAAATAGCTAGATAAATAAGGAGCCTTCTGCTTGTCCACCATCTTCAAAAGAGTCCAAAGAAACCTGTCATTTTCGGACTATTCAAATATAAATGAGTACCCGAGAGTTTAGAGAAAACAAACAATTCGGGTCAGACAATAAATCCGGTGTGAGTAAACTCCAAATAAAAAATAGAACACACAACATAACGGTGAGACCACTTCGCAAAAACGCAGAACGGGTTTTCCCTTACAAGGACAACATCCAAGCATAAAAGAATGGACACAAATAATTAAACACTACGAAGAGCGCAAGCCGCTGCCCGATGCAATTAAGAAAGAGTCAACCCAAAGATTTGAATCAAAAGTAAGGAAAAGGAATTTTTCCAACAATGATTAGGAGAGTGCGCCCCCCTTATCGAAAGTATACCTCTAGAAAATATACTTGAGAACTACGATGGCTCTCAGAAACCTCCAAGCCGGACCCCGTCAACCTTACCGAGTATCCGAGTATTTCACATCTCCGTGCGCATACAATCGAAACCAATCTAGAGTAGATGTGACAATACCCTAATAGGAGCAACCCCACATAGCTTGGCCCCCACTCGCTCTTTATTTAGTCATTTCCGATAAAGGATATCAACGCTCTAAATGAGCAACAAATCGTCTTAGATTGACGAAACAAAAACAAAAGGAAGAAGGGTATCGAAATTGATAGTTAAGATATCAATTATCGGGGTCGTAAATGAAAATTAAATCTTATACTCTTTCAATGCTTGGAAAATATCCATATACTTATCTCATCGGTATTAGTATATTCACAAAACATTTGGGAGGATTTCATATTTCAAAAGCATACTTAAATGGGTCAAAAACAATTGTCTACAAGAAAGGCGAATGTTTTCCATACCATCATAATTATAAAGATCATTTATGGAACTCAAATCTCCTACACTTGTCACATTTTCGATATTCTCGACTTACTCTATCCCTCGCCCAGAAACAAAGCCAAGTAAGTCAGGGCACTGGTTGCTCCTAGCCTTGCCTTGACACTTCGGTTCTAGATCTCACAAATAGAGGATCACTCTACTCATCGGCTTTTAGTGCCAAGTATAGGACTACTTACTTTCCATAAATAACCCATTTAAATCATTATATAAATTTCGAAGCTCCTTTAAAATACTTTAAACCAAGATTTATAACTTCCATTCAAGCCATAACTTAAACCCATCATCTTTAAAGGAGAATACAACCAAGAGGGGTGAAGCTCCCTCTTAATCAAATGAGATAGCTAAAAGGGGTGTTATTTCCTTTTAACCAAAAAGTCACTAAATGTCAATCCTAAGTTAAAAGGTGATGTAAGTTCCTTTTAACTAAACGTCAAGGTTATTGCTCATAAACTGGTCGAGCACAAATCAAAAACCAAACAAGAATAATAACAAGAATAACAACAGACCCATTGTTATTAACAATTTGCAATCAATAGTTAACACAACATTTATTAAAATATGAATGAGTCAAAGGAAAGAGATTAAGATTACACTCACTGTAAAATAATTAAATTATACTCATAGAATAAATTATACCCACTAAACTATGAAAACAAGGAATATACTCACATCTTATTTGCTTTGCTGAAGACTTGGAATATTCGCCTTTGATAATGAAATTTAGTTCTTTTCTCTAGTTTGTGAATGAATTAAAATGAGATATGGACTTGGCTATTTATAGGTGAAGAGAAGGGTACTTTATTAATTTCCTATAGCCTAACCTGATTCGACCAGATTTTGGTCCAATAGAAACCAGCCATATAGCCTAATTTGATTCGACCACATTTTGGTCCAATAGAAATCCTCCTTAACAACTATGGCCTAACATGATTCGACCAGATTTTGGTCCAATGACAACCATCCGCATGACACCTGATTCGACCAGATTTTGGTCCAGTGGCAACCATCCGTGTAGAATATAATAATCATTATGCTATTTTGTTTTATTAGGCAAGTAATTATACTATTCTGTTTTATTAGGAAAGGTTAATAATTCTTTCTTGTTTTATTAGGCAAGTACTTATACTATTCTGTTTTATTATGCAAGTAATTATTCTATTCTGTTTTTATTAGGTAAGATTAATAATTCTTTCTTGTTTTACTAGGCAAGTAATTATATCATTCTGTTTTATTAGGCAAATTCTTTTCTTAAGTAATCATTCTCGTTTGGTTTATTAGGCAAACTTATTCTTAAATAAATCAATACCCCTAACCGCCTTATAACTCAAACCGTCTTTAAACTAACATTTTACATCAGTTTTAAAAATCCATTCGAGACGTTTTATCCAAAAATTTATTTTAGATATAAAATCCCCGTATTTAATCATTTAAAAACATATTAACTATTCAAGTTCAAAGTGATTAAATTATGGGTCGTTACATCCTCCCCTCCTTAAAGAAAATTTTGTCCTCAAAATCAATCAGATAAACTCAAGATATCAAAGAAACCCAAATGATATCATATATACCACACAAAGATATAAGGAAAGTGACCTCAACACAACTGGTGAGTACACTAAAAAGAAACAACAAATACAAACAACAAATACAAACAACAACTATTTAGTGGTCTGGAAAAAATAATAATAGTTTTTATATTGTTTAATATATACATATAGTGATATTTCTTATTATCATCCCTTGACATTATACCTTGTATAATAACCATAGATCCAAATAGTTATTTATCCACATTTGACATCCATACATTTTTATATCCTACATTAGTATACCGTATTTATGTGTAATAGTTATAATGTTTGCATTGTGAATGCAAACATATCATAAATTAAAATATAAAATCAAAATTAAATTAAACTAAAATAATAAAATATGTTATATTCAATAAACCTTAATTATAATATACGTGCATTAAATTTAAAATAATTAATTAAATCGAAATTAAAGCAACCAACTCGTTTTATAATAATCACTAAATATGATTTAGTTCAAATATTTTATTCATGTAAACACAAAATAATATCAAGTGCACATTTATAAAAGAAATGTTTTTTTTAATTTCATCTATTTGTCCCGTTGCTAGTGCACCTAATCTAACAGTGTTGTGACTTATATAGGTGGAAGATCCTATAGAAATGCTAATGGAAACACTCAAAGGAGAGAAGGGTCTTGGGGACGTAGTCGCGATCGACAAAATAGAAGGTCAAGAAGAATAGAGTTTCCAAAGCTAGAGAGACCTAAGCATCGAGGTACGCTCACACAATGGCTGTTACGGTCGTTCAAAGAGCCAGAACATGGTGATGCACTCAATGATCGCATTCGAGGATGAATCGAAGGAACTGATGATGTGATAAATGAAGCTATTTGGTGATTGCTTCAAAAGGAAAATTAGAGAAGATGATTAAGCATCCACCTATAGTCGAATTATGTTTACTACGGAGATTAAGGTGAACTAGTACCCTTTTTTAGTAACAAATATTTGAACAATGATTATTAACATAACTACAAAAATTCAACCAGCGCTTGTTCAAATTTAGTATTTCATAAATTTATACTATACATAAAATAATTATCATTCATTTTAATCCTAATATCAAATATTCAAATCATATGAATAATGTCTTAATATATTAATTTTGATTAATGGCATTGATATGTAAATATTTCATATCGTAATACCTAATTTAAAATATCAAAAATAAATCTATAATTTACTGTAAGGTAATGTAAGTTTTCATTGCAAATAATTGTTATGTATACTGTAAATATTTGCATTTTTGCAAATTTCAAAAGAATAGAAAAAAGATTACACAGACCCTGCGATTAAGTTCAAATTTAGTTTAAAAATGAAAAAACTATCAATAATAATTTTAGAGGCGTAATTTAAACATGTTTTTTAGAAGGGTTATTCATGTATTAAATTTGAGAATTAAGCGTGAATCCTACTTTCCACTTATATGTTATTATTGTAAAATTAGGGACTTTTTGATAAGAATACATGGTCCTCCATTTATAACCCTAGGCCACCAGGTCCTTTCTGCCTCAGTAATATTTCTAGCTGTCGTAGGTACAAGAGATGCTCATACCACCACCATTTAGTCGCTTGCATGGGGATGAGTCAGTCGACATTAAAGAGAGTATGTCTGATGCTCTCTTCAACAAACCCTAATTCTCTATCATTAGCATTGATTTCGCTTTGTTATTGTTGCATTCATCGGTGTCACCTGAATTTTCTAAGAGTTTATTCTCGATCTAATGTAGATTATGGTCATTGCCACGTCGAGACGAACTTCCTCCAATGATTGAGTCCATGAATGTGATTGACGGTGTTGTGAATAAGAGGACAAGCACAAGCCTGTGCATGTTCAGTGCATAAAAATGTATTATTTTTTAACAATTTTTGTAAATAAAATTATTTTAAAATTAATTTTTGTCAAAAACAATATGAAAATTTTATCTTGATAAGTTACCAATCAGATGCACCTCTGAAAAGTTAGTTACACATATGATAAAACAATTCCCTAACTCATGATGGAGTTGCAAACTCCACCATTAAAATATAATTTATTTTGGAGAGAGTAGTAGATTCTGTCTTTCTAGATTGAGGCATGTAAGTATACTTATAGCACTAATGAAATATGAAAAATATCTTATCTAGATCAATATTCAAGGTATGACCCATTATAAGTGAGATTTTAACTCGCATAATTAATTATTTAATTAGTTTGTACCCACATATATTTTGGTCCTCCTAGTTTTAAAACAATTTTAAAATTTTTGGTGCCAAAATAAAATACTTATATATATGTGCGTGCGCGCGCATGTGTGTGCATGTGTATTATTTATTATATTAAAATTATTATATTAGCCTAAAAATTATTAAATATATATACACACATATTAATTACTTATTTTATTTATTAATTTTAGACCCTCTAATAGTAGTTAAAACTAATAATAAATTAATTGATACAACCACTGTATTAATTTCTCCATAATAATAATTTATAACTTTTATAAATTATTTCAATAAACTATATTCGGTCGAAAGTTAAGAATTACGGTTGTGTGACTCCTAAGTGTGAACTCAATCCTTAATAATATTTAAACAATTTAAATATTAAATCATGTACATACTTTGTTGAAGCATGGTATTAGATGTCGATACCTTAGGTATTGGTTTTGATGATAACATCTATAAGTCATTATATAAAATATAGATACTACTATTTTATCAAGATATATATATATATATAGTATATAGTGCAAGATTTAGACATGTATTGATTAAGAAGACTGTACAGTATCAAGATGCTGATATCAAGAGTAGTTTCAAAATGCTGATATAAAGTCTCAAGAGTTTAAGAATGAAGACTCGTTATTATTGAAGAGTTCAAGATTTCAAGATATTCTAGATAAGTTATAAAGTAATAGAATTTATGTTAAAACCTTGATAGCACTTTCTTGGTCTCTCTCACCTTCTCCAATTTTGTTTTAAAATTGTTTTTTAAATATTCTATATTTAAAATAATCTTTTCAAAATATTTCTCAAAGTGATTTTCAATCTCTTATACTTATAAAGATATTATTTTAATATTTTTAAGTTTATATATTAAGCTTTTGTTTATACTTTAATAAGTTATAACTATATTGATTTTATATATATTATTTAATATATTCTTATTAAATCTTTCAACATTATTTTGTAAAGTTTTATTAAGTTCTAATATGATTAAAATATGTATAAACTATGTTTAAATGTTTGTACAAAGTTTCAAAATATTTTACAAAACTTATTATTTTCAAAACAATTTTCATTAAGTAATTTTTCAAAATACAAGGGGATATGTCAACATTTCCTCTGCAAGTATGTCGACATACCAGCCATAAATTTCAAAAACCAAATTTGAAAGGAAGTGTCTTTTCGTCATATCTCTTCACGAACAAACATGACCAATGTTTCCCTATATATACCAAACTTCCAAACGAATTTTCATTAACTACTTTCTTATTTTTCTCTCCTTTTTTCACTCTCTTGATTTCTAAATCAATTTCTATCAAAAATCCACCGAAATTCAACCAGAATCAAATTCAATCATTACTAGTTTGATTCTCTTTCATATACTCTCTGATTTCTCCTATCTCTCTCAAGATCAAAGTGCTATTCAAAATGTTATAGGAAGAATTTTAATCAAGATCAAAGATCTGAGTCTGTAATCTCTATCAAATCATACTCTTATACTCTGTGGTGTGATTGGTATCCTTGAAATCCAAGTAGGTGCGATTATAGTCTATTCAAATCAATTAGGTGTGCTTGTGACCCAAAAATCTAGAGAATGTGCTTGTGACCCGAAAATCAAGTGGCTCTACCCAAAGGCCGGGATCTTGGAGGGTGTGCCTCGTAGCCTTGAAATCGAGATTATTTTTGCATTTACTAGTTGAAAAGAAACCCATACAAGAAATCGTGCGGGGCTGGATGTTGGGTACCTCCGAACCAGTATAAAATCCTGGTGTGTTCTTTCCTTTTTACTTTTACTGCATTTACTTTTATCTATACTTTGATTATGTGGTTGTTAATTCTATCATTCCAAGTAAAATCCTAAAGAATTTGAATAATATTCATATAATCCATTAAACACTATTCACCCCCTCTAGTGTTAATTTAGCCTTAAGATCCCTATTCCGCTGACTCACATTTGCTACCGGAGCATTGGTTTTCAAAGTATTCATCATTTGATTTTTGAAAAAGTTTAAATGGCAACCAACAGTGGTAATAGTACAGTTAGTAACACTGCTAATACACTTGTTAGTAGCTCATTTGTCGAAGGACAATCTACTGCAAGACCTCCACTTTTTAATGGAAGTAATTATACATATTGGTCATGTAGAATGAAAATTTATTTACAGCCAATTGGTTTAGACACTTCCAATATCACACAAACTGAGTACACTAATGTGACGACCGCCCATGACTCCTGCACTAAACATAGAAATAGTGCGCTGGAAAGTGTGCCAGGCAGCCATGGATGATCGTCAGAGGTAAGTTAAAACAGCAGAATCTACCGTATTACTCACAGCGCATGGATAAAATACAATAGAGAAAAATATACATAGTGAAGCTACACAGAACAGAATCGCATCAAATAAGCCTCATAGTAGTTTGATACAAAAATCTGAATAGTCAATACATCCAGCCTCACTACATATCACTCAGAGAATATACAAGCAGCGGAACATCCAGTACATATAATAAGAAAATAATATGCAAGTCTCTTGCTCATCTTCGTCATCAGCATCGTTGGAAACTAAGAACAACACCTGTCACATGCTACATAGTCTGCCCATCCCAAAATGGATGAACAGCCCAAGGTAATAAGAGTTGAACATAAAACCTTGAGTCAAACAACAGTCTTAGTGAGCGGTAAATTAACTAACAACATACCAAAAGAGCATAAAGGTAAAAGGAATAGGATCCCAACCCTCCCACTCCACCTCTTTCTATAGTGATAGCCCTCAGACACACTAAGCAGAAGTAAACATAGTAAAGCAAACATTTAAAGTAAAGCAATTATCACTCAAGTCAAGGTCGATGTTTTCCAAGTACAAACCCCCAAGGCCTAAACCAAGATCAGATAAGCACCCAGAAAATATTGCTCTTGAGACCGAATGACGATACAACCAAACATCCATGACTCTGGCTATCACTGTTATCATTGCTTCGATACCACCTTTAATTGAATGACCGGCACATTCTTTCAGCCGTTCGTCAAGGGCTAATGGTAACCCCGGTTCTAAACAGAACTCCGCACGTCGTCGCAGCCCGTGCCTAGGACTATCGAATCTGCCCAAAGTACTCGACTACCAACTGTAGTCTTTTGGGACTATCGAATCTGCCCAGCATACTCTTGCTTTGAGTCTGCTAGAACCTTCAACAACGATGAAATCTCAGCCTTCTAGTCATCCTTCTCGACGACTATTCTCATACTAGCTCAAACCCCTCTCGAGCCAACCATTATCAACGAACTCGAACCATCCCTCGAGTTATCAACATGCTTGGAATGATCCCGTCTGGATTATACCAAGGCTACATCACATCATAGCAAAGCCTCATCTCATCATCATCAAATCTATCCATATGAGCTTCATCATCCGCCACATATGCCACGAGCAGCTTTTCCAATTCAAGAGCCTTTCCCTTAGCTTTTGAATCATCTTCGACCATCTTGTCTAAATCCAACAACTAATTTATAACAATCAATCATTAATCCAAGTAATCAATCATGCAAACAAGATCTAAAAGCAATTATAACTTAAAATGGATATTTTGTAAATAAAGAGTCCAAATCTAACAAGCATGAAACATGAGTATTATCTCTACAACTTGATGGGTAAACTTGCATAGGTTAACATGTACCATGATGGAAGCCAAATATTCATGAACAATGGATCTTTACTTAGGTTTACGGAAAAATGCATTGAATCACTATTTTTAACACACAATCAAGCCGCCAATCCAATATACTCCTTTGGGTCTGTGTGAGAGATAACCACCACTCACCAAATCACCTAAACACTTCAAAAGCAACACACTTCAGATCTGGACAGCGAAGGATTTAACTTGATCTGTCAAAATTCCGCTTCAAACGATGAAATCTCTCTTCGAAGAATGTAGATCTTCAACTTTAGCTCTTGGATCTTCGATCTTGGATGGAAGGAAGT
Organism: Allium fistulosum; assembly: GCA_030737815.1. Classification (NCBI taxonomy): domain Eukaryota; kingdom Viridiplantae; phylum Streptophyta; class Magnoliopsida; order Asparagales; family Amaryllidaceae; genus Allium; species Allium fistulosum. The sequence continues at coordinate 501,442,142 of CM060901.1, forward strand.
ACTAAACTTAAGAAGAGATAAGAAGTGAAGAAGTGTAGTTCTCGAGCTCTCAAAATGGCAGCACTTCGTCGCTTCAAAATCCGGATCCCAAAAAGTGAGGCAAGGACGTGTATTTATAGGCTGGAATCCTTAGGTCGTCCGCCCCTTAGGTCGTCGCCGACCTAACGACCTAACTACCCCTGACCTACGACCTAACACTCACGCGGCTTAGTGACTTAGCAGAAGTCACGACATAACACACACGCGACCTAACGACAACGCAAGTGCGCGACCTAACTGAGATGCCGACCTAACGACTTAACAGGAGTACCGACCTAACACTTACACCTTCACGCGACCTAACAACTTAGCCTTTACGCGACCTAACTAGCATATAGCAACCTGATATAGGTCTCTTATGACCTAATTAAATCATAGGTCGCTCACGACCCAACTATACACAAAATCTACCTTAGGTCGCATACGACCTAACTTCATTACAGGGCAACATAGGTCACTTACGACCTAAACTACAACAACTGAAATCCTTAAGTCGCTCGAACGACCTACCTCCCTTAGGTCGCTAACTTGCTTATGCCGCTAACTCCTATGCCGCTTATCTTGCTAAGTCGCTATCCCGCTTAAGTCGCTCACTAATGCTTCCAACTTCCTTAGGTCGCTCGACCAACCTAAACTATAACACGTCCTAACTATCACACGACCTAACTCCTTAGGTCGTTCCAATCCTTAGGTCGCTCCTCTTCACTAAGTCGCTCAACCGACCCAGACTTCTACACGACCTAAGCTACTACACGACCTAACTCTGGACAACTTAAGCTTTGGTCGACTTAAACTCTGGACAACATATCAACACAATCGACCTAAAAATAACAGTTTTACGATCTTTCGATCCGTAAAAATACGGGTCGTTACATTCCCTCTCCCTTAGGAATTTCGCCCCTGAAATTCCAAACAAACAAGAGCAATCAAAAACTATTCTGCATGCCTACCATCCATAGCAATCAACAAACCATGCGTCCAATTACTAGCCTAACATGCAGAATTCTAAAACTAGAACAAGTTACAATGTCCTGAGATGACACGACACCTTATGGACATACCTCGAAGAGTTCAGGATGAGCTGCCTTCATCCTCTCTTCCACCTCCCATGTACAGTCGTTAACATCATCACTCCATTGTATCTTGAGCAACCTAACTACCTTCCTCCTAAGCTGTTTCGTGTCAGTTTCCACAACACAAAGCGGCTTACGGGGTCTCTTATCAACTAGGTCAACTTCAAAATCTTCACAGCTATCAGCAGAAACCACAGTATTTGAGTCGTGCACATACTTCCATAGACATGATATGTGAAAAACATTGTGCACACCCACCATTTTTTCTGGTAACTCCAATTTATAGGCGAGCTTTCCAATTTGCTCGATGATCGGGAATGGTCCAACAAATCTCGGAGTCAATTTTCCTTTCTTCCCGAATCGAATAACATTCTTCAGTGGAGAAATCTTCACAAAAACCATATCACCTACGTCGAATTCCAAATCCTTACGACGCTTATCGGCATAACTTTTCTATCGGTCTTGGGCAGCCTTCATTCGTTGCCGAATGATCTCTATGCAATTCGAAGTCTGTCGAATCATTTCTGGCCCAAGTATCAGCTTTTCTCCTGTTTCTAACCAACATGTCGGAGAGTTACACGGTCTTCCATACAATGCTTCATACGGTGCCATACCAATGCTTGACTGGTAACTGTTATTATACGAAAATTCTACCAAATGAAGGTGATCTTCTCATGATCCTCCGAAATCTAAAACACAAGCTCTAAGGAGATCTTCCAAAAATCGATTGACTCTCTCGGTCTGACCATCTGTTTGGGGTGATAAGCTGTACTCAAACACAGTTCAGTTCCCAAAACTTCCTAGAAGCTCTTCCAAAATCCACTAGTGAACAATGGGTCTCGATCGCTCACTATTCTTTTCGGAATACCATGGAATCGAACTATCCACTTAACATACAGCTCAGCCAACTTTGATGCAGTCCTGGTTGATCGAACAGGAATGAATCTTGCACTCTTGGTCAAACGATCTACGATGACCCAAATCCCTTCATTTCCCGTTCTTGTTCTAGGTAGCCCATCAATAAAATCCATCGATATTTACTCCCACTTCCATGTAGGAACTTCTAATGGCAGAAGCAATCCACTGGGCTTCTTTTGCTCAGCTTTTACCAACTGGAAGTTCATGCACTTGGAAATAAAATTTCCAACATCCTTCTTCATACCTTCCCAATAATAGGTTCTCTTCATATCCCGATACATCTTATTTCCACCTGGATGAATTTTCAGCTTCGAGTGATGACTTTCCTTCAGAACTTCATTTCTCAATTCATCTATATCAGGAACAACTAGTCGTCCTTGCTTCCGAAGCCAACCCCCTCGATCGACCTTGAATCCTTTATCCTTTTCTGGGTCTAATCCATATTTCAAATCACGGATAATCTTGACAAGCTTATCGTCTCGCTTTTGGCTCTCGCCAATTCTTTCCACAAGAGTCGGTCTTATCGATAAGTTTGCCAACATCTCAGGTTCCAATTCACATCTGGGCCTGAAGTCAAATCCAGCTAAATACTTGAGACTCTTCCATTCTGAAAACATGGCTCCCAATCCTGCATGTCTTCGACTTAACGCATCTGCCACTGCGTTACCCTTTCCCGGAGTATAGGCTATACCAAAATCATATGATGCCAAAAACTCTAGCCATCGTTGCTGCCTAAGATTCAAATCCTTTTGGGAGAAAAGATACTTCAACGACTTATGATCTGTAAACAACTCGAATCGAACTCCCAATAGATAATGTCTCCACATCCTCAGAGCAAAAACAATCGCCGCTAACTCCAAATCATGAGTCGGATAATTCCTTTCATGCGGCTTCAGTTGTCGACTTGCATACGCAACAACTTTACCCTTCTGCATCAGCACTGCTCCAAGTCCAGTACCACATGCGTCGGTGTAAACCACCATCTCATCATAACCACTTGGAATAGTCTAAACTGGAGCACTTGTCAATCGCTCTTGCAGGATTCTGAAAGCTTGCTCACACTTAGCATCCCATCTGAATACTTGTTTCTTTTTCGTCAATCCTGTTAATGGTGCAGCTATCTTGGAAAAATCTTTGATAAATCGGCGATAATATCCTGCTAATCCAAGAAAACTTCTCACATCAGATGTATTCTTAGGTCTAACCCAATCCTGGATTGCTGCCACCTTAGCGGGATCAACCGCTATTCCATTTCCAGAGATAATATGGCCTAAGAACCTCACTTCACTCTTCCAGAAGTGACACTTCGAAAACTTAGCCTTCAGCTAATGTTTCCATAAGATTTCCAAAACAATACGCAAGTGCGTCATGTGCTCTTCTTCAGTTCTGGAATAAATCAAAATATCATCCACGAACACTAGTACGAACTTGTTCAACTGATCTCTGAACACTCTATTCATAAGATCCACAAAATATGGTGGCGCATTGGTCAATCCAAACGGCATTACCAGCCACTCAAAGAAACCGGATGGTGTCCTGAAAGCAGTCTTCGGCACACTATCCTTAGCCACTCTTAACTGGTGAAATCCCGTTGCCAAATCCATCTGAGAAAACACCTTAGCTTCGTGAAGTTGATCGAACAAGTCATCTATTCTTGGCAATGGATACTTGTTCTTCTTAGTCACTTTATTCAGCTCACGATAATCCACACACAACCTCAATGATCCATCTGCTTTGGTTGCAAACACAACTGGTGCACCCCATTCAGACACACTACGCCGAATGAATCCTTTCTGTAAAAGATCATCAACCTGCACCTTCAACTCATGTTGTTCCCTAGGCGCCATCCGCCTAAGAGGCATTACAACAGGTCTGGCTCCTTCAACAAGATCGATACAAAACTCGATCTCTCTATGCGGCGGTAACCCTTTGACCTCATCAAAGACATCCTCAAATCCATTAGCGATTGGCACCGATGACAGTCCATCCCGTGGAACAACCAGCGAATACATGAAGCTCATGAAGACGCCTTCCTCATGCATACATCGTATCACAACCTTTCTCCCTTCCACATTCTCGACTGTCACCTCCAACCTTTCACAATCAACCTTTGCCGCATACTTCCTAAGCCAGTCCATACCCAAAATAATTCCGAACCCCGCAAAGTTCAGAACAAAACAATCACAAACAAAAGAGCAATCATGACTCGATACAACCAAACCATGGCATAGCATACACAGACAGGACGAACCCCCAACTGGATTAGTCACAACCAATGGTCTATCAACGATATCTGGTTCTAAACCCAACCGACCTACAAGTTCATTACAAACAAAAGAATGTGACGCCCCAGTATCGAATAACACTCTAACTGGAACACCACATATGGAAAGAGTACCTTGAACCACCACACTCTTTCCTTTCTCTTCAGCGGTAGGAGCTTTTGAAGATGATGGAACAGCCCCCAAAGCATAAGCTTGCACAATCTGTTTGTCCTTTCGTGGTTCTGGACAATTCTTCTTAATATGCCCCGGCTTGTCACAGTTGTGGCACTTCACTGGCACCTTTGGATTCTTGCAATCTCTGGAGAAATGGCCCTTCTGCTGACAATTGTAGCATGTCACTTCGCCCTTCGGCTTCTTCTGGCCATCCTTAACCTTTTATTGCTGCTGCTTCCTCTTCTTGTTTCCACCCTGCTGTGGTTTAGACTCTTCCTTGGCCACAGCAACAACAGATCCTTCTTTAGGAAACAGATTTTTGTGCCTAAGAGCTTTCTCCACAAGCTTCTCAAATGGATCATCCAGATGATCCACCAACTGCTTCCCAAGATAAATGTCCAAGCCTGTCACAAACTTCTCGTTCTTCTGATAAGGAGATTCAATATACGACCGGGCATACTTCGACAAAGCTTCAAACTCAGAAGCATACTCAAGAACTGGTCTTCCATCTTGCTTGAGCTCTACAAACTTTTTAAACAGAACAGATTTATGAGCTGTAGAAATGAACTTAGCTTCAAATCTAGCTTGGAATTTCTCCCAAGTAATTTCTTCCTCCGGAGTATCAATGGTGATAGAGTTCCACCAGTCAGAAGCTCTCCCTTGAAGCTGTCTTGATGCGAGCTTCCTTCTAGTTGCATCCTCGATTCCCAAATCACCAAAGATTCTTCTACAAGCATCTATCTATCTCTGGACTTCAATGGTTGACTCTGTTCCCAAGAAAACCTTTCCTCCAAGAGCAGTATAGTCTTTACACAGCTTAGCAAAATCCACCGGTCTTGGAGCTTGAACTTGAATTCCAACATCAACTGCTGGCCCTGGAGCTGGCATCCTCCTCATGATCGAAGTCATCATAGCTTCGAACATAGCTGTATAATCAACAGCCCCCTCAGCAGCACGGCCTTCCCTAGCAGCTGCTCTCCCTCTTCGACTCATTCTTAATATAAGTAAAAAGAAATGATTAGTACACCTTGAGAAACAACTACATAAGGGGTTCAAATCCTTCTAAGCTACTATATTATATATATAGTAATCATCCATCATAACACAATTACGTCTCTCATACGTAGTTACGTCAGCGAGCGTTGGATAAAATCGATTAACCAAGGCTCTGATACCAAATGTGACGACCGCCCATGACTCCTGCACTAAACATAGAAATAGTGCGCTGGAAAGTGTGCCAGGCAGCCATGGATGATCGTCAGAGGTAAGTTAAAACAGCAGAATCTACCGTATTACTCACAGCGCATGGATAAAATACAATAGAGAAAAATATACATAGTGAAGCTACACAGAACAGAATCGCATCAAATAAGCCTCATAGTAGTTTGATACAAAAATCTGAATAGTCAATACATCCAGCCTCACTACATATCACTCAGAGAATATACAAGCAGCGGAACATCCAGTACATATAATAAGAAAATAATATGCAAGCCTCCAGCTCATCTTCGTCATCAGCATCGTTGGAAACTAAGAACAACACCTGACACCTGCTACCTAGTCTGCCCATCCCAAAATGGATGAACAGCCCAAGGTAATAAGAGTTGAACATAAAACCTTGAGTCAAACAACAGTCTTAGTGAGCGGTAAATTAACTAACAACATACCAAAAGAGCATAAAGGTAAAAGGAATAGGATCCCAACCCTCCCACTCCACCTCTTTCTACAGTGATAGCCCTCAGACACACTAAGCAGAAGTAAACATAGTAAAGCAAACATTTAAAGTAAAGCAATTATCACTCGAGTCAAGGTCGATGTTTTCCAAGTACAAACCCCCAAGGCCTAAACCAAGATCAGATAAGCACCCAGAAAATATTGCTCTTGAGACCGAATGACGATACAACCAAACATCCATGACTCTGGCTATCACTGTTATCATTGCTTCAATACCACCGTTAATTGAATGATCGGCACATTCTTTCAACCGTCCGTCAAGGGCTAATGGTAACCCCGGTTCTAAACAGAACTCCGCACGTCGTCGCAGCCCGTGCCTAGGACTATCGAATCTGCCCAGAGTACTCGACTACCAACTGTAGTCTTTTGGGACTATCGAATCTGCCCAACGTACTCTTGCTTTGAGTCTGCTAGAACCTTCAACAACGATGAAATCTCAGCCTTCTAGTCATCCTTCTCGATGACTATTCTCATACTAGCTCAAACCCCTCTCGAGCCAACCATTATCAACGAACTCGAACCATCCCTCGAGTTATCAACATGCTTGGAATGATCCCGTCTGGATTATACCAAGGCTACATCACATCATAGCAAAGCCTCATCTCATCATCATCAAATCTATCCATATGAGCTTCATCATCCGCCACATATGCCACGAGCAGCTTTTCCAATTCAAGAGCCTTTCCCTTAGCTTTTGAATCATCTTCGACCATCTTGTCTAAATCCAACAACTAATCAACTAATTTATAACAATCAAATCAATCAATCATTAATCCAAGTAATCAATCATGCAAACAAGATCTAAAAGCAATTATAACTTAAAATGGAAATTTTGTAAATAAAGAGTCCAAATCTAACAAGCATGAAACATGAGTATTATCTCTACAACTTGATGGGTTAACTTGCATAGGTTAACATGTACCATGATGGAAGCCAAATATTCATGAACAATGGATCTATACTTAGGTTTACGGAAAAATGCATGGAATCACTATTTTTAACACACAATCAAGCCGCCAATCCAATATACTCCTTTGGGTCCGTGTGAGAGATAACCACCACTCATCAAATCACCTAAACACTTCAAAAGCAACACACTTCAGATCTGGACAGCGAAGGATCTAACTTGATCTGTCAAAATTCCGCTTCAAACAATGAAATCTCTCTTCGAAGAATGTAGATCTTCAACTTTAGCTCTTGGATATTCGATCTTGGATGGAAGGAAGTACTAAACTTAAGAAGAGATAAGAAGTGAAGAAGTGTAGTTCTCGAGCTCTCAAAATGGCAGCACTTCGTCGCTTCAAAATCCAGATCCCAAAAAGTGAGGCAAGGACGTGTATTTATAGGCTGGAATCCTTAGGTCGTCCGCCCCTTAGGTCGTCATCGACCTAACGACCTAACTACCCCTGACCTACGACCTAACACTCACGCGGCTTAGTGACTTAGCAGAAGTCACGACCTAACACACACGCGACCTAACGACAACGCAAATGCGCGACCTAACTGAGATGCCGACCTAACGACTTAATAGGAGTACCGACCTAACACTTACACCTTCACGCGACCTAACAACTTAGCCTTTACGCGACCTAACTAGCATATAACAACCAGATATAGGTCGCTCATGACCTAACTAAATCATAGGTCGCTCACGACCCAACTATACACAAAATCTACCTTAGGTCGCATACGACCTAACTTCATTACAGGGCAACATAGGTTGCTTACGACCTAAACTACAACAACTGTAATCCTTAAGTCGCTCGAACGACCTACCTCCCTTAGGTCGCTAACCTGCTTATGACGCTAACTCCTATGCCGCTTATCTTGCTAAGTCGCTATCCCCCTTAAGTCGCTCACTAATGCTTCCAACTTCCTTAGGTCGCTCGACCGACCTAAACTATAACACGTCCTAACTATCACACGACCTAACTCCTTAGGTCGTTCCAATCCTTAGGTCGCTCCTCTTCACTAAGTCGCTCAACCGACCCAGACTTCTACACGACCTAAGCTACTACACGACCTAACTCTGGACAACTTAAGCTTTGGTCGACTTAAACTCTGGACAACATATCAACACAATCGACCTAAAATTAACAGTTTTACGATCTTTCGATCCATAAAAATACGGGTCGTTACAACTAAACCCAAGACAAAATTTTCATAGTGGACTGCTGACCAAAAAGTGTTGATTCATGAGTTTTGATTCATGACACAAGCTTCAGAGATCATACGACGAAATACAAAGAGAATACTATATGAAAGCGACAAAAAGAGAATAAACGTATATTGTGAACTACAAAGGAGATAAGACTACAATCCAGAGATTAGTATGAATATTTTATTTTATTGAGTCTTAGAATATTGTTAAAATCATTCCTCAAGTAGTCACTCACACACAAATTGATCCATGTTAATTTATACATATATAAGTGTACACTGTGCAAATAACATCAGGTCGGCTGACCGACCAGGATCCTCGGTCGACCGACCCTGTGTTATGTGCACAGGTACTTTCTGTTTTGTGTATGATTTTCAAACTCAGCTGACCGGCCAGATTTTCCGGTCGACCGACCAGAGAATAACGGCTAGTTTACTGAAGAGATGCGATCATTTCATGAAGAGGAATGTCCTCTATTTCAAGAGGTATGGACACAACTGTTAACTGAAACTCTTCATGAAAGATTATAACTCTTCTACAACTATATAAACATATTCAATTCACTTCTACAATTACCGATTCTTGTTTATATTTCTGAAATCTAATCTCTATTCATTTCTGCAAATAAAAGTTTTCATTCTTAATTAATATCACTAGAATCCTTGTTTTAATTCATATACTTCGATTCTACGTGATTATCTTCCTTCTAAATCTTCACACACATACATACTCTTGAGGATTTGATTATAGGAAAGTTGTACTATCAAAAGACAATCAGTGTTATTTAGAACACATTCGTCAACAAACAATTTATATTAGGCTGAAGTCCTCTTCGGTTGTTGAGGCGGAAAAATTCCTGTTCGGCTACTCAGGTGTCGTATACCTATTCCTCCGGGTTAAGTGAGGGGTTTAGTTTAAATCCAGAGGGTATTCTGGGACTGGACGTAGAACGGTAAGTTCGAACCAGTATAAAAATTCCTGGTGTGCTTACTTTAATTTTTATTTTACCGTTATTATCAGTTTCCGTATTTATATACCATATTACACGATCCTTAGTACTACACGTACACTTTCATTTGGTATCAGAGCAAGGTCATCCTATAACCATCACAAAGTTATTTGATATATATTTCTAGTAATATGGCAACCACACAAATTAACGATGTTAACACTCACACTAATTCTAGTTTCACAAAAGGTCAATCGACTTCACGACCTCCACTTTTCAATGGTATAAATTACAATTATTGGTCAACTAGAATGAGAATCTATATGCAATCAAGTGGATTTGATATCTGGAATATTATACAAAATGAGTACACAACTCCTACTGGAGAATACTCAACTTGGAGTAACACACAAAAACTAGATGCTACATCAAATGCTAAGACTATGAATATTTTATTTTGTGCATTAGATAGAAATGAATTCAATAGAGTTAGCATGTGCACTTCCGGTTATGAAATTTGGAGAACTCTTAAAGTTTCACATGAAGGAACGAACAAAGTTAAATTGAGAAAAATTTCTATGTTGAAACATCAATTTGAAAATTTTAAAATGAGGCCAAATGAATCGATAAATGACATGTACTCTAGATTTCAGGATATTTATCATGCTTTATTATCATTAGAACAAAAGTTTACTGATTTTGATGTTGTTACAAAAATCTTAAATTCTTTAACGGACGAATGGGAATGAAAAGTCCTAGCTATTGAAGAAGCAACTGATTTGTCAACATTAAAACCAGAAGAATTGATAGGTAATTTAATGTCCTACGAAGTAAATTTGCAGGCAAAACGAAATGGTGCACAAGAAAAGAAAAATGTGGCATTCCAAGCAGAAAAAGATGATTCCGACTCAGATAATGAAGATATGGCAATGATCGCTAAAAATTTCAAAAAGTTTTTGAAATTCAACATAAACAAATTCAAGGGAAACAAAAATAATTCCAACAACAATTCAAATAGCAGCAAACCATCATCTTCAACAATGGAATGTTATGAATGTCATAAGAAAGGACACATGAAGAAGGATTGTCCAGATCGTAAAAAGAATAACTTCAAGAAGGATAAAACCAAACGAAAGGCTTTTTCAGTCACTTGGGACGACACTGACTCATCATCCTCATCAGAGAGTGAAAGTGATAATGAACAAGCAAATGTATGCTTCATGGCTTCGTCAGACGATGTAAGTGATTTTACTTTTGAAGATTTAATTGAAATAAATTCTGAATTAGTAAATTTAACAAAACAACTTAAAAAGAAAAATAAAGAGTTGCAAAGAAAGTTAGATAGAACAGTTTTAGAAGTAGATATGTTAAAAGATGAGAAGATAATATTGGAAGAAGAACTTGAAATTTCTCAACAATCGAATTCTAAATTATCTTCTCAAATTACGTCAATATCTGAAGAACTAGAAATTCAGAAAAATAAAAATGATGTTTCACTTTTCGAAAATAATAGTTTAATATCTAAGATTAAGGATTTAGAGTTAGAAAAGTCTAGTCTTAAAATAAAATTTGATGATATTTCTAAAAATGTTTCTAATTTCAATAAAGGAAGAGAAAATCTTTCTAGTATACTAGAAAACTCTCAATCCTCTAACAATAAATCTGGACTAGGATTTAAGAAACAAAATAATTTTGCTAAAAGTAAAATTAATAATAAAATTAAGAAAGATATTAAGAAAACAGTTTATTCAAAAACTAAAACTATTAAGATATGGATTCCAAAAACAAATAATGTATTGATAAGGAATAAACATATCAAAATGTTTATGGAAACTGTTCATAATAACAAAAATTATGTTTATAAAGGGAATTCTGAACCCGTATGGGTTTGGCTTCCTAAGATCTAACTCTTAGGACCCTAAAAAGATTGGGTACCAACTTTTTATAAACTTTTTGCAGGTACCACATAAGAAGAGAGGAAAATGGATTTTAGATAGCGGTTGCTCAAAACACATGACTGGAAACAAAGAAATGTTGTCAAACATTATATACTCAAATGGAGGAGCAGTCACCTTTGGAGATAACTCAAAAGGATATATCATCGGCAAAGGAAATGTCAATAGCAACGGTACATCTAATTTACCTCTCATTACTGATGTTTTATTAGTTAAAAATTTAAAACATAATTTATTAAGTATTAGTCAACTATGCGATAAAGGTTTTAATATAACTTTTTCAGAAAATAAATGTAACATTTTTGATAAAAATCATAACATTATTTTCGAAGGAAAAAGAGATAAAAATATTTACATCTTAAATATGAACGTTAATAATAATTCAAATTTGTGTCTAGTGGCTAAAGAAAATGATTCTTGTCTTTGGCATAAAAGATTTTGTCACATCAATTTTAACACCATCAACAAACTAGCTAAAAATAAATTAGTTAAAGGTTTACCCAATATAAAATTCGAAACTAACATATTTTGTGATGCATGTAAATTAGGAAAATTAACAAAATCTTCTTTTAAATCAAAGAAAGTAATATCTACAGAACAACCACTTGAACTTTTACACATGGATCTTTTTGGTCCAACTCAAGTACAGTCTATTAATCATAATAGATATGTTTTTGTTATTGTAGATGATTTTTCTAGATATACTTGGATTTTCTTTTTGAAAAATAAAAGTTATACTTTTGATAATTTTAAAGTTTTTGTTAAAAGAATTCAAAATATTAAAACTTTGAAAATTAAGAATATAAGAAGTGATCATGGAGGCGAATTTGAAAATGAAGTTTTTGAACAATTTTGTAGCAAGAAAGGTATTAACCATAATTTTTCGTTTCCTAGAACACCACAACAAAATGGGGTTGTAGAAAGGAAAAATAGAACGTTACAAGAATGTGCAAGAACTTTACTAAATGGAACAACTCTATCGAAACATTTTTGGGCAGGAGCTGTAGCTACTGCTTGTTATGTACTGAATCGTGTTTCTATTCGACCATTAACTAAGAATACCCCATATGAACTTCTAAATGGAAGAAAACCAAATATTTCATATCTTAAAGTTTTTGGTTCTAAATGTTTTATTTTAAACACTAAAGATCAACTAGGCAAATTCGATCCAAAATCCGATGAAGGAATATTCGTTGGATATTCGGAACGAAGCAAGGCTTATCGAATTTATAATAAACGAACTCAAATTATTGAAGAAAGCTTACATGTTTCTTTCAACGAAAATTTTAAAAATATAAACCCAAGTGTTACTATTGATTCTGATGATGAAACTACTCAGAATGAAAATAGTAATACAAATGAAAATTTTGATATTCATGAAACCAATACAAACATTACTCCTAATATAATAAAATCTCCACCTAGAATTTTAAGAGATCATTCTATGCAAAATATAATTGGAGAAGTTAATACGAATGTTAAAACCAGACATCAACTAAATCAAGTTGGTCATGTAGATTTTCTTTCTAACATAGAACCTAAGAATATAAAAGAAGCTTCAACTGATGACTACTGGATTCTTGCCATGCAAGAAGAACTAAATCAATTCGAACGAAACGAAGTTTGGGAACTCGTTCCTAGACCCAGTGATCAATCAGTCATTGGTACTAAATGGGTTTTCAAAAATAAAGCAGATGAACTAGGAAATATAACGAGGAATAAAGCTAGATTAGTTGCATAAGGATATAATCAAGAAGAAGGAATTGATTACGAAGAGACGTTTGCTCCAATCGCCCGACTTGAAGCTTTTCATAATTTTAAACTGTATCAAATGGATGTTAAAAGTGCATTTTTAAATGGATTCATAAAAGAAAATGTTTTTGTTGAACAACCACCTTTGTTTAATCATGAAAAATTTCCGGATCATGTATATAAACTCAAAAAGGCGTTATACGGTTTAAAACAAGCACCACGTGCTTGGTATGATCGTCTTAAAGGCTATTTATTAGAATCTAGTTTTGAAATCGGTAAAGTAGATCAAACGCTTTTTATTAAGAAAACTAATAAAGATATTTTAATAATTCAAATATATGTTGACGATATTATTTTCGGCTCGACAAATGAAAAACTATGTCAAGAATTTTCAACTATAATGACAAATGAATTTGAAATGTCTCATATGGGAGAATTGTCATATTTTCTTGGATTGCAAATTAAACAAATTGAAAATGGAATTTTTATTAATCAAGAAAAATATTGTTATAATTTAATCAAACGTTTTGGTCTGGAAAACACTGCTGCCAAACCAACTCATATGAGCACAACGATTCATCTTGATAGAGACGAAGATGGCAAAAGTGTTGATCAAAAGCTATATCGTAGTATGATAGGCTCTTTACTTTATTTAACAGCGAGTCGACCCGATATTATGATGAGTGTTTGTTTATGTGCTCGATTTCAAGCAAATCCCAAAGAATCACATATAAGAGCAGTCAAACGCATTATTCGTTATCTAACTAAAACCAAAGATTTCGGACTATTTTATCCAAAAGAATGTCCTTTCGAATTAGTTTCCTATAGCGACGCTGATTTTGGAGGAAGTCGGACGGATCGAAAAAGTACGAATGGAACGTGTCATTTCATTGGACGTTCCTTAGTTTCTTGGTTTAGTAAGAAACAAAACTGTGTTTCTTTATCAACATGTGAAGCAGAATATATATCTGCTGCTTTGGCATGTGCACAAATCATATATATGCAACAAACACTACAAGATTTTAATTGTCATCTTGAAAAATCAATAATTCATTGTGATAATACTAGTGCAATAAATCTTTCTAAAAATCCGGTCAATCACTCATGAACAAAACACATTGATATTCGTCATCACTTTCTTCGTGACTGTTTGGAAAAAGGATTAATAAATCTAGAATTTATCAACACTGAAAATCAAATAGCTGATATTTTTACTAAACCGCTAAATGAAAATACTTTTATAAAACTAAGACGTGATTTAGGTATAATGTCGTTTAAAGATTTATGAATAAAAATATGCAAAAATATCGAAAAACAAAAATTATTTTATTTCTGACCAAAGCGGAACTCGAACTCATGACATCTGACTTATTTGATAGATGGTGTATTATAGCCACTTGAGCTATGGGTGTTTCTTGTTCCAGTTCTATTTACAATCTGTACCACTAACTTTAACTTTAGAACAAACTATTTTTGACTCTAAAGCATTATATATCATACAATTACAAACAGTTTTTGTTTAAAAGTTCTGTGATTAAGATTAAAATTTGTTTTAAACCACTATTTTTTAGAAAATAAATGGTTATATATATGTACTATGTTTATTGATTAGAACATATAATACAAAAATCTTTTTACAAAACAAAACTTGAAAATATGTCTTCAAACAATGAGTACTATAACTCTGAAAATTCTCATCTTTCGTACACATCTCCAGACGACGATTGTTCTGATCGCATCCCCGAAAATGGTCCCTATCCTACTTTTCCAATGCCTAACCGTGTTCTAGACTTCTCCTCCGCAGATAAAGACCCCCGACACGGGTGGAAACCATGGGAAGACTCCCATACAGGCTATACACCTGAAAAGAAGAAAGGGAAGAATACAATGGTAGTATCTCCATCAACCAAACAAAAAATTGATGAAATACATCACTACCAACAACAGCAAATATGTAACGGGAACTCTACTACGAACAAAAAGTCACGGCAAGACGTTTAAGTTTTCTTGAAAAGATTGCTATGAAAATTTGTTCATCTAAGAAGGATGATGTTGCTGAACCTTCTTACAGATCTCCATCACCTTCAAACCCCGTTCAAACTCCAATAGCTCCAAGATGGTCACCAATAGAAAATGTTCCGTCTCCAAACTCATGGGAACGTAGATACTGATGAACCATGGCTATAATTTAATATATATATATATGTTATTATTTTCAATAAGATGTATAGATATAAATAATGTAATAATAAAATCTATATTTCTATAATTTTTTATTGAAAAACAGCAGAAATCTGTTAGTTCACATGCCTCGGTCGACCGAAAACCCTGAGTCGGTCAGCCGAAGCTATCCCGAGAATTCTTGTAAAAACATATTTCTGCCAAGTTGGTCGACCAAACCCCCTGAGTCGGTCAGCCGAACTTGTATCCCGAAAAGCAACTATAACATTTTTTTGAGTCGGTCAACTGAGTACCCTGCACTAGTCGACCGAAGCTCTTCCCGAAAGATTGAGCACTAACCTGAAACTCAAGTCGGTCGACCGACCCAGGCAACTCAGTCGACCGAGCGTGTTTTCTGTTGCAATAGACTACATACTTTAACCCATCCACTCACCTTTTCCATCATACCTCTTCACTTTTACTCTCCCAAAATAGATTTTAACCCTAGCCCCCATTACAATCTCCCCAAAATTCTTCAAATTCTTCAAACAAAAATGGCCCCTAAGAAGAAATCTAAGACTAATGTTGGCTCATCTTCATCAACTCCTGTAGACTCTCAAATTGCTTCTTGGCTAGTAAGTGACAAAGCTTTAGAAAGATGGATAAGGCTTCAAGATGCCAAAATCTTTGAGGAGTCTTTTGTAAGTTATCCTGATTTTACCTCCTACGGTGTTGAAAATGCCGCCCTTGAAAGTGGTCTTGATACATTTCTTGACCATAGGAAAAATAACTTGAAAATTAATCATATAATGGTCAAGTTATTTCTAGCAAATCTCAATCTTGTAAATCCACCGAGAAACACTGAAAATTGTGTTTGGACATCGGTTTGTGGCACTTCGATTGTTCTTTCCATTGATCGAATTAATCACATTTTAAATGCTCGACCGGGTGGAATTTTGTTACATGATGTAGACTGTAATACATCGACTCATGACCGTCTAAGTCATTTATTTTTTGAAGATGACGCTACTAATTTAAGGCTAACTTCATCCCTTCGACCTAAAGCCCGACTCTTTCATCGATTCATGATGAAGTCTATTGTTCCAAGAGGAGGATCATACCACTTAGTATATCCCGAAAACTTCAAAGCTTTGTATGTTATGTGCGGAAATATACAAATAAATTGGGCACAACTTCTTATGGATGAATTTCTCTCTTTCAACCAAGGAAAGATGCTCCATATTTATTATGGAGAATACATAATGAGGTTGATTAATAGCTTCGTTACCAATGCTACGGAATCCGAAACATCCAAAGTTCGTTCTTTTGACTCACAAACCATAAAACTAATGAAGTTACCCGATGCACCTTCCCAAATTACAACTTTTCAGCAATGGCGTACTACTCCTCGAGAACAACTACGTCGCAGCTATTCTACACCTCAACCATTTACTCATTCTACGGAACGTATAACTCGTCAAACCTCAATTCAACGACCAACTCCCGGTACTAGTACGGAGGCTGCCATTGATATTTTGGCTCGCTCGACTTCGAAAAATTGATGGACGGTTCAAGAAGATCAAAGGCTTCTTCATAAATTTATGGGATGCCTTATCATGTACTTCCGAAGCCGGTGCTTCATTTGTTGCTCCTGGAAAAAGACCAGCGCCAAATTTCTCTTGGTCTACATCCGATAACACAAGTTCCAGCACATCGGCAACTCACGTTCCTCACACACAAAGACGGGGTAAGGAACAAGCTCCACTGGATGATAATACTCGTCCAGAATTCTGGGATTTTGATGATGATGAGGAGTAATTGTAGTATTTTACAATTTAATTTCAAGAATTTCTTTATGAACATAATATATTTTTCCTTCATTATTGTTATGTACTAAGCAAACATCCTTAATTGCTCCTATTTTGGTTTGAATATTTAATAGTTAAATTTCAATGATTTGCATTACTTTAACATATTACTTCTGGTAAGTATTCCTTTTTGTCGATGACAAAGGGGGAAAAATGTATGAAAGCTAACATATTTTTTGCAGAAAAGTCGCCATATATTCAGGGGGAGAATTATAATATAGATAAGTTTTACTTCGTCACATAAGTATTGTCATCAATCAAAAAGGGGGAGAATGTTGATTCATGAGTTTTGATTCATGACACAAGCTTCAGAGATCATACGACGAAATACAAAGAGAATACTATATGAAAGCGACAAAAAGATAATAAACATATATTGTGAACTACAAAGGAGATAAGACTACAATCCAGAGATTAGTATGAATATTTTATTTTATTGAGTCTTAGAATATTGTTAAAATCATTCCTCAAGTAGTCACACACACACACAAATTGATCCATGTTAATTTATACATATATAAGTGTACATTGTGCAAATAACATCAGGTCGGCTGACCGACCAGGATCCTCGGTCGACCGACCCTGTGTTATGTGCACAGGTACTTTCTGTTTTGTGTACGATTTTCAAACTCAGCTGACCGGCCAGATTTTCCGGTCGATCGACCAGAGAATAACGGCTAGTTTACTGAAGAGATGCGATCATTTCATGAAGAGGAATGTCCTCTATTTCAAGAGGTATGGACACAACTGTTAACTGAAACTCTTCATGAAAGATTATAACTCTTCTACAACTATATAAACATATTCAATTCACTTCTACAATTACCGATTCTTGTTTATATTTCTGAAATCTAATCTCTATTCATTTCTGCAAATAAAAGTTTTCATTCTTAATTAATATCACTAGAATCCTTGTTTTAATTCATATACTTCGATTCTACGTGATTATCTTCCTTCTAAATCTTCACACAAATACATACTCTTGAGGATTTGATTATAGGAAAGTTGTACTATCAGAAGACAATCAGTGTTATTTAGAACACATTCGTCAACAAACAATTTATATTAGGCTGAAGTCCTCTTCGGTTGTTGAGGCGGAAAAATTCCTGTTCGGCTGCTCAGGTGTCGTATACCTATTCCTCCGGGTTAAGTGAGGGGTTTAGTTTAAATCCAGAGGGTATTCTAGGACTGGACGTAGAACGGGAAGTTCGAACCAGTATAAAAATTCCTGGTGTGCTTACTTTAATTTTTATTTTACTGTTATTATCAGTTTCCGTATTTATATACCATATTACACGATCCTTAGTACTACACGTACACTTTCAAAAAGCAGTTGCACAAAGTAACTCTAAGGTTATGAATATATTATTTTGTTCACTATATAGAAATGAATTTAATAGAGTATCCATATGTAAATCTGCATTTGAAATTTGGAGAACTTTGCAAGTTACACATGAAAGGACAAGTAAGGTCAAACAGACCAAAATTTCCATGTTAAAAAGCCAGTTTCAATTATTCAAAATGAGTTCAAATGAGTCCATATCTGATATGTATAGTATATTCCAGATATAGTACACTCACTTATTGCACTGGATAAAAAAATTCTGAAGAGGATCAAGTTATAAAAATTCTCAATTCATTTACTCCTGAATGGGATCAAAACACTCTTGCAATCGAAGAGGCTAATGACATTAGCACTCAAAAATTGAAGTGTTAATTGGCATTTTGATGTTTTTTGAAGCATAAATGCAGGGTAGGAGAGAAACCAAAGCAATAGAAAAGAAATCTGTAGCTTTTAATGCAATGACAGATAATCTAGATTCAGACAGCGATGACGATGAAGAAATTGCTTTCATGACAAGAAATTTCAGAAAATTTCTAAAATATAGGAAGATGAACAATTTCAAAAGAAATGACAATAAAAATCTAGGAAGCAGAAGTTGAAACGAAAATGGCATTAGATGTTATAACTACGATGACCTTGGTCATTTAAAACGAGACTGTCCACATCCCGATAAACTGAAAACTAAACACTGATTCATCCAGAAATGGAGAAGAGCCTATACTGCAACATTAGATGATTCAGATGCATCATCAAGTGATAATGAATCGGATATAGAAATTGCTAACATGTGCTTCACAACAATACATAATTCAGAAAAAATGGTGAAAGGATCAGGAAAAGGTACCCATTTAATATATCGAATGTTTTTTTAATTTCTTGAATGAAATTTTCTTTTCTTTTGGTTGCTTTATTGGTTGTTAGGAATATCCTATAGATTAATAATAATATTGGTTGAATATTGTGTGATTATATTTTAAATATAAATATTTTATATATTTCAATAATAAAATAAATATGAAATATTTTTAAAATTATTTTTCTGAAAATAGAATAGCTATAAATAGATCTATATAATAAAATAGGATATAGTTAAACAAAAATCATTTTTGAAAATTTCGACCTATAGGTCGACACGAGCATATGTCGACATTGTAGACAGAATTTCAAATTGAAAATTTAAATTTCCTTCCACCTTTTCACCATGTTCTGAAAAATTGCCTTTTGACCAAAGAACATGTCCTTTGATTCTCTATTTACTTACTCTATCTCCATCCATTCATTTCTCACTTTCATTTTCAAATTCAAAAATCTTAAACTCTCTTATCTCTTCAAACTATTCTTCAATAGCATTCTCAAGCAATACTAAGGCAACCATGAGGCTTCCTAAGAAAATAAAAGAATATCTTTTCAATGATCAAGAAGCCATTCATGCCTAAATTGAGTATTTATCTTTCGGAAAAGTCTTTCCCGAGAGATTTGCTATTTTTGGAGGTTTTCCTACTTATGATCTTTTCAATCTTTGTTTGCAAAATAAAATTCTTGGTTTAATCGATGCTTCTCAAAATGATTTTGTTTGTTGTCCAAAATTAGTAAATATGATTTATGCAAATATAAAAGGAAAGTTTTATGATGGTAGAGAAGGAGATGTTCGGATTAGTGTCAAAGGGACACAAATTGTTTTAAATTGTGAACTTTTGAGTCACATTCTTGGATACAAATCTAGTGGAATGGACCTTTCATCTTTTCAAATTGATTTTCAAAATCATGAAGAAATTCATGATATTTTCGAAAGTGATGTTGATTTTGAATTCAAAAACAAAAACTTACGTCCAAAAGCAAGAATTTTAAGCCTTCTTTTGCAACAAAGTATCACTCCTAAAACAGGTAATTATAATAGCCCGGCTCAAAAAGTTTTCAAAGCACTTTTCGCAATTTATGGTCAGTACGACATAAATTGGTCTCAAGTCATTTTGGATGAACTTTTTCCTAAGAATCTTTCTAAACATGAAAACATACTATTTCATGTTGTGTATCTTACTCTTGTTTTCAATTATTTTGTTGTTGACCTTAATGGAGAAGAAACAACTCCTAGAAAAATATTTGACAAGGCCAACATTTCACTTATGCATATTTCACGCTTTCTCGAGCCTTATGAAACGTTTACGGAACAATGGTTGGCTTGGGAAGAAGAGCATGAAATAAGAGAAGAGGAGGAAGAGGAAGGAGATGAAATGGAAGTCGAGGAGGAAGAACAAGAAGAGGAGGAGGATACTTCTTTGGAAAGTATCGATATGCCACCAAATCCATCCAATAAAGATCTTCTCAAAATTCAAGAGAAGATCATCCATAAGAAAAGAAGCTTAAGAATTCATTTTCAAAGAAATTTACTTCATTTTCCATCAAAATGGATAAATTCTTTGGAAGGATCATCCGCAAGCTTGGTGGTTCTTCTTCGTCTTCATCTATATCTCTCTAGTTGTTTGTTTAAACTATCCTTGTATTTGGATTTTCTAGCTTTAGTTTATAATTGAATCACATGAATCTTTCTTTTATTTCTTGTACTAATTATTATTATCAATGAAAATTCTATTTCTTACTGTTATACATTGTCGAACTATCTTTGGAAAGTCATACAAGTATAATAGTATAAGCTAAATATATTAGAATATCAAAACACAGTTGTTTGAAAATTTTTGCATATATGTCAACATACCCTAGGTATGTATGTCGACATACAATGGTAATTTTTCAAAAAAATTTAAATTTTGAAAATTGAATAGACATCAAATGCCTGTTCATTTCCAACAAATTTCCACCCCTCTAAATATCTGTTAAGACCAGAGAATCATTATTCTCTACTCTATTTCTTCTTCCTTTGCATTCCTAAACTATAAAACCAAAACAATGGCTTCTTTATCCAAAAACTAACCGAAACCTCGAACAAACTCTTGAATCATTCAGGAACATTCTTACTTTCATCCTAAGAAACCAGAGGCACTTAGACTTGAGTCAAATGCAGATGATCAAGGAACAAGAAAGGCATTTCGACGTGATTTGATGGATGATTTCTGCCTTGAACAAAGAAGGCCAACCACCAATCTAGAGTGTACCATTAACAAAGATGATGAAGATTGAGTGCTATCAAAGCAGATCTAATCTTTGGCACTGATGGATGGGTTAAAGTTCCTCAAAATGTCTAGTTTAAATAGGTTTGATTGTGTGTAAATAATAATACTTGGTTTGGTTTGGATTTGATTAGTTTTGATTTGTGTGGATTAGTTTGAATGCTGTGTAACATAAACTTTATTTGATGGATGAATATTTGGATTGATTATTTCATGATTAACTAATTTTACACATCACTTGTTGTTTTATATTATCTTTCTCAACATCATTATATATTTTTAAATTCATGATAATACATATTGATTAGTATTTTATTTAGGAAAGTTAGAGTTAGGATTATAGTAAGGGTTAGTGTTAATTATAATTTTAGGAGGATAATTTTTGTTAATGACAAAGGGGGGAAATATATAAAATCTAGGCACAGATTAATGGGGAGTTTTGTAACTCAGGGGAGTTATACTATATTTTATATAAAGAGTTGTCATCATCAAAAAGAGGAAGATTGTTAGTACCTTAGGTATTGGTTTTGCTGATAACAATTGTAGGACATTATATAAAATATAGATACTAATGTTTTATCAAGATATATATAGTATATAGTGCAGGATATTAGACATGTATTAATTAAGAAGACTGTATAGTATCAAGATGCTGATATCAAGAGGAGATTCAAGATGTTGATATAAAGTTTCAAGAGTTCAAGAATAAAGACTCATGAGTATTAAAGAGTTCAAGATTTCAAGATATTCCATATAAGTTACAGAGTCATAGAATTTACATTAAAACCTTGATAGCACTTTACTGATCTCTCTCACCTTCTCCAATTTTGTTTTAAAATCGTTTTTCAAATATTCTGTATTTAAAATAATCTTCAAAATATTTCTCAAAATGATTTTTAATCTCTTATATTTATAAAGATATTATTTTAATATTTTTAAGTTTATATATTAAGTTTTTGTTTATACTTTAATAATTTATAACTATATTGATTTTATATATATTATTTACATTATATTGAATATTCTTATTAAATCTTCCAAAATTATTTTATAAAGTTTTATTAAGTTTTAATTTGATTAAAATATGTATAAAATATGTTTAAATGTTTGTACAAGTTTCAAAATATTTTACAAAACTTAATATTTTCAAAACAATTTTTATTAAGTAATTTTTCAAAAAATACAAAGGGAGATGTCCACATATCCTCTACAAGTATGTCGACATACTAGCCCTAAATTTCAAAATTCAAATTTTGAAAGGAAGTGTCTTTTCGTCATATCTCTTCGCAAACTGGCATGACCATTGTTTTCCTATATATACAAGACTTTCAAACGAATTTTCATTAACTACTTTCTTATTTTCCTCTCCTTTTTCACTCTCTTTATTTCTTAATCAATTTCTATCAGAACTCTGCCGAAATTCAACCAAAACCAAATTTAATCATTACTAGTTTGATTCTCTTTCATATACTCTCTGATTTCTCTCATATCTCTCAAGATCAAAGTGTTATTCAAAAAGTTATAAGATCAATTGTAATCAAAATCGAAGATCTGAGTCTGTAATCTCTATCAAATAATACTCTTATACTCTATGGTGTGCTTGGTATCCTTGTAATCCAAGAAGGTGTGATTGTAACATGTTTAAATCAATCGGGTTTGCGTAGTAGCCCATAAATCTATTGGATGTGCTTGTGGCTCGAAAATCAAGTGGCTCTACCCAGAGGCCGAGATTCTGGATGATGTGTCTCGTAGCCTTGAAATCGAGACTATATTTGCATTTATTAGTTGAAAAGAAATCTGTATAGGTAATTGTACCAGACTGGACATAGGGTAACTCCGAACCAATATAAAATCCTGGTGTGTTCTTTCCTTTTTACTTTTACTGCATTTACTTTTATCCGTACTTTGATTTTGTGATTGTTTCTGTGATTGTTAATTCCATCATTCCAAGTAAAATCTTAAAGAATTTGAATATTATTCATATAATCAATTAAACACTATTTACCCCCCTTTGGTGTTAATTTAGCCTTAAGATTTCTATTCCGCTGACTCACATTAGATATGAGTTCGGTTGCTTACAGATTATTTAGGTGAAATCCAATTTCTTATCTTTGAAAGCAACACCCTTAAGCAATGATATATTGTACATGTTTTCTCTTTGTTATAACTATATCACTCAGATATCCAGATCTCGGTCAATGGTCAAAACTCTATTAATATCCGTACATAATTGCAAAATTCAACATCAAAGTCCATGGTTCAATCTATTGTCATTTACCGATTAACTTATTTTCCTTACCCAAAATCTTTGTTTTAAGTTGACTACAAATTGCGGTGATATTAACCTTCTATTTGAAGGAGACGGATCCTCTCTTGAATAGTATTTCACTTAAAACGATTCAACTTATACCCAACTATCGCCTTAACATAATCATCATTTGTCGTGTAGTTGACCATAATCAAAGTATAGTTTAGACATTTAAGATTCATGGTATTCTCAAGTCTGCACATCATCACGTGAGATCTTCTATTTTACTTTTAACCTACAGAAAATTCTCAGTGAGCCGCTCTGTGATTGTGACGAACTGCCTTTCATTTCATTGAAAGATGAATCGTGAAATAGAAAGAAATAGGTAGAAAAGAAATAGATATAAAGAAAACTAAACAAATCACAGAATCTCACAGCGGAACGGATAATATATATTACATAACATATATCACATAGTTACTAGTACAATACATCAGAGTCATAATTATACATGCATCATATCCAGACAGTCGTAGTGACCTGTCTATTCATTACAAGCCAAAATACAGACATAGATACCAATACAGCGGAATATAGATATATCTAAATACGTTGAAGCCACCAGCTCCAACTCCTCCTCCAAAATACGTCGAGAGCAAACCTGGAATCACTTAGCTACTCATAAAAAATTGAGTACCCAAGAGTTTAGGAAAAACAGAAAAATAAAATCTGGGTCAAACATGGGTCTGGTGTGAGTAAAACGGTTAAATTACTTTAAATTGAAAACCATTTGAAATCAAGGGTATCTCGTAAGACTCGCCGCACATAAACACGGACGGGTTTTTCCCTTACGATAACCAAAACGCTTTCATAGGAAATCCAGTGATATTATAATAATGTCTAGGGTTTTCAAATAAATTATTCACATAGTTGAAATTGTTACATTAATTAAATTCCAGCATAATAGGTATACAACTAAGACCGAAGGCACTTAGTGGAGAATGGGTTCCACACAATGACTGGGCTATTGGGGTACCGCCCGTCACGGTGCATCTCTAAAAAAATAACACCGAGGACCACGTCGGGATCCCCTGCTACACAAGACCGGACTACCCCTAACCTGGATAGTCCGAATAAGATTACCCCACGGTTGGGATCAGCAACCGCACCACACAGACCGAAATAAAAGGGACTCTAGATAGGGGTAACCTTACCCTACTTGGGTGCGACCCACTTAGCCTTGCTGCACCTCCCATGTTTTAGTCATTCCCGGTTGATGAGGCTTGAGGCTACGATTACCTTTTAAGCACATATTCACTTGGAATGCTCATCGTCTTCCAATGACGATGTTCTGATAGCATTCGTCCATACAAGTCCGTCCCGGGTTCGAACGGAACCGAAGGCACTATTTCCACTACACCCATATTGGAATCACCCTCAGAGTTAGCGACAGAAAGCCCTTGCACTCTAAAATCTTCATTCCGGATCTTCCCTGGAATCTTCTCGACCTAATCGTTTATTTTGGATCGATGTGGTTTTCGGATAATACTGATATCCAATCACGGTCTCATCGAATCCAAACGACAGATTTTTAAAGGCCAAGTTTGTTTTAACAAACAATTCAAATTCAGGGTGTCAACATTCATATGGAAATTTAACTACAGATATCTATTTCCAATAAAACATCTCAACATTTCAATTTCAGTCATTCAATTCATTTGGTTACTTAGTATCACAAGCACAGAATAAAATTAGGATAAATATTTAAGAGTAATCAAGCCAATCACATTTCGTTAAACCATTTCAACGCTTTCATAGCCAAGATTAACCTATCACAACCATCATCTAGTTAAATTTAAATAATCCAAAATTAATTATATTTTTAACTCTGCTTACTTATAATTTAAAATTTAATTATAAAACTATTTATTATTAATTTAATTAAATTTAGAAATTTATCAATAATTATCTTATATAAACTAACATAGGATTTAATCAACTTAAAGTTTAAATTGATTATTTACTTTAATTATTAAAAATTAATTTAATTCCAAATTAATAACTTAACCAAGTGGATTAGGCAAGAAGGTTTTAGGTGATAAGATGATTACAAGTTCCAATATTGTTTTTAAATTAAAGAAAATAAGTGTTTAAAAGTTAATAGGTTTTAAATGAAAAACATTGGTAACATTTTATTTTTTATTTTTTTTAAAACAAAGACCGGCCCATCAGCCCAACACAAAGAAAGAAAAAACCCGCCCCTTCTTCTCCTTAATTCCTACTGCCTTTCCTTCTTCATCTTCTAAACATGCACACAGCAATGGAATGATTCACGCGTGCAAGTGCACACGATCTTCGGTCACCCTCTATTGCCGCCGACCATCGCTCCAAGTCGCCTCCGACTTGGCAAATCCACCGACCATCCCAATTTCCCACGACAACCCCTAGTTCGAAAAAATCGAACTCAACCCAAGCCAGGAAACGAACCAGTCCCCCTATCTTTGCCTCGTCAAGCCATCTCCGATCACCGGCATCCACCAAACTTTGCCAGCAGGACCGCCATGACCTCCTCTACCTTTCCCCCCATACCGCAACCCTAGAAACCCTCCACGACGCCGCTAACCATCGACAACCGAACACGACCCAGACCTGTCTCCAAACCCTACCTTCCCTCTGACCGACCACCATGCCGACCAGTAAATTGCCACTCCATTTTTCCCACGCTCCACATCTCCACAGCTTCCTCCCGACCAAATCTCGAACTCCACAATCGACTGCTCTGCCAGAATTCGATCAAAGGCCAAAAAATGTTCATCTCCTTTTATCTCACCATATACATAATTTAAAAACGTGAAACTACCTCCAAAATTCATCATTTTCCATGACGATCACGCTTATATAAGCAAAAACCCAAACCATGATACTCGAATTTCTTCCATATTGGGTTATCTTACTGTAAAATACACTTTTCAACTTCTATGCTTAATAATATTCAAAAAAAAATTAAAACAAAGTACAATTAAAAACAAACAGCTTTTCTTTTAACATCATAACCTAAAACTAATTAGAGTGAGAGATAGGGATTTTAGAAGTTAAGTATAATAGTTCTTCAACATACAGCAGAACAAGGTGATGTACAGGACTATGGTTTTCCTGTTTATACCCCTTAATATACATTCATATATAAGTGTGTGTGTATATATATATATATATATCCTTGTGCAAGCATACTTGTCAAACAATACTTTTACTCCCATATCCAGGCACATAATCAAAGATTACAATGTATAAAAGTTTAGTTCTACTCACTGTTTTCCTTTGAAACAGAGCACTGTTTTGAAAAAAAATATGCTGCTTGCCTTTTGTTTTGATCTCCTAGCACCTTTGATTCTACAGAGTTTAAATGGTAGCTTGTATTATTTTTTTCTTTTTGTTCGAATGCAAGGATATGAACACAGCAGCGCTATTTATAAGAGAAAGAGGGATAAGCTGTAGTTTTTATATGTACAGTAAGTTTTCATCTTTTATATTCTTTTGTATTTTCTTAATTTATTTTCAACAATGACCTGATTGAATAAAAGTGATTAGATAAATTGAAAGGAGGATTTGATGTATTATATGCTTGAGAAGATGTGCATTAATTGCCTTGTTCCCTTATGTGTTTACATGCATATATATATCCTTGAAATATACATGTATACTACACATGTATGAACATAGTTTTGTTTTTACCATATGGACACATTTTTACTTATACAAACATATATTTTTTTACATGCCTAAGCCTTGTGTTATTCATATAAATTTTCACTTATACCCTATAACTACATACAATAAAATATTAGCTGCTTATATGTATTTATTCTTATTCTTATATACATATATTTTATTTTAAATTTTATATCAAAGCTAAGCATATACACCCATATATATATATATATATTGTATCTTGAAATAGAAAAGTGGATTTTTATTTAAATATTTTTGAGAGATTAAAATTTTAGATTTCTAAATCATAGCTTCCCAAATATATGTATATATATATAAAGACCAGAATTTATTATTTGACTGGTAAAAATTTATATTATCAATAATTAAAATCAGTAAAATATTCTAATAACACGTGTCAAAAATCCCGGGTCGTTACAGTGATTTTTCCTAACAATCACATGTACGTAACCCCTTTATGCCCTTTAATGGTCATGAGTAATTTAGCATCAATCATATGGAGAGTGTTATGTACACTAATCTCAAGGGATATATCGATATCATGTTCTCGATATATCTTGACTAGGAGCGTTTAAAACGAGTATATATTTTATATAATTCGATACTCAAGTTTTTGAACACGTTTCTAACTGCAATTGCTTAAATACTTTCCCTAAATATTTTCTACCTGTATCTTAATGTATTTAAAAATTTATTTATATCCCAGTATAACAATATAGTTAATAGAAAATAAAAGCAAAACCTTACTTTATTTCGAACAAGATTAGCTATATGAGTTAAGTTATATAATCAAATTACACAACGCCTTGTAACACACACCATTAACTCTATAAAAAATATAGGTTTCTGTTTATATTACTAAGAATGACAAAAGGTTATATATTAGCAATTATTTGGACAAAATATTCAACATTGGAACCTATATTTTTAAATGCACAACCACACTCACTTAGGTATAGTTTCCTTAAACTTAGAAAGTATATATACAGAAAATAGAGTATAATTAAGCTTTAAGATACCCTCAGTATATAGTTGTTAAGTTATATTTTGTTTTAAAGTGATCAACCACA
Organism: Allium fistulosum; assembly: GCA_030737815.1. NCBI lineage: Eukaryota > Viridiplantae > Streptophyta > Magnoliopsida > Asparagales > Amaryllidaceae > Allium > Allium fistulosum. Next base: position 501,470,706 of record CM060901.1, read on the forward strand.
TCTATCTTGGTATGGTTCTCACCTTCTGACTAACCCTTGGACATAATCTAAGAAGTGTATACAAAATATGAATATTATGTCTTGTAGGTACTTAAAGAACAAACAAGAAGAGATAGGTCATGAAATGCAGATGTCTCCATATATGATGGAAATATGAACTTTCATTGAAAAGAAATGTTGGCAAATTTGGTAAATCTATTATTAAAATTAATTTTTGGATTCAAATTTTTAATTCAAAAATTAAGTATCACTAGGAATTGATTTTTAATACTATGTTAGATACTTATAATAAAGAAAAGTATGAAAAATATCATAACAACATGACTATGTTCAACAAGAATGTTATAAAGGGTGAGAAAATTAGTTTATATATATGTATCGACCTCGTTTAACCCTTTTGTTGATGATAAAGAGGGAGAAGAATTAGGTATGCTGATAGGGGAAATTCATAAATATAAAAGGAGCAATAATTAAGGGGGATGTAATATACAGTTATTGTTTATATAAGTTGTGTGATTGTCATCACCAAAAAGGAACAAATGTTAAACCTTGGAGATTGGTGTTTGGATGATAACAACCATATGAAAATGCTACTAATAAGTTTATCAAATTATTTCAGATCAACAATAACCACAACACAAGGAGGTAAGCAAAAGAGCTATGAGGAAAGTCATGTATATGCACAAAGATGATATATATGCACAAAAAGTCAAAAATGTAGCAAATATCACTACGAAGGAGTATACAAGTATTCAAAGTCATAAAAGGAGTTTACAAATCCATTGGAGCATAATTATGTTAAAGATACACTCAAAGATGGATATAAGAGCGCTAAAGTGATGCATGTGTCTATATTGAGTCCTTATAAAATAGATTTGGTAAAACCCACAAATGACCTTTAAATCATTCCAAACTTCTCCACAGCATATATCACTTTGGTTTTTTTATAAATTCTTAAGAATTTTTTGAAAATTTTACACAGAAGAAAAATGTCAAAAATATAAAATATTGGAGGCTGAAAACAAATGGACTTTCCACTGCACTTATCTACAGCACTTGTAACTACTATAGAAATGAAAGGAAAATGCCATGGAACAGTGTTATCTAAAGTCTTCTGTCTGAATTCGTATAGCGGTTATATTTTATGAAAGTCGCTTCGTTTTTCATCACTTCTCTTTAAATTGTTGACCTTTCTAAAGGATTGTGGTTATTCTAATAGCATTCTACCATCACTAAGTAAACCCTAAACATCTCCATAATCCTACAACACTTACTTTGATCAAATCTATCGATTTTTGCTCTAAATTGCACTTTAACTAATTCCTGAAATTCAACTATTAGATCGATTGTTCTCAATCACGCCATTTATAGCTAGTCTAATATTAATCCTAACCTATACACATCCACTCAAATATCATTAGTGATGGTTATAGGAGTTGTTGTACCATAGTGACAAGTCGGTGTATTGAGATACAAAACATTATCGAAAAACTTTGTGTTCAACTTTGCTGTGAATGCTTGAGAAATCATCAGAGTTGAAGTCTTATTGCTAAGTCCTCGGGAAGTTTGTGTTGAAGTCATGTTCGACCGTTCAAGTAAAGGTTGTAATAAAGTTGTTCCTCTGGGTTAAGAGGGGATCGTTAGTGAAATTTCAAAAAGGAGCTCTAGCACTGGACGTAGCATGGGAGGTCCATACCAGCATATAATCGATTGTGTTATCTTTTATAATCTCTATTACATTAACTATTGGTTGCTCTTTTCATATTTGTTGTCCATATTCGACCCGACAACACGGCTTTACAAAAAGCATTTATCTTTTTGATCAAAAATATAAAAGCATTTGATTAGACTATTTTGTTGTACTTTTAGTAGTTGTTTCTGAGCTAAGTGAATTTGGAATGTGATGTTTGATTTTGTGAGTCGTATTAGTTGCTGAGACATCTGTGCTTGACACCTGAAATATTTTGTAAGTGCCCACTGTAAAACCAGCTTGTATATGCAAAATAATGATGTTTTGTTTTTCTTGCAAAAAAAAACATAAAACCATTTAGCTTTTCAAAAAAATAATATAAAAATAGAGTATGGAATTAAAAATTAGTAAGTTTAACAAAGATTATGCAGTTTCATGAAATAATTTAGTACACTTCATCATAATAATTCCCCAGTTTCATTACATTTTTTCCATTAAATACAGATGGTTAACCTATAATTCTCAAATCAGTAACCAATAACAAATCCACCATTTTATTGAGAATTCAGCTATATCGAATAATAAAGAGAGTAGTAACATAATTGAAGAAGAATAGGAGAAAAAAGAATAGTAGATCAGTAGAAAAGGAAGAAGACAATTTTAGAACCATAATTGAAGAAGGAAGTGGAAACGATGAGATTTTGACCATCAACATTCATATCAATTACAAATTTAGGTCTGGACTTGAAAAGGAAACACAAGAAACAAAATTAAGAACCAAAAACCATCGAAGTCAACATTGTCTGAACTGCAGATAACCTTGTTAAGTATGAAAATCTTACGTTGGTAACAAGAAAAGACACTTCGAGTTGCCACAATTTGAATCGAATCGACGATCAGCTTCAAATGGTGAGCCAACAACAACGAGCCTCAAACGACAAGTATAAATTGCAATAAAGGCAAACAATGATGATGGAAAGTGACGAGGAAGAGTTGATGAAAATCGAATGGGATTTGGACTTAGATTACGTAGGTGGGATTTTCCTCCGAAATTAGGGAAGAAATCGAGAACTAATACATGTCATTTCATAAACTAAACATAAAAAAAATGAAGGAGAAGTGTAGTTAATATGAATTTTAAGATTGTTCTTGAAACTATTTAAAGTATTAGGTAAAGTAATTGATTAGAACTAGATATGTATTAATATCCTAGAAACTTAATTGCTACCATCATTGTCTTAAAGCAAATTTAACCCGTGGGTTGTTACTATAAAAGCTAATTTCCACAAAGTAGAATCGTCATGTAAACAAAGTTTATTAGCTGATAAAAAAAATCAACTTGTGCTATTTTTTTATAGTGTGAAGCAAATTTGTACAAAATTTGTAAAAATATTGGAGAAAAATTTAATAAACGGGAGGTATTTAATGAAATTTTAACTATTTATTTTTATTTTATCCCGTTTCATTCGAAGAAAAGGGAAGTTAAACTAGAAAGAATCTAGACAACGATTTCATAATAGCCAATAACAAGACTGATGAGACAAAAAGGTGAACCTATTGGGTATTACACTTGTATACTGAGGTAGAATTTGTTCGTCAACCAAAGCTCACACGTGCACTTTGCAATTCATCTTGTGGTTAACCACTCTAAGCCTCTATCTTACGATCCAACTGCTTATAGCAACTGCTCACATACAACAGTCGCTTTTTTAATTGTTTTTTGAATGGTTACAACTCCTTAGAACACTCCCAACGGTGTGGGTTGGGGAACGTCTATTCTTGCGTTTACAACCCCCACCCACCCCCCAACAGAAGAAAGCACAAAGCCCCAACTAGGGGTTTGTGCTTGTTCTTAGCCGACTAAAATTAAGTCGGCTAAGACAGTAGTTGTGGATTGCAATCCAAAGCCGTTGGATTGCGATCTACGAGAGGTCATGGATGGTTAAGTGTACACAAGGGTAGTCGGTTATAAATAAGCTGGCTACCTATTTTCCCCATCCCTTCTTTCCTTCGTTCTCCTCCAACCTTGAGCAGATCAGAAAAAAGTTTAAAAAAATAGAAGAAGAGTGTGGAGGAGTATCTGATGCTGTGGCAGTAGCAGCGCTGGTAATTTTCCGATGGAAGAAGAAGACACCCCTGCTGGAGATACAGGGGGTCGGCGAAGCACCGTTGTTAGGCGATGACGTTTGGTGAGAAACACAACAGATGAGGTTCTAGAATCCCATATCGATCAAAATTTGGGAGCCGACAAGGATTTGATCAATTTTCGTATTCTTTCCAACGACGAAGTATACATCAGCACGTGCGTCGAAGATTCTGTAAGACATCTACTTTAAAATTTTACTATTAGTTAGAATTGTAGAATATATATTGAATATGCGTCCAATTTAAAATTAGGCTCGTCATGAGCGTACCCTTGGCTCTTGGTCTAGTGTAATCCGCCTTTATAGATCTATTCGAGCAGTTGATGCCGATGGCATTATTCACACTTTTCTTCGGGAAATAAGATTTGGAGATTTCTTGAGTACATATTTACTTAATTACTCCTCATTTATTTAACGTTTTTTAGAATTTCCAATAACCATAAATTGCTTTAATAGGTATTGACAATCTATTAAATTCGGATGTTCAGTTGTGTGGTGCTTTAGCCACATGTTGGTGGAAGACCACTCATACATTTCACTTTATTTTTGAAGAGTTCGGTTTGACCCCTTTAGACTTTACTATTTTTACCGGTTTAAGCATTGGACGTGGGGAGAGATTACCATATTATGAGAAATATCAGTAATTTGGTCGTTTGGCTAGTGTACTCCTACGTCTTGACTTACAAGATGGACTGACATTCAGACTGCAGATTAGATGTAGTTACATTAGATAAGCAATCTCTGAATTGATACATAATTATTGCTTAGAAAATGGTTTGGAGATTGATCGACTGTTTATTCTGTACATTATAGGAAACATATTCTTTTCAAATCCGTCAAACACGTTGCCGGCTGGACATATTGCAACTGTTGCAGAGTTATTTTTTGATACTCTGACTAGATATGATTGGGGGACTCCCATATTAGCTTATTTGTATCGTTCTTTGGATCGTCGGTGCATTGTTAGGTCGAGATCCACGTTGGTTATAGAGTTTTGGGAGATTTTGCAGTATTGGTATTATGAGTACTTTCACAATTTGACTTACCCAATGTTAGACTTCACACTACCCTTATCCTTCCCCTGTGTCAGAGCTTGGGCTCGCGAGAATTGCAAAATGGTGCAAGGAGGCGATGCATGACATATTTTTGATGTGGCCCGAAATCAGATTGAGTTACGGACTACACGAGAGAGTATTATGTAGCATCCATATGAAGGTTCTCCCTTTATGACTAACGAGAACGTGATGCATGTCGGATTCCTATCTGCTAGACATTTTCCATTGGTGTCATCTCCTCTCACCGGTGGCTGTTACTGGTTCCTTGGCGAGCGTAGCTGGAGACAAATCTTGGACGGTGATTATGTTCCGAACGATCCACACCTAAATACACCATTTTTGAAGGTGTATTCCAGCGTTGATTTACAAGGGCATGTAGATGAGTGGTGGCTGGCTCGGTACTTCATCATCATCGATTTAGATTATGCATCATTTTGGCATCGGTTTTACCCTCCACCGCGCACGGTCGAATTTGTACATGCTGGAGCTATTGATTTGGTAGGACCTTCGGGCATCTGGAGTGGTGTTGTCCCTTGGTTTTACAGGACCTTACATAGAGCACTCAGGTATATCTTGCTCCACAGCCATCCCAGGCAGCAGATTTTGGTTGGATAGTCGGTATACCTATAACGTCGGGAGTTGATAGATATATTGATATTCCTCGACCTGAGGTTTCGAAGTATCCAGATCCAGCTACGTATTCGTACAAGGATTTGTTTCAGATGGAGATGGAACTACGCCAGGCCATGTACGTCGGCATCGACGGAGCATAGATGAGTTGACTGCTCGTATTAACGAGCTTACTACTAATGATGAGCAACGATACCACCCTACACCAACGGTGGGTGATAATGATGATGATGCAGTTGGTCTTTGGGATGATCAGTATCAGTTTGATAAGCCTTAGATTATGTCTTTTTCGCATATCGGTGTTTGTATTTACTATCAGTGTTTGTGATTAACTAATAGTACATTATCAGTGTATGTATGTACTATCGGTGTATTATCGACGTATTATCATTGTTTGAGATTTGCTATCTGTGTATTATCAGCGTTTGTATTTCAATACTCACATCAGTGTTTGTATTTAATAACTCAAGTCAGTGTCTATATTTGTATTTCATATCTAATATCTGTATTGGAATTTGGATTTCATTTTTTTTTGAGTGTCTGTACTTCATTTTGTAAAGATATAAACACATTTGTGTTTGTTGATACTCAAGTTCATGGATGCTTGCCATATGGTCATTCAGATAGCACTTGATTTATGAGACAAGATCATGAACTTTCTATTTAAACGAATGTTTTGTATTGAAAATTCACAGCATCTTCAATAATTCATTATATCTTCGGTAATTTTTAATTCCATATGTAAGTTGGACTCCACCAGATTATTTGGTACTAATCAAAGCGTATATAGAAACTAACTGTAGACACATGGAAGAGGGGTTGGAGCAAGATTTTTAGGTTACTGTAAATAAAGTTTTTAATAATCATCGTGATTGTAGATTAATTCGAAGGATTATGGAAACTCGGAGTACTTATGCCACGTTTACCAAAGCATGTCGAAGATACAAAAGCATTATAAATACAATGGAGGAAGAAGACTTATTTCAGTTAACACGAGCTACATTTGACTCACGATATTTGTGGGAGTATCACATTGATTTTGTTGGATATGCTGCATATGATCTCTGGATTAGATATGTTAGACTATTTGATTGATATTTGGGTTAGATAAGTAAGTTATTTAAGTTAATTGCCTTCATCAAGTTCTGTGTACTATCAGTAAGTTCTATGTACTTTTGAATTCAAGTTAAGTATGTGTTTTCAAATTAAAGTACGCGCTTAAGATAAGAACAACATTACAAGATTGCTCAATTAAACCATTACAAACAAGACTTAACTTACTGAGAAACAAGACAATAAACAATAATTCATGACAACATTATAGGAAAAAAACAAGACATCAAACAAGACAACTGATGATTAAAAATACTGTCTTCGACCACCTGATAAGTTAATTGAACCCAGTGTCCTCTGAAGCGTTTGGATTTGTTCTTTAAGTTCAGTAGCATATACAACTGCTCGGTGAGGTAGAGAATCATCAAGCCATTTCCAAAGTTCACAACCACCAGGAAAATTGCGACATTTACAGTGGCGTCGACCGACATCAGTTTCGTTTCTTATGACAAAATACAGAACAGAAACCCCACAGTTACAGTAGATTTCTCCAAAATTAACCTCTTGCTCTGTGTAAGGTACTTGATGGCGAATTTCATTCCTTCTTTGTCTTCTCCCGTTATGGCTAAGCCGCTCTGCTCTTTGATGTCTACCATCCTCTACCTGCATGCGCTCTTGTAGTTCTATCTCATACTCTCTTATATCAGCACTGTATCTTTCCTCCATTTCAATATACCACTCAGTTGGTGGTTGAGGGGATGATGTATAAGGGGTAGTGTGTTATAAAGGACCTTTGTATGAGGATGAGGAGGGCAGAGAAATATGATTGTAATCCACCATTTTTATATACTACTGCAATGATATAAATAAAGATAAGTATGACAAGCAATAATATATATAGCATTTACATTAACAAGGTTGTCTTTCATGGAAAGCAGTGCAACATGGCTACAGCGTTCGATATGACCGGACATTGTGACATTTTTCTTGACTAACAAGGCTGGCATTCGTGTAAAGCAGTGCAATGTGGTCACAGTGTCCGATATGACCGGACATTGTGACATTATGTCTCCACTAATAAAGCTAGCATTTTTGGATTTAAGTGCAACGTAGCTATAGTGTTCGATATGAAGACACGGTGACATGCTTTCTCCACTAATACAAGCACTTGATGGGGTATCCAAGAAAGGTCATGTTCTATTATTGTATTAATGGAAGGAAAAAGGACAAAAAAACATGGACCATAGATGATGCCTCCATGTGGTTAATCAATATGGCTAGTTGCACAACAGCAATCAATGCCTCCATGTGATTAATCATAGTTGTTCCATCTTCTGTCCATTTGCATTATACATTATTGCTCAATACATGCTATCTCCATTGAACAAAAAGAGCTTATAAATAGAACCAAAGGATTCTAATAGCATACTCAATTAATCTTCTGAGCTCATCATCACCATTCTTCTAGCTATATTGAATGAGCTTCTCATCCTCGTCTTTATCATCGTCATCATCTTTGGACGATTTCATTGAACATTGTATTAATCAATAAAGAATGTTTGATGGATTTAATGGTCGATGCAACTCCTAAAAGCTCTACTTCAACTCAAGGAGGTAGTGTTGTTGGAAGGAGGGACTTGTGTTATGGGAGAGACTACGTTGACGGTTATAATCAACTTAATATGGATTATTTTACGGAAAACCCCGTGTACGGGGATGTAGATTTTCGATGAAGATTCGTATGTCAAAGACCGTCTTTAATCGGGTTCTTGACAAATTAATCGAAACAAACATCTTTTTCACCCATTGAAGAAATGAAATCAACGAACTAGGAATTTCTCCATTGCAAAAGGTTACGGCTGCACTTTGCATGATATCATACGGAACTTCTGGTGATTCGCAAGATGACAAAGTGCGGATCGAAGACTCAATGGCAATTTTATGTATGAAAGAATTTTACAATACTATTGTTTTGCAATTTGGTGAAGAATATCTTCTATCCCCAACCTCTCATGACATTGACAGATTGTTAGCCATGGAAGCTCAAGGTGGATTTCTAGGTATGTTAGATAGCTTAGATTGTATGCATTGGAGGTGGAAAAACTATCCAGTTGCATTGCAAGGCCAATACACAGGACACTGCAAAAAGGCCACTCTAGTATTGGAAGCTGCTGCTTCGTTCGATTTGTATATATGGCATACTTTTTTTGGAGCACCAGGCTCACTAAACGATATTAACGTTCTACGACAGTCATATTTATTTAATGACTTATGCAATGATGTAGCACCTCCATGTAATTACAAAATAGGAGACAAAGTTCATTAAATAGGTTACCACCTAGTAGACGGAATTTATCCAAAATGGAAAATACTTGTGCAAGCTTTCAAAAGACCAAATAACACAAAAGAAGCCAGATTCACCAAACAACAAAAGAGTTTGAGAAAAGATGTCGAACGAGCATTTGAAGTGCTTCAAGGTAGGTTTCATGTATTAAGAAAAGCGGTATACTACCACGATCTGACGGTATTATCTGATATCATATACTGTTATATTATTTTACATATTATGATTATCGAAGAAGAACGTGGTGGATATAAGCTTCAATTGAGAAACTATCCTGACATTGCTGTGGCATTTCAAAAAAAAACCTTACAAAGACCAAAATACTTTTGTCGAATACATGCAAAGAATCGAAGACATTCAAGATCCACAAGCTCATCTTGATCTAAGAGATGAACTAGTGGAACACTACTGGGAACATACAGGAAACCATTAGGACTTTTGATGTTTGGATTAACTGTGTGATCTTTTTCTTTAGTATGTTTCACTTATCTAATACTAAGATGTTGTTGACGTGTTGTTATTGATGTGTTGCAGTAGTGTTTGTATTTGAATTTTTAATATTTGTGGTAGTAAGTTGTTATTGACGTGTTGTAATAGTGTTTGTATTTGAGTTTTTAATATATATTGTCCTAAGTTGTTGTTGATGTGTTGTAATAGTGTATGTATTTGAATTTTCAATATCTATTGTATTACGTTGTCGTTAACGTGTTAATAATAACAACAACAATGAGAATGACAATACAACAACAACAATGGCAATAACAATAGCATTACCAATAACTGAAACCAAAACAGAAACAATCTCAATAACAATAATACTAACAATGACAATATAACTAACATTGACAGAACAAATACAAGATGTAAAAATAAGATACTTAGTACGAACTTAGTTTCCTAAAAACCCCCATGACGTCTATGGTATTCCTCAATTTGCTTCTCCATATACAATCTTTGTACTGGATTGAGTTCATTCAGGTTGCAACTTAAAAGAGCCATATCATCAGCTCTTCGTTGTCAAGCAAATTCTTGTTTTCTTAACTCTAACTCGTCAATTCTTAACTGTCATTTTTCATCATGACGTCGTTGTTTTACCTTTACCCTCTCAAGTCTCCTCGCTTCTTTTGCTTCCATGTATAATTTATTTACATCTGCAGCGGCCGCCATACGCTCACCAATATGTTCAAAGTGTGCGATGTAATCGATGGCGGTTTTTTCTTTACCTTGTACTTTCCCGGAGGCCTACCACTTGTACTGGTGTTGAAGGGGGTGTCTTCATATGCATCAGAACTATCAGGACCAGATTCATTGTCATCTTTCTAGGAAGAAAGCGCAATATCAAGTGTTATTGTCGCACTCGACTCCATTTTTCCTCCGTTGAGAGAATGTCGTAGCAATGTTGCATGTTGAACGGTTGATTATTATGTTCAGCCATATACAATGCATTTGCTTAATTACGTTGTAGATGATGAAGTACTATTAAAAGAATAAAACATGAAACTGGATAATTTGAACTAAAAATTTAAAATCATTACCAAATCCATGTTGTTTGCCCCATTTTGTTGTCTTGCATGCAACCCGATCATTATTTCTTTCCAATGTTGAAAAGCGGCATTTATTCTTTTCCATGACTCCTTCAAAGAATCAACGATTCTTGGAAGATTGTTTGGACGTTGATGGTTGAACAAATTACACCCAGCCAAAAGGAACTTTCACTTTGGCTTGTACCTTTCTTATTATCTTTAGAACATTCAACCCAACAGAATGTTAATTCAGCTTGCTCGTTTGGCGTCCATTTCTGTATTTCTAGGACATTTGGTGGTGGATTTTCACTTCCTGCATTAGGAGATTCATTAATATTGATTCCCGATGATTGCTTTCCCCTTGCTTGGGCAGAAGACAGATTAGGATTTTTATAAACATCTCCATCTTCGATAGTTTCATCGCCCTCGAATTGCGATTCTTGGTTTCTCCAACTGTTGTCTTCAAATTGATTATTCAGATTTCTTGATAAATTTTGAGAACGATAAGGCAACACCGACCGTTGTTGACTACTGGAAGACACGTAGCTTTGATCATAGTTATTGTTTTGTTGAAATGAGATATTCTGGAAATAACTCGAATTTTGAGAATTTTGGTAATGGTTCGAATTTTGTTGGGAATGGTAGAAGTTCTGATTTTGTTAAGGATGATACGAATTTGGAGTTTGGTGTGCAAAACCAAAATTTGAATTTTGGTTTTGTTGTTGAGAATTTTAGAATGATATCGATTTTGACGACGCTGAGAATTGAACGTATTCTGATTGAATTGAATCGGATTCTGATTATCGGGTCTGAGCTATGATAGAAAATTAAGATATGAAGATTCTTGAAATTTTCCTTTTTGATTTTTTGACATTTATGAAATTGATTGTAGATAATTGGTTGAAGAGAGTATGAAATGTAGAAAAAATGGTGTAAATAAAATGTTGTAGTTTGTAGGTTGTATATAAGAGGAAGGAGGAGAAGAGGCAACGACCAAAAAAATGACCGTTGCGTTTAGCCGGCTTTATTAAAGCCGGCTAAGTGGCAACGGTCGTTTTTATGGCCGTTGCCACAATACCTTAGTCGGCTAATATTTTAGCCGGTTAAGACAGCACCATCTGCGTTGCGGGTTGCTTTGGCAACCCTCACTTAATTGTACAACCGACACCCTTTTGGGGGTCGATGGTATTCCGACCAACCAAGGTTGAGAATGCTCTTAGACGCTACTCCTGCAGCTTATATTGGTCGTGTTTCATAATCAGAAAAAAATTCCCAAAAATAATGTACTACTCTCATGTGTTATGGAATTATTTCGAATTTCCCAGTTCCACAAATTACAGAACTCGAACATCTCATCATGAGTAGTAAGATATAACTTCATAAACTGAAACACAATTAATTATGGTGTTTTAGCCTTAAAATAACGAACTTGCTGGCTTAACATATTCTTAGAACAAACTCACTTCATCATCCTTGCTGAAATTGTTCGATCATCATAACAATTTTCGTGCCATATTGTCAAACCCCATCACCTATTAATAACTTCTACACCAACATAAACTAACAAATATAAAAACAATACCTTCAGAACACATTCGACAGCAAAATGTAACCAAATAATAAAGTTTAGTTTATAAAGTATCCATATAATATGTTCGAAAAGGCAGTCTCCTCACATAGGAAGAAAAAAACACAGAAAATACAACACTCATAATAGGCTTTTCTACAATCCAAGCCACTTGAGTATATCAAACTAAAATGAGAAGAAAAATAGATAGATAAACATAATGTTACTTCTCAAGAAAATATTATTTTCTATACCTAAACACAAAGTTCCCAAACTTTTCACACTGTATGCTTCGGCTGAAGTATTACTTACTTTTAACCATAATGAACTCAAAAAACTAGAAATCTCGAGCCACTAAACAAACTGTATTCTATCATTGTTGAATTTTCACCTGTTTCATTTAACTGATGATTCGATTTGAATTCCATAGAACCCGCCAAGGGACTATCATAATGAAATAAAGAGAACGACTTATCTTCATTATTTTTCAATGATTTTGACTTCAAAGGATTTTGTTCATCTCCAGTTGGGTTCTCACAAGGTTCATCGCATGTATACTTGATTTCTTCTACAGGGTTTGTAACATAAACCCCATTATTATTCAAAGGGGAAACATTATGTATAGGGACATCATACAAAGGCGTTATAGAACGGATGGGGCTATAAGGAATGGTAAACTCATTATAACCAAGAGGAGGATTAGGCGGATAGGCATAATGATTATAATGAGAAAATATAGGAGCTTGCCAAGTAATTGGACTTTGATTAGGGTACCCCACAGAAAAAACCGGCACAATAACTGGATGTGCAATTTGATTTTGTACAAGTGGTGGGTTACTAGATCCAAAAACACTTGCGTCGGGATTGCAAACATCATTTCCCTGCTCTTTGTCGCCGGAATCATGAATATTTTCAGTGGACTCTGGAGAAATAACATCTTCGGAATCTGAAGTGGTAGATAACAATTCTATATTTTGATTACCTGAAGACTTGTTGCTGCTATTGTCTCCCTCGCTAAGGTATGATGAAGAATTATCCGAACTACATAAGCTTGTTATAGGATTGCCAGAGCTAACAGAAATCTTTATGTTATCTACAGGTAACTCAGCCTTCTCATTATTCGAGTCATTATTCACTTGGTTCAAGTTATCAGAAACCTTTGTTTTGTCGCAACCTATTGCATCAGACTGATTAGGAACAATAGAAGTTCTGGAATTGCTTCTTGGCTCCCATACCTGCTTCACAGCATTATACTTGATGCGATACAATGGCTTAGGTGTTCTGTTATTTGAGCATTGATGTTTCTTGATATATCTAGGATTGCAACTGCTCGGGTTTGCCCTGAAACTCCTCTCTCTTGATGGTCTGTAATTACCTTCAGTAACAATTTCATCAAATTCATTATGATAAGCATTGTTCTCATACCATTTAGACGTCTTGCCCAAATAACAGTCTGATTTTACCCTCAGATTTCTTCTAGCTGATTTTGATTGCTCGACTGTATATGAAGGATTGCTTTCTCCAAATTTGAATTCTTTACCATCAGCATGGCCATCATGATTTAGGCTATCATTTGAGAGTTCTTGGACTTTGTTTTCTTCAGAACTTACGTTTCCCTCGAGATCGCTAACTGAATCATACGAGTCCACAGTAATCGGTGATGCATCATTTACGGAAGATTGTGATTCAATATGGCATGAGTCTGGTTCATCATTTTGTTTCTCCTTTTCTTTTACTTTGTCTTTCCGCTTCTCTTTTTTGCGATTCTTCTTCTCCCGTTCTTTCATTCTCCTTCTCTCCCTTCTCTCTTCCCCTTCACGTTTTTCTTTTTCTTCTTCTTCGAGAAGTTTGTTCTATTTGGTGATTGTAAGATGTGAGTTCAATAACTTCCACTGAAATTTAGCTTTATTCAACTATTGAACAAAATCATACGATGAAAGGATAAAGTAACTTACTTGTTTCTCTAAAGTGATTATTTCTTTGCAAGCAACATGAATTTTATCTTCCAGCAATTTTAAAGCAAGATAAACAAACATGCTATGAGCATTTTGACGGGCGGTGCCTTCTCGAAAAGCCTTTTCTACCTATAAACAATTAGACCCCATTTAAAGAAAAGGGAAGTTAACGGAGACAGACAACTACAACAATGAAAGCTATCGTAAATACAGGTGTTATTGCTTATGTTAATTTATATGTTCGCCTCGTTTGTTGATATGATATACAGGTACTATGCTTATGCCAGTTTACACATTCGATTTATTTACGAAACAAAGATGTAATAGTCTAATAGAATCTAGTTTTACCTTGTGCAACTATCTAAGCATTTTTCATAGTAGTCCGTGTGCTTAATACCAATAGCAGATTAGTTGCATGAAAATTTTATCACAAGTGTGTTCATAACTAACTTGTATTCAACACTAAGGTTATTACCGGACACTTTCACACCATGTTCAAATTTATGTAACTTGCTAATAACAGGTATTGACATCGTTAACGCATGAACTGTCCTTTGCCATTGTTGAAAGCTAATTTATTCATAACAAGGTGGGTGTGATAAAATAAGAATATCTTCTACAACAAATGTACTCTTCTATAAGTCTCTGGACTCGCTAATGTTAATAACTCGGCCATAAAATGTGAACTGGTAATAGCATCATTTTTTGTTGCCCCTGTAATATCTACTGGCAAGAGTCCCCTGTAATATCTACTGGCAAGAGTATCTCGTCAACTATATTTTCATCAACTCATAATAGTCAAATAAATTCAAAGTAAATGCTTACAAGCAAGATCCAGGCCTACATATTTCTACAATGGCAGGCACCAAAAGGTGTCAAGTCAAAAATAGCACTAATTTGGAACCATAGGCAAACTAGGCATCTCCTAGCTGTTACCTGTTCTTTGAATATAACTGTAGCAGCATCTAGAAGGAACTCCCTTGCTAGTTCAGGGCTTTTAGCATGCTTCTGGGGATGCGATCCTTCAATATATTCATTTCCATCCTTATCCATAGCATCATCATCCTACAAATGTGGGTTGATGGAATTAACAATCACATGCTTCTTAAAATTAACAATGGCTATCGGTGAAGTAATTACAGCTATTCCTCCATCATTTTCTATATTTCCTATCATATGTAAGAAAATAAGTGGCACACATGTAAATACTTATTATGTTAGACATGCATATTTTATTATTTAAATAGTAATTAATGGTTATATAAAAAATTAATTAATGGGTGGGTTACTCCATTAAAGGAATTAATTGGTTGATTCATCAATACTTCCGTTACATAATCAATTAATTAAGGTTTTTTATTATGGAAATTAATTTGCAATAAATCTACAAAATTGATTTCCACAATAGAATATTTGCTAGAGGGAAATCAATTTTCAATTAATTTCTATACTAAACTTTCATAACGGTGTATTTTTATGGTCTGAAACTGGTCATATCTATGCCTATAAAAAAGGACGGGGACCTCATTTGTATCACTTAAGAAAACTAAACGAAATAATACTGTGTTGAAGAAAAAAGGATAGGGGAGAGAAACCAATTTCTTCTTCTCATCTTCATCAAGAAACATTCTATAATAGAAACTCAAGGTTAATATTTTAGTTTTTGATTTGCATTTGGTTGTGAGAATCGCTAGGTTCTAAGATCTACGAAATTTTCCATCATACACTGATGCAATTGTTTACTGGCATAAACAGCATCCTTGAAACTCATTCAAGAAGCACGTGTTAGGAATAGATATGATCGGGTGAATGACTTTTATAAATAAATGAGAGAAAAGGAACAGAAGGCAGGTCAAAATGTTTATGGTTTGTAAGGGGAGAAAACGAAAACATGCATTAACTTGAAAGGCCGTTGGTGATGCATATACCTTGCCTCAATGTGTAAAATTAAACACAACTTAACAAGATATATGCAAGCAAAGCAAACTTCACCTCTTCTTCCTCTACTTCTTCTGCACGCTCAAAAAAGCTTTCAATATTTTCTCCTTTAGTTATTGTTACATAACCATCCCCAACCATTAGACGGCGATGCACGCATGGTTGCTCTTTCAAAGCATGTGCCTTAACACAAATTTCTGTGCATCTTCCATCGAGCTTCCAAGCCCTAAGAGTAATAAAGCAAGCACTTAAATCTCCAAGATCTAGTCCATTTACTTGAACCTTTACGCTCTTGCCAACATCTTCAAATTCCAAAATATCTGATTTTCCTTCGCATGTTCCTACTCCCCATTCAAAATGATGGTATTTTCCAGCTGTGCCTGCAAAGCATTGCTGCCAATCTGCATAAACCATGTCTTCTGTTACCTGTTAAAAAGATACAACCAAATTCAGAAGGGGAAAAAAAGATACCATTGCAATGAATCTCATCAGGATTTTCACTTCATTTTTTTTTTCTGTGCATTTAAATACAGTAAAATCAACTAATTTGACAAGTTACAGGGTAAACGGTATCTCATGTATTCCCATCCTCTCCAGTTTGCTTATAATCATAAAGACTTTGGATAAAACAAAATTGTTCTTAAAAGGTTCTAGCCCAACAACTGCACTTATGTTGTATGCCAATAATAGTTTCCTAATGAAGAATTTGTTGCCAGTTAGGTTGGCCCAGATTGATTCCTAATGACCAGTCATATGTCACCAACATGTTCCAAAAATGAACCTATGCTTTTTACCTGACTCCATTCTGTATTTGAGAGATAAAAGGTGTTGTGGTGTTTACATATATGTGGATAGTCTTCGGACGACTAAATATTGAAGAATGATAAAAAAAACCATTAGGTTTCCTGATATAAAGGTGAAGATACAAACTTGGATGAAGTAAAGATCGGTAACAAAAAACTAAAAGGAAATACCTGATACTGGAAAGCAGTATCTGCGGCACAAAACCAACTTGTGCAGAGGAGTTCCTTTCTCATACGTTTTAGTTCTTTTAATTCCTTGAACTCACGGATAACATTCCTTCTACAATCTCTGCAAAATTTCTTGCTCTCAAACCTGCAAGTCAATGAAATAATAAGTTTCTCTCAGCTATGGCAGCAATTTTTCCTGGAGTTAAAGAAGCAAACAGGAAAAAAATTCCAAACTAATGCCATAAGAAAAATTAGTCCGACCCAATGTCACAACCTATTTGTATACTTCAAAAATACAATTTAGTCAAATGCATGACTAAGAAGAATGGGTTGCTATTACTTGGTAATAAGCTATGTTGCAGCATCTTGACGAACCTCATCATATTTATTAAATAATAGTAAAGTAGAAGAATTCTGACTCTCGGATTGATTCATATATCTCGATAAATTTGTAGTTCATATATCTCAATATAAATTTAATATACATTTCACCATAAATTTTACTTTCAATTCAAATATCTACATTTAAAATTACCACAATTATTTACAAAACTTACCTTACTTTTCTCCTAATGTTTTACATTTCATTCCATATATGTCAATTAATTAAACGATCATAAATTTAAACTAATTAGACAACTCCAATTAACTTATATTCGTTATTCGTCTACTAATTTATGAAAAGTGGAAATTTGGTTCCGCCTCTTATTTTTAGATTTGATACGTGAAAAACCCTTCTCACAAATAATGTTTTAAATTACACTCCTATTTTTAAGTTCGATAAATAAAATTCATTTTTTAAATTAAATCTGAACATTAATCACATGTTTCTATGATCAAAGCAATTTTTTTGGATTTTTTTGAAAAATTATGAATATTTGCATATTTGCAATCCATAAACTTCAAATATTTGCAGATTTCTCCGCAATAATTTGCTAAGTTCTCCGCAAATATTTGCAAAGTATTCCGCAAATATTCTAAAATGTAATAATATGAATTCTTGTTTTTGAAACCTGTTTTTGAGGAGGGACGGCTGTGTATTTTGAAACTCGAGGGGGTTTTGTGAAATTTCTCTAATGAAAATATGAAATTTTCAATACGTACACAAAATTCATATTAACAAAATTGATATATAAAAAATTCTTTAATGTAATGATACATTAGTTACATCACATAACTTAAAATATATACATAAACAATAATAACAAATTCAATTTATATTTTATCTCAATAAATTTATCATACGATGCATTATAGAATTATGTTTTTCACATTTAAATGCCTGCATTTTAATTTATCTATAATTATCTACAAAGCCGCCTCAATTCCTTATTAATATTTTACATTTACGTTTATATAAAAGAATTAATCAAGTAATCTTAAGACTATTGGATAAATTTAGTAAACTATTATCCGTTGATTCGTGCAATAAATCATAAAAATATGAAAATTCAATATTTATACCATATTTATATTAACAAAAACGGTCAAAAATTCTGTTAATTTTACAGATACATCAATCACATAGCATAAATAATAATCACAGATATCATTTATATCAATATATTTACCTTGCATTTCACTTTAAAATTTCTAATTTAACATCAAGTGCCTATATTTTGAAATTTCTACAGTTATTTACAAAATCCTCCTCAATATTACCTAATATTGTATATTTAAGTCAATATATTTAAATTAATTATGTAACCTTGAATTTAAACTATCGAATAAATTCAATTAAAAATTATTCGTTAATTCATCTGCTAAATCCTAAATTATGACGGTTTCAATATGTATATATCATATTCATATTAATAAAAGTGCTAAAGTTGTTTATTTTCACTTAAATATAAAGATATATAAATCACATAACATAAATAATATTAATAAATTTAATTTATTATTTCCTGGTAACAAGAGTGAAACTTAATTTAAGGAGAGCACTCATAAATTTAATTTATTATTCATTTATCTTAATAATTTTTTTCATACACTGCATCGCAAAATTCTATTTTTAGCTTCGAATACCTACATTTTAACATTTCTACAATTATTCACACTCTCTCAATTCTTTTCTAATATTTTACGTTCAAATCCATATATTTAAGCCACGTACAAAATCACAAATTTGAACTATATAAATAATCTCTGTAAAAATTTAGTCTATTCTTCTAATAAATCCTTAAAACTATGTCAATTTCAAAATATATATATATATATTAAAAAAACAAAAATGGTAAATCATTTATTCAACTACAAAGATATATATATCACAAAAAATAAATTATGTACAAAAACAATAATAACAAAGTTAATTTGCAAATCAATTACGATTCATTTACTTCGAAAATATATCACACTGCATTGCAAAATTTTGATTTTAACTTTAAAAAACTAAACATTAATATTTTTACAGTTTTTTGCAAAACCCTTCTCGATTGTTTCTACTATTTATCTTCAAATCCATATATTTATACTAATTATGTAATTTTGAATTTAACATACTGAAAAGAATTGGTTAAATATTATTTGTTAATTCATTTAATAAATCATTAAAATATGTCAAATTCAACATGTATACCATACTCAAATTAACAAAATTGATAAAATAATTTTTTACTCAAATATTAAGGTGTATAAGGTACATAACATAAATTAAACATGAACAATAATAAAATTTTATATTATAATTCATTTATTTCATTGAATTTAAAATATGTTGCATAACAAAGTCCTAGCTCTTTATTGGTTCTAAGATTTTTCTCTTTCTCCTTAATCTCTCTCTCTTGATATCTTATTTTCAAATCCCTTTAAGTTATCGGTTTACACATATATTTTACTAATTATTTTCCAGCATTTTACATTTTGGTACGGATATGTTAAAGTTTATACAATTATTTACAAATAATTTGTAAATCGGTTATGATTCGTTTATATGAAGAATTTATCATTTATTACATTACAAAATTCTAATTTTAACTTCAATAGCTCCACATCAAATTTATACATTTTTTTACAAAATTCTTCTCAATTCTTCTTACCGTTCAACTTTAAGTATAGCATATTTTGCCGTTCATCAAATATAGCATTTTTTTACAAAATTCTTCTCAATTCTTCTTACCGTTCAACTTTAAGTATAGCATATCTTACCGTTCATCAAATATAGCATATTTTGCCGGCTTCAAAGATTCTTTACTGGGCAATAAAATATGAAGAATATCCTTTATTTTCATTGCTTTAAATATAAAAAATATGGCACAAGGTTATATGGATTATGACAACAGATGATTATAAACCATGTATGCCATGCCTTCTTGCATCTTTTCTAACACCAGTTTTGTAGCAGGGAATGATATCATCCTTTAAGAGGGTACGATTCAAACGTTAACATAATCATCCAACTATATGGTAACAGTCACAGTGAACTATACTAAAATTTACAGTATGATAAAACATTGGAAATTGATTTTGCAGAATGCTTGCTTGTTCACTATATTAGAGCATCTCCAACGGTTAAAGGGGTTAATATTCAAAACCTGAATATTAAACCCTTAATATTCGGGGAATTACCCAACAGCCGGGCACCTATTAAATATGTGCCTGACTTTATATGGGTATTTAATAATAGATTATTATCAGACGCATGATCACATGAGCATATTAAATAGACGCTTGGAAATAAATATTTTATTAAATATAATTCCTAAGCGCCTATTTAATAGGCTTCTGAGATCGTGCCTATTAAATAGGCGCCTAGACCAATTCAGAATCCTGAATTGGTCCCTGAAAATTACTCTGAATATTCAGGGTGATATGAATTGCTGGAGTGGGCTTTTGAGGCATTGCTAAATATAAAGGCTAAATGAAGCCTTATTGGAGATGCTCTTAGTATACAAAAAGATCCTTTATATTCTCCTGCAAAAGGAATAGAATCCACTATTAGCAAGAAAAGTAAGCTAGACTCTGCTGTGTTCAAGACATAATATCTTTGATGTGAACTCAATTGAAAGGATATGGTTGAAAATTATATTTGTATAATGTCGTGTTTTAACTCGCACAATTTATGAAACCCTTCCAAAGTTATTGATAAGTTGGATCTTATTTTCATTTGGAAGAATCTATGGGTTTATGAGCATTTCAAACCTTGTGTATTAACATTTTTGGAAGAAAACAAATATATATTATATTACCCCAAGCATATTCCAAAATGAATCTAAAGTGAAATGCGAAACAAATTTGAAGGTGCAAACAGGTTGTGGTACACAAAATAAATTCTACGGCAAAATAAAACAAAAAGGATTTATATCTGCACACACTTTTATTAAGTGGGATAAATTTAAAGCCATTGATTTCCTTAAAAGGGATGAATTCACATGAAGAATCCTCACCATATGAGGATTTAGGAGTGGATATCATTGGAAATTCATCTTCTCTAATAATAAATCCCATTTCAAATGGTTGTGCTTATGTCTAGAATTCATGAATGGTGAATGAGAAAACATACTGATTGAGCTTTACCATGAATCAAGTCTACTCACCACTAATTCCCATAATCTGAAACCCTTCTACATGCAAATGCATAATTAGCGTATAGACAATATATCATTGTAAAATATTTTCTGCATTTCAGTATTAACCTTCCAGTTTTTTCAAATAAGCATTTATAAATAGATGGTACACAATATGACTTATCATGTGAAAAATTTTATAGTTATATACATGGCCCTCTTATCTCGTATGCTCCCGCTGCTATTGCTTCATAGAATTGTCTTTGACCATCTTATGATTCACATTAAAGATACACAGGTGCAAATTTAGTTATTCTATTCTATCATTTTGTGCTTGGGTTTATTTGTGAATAAAAATTTAAAAATTTATAAACATGACTTTTTACGATTTAACATGAGAAATGGAGTAATTCTGAAAATGATAGAAGGGAGGTAATAATTTATGAGATGGGCGGATGTATTATTTCGTCTAGAATATGACAACATAAAGTCACTGCATCATATTCATGTTATTGCCACCTTCCATTAAAAGACATGTCTAACTTAGGTGTTTGTCACTGTTGTCATACTATATTATGAAAGACAATTTAGACAATATTAAATGGGGCGACTATTTGAATACAAAATAAAACATAGGTTGCCCGTTGGATCTAATTACGTTTACATGTTTGGTTGAAATCAAGGGAAGATCTAATGACTGGGATCTAATGTGTCACCAGTTGCATCATTTAGTTGTGTTAAAATAATTTTTCCCATATTTCCTGCTACAGTACATTAAACAAATAGTGATATTAGAGAATAACGGTGTTTAAATTTCACAATACAAATCAAAATTATGGATTTACGGTAATTTCTTAAGGTAAGTGTTTTATATAAGTGTTTTATATGCAACATCATTAGTTTGTGAATTTCAATACATCACCCTAGCAAAAGGGAGTAAATGTCATTTTTTTTCTTTCACATGCTACATCATCGACAAGGGTCTTGTCAATCAGATCATATGTAAGTTTTTAACCATATGTTGCACGTACTTGACAGCGCAAAATCCTTAATTTCACGTTCTTGGTTAGACCTTAGATCAGCGATTGGAAAATAAGGAATTAAGGTTTGCATGTCTAAAGAATTACAGATAAATAGTAAAATACTGACGTAAATAAGCTACTGATAGTGTCAGCTTACTTATTCCCAAAAAAGTAAGGCTGTCAATGAATACTTAAAAAATCTGAAATCCGTCTGCACCCGTATACGAAAAGCGGAAAAATACCTGATATCCCGAAAGACGGATACGGATGCAAATATGATGGCATCTGCATCCGCATTCGAAAATTATCCATCTGGTTTTTGTTAAGATTATATATTTTA
This sequence comes from Allium fistulosum, assembly GCA_030737815.1. Classification (NCBI taxonomy): domain Eukaryota; kingdom Viridiplantae; phylum Streptophyta; class Magnoliopsida; order Asparagales; family Amaryllidaceae; genus Allium; species Allium fistulosum. Next base: position 501,493,446 of record CM060901.1, read on the forward strand.
TGTGTATTTTAATACAATTAAATATATGTATTTATTTTTTTATTAAGTTAATAGTTTATATCGTATGCATTTAATGCATAGTAGCTGCTCAAAACTATTTATTATCATCATAATTGTTGATTTTGCATACTTTATAATCAGTGGGATTGAAGAAGAAAAATATGTTAAACCAAAATTTTATGTTTATATTTCTTGATTTATCGATCATTAGCGGATATGATAATTGTTTGATATCCATCCGTATCCGTGGATGCGGATATCCAATATCCGAAAATGATTTCGGATACAGACGAGGATATGACACTAACCGCATTCGAAAGTACCCGTTTACAGGCCTACAAAAAAGTATTGACATCCACAAACTCCAAACCCATAATTTTCTCACTTATTTAGCCTTCCTAGGTAATAATGAAAATTTAAATTTCGTTCTTTTGCATAAACCTGGCTTTATATATTTTTGTATGGTCGCAAAAAGGTGCGAAAATATAACTGACCTGTACATTAGCCTCCCAATGAAATCCTCCTCTTTCATACTTAAAAGAGACGTTCGAGTTTCTTCCCCTAAAGCAGACCAAAAATCTAATAATGCGTCACAAGATAGCCGAGTTATATGCAGGGCACATGATTCTCGAGGCCCATGCCCTCTTCCATAATTTAGCATCCCATGGACTGTCCAGCCTCTTCCATCACCACCACATGCATCGGGATACAGAATTTCACGTTCATGTTCCCTTCCTCGAGCACAATCAAAAACCTTGGGAAAAATGATCCAAATGATTCATTTGTGAAATATTAACTGGGAGTGTGAACACGTGCATATAACAAACTACTTCAAAACAAATTTTGCATTCTTTAGTGGGTCATATGCAATCACCTTGACCATCAAATTAGCTAATAAAGTTAACATTAAACATGCTTACATTTTGAAGTGACTTAAGTGATCTTGTATATATGAAACAGTCAAGTAATGTCAGTATCCCGTCCCTGGTTGCCACCAAGCCTCCCCATGGGTGAATCGAAGGGTCCTGAATGTCTTCTGAATCGCAGTGATTGTGGCTGCTTTTTTTATTATTGCAATGAAAAACAGCATTTTCCTGTTGCAAAGACTTTGCATAATTAACAATCTGAGTAAAGCTTTCAAGGAGCAACCCGTTGCATCTAGAACAATAGAGGTTTTTTCGGGCCTGCTCAAAAAGGGCTTGTTTATCGACTCTCAAGAGCTTTTGTCTCGCTTGGATAGGCAATTCATTCCAAAACTGAAACCAAATAATAATAAACAAAATTAGAAAATAATGCTGCTACATAATTCCTTAAAAGCAGGCTTGCCTCAAAATCCCCACATATATTTGATAATTTATTCCATTTCATCTTAATAGTCATGGTCCCAAAAACTACAAGCCAAGTTATAAGGACTTCAAATGGGAAACCAAAGATGTCTAGTCCCACATCGAAAATTAAATGTTAGGTTTATCATGTATTAAATAATGAGCCTTAACCTTAAACAGCATCAAAGCTTCTTTAGGAACATAAGTTTGTTTGTCGATTTGACTTTATTTGACCCATTATGGTCGAGGTGATTAAATACGATTTTTGTATTATGTGTGCTGAGGGTTATTACATATGATATCAAATCATATTTTAAGCTAAAATGTTGAGCCGTAACATGTAACTTATAGGAGCTGTATGTAAATGGATTTCAAGCACATATCGCTTGATGGCCTACAACACTAAATTTGCACTGGGTGGTTATTAGTCCAACACAGGATTAAACATTACATTTGCATACAAATATCACACGTTTTCTCGACCCCAAGATCATTTGATAAACAAACCTCACATGTTAACTTAGCTCATTGTGAGGAATGTAATTAACTTGGGTACAACCTTTGTGTTTGGTAGTACATATCAGTACAAAAGCTTTTGAGCAGGCCAAGGATTACACATTACACATTATAACCATTACAACAACAACAACTAAGCCATTGATTTGAAAAATAATTGCAAGTGCCAACACATTTGCAATCGACCAAGAGATGAATAGGTAACATTATCAGAAAAAGTTGAATATGAATTGAATGAATACAGGTTTTCGTAACTAATATCTAACTGCAAGTATTAATGATTAATGATTATATAGTAAGAAATAGTCTAGTAGATAAAAATAGGAAATAATCTAGTTAGGTATACCTAGTAGGTATAGTAGGAAAGTATCATTTCATCATTAAAAAATTAATCAAATTTTGCTGCCGTTGTATAAGGGAGTTGATCACGAGAGGTCTCAAAGTGCAAAGGTCTTGCCAGCATTACAATTACAATATTCTTTTAAAGATTCATTAACATGCTTAAATTTCTTGGACATTGTAAACATCACCAACGTATTCTTATACAATAAGTTCAAAACTAGCAGTAAGCTAGCTCAACGTATGCAAGCTATGTATTAACATAAAACTATGGTATTTCCCTGACAAAGTTCACGTAACATGACTGCCACTTCAGCAACAATTAATTACTTTCAATCCCTTAGAATACATCTTTTAATTCTATATTTTACACATGGAAACAAGGCTTTTTTTTTAGAAAGAACTTCAGAAAATATGAAACCATAAAGTCCACAATCATATTCTTTTAATACCTTAGCATACGCTAGATATGAATACAATAACTAAAAATGCATACATTGCTTAACTCATGTGATCGATCCGATCCGGTCACCGAGGAATCTTTAGTTTAAACAAAACCACATGGTAGTAATAAGAAATCTTTGGTTAAACCAAATAAACCAACCAAACCAGTTTATTTCGGTCGGCTTGATTTAATTTTGAAACTAGATTGGTTTATAATCGATCCATAAAAATAAATTATTTCGATTATCGGTATTAACCAAATTAATCAAACTTTGATTACATTGTCAAAATTACTAATGTTATAATGATTTTTTTTTATTGGTTTAGTGGTCTAAATAAATTTTATTTATCATATATGTGTCAAAATTATTGTGTAAAATATAGTAATATTTTAATCATATATGTGTGCGTGTTTGTTATTTTGAAGTACAATTAATATTCCAAACATAAAATGTGAATCATTTTTAGTTCGGTTTAATTGGATAACCAACCGAACCAACAAAACTTAATTTAGTTGGTTTGGTTTGGTTTTTATTTTTATTGGTTTTAGTTTGGTTAATTAATTTTCATTTTCAGACAAACCGAACCAACAAAACGCTCACCCCTACCGCAAGGTAAATGAAAACATCTTTGAGTCGCATCAGATTGAAATGTAGATTCTGGAATGGGAACATGTCCTGTTTCTCGCTACGCTCTTTGTGGTACATATTGGGAAGAAAAAAAGTGATCTACAACTAAGCATTCTTCGGTGATTCAACTTTTTATCACGCAATGTCAAAAATAAAGAGCTAAAAATGTGATTATTAACAATTAAGCATTACTTATCATGCCTATATTAACATAGGGTATTGGAGAGGTCGTCTAAGGTACTAGCTTCCTTGAAATAAATTTGTATTCCAAGAGGTTGAACCGGAGGTTTTAAACTGCAACAAGTAGTGACATATTTATTTGCCTTAACACAACAAAAAACTCATTCCTTAATGGACTCTTGGCTACTTGCTAATCATTGCAAGACTGAAGTGGAGTAGTGGAGAATAAATAGTCCATGTATTTATCACAGTAGACAGAATGTTACAATTTTGACATGATCAAACTGCTGAATTGTGGCATTCTTAAATGTAGTCTACATTCCTATTTAGCACTTTTGACAAGTTCGGCAGGCCCCTTCAGAATGTTAATAGTATTTTAGCTGGTACTTTGCAACTAAACAACTAAAATTTCAAAATCTGTACCTCAATATATATAGATTTTGAAATCTAAACGGATTAATTACAAATACAAACAAAAATACAGGTAACATTCTGAGCATCTATCAATTAAATTAGCTAAAATGAAATTCATTCCCATTATCGACCAAAAGTGATAATTAACCAGCAGCATTGCCTCTAAATCTTTCACGGGAAATTAAACTTTTCAATACAGTATAATGATGAACTGATGTCACCCTATTTAACATCAAAACCTTTAAAAGATCACTTAAACTACGAATCAAAATCAACCATAACTTGCTAACATTTAACTCATTAAAACGGAAATAATTAACTTCAATCGTGACCATTACATCCGAAACAAGATCCACCATTAAACGATTATTCAATTGTTCATTGATAAATAAAAATTAAACTAAATTTTCCCCAAAACAACTCTAATCAAATCTATAAACTAACAGTCAAACCAATACCTTCTGTAGCCGTTCAAACGTAATTTCATCACAGTTGGTGGACCAAATCGTGTTCTTCTCCACCACCGGCGAGCTTGCCGGAGCTGAAGAATTTAACAAGCCAGGCATATATAATTGATATTATCTTAACTAAACAACAATTTCAGCTAAATACAATTGCGATTCAAGCGATTAGCTGTTTTTAGTAATCTGTAATTAGCTTTATCCGACATCCGCAGACAGAACTATGATTATCAACCAAGATTTTTGGGTAAAGCTTTTTTTGCTTTTTATATTTGATGAACAGATTTGGCGTCTCAGATTTGGTCCTTCTTATTAACATTTGCACATTGCGACATTTGGTAAATTATTAAGACCGTGATTACTTTTTGAAGGGTTTGCTATGCAAATATTATATTTCTTAGGGGCTTGGGATACATTTATTTATGGCATTTGTATTTTGAGCATCCCAACAATTTCTTGCTCCAATCTATCATATCCATCATATTATATGATTTCATTTTCTATTATAAAGTTAAATACATGACTTTTTGTTATGTGCTCTCACGTTCATTCTTAGTTTGTATATTGGATTCTATGGGTGAGCAATATTCGATTAGAACCGAATTAACCGACCAAACCGCTTCATTTCGATCGGTTCGGTTCGGTTATGAAAGTATATCAGTTTGAATTCGATTTGTAAAATAATTTTATTTTGGTTATCGATTTAACCGAATTAACCGAACTTTTATTATATTATCCAAATTCATGGCATTGTAATACTCTTAACAATTGGTTTAGTAATAAAAAACAAACCTTATCTATTACAAATAGGTTAATTTTTCTTATAAACTTAAAATAAACACTCAAAATAGTTTATATAAACATAAATATATGTTTTCCACTAACTAAATCAATCATTTGAATAATAACATGTAATAAATTCTCTTACTTGCTTTCTTAGTTCGGTTAAATCGGTTACCGACTGAATTAACCGAAATTAATTCGGTTCGGTTCGGTTCAGTTCGGTTTGGTTTTGAATTTTTTCGGTCTCAATTCGGTTTGATATTTTTTAGCTCAAAACCGACCGAACGCTCACCCCTATTGGATTCTCCTTTGTTTAAGGTCTATTTTTTCATTTTCACCCTTCAAATATTTTGTTTTTCTCTTCAACCATTAAACATACATATTAATGGTGTCTCCTCTGCTTACATTTTCTGTACCAGCTTTCTTTAATATATTTATTTTTTAAGCTGAAGCTTCATTCATTATTCATCTAGTCTATTCCATATAAAGTTAAAATACATGATTTTTGGTTATCTGCTCTCACATTCAATCTTAGTCTGTATACTGGATTCTCCTTTGTTTAAGCTCCATTTTTCATTTTCACCCTTCAATTATTTTGTTTTTACTTCAACCATTAAACCCGCGTATTAAGGGTGTTGTTATTGACACTTCCAAATTGGATATGAAGGGGACAACCCAAAACGATGAAATTCAACGTACCCCTACCGAAATAAATTTTTACACTATGTTCGGTGCACCCCCGCCGAATTTCGAGCTTAAATTCGACAGACCTTCCCCCCCCCCTCGAAATGCCCTCCTCATAACCAAATTTGGAGTGTCATTAACAATGTTTCGTATTAATGGTATCCTCTCAACTTACATTTTCTATACCAGCTTCCTTTAATATGTTTATTTTTTAAGCTGAAGCTTCTTTCGTTATTCATCAACTCCCCAATTCCACGGTAATTCGATCACACTTTCTTACCAGCTCATTTCCAGGCTTGATATTAGTAATCATTCAATTATCACCATATATTATTTGTTTTCCTCGTTCGTTGTTTTAAATCTTTTACATTTTTGCTAGCAAAAATAAAGTAATATGTATCATATTCAATGTAATAAGATAATGGATCTGACGGAATAAAATTAAGTGCATCTTATTTTTTTCATTTATCTTCATAGAATTAGATCTCTACTAATTGATTTGGCTTCTAGATTTTTTTTTGGTTGCAACTTTTCACTATTTGGTATGATGGCTTAATATATCATACTGAAGTAGTCTATTCTAATAGAAATAAACGATGCAAGTGAATAATACAAGAGCGTTAATATTATTTTATTAGAAGTTTCATTCGATATATAGGCGAACAATTTCTTTTCTTTTTGTCTATAATTCTTTTTTAATTAAGCTTATATCTTACTTTATATAGGACTTTAGATTCTGATTGATGAGTGAATTGAAAGGCCCTTCATTATTGAAAGGTAATTTCCATTCCATGATCTTATTATTACATTACACATTCAAGTTTATTTTTTTTAAACTAATGCATAAGCTAAACATGTTCAGGAGCTCATGCTTATGTAGAACATGAATCATTTTTAGTTTGATAACATGCTTCCTTTGTGTTTCATAATTCTTAGTTTTTTTATTTTTAATAACAACAATAAAAGTAGTAGTTTAGCTCTTAATTTTATACTTAACCTTGGATTTATGCTTCCCAATATTAACGTACCTACTTACTTAATAATGATTAGACGTATGTAATAATTACACTTAGTGTGGATCTTGATGTGGATAATATAATTCATTTAGGATTTGTTTTTATTATTAAGGAAAAAACACATATTTTTCAATCTTAGTTAAGATCATACAATCTTTTAGTTGTATATCTATCATATAAAAAAATATTGGTATTCTTATCTTCCATTAACTCTCACTCAAAATATTATTCCCTCGTCAATTTAAAGGAAAAATTCATTATGCCTCATAAAACTAAATATGCTCATTACGAACAAAATCTATTTTCATTGTAACTCAAATGTTTAATGGTATCATAACTCCATTGTTTCGTTTATACATTCCTCTTTTTCAAATCTATTCTATTTATTTATCGTATATAATGTTGAATGTATAACTTTTCATCTCCTTTGTTCTCATTTTATTTCAATCCAAATACCGAACTTTCCTCAATCTAAGTCAATATTTTACAGTTTTCCTTGGTATTTATATTTTAATTAAGCATTAACCTATTTGTTTATACCATATTAAAATCCGTTATAATTCAAATGCTTAATGGTAACATAACTCAAAAGCTACATGGGGTTGCTTTGTGGTCCCTCTTTTTTATTATGTGTCTCATGTTAGGGGTGCGTATGGTGGTTTTTGAGTATGCTTATTATACATCACTTCTACCACTATTTTGTTCCCTTAATACCCAGACTTTGTAATGTTTATGAGTAAATAAAATATTCGTTTAAAAAAAATAACTTTTCATCTCATACGCTCTTATTTAATTTTAATCTAAATACTGAACTCTCCTTAATTTGTGTTAATATTTTACATTTTTCCCTCAATATCATCTTCATTCTATACAACATTAAAAATATTAACTATTATACTTCCACATTCTCACTCTATCTTAAAAAAAAATTCTATTTTCAGTTCTCACTTATCAGAACATAAGATCTAACATGCTTCTGTTTGATTGAAATAAGAGCATGGCAAATCAATTTTCACCCAATGGTTCAATTATTCGGTAAGTGTAAATCGAACCAAATTCAAATTTCTCTTTTTAGAGTGCATCGGTTTTTCATATGTATTTTTTAAAATTATCTTTTGACTGTTTTTAAACTCTATTTTTTTCTTATTATATCAACAAAATTGCAAAATGAGTGTGGATGAAACGGCGTTGAGATATAATAAACTCCTTATAGCTTAGAAGATGGACGATGATCAAGTTGGAAAGACATAAAACAATTTAATGAAAGGTATACTTTACATTTTGTAGTTTGAAATCATTTTTTCATATTGTATTCATCGTTGATATTTCTTTGATAAAATTTAACATCTTTAATCGATAAACTAATATAATCTTAGTATATTTACTATGCATTTTTTAAGGACATCGAAAGTATTTAATTTAATTCAATATTACTTTTGATTGAGAAATTTAAATGTTACTTATTTCATGATTTATCGATATATGGCAAATAGTTCTTTGTATAACTGTTAGATGGAGAATTTGTCTTTTATAGTAAATTATATTTTGGAAGCTTGGTTGATGTATCAAACAAGCGAGTTGCTGCAATTCTACTTTTATTGATGTTTCTTTTATATTAATATCACCAACTCTTATAATTAATTCATTTTAATCTTTGGTTAATTTTTTCATTTAGGAGCTCAGGGTTGTTATTCACATAATTCATTAAATTCTATAAATTAATGCATCAAATAACACATGTCATTATATATGAGGCTTTGCACATAAGGTCACTATTTCTGATGTTGTTACAAGAAAAGTCCTTGTAGCAATGAGTATGTTAATTAGATCTCTGTTTTTTTAAATCAGAAAGCGCAAACTAGCTTGCGCTTTCCTGATAGAAAGCATAAGTTAACTTGTACTTTTCAAAAATTCTAAAATTTTCGAAAATTTTAAAAAGAAATTCAAAATCAGAAAGCGCAAACTAGCTTACGCTTTTCAAAAAATTTGAAATTTTCAAAAAAAAAATCAAAATCAAAAGGCACAAACAAGCTTGCACATTCCTAATAGAAAGTGCAAGTTACCTTGCGCTTTTCAAAAATTTCAAAAAAATTCAAAATCAGAAAAGTGCAAGTTAGCTTACATTTTCTGTTAGAAAAGTGCAAGGCACCTTGCATTTTTTATTTTTCAAAAATAGAGAGCAAATTTACATATTCATTTCTGTAACGATCCATATTTTACGTATCAGAGGATCGTGAAATAATTTTATTTAATTTATTTATAGTCGTATGATTCTAATATTTTAGGATATAGCTTTTAGGAATGTTTTACACATCTATATTTTTTCTGAATTTCTATGTGACCATTTTACCCTTAGAGATCTTATTTTGGCTATAACTTTTGATAGAAGCCGAATTAGATACTCTAACCTATTTCATTGCTTCAGGATAGATGTTTCTCATTCCGTAGAGTGGTCATATAGCAAAATCAGATAAGTGGTTAGGAAGCTATAGCCGTTTTAAGTTCTAAAATCTGCTGACCAGAATTAGAAGGGATTAACGGGACGAATTTGCAAGCCCAATAGTCTAATCAGGTTTGGCCATAAATATGAGGTGAGAGAGATCATTTGAAAGTTTATCTCTCATTTCAAATCAGCCCCAAACCTCAACTCCTCTCTAATTCTTCATTCATCTCATTAGATTTCATCTTAAATCATCTCTAGCTAATTGCAAATTGGAGGCTAGATCTCCAACTAGAAGCTTGATCTCATCACTTTAGTTGCATCTTCATCCGATTTCTCGCTGTCTGAATCGGATCTTCATCATATTTCATAGATTTGGTGAGTGGTTATGATCTCTCACTAGTCTATGATGGATTATGTGTTGTAGTTAGGTGATTATAAGTTAGAATAATCAAATTAAATTGATTTGACTAAGGTGATTTTAGAATTAGAAACCCTAAATTAACTTAATTAAACATGTAATTGGGATTAGATCATTAGCTAGGGTCATTTTGTGTATATTTGGCTATGAAATTCTATGTCAGATTAGATCTATGCTAGAATTGTGATGGTAGACTGAATTGGATGATGTGTATGTTCATATTGGATGCAATTAGATGATTTGCTATGTTTGATTCGTTATTATGTTTGAATTGCTTACTATGCTTGATTCGTTTGCTAGTGTTGTGCATGTTTTAGGACTTAGATGGGTGATCGGAGCATATCGAGAGCAAAGTTCGTCGGAGTTGCACGAAACTTAGAGGATAGACTCTGGAGCATGTCAGGAGGAAGTCCTATGAATTACACCACAATTGGAGCTAAGTCTTTGGATCGGCACCGATCCGATTGGATTGGATTGGTATCGATCCGAATTTTGAGCTCCAATTAAGGAGAGGCTCATAGGGGGAATATAGCATGGGTCTGGAGTGGCTCTATAAAGTTGGACCGGAGGATAGGCCAAGTGTTGAAGATTAGATGGATCATCTTCGTTGGATCGGCTATGGTGCATAAAAGAAAAGACTTGAAGGCTAAGGGAGATGGCTAAGGGTCTATGGCATCTAGAGGGAGTGCACTAGTGGCAGGAAGAGAAATGAAGTCCAAAAGTGGTTAAGTATTTGGATCGGATCGGTACCGATCCAAATTATTGGCTCTATTAGATGTGAGATCCGAGGTGGAGACTCTAAGGTTGTAGTGGATCATGTTGGAAGTTGTGGTTCGCTGATTGCTTCTACGGTTTGGAGGTTATATCATGATGAAGTTTTGGTTCTTCGGTCGGGGGATCAGATAAGGAGTAGGATCGAAGGAGTTGATAGATAGATGGGGATGGAACGAGGCTGTGGTATAATCGACTTAGTTGAGTGGCAGGACTCGTGCTCGAAAATGGATTGGAGTTGTGAAAGCTCTGAAGATTTGGAAGTGCCAAGGAATTGTTGATAGCTTGGAGTGTTCTGGTTGTGTTCAAGCAGGGATACTATATGCGAGGGCGCTCGAGGGCTGGTAACGCCAGTCGTGTATCCTGGACCACTCTGAGAGTGTCTAGTGTCAGACAGTACGGAGGTACTGTAGGAGACAACTGTGCGGGGTTTCGGACCTGAAAGTATAAGGGAATACAATCGAGAATCGGGATTTCCATTAGTCTCTGGCAAGACGGGGCTATACGAGTTATCATATATTCAAGGCTTTAGAAGATGATAGATAGATTTTGGTTGATGGTTGCTATGGTTGCTATGGTTGTTATGATTGCTATTTCTCTTGGGTACGCTATCATCTATAGGAATGCTGGAGAAGGGATTGGGAAAAGGGTCAATGGAGGAGGCTGCTTAGATTCTTCTATCCTGTTCTGTTACAGTATCCTATTATCGTTTATTTGAGTAGCATATTATATATTATTATTATGTGCTAACACTTTGGTTGCAGGGATAGGTCAGGTATGGGTTTTTGTACCTATCTAGTACCATATTTTCCAATATAGCTTTTGATGGTCATTTACCGCTCACACCAGACTATTGTCTGACCCAAGGTTTTATGTTTCCTCTTATCATCTTTGATACTCTTAAATGAGTAAAATAGATGACAGGTTTGGAGTCGCAGCTGATGCACGAAGACGAGCTAAGAGAAGTTATGGCGTATTACTCTATATTGTAGTTTCCACTATCTGTTTCTATGTACTTTGAGGGATGTAGTGAGGAAATGTTGTACTAATATATTACGACATTTGTACCATAACTCATGATTTAGTGGAGATGTTATTTTCATTTGTTATGGCTCACTATATTCTGTTATATATTTTCTATATTATATTTTATCCATGCACTGTGAGATATGCAATAGATTTTCTACTTTAAATTTCAACCCTTGACGATCGTTCCATATCAGCCTGACATAGTTACATCGCTCTTTTAGATCACTGATGTGCGGGTGGTATAGGGCAGTCGTCATATTTGGTATCAGAACTTTGGTTGCGAGTTAACTGAAGCAAGTTGAGAGTATACGCTAAAGGAGGGAGCGTACTTGTTAATGAAGATATTATGCTGTATAGCAATATTATATAGTATAGTATGCACTTGAGTACCATTACAGCTTTTCTTATAATGAGGCTAATCATTCTTATTACAGATAAGAATGAATCGGAATATAAGGAATGCTGTTAGGAATAACTCCACTTCAAGAATGGAAGAGGGAGCAAGATTGGGAGCTACTACACCCGATTTTCAAGTCATGTTCGATGCAATGGTGGCTTCGCTGGTGAGGAGAGCCCAAACTACTCCTGGTGTGACTTTAGGTAGTGGTGCCCCTTTGCAAGTGCCGAGGATTGACTTCGCCAAGCTTTGTAAGGATTATTCCACTCTTGGAGGGAAGCCATTCTTAGGAACCAAATCAGTTATTGAAGTGGAAGATTGGATAGATACTTGTGAACGCGTTTTCAAGGATATGGATGTGGAAGATGCTATGAAGAGGAAGCTTGCTTCAAGACAGCTATAGGGCAGAACAATGAATTGGTGGAATGCTGTTACCATTGCTACTCTAGAGGATAAGATTTCTTGGGATCAGTTTAAGGCTAGATTTGAGGAGAAGTTCATTCCTGCGGCTCAGAACTACGTATTGTTCAAGAAATTTGCTGAGTTGAAGCAAGGGGAGATGTCTGTTTCTCAGTATGTGGCAGAATTTGATGCTTTTTTCGAAGTATGGGATGTCTTTTATTGATACACCTTTAAAGAAGAATGAGAAGTTTATTACTAGATTGGACGACCACTTGGGAAGAAGTTGGTGGACCACATTGAAGTGTCTTTTGAGAAACTCATGGAGAAAGCCCTTAGACATGAGTGTCCATACCCGAAGAATAAGACTGTTATTGTTGCTGTTTTTGAGAAAGAGGAACCAAAACCACAGTAGGATGGTGGTGGTAAGAAGAAATGGAATGGAAAAAGGAAGCAACAATAGCAAGGAAAATGGGGCCAGAAAAAGAGCAAGAGTGAGATTGTTTGTCATAATTGTAAGGAAAAAGGCCACTATGTCAAGAAATGTAAGGCTACTAGAAAGTGCTTCAACCCTGATAAGCCAGGGCATATTAAGAAGGATTGTCCAGAACCGTCTAAAGATAAGCATATTGTGAAGGCATATGCTTTGGATGTAGTCCCGATTTCATCTTGTGCTCCTATTGCTAAGGATAATGAGAAAGGAGTCGTGGTGCAAGGTATGCTTTCCATCAAAGATGTTTCTATTAGAGTTCTTTTTTATACTGGAGCTTCACATTATTTCATCTGTGGTGATTTAGTATACAGACTAGATTTGGAACCCGAGATAGCAGACCAACCTTTAATTGTGACGAACCCAGTTGGAGGATCTACTAGTCTTTGTATGATTTGTCATGGCTTAGTGTTATCGAGTCATGGATGTTCTTTTGCTTGTGATTGATTTTTTCTTAATTTTGCTGGGTTCGGGATTATTTTGGGAATGGACTGGCTTAAGAGGTATGCAGCTGTTGTGGATTACGAGAAGCTAGAGGTGGCCGTTGGGAATGTGGAAGGGTGAACGGTAGTGATACGCTGCTTACTAGAGGATGAGGTATTCATCAGCTTTCTATATTCGTTTGAGATTCTATAGGAGGAATTGTCATATGTGCCTATCGCTAGAGAGTACCTTGATGTCTTCGAGGAAGTGACATGATTGTCGCCGCATAAAGAGATCGAGTTTCAGATCTACTTAGTGGATGGAGCCAGACCCATAGTGATGCCTTTGAGGCGTATGGCACCCAGAGAGCAGAAAGAGTTAGAGGTGCAAGTGGATGATCTACTGAAGAAAGGATTCATTCGGAGAAGCATGTCTCGAATTGGGCACACCTGTTGTATTCGCGACTAAGGTAGATGGTTCTTTGAGGTTATGTGTGGATTATGATGAACTGAACAAGGTTACAAAGAAGAATAAGTATCTGCTTCCATGGATTAATGACTTTTTTGATCAACTACACGATGCAAAAGTGTTTTCTCGGATAGATTTGACAACAGGATTTCACCAGTTGAAAGTAGCTAAAGAAAGTGTGCCTATTACTGCATTTCGGACACCGTCGGGTTACTACGAGTGGTTGGTATGCCTTTTGGGTTGACCAACGCTCCGGCATACTTTGTGGATCTTATGAATAGAGTCTTCAGAGATTAGCTGAACAAGTTCGTGCTTGTGTTCGTGGATGACATTCTGATTTACCCCGGAACTGAGGAAGAGCACAAGATGCACTTGAGGATTATGCTTGAGATTTTGAAAAAGCACAAGTTGAGAGCTAAGTTCTCTAAGTGTCACTTCTGGAAGGAAGAAGTGAGATTCTTGGGTCATGTCATGTCAGGACAAGGAATGGCAGTGGATCCCGCAAAGGTGATAGTGATCTAAGATTGGAACCAGCCCAAGAATGTTACGGATGTGAGAAGTTTCCTAGGATTGGCAAAATATTACATGCATTTCATAAAGGACTTCTCAAAGATTGCAGCACCGTTAACCAACTTGACCAAGAAGAATCTGACTTCTACTTGGGATGTTAGATGTGAGCATGCATTTGTGATTCTGAAGAAGAAATTGACGAGTGCACCTGTATGGTTATTCCAGGTGGGAATGAAGAGATGACAGTATACATGGATGCTTGTGGTACTGGTCTTAGAGCTGTGTTGATGTAGAAAATGAGAGTTATCGCTTATGCTAGTCGACAGTTGAAACACATGAAAGGAATTATCCAACCATGACTTGGAGTTGGCGGCGATTGTATTTGATTTGAAGATGTGGATGCACTATTTATTGGAAGAAAGATTTGAGCTATTCATAGACCATAAATCCTTGAAGTATCTTTTCTCTCAAAAAGATCTTAATCTTCGACAACAATGATGGTTAGAGTTTTTGGGCTCTTATGACTTTGATATTTCCTACACTACAGGGAAAGGTAATGCAGTGGCAGATGCACAACGTAGAAGAAATATTGGATTAGGAACTATGTTTTTTGAATGGAAGCATATGGAGTATATAGCTGGATTTGATTCCAAGCCACATTGTGAGCTCGAGCCTGAGATGTTGGCAAGTCTATCGATCATACCTACTCTCATAGAAAGGATTGGTACTAGTCAGAAGCAAGATGCTAAGCTAGTAGAGATCATGGAAAAGATTGAGATGGGAGTGGAATCTGAAGATTTGAGGCAGTACGAGATTAACCGGGATGGTTGGCTTCATAAGGATAAGAGACTGGTTGTTCTAGATGTTGAAGGATTACGAGATGAAGTACTAAAGGAGTGCCATCAGTCCAGATTAACCATTCATCCTGGTGGTAACAAGATGTATAGAGACATGAAGAGGACTTACTACTGGGAAGGTATGAAGAAGGATGTTGGAAAATTCATCTCGAAGCGTATGAATTTCCAGTTAGTGAAGGCCGAGCAGAAGAAGCCCAGTGGATTGCTACAACCACTAGATATTACCGAATGGAAATGGAAACATGTATCTATGGATTTTACAGATGGGTTGCCATGAACTAGAGCAGGATATGATAGTATTTGGGTAGTGGTAGTTCGAATGACCAAGGGTGCAAGATTTATACCTGTCAAGTCTACCAGAACGGCATCCAAGTTGACAGAATTGTATGTTAAGTGGATTGTTCGATTCCATAGTGTGCCGAAGAGTATTGTAAGCGATAGAGACCCGTTGTTTACCAGTGGATTCTGGAAGAGCTTACAAGAGATTTTGGGAACCGATCTGCACTTGAGCACAGCTTATCACCCACAGTCGGATGGCTAGATCGAGTGAGTGAATCAGATTTTGAAAGATCTTCTTCGAGCTTCTATCATAGATTTTGGAGGACCTTGGGAAGATCTTTGCATTTGGTAGAGCTTGCATACAATAATAGTTATCAGTCAAGTATTGGTATGGCACCATATGAAGCATTGTATGAACTACCTTGTAATTCACCTTCGTGTAGGTGGGAAGCAGGTGAGAAACCGATAATTGGGCTCCAAATGATTAGAGAGACGTCAAAGAAGATAGAGATCATTCGGCAACGTATGAGGCCTACTCAAAACTGCCAGAAGAGTTATGCAGATAAGAGAAAATGAGATTTAGAATTCTCAGTTGGAGACATGATATTTGTTAAGATTTCTCCTTTAAAGAATGTTGTTTGGTTTTGTAGGAAGGGAAAGTTAGCACCTAAGTTTGTTGGTCCGTTTCCAATTATTTAGAGAATTGGGAAGTTGTCTTATAGAGTGGACCTACCTCCAAAGATGGCGGGTGTGCACAATGTTTTTCATATCTCCTATCCACAGAAATTTGTGCATGACTCGGCTATCGTGGTAGCACAGGATCAGTTGGAAGAAATAGAGGTTGAGCCAGAAGTTTCAAGACCTCGTAAGCCGCTTCGAATAATTGGGAATGAGACGAAACAGCTTAGGAGGAAGGTAGTTAAGCTAGTTAAGGTGCAATGGAGTGAGGATGATAGCAATTGTATATAGGAGACTGAAGAGAGTGTGAGGACGGTCTATCCAGAATTCTTCGAGTAGTTAGGCCTATATGTCGTATCTACTTGCACCACTGTATCTTATACTATTAGAATTTTGCATGCTATGATAGGTTTTGTTTGCTATTGTTGATTTAACTATTTAGTTGGATTGTAAAGTGTTCATTAGTGACTGGTAGGCATACAGGATAACTTTGGTTGCTTATGTTTGTATAGGTATTCCGAGGGCGAAATTTCTAAAGGGGGAGAATGTAACGACCCATATTTTACGTATCAAAGAATCATGAAATTATTTTATTTAATTCATTTGTGGTCGTATGTTTCTAATATTTTGGAATATGGTTTTTAGGGATGTTTTACACATCTATGATTTTTCCCGAATTTATATGTGACCATTTTCCCCCTGGAGATCTTATTTCAGCTATAACTTTTGATAGAAGTCGAATTAGATGTTGTAACCTGTTTCATTGCTTCGGGATGGTGGTTTCCCATTCCGTAGAGTGGTCATATAGGAAAATCGGATAAGTGGTTAGGAAATTATAGTAGTTTAAATTTTTAAAATCTGCTAGCCAGAATTAGAAGGGGATTAATGGGCCGAATTAGCAAACCCATTACTCTAATCAGGTTTGGCTATAAATATGAGATGAGAGAGACCATGTGAAAGTTTATCTCTCATTTCAAATTAGCCCCAAACCCTAACTCCTCTCTAGTTCTCCATTCATCTCATTGGGTTTCATCTCAAATCGTCTCTAATTGCAAATTAGAGGCTAGATCTTCAACTAGGAGCTTGATCTCATCACTTTGGCTGCATCTTCATCCGATTTCTCGCTATATGGATAAGATCTTCATCATATTTTATAGTTTTTGTAGATTTGGTGAGTGGTTATGATCTCTCACTAGTCTATGATGGATTATATGTTATAGTTAGATGATTATAGGTTAGAATTATCAAATTAAATTGATTAGACTAAGGTAATTTAAAATTTAGAAACCCTCGATTAACCTAATTAAACATGTAATTGGGAATAGATCACTGGCTAATATCATTTGTGTATATTTGGCTATGATATTCTATGTGTTATATTAGATCTATGTTAAAACTGTGATAACATATTGCAATGGATGATTTGTACGTTCATATTGGATGTAATTGGATGATTTTCTATGTTTGATTTGCTGTTATGTTTGAATTGCTTGCTATGCTTGATTCGTTTACTAGTGTTGTGCATGTTTTAGGACTTAGATGGGTGATTGGAGCATATCGGGGGCAAAGTTCATCGAGAATTACACAAAACTTTAAGTATAGGCTCCGGAGCATGTTAGGAGGAAGTCATGTGAAATGCACCACAATTGGAGCTAAGTCTTTGGATCGGCACCGATCCGATTGGATCGGATTGGTACAAATCCGAATTTTGAGCTCCAATTAAGGAGAGACTCATAGGGGGAATAGAGCATGGATTCTAGAGTGGCTCTATGAAGTTGGATCGGAGGATAGGCCAAGTGTTGAAGATTGGATGGATCATCTTTGTTAGATCGACTATGGTGCATAGAAGAGAAGACCAGAAGGCTAAGAGGGGCAGCTAAGGGTCTATGGCACCTAGAGGGAGTGGACTAGAGGCTAGAAGAGAAATGGAGTTCAAAAGTGGTTAAATATTTGGATCGACACCGATCCAAATTATTAGTTCTATAGCATGATGAATGAAGTGGTTTAATTCTTGTTTTGTGGCCCGTTGATCCAGATTATTAGTTCTATATGCTCTCTTTTTGTGCTTAATGATGATCAATGAAGTGGTTTAATTCTTGTTTTTGCTTTGAATTTGATAGTCTATATTACTGACACCAAATAGGCTATGCTTAAACAATCACTAACACTAATTGCCTCTTCATCAAAATATGATTATGGCAAAAAAAAGTGATTTGAAATTAAAATTTGATGGTCTATATTTCTAATCAATAGTTAATAGGCCGTACTTAAAATAGATTTCATTTTCATTTTCATTGTCAAGTTTCATGAGATTTAAAAGTGAATTAGTAGTTGTGTTATAGTTTGATGGTTTATATTGAGCTAATTAATAGCACAAATATGCCATACTTATGATAAACACAACAATTAATTTCACTAATGACCAAAAGAGAGATCATGATTTCCTTTGTGTTGAACTACATGATCTAGAGAGTGGATTTATTCTCTAAATTGTCATTTAACTCTTATATTTGCATCTCTTTTCTTTTAGTTAGTTTGCTAATTTTCTAGCTCAACATCTTCAACTTTGGTTAATTTTATTGAATAGAGATTTAAAATCAACAATTCCCTGCGGATCGACCCGTATTCGCCACGTACTACAAGTGTACGCCGTGCGCTTGCAGTTATTTTATTTCTAAATTCGTTCGACGGTTTTCTAAACCGATAGAATTTCCGTCGACGAACAGTGTTCAAGCAGGGGTACTATATGTGGAGAGTCTAGTGTCAGACAGTGTGGAGGTACTGTAGGAGAGAACTGTGATGGGTTTCGGACCTGAAAGTACGGGGGAACATGATCGAGAATCGGGACTTCCATTAGTCTCTGCCAAGCGAGGATGGGGCCATACGAATTATCATTTATTCAAGGCTTTAGAAGATGAAGGCTAGATTCTGGGTTAATGGATGCTATGTTTGTTAGGTTGTTATGACTGATGTTTCTCTTGGGTACGCTATCATCTATAGGAATGCTGGAGAAAGGATTGGGAATAA
The DNA here is from genome assembly GCA_030737815.1 of Allium fistulosum. Taxonomy (NCBI): domain Eukaryota; kingdom Viridiplantae; phylum Streptophyta; class Magnoliopsida; order Asparagales; family Amaryllidaceae; genus Allium; species Allium fistulosum. The sequence continues at coordinate 501,512,426 of CM060901.1, forward strand.
GGTCAATGGAGGAGGCTACTTAGATTCTTATATCCTTTTTTGTTACAGTATCCTATTGTCGTTTATTTGAGCAGCATATTATATCTTATTATTATGTGCTAACTCTTTGGTTGCAGGGACAAGTCAGGAATGAGTTTTTTTACCCATCTAGTACTGTATTTTCCAGTATAGCTTTTTACGGTCATTTATCGCTCACATCAGACTGTTGTATGACCCAAGGTTTTATGTTTCCTCTTATCATCTTGGGTACTCTTAAATGAGTAGGCTAGATGATAGGTTTGGAGTCGCAGTTGCTGTACGAAGACGAGCTAAGAGAAGCCATGGCCTATTACTCTATATTTGTAGTTTTCACTGCCTTTTTCTATGTACTCTAAGGGATGTAGTGAGGAAATGTTGTACTGATATATTATGACATTTGTACCATAACTCATGGTTTAGTGGAGATGTTATTTCATTTGTTATGGCTCACTATATTCTACTGTATATTTTCTATATTATATTTTATCCATGCGCTGTGAGATATGCAACATGTTTTCTGCTTTAAATTTCAACCTGGATGATCGTTCCATATTAGCCTAGCATGGTTACAGTGCCCTTTTAGGTTATTGATGTGCGGGTGGATGGGGCGGTCGTCACAATTTCTATAGGGACTTTTCTTATAACAACATCAAAAATAAGGGCCTATAGCTCTTTTCTTGTTTATATATTCCTCTTTTCCTTATCCATTTTATTTATTCTATCGTAAAAAATGTTAAATATATAACTTTTTATCTCTTGTTTTCTCATTTAATTTCGATCCAAATACTGAACTCTCCTTAATTTTAGTCCATATTTTTAAAGTAATTGTATTTTGGTTGAGCAATCTAGTAGATACTTATTTATAATTATCAATACATAACTAATAGTTCCTTTTATAATTTTTAGATGGAGAAATTGACTTTTATAATAAATTGTATTTTGGAAACTATTTTGATGTATTAAACTAGATGAATTGTAACATTGTATCAAGGATACTCTTTTCATTAATGCTCCTTTAATATTAATACCATGGTCTCTTATGCTTAATTCATATTAATGTTTAGGTAGTTTTTCCTTTGGTGCTCCCGTACTATTATTCACATAATCCATTAACTTCTATAAATTAATATATAAAACATGTCATTTATTTATCCATCTTTTGCTAATCTATTCTACTTGTTTATCATAAATAACATTGAATATATGCCTTTTCATCTCCTGACTACTCATTTAATTTCAACCATAATACTAAATCTCCTAAATTTAAACCAATTTTTACATCTCAATTAATCACTATTTTATTCATTATATACTATATTAAAAACATAAACTATTATCTTTTCACATTCTCACTCTGCCTTATATTCTCCTTTTTTTCTTTTCAATTCTCACTCATCAAAATCTGAATATATACCTTTTCATCTCCTCTCTTCTCATTTATTTTTCAACCCAAATATTGAACTCTCCTTAATTTAAGCCAATACCAACATTTTCCACTTGGTATTTACATCCTAATCAATTATTAATCTATTCATTCTATACACAATAAAAACATAAACTATTATCTTTTCACATTCTCACTCTACCTAAAATTCTCCTTCTTTTCAATTCTCACTCATCGAAACTTAAATCCCACTTCTATATGATCGAAATAAGCATGTGGTAAATCGGTGCTCGTACTATGGTTATAAGTATAAATCGAACCAAATACAAGTTTCTCTTTTTCGATGGCATCAATTTTTCCTACATATTTTTTCAAAGACAAGAAAAGCAGCTAGTTTTATATGATATTACTTTTGATTGAGCAATTTAACAGTTACTTATTTTATTATTTATCCATATATAACAAATAGTTCTTTGTATAATTGTCAGATGGAGAAGTTGGCATTTATAATAAATTGTATTTTTAAAGCTAAATTGCAGCATGGTTTCTACATAATTCGTACTAAAGTTTCTTTTATATCAATGTTACCAGCTTTTATACTTAATTCTTGTTAATCTTTTGGTTTTTTTCTACATTTACATGCTTCCTTTTTATTATTTACATGATGCATTAATTTTAATAAATTAATGCATTAAATAGCACATGTGTTTGCATCTTTGGCATCGGCCCAATTTTCACCTTTTTTTTCTTTTTTCATCTTCTAATTTAATTTTTTTAATTGCTTTTCTTTTCTGGAAAAGCAAAATGATGGAACTGAATCCAAAAATATTCAATTTTTTTAGTTTACATGAAATATGCAGAAAACAACAAATATAAGGATGTTTATGTAATATTTTTGCTTATGTTATCTCTTTAGCAATGCCCAATCCTCACATACATTCTGAAACATCAAAATTTAGGTTTTGATTTACTATTTTCAAGCATATTTGTCTTGATTCAAAATTTCAAACATGGCAAACAATATTTGTCTCTAATAAGGCATGATATCACTTTCTATAATCACGTAATCATTTCTAATAGTTTTTCACTACATGACTATCACTGTCCTTTTTATATTCTCAAGTTCAAAATTGAATGATGATGTTAATTTGTACATCAGTTGTCATTTTTGATTTACTTACATTACATGGTTACCGATATTCTTTTTATATCATTAGCTTTAACTTGATGGTCACATGGTATACATTATATTGTTAATGATGAAAATATTCTTAGGATATAAATAGAAGATGTATAGTTTATATAGTATAAATTTTTGGAAATAAGTCTAAGGTATAAACCTTCCAAAGCATACCAGAGATATGAATACTCATAGATCAGATGTATATTCAAAAACAAGGAAAGATATAAAAGAGAGTTAGTTACAAAGTAAAAAATTTAGAAAAATTCGACAATACTAACTATAAAAAGTAACTATTTCAGAGAGTAATAAAATATTATTTACTAGACCGTACCAATTCTTGATTACGTTCTGATCATTTCTTTATCAGTCTTATTAACTATTTGATAAAATTTCCTCTATATATAATTTACTCACGGTCAATATTTTACTAATAATATTGATGAAGATTACTTTATATTTTAATTAATTGATTATTACCATATTTTATATTAACTAATAGTTGTTAGAATATGTGATTTTAATTGTCTAATAATGGTTGTATTTTAGTTGTATAATTATGTACATATTTGATCTTGGTTAATGATTATTAATACATTTGGTTTAGGGGCATTTCACCAGAAGGACAAACTTTGTAGTCCAATTAGTTTCTAGGACACACATTCAAAAAAATTACTTTTAAGGTCAAAGTCATCAGAATAATTACTTTCAAGGACAAAGTCAGCAGTCCGATTACTTTCAAGGACATAATTTCATACGTTTTTAGGCCATAGAAACTAATTATTTTACGTTTTGTCCTTGAAATTAATTATTTCAGTTGTGTGTCCTAAAAACTAATTCCACTTGCTAAAGCGGCCCTTGTGACTAATTTCCACTTTGGTTTAGTAGTAATGATTTGTGAACAACAACAAAATAATTATTGTTGATTTTTGTCACGGCCTAGATTTTCGACCTTCGAAAATCGACATCAATACGTTCACTGTATTACATGCCGAGCAATCGAATGCCGGAAATACTGGATCATTAAGGGAAAATAAGAATGAGGTAGAAGAAGAAAATAGAAATAACAACATAGAATCTCACAATCGCAGCGGAACAATATATAATAGATAACAACAGGTCTTTATACAAAAAGAACTACAACTATTATTTACATATTACATCATCAGAGTACAACACACCAATAACACAATACCAGACAGTTATAATAACTTGTCCTCACAAAAGCTGAATATAAAGCCTACAATACACAGCGGAATATAATCAGATACGTGTAATACGTCTTCATTATCCAGCTCGTCTCCTGAGCTCCATAGCATCCTATCCTGAATTTGTAATACTTGGTCCGACCCGAGCATTACAATAAAATAACACCCGAGTCAGTCTGGAAAACCAACGTGAGAAAACACACTCAATTTGAAGTATTAAAGTTATCAAAATCCTTTGAAAACAAAAGTACCTCGTAAGGCCGCGTCACACATAAACACGATGGGTGTGACGCCCCACCTCTATGCTCACGCTAGCCAAGGACACTACGGAGTAATGCCGTCAACTAGCGTGAAGAATAAGGCTGTTGAGGAGCGACCATCTGTGTAATTGCCTTGTGCGAGCACCGATATGTCAGATAGTATAACATGCATTTCATTTCCAGAGGAAATCCGACATACCGATACAAACTCAAAGCTACCACACAGTGGCTAAGTGGACCTTCGAAAACAAATATAGAAATAAACATAACACAAATCAGTCACAGATGTTCATATCTCAAAGGTGGAAACAGATATGAATATAACACATAAAAGTGTACATCAGAGTAGTGGTCAAACAAGATCCACAATATCACAAAAGAATAGATACAAGTGCTAGACAAAAGAATATGTACACATCATGGAGTCTCTATCTCAAATGTATAACAAAAAAAACTACCAATCTAGTGTAGTTAGACAAAAGTCAGAAGATGATCCCAAATAAGGAGTCAAGCAGAAGCACCTGTAACATCTCGGTCTGACCCGAGTATTATTTAATAAGAAAATAATAAACGGATCAGTCTTACTATAAATATTAGATAAAATGAGATAAGAGTAGAGATATAACTAAAACGTATGATAACAATAATGTCAAACAGTGACAAGTATACTTTAAATAACAAAGAAATCATACAATATCTCAAGAATCTCAAAGCACCAAAAAGAATGTCATATTCTTTATTTTATTCACCCAACCACAAATATTGACAAACATATCATTGCCAATCACATAAAGAGGTGAAACACAAATTCTAGAAATCATCAATTAGAAATCCAGAAATCACAAAGGGGGGGAGGCCTATCACAAATGGGAGCATGAAAACTCACCAACACGTGTATCACAAACGGAACGCTATTCCATGGTCGCTAACCATAAATTTTGAGCCGAAGCTCCACAAACGGCCCAAAGACCACGGGTCGCTACCCCGCCAGATTGAACCGAAGTTCCACAGAAACGAGGTTTAGTCTCCCTCGCAGACAAATAGACATCGCACATCGCTAGTCTAAATCACAAAATGATCATCATTGATCAACAAAAAGTGTCGATTACACTAAGCTAGTAAATATATGAGTTTAGCTTCATGTCCCATAACCACTAGCTTAACTTAAATATTTACGAACAAATTGTAGATTCCCACTCGAAAATTGTCACAAGAGTTCAATCGAACAAGTCCAAGAATTAATCGGCGAAGTAAACGCAAGCGTTTCATACCACTTGTTTTTCTAAGCCGTTTAATTAGATTTTCTCATACGAATGTGGTAAAGGTTTGTATATACTAATAGATTAGAAAACAGTTTTATAAACGAGCTATATATTAAAAATAGAGTTGAAATCATCTTTGTAAAAGAGTTTTAATATTTACTACTAGTATAGAAACCTTTGTATTTAGAAGTGACAAATCACAAAATGATTGTAGAAACAATCAATCACAAAAATCCACATTCGAAGACGTGAATCAAATCCAAAGAAATTGATACCGAATCCATCAAAATGGATATTCTCAAAAATCCCAAAAAAGAAGTCATCAAAGTCAATAATAAATGATAACAATAAATCGGATAATCACGAATCGATAGAAATTGGAATATCAAGCTAAATAGGCAAAATAGGCAAAAACAAGCAGGTCAGTCGACTGGCCTTCTACAGTCAGTCGACTGAACCAGAACCCGAGAGTTTTCAGAACCTGCAGGTAGTCGATTGACTGCAGGGGGTCAATCGACTGGCTGTAGCTAAAACTGTTTTCCAGCCTATCAAATGGAAGAGAAAACTCTCACCATTTGCAACCGGTCGAGCAATGGACTTTAGGGGCTTTTGCCAATCGACAACCCAGCCCTATAGGCTCTCCGATTCACCACCAAAAACATGTTCACAAATCAAAGCTAAGATTTTCAAAGTTTTGACTTCAAAACACCAAAAATTGGAATGTTCACCAAATCAACTCAAACCAAAAGCAAATGAATATGCACAAGTGTTAAGAATTCATACCTAACAACAAAGATAGCTATAGACATAGATGTGAGTTAAAGAACTCACCTTTAAACCCAAAAACGATGAAGGAGAAGCTTGAAAGCAAAGGAAGATCAACTACACTTCAACTCCAACTCTAGAGGCTTGAATCTAAGCTCAAAAGAGGAACATTTCCTAAGTTAGGTTTAGGAAATTTCTGAATTAAAGAGGAGAGTGAGTTGGAGGGGATGAAGAGGAGGCTTACCAAAGCTTTTCCAAGAGTTTGGAGCAAGACTTGAGTTTGCAAATGGAATCTAGGGCTTGGAATTTCTAATTCCTATACTCTTCCCCCATTTTCATATTTGCTTGAGTGTTTAAGAAAATAGAAATGTAGTGAAGAGGATAGGAGAGGAGCTGAACTAGGTTATAGAGTGAGTTGGGGTGAAACCCAAACCCAAAGCCCAACAGAAAATAGCAAAATTCAACTTACTCCAAACATATCGATGTTTATACTCAAAAAAGTTGTAAACGCCATTTTGGACTCAATGGAGGTGGTCCCGAGTCCCAATTCGACTGTTTACAAAAAGTAGCTTTTTGGACTTCAATCCGATTAACGATTCTACATTTAAATAAAATATTTAAACATACAATCGTAAAATATGCGGGTTGTTACAGACTCCCCTCCTTAAAGAAATTGCATCCTCGCAATCTTTAAGAAATAAATAAGAAGTAACAACAATGAAAGCATATCGACACAAAAAGAAGAAATTTGAAATAAAAAGTTCACCTTAAGGAGCACGAGAGAGCAAGTCCGGATGTGCTCGCTCGATGAATTCTCTGGATTCCCAAGAGCCCTTAGGATTTGAGGACCACTGGACTTTCACAAGAGGAACATCTTTATTTCGAAGGCGTTTAACCTCCGAGGCAATAATACGAATAGGATGTTGCTCATAAGTCAAATTAGGCGAAACTTCAATTTCTTCAATAACACCGGGCTCAAGAATAGAATCGGAATCTCGAAGGCATTTCCGTAGTTGAGAGACGTGGAATATGTCATGAATAGCAGAAAACTAAGCCAGTAATAAAAGGCGATAAGCCACAGAACCAATGCATTCGGTGATGGGAAATGGGCCAATATATCGAGGTGCTAATTTTCCCGATCGACTGAAACGCACAACACCTTTCATAGGTGAAACAGGGATAAACACAAAATCTCCCACGGAAAATTCTAATTTCCTTCTTCGATTATCGGCATATGATTTTTGTCTACTTTGAGCTTCTTTCATCCTATGACGAATAAGGTCAATCTTTTCTGTGGCATCACGGATAAAATCTGGACCTAAAACCAGCTTCTCACCGGCTTCAAGCCAACACGAAGGAGATCGGCCTGGCCTTCCGTATAGTACCTTGAAAGGTGCCATACCAATACTAGATTGGAAGCTATTATTATAGGAAAATTCAACAAGAGAAATATGATCTTCCCAGCTTCCACCAAAATCAAGAACACAAGCACGAAGAAGATCTTCAAGAGTTTGATTCATAGGCTCAGTTTGTCCATCGAACCGAGGATGATAAGCGGTGCTAATATTAAGCTTCGTTCCCAAAGCTTTTTGAAGACCTTTCCAAAATCCACTAGTAAACAATGGATCACAATCGCTAACGATAGAAGTAGGAACTCCATGCAATTTAACAATTCCCTTGACAAAGAGTTTAGCCAAAATAGGTGCGGTCCGATTGGACCGAACGGGAATAAAATGGGCGGATTTTGTAAGTCTATCTACTATCACCCATAGACTATCATGGCCCGAATGAGAACGGGGAAGACCGTCAATAAAGTCCATGGAAATTTGATCCCACTTCCATATTGGAATTTCCAAAGGTTGCAATAACCCACCGGGCCTTCGATGTTCGGCCTTTACGAGTTGGCAAGTCATGCAACGCTTAACAAAGTTAACAATATCGGATTTCATTCCCTCCCAATAATAAAGTCGCTTCATATCCGCATACATTTTACTACTACCGGGATGAATGGTAAATTTAGAACGATGAGAATCTTCTAATATATCTTTACGAAGATCAATAATATTTGGCACAATAAGTCTACTAAATTTTTGAATGCCGCCACGAGCATCAATATCAAATTCTTTCAAACCTTCAATATCAATTTTATCCCTACAACTTTGGCTAAGAAGAACCAATTCGGGATCATGCCTTTGAGCTTCAAGAATGCGGTCAAAAAGAGAAGGATGAGCCTCAAGGCTACATAAAACAAGAAATGAACATAAATCGAATTCACAATCTTGAATCTCACAACTGGATAAAGTCGCGAGATCATTCCATTCGGATATCATCATGGAGACAACCGCTTGTTGCTTACGACTAAGGGCATCGGCAACACGATTTCCTTTTTCAGGAGTATAAAGAATATCAAGATCATACGATGCAAGGAACTCGAGCCAACGTTGTTGACGCAAATTAAGTTCCTTTTGAGAAAATAAATACTTCAAAAATTTGTGATCGGTGTAGAGAACAAACTTCTCTCCCAAAAGATAATGACGCCAAATTCTAAGGGCGAATACAATAGCCGTGAGCTCTAAATCATGAGTGGCATATCTAGTCTCGGCAGGCTTTAATTGCCTAGAAGCATAAGCGATAACACGTTCCTTTTGCATGAGAACGGCTACCAAACCAACACGACTAGCATCGGTGTAAACAATAAAATCTTGGTTCCTTTCGGGGAGCACAAGAATAGGAGCCACAGAAAGGAGTTCTTTTAGTTTCTGAAATGAAGCTTCACATTTGTCTGACCAAATGTATTTAACTCCCTTCTTTGTTAAACTAGTAAGAGGTACGGAAATCTTGGAAAAGTCTTTTATGAATCGACGGTAATAGCCCGCCAATCCGAGAAAGCTACGAATTTTCGTCACACTCTCCGGTCTCTTCTAATTTTGAATCGCTTCAATCTTTGAAGGATCCACGGATATTCCGGATTCAGAAATAATATGCCCTAAAAATTTCACACGAGATTGCCAAAAGTGGCATTTAGAAAATTTTGCTTTCAATTGGTTTCTTCTAAGAGTTTCCAACACAATCCGAAGATGTTTTTCATGCTCCTCTTCGGTTTTAGAATAAATAAGAATATCATCTATAAAGATGAGAACAAATCGATCGAGGAAGTCTTTAAAAACTCGATTCGTAAGGTCAATGAAATAAGCTGGAGCATTCGTCAAACCAAATGGCATAACAAGCCATTCATAAGATCCATAACGTGTACGAAACGATGTCAAAGGAATGCTATCATCTGCAATACAGAGCTGATGAAAACCAGTTGCTAAGTCTAACTGTGAAAAGACTTTAGCACCACTAAGCTGATCGAATAAATCATCAATTCGAGGCAAGGGATACTTATTCTTGATGGTGAGATCGTTAAGCTTGCGGTAGTCAACGCAAAGCCTAAGTGTACCATCAGATTTCTTCACAAAAATAGCTGAAGCTCCCCATGGAGAGGAACTAGATTGAATAAATTGCTTCGCTTCCAATTCGGACAATTGTTTGCGCATCTCCTCATTTTCTATGTTGGACATACGATAAGGAGGATGAGTAATAGGTAGAGCTCCAGGGATTAGATTAATTCTGAACTCAATTGCTCGCTTAGGTGGTAATCCTAGAACGGGCTCAAATATGTCGGGAAATTCACGAACAATGTGAATGAGAGAACTGACATCTTCCTCATCATCATTATCGTCGTCATAAGGATTGAGAGAATATAAGGATGCTTTCGAATTGGAATCCGAATCTTTCAGAACAAGAGAAATCTGCTTAACAGATTGAGGATCCCGAAGATATATAGTCCGTTCAGGGCATAGAATATTGGCTTCATAATGGTTAAGCCAATCCATCCCCAAAATCATTCTGAAACCAAGGTAACGCATAACATGCAAATCGGTAGGAAAGAGTATTCACAAAAAATAATTTCGACATCTTTACATAATAAACTGAGTGTTGCGGATCCACCAACCGGATTCGCAATCCTCAAAGAAGTCATCAAGCCAATAACATTCAAAGACAAAGCATCAACAAGTTCTTTTGATATAAAAGAGTGAGATGCACCCGTATAAAAAAGAAATCGAATAGGAAGATCATGAAATATAATAATGCCATCAAGGATAGAATGAGAAATACCTTGACCATGAGAAGTGTTAGTAGGGACTTGTACAATGTTTAGCTTGCCTTCCTTCTTGCCTTGAAGTTTGGGACACAAAGATATAGCATGACCCGGACTCTTGCAATAGCGGCAAGAAATAGACTTCGGGCACTTGTTTGCATAGTGGTCCTTAGAACCACAATGTAACATTCTCCACGACGAGAGTTAGGAGTATTTGCTACCGAAGTTGTTTGCTTCCCTTTCTTGTTGGGATTAGGCTTGAATTTAAAAGGTCTCTTCTTGTTGATGTTTTGTTTGACCTCAGCATCACTATCTTTATCAGCCTCTTCGAGTCGAAGAGCAATATCAACAAGTTGGTCAAAAGAAACTTCTAATTTCAAGTAATGGCTTTTTTAGGCTCTTGTTCAAGCCATACACAAATCTCTGATTTTTCTTCAGTGGGGTATTAATGTATTCAACCCCATATTTAGAGAGAGATTCAAAAGATGAGATGTAGTCGGTCATAGAAGATTCACCTTGAACAAGGTCTATGAAGCGTCGGGCTAAAGATACCTTTTCAGCTTCCGGCACGAATTTTAACTCGAACCTTTCCCGGAATTGCTCCCAAGTAAGGTCCGCTTCAATAATTTTGGAGATCTAAAGCTCGTACCAATCTAATGCTCTTTCTTGGAGCATACTAGAAGCCACTTGGACTCGATGAAGATCAATAAGATTCATGCGAGAAAAGATGCTATCGCATGTTCGAAGCCAAACCTGGACTTCTATAACGCTCTCGGAACCTTTGAATGGCTTTCCACCCAAATTGGTGTAATCACTGCACAAGCGTGCAAACCCAGATTTAGGATGGGTGGGCTCAGGAATAGGTCCGACAGCTTGAGCATTTCTTACAAGATCTAGAAGTTGCTGAGTAGACATAAATACTCCATCCTGGGGAGTAGCACTAGATTGACCGGCGCTGGGACGGCCTGGTCTAACTATTTCTCTTCTTTAAGAAAGAAAGAAAAGAGGAAAAAGGTTATTCACAAAATGAATATCAAACAAACTTGATTGATAAAACAAGGAACCACAAAAGAAAATAGGATAGAACGGTACGAAGACTCGAATTAAATCATATGGCACGATTCCAAAGAGAGACTTAGGATAATGATCCTTGCTAGATTATTCTACATTGTTCCGAAGTTTTGCTCTGATACCAAGCTGTGACGCCCCACCTCTATGCTTACGCTAGCCAAGGACACTACGGAGTAATGCCGTCAACTAGCGCGAAGAATAAGTCTGTTGAGGAGCGACCATCTGTGTAATTGCCTTGTGCGAGCACCGATATGTCAAATAGTATAACATGCATTTCATTTTCAGAGGAAATCCGACATACCGATACAAACTCAAAGCTACCACACAGTGGCTAAGTGGACCTTCGGAAACAAATATAGAAATAAACAAAACACAAATCAGTCACAGATGTTCATATCTCAAAGGCAGAAACAGATATGAATATAACACATAAAAGTGTACATCAGAGTAGTGGTCAAACAAGATCCACAATATCACAAAAGAATAGATACAAGTGCTAGACAAAAGAATATGTATACATCATGGAGTCTCTATCTCAAATGTATAACAACAAAAACTACCAATCTAGTGTAGTTAGACAAAAGTCAGAAGATGATCCCAAATAAGGAGTCAAGCAGAAGCACCTATAACATCTCGGTCTGACCCGAGTATTATTTAATAAGAAAATAATAAACGGATCAGTCTTACTATAAATATCAGATAAAATGAGATAAGAGTAGAGATATAACTAAAACGTCTGATAACAATAATGTCAAACAGTGATAAGTATACTTTAAATAACAAAGAAATCATACAATATCTCAAGAATCTCAAAGCAACAAAAAGAATGTCATATTCTTTATTTTATTCACCCAACCACAAATATTGACAAACATATTATTGCCAATCACATAAAGAGGTGAAACACAAATTCTAGAAATCATCAATTAGAAATCCAGAAATCATAAAGGGGGGAGGCCTATCACAAACGGGAGCATGAAAACTCACCAACACGTGTATCACAAACGGAACGCTATTCCATGGTCGCTAACCATAAATTTTGAGCCGAAGCTCCACAAACGGCCCGAAGACCACGGGTCGCTACCCCGCCAAATTGAACCGAAGTTCCACAGAAACGGGGTTTAGTCTCCCTCGTAGACAAATAGACATCGCACATCGCTAGTCTAAATCACAAAATGATCATCATTGATCAACAAAAAGTGTCGATTACACTAAGCTAGTAAATATATGAGTTTAGCTTCATGTCCCATAACCACTAGCTTAACTTAAATATTTACGAACAAATTGTAGATTCCCACTCGAAAATTGTCACAATAGTTCAATCGAACAAGTCCAAGAATTAACTAGCGAAGTAAACGCAAGAGTTTCATACCACTTGTTTTGCTAAGCCGTTAATTAGATTTTCTCATACGAATGAGGTAAAGGTTTGTATATACTAATAGATTAGAAAACGGTTTTATAAACGAGATTTATATTAAAAATAGAGTTGAAATCATCTTTGTAAAAGAGTTTTAATATTTACTACTAGTATAGAAACCTTTGTATTTAGAAGTGACAAATCACAAAATGATTGTAGAAACAATCAATCATAAAAATCCACATTCGAAGACGTGAATCAAATCCAAAGAAATCGATACCGAATCCATCAAAATGGATATTCTCAAAAATCCCGAAAAAGAAGTCATCAAAGTCAATAATAAATGATAACAATAAATCAGATAATCACGAATAGAGAAAATTTGGAAACTTAAGCTAAATAGGCAAAATAGGCAAAAACAAGCAGGTCAGTCGACTGGCCTTCTACAGTCAGTCGACTGAACCAGAACCCGAGAGTTTTCAGAACCTGCAGTTAGTCGACTGACTGCATGGGGTCAGTCGACTGGCTGTAGCTAAAACTGTTTTCCAATCTATCAAATGGAAGAGCAAACTCTCACCATTTTCAACCGGTCGAGCAATGGACTTTAGGGCTTTTGCCAATCGACAACCCAACCCTATAGGCTCTCCGATTCACCACCAAAAACATGTTCACAAATCAAAGCTAGGATTTTCAAAGTTTTGACTTCAAAACACCAAAAATTGGAATGTTCACCAAATCAACTCAAACCAAAAGCAAATGAATATGCACAAGTGTTAGGAATTCATACCTAACAACAAAGATAGCTATAGACATAGATGTGAGTTAAAGAACTCACCTTTAAACCCAAAAACGATGAAGGAGAAGCTTGAAAGCAAAGGAAGATCAACTACACTTCAACTCCAACTCTAGAGGCTTGAATCTAAGCTCAAAAGAGGAACATTTCCTAAGTTAGGTTTAGGAAATTTATGGAATTAAAGAGGAGAATGAGTTGGAGGGGATGAAGAGGAGGCTTACCAAAGCTTTTCCAAGAGTTTGGAGCAAGACTTGAGTTTGCAAATGGAACCTAGGGCTTGGGATTTCTATTTTTTATACTCTTCACCCATTTTCAGTTTTGCTTGAGTGTTTAAGAAAATAGAAATGTAGTGAAGAGGAGAGGAGCTGAACTAGGTTATAGAGTGAGTTGGGGTGAAACCCAAACCCAAAGCCTAACAGAAAATAGCAAAATTCAACTTACTCCAAACATATCGATGTTTATACTCAAAAAAGATGTAAACGCCATTTTGGACTCAATGGAGGTGGTCCCGAGTCCCAATTCGACTGTTTACAAAAAGTAGCTTTTCGGACTTCAATTCGTTTAACGATTCTACATTTAAATAAAATATTTGAATATACAATCGTAAAATATATGGGTTGTTACAATGGGTTTTTCCCTTACGATAACCAAAACACTTTATATCAAAATCGTCTGATATTATAATAGTGTCTAAACAAAGTAAATAGAAAGTAGCTGAAATGCTTGCATCTCACGTTTCAGCATAGTTGGGCACAATCAAAACCGTACGGCGCTTATTGGAGAATGAATTCCATACAATGACTAGGCACTAGGGTACCACCTATCATGGTACACGTCTAGAAAAATGTACCGAGGACCTCATCGGGATCCCCTACAACACAAGACCGAACTATCCCTAACTTGGATAGACCGAATATGCTATCACCTCGGGTGTTCCCACCCTTTCCAAGTTCCTTCCATGCACCGTAGTAATAATATCCGAGGGTATCTAGAAAAATGATAAACATACCCTAATTGGGTGCGACCCACTTAGCCTTGCTGCATCTCCCCTGATTTTCAGTCATTCCCGGTTGATGAGGCTAGAGGCTACGATTACCTTTCAAGGAATTTATACTTGGAATGCTCATTGTCCTCCAATGATAATGTACTGATAGCATTCATCCATACAAGTTTGTTCTGGGTCTGAACGAAACCGAAGGCACTATTCCTACTACATTCATTTTGGAATCATCCTCAGGATTAGTAGCGATTAGCCCTTGCACTTCACTGCTTCATCTTCGATTCCATGCTTTTGTCTTCATTTCGAAACGTATTCGTTGGATCGAAGTGGTGTTCGGATAACTTATCTGATCCCGGTCTCTTCGAAACAACGTTCGATATTTCCGATAAACTCAACCACGGTTCTTTAGGAAATAAACCGACGAAAATAAGATCGGAGATCATCTCCTAACCGTTAGTGGACGGATTTCCTTATCATCGTCCTAGAAGAACGAAACGAGTTTATACGTACAGTATAACACCTCGAACGGTAAATGTATCACATAATCTGGTGTTTCTTCTTGATATTCCCAAAGTTATATTTTTGGTCTAGATTTGATAGTCGATTATTTAACTATCAAATAAACAATCATTCAACCAAACATTTCATTTTCCATTGAAAACGCTAAGTCTCATTTTATTTAATTTTAATAAATTAAATCTCTTTATCAATGGTATGTACTTATCTTATCGGAGTAAGTACGTTCACTATCCATTCTTTCCAAAAATATTAGAAAACTTTTTAAACTAAATAAGGAAAGCACCACGCGGTATCCACCATGGATTCACACTCAATGGTTATGTCTCTATCCCAGAGAAATCCAAAACTTAACTGCAGGCAATCTCTGCCTCTGATTTCGCCATGAAAGTATACCATTACTTTCCGAAAACTTTGTTTAATAATTATCTCAAAATAATGCTTATAAAGTTTCTATATAAATTTCCAAGTTTAATTTAGGCAAATACTCTTTAAATAAAAGTTATTATATAAAATAATATTAATATTGAATAATTTATCCTTTAAAATAATAAATACTAATTAATTCTTAAATAATAATTACTTTAAAACAAAACATTATAAGGTAACTTACTGAATAATTAAATATACTTTAAACAATTTAAAATAATTAAATAACTAATTTTTTGGAATATTTTTAAACATTTTTTAAATTACCTAGTTAATAATTATAAATCCTCTTTTTAAAACACTCTCAACTTCTCGATAAAATATTTTTTTTGATTCCAATATAATTAATCTAATATTTATAAATCTCTCTCGATTTATCACCAATTGATTTACGTCCCAATTTCGTAAATCCTCTTTTTCACATTTCTAGAAGTAAATTTATCATTTATTTTAAAACCGATTTACCCATCTCATTATAAATTCTTACCGTGAATTTATATCTTCAATTTATCAACTGATAATCACTTCACTTTATTTATAAACATTGTTTATAAATCTCACGGTTTTCAATTCCAGTTTATAACGGTTTCACATCACTTAAATCAATTATACATTGATTTCTAAGTTAAATTCCATTTATAAATCAATTTCTTAAATAAATCAACTATACTCCAAACCAACAAAATCTCAATTTTACTTATATTTCATAATTTAAAAATCTTATTTAAGATTTAGTATAACCAATTTTATTTTTATGTCCAAATTCCCTTTTATTCTCCAAACTTGTTAAAATCTCGATTTTTAAAACCTTTTATATTTTAAACAAGTATCACTTAAGGATTTATTATTTTAAACCCTTTATATACATTATTCCAAAATCTCTATTTACAATATCCTGAACTAGTTAAGTACAAATTTAGAGTCAAACCATTTATTATATCCAAATAAATTTCTTTTAATTAATCCAAAATCCTATATAAATATCACTTCCAAAATCCCTTTTAATTTCTTTTCAAATTCAAAATAAATATTTATGGTATTTTAAAATACCATAATCTAGGTCAATGCTACCGAAGCATCTAATTGACAGGGACGCGGAAGATGATCTTAAGGCTATTTAACACTAGAGGGGGGGTGAATAGTGTTTTAAGGATTTCTTTAAAACTTCTTTGATTTAAATTGGTTTAACTATCTTAATGCAAATACACAATCACAGATCAAATCACAGAATCACAAACAGATGCAAATATAAATAAAAAGCAAGTAAAGGAAAGAACACACCAGGAATTTTATACTGGTTCGGTGTTACCCTACATCCAGTCCCGCACAACTCGTACGGCTTTCTATTCAATAATAATCTAGATTACAATCCCTCGATTCCAAGGCGACGAGGTACACCCTCCAGATTCTCAGGTCTCTGGGTAGAACCACTTGATTCACAGGACACAAGTTCACCCGATCGATTTCCAAGGACACGATCACACCTTTATAACCCTAAACAAGTTTATTTGAGTACAAATGTATCTATAACTCTGATAAGCACTGAGATTCTTTGAAGAGAGTGGCAGAGAATCAAACTAGAGATATTCTGGATTGATTCTCTTAAGATTTTGGCAGAATATGGATAGGATGATTAGAAAATAAGATAAGAGAATAAAGAGGAGAGAAAATAAAGAAAGTAGTTACTGGAAAACGTCCATAACAGTCTCTATTTATAGAGAATGAATGGATGTGTCCATTCAAAGAGATTTAAACGAATAGACACTTCTTTTGAAAACAACCTTTGCTATAACGGGAAGTATGTCGACATGACAAGTAAAGAGGATGTCGACATGGTCTAGTAAAAAGTGATGATTTGCTTTATTTTGAAAATGATGATTTAAAACATATGCAACTTTATTCAAATGAACTCTATGTATTTGTAAAAGGTATTTAGAAGTAGAAATACTTATGAATGTATATATGTATATATATTAAAATATATTTAAAAATCAAAGTAAATAAACTAAAGTAAATATAATATTAAAATATATTTAAAAATCAAAGTAAATAAACTAAAGTAAATATAATATTAAAATAGATTTTGAGGCTAAAATATCAAGGACAATTTTGAAATCAAAATATAACAAAATGATAAATATGATTTTGGGGCTAAAACATTTTTGGAAATACGAACGAAGGTTTTTCTTTTGAAAAGGAATATTTGAAAATCATTTTATGAAACAAGAGATAATTTTGAAAATCATTTTGAATCAAAATTAGTGGATAACAAAATAGGGCTACTATCCGTTCCACTAGATATTTCGTGAGTTCCATCTCACTAGGGTTCCATCCCTTTAACAAGAACGAAGTGGATTCCATTCCACGAGTAAATTGGATAAAAAAGAATGATAGTGCTTTCAAGGAGTTTTAACAAATATCTAACCTAACTATATTATTTGTCTTGAACTCTTGAATATCTTGAATCTCATGAGTCTTCAATCTTGAACTCTTGATCTTTGTCTTCTTTACTGTACAGTCTTCTTTTGTTGATACCTGCATATAGATTTCCTGCACATATATATTTTATAACACTTCTATAGTTGTTGTCATCAAAACCTACTATCCTATGGACTAACATAATAAATTCAAATCACGTTATAATCTATCACAGATTATTCAACTTATCATATATCACTATATATGAAATTAAATTCAACATTTTTTAGGAATCCAGTTGGATCCCTCCAACCTGTTTTTCCTGCATCCACAGATGTTAATACAACGTAAAAATACCAATCCCGCTTCGGGGTGGGATATCGCGGTATATAGGGTCATCCGCTATTATGCGGGGCGCATAGGGTCTCATCCGCTCCAATAGGCGGGAAAATCAATCCAACTACTAATATATATACTACCATATATAATAACATCCAAACTGATAGTAATAATTATCAAATCATCCAATCAACCAATAATTAATTTTAACTATTTAAAATTAACTAGTATTCCAAAAATGAGTGAGATTAACTCGCCTTGATTTTTCCGAAATTGTTAATTATTCCAATTCCAAATTTATTTCGTATTCTACATCATCACGAATCCTGCAAAAATCCACTCTCGAATTCCACCTCGTATAAGCAATTTACGAATATTATAAGATAACGATTTAATTTATAAATTATTTAACGATAACCACCTAACCTTAATTACCCATTTCTTCACTACAGACGAACGATACCAGCACACTCAACTATCCAAGCTTCGACCACCATCCCCAGCCTCCTCCATGAACTTCTGCTGTTATCGAAGATCGACTCCCCTAATCTACCTCCTCCCTTCAAAACACGCTTTCAGGAGATACAAGAAAATGTAGCTAAACTTCCAGGCACGACTTCGAACCCCCATCTGTGCTTCCTCCTCGATCGCAGTCCCAAAACCGAGCCCAGTTCGACCACGAACGCGAAAAATTCCTCCCTCCATGCTACAGTACTACACCGCGATCAACACAGCCACACGACCCCTAAACTCATGACCTCCCCTTCAAACGCGACATCCCTAACTCGGCCGAACACCCACCTCGCGACCGCGACCCATCATGCTCGCCGCCTGCCCATGCACTAGCTTCTCCTAGCATCGCGATTTTGATCGACCCAGCTCTCGTTCATTTTTTTAGTTCGACTCGACTTTCTGAATTGAAGAAAAGAAGGAAGAGGCTCGCTATCAAATTGTTTGATTTTGAAAGGAAGAGACAGTTTGATTTTTCCCTTATGAATGAAGACAGGCATAACGCCATTTTTTTCTCTAATTTGCGAATTCGAATTGAAATGAAAGAACGAAAGGGGGCGACTCGAATAGATTTTGAACTAAGAGGAGAAAGACATGATTTTGGCGTGTTCGAATAGGTTTGGTCAAATCCTAAGTTGCACAGGAAAAGACATGTTTGATTAACACACACACACACACACACACACACATACATTAAATTTCCAAAATATCTTGATTTTCGTAGCTTAAAGTCTCGAATCGCTATCGAGGCATGCCGCCAGGTGTTTATAGTGTTATACCCCTATTCCGAACATAATGGAAAAGGTTTCAAGTCCTAATTCGATTGTATGGAGAAGATAGCTTTTTGGACCCAATTATTATGTTGAATTTTCGATATTAATTTCAACGCGTTTATATCCCGTACGATCAAACGATAACTCTAAACACTACGAAACTTGAAATCCGATAATAATACACTATTACGGATCCAATGGAATAAGTTTCGTCGAATTCCGAGACCGTGCCCTGGAAGGCTATTTTTACTCGTTAATTCAAACGATATATTTTTAAAACTGAACAAATCACTTTTAAATTCAATTTAAAAAGTTTTATTATCTTCATTTTTATTAATATAAATTTAATAAGCCTTTAAATTATTTTTAACAAGCTTAAAACTCAAGATTCAATATTTTAACCAATTTTCAATTATTAATTTAAACAATAAAATTATCCAATAAATCATTGTATTTAAAATCCAAGTTAAAAATTAACTTTTCAAATATTTAAAATCAATTAATTATTCCAATTTCAAATAACCATAAATCCTGGGTCATTACAATTTTCAAATAAAGTTAGTGAAATCATTTCAAGTTAAGGTCCATTCATTTCGATACATAACCTAAATTTTGTTTTTTTCTCTTACTTCAATATGCTGTAAAGGAGACTATGGAAATTTAGGCTTTTTCTTCTTGCTTTATTTTAGATAGATTGCAACGAAATCATGCTATCAAATGAATTTTGTGCATAGAAATTTATGTTTTGATATTAAATGAACTTTGTATATTTGTAGCCTTTTAGCTTTTGTTTTATTGAAGCATGTTACAATTAGTAAAAACATTATCTTCTTTCTTCATAAATTTACCCAAGCACGTTGTGTTTAATTTTTTAATCAAGGAAAATTTACTCTACATAATTTGGTATGTTTTTATTACAATAAAGATAATACATTTACACTTGAAAAAAATGATGATCATTTTCTTTTAGT
This sequence comes from Allium fistulosum, assembly GCA_030737815.1. NCBI lineage: Eukaryota > Viridiplantae > Streptophyta > Magnoliopsida > Asparagales > Amaryllidaceae > Allium > Allium fistulosum. The sequence goes on from CM060901.1 coordinate 501,532,824, forward strand.
ATGTTGAAGAAAGGCTTTCTAAAATAATAGAAAAATGAATGATATTTTAGTCTCATGTCCACCTTTATAATGGTATTGATTATAAAACAAAGCATTATTGAATCTTCAGTCATATGCGAGTACATAATAAATATTATTGATCAAAAAAATTTGTATTTATTGTATGTGCAATATTTATCAATATTGTCTACATTATTATATAGTTATAAGTATTATTACGTAAATTATTTCGTTCTTAGCTCTATGAAAGCTAATATATATCCATCGTAAAATAGATAATGTACATAGATTTGTTGTTGTTGCAAGGCGCAATGTGTATTTTTACCATGAACTAAGTTAAATTTGTATAGAAAGTATGCTTTATCAACATGCATATTCATATATATTTTATGGAATTTTATTTTTGTGTAACATATAATCCCATATTTGATGTTGAAATTAACGATCTCAATTTTTATTCATATCGGTACCAATTTTTATCACCGCACAAAGAAAGGTGGGATTTTTGCAAAAATTATGAACTAATATTTTCGAGTTATTTTAATTTATTAATTTCAGGTAGAAATTAGTTTGTACAAGATATTTTGAAAAAAATGTCATTTTCATTTTTCTAGATTTGATATGAATGAGATATGGTATTTGTGTACTTCATTTGAATAAGATATTGTGTTTGACTACTTCAGTTTGAATTTTTTTCGTGAAATATAAAATAAATTGAATGGGTTCAGAATTGAAATTTATTTGGTTTCCTTTTCGTTAGAGAACCGCATATTATCATAAAACCAATTGATGATGTGAAGAGTAGTTTTTTAATATTTATATAGGATTTATTTTATAAATTGCCCAACATGGGACTAATCTTATCACGCCCCATGCATGTGTGGCATATCATAAGCCAAACATGTGGACATTCATACAGGTGGCATGGAATAACTGAATAAGTGCGACGGTTAAGTGCATACAAATTAAACTTGATTCCATACCATGTTAGAGAACCATGTATTATCACAAAATCAATTAGTGATGTGAAGAGTGGTTTCTTAGTATTTATATAGGATTCATTTTATAAATTATCTAATATGGGACTAATCTCGACATTTTGACAAAATGATGTACACAACGAGGATCACAAACATGAAATAGGTTGTTAAATGTACATATATGGGTATAATCTGTAAAACTTTTACAATTATGTTTAAATTTTGTTAATACAACTATTTAGTAAAAAAACTATATGCGTAGTTTTAACCCGTTTTTACCTTAGCAGGAATCCAGATGAGTTAGAACAGCTAGACTAAGCCAAAACGACTCAAGAATCAACCTAAAGGACCAGAAGAATAGGCCAAGAAGGATTCAAGAAGAATTACCAAAAAATCCACTAAGGGGATGGATCGTGTAACGACCCGCTATTTTGGACCATTCGCATCCATTATAAGTGTATAGGTAGACACTCATGCCGGAATTGAATTGCTCAAAATACCGCGTTGTTAATTTAAATTTGGCAAAACTGAACATATACAGTAAATAAATAACCACAGATCACAGACACAGAGTAATAAGTGCAGCGGAAATAAAAGAGATAGTAGTTCATGAAGCTACTATATGAATATATAAAATACATCAGAGTTTACAATAGAAGAGTAATACGATACATCAGAGTTAAACCAGATACAATGGAAGAGTAACACGATACATCAGATACAAATCAGAATACATCACTGGAATCATCGAATACTGGAAGCAGAATAGATGGCTGGATCTTCGAGCAAAGCTCCAACTTCAAAGGTGAGTCTCGAATACTGGTACACTCAGTCTGACCCAAGCGTAAAGCAAAAACACAAGACACTCGAGTCAGGATTAACATTCTTATATTAATAAATCCAACTCAAGTGAAATAGCAATTGAAATACAAGTAACTTAAAGGATGTTTGGAATAACCATCCTTTAATGATCCGTTAAACTATCTACTAGGTAGTAATGTACGCTAAGTAGATAATGTCTATCAGTAATATGTAAAGATATCAAAATAGTGTTAAGTCATGGCCCATTCCACCCTTAACACATTTTTATTCCCAAAAGCATATACAAGACCGTGGTTTCCCCAAAACCGGAAGTCACCAGAGGGCAATCCATATACTAAAGGTACAAAACAAATTCGTAGTGGTCGCGAATAGGGAATACAAGTATGACAAGGCACATGAGGCAATACCCAAGGTAGTGATACTACCGTTTGCCTGATCCCGACTGGTGAGAACGCAACGCCGCAGCGCCCGCAACACCGTGAAACAACACTCCCAAAATCAAGGGTGCACCAATCGACAACAAGTATAAGTAGTTCGAAGAAGTGTGTCCACTTGAGGTAGCTAATCCTCCATTGGCCCGGCACGGCTCCTGTTTTAGTCATTTCCAATTTGACACAAGTGTCAAGGCTATCCATTATCGTTCTCTTTCTTCAGTCATCACGTACATCATTCCAACCACTTCATTCTGGATCATCACTCCACGTATAGTTGTTAAAGTGGTTTTCGGTTTAGATAGAGAGTATATCCATAACCGATTCCGGTCTCTTTAATAACTTCCGTAATTATTACACCGATTGGTCGTTTATTCATTTCAAAACCAAATCAAATTCAATTTCAAATAGAATTTGTAAATCAACATTTCATTTGTCTTTCAAAACCGATTTCCGTACTTTACGTTTCAAAACTTCCAAATTATCATTTCAAATCTTATAATAAAATTTTCAATTTCTTTTTAAAACCAATTCAAATATTGATTCAAGTTCGTATACAAGTTTCATTCTGAAATCATTTAAATAAATTTTATTTAACATTCAAATCAATTTAAACTCATTTATCGATTTCATTCAACATTCGTTAAGTTACTTTATCATTCAAAACAATTTCAATTAAATTTCAAATCCATTACATTATCTTTTTAAGTTTATCAATTTCATTCAATGTTCGTTAAGTAAATTTTCATTTAAACACTTTCTGTTTAATTTCCAATTCATTAAATCCATTATTTAAATTCAACTTCCTTATTTCAAAACTTACAATTTGAATTAAATTAAATTCATCAAAACAAATCCTTTAATTTTCAAGTCTTACATTAATTCCACAAATATCACATTTTCATTTCTTGTTAAAGAAATTCAATAATTTTCCAAAACTTACTTAATAAAGAAAACTCAATTTTAATTATTTACGAAGTAAATTCACTTATTCAAAAGTTCAATTTAATTTAATCATTAAATAATTCAATCTAATTTAATTATTAAATAATTCAAAACTTAATTACTAAATAATTTCAAAGTTTAATAATTTCAAACTTAATTTTTTAATCATTTCAAACTTAATTCAATCATTTCTCAAATTAAACAACATTCTTTCATCAATTACATTGTAAAATACTTTGTTTCAGATTATTAAATATTAACGTTTTCCTTTCATTAAAATTCAAATTTCAACTTCATTTCAAAACCATATTATTTATTCAAATAAAATCTCATTTTATTTTTAAAACAAATTATTTGACCAATCGGGTTTTATTTAATTCTCTATATCCAAGGTCAAAGTTCAATTTGGGTATTTATCATTTCAACCCGATTCCAATTCAATTCAAAATCAAACATACAAAGGGAACTTGCAGTGTGATAACTGGGATGGTGTCAAAGTGAATAAATAAGCAATAGCAACAGTCAATAACAACAATCCAATAATCAATTCAAATAATCCCGAAATAACCGTATTAATTCACATTGTTATTTGTGCGAATTAATATAATTATTTCTAGAATCTACACTATCATTTCATGTAGATTAAAGATTATTCCACTAATTATTTATACGGTTTTCACTTGTCATTCGATTTCAATTTTAACACTACAACAAATAATCAAATATACGTTCAATGGTTCAAAGTGTAATTATCACTATTCTACATGTCAATTAATTTAACAATTAAAAGGGGTCATATTCAACTAATCAAATTTAACATATAAATCAGTTTTAAAATCGTTAACTATCCTATATCCATTTCAATTTGGCATACTATTTATCATTTAACACTAACAATTTAATGTCCAATATAAACATCAACAATCAATCAATTATCAGCCAAACTGTATTATCATCGCATAAATAATTAACAGATAATGGTGTCAGATGTCACAGGTGAACTGATACAGGCAATAGCATATATAACAGTGTAATTAACTAACAGCAGCATATTTCAATTGTCGTTTCAATTGAAATCAAATTTAATAAATAAAAGAATGTAAATCGTGAGTGATTACTCACCTTTCGAGGCTAGAGAACGCAGAAGATGATACAGATATGCACATTGATACGGACACTGGAATTTGAATGATGAATCGAAGCAAAGCAACATCGACCCGAATTCAACGATTAAAGCTGATAAAAGGATTAGATGGAACAAATCAGAATGTGGTTGGTGGAGGTAATTTGTATAAGTGAATTCACTGAAAATCCATATCCATTTAAAGCACACATATATAAATCAAAATAAATATTTTATTTCATTGCCTCATATATTCGACCAACACCAAAAGTTTTAAACTGATAAAATATCAACACTATACGTTATATTTAAAACATCATTTATTATGAAATCAACATAAATCCAAAATAGTATAAAAACAAATATGCAACATGAAATATAACGAACAGTACATATACTAACCTACACAACTATATATATTATAGAACTAATATAACTTGTATTCCCTATAAACACGGATGCAATATAGGTGAACTGTGTATAACCTATGTAAATATATAATATATAAAACCCACGGACCCACTGAAAAAAGGGTTCAATAGAACTATATATATAACTTGAGTATCATGGACTCTTACACACGTGCAGCACTTTTGGAGTTACAATTATGTATGTACAAGCTTGAAACTAAGCAAACAGGAAAATATGTATGTAACTGGTAAACATATACTCACTTTATTAAAATATAGTTATATCAATAGAGTACCTATATATAGTACTGCATATAACAGATGTTCGAAAACCTATGTAAAGTTATATATATATATATATATATAAAGCGGCTTACATATACAAATTAATATATATAATTGTAATGTAAATATTTATATTATAACTAACGAAAAATATACATATATTTCTTATATATAACCATACTTTAACAATATATAACTTAAAATATGGTAAACAATTATGCAGACCTAAACTTTATGTCAACAATTATATGTACAAAACATTCACAAAACCATGTAAACAAATCTGTTATTATTTATATTACCTAACCGATACATATAAAATCTTATATATATATAAACAACCGGTCATTTTAAAACCTATACCAAATTTGTACAACATTTATAAATTTATATAACTTTTATAACATTTAACAGCAGAAAGCTAAACTAACATACACTAAATTTATAAAATCAAACGTATCATAAGATATTTTCAAATCTTATATGCATAGTTTTTTTCAACCTCATATATAACTTGATAAAAGCTAACATAAACAACTTACGCTATATAGAAATAATACTGCAACATATATATATAAACAGTCAACACATCATCATATAACTACCGAGTCTTAAAATTAAAATATATATATAATACTTACATATATATATATATGCAAACCATTCAAGGACAAGGGAAAGAGAAGGTTCGGCAAAGGGAGATGGTCTCGGCAAGTCACGGAAGCTTCGGCAGCCAGGTGGTGCGGCTCGGGCGGGGGTCGAAGAGAGGAACAGTCGGCTCAGGCCTAGGCGATGGCGGAGTTCGGTATTGCTGTGGCGCTCACGGGTTCAAGTGGACAGCAAGGCAGCAGTGGAGGTGGATGAATCGCAAACGAAAGGAGACGTTGGGCTGTGATGAGGAGATGGTCGACTTCGGGTTACGTGCACGAGGGAATGATGTTTGAGCTTGGTGATGTCGATCTGGGAAGGAGGGAGTAGTCAGTGGTGAGGGTGGTGTTCGTTGGTGTTGGAGTCTCGGTCGAACTGGGCTGAGCAGGCATAGGAGGTGATAGTGGGTCCAGTGTGGCACAAGGTGATGGTAGGGATCGGAATTTGAGGCATTCGGCAAGGCTAGGGCTAATGGTGGAAAGGTCGGAGCGGGTGGCGTTTGGAGTTGCACAGGCGGAGATAGGATCTTGGTTGAGGCTGCAAATGTGGTGTTGTTTGGGGTTGTCGGGGGTGAGGAAATGAGTGCAGGAGAGAGGTGGGGCTGAGCGAATGCCAAGGCAGAGGATGGTCGGCCATTGAAGGAAAGTATGGTGAGTTGACTTCACAGGTTATATATGTTTTATATTTATATATATATATTTTTCTTTTATCAGATGAAAGAACAGAGCAAAAGAAGGGAAGCGAAGAGAATAAAAGTGAATAGACGTACCAGGGAGATATATAGAACAGTGGGAATTGCAAAGCCAGGTACGTTTGAATTCAAGGAAAAATAATAAAGGCTAAAGGCTATTGGGTTATACACGGTGTATAACCAATGTATAAGGAATTCAAAAGATTCAAAAATGCGGAACCGATATGGTCCAGCGTTTACAGATTTCGTCGTCCAACGGACGTCGAAACACACATACGAATATACCGTGGAGATCAGTACGACGGTACGCTCACAACGGTATAAAGATATCAGTGGTATGATTTGAATTATAAAATTCGAATTTTTCTACTACGGAAAATGTAAGAAAAACGCTGTAAAATAAGATCGACGGAGCCAAAGATGTCCGAATTTGGAAAAAACGACAACTGACATTTTGCTCAGAAGATGTTTTAGAATTTTTCTATGTAAAAATATTTAGGTTTCAGAAACATTTTATTTTCAACGCTTTTTAACTGATTAAATTGAAGTAAATTTACGCGCGAAATAAACTTTCATATTTTTAGACGAAAATTTACCAGTCGCTATGTTTAACTAGACGTATTCCAAATATTAAATTTTTATTTCAAAATTTTATCGTTTAAAATTTCGCAAAATTTCAACTAATTACGTTATTAAAACAGTTGAAATTTACGGGTCGTTACACTCTTCCCCACTCAAAACTTTTCGTCCCCGAAAAAGAACGAGGTAGGAGAATAGAAACAACCAGAAAGAAAAACAGATTTGAAATACAAAATAACAGTTAATTTAAACCATATAAATTCAAATTTTAATTAATTGATTTTCAATAATTGATTTAATCCATTTGATTTCACTAAAATCAATCTCAACTATTTCTAAATTCGTTATCTTATTATCCCATTTTCTTCAATTTACAATTTCTAAAACCATAAATTTTGAATAGTCTCTTATTATAATCATATTTTCTCCAACAATTTTAAATTCTTCTTTATTCCAAATTACTATTAAATTTATTCTACTTAATATATCTACTCACATATATTTAACCCATATAAATTAATTTAAAACATAAAAGTTTCGATTTAAATTAATTTACATCTATTAATTTCTTTTAAATTCAAGGTATTTTCATATGTTGATCAAATTTCTATTTATTAATTCTTTCAGAACAAATTTATTAATTCTTTCAAAACAAATTTATTTCATTATTAATTGAGTTTACTTAATATCCTATCCAACTCTATTAACATCTTTATAATCAAAATTTAGTGTATAACATTTATTATAAACACTCAAATTTTTATTTATAAATTCAATTTATCTTATATATTATTCAATTACATATTCAACTTCAGAATGATTTAGGCAAGTTGTATTAGAATGCAGTTGAACAATATTCAAATAAAATTTTCCCAATTCAATTATTCAAGTTTAAATATTTATTCCAAGTTTTGGTTTTATTTATAATTAAAATCATCCTTTAACAAAATTTAAGAATTAGATTTCCGATTAACTTTAAACAATTTAGAGTTATATATCATATATTTATATCAATCAAATTAAATTTCAAAATAAGGTACCTATATATATGTAAATCAAAATATACAGAAGAAATTCAAATCAAAATATTTTTTTTTCAAAACAAACCGTAGCAAAGCTACAGAATAGTATCTCCACTTCGAAACTCGAAAATGAACGTCGATGATGCGGCCGCCATCACCGAAATTATTTTCCAGCGACAAAGAGAAGAGCACTGATGTCAACATTTTAAAATTCTTTGGAAACGATTTCTATTCGAAAATACTTCCAATAATATATACTTTAAAATTTTAAAACCAAAGTTCGAAATCACCGAAAACTAAATTCTCAAATTTCTGAATTAAATTCATTTCAAATTCCAAATCAATTTATAAACCGTATTTATAAATTTATTTAGAACAATAAATGATAATCAAATATTATCATTTCAAACAACCAATTTAATTTACCTATTAAATTCCAAAAAAATTTTACTTATATTTTCACAATATAATCAAGCAAATTTATTTCAATTTCCAAATTTGAAAATAATATTGTGTCGGTTTGCTCTGTTCAAGTGTTTTGGAAATCCTATCGATAGCGTTGATCTGACGAATCGATCGGAAACCCAAATCAACATCAACAACTCAAACAACACAGTATATATTATAACATTTATATATTAGTTTAGAAATACATTTCTTTGTTCGACGATATAGGAATGAATTTTCAAAATAAGGATAGGGATTCAATTTTTTTTTGTTGACTCAAATCAAAGTGAATTTTGATTCGAAAATAAGTCTGAAAACAGTAGATAAGATAATTCGATTACCACAATTGGGAGATGAAAGAGTTTATTTAATTCACGGGCAACCTTAACCGGGTCGTCCGTAACTTCAAGAATAAGATCGATGCTGAATTCCGAGGTAAGTCAACACTCGATCTCAAGAGATGGAATTCAGGTATAGCAGGTAATAGATAGCATCGTAAACTGAGGATACAGAAATCTCCGGTAAATCGATGTCTATTATAAATGAATTTACTCCTTTACGAATCATTTAAGATTGGCGAGACCGCCGATCTATTATAGATAACATTCAGAATGGAGTTATGGGGTGCTCCATGATTGAAAGAAGATGAATAGTGAAGGACACGAATGAATTTCGGAACCGAGGGGAACGTTCCAAAATTCAAAGGAATTGAGTCAAAGGAAGAGATTGAAACTCGAATGAGAGTGATTCTGTAAATACATTTACCCTATATGTTAAGTTTTGCCTAGAGCTACCAAAGCTCCGATACCAACTGTAACGACCCGCTATTTTGGACCATTCGCATCCATTATAAGTGTATAGGTAGACACTCATGCCGGAATTGAATTGCTCAAAATACCGCGTTGTTAATTTAAATTTGGCAAAACTGAACATATACAGTAAATAAATAACCACAGATCACAGACACAGAGTAATAAGTGCAGCGGAAATAAAAGAGATAGTAGTTCATGAAGCTACTATATGAATATATAAAATACATCAGAGTTTACAACAGAAGAGTAATACGATACATCGGAGTTAAACCAGATACAACGGAAGAGTAACACGATACATCAGATACAAATCAGAATACATCACTGGAATCATCGAATACTGGAAGCAGAATAGATGGCTGGATCTTCGAGCAAAGCTCCAACTTCAAAGGTGAGTCTCGAATACTGGTACACTCAGTCTGACCCGAACGTAAAGCAAAAACACAAGACACTCGAGTCAGGATTAACATTCTTATATTAATAAATCCAACTCAAGTGAAATAGCAATTGAAATACAAGTAACTCAAAGGATGTTTGGAATAACCATCCTTTAAGGATCCGTTAAACTATCTACTAGGTAGTAATGTACGCTAAGTAGATAATGTCTATCAGTAATATGTAAAGATATCAAAATAGTGTTAAGTCATGGCCCATTCCACCCTTAACACATTTTTATTCCCAAAAGCATATACAAGACCGTGGTTTCCCCAAAACCGGAAGTCACCAGAGGGCAATCCATATACTAAAGGTACAAAACAAATTCGTAGTGGTCGCGAATAGGGAATACAAGTATGACAAGGCACATGAGGCAATACCCAAGGTAGTGATACTACCGTTTGCCTGATCCCGACTGGTGAGAACGCAACGCCGCAGCGCCCGCAACACCGTGAAACAACACTCCCAAAATCAAGGGTGCACCAATCGACAACAAGTATAAGTAGTTCGAAGAAGTGTGTCCACTTGAGGTAGCTAATCCTCCATTGGCCCGGCACGGCTCCTGTTTTAGTCATTTCCAATTTGACACAAGTGTCAAGGCTATCCATTATCGTTCTCTTTCTTCAGTCATCACGTACATCATTCTAACCACTTCATTCTGGATCATCACTCCGCGTATAGTTATTAAAGTGGTTTTCGGTTTAGATAGAGAGTATATCCATAACCGATTCCGGTCTCTTTAATAACTTCCGTAATTATTACACCGATTGGTCGTTTATTCATTTCAAAACCAAATCAAATTCAATTTCAAATAGAATTTGTAAATCAACATTTCATTTGTCTTTCAAAACCGATTTTCGTACTTTACGTTTCAAAACTTCCAAATTATCATTTCAAATCTTATAATAAAATTTTCAATTTCTTTTTAAAACCAATTCAAATATTGATTCAAGTTCGTATACAAGTTTCATTCCGAAATCATTTAAATAAATTTTATTTAACATTCAAATCAATTTAAACTCATTTATCGATTTCATTCAACATTCGTTAAGTTACTTTATCATTCAAAACAATTTCAATTAAATTTCAAATCCATTACATTATCTTTTTAAGTTTATCAATTTCATTCAATGTTCGTTAAGTAAATTTTCATTTAAACACTTTCTGTTTAATTTCCAATTCATTAAATCCATTATTTAAATTCAACTTCCTTATTTCAAAACTTACAATTTGAATTAAATTAAATTCATCAAAACAAATCCTTTAATTTTCAAGTCTTACATTAATTCCACAAATATCACATTTTCATTTCTTGTTAAAGAAATTCAATAATTTTCCAAAACTTACTTAATAAAGAAAACTCAATTTTAATTATTTACGAAGTAAATTCACTTATTCAAAAGTTCAATTTAATTTAATCATTAAATAATTCAATCTTATTTAATTATTAAATACTTCAAAACTTAATTACTAAATAATTTCAAAGTTTAATAATTTCAAACTTAATTTTTTAATCATTTCAAACTTAATTCAATCATTTCTCAAATTAAACAACATTCTTTCATCAATTACATTGTAAAATACTTTGTTTCAGATTATTAAATATTAACGTTTTCCTTTCATTAAAATTCAAATTTCAACTTCATTTCAAAACCATATTATTTATTCAAATAAAATCTCATTTTATTTTTAAAACAAATTATTTGACCAATCGGGTTTTATTTAATTCTCTATATCCAAGGTCAAAGTTCAATTTGGGTATTTATCATTTCAACCCGATTCCAATTCAATTCAAAATCAAACATACAAAGGGAACTTGCAGTGTGATAACTGGGATGGTGTCAAAGTAAATAAACAAGCAATAGCAACAGTCAATAACAACAATCCAATAATCAATTCAAATAATCCCGAAATAACCATATTAATTCACATTGTTATTTGTGCGAATTAATATAATTATTTCTAGAATCTACACTATCATTTCATGTAGATTAAAGATTATTCCACTAATTATTTATACGGTTTTCACTTGTCATTCGATTTCATTTTTAACACTACAACAAATAATCAAATATACGTTCAATGGTTCAAAGTGTAATTATCACTATTCTACATGTCAATTAATTTAACAATTAAAAGGGGTCATATTCAACTAATCAAATTTAACATATAAATCAGTTTTAAAATCGTTAACTATCCTATATCCATTTCAATTTGGCATACTATTTATCATTTAACACTAACAATTTAACGTCCAATATAAACATCAACAATCAATCAATTATCAGCCAAACTGTATTATCATCGCATAAATAATTAACAGATAATGGTGTCAGATGTCACAGGTAAACTGATACAGGCAATAGCATATATAATAGTGTAATTAACTAACAGCAGCATATTTCAATTGTCGTTTCAATTGAAATCAAATTTAATAAATAAAAGAATGTAAATCGTGAGTGATTACTCACCTTTCGAGGCTAGAGAACGCAGAAGATGATACGGATATGCACATTGATACGGACACTGGAATTTGAATGATGAATCGAAGCAAAGCAACATCGGCCCGAATTCAACGATTAAAGCCGATTAAAGGATTAGATGGAACAAATCAGAATGTGGTCGGTGGAGGTAATTTGTATAAGTGAATTCACTGAAAATCCATATCCATTTAAAGCACACATATATAAATCAAAATAAATATTTTATTTCATTGCCTCATATATTCGACCAACACCAAAAGTTTTAAACTGATAAAATATCAACACTATACGTTATATTTAAAACATCATTTATTATGAAATCAACATAAATCCAAAATAGTATAAAAACAAATATGCAACATGAAATATAACGAACAGTACATATACTAACCTACACAACTATATATATTATAGAACTAATATAACTTGTATTCCCTATAAACACGGATGCAATATAGGTGAACTGTGTATAACCTATGTAAATATATAATATATAAAACCCACGGACCCACTGAAACAAGGGTTCAATAGAACTATATATATAACTTGAGTATCATGGACTCTTACACACGTGCAGCACTTTTGGAGTTACAATTATGTATGTACAAGCTTGAAACTAAGCAAACAGGAAAATATGGATGTAACTGGTAAACATATACTCACTTTATTAAAATATAGTTATATCAATAGAGTACCTATATATAGTACTGCATATAACAGATGTTCGAAAACCTATGTAAAGTTATATATATATATATATAAAGCGGCTTACATATACAAATTAATATATATAATTGTAATGTAAATATTTATATTATAACTAACGAAAAATATACATATATTTCTTATATATAACCATACTTTAACAATATATAACTTAAAATATGGTAAACAATTATGCAGACCTAAACTTTATGTCAACAATTATATGTACAAAACATTGTACTCATTATACATATACAAAACATTCACAAAACCATGTAAACAAATCTGTTATTATTTATATTACCTAACCGATACATATAAAATCTTATATATATAAACAACCGGTCATTTTAAAACCTATACCAAATTTTTACAACATTTATAAATTTATATAACTTTTATAACATTTAACAGCAGAAAGCTAAACTAACATACACTAAATTTATAAAATCAAACGTATCATAAGATATTTTCAAATCTTATATGCATAGTTTTTTTCAACCTCATATATAACTTGATAAAAGCTAACATAAACAACTTACGCTATATAGAAATAATACTGCAACATATATATATATATAAACAGTCAACACATCATCATATAACTACCGAGTCTTAAAATTAATATATATATATATATATAATACTTACATATATATATGCAAACCATTCAAGGACAAGGGAAAGAGAAGGTTCGGCAAAGGGAGATGGTCTCGGCAAGTCACGGAAGCTTCGGCAGCCAGGTGGTGCGGCTCGGGCAGGGGTCGAAGAGAGGAACAGTCGGCTCAGGCCTAGGCGATGGCGGAGTTCGGTATTGCTGTGGCGCTCACGGGTTCAAGTGGACAGCAAGGCAGCAGTGGAGGTGGATGAATTGCAAACGAAAGGAGACGTTGGACTGTGATGAGGAGATGGTCGACTTCGGGTTACATGCACGAGGGAATGATGTTTGAGCTTGGTGATGTCGATCCGGGAAGGAGGGAGTAGTCAGTGGTGAGGGTGGTGTTCGTTGGTGTTGGAGTCTCGGTCGAACTGGGCTGAGCAGGCGTAGGAGGTGATAGTGGGTCCGGTGTGGCACAAGGTGATGGTAGGGATCAGAATTTGAGGCATTCGGCAAGGCTAGGGCTAATGGTGGAAAGGTCGGAGCGGGTGGCGTCTGGAGTTGCACAGGCGGAGATAGGATCTTGGTTGAGGCTGCAAATGTGGTGTTGTCGGGGGTGAGGAAATGAGTGCAGGAGAGAGGTGGGGCTGAGCGAATGCTGTTGGGTACGTTTCGACCCTATCACCGAACCACACCTCTCCCTTCCTCAGCCGCCGAACCAAGCCTTGCCGAGCCACAACTCCCATCCATTCATCACCAAACGAAGCACCGAACCAGGTCTCACCGAACCAAGTCCCATTCGTTCACCACCGAACGAAGCACTACCGAATCAACCACACAATCCCACCACCGGTCCAAACTCCACACCGAACCAAACCTCACCAATGCTGCCAAACCAAGTAACATCTCCAACAACTACCGAACCGGCCTACACCGGACCAACTTCCCACCAGTCCAAACCCTCCACCGAATGAAACAGCATCAAACCTTTGCACTCCTTCCACCGAATCAAGGGATGCCGAACCAAGATGCGCCAGGCCAGATTGCCTCAGCCCAGGCCCGTCAGCAGCTATATACATCCAAGACCCCTGCCCCCAGCCTCACTCTATAAATAGAGGGGCAGGGGTACAACAATGGCAGACAAGTTTGAGAGCTCAAGCACGGAAGGAACTTTCAAACAACTTTCTTTTACTTGTATCAAAGTTTTGTACTTGTAATCAGAATAAGAGAAGAGAAATAACATATAAAGTGGACGTAGGCACATTCTGGCTGAACCACTATAAATCTGCGTGTCTTTTTACAGTTTAGCCCCTGTTTTTCATATATTTGCATAAATCGCTCAAATCACTAAGAATAACCTAAGATCTACTAAATCATACAACTTCGAGGTGTTTGTCCATTTTTTGTGCAAATATTTTTGGTGCTTTCACTGAGAACTAGAAGCTCGAAGCTTCAGCTTCATTCGCTTAACAAGTTTTCCTAACAGCATCGTCCGCCACTTGGAAAACATGCCTCCCAAACAGAGAAAAGATGTTAACAAAGGAAAAAACATCGCATCCAGCAGTCTTCCAGATCCAGCTGTCACGAATCAAGTAAATCGTCCTCCTCCAGCAACAGTAACAAATGAAGAACAGGCTAACCCAACTACTCCTGCCACAGAACAGCCTGCAGCAATTACTAGAGCAGATCTGGACAGAGTTGTGGTTGAAGTAACTAACCGCTCCACGTCCCAGCAGGAAGCCTTGGTGGACCATCTCATGTCACGCTTAAGGGACGCTGAAGAATCCAACCGCAACACTGAATCATGGGGCGAGTCCCAGTCTGGAGGATCTCAGAGACAACAAAGATCTTCCTTCTTCGAAGGAGCTAACGGCAGAAGTAGCCATGGTAGGAGCCGAGACCGAGCACAGCCCGAAGTTAGGCCTGAGGAAACGTTTGGTACCGAACCCAACGGGGAAGGTACCGGGCGAAGGTCAACTGTAGCTGAGCCTGTCATGCTGCCTAACCACAGAAACGCCAGTGAACGGGGCCGAGCTAGAGTCCAGCCCGAAGTTGGACCCGAGGAAGTGCTTAGATCAGAACCCAACAGGGGGAGATCAAGGCAAGGGCCAACTGTAGCTGACCCAAGCATGCTCCCAGAAGATCAAAGGCAGCCACTGGAAAATATGAGGAATGATAGACGATACCATCCCTACAGGTCATCTGGACGGAATCAATCCCACAGAACAGAACCACACTCATTTCTATCTGCTCCAAGTTCTGATGAAAGGATGGCACGCTTGTTCAGAGAGTGTGTCCAACGGGAGCAAAAAGATCGAGGGATAGGCGCTAGGGTAACCAGCCCTTTCGCCCGCAATATCGAAATTGCTATCACCCCCCGAGAATGGAAGATGCCAACAATGGAACCCTACAAAGGAACCTCCGATCTCGTTGTACACTTACAGAGGTACACGCAGCATATGCTCATGAGTGGAGCAACAGAGGGAGTACTGTGCAAATGCTTTCCGCTCTTCTTAGCAGATCTTGCTACCTCCTGGTTCTGTCATCTACCCCAAGGATCCATCAGCTCGTGGGAAATGTTGAAAGAAAAATTTATCAGTCAGTTTCGCATTCATGTGGAGCAACCTAAGGACGCTTATTCCTTATCCAGCGTCAAACAGAAACCTGGAGAAAAGCTGCAGCAATATCTAACCAGATTCAACGCCGCAGCAGCCACAGTTCAAGATGCCGATGAGAAGCTTATCCTAATGGCCCTCTGCAGTGGGGTGCATCCAGACACTAAATTTGCTAGAAGATTGACAAAAGAAAAACCAGCTACTTTACCCGATTTCTTCCATGAAGCCGGGAAATACATGAGGCTTGAGGATGCTGCCATTGAGGGGCAGTCAGGACAGCAAAGTAAGACGACCCATGGCAACGCCCCTGCTGTGGCGAGGGACGTTCGAAGAAATGATTCCAGAGACAATGCTGGGGGCAAGAAGGTAGAAAAGCGCCTATATCGGCCAGGACCAAGATTCGACACTTACACCCCTTTGAACAAGACCGTCGAAAATATCTTCCTTGCCACCCAAGGCGAAGTTAGATACAAACGCCCACCATACAAGAAGGAATCAGATAACGCACAGAAGTCTGGAAAATTCTGCCGCTTCCACGAATCTCACGGACATGATACCAATGAATGCCATCATCTCCGAGATCTGACTGAGGAACACATCAGAAGGAAGAAACTGGAACGTTATGTAAAAAGTCAAGACAGGACTCCAGCCCCTACCAATGAAAACCCGAGGCTACCCTCACCAGGGACCGACAGAGGAAACCGCAACGCTAGCAGCTCTAGTCAAGAGAAGATAGTGGTCCATACCATCTCAGGAGGTCCGCACATCGCGGACAGAAGTTGGAGAGAGATGGAAAGATATGGGAAGTCGCTTAGAGACAATAAAGACTGTGTCAATACGGTTATAGAAGAGCATCACCCAAAGCGGAAAGAAAGCAATGACATCATATTCAGTAAACGCGACCTAGAAGGAAGACAGTACCCTCACATGGATCCCATGGTTATCTCTGCCCGACTCGGTCCCGCCGAAGTTTACCGAATCCTGGTAGACACTGGAAGCTCTGTAAATATCCTGTTCAAACACACATTCGACAAAATGAAGCTATCAATGAAGGATGTATCTACCTGCGATAAACCACTACACGGTTTCACTGGAGATGCGAAGATGCCCCTCGGGCAGCTGAACCTCTTCGTTGAGATTGGAAGCCATCCCCGCTCCGTTGTAAGGAAACAAACGTTTGTGTTGATAGAAAACCATTCGGCCTACAATGCCTTCTTAGGAAGACCAGCCTTATCTGACTTCCAGATTGTCCTAGCCCCATGGTGCCTGAAAATGAAATTTCCAACAGACAATGGGGTAGGGGAAGTGGAAGGAGACCAGGATATTGCACGAGACTGCTATGTAACCGAACTTCGCAACAACCACAGGAAAGATAAAGGGAAAGGTGTAGAGATTGCCCTCTGCACAAAAAGCCTTGAAGCATAGCAACTAAAGAAAGCCCCTCCTCTTCGATACACCAGCGACCCTTTCAATGAATTAGACCCTAGGGACAAAGAGGAGGAGGCCACCGCTGAGCCTGCAGAAGCTATGGAGTTTATATCTGTGGACAAGCACGACTCAAGTAGGCTACTGAAAATTGGGTCCCAGCTGAAAGCTGGATTGAAGGAACAACTCATTGATTTTCTCCGCCACAACTTGGATGTATTCGCTTGGTCACACGCTGACATGACCGGAATCTCCCCCGACATAGCATGCCACGTATTAAACATTGATCCTACCAAGGCGCCTGTAAAACAAAAAAAGAGAAGTATGGGGGCAGAGCGATCAGCAGCCCTCGATGAAGAAGTAAAGAATCTACTCGCCAATGACTTCATACGAGAAGCTGTTTACCCAGAATGGATCGCCAACCCGGTACTAGTAAAGAAGGCTAATGGGAAGTGGCGGACCTGCATTGACTTCTCCAACCTAAACGACGCCTGCCCAAAGGATTGCTTCCCGCTTCCCAGAATCGACCAACTTGTAGACAACACAGCCGGGCACGAACTCCTATCTTTTATGGATGCATACTCAGGATATAACCAAATTCCTATGCATGCTCCCGACCAAGACCACACTAGTTTCATCACCGACCGGGGTTTATACTGCTACAAAGTGATGCCCTTCGGACTTAAAAATGCAGGAGCCACCTACCAGCGCCTCGTCAACAAGATGTTTGCAGGGCTAATAGGACAAACCATGGAAGTATATGTAGACGACATGCTGGTGAAATCACGGAAAGCCAAAGATCACGTAAGCCACCTAGGCGAAATGTTCCAGGTACTTCGACAGTATGGAATGAAGTTGAATCCACTAAAGTGCTCCTTCGGAGTGTCATCGGGAAAATTCTTAGGGTTCATCGTCCATGCCCGAGGGATTGAAGCAAACCCTGAACAAGTCCGAGCATTAAGGGACATCAAGATACCTTCCACCCGAAAGGAGATGCAAAGCCTAAATGGAAAAGTGGCCGCCCTAAGCCGATTCATCTCCAAAGCAACGGACAAATGCGTCCCCTTTTTCGAAGCTCTAAAGAAAGATAAAGGAAAGTTCGAATGGACGGACGAATGCTTAACCGCTTTCCTTAACCTAATCGAACACCTCCAGAAACCACCAATCGAAGTCGGATATTGGCGCTCCCAATCTCTTCTCCGGCCTTAACCAGCCGGGCATGATGCCCCATCAGCTTTTTAGTCTCCTCCGCCACCCGATCAATATTAGCCTTGGCCTCATCTCCCATGGTAACTATCCGAGTGGTAAGTAGATCAAGATCTAAGGACTTAGCTTCATCAAGCACCCGTACCATGGGATTGCGGGGAAGAAGGTGCTCACCAGTAACCTCATCAAAGGTAATGTCGTGGGAACTTGGATCCAGATCAGGATGACCCGCAAATGGATTACGAGCCAAGTCAGGACGGTTGATATGAGTGACGGAAGGGTTTCTGGACGGGTGCGGAGAGGGTGCAAACTCGCTACCCTCTTCAGTAATATCATGAAGAGGCTGAGCCGGAAGCTGAGGACCGGGCGAAGTTTCGGATAAAGGATGACTCCTCTTCCTCTGCTGAATACCCTCTTCGATGACCCCAAGAAGAGGACGGTAGCCGACTACATCCCCGAAGCGTTGGGTCGAGGGCTTCGGCTTAGCAGAAGTTTTGGAAAGCTTATATTGCTCAAGCCTATGTCGGAGGTCTGAGGCTTTGGACGTCTTGCCTGCTCCTGATATAAAGAACAAGTGTCACAAACTTACATCACTATATGATTCGAGAAACGCGGTAAATTACAAGTTAAAAAAAAAGGGGAAAAGAAACACAGCTGTGGTTGTACAAACCCTGGGGAGGAGTGGGATACTGCAATAAGTCCTGGATTTCGTTCCAGGACAGGAGCGGGTCATAAAATATTCCTAAGTCCCTATCATTAATGAAGCATGCAGGAGTCAAGAGTTCACCTTGAGTCATCGGAGCCACCTTGGCTGGAATGGTCGGAGAAGACTCACTTGCACCAGTCCCGGCTTTGTCCGCCTTCCCGGTCTTCTCTACCAAAGCCAGATCTTCATCCAACCCCTCAAAAGCCTGGTGGAACGCATCATCCGTCCACTCCTGAATCTCGCCCGCTTGCCCAGGAAGTAGGGCCCCGATGCCATTGCCACCTTTGTCACCATCCCGACCATCTCCGCCCTCGCCTCTTTCCTCCTCTATGTCTTCCTCCTCCCGGGTAAGTGGACAATTGCTGGGGGAGGGACCGTCCGACTTCTTGAGTTTCTTACCTCCGACAGCTGGAGGTTTTGTGAAAGGTTTCCTCTTACCACTCTCCACCGAAACACCTTCTTTGGTCTGAGCAGCCGCCCTCTCCTCCGCCGTCTCCCCCAGCTTAACTACTGACTGCTGCGGGAGGATTAAGTTATATTCCAGAAGAATCGCATTTCTGATCAAGAAGGCAGATGATCTATATTTCCCAAGAATAGCTTCTACCTCAGCCGCCGTCTGAACCAGGCGGTCAGTCTCCACAACCGGAAAGCCACCTGTCGCTAGCAAAAATGAGAAAGTATGAGAAGAAGCATCGCAATCAGAATATAAATTATAAGTAAAAGCATCAACTTACATCCAGAAGTAAAACGCCGGATTGAAACGGAGTCGTCCCTAACAAAGAACCACTCTTTCTTGAACATGCTGAATTTAGAGTACAGATCCAAGACCGGTTTGAAGGTCACGGCTGACTCCAAGCTAATGTATGGGGACCCCTTCTTATAGCCCCTCAAATTATACAAGTACCGGATCTCCCGGTTGGAAGGAGCACGACCATACTTCCTTTGGAAAATGACGAAGAGGCTCACCAGGATAGCATAGGAGTTGGGCTGAAGCTGGAATGGGGCCACCTTTAGATACGTGAGGAAGCTGACTACCCAAGCATTGAGAGGCGGGATAGCACCACACATACAATGGTACCTACTATAAGCAAAGTACCCTTCGGGAGGATTGTATGGCATGACTCCTGGGCCCGGCAACAGCATGAGGGCTCTATCGATCCCAAAGGAACGAGATATAACATCGAGCTGCTCCTCTTTGAGAGAGCTAGGAAAGCAGTCAGGCGGGGAATCCAGCAGCTCCTGGGGACCATGTCCATCCACTAATGACCTTGGGGCGGGCCCATGACGCTCCGATCCTGATTGAGCTGGGGGCACGGCCGAGGACTCTCCTTCGCCCCCGGACTTCCTTTTACCTGATCGGGTTTCCACTCTTTGAGACATTATCTGCAAACACAGGGAAAGTATATCATTAGAGCATACAAACAATGTAGTCTGGAATTTCACTTAAAGTCCAAAGCATACAAATCAATAGTTCATTCGGTAGTACAACTCAATAGGTCATTCGGTGGCACAGCTCAATAGGTCATTCGGTGGCACAACTCGATGGTTCATTCGGTAGTACAACTCAATAGTTCATTCGGTAGAAATAATCGTACCTGGTTCGGCTAAATTACTTGGTCCGGCTAGAATGCTTGATTTATTTGATAACTTGATTCGGCTAATAACTTGGTCCGGCTAACACTATAATTCGACAGATAGGAAAAGCGATGGCCTAAGCCCCCTATTTATAAGGGAAGAATGAATGACCGGACCATCCGGTTCGGCTCAGGTACCGAATACAGTCACTCGAGACAAAACAAAGCACAACGTATGCCGTCATACGCCCCGCTTTGGGGGGCAAATGTTGGGTACGTTTCGACCCTATCACCGAACCACACCTCTCCCTTCCTCAGCCGCCGAACCAAGCCTTGCCGAGCCACAACTCCCATCCATTCATCACCAAACGAAGCACCGAACCAGGTCTCACCGAACCAAGTCCCATTCGTTCACCACCGAACGAAGCACTACCGAATCAACCACACAATCCCACCACCGGTCCAAACTCCACACCGAACCAAACCTCACCAATGCTGCCGAACCAAGTAACATCTCCAACAACTACCGAACCGGCCTACACCGGACCAACTTCCCACCGGTCCAAACCCTCCACCGAATGAAACGGCATCAAACCTTTGCACTCCTTCCACCGAATCAAGGGATGCCGAACCAAGATGCGCCAGGCCAGATTGCCTCAGCCCAGGCCCGCCAGCAGCTATATACATCCAAGACCCCTGCCCCCAGCCTCACTCTATAAATAGAGGGGCAGGGGTACAACAATGGTAGACAAGTTTGAGAGCTCAAGCACGGAAGGAACTTTCAAACAACTTTCTTTTACTTGTATCAAAGTTTTGTACTTGTAATCAGAATAAGAGAAGAGAAATAACATATAAAGTGGACGTAGGCACATTCTGGCTAAACCACTATAAATCTGCGTGTCTTTTTACAGTTTAGCCCCTGTTTTTCATATATTTGCATAAATCGCTCAAATCACTAAGAATAACCTAAGATCTACTAAATCATACAACTTCGAGGTGTTTGTCCATTTTTTGTGCAAACAAATGCCAAGGCAGAGGATGGTCGGCCATTGAAGGAAAGTATGGTGAGTTGACTTCACAGGTTATATATGTTTTATATTTATATATATATTTTTCTTTTATCAGATGAAAGAACAGAGCAAAAGAAGGGAAGCGAAGAGAATAAAAGTGAATAGACGTACCAGAGAGATATATAGAATAGTGGGAATTGTAAAGCCAGGTACGTTTGAATTCAAGGAAAAATAATAAAGGCTAAAGGCTATTGGGTTTTACACGGTGTATAACCAATGTATAAGGAATTCAAAAGATTCAAAAATGCGGAACCGATATGGTCCAGCGTTTACAGATTTCGTCGTCCAACGGACGTCGAAACACACATACGAATATACCGCGGAGATCAGTACGACGGTACGGTCACAACGGTATAAAGATATCAGTGATATGATTTGAATTATAAAATTCGAATTTTTCTACTACGGAAAATGTAAGAAAAACGCTGAAAAATAAGATCGACGGAGCCAAAGATGTCCGAATTTGGAAAAAACGACAACTGACATTTTGCTCAGAAGATGGTTTAGAATTTTTCTATGTAAAAATATTTAGGTTTCGGAAACATTTTATTTTCAACGCTTTTTAACTGATTAAATTGAAGTAAATTTACGCGCGAAATAAACTTTCATATTTTCGGACGAAAATTTACCAGTCGCTATGTTTAACTAGACGTATTCCAAATATTAAATTTTTATTTCAAAATTTTATCGTTTAAAATTTCGCAAAATTTCAACTAATTACGTTATTAAAACAGTTGAAATTTACGGGTCGTTACAGATCGCTAGCGATCCATCACCCATGGGTCGCTAGCGATCCATATGGATGCTCCATGGATCGTTCAAACTCTTATATCATGAACCAATATCTTTTCTAGAGATGTTTGCCAAGTTTCATTGTATTACAAGTAACCTAGTGCAAGAAGTGAACATTCATCTGATTCAAGCTATAGAACAATCTAACCCGCGTGTGAACCATCACCAAAACAGGGCAACAAGCTGCAAAATTACACGGAGAGGACCTACATAAGGCAAGGAGTGCAACCCAAAGAAAGAAGTCCAAAATTTCCCTAAGTACATGGATCACTAGCGATCCATTCTCTATGGATCGCTAGCGATCCATCAGATAATGTTGGGTCGTCATGAAATTTTCAAAGCACCTTCTTATCATCGAGTGTAGGCTTCTGGCAAAGCAGGCTAGCCTAATATCTCTCCAACCTCTATAAATACAATCCCACCTACAACATAAAGGGGATCTTCTAGACTGGTTGCTGGAACTCGACAAAGATTATTCTTCACTCTTCTCCTCCCACACTATAGTCATCTAGGGGTTCACTGTGATTCTCCAGTGAACTCTTGTACTTGTGACTTGATCTAACTTAGAAGATTCAATCATATTGTAATCCGAGTAAACTTGTAACAACAATCAATTAATAGAAAGTTATAAAGTGGACGTAGGCTTCATTAACAACCGAAGCACTATAAAAATATTCTTGTCTTTTTATTATTTTTGCCCCTTTTACATTTATTTTCTATATTATTGCTCTGTAAGAACAAGGCTGGTGCTTTCTCACTCAATCTTGGATGTTGATCTATTTTTTGGGTTAATATTTGGTGCTTTCACTGAGAACCCAACTTAGGCTTAGATCTATCTATCTACTTTGAATTAGATAGGTTCAGAAGTTAGATCCTCAATCTCTGCTTAGAAGATTTGCTGTTGAGAATCAAAGTCACCAGGAAGAAAGAGAACAACCTCCAGAAGATCCATAGGAGCTACTATTGCTGGAGAAGAAACAAACCCTCAGCAAATTGAAGTCCACAACCCCAACAACCTGCAACTTGGAACTGACAATGGCGATCAAGTGCCAGGATCCTCCACTCAGAATGAAGTTGTGACTAAGGGAGAATTGAACCAGATGGTTGATGAAATTAACCAGAAAATGGCAAACAGTCAAAAGGCACTTATGGAAAAGATAGATGCTCTCTTAGCGCTCTAATCATTAACTACTCCCAGAATGACACTCGAAGCCGTAGCTGCTACGGAGCAAGAGCTTTCTTCTGCTTCTGGCTCAAGTAGAAGAAATAGAAAACATAAGCAAAAGGTAGTAATGGGTGGAGCTCAAGGCATCATGATAGTGGAAAATGCTAATACTCCGCCTACTGTAAAAGCGCCTACTACAAACCTGAACTTAGGAGTGAAAACTCCAAGGGAGTGCATAGTAGTAGCTGATACTGACTCTGACGAAGGCGAGCAATTTAAGGAAGGTGAATTGAACTCAAATGATTAAACTCCACCCGCAAGACCAACTGCCTGCCAACGGACCTTTGTAGGAGTGGCTCACCCAAAGACTGGAGAGCCTAGGCTTCAACTAGCCAATCAAGATCGTTTGCAAAGATAAACACTTGGCGTAGCTATTGACAGTCGACCTACAAGTGAACAGATAAGTGAGGCGTACATTGCGGACATGGTCAGACGCTTGGTGGAAGAAAGCAAGGGTAGAAAGGACAATGACTGGAGTTTCGCTCCTAGCCGAACTCCCTTCATCGATAGTATCCTAAGGGCAAGGTACCCTAAGAAATTCACCATCCCACCAGATATGCCCTCCTACAATGGAACTACTGACCCTCAATAGCACTTGTACAAGTAAATTTGGAATATGGATGATGCAAGGGCAACAGATACGGTTCATTGTAGATGTTTCCCTATCTATCTGGAAGGAGTTACCTCCATGTGGTTTACCAGATTCCCTCCGCGATCTATTTCAACCTTTGACGAGCTAGCCAGGAAGTTCTTGGATCAATTTAGACTGCACATGGCTCATCCAAAGGACGTAATGTCTCTATCTGGTTACTTCCAAGGAGCAAATGAATCACTAAAATCGTTTATGAACCACTTTAACACAGCCGTCATCGAAGTGAGCAATCCAAATAAGGATGGGGACCACAAAAGGAAGAACCAACATCAGAAGAGCGGCATGGGCAACAGAGAAGGAAAGAAACTCAGAGGTCTGGAATGCAGAGAATACACTTCGTTGAATGAAAGCTTGGAGAATATTTACCTAGAAACTCAGGGAACAAAAGAGTACCCGAAGTCGCCTTGGTATAGAAGTATACTCGAAAATCGCAGCGCTGAGCCGATTCATTTCCCAAGCGACTGGCCAGTGCATACCGTTCTTTAATGCATTGAAGAAGCGAAAGAAGAACTTCGAATGGAGCGAAGCCTGCCAGATGACCTTTGAAGAATTACTCCATCATATGAAAACCCCACCAGTCTAATCCAAGCCAATAAATGGGGAAGATTTGTTCGTTTACATCGCTGTGTTATCCCAGGCTGTAACGATCCAGAATTCAACCACCTTGATTTGGGAATATTTAATTAATTTTAAATATTCAAATAATAGATTTTATAATTAAAATAAAACTCTTTTAAATAGTAAATAATGATGGTGAAATAGTATTCCAAATTTGTTCACAAAAATATATAGTTCGAAGAAAAATCGGAAATGTGATTGGAATTCGTTTTCTGAATTTTTGATTTTTCATCGGGTAAAAGTTGTTGGAATGTCGTGAACTCTTTTGTATAAATATACACATACAAATATAAACAAGTTAGAGCTATATAATGTGTGTGTATACATATGTATGCACTTAAGTATATAGATATGGTTTATTATGTAAGTATAAAATATAATTTAATGAAAAAGTGAATGACATGTCATCAAAAACATGTTTAAACATGTTGGAGCTTGGAAAAGGAGAAGGGGACATGAGTGTAGGCTAAGATACGTGAAGGTGAGGTGGCATGGTGAGGTAGCAAACGGAGGTGGAGGGTAAAGGACCAAGGGTGTTTAGATAATTTACTTTTTTCTTGCTTATAAATACCCCTTTCATTTCTTTAATTTTACCTTCTCTTCCTTTTGTCATATATTTCTAAATTCTTAACCAAATGGAGGTTTTTTTTTAAACCGTGTAAAATTTCAGTGGCTACAACGTTTATTTGTATCACCTCTTCAGATTTTGAGCGTAGCTATGTCCAAATCTTATTTCTTTAAGACCCATTTTCGAACCCATATTTTCAAGTCCGAAAATACATCTTCTTCTTTTGACCATATCTTCCTCAAAACAAACCAAAATTGAGTAATTCCTTTTTTGAAATTGTAGAGAAGAAAATTTCCAATAACTTTCTCTTTGATTTTTTTTTTAAATTTCATGAATAACTTATCCAAAACTCAGTTGGAATATGACCCATTTTCGCGTTGATTTGTGAGAGTCCGATGATAATCCAAAGTCCCTCCACCTTACCAAAAACAAGCTTCACTTCCTTTTTCTTTCAAGGCCGAGCCACCTTGGTCTTTAATTCCATAAATACTCCATCTTTTTGCTTAAGAGTTGAAGTGCTAGGTCATACCCTAAGTTACTAAGAGTTTGGAAGCTTTATGGTGAGAAAAGTTCTACCTTTTTAACTTAAGTTACTAACTTTAAAATATGAAGTATATTACTTGAAATATATAATGCTTGGATGTATGATGATATTGTGTTTTGGTGGTGCATATATATGCTTGGATATGTGATGGTTTGGATGTGTATTAGTGTGATCATGTGATGTTGGTCAACATTTGGAAAATGGAAAGTTAGTTAATGAAATTAAAGTTAGTATCTTGCTTATGAGTATAAATATGATGTGATGTTGTGTTGAAATGTTGAGTATGGTATCTGGTATATGTAGTTCACAATAATAAAGCTAGCGCTTACTAATTTTAAAAAGAGACATTAAAATACTTTTTAATAAAGGTCTGGAATTTGATTTTAAACTTAAAATATTTCAAGTTCGAAACCTTGTTTTGGTTTTGTTATCCCGCCTTTTGGCAAGGCCGTGATACCAGGAACTTAACTGGAAACCGAAGACAGTCCATCCCAAAGATCGGTTATACGCAGGCTCGCTATGGATATCGATAAATTTTGTCCGAGTCCGGATCGAGCTACAATTGACAAGACATGACAAGCAAAGCTAAGAAAGCCAACGTTCCAAATTTCAAGTCAATCCGAGTTCGTATGCTCAAGATATGATCGATGCAAGCCAAAGAAATCATCTCAATCGCATCCATCATTTTGTATCGGTTAGGCTGTCTCCATCAATTCGCGTACATCTATTCGTATCCATCAAAATGCATTACTTCTTATCCATCAAAGGAATATGCTTTATTCGTATCAATCTATTCGACTCCATCAGCAAACAACTCCACTTCATATCGATCAGCAGTTGTCTTGTTCATATCCATCGAGGATGGCCTTCTTCATATCCATCAGAAGGCAGGCCCACTTCGAATCGATCGGCTATTGCCCATTTTGTATCCATCGACTGCAATACAAGTGTCTAGTTCATGTCGATCAAACATTATACATACTTCGTATCGATCAACCACAGATCGATACGAAGTAGACACTTCCCATCGATACGAACAAACCCAAACACTCGATTGGTACGAATATAACAGAACAATCGATCGATACTAATAGAGCAAGGCGACCGATATGAACAGAATGAAACCATTCAGATCGATACGAACAAGGCTTAGATTATGGATACGAATAAAGAAGCAGTCAACACGGCACGAAAAGTGGATCGATCCGAGGAGTTAGCGCCACGTCAACTTGCAAGCACGTGCCCACAGAGCGATACGAATTAATCGATACGAAGGGTATCGATACGAATGACGCAGCCTAGAGAAAACACAAGTTTGCATCGATCATAACTCGCAATCTACAAGTCCAAATGCTATGAAATTTTCACAGAAGCTTGCATACATCCTCAACAATACTCATAATCGATCCTGACCCAATTAGATGAATTTTCGATCGATACGAATTTCGTTCGTATCGATCCCAGATCACGTGCAAATCACGTAGGATCGATCGCATGGGCCCAGTCACGTGCCAGAAGAGGTCTCTCGAGATCTGAGCGAGATATTTGCAGCCTACGCCTATAAATAGCATCCCAGAGCCTATAGAAAAGGGATCTTTTGGCTCTTTGACGTCCAGACTCTGCCGAATTCACCATTGTATTCGAATTTCGCTATTGTACTCGATGTTTACTGTTGTAATTCGTTGTAACCAGCAGAGAAAGGTTAATAAAAGTCAATCATTTCATAGTGGACGTAGGCAACACGCCGAACCACTCTAAATCCCTGTGTTTCTGCGTACTTTCTTATTTGTTTTTGAAGTGTTTGTTAGATAATCCTCCTTTTCCATTTAACTTCTTCATTTTATCTCTATAAACCCTTCCGAAGGGTGTTATGCCCGATTTTGGTACAAACACTTTCGTGCTTTCACTGAGAAAACACAGTTTTTCTTTTGCTCGTTGGATCTACTATCGATATTGGATTGCACAAATCTAAGAAGAAGATCCAGATCTCAAAGATTAAAGTTCTTTCATCCTATTCAGATTTGCATCAAGTCTAGGAAAGAGCTTTGTTATCCATCATGGTTAACACAAGGACTACTTCTACAGCTGCAGATCCAAAAGGACGAAACAGACAGAATCCCGTACAGCCACTTCCAGCCGAACAGAATGCTATCGGACCATCAGATCCGCAAGGCCCTTTCACTTGGGAAGAATTTCAGATGTTAATGCAAGAATTGACCCAAAGCCGCCTACAACTTACTCAACAACTCCACGCTAATGCGGAACTGACCAACCAGCTACATCGCCAACGGCGAAGGAGATCCAGGAGGGATCAGGCTTCCTATTCCTCCACTGTGAGTTCGGCTTCTTCAGATTATAATCATAGATCTACATGCCCACGACTAGACGGAAGCTACACACAGGCCACTGGGCATCAACATACATTAAATGTTGGGCAACCAAGAGTTGGCCCGTCAGCCAGCCATCAGATTGGACCCTCCTCCCGAGGAGGCGCTACCCCACACCATATTACTAATAACCGAACTACGACAGCTACTGATTTGGGCGCTGAGACTCGAAATCGGACAGATCCGAACCATCACCAGCATGAATACCATCCTGAGCCTTACGTCCCCGAAGACATAGAACCAAGGAGGCGAGACATGGACCGTTGACAGTGACCGGCCCCTCCTTGCATTGTGGAACCCGACCACACCTTGGCCCAACATGCTCAAAATGTCCAAATGCCCGACCTGCCAACAATGATCCGTCAAATGATCCGTGAAAGTCAGGGTCTTAGCAATGATGACTGGGGGATCTCCCGGAGTCATACCCCTTTTACTGATGAGATACTCTATGCTGAACCACCTCGGCGATTCAGGATGCCGACATTACCCGTTTATGAAGAGAACTCTGATCCTAATCAGCATATCCTGAAGTATGAATGGTTGATGAATGCTGCACGATCTGATGATGCAGTTAAGTGCCGAAGCTTCCCGATATCTCTGGGGGGCATAGCGACTATGTGGTTTACCCGACTGCCACCTCAATCTATCTCATGCTTTGATCAGTTGGCAACAAAGTTTATTGAGAAATTTCGTATGCATGTCGCGAGACCGAAGGATGTTAATACTTTATCTAGTGTCACTCAAGCTCCTAGAGAGACACTCAGGCGTTATTTAGAAAGATTCCATGAAGCATGTGCTGTGATCAGTAATCCAAATGATAACTCTATTCTTATGGCACTGACTAAGGGGATTGAGCCAGATTCTGAGTTCGACAATTGGTTGGCCGGAAAACCCCCTACATCATTGGACCGTTTCTATTCCAAGGCAGCTCAATTCTTGAGAAGGGAGGATGCGATACAGTCTAGGAAAAAGGGTGATACAGGGCCTAGTGTGGAAGGAATTCAGAGTAATATTGCTGTTAAACAATCCGGGGAGAGTTCTGGAAAAGAGCAATTGAACATTCAGAATAAACAAGATCAGCAAAAAGGCAATGGTAACTAAAATAGAAAACAGGATCAGAACCGTGGTCCACGACGAAGAGCTCCTATGTTTGATAATTACACTCCTCTGAATACGTCGTTGGAGAACGTATATCTACAAACCCGCAATACCATTCAGTACAAGAAGCCTGCTCCGAAACAGTCATCGGAGAAGCAAATTCAGACGGGGAAGTTTTGTAGATTTCACGAAAGCTACGACCATAACACAAATGAATGCCGTCACTTGCAGGATATCATCGAAAAGTTGATAAGAGAGAGAAAGTTAGAACAGTTTGTGCGGGCACCACAGTCTGGAGGTGCGGGCCCATCGAATCAAAATCATGTACCGAATCTGGCTAGACAGGAAGAACCCGCTCATACTGGAGGGAGGTTGGTGATAAACATTGTTAGTGGTGGTCCTCATCCAACAGACCGAAGCTGGAAGGAAATGGAGTCATATGCCAGCTCTATCAGGCATGCAGACTTTGAATGTTGTAGTAATTTCGAAGATGGAGCTCCAGCCAAGCAACAACGAACGATGGCAGATGACATCATATTTCGAGGTCGGGATGCCAACAGGATCGAAGCCCCCACTATTGATCTGCATGTCATATCAGCTCAAGTAGGTCCTACTTGGATAAAGAGGATCTTGGTAGACAACGGAAGTTCTGTGAATATCTTGTTTAAACGAGCCTATGACCAGATGAGAATGGAGACTAAAGACTTGAAGCCATGTCAGTCCCGTATTCAT
Organism: Allium fistulosum; assembly: GCA_030737815.1. Taxonomy (NCBI): domain Eukaryota; kingdom Viridiplantae; phylum Streptophyta; class Magnoliopsida; order Asparagales; family Amaryllidaceae; genus Allium; species Allium fistulosum. The sequence continues at coordinate 501,563,452 of CM060901.1, forward strand.
GGCTTCAACGGGAGTGCAACTATACCCACTAGAGTGGTGGAATTGTCAGTGGAGTTAGGAATTGGTGAACGCCGGAGAGTCCGGATATTGCAGTTTGTTGTTTTGGATATAAACTCCCCATATAATGCTTTCTTGGGCCGACCGGCCCTAGCTGAGTTCAGGGCTGCCATTGCCCTATGGTGTTTGACTTTGAAATTCCCTACCGACAATGGTGTTGGAGTTGTTCAGGGGGATCAGGCTGCAGGATGCGCCTGTTACGTTGCTGAGCTGCGCGAGGCGCGGCGAAAAGAAAAAAGAAAGGGCATAGAGGAATCTCTCTGCGTCCGCTTTGCTGATAATTGACAATTAACGCCCAGGCCTGGGCCCGGGCACCCCGACCAATTCCAAAGAGATCTTGACCCGAGAGATACCAAAAATGAAGATAAAAGTAGAGACAGTCAAGCTTCTCCGGCCGAACTGACGATCGATATACCAATCGACGATAATGATGACTCGAAAATGATAAAGATTGGATCTCAGCTAAGCCAACAAATGCAATAGGAATTGGTTGAATTTCTCCGGGTAAACCATGATGTGTTTGCCTGGACGCACTTTGATATGTGTGGGATCTCGTTGGACATCGCGAGGCACACATTGAATATTGACCCGCGGCATGTCCCGGTCAAACAAAAAAGGCGTGGTATGGATCTAGAGAGATCTGCCGCCCTTAAAGAAGAAGTAGATAAGCTTAAAACTAATAGGTTCACTCGAGATGCATTATATCCGGAATGGGTATCCAATCCTGTATTTGTCCGAAAGCCAAATGGGAAATGGAGAACATGTGTTGACTACTTAAACTTGAATAAAGCTTGCCCCAAAGACAGTTTTCCACTTCCACGAATTGATCAACTTGTAGACTCAACGGCTGGACATGAACTTTTATCCTTCATGGATGCATACTTTGGCTATAATCAAATACCCATGCACTTGCCCAACCAGAAGCATACCAGCTTCATAACCAATATGGGACTATATTGCTATAAAATAATGCCTTTTGGACTCAAGAATGCTGGGGCAACTTATCAACGGTTAGTTAATCGAATGTTCGCTAACCAGATTGGAAAAACCATGGAGGTGTATGTGGACGACATGCTAGTCAAGTCGCGATTTTCCACTGATCACATCAGAGACTTGGAGTCAATGTTTAATATCCTCTGAGAATACAGAATGAAGTTCAACCCGTTGAAATGCCACTTCGGGGTCGCATCCGAAAAATTCCTTGTGTTTATCGTCAACGCTCGAGGAATCGAAGCCAATCCCGAAAAGATCTGGGCGATCAGAAATCTTGAAACTCCGAAAACTATAAAGCAAGTCCAGAGCCTCAACAAGATGGTAGCAGCACTAAGCAGGTTCATTTCAAAGTCCATTGACAAATGCATTCCCTTCTTTGATCTGATCCGAAAAGGAAAACGAAACTTTAAGTGGACTACGGAATGTGAGTGCGCATTCCGAGCGCTAATTCAACATCTCTCCACACCGCCAATTTTGTCAAAGCCTATCGATCACGAGAAATTGTACATTTACTTGGCGGTATTAGAAAACATAATCAGTGCTGCCCTAATTCGGGAGGAAGACCGAATACAAAAGCCGGTCTACTACATAAGCAAGCGGCTAACCGGAGCTGAGAGAAATTATCTGAAGCTAGAGAAGTTGGCTTATTGTCTTGTTATTACCTCGAGGAAGCTCCGTCCATATTTCCAGGCTTACCCAATCACCGTTTACACCGACCAGCCGTTACGACAGGTCCTTACGCATCCTGAGACATCTGGTAGGTTACTCAAATGGAATATCGAGTTAAGCCAGTTTGACCTTACTTACACTCTAAGGCGAGCCATCCAAGGACAAGTCCTAGCAGGTTTCATAGTTGAATTTACCATCCCAGAGGACTTGCCCGAAACAAGTGAATCACCCAAGTATATCTGAAAGCTACATACAGATGGTGCATCAAATGACCGTTGCTCAAGTGCAGGGGTTGTACTTGAAACTCCTGAAGGTCGATCTATATGTTATGCTCTAAAGTTCAACTTCCGTGCAACTAATAACGAAGCCGAGTATGAAGCCCTACTGGCTGGATTGAAACTTGCCAGAGATTTAAGAATCATTGCGGTGGAAATTTACTGTGATTCGCAATTAGCCGTGTGTCAAGTTTGAGGGGAGTACCAAGCCAGAGATCGAAGACTGGCCGCTTACCTTGCTCAGGTTCAGGAGACATTGAATTAATTTAATTATTATGCCATTTATTACATACCACGAGAGCACAATCAGAAAGCTGATTCGTTAGCAAAGTTAGCCAGTACATGTGAAGCACAACAAATGGGACTTGTTCCCGTAAAGACATTATCTTCGCCAAGCATCGATCGGATGGAAACCGATTGAATATTTGTTGTCGTTTCCGAGAGGGAGTCGTGGATGACTCCATTCAGAAATTATCTCGAGCACGGAACCCTGCCAGAGCGTAGGAGTGAAAAGAGACAAATTCTTTGAAAAGCTTCGCGGTTCACTATTCAGAATGGAGTCATGTATAGAAGTGGATACTCTGTTCCTTTACTCCGGTGTATCGCTCATGATGAAATCAAACGAGTATTGCATGATGTACACGAAGTAGAATGTGGCGATCACACCGGGGGGCATGCTCTTGCCAAGAAAGTACTTCGATATGGATATTATTGGCCGACTGTAAATTGTGATGCATCGGATTATGCCAAGAAATGTGATAAGTGTCAGAAGCATGCTCGAATTCCTAGAGCTCCACCTACCGAGATAACACAGATGGTTAGCCCATGGCCATTCGCGGTATGGGGCATCAATATTATTAGCTCTTTACCTCTAGCCAAAGGTGGTGCGAAATACGCCATCGTAGCAGTTTGTTACTTTACCAAGTGGGCGGAAGCTGAACCCCTTGCTACAATCACAACGAAGAAGGTGATCAACTTTGTAGTGCGCAACATCATTTGCCGATTTGGTCTCCTATGTATTATCATCACTAACAACGGGACCCAATTCGACAGTGCGGAATTTAAGGATTTCTGTCAATGATTCCACATTCAGAAGAAATTCTCCGCAGTTGCACACCCTCAAGCGAATGGACAGGTTGAAGCTGCTAATAAAGTTATAAAGTCTATTCTGAAGAAACGACTGGAAAAAGCCGGGGGCAAATGGGTCGATAACTTCCTATGGCCTTATGGGCCTACCGTACAACCCATAAGTTCGCAACCGGTCACATTCCATTCTCTCTCTCTTATGGTTCAGAAGCTGTTATTCCAGTCGAATTAGAAGTACCTTCTCATCGTGTGACATACTATGACCCAAAGACAAATGCTATATTACTTGCTGAATCTCTCGATTTATTGGATGAGAAGCGTGAAGAGGCTGATTTGAGGGCAGCCGCATATCGAAGTCGAGTCGCCCGATTATTCAATGCCAAGGTCCGACCCCGAACCTTTGAACTTGGCGATCTCGTACTCAAAAGAATTTATCAGGTCCCTTTGCATATAAAGCCAACTTGGGAAGGGCCATATGTTATTGAACGAAAGCTCGGAGATGGCACATTCAAATTATCGACCGTTGACGGTCTCACTCTTCCGAGAGCCTGGAACAGCGAGAGTCTTCGTTGCTACTACACATAACAGGCTCTGTTTATTTATTCAGTCTATTTCTCATTTGCAATTTATTTATGCACTTCGAAATTTGAATTTGTAATAAGGCAACTGATTTTTCCGTATTTTCTTATTTCAGCAATAAAGTGCAATCTCTTCGAGCCAGAGCTGTGATTTACTTGAAATACTTCATATGACCATCACTATGCACGGAGAGCTAAGTTCCATCATACGGTGGAATTCATTCAAATAGGGAGTGACTGTGATACGACTGGTCACTCACTAAGTGAAACCCGAGCTCGGGGACAAGCCATCACACTAAAGTCAAAAAAGGATTGATACACGACAATCCTTTAACTAACTCCGGATTCCCAGAGTGCAAACTGGAGTATAAACTTTCAAATACGGTTTTGAAGAGGGTGGATCCGTCCACCTGACGACTTCGCCCGTATTCGAACCAAGTTTGAGGAGGATGGACCCGTCCATCTAACGACCTCACTTGTTAACTCAAGGTGGATGTGATCCGACCATCCATGATCCTGATGCACCTCTCGTTCCCGGAGTGCGAACAAAATTCAAAAACTCACAACAGATGTGATTGACCATATGTTTACCAACTCCGGATTCCCGGAGTGTGAACCAGAGTATAAACATCAACTAACTCTAAGTTCCCAGAGTGTGAACTGGAGTATAAACATCACCTAACTCCGGATTCCCAGAGTGTGAACCGGAATATAGACATCAAAATGATCCGGATTCCCAGAGTGCGAACTGGAGAGTAAACGTCAACCAACTCCAAGTCCCCGAAGCGTGGACTGGATTATAAAATGCTAATCGACTCTAAGTCCCCAGAGCGCGGACCAGAGTATAAACTCAGGTCAGGTGTGACCAAGCGCCCGTGAATTTATGTACGTCCCTAGAGTGCGGATGAAATGCTAAGTGTCAAGCAAACATGGCTGATCGCTTGTGAAAATAACTTTAGTCCCCGGAGTATGAACTTGCACTTAAAACTTGAGCAGATGCAACCGACCACCGACGCATAAGTGCAATCCCCGGGGTGTGGATACAATCATCGATAAAAGAGTAGATGTGATTCGACCACTTGAATTCTCCTTGTTTCAACATCAATTCAACGATGTTAAGCATGATGCGTTGAAGGCGAAATACGACCGCTAGCCGATCTTTTCAATTCATCCCTGAAACTGGGGGCAGAACTTAAGTGTCAATCGCTGACTGAAGCAGTACAACATCAGAGTTCAACTTAATATCCAGTCATGACTTGTGGCCATGATTTCAGGACTTGACGGGTAAACTCAAATAAGATTCAAAAGTTGAAACTTCACAAGTGTACTAAACAAAGAATTCAAATGATGGAACACTTAAGCAAATAAACACACATCAAGTTCAAAACAAAATAAAGTTTCATTTCAACTATTTGCGAAAAGAAATTATGTACAAGTTGGTTCCGAAATTCCTACTATCGGGGGCCGAACCCGCATCTATACACGGCCTACAAAAGAAAAATGAAAGTAGATTCCTATCTATCTACCAAAAGTAAACCGAAGAAGCACGTCTACTCTCTCTTCTTTTTCGGCTTCCTCTTCGGTGTGGACCCACTGGAGCTGCCACTTGTTTTTCTTTTCGAACCTTTGCCTTTCGGCGGTTGATCTCCAGTAGGGGGCATGATATCAACTTCCTCATCCGAGCTTAAGTGCATGCGAATGCTCCCTGAAGGTGGAGTCGGAGGAACTGGATCGACTATAGGAGGCAGGATAGGCACGCTGGTATCAATAACTGTACCACCAGGTGATATCATCCTTAACGAAACCGGACCAGGTGCCGCCATCCTACATCTAAAACTACCACCACGAACTACTGCCTCCATTTTAGCATCGATTTCGTCCAATATTTCTTCCTTACGAATTGCTTGAGCCTCGCTGGGAGCATCAGTGGTTGGCATTGAAGAGCCAGTAGCAGGTGCGCTTCCACCCATAACAAATGGTAGGTCGGCAAAAGGATCGCTGTGATGACCGAGGAGTTCCTCCATCATCTGCTCATCAAAAATAAGCGTGCTCCCCTACGTTCCATCAGTCAGTGTCGTGGTCGTTGTGGTGGTTGCTTCAGTTATAATGGCCTCCTGCATATGATGTGAGTCTTGAGTGGCAGGAGGCACGACTGGTGTAGCATCAATCACTAGACAAAAACAAAAGAAGAACTGTTAATAACTACTTCAGATGACAATTCCGATTTCGAATAAGCATAAAGAATGTTCGGAGTACTTTCCTCAATTTGGCTCGTGGACGGCTGAGCGACTTCAGAAACTTGCCCTCTAGCCGGAGATAACTGCGGCTGATCCGGATTGTAAGCAAGAACTGATTGGGAATCAACCACAGGTGCAAATTCAGGCTGGGTTGGCATAGGGACTTCAGGACTTGCATCGTGGTGCTCAACACCTGAACCTTCTCCGGCCTCCGAGTGTTGAGTGCCGGGCCTCTCTTTTTCATGCGAAATCATCGACTCATGGAGTATCTTTCGTTCATCTTCATTTAGCATACGATTCTCAAGCTCAAACTCGTCGATTGATTCACCCAAATGCACCACCTTCTCCTCCTCAACCAATCGTCCCCAAGCATTGTATAAATGTGTCGGGTAGTTGTCGAGCCAGGCTAGGTTCCTGTGCTTCTATATGTTAGCGTTGTAAGTTATCAAGAGATCTTCTATATCCGTCTCTAGCCTGGACTCAGCCGATTTAATCTTCTCATCGACCTCAGTCTCCACCACCCGGACCTTAGCTGTTGCCGCATCTCGTTCGCCCCGAAGCACAACGGCCTGTTCACATGCTTCCTGGGTGGCTTTGTTTGCACCATCCTTTTCTTTGATGATCTCATAAAATTTAGCTTTGAGCTCAACAAGTTCTTTCAGAGCAGTGTCCCGTTCAGCTGTGAAAGTGGTGTTTCGGTGGCCCATCTGCTCCACCAAGGCAAAGTGTGTCTGCCGCATCCTCTCCATGGCCAAGTTCGCCTCATCGGCCTTTTTGGCGGCCTTTATCTCTGATTTCCAAGAGACCTCAGCTTCATCATTAAGCACTTGGACGATGCGGTCCTTCTGGATGAGATCAGATTCTAACTTTTCGATTATTTTAGCTCGCTCGAAGGCCACCTTCGATGCTTTCTCTGCAGCCTTCGCCCACTCTTTGTACTGGGAATAGATGTCATGAATGTAATCATGCATTGTGTTCTCCGCCTCGGATGGAATTCTCTTTAAGTGAGGAGGGAAAATGTAGCCACCAAAGCATATATTTGGAAAATCCTTCTTTAGCTGAGCAATTCTAATATCCCCTTCCCCAGTAGGCTCAGTGATAGCTTGTTAAGCGACGACTGGAGGCTCAACCTCAGTTCTATGGCGTTGTGACTCAGGCCGAGAAGCTTGCGAAGATGGTTTGTGACGAGGGGGCTCTACTGGCTGTTTTCCCTGGCCCGAAGGTTGTGTGGGGAGTCGAGGAGGTGGAGAACGCGATCGGGATCGATATCTCTGTTCTCTGTAATCCCTATCTTTATCCCTCTCGTAGCGTTCCTGACTAGAATAACCGCGATCGCGGTTTCTGTCATCCTCCCTCTGGCGGGGCCCATAATATGAGCCTGACGATTGGCGTGCCAAACGAAGACTGCTGAGCATAGAATCTCGTCTGTTCATCATATCTGTAAAGTAAAAGGAAAACGGAGTTAGTGAATTCTTGAAACAGGCAACTTAAAGCTGGAAACCGTGTAGTACCATGGAGTGTGTATGTGTGTGCAACCCCCCGACCAACCGGTAATGTCGGCCGCACTGATGGGTAGAGACTCGCTTAAATCTAGAGCATTTTGAAGCTCCTCCAATCCGATATCATGTGGAAGTGACACAAAGTTCGGAATCGGAATATCGGCAAGCCCTTCAAAAGGACTCTCTGTTGGCGAGGGAGGAGCCTTTGAGATTGTAATGCCGGGAGCCGGCAAAGAAACCACAACTGATTTCCACCTCGAAGACATAGGGCGTTTATGAGCGGCGGCCTTGCCTTTTCTCCTTACTTATGTCGCTTGAAATCCAACAGAAGGCCCAGCAACAAGTTCATCATCCGTGGGCGTTCTCTCTTCATCACCCCTTCAGCAATTACGACCTCGGGCGCTTTGCGTTTTACCCGCTTCTTCGGGGCCACTCTTAGCGTTCCTTCAAGCCTTATGCTCTGGTTTCGCTCGATAAGCCCAACGGTTCTCAAGTTTCGGTCTGTTAGCACTGAGTCTGTGTCTCTCATTTCGCTTGGCACTTCTTGAAGGACCCGCAGAATTTCTTTAAAATGCACACCCTTAGGTCGTGGAATTGCGGCTGCAAAAAAAGAGAGTATTAATCCCAATACCAGTTGCAATTATTTTGTTGACTAGCAGAAAAGACGAAGCACTTACGTATGGCTAACCATCGGCTAGCATATCCTGGAGGGCATCAAACATAGAACCATTCGGTTTTAAAATAACTCAGTCTGGTCCAAGAGCCGGTCATAACTTGACAATTTCCGACTGCCTCTAGGAAAGTGAATGAGGGACTATCTCCCCGGCTCTTGACATTAAATAGATATCTAATCTCGATCGGGATCGGTGGTTGGAAAATATGCTCCATAAATACAATGAACAGACTATTGAGCAGAGCGTATCCGTTCGGATGTAACTGTGATGGGGCGATTCCGAGGAAAGACAACACTTCCCTAATGTATTGGTTAAACGGAGGAAGCATTCCCGCTGTACATGCATGGCGATTAAAGGCCGTAAACCCTTCTGGGGGAGCATGCAGTCTATCGTTCGGTCCTGGTAATAGAGCATCGTCCAATGACAAGGCATGCCTTAGGCATATACATCCCAGCATATCTTCGAAAACATTAGACGGCACAAAATCCTGTGGATTCATGATAAACGTGGCACCAGGCAGCTCGTCCGGAGCTTGGTTTATAACTTCGGCCGCGATGGCCGGAATCTCTAGAGAAAAAGGAGATGAATCCTGGAGCTCCTGCTGTTGTGAACTTGTGGACTCCATAGCTAATCAACTTATCAAAAACTATCATTATATGATAATAAGTCCATGTGTTCCCCAGTGTGAAGTGTGTGAATGTGTTGTGTAGTGCAGTGCTACATAATACTTGAGAGATTCTATGGGATTAAAAGATGTTAAAATGACAAGACTTCGAATTTCAACCAGAGTGACCGTCATCGCTGACCGTCACAGCCGTGCCATTCAAACTTTGAAGACCGATACGAGTTAAAGTTCGTTAAAATTTTGTTAAGTTACGGTTCCATCGACGAGCTTCGAAAGGTGGTCAAATATGCAGTGGAATGGTTAAGTCAAATTATGCAAGGCGGAAGCTCATCGGAGTCATGTGTTCAAATGTACAAGGGGCTTCGAGTTCGTCAAGATTCAACTCGTATCGATCACCAAGGCTCCAATTCATATCGGTCAAAGGGGCTTTTTGTATCCATCAAAGAAACATTCGTATCGATCTCCTAACAAGCAATTCGTATCGATCAAGTACAACATCTTCGTATCGATCAGTAAGTCCAAGCATTCGTATCGATCACTTCGAATCGATGCGAAGCCCTATCATCAATCGATACGAGGATCTCCACTTCTTTGTTATGAAATCTCATTACCCAGATCGATTTGAACGCTCCTACTCCGGGTTGATACGATCCATCCTTCCTCCTCCACCGACACGAAGCGAAGGCCAAGCCATTCCTCCACAAGTCCTTCGTATCCCAAACTCCATCTTCTCCAAAAGCTTCGAAGGAACCGGCTCTTCGATCCTCGACCTCACTCCAACCAAATTTCGGCATCAATGATGCCAGAATCAGCCACGACAATGGATGAAATGGCATCGAGCCCCAAGTCTCGTCATTTTAAAGTCGATTTAACTAGTCAATTACCTAGTTTAAAGAGTCGCTTTAAAGGATTAATGGGTTATTTGATTTGGAGACGAAGGCGTTCTTTTTTCTCGTGTTCTCGATCGATACGAAGGAAGGTTAAAAGCAAGAGCAAGTAAGAAAAAATGGCTAAGTACCAAGCCTTTATATACGTAGGAATGACTGTTCATCTCCCAGTCACCGTTACCGGTCGCGACAGTCACTAAGGAAATCGATACGGAGCGTAACTCGTATCCATTATGCGATCGAATCGAAGCCACCATTCGTATCCATCATGCGACCGAGACGAAGCAAATGCAATTCACATCGATAAGAAATGAAATGCAGGAAATTGTTAGAACTGCTCAACCCCATCGATACGAAATGCCAATTTCATATCCCTCCATTCGAAGAACTTAAGACTTGTACCCATCGATACGAATAATACCCAAAGGACCAGTTGCTCTATTCATATCCCTCATAAGTCCATCGATATGAAATTTACTTTCATTCATCCCGAACCAATCCAGGGGAAGATCGATACGAAGGGACATTTCAAAATGACCATCAAGCGTCATTACAACTAGAATTTCACATCGATTCAGGAGAGGATCGATACGGGATTCGATATAAAAAAAACTGACAACGACTCGTGAACGTACGAACGTTAACGGGAGTTAGGCTAACCTACATTCATAATGGACTAACATCCAATTTTAAAAATTCGCAGGAACTGAATACTCGTTTGGTGACAACTACATCAACTAGTCACTATCATACAACATTCGGTTACAACAGTACACAGTACAACAATTGACAGTCAAAAATTCATGTTGCCGAAGATCAGTCAATGGTTATGTTTTTCGGAAAAGAGATAATAATTGTTTAACAAGTCAGATAGAACTTTTCAGAATGAAGATGGCAACTTTTCAAAGCACGCCATGTTCTCACAAGACGTACTTTGGGGGGAAAATGTTATCCCGCCTTTTGGCAAGGCCATGATACTAGGAACTTAACTGGAAACCGAAGACAGTCCGTCCCGAAGATCAGTTATACGCAGGCTCACTATGGATATCGATGAATTTTGTCCGAGTCCGGATCGAGCTACAATTGACAAGACAAGACAAGCAAAGCTATGAAAGCCAACGTTCCAAATTTCAAGTCAATCTGATTTCGTATGCTCAAGATATGATCGATGCAAGCCAAAGAAATCATCTCAATCGCATCCATCATTTCGTATCGGTTAGGCTGTCTCCATCAATTCACATCCATCTATTCGTATCCATCAAAACGCATTACTATGTATCCATCAGGGGAATATGCTTTATTCGTATCGATCTATTCGACTCCATCAGCAAACAACTCCACTTCGTATCGATCAGCAATTGCCTTGTTCGTATCCATCGAGGATGGCCTTCTTCGTATCCATCAAAAGGCAGGCCCACTTCCAATCGATCGGCTATTGCCCATTTCGAATCCATCGACTGTAATACAAGTGTCTAGTTCGTGTCGATCAAACATCATACATACTTCGTATCGATCAACCACAGATCGATACGAAGTAGACACTTCCCATCAATATGAATAGACCCAAGCACTCGATTGGTACGAATATAACAGAACAATCGATCGATACGAATAGAGCAAGGCGACCGATACGAACAGAACGAAACCATTCTGATCGATACGAACATGGCTTAGATTATGTATACGAATAAAGAAGCAGTCAACACGGCACAAAAAGTGGATCGATCCGAGGAGTTAGCCACGTCAACTTGCAAGCACGTGCCCACAGAGCGATACGAATTAATCGATACGAAGGGTATCGATACGAACGACGCAACCTAGAGAAAACACAAGTTTACATCGATCATAACTCGCAATCTACAAGTACAAATGCTACGAAATTTTCACAGAAGCTTGCGTACATCCTCAACAACACTCACAATCGATCCTGACCCAATTAGATGAATTTTCGATCGATACGAATCTCGTTCGAATTGATCCCAGATCGCGTTCCAATCACGTGGGATCGATCGCATGAGCCCACTCACGTGCCAGAAGAGGTCTCCCGAGATCTGAGTGATATATTTGCAGCCTACGCCTATAAATAGCATCCCAAAGCCTACAGAAAAGGGATCTTTTGGCTCTTTGACGTCCAGACTCTGCCGAATTCACCAATGTATTCGAATTTCGCTGTTGTACTCGAGGTTTACTGTTGTAATTCGCTGTAACCAGCAGAGAAAAGTTAATAAAAGTCAATCATTTCATAGTGGACGTGGGCAACACGCCGAACTACTCTAAATCCCTGTGTTTCTTCGTACTTTCTTATTTGTTTTTGAAGTGTTTGTTAGATAATCCTCTTTTTCCATTTAACTTCTTCATTTTATCTCTTCAAACCCTTCCGAATAGTGTTGTGCCCGATTTTGGTACAAATAGGTTTCAAAAACTTTCTTTTAAGTTTTCAAAGCGATAAGGTTTAAAAAAGTTTAAGTTTTAAAATGTTAGTAAAGAAATTTCAAGTTTTGAAACTACGGGTCGTATAGCGATAGTCGCTATACGCGAGGTTCGGAAAAAACTAACTATTTTTCTAATCTAAACTTATTTTAACTTAAAATCTTTTTAGAAAATGATTTCTAAGTTTAATTAAGTAATTATTTAATTATTTATTTATTTAATGATTTTTATTTAATTAATCAAGGTAATTAGTACTTAATCATCGGTTAATTAAGGTTGTTTATACTCAAGTGTTATCAATTAGGTTAATCATGATTAGTTAAGTAATTTAAGTTAATTATTATTTAATTAATAATTAGGGATTAATTATTATTTAATTATTTATTTAATATTAATTAATTATTTATTTATTAAAAAAAGGTTTAAATATTTAATTAATAACTTTTAAGCAAGATTACTTAAGACTTGATTAAGATTAATTTAATTATTAACGAAGGTTTAAATTATTGTTTAATAATTAATTATAGATTTTTTATGGTTTAAATATTTATTTAAAGATTAAATATTATTTAATTATTTATGTAAAAGATAATAATTATTTAATTATTTATTAGAAATTTAATTATTAATTATAGGTTTAATTATTATTAAGTAAAGAGTTTATTTGTTATTTAATTTTTAAATAAAAGTTTTAAAGTTTTAAACCACTTTATTTCTAAAGATCGATTTTGTTTCAAAAAGCAACTCTCTTTTAAATAATGTTTTAAATCCAAGGGATTTCTTTATCGATTACCTTTAAGTAACCCTAACTGAATATGAAACCCAAGGACATGTGTTTAGCAGAATAAAACACCGTTCTACTAATTAAATTATAGTTGACATTTGTTTAGCAGAATAAATCACTGTTCTGCTAGTTAACTTGTATTTGACATCTGTTTGGTAGAATAAATCACGGTTCTACCATAGTTCACCAAGTAGATTATGTTGACATCTATTTGGAAAAATAAAACCCATTTTTCCATTATATTAACTTGGACATGTGTTTAGCAGAACAAGTCCCCGTCTGATATTTTGGTAACTTGGACATTTACTTATATGATTGATTGGACTGACTGATTCCTTTATACATATCTGCTTGTTATGTCAATACCCATGTTATAACTTGAAAAGTAAAATCGGTTGACTGAGAACCATTGTGGTCACTAAGCTTTTTTTGATTTTTAAGATCAATCATTCTTTTAATAATGGTTTCAAGTTAAGTAATGATTTTAGTAAAGGTGTTTTAAATAATTGTTTTATCTATCAAAAGGACTTTATTAAAGGAGTTTTGTTTTAAATAAGGAATATTTATAACAAAGTTTTATAAATGATTTTGAATGTTTATAAAGGAAGTTTTATAAATAATTTTGGAGATTTATAAAGAGATATATAAATAGTTTTGATATTTGCAAATGAGTTTTGTAAATTTAACTTGGAGATTTATAAAGAGTTTGTAAATGGGTTTGGAATTTAAGTAAAGGAGATTCATAAATAAAGGAGATTTATTAAGAGGATTTATGAAAGGAAATTTATAAAAGAAGTTGGGACTGGATTTCCTTTAACCGACCTTCTTAAATCTGGTGGTATGGACATTCGTTTCACACTTAACTCCGTAGGAATATTGTTAAGGTTATCCTTATCTCTATTTTAAATGACATTTGTTTTGATCCTTTTAGTATGATTTTGAAATGAGAAATCTTTCAAATGTTTTGTGAATATACTTATGTCGGTGAGATAAGTATATGAATATATTAAATAGATATTTTGAAAAAAGATTTAAATAAATGAAAGATTTATTTTAAGGCTTAGTAGTTGCTATAGGTAATTAAATCTCTGAATTGCTGCTTGTTTGTTTATTTGATAGTTAAATAACCGACTATCAAACCTGGACCAAAATATAACTTCGGAAATATCTAGGAGAAACACAAGGGTTGTATGGCACAATCATCTTCGATAATGCTGTACTGTGCATATAAATCTCGTTTTGTTCTCCTAAGACAAATGATAGGGAGATCGTCCACTTAAACAGTTAGGGGGTGATCCCTTCTCCTATGTATTGTCTTATTATTTCTAAAAGAACCGGGGTTGAGTTTAACGAAACTATCGAATGTTGTTTCAAAGAGACCTGGATCAGATAAGTATAAATTATCCGAAAACCACTTTGATCCAACTCAAGCTTTTCGAACTGAAGAAATCTTGAAGAAATATAATCAAAGATGGAGCTTTTGAAGTACAATCGCCACTTTCTACTAATCCTAAGGGTGATTCCAAAATGGATGTAGTGGAGGTAATGCCTTCAGTTTCGTTTAGACCCATAATGAACTTGTATGGATGAATGCTGGCATTGCATTTCTTCCTGGAGGGCAGTATTAGTTTTCTAAGATAGTCCACTTAGAGAAAAGGTAAAATCACAGCCTCAAGCCTCACAACCCGGGAAATGGCTAAAAGAGGGAAGATGCAGCAGGACTATGTGGGTCGCTCCCATTAGGGTGTGTCATCACCTTTTTAAATTAGCATATTATGGATTTGGTTGTGCATAAGAGCTCTCGATAAAGGTTGGGAACAACCGGGGAAATGACATATTCGGTACTATCCAAGTGTAGGAGTAGGCCGGTTCTGTGTTGGCAGGGGTGAACCAAGTTTAGGGTCAGAACCCAGGTACATTTTATCTAGAGTTGTACTGTACGGAAGGCTGTCCCTTACCTTGCCATTGTTGGAATTCATTCTTTAATAAGCGCCGTGCGGACTTGATTGTATACCTATTATACTGGAATTTAATAATGTAACAATTTCGGCTATGATTAATATGTATTTGTATTTTAGACATTATCATAATATCATTGGATTTTATATTAAAATGTTTTGGTTATCGTAAGGTAAAAACCCGTTCGTGTTTATGTGCGGCGTGGTCTTACGAGATACATTTCATTGGTCTTACGAGATACCTTTCATTTTAAAAGCGTTTTACATGTTATAATAAAATTCCTTGTTATTTGATTATATCACTCTGGTTTTACCAGATTGATCCGGGCATTATTTTCTTATAATGCTCGGGTCAGCCCGAACATATTTTCCAGATTTAGCTGGACATTTTGGAGCTTTCAGGTGATGAGCTGGATCCTCTAAGACATATTCACATACCTTATATTCTTCCACTGTTCTGTTTTGTTTTGATCTTGTTTGTATTTATCAGTAATTGTAAGGACAACCTGTTATAACTGTCCAGGCTGATAATAGAATAGTGTACTCTACTATTGTGTATAATAAAGATGATTTCTTTTTGTAAAGACTTGTTCATATTATACATTACTCGTCACGTTTTGTGAGATTCTATTCTATCTTTTCTTTCTTTCACCCCAAATGAGCTGTCTTTCGGACACTTAAATGATCGGCACATCAATACCGAGGATGTATTAGGTGTCGTCTTTAGGTGTAAGAAAGGCAGATCGTTACAATGTGGTATTCGAGCTTAGGTTGAGCGAACACCGGGGCTTTGGTGGGGTTAACTCATTTGAGATAGGGTAAGTGAGACCCTAGGATGAGTTTGAGTGTATATATTGAGTGTGTATTTGCTAGTGCTATAAAAATGTTTTATACTATGTTGATTTATCGGTTGAGTGGTTTATGAATTCTGGTCGAGACATGGGGCACTACGGTGTCGATAAGGGCTTCTAAACACTTAAACCATGCAAATCGACATAGTATTGTTTTAAAATCTAGTAAACGAAATATTTTCTCCTAAGAATATATTTTATATATAAAGAAATAATTTTCAAAAATAAAATATAGTTATGTATAATGTGATTGTTGTTAGGAGTTGGTAATATTTAATTATTATCATATAGGATTTGATTAGACATGCTCGCCCAATTTTGAGTATTGACTATTATCTGATTTATTTGTAGTTTTCGTTTTTCCATTATAGGTTAGGTAGATAGAATTTGTGGGAACATTGAAATGAACACCTTGTGAATTAAGTTTCATAGTTTGACTATAAGGCGTTCAACGATATGTTGGGTTAAAACTGGATTTTAAATTAAGGTGTTTATTAAAAAGAAATATTTCAAATGAGTTTGTAAAAAATTGATTTTTTTAAATTAGAATTATAAAATATATTTTGAAAATAAGATGGACTTTTAAAGAATTTAAATCTCGGCGTCTTTGATAAAGTTTTCAAATGGTTTTCAAGCTTTGGGAAAAATAGTAATAATTTTACTAAAAAATATTTTAAAGTATAATTACTTTGAAAAGAAAATTTTATAGAAAGATGTGTTTTCTTTGGATAATTTGGGGAATGAGACTCGATCTATTTTGTGATGATCAGAATAATCTTCTAAGTGACGATCGGATGTTTGCTTAGGCAGATGTGATAGGGCACTTAGTAAATTTATCCTCTTTGTCATTGTACGGTCGAAACGAGTTTGAATCCGAATGAATCCAAAGAAAGTGGATGATAAATATTTTGTGAAAATCTATTTAGTTGGAAATATATATACTATTGTTTCAAAATGGGACTTGAAAGAAGAAGTATTTTTATAATTAACTAGTTCGAGTGCCTCGAAAGTGACTAAAATTTGGGTAGGAGATTTGTTCGGATGGTAAACACTTCTCTTGAGTATTATCCTTCTTGGTAAAGGAATTTATGATACTATTCGGTAGTACCCAGTTCCTTGATATCATTTTGGAGATACTCAGGCTATATGTAAATTTTTCTAAGGGTTAAAAATAAAGTATCATTTAAAAAAGATTTTTGAAATAAAATCTGGGTATTTGGCTCCTTAGTTTTCAAACTAGTTTATTAAGTAGGTTTAATATACTTTTCTTTATTAAACTATGTCTTTTGATTTAACATCTAGGGTGTGGAAAAATTATTTGATGTTATTGGGTCGGCTAATAAATGTCTTTACCTTAGATGTGTCTAAGAAAAGTAGACTCTAGGACGGAGTTAGGATACTAGCATCCTGCTTCTCTTATCTACTTACCAGACCAATTGGGTAAAGAAGTTGTATTGATCGACTCAGTTTTGAGACCCCAATTATTTTGGGCCTATATCTGAATAGTTAAAGGTGAATGAAATTAAAATCAGATGTTTTGCATATACTCGTAGGATGTAGGAGAGTATTATGCAAGTAATGAATTAAAATGGTTTTATGAATAGGTTCCATAAATAAGCTGTACCATTTAAATTGATTGAACCTAAGTTGGAATTGTTATGAAATGTTTTCATATATATTTTGTTGGGAGGGTCAACAACAATTGGGTAAATAAAGGACCTTTAGATGAGTACGTAGGTTATGCATAGATCATTTTTCTTTTTCATATAATTCTCGATCCAAGATTCGAGTACATGACTTGAGTTCTTTTACACAATTCCAAAGAAGATTTATCACTTGATTTTTGACAACGAATGCTTGGTGAGGGTTTTTAATCTAAAACCAAAGTTTTCTATCATATTATATGGCTATGTAAGGAGAATAGAGGTTTCTAATTAAGAAGCCTGATCGGAGTCCGCACTAGGAAGTCGGGTGAGCGATACTAGTTTGGAAGTAAAGCTATGTATTCGAGTGAGTGATCGAATTAGATTTTTTCATAAGAATGGTCTATGTACATCATATAGATTAATGAGTAGTATTAAGTAATTTTTGGGTTTAAATTTCAAGGTCGAAACTCTTTTAAAGGGGGAGAGTGTAACGACCCGGAATTTCACCGCTTTGATTTGGGAATATTGAATTAATTTTGAATATTCAAATAATAGATTTTATAATTAAAATAAAACTCTTTTAAATATTAAATAATGATGGTGAAATAGTTTTCCAAATTTGTTCACAAAAATATATAGTTCGAAGAAAAATCGGAAGTGTGACTAGAATTCGTTTTCCGAATTTTCGACTTTTTGTCTACTAAAAGTTGTCGGAATGTTGTAAACTCTTTTGTATAAATACACACATTCGAATAAAAACAAGTTAGAGCTATATAACGAGTGTGTGTGTGTGTATATGTATACACTTAAGTATATATAATTAGATATGGTTTATTATATTATGTAAGTATAAAATATAATTTAATGAAAAAGCAAATGTCATGTCATCAAAAACATGTTTAAACATGTTGGAGCTTGGAAAAGGAGAGGGGGACATGAGTGTGGGCTGAGTACATGAAGGCAAGGTGGCATGCTGAGGTGGCAAAAAGAGGTAGAGGGTAAAGGACCAAGGGTGTTTAGATAATTTACTTTGTTCTTGCTTATAAATACCCCTTTCATTTCTTCAATTTTTTCTTTTCTTCCTTTTGTCATATATTTCTATTTTCTTAACCAAATGGAGGTTTCTTTTTTTCAAACCATATAAAATTTCAGTGGCTACAACATTTATTTGTATCACTTCTTCAAATTTTGAGTGTCCAAATCTCATTTCTTTAAGATCCATTTTCGGACCCATATTTTCAAGTCCGAAAATACCCTTCTTCTTTTGACCATATCTCCATAAAAAACCAAAATTGAGTAATTCTTTGTTTGAAATTATAGAGAAGAGAATTTCTAATAATTTCTCTTTGATAAAATTTTAAAATTTCGTGTGTAACATGTCCAAAAATCAGTTGGAATATGACCCATTTTGGGTTGATTTGTGAGAGTTCGATGATAATCCAAAGTTCCTCCACCATATCAAAAATAAGCTTCACTTCCTTATTCTTTCAAGGTCGAGCCACCTTGGTCTTTGATGCCATAAAGACACCATCATTTTGCTTAATAATTGAAGTGCTAGGTCATACCCTAAGTTAGTAAGAGTTTGGAAGCTTTATGGTGAGAAAAGTTCTACCTTTTTAACGTAAGTTGCTAACTTTAAAATATGAAGTATATTGCTTGAAATATATGATGCTTGGATGTATGATGATATTGTGTTTTGGTGGTGCATATATATGCTTGGATATGTGATGATTTGGATGTGTATTAGTGTGATCATGTGATGTTGGTCAACATTTGGAAAATGGAAAGTTAGTTAATGAAATTAAAGTTAGTATCTTGCTTATGAGTATAAATATGATGTGATGTTGTGTTGAAATGTTGAGTATGGTATCTGGTATATGTAGTTCACAATAATAAAGCTAGCGCGTACTAATTTTAAAAAGAGACATGAAAATACTTTTTAATAAAGGTCTGGAATTTGATTTTAAACTTAAAATATTTCAAGTTCGAAACCTTGTTTTAACCTTGAAATATATGATGCTTGGATGTATGATGATATTGTGTTTTGGTGGTGCATATATATGCTTGGATATGTGATGATCTGGATGTGTATTAGTGTGATTATGTGATGTTGGTTAACATTTGGAAAATGGAAAGTTAGTTAATGAAATTAAAGTTAGTAACTTGCTTATGAGTATAAATATGATTTGATGTTTGTGTTAAATGTTGGGTATGGTATTTGGTACATGTAGTTCACAATAATAAAGTTAGAGCTTACTAATTTTAAAAAGCGACATGAAAATCCTTTTTAATAAAGGTTTGAAATTTGATTTTAACTTTAAAACATTTCAAGTTTAAAATTTTGTTTTGGTTCAAAAACTTTCCTTTAAGTTTTCAAAGTGATAAGGTTTCAAAAAGTTTAAGTTTTAAAAAGTTAGTAAAGAAATTTCAAATTTTGAAACTACGGGTCTTATAGCGATAGTCGCTATACGCGTTGTTCGGAAAAAACTAATTATTTTTCTAATCTAAACTTGTTTTAACTTAAAATCTTCTTTAAAAATGATTTCTAACTTTAATTAAGTAATTAGGAAGTAATTAATTAATTAATTAATGATTTTTATTTAATTAATCAAGGTAATTAGTACTTAATCATCAATTAATTAAGTTTGTTTATACTTAATTATTAATCAATTAAGTTGATCATGATTAGTTAAGTAATTTAAGTTAATTATTATTTAATTAATAATTAAGGATTAATTTTTATTTAATTATTGATTTAAGATTAATTATTAATTATTTATTTGAAAAAGGGTTTAAATATTTAATTAATAACTATTAAGCATGATTACTTAAGACTTGATTAAGATCAATTTAATTATTAATGAAGGTTTAAATTATTATTTAATAATTAATTAGAGATTTGTTATGGTTTAAATATTTATTTAAAGATTAAATATTATTTAATTATTTATGTAAAAGATAATTATTATTTAATAGCTAATTATTATTTAAAAGTTTAATTATTATCAAGTAAGGAGTTTAATTGTTATTTAATTTTTAAATAAAAGTTTAAAGTTTTAAACCACTTTATTTCTAAAGATCGGTTTTGTTTCAAAATGCAACTCCGTTTTAAATAATGTTTTAAATCCAAGGGATTTCTTTGCCGATTACCTTTAAGTAACCCCAATTGAATATGAAACCCAAGGATATGTGTTTAGCAGAATAAAACACCGTTCTGCTAATTACATTATAGCTGGCATCTGTTTAGCAGAATAAATCACCGTTTTGCTAATTAACTTGTATTTGACATCTGTTTAGTAGAATAAATCATCGTTCTACCATAGTTCACCAGTAGATTATGTTGACATCTATTTGGAAAAATATAAACTCATTCTGCCATTATATTAACCTGGATATGTGTTTAGCAGAACAAGTCCCCGTCTGTTATTTTGGTAACTTGGACATTTACTTAAGTGATTGATTATTATTGACCGATTCCCTTATACATATTTGCTTGTTATGTCAATACCCACGTTATAACTTGAAAAGTAAACTCAGTTAAATGAGAACCATTATGGTAACTAATCTTCTTTCTGATTTTTAAGATCGATCATTCTTTTAATATTGGTTTCTGTTAAGTAATGATTTTAGTAAAGGTGTTTTAAATAATCATTTTGTCTATCGAATGGACATTATAAAATGACTTTATTAAAGGAGTTTTGTTTTAAATAAGGAATATTTATAAGAAAGTTTTATAAATGATTTTGAATATTTATAAAGGAAGTTTTATAAATAATTTTGGAGATTTATAAAGAGATATATAAATGGTTTTGGTATTTATAAATGAGTTTTGTAAATTTAACTTTTAAATTTATAAAGAGTTTGTAAATGAGTTTGGAATTTAAGTAAAGGAGATTTATAAATAAAAGAGATTTATTAAGAGGATTTATAAAAGGAAATTTATAAAAGAATTTGAGATTGGATTTCCTTTAACTGACCTTCTCAATTCTGGTGGTATGGACATTCGTTCCATACTTAACACTGAAAGAATATTGTTTAAGGTTATCCTTATCTCTATTTTAAATGACATTTGTTTTGATCCTTTTATTATGATTTTGAGATGAGAAATCTTTCAAATGTTTTGTGAATATACTTATGCCAGTGAGATAAGTGTATGAATATATTAAATATTTTGGAAAGAGATTTAAATAAATGAAAGATTTATTTTGAGGCTTAGTGGTTATTATGGGTAATTAAATCTCTGAATTACTGCTTGTTTGTTTATTTGATAGTTAAATAACCGACTATTAAATCTGGACCAAAATATAACTTCGGAAATATCTAGGAGAAACACGTGAGTTGTATGGCACAGTCATCTTCGATGATGTTGTACTATGCATATAAATCTCATTTTTTCTCCTAGGAAAAATGATAGGGAGATCCATCCACTTAAACGGTTAAGGGGTGATCCCCGCTCCTATGTATTGTCTGATTATTTCCAAAAAAACCAGGGTTGAGTTTATCGGAACCATCGAATGTTGTTTCGAATAGACCAGGATCGGATAACTATAAATTATCCGTAAACCACTTCGATCCAACTCAAGCATTTCGTACTGAAGACACCTTGAATAATATGGAATCGAAGATGGAGCTTTTGAAGTGCAAGGGCTACTTGCTACTAATCTTGAGGGTGATTCCAAAATGGATGTAGTAGTGGTAGTGCCTTCGGTTTCGTTTAGACCCAAAACGAACTTGTATGGATGAATGTTGGCATTGCATTTCCGGCTGGAGGGCAGTGTTAGTATTCCAAGATGGTCTATTAAGAGGAAAGGTAAAATCGTAGCCTTAAGCCTCACAACCCGAGAAATAGCTAAAACAGGGAAAATGCAGGAGGGCTATGTGGGTCGCTCCCATTAGGGCGTGTCATCACCTTTCTAGATTATAATATTATGGATTTGGTTGTGCATGAGAGCTCTCCATAAAGGTTGGGAACAACTGGGGAGATGACATATTTAGTACTATCCAAGTTCAAGGGTAGGTCGGTTCTGTGTTGGAAAGGGTGGACCAAGTTCAGGGTCTGAACCCAGGTACCATTTATCTAGAGGTGTACTGTACAGAAGGCAGTCTCTTACCTTGTCATTGTTGGAATCCATTCTTTGATAAGCGCCGTGCAGACTTGATTGTATACCTATTATGCTGGAATTTAATAATGTAATAATTTGGGCTATGATTAATTTGTATTATAGACATTATAATATATCATTGGATTTTATATTAAAATGTTTTGGTTATCATAAGGTATAAACCCGTCCGTGTTTATGTGCGGTGTGGTCTTACGAGATATCTTTCATTTTAAAAGTGTTTTACAAATTATAATAAAATTCCTTGTGATTTGAGTTTCTCACGCTGGTTTTACCAGACTGATCCGGGTGTTATTTTCTTCCAATGCTCGGGTTAGTTCGAGCATATTTTCTAGATTTAGCTGGACACTTTGGAGCTTTCATGTGACGAGCTGGATCCTCCAAGATACATTCACATACCTTAAATTCTTCTGCTATTCTATTTTGTTTTAATCTTGTCTGTATTTATCAGCAATTATAAGGACAGGCTGTTATAACTTTCCAGGCTGGTATAGGATAGTGTACTCTGATGTTGTGTATAATAAAGATGATTTCTTTTTGTAAAGACTTGTTCATATTATACATTACTCATCACATTTTGTGAGATTCTGTTTTGTCTTTTCTTTCTTTCACCCCAAATGACCAGTCTTTCGGACGCTTAAATAATCGACACATGAATACCGAGGATGTGTTAAGTGTTGTCTTTAGGTGTAAGAAAGACAGATCGTTACACATGCTCTGAGTGCATCATTGGTATGTGAAGTGGCTTGGGTCCAGCGACCCGTCTACTACATTAGTAAGCGGTTCACTGGAGCTGAAAAGAATTACACGAAGTTGGAAAAACTTGCCTATTGCCTGTTGATCATGTCGAGAAGCTACGACCATACTTCCAGGCTCATCCCATTAAGGTGTCGACGAATCAACCTCTGAAACAAGTGATGTATCGCCCAAAGACATCAGGTCGACTTCTGAAATGGAATATCGAGTTAAGCCAATATGAAATCACTTATTACCCTCGAAGTGCTATCAATGGATAGGCACTGGCAGGTTACATCGCCGAATTTACCGAGCGAGACGATGAAGAAGAAAGCACTTCGGACATTGCACCATAGTGGAAGTTGTTTGTTGATGGTGCATCAAATGAATCCTCGTCAGGTGCAGGGGTTGTACCGAAAACCCTTAAAGGATGATTTATTTGCTACGCTCCAAGACTGGAATTTACTGCCATCAACAATGAAGCAGAATAAGAGGTTTTGATAGCAGGATTAAAAATTGTTAAAGAATTAGGAATAAAAGCTGTGCATATCTACAGCGATTCTCAGCTAGTCTTCTTCCAAGTGAAAGAGGAGTACCAAACAAGGGGCAACCTCGCTCTGTACCTGTCAAAAGCGCGAGAATTGCTACAGGACATCGAGCACTACACTTTAAGTCACATTCCGAGGGAACTGAATATGCAAGCGGGTCACCTAGCCAAACTAGCCAGTTCTAGAGATGCTCAGTCAATGGGACTGGCCCCAATCAAAATGCTTACATCACCCAGCATAGATGATATGGATATCGATTGGATCCTAGAAATTGTAGAGGAAGAGGAATTATGGATGACACCGATCAAAGGTTACATGTTTAAAGGTACACTACCCAGGGGTCGAAACGACCGAAAGAAGCTACTTTGGAAAGAACCACGGTTCTTCTTGCAGGATGAAATTCTTTATAGGAGGGGATTCTCAACTCCCTTACTCAGATGTGTAACCAATGGCGAAGCCAAAAGGATCCTTAGGGAAGTCCATGAAGGCGATTGTGGAAACCACATTGCAGGGCAGACTCTAGCAAAGAAGATCCTCCGATACGGTTACTTATGGCCATCCATCGACGCATCGGACTACGCTAGGTGATGTATGAAATGCCAAAAGTTCACCAAAATACAAAGAACTCCATCCACAGAACTTACGCCAAATGGATAGCCCATGGCCGTTCGCGGTCTGAGGAATTGACCTGATCGACGTGCTCCCAATTGCTAACGGAGGAGCCAAATATGATATCATTGTTGTAGATTACTTCATAAAACGGGCCGAAGCGGAACCGCTGGCTGCTATTACTCTAAGAAAGTAATTAACTTTGTCACTAAAAATATTATATGCAGCTTTGGAGTGCCATAGAAAATCATCGCAGATAACGGAACTCAATTCAAAAGCACTGAATTCAAGGACTTTTGTAAGCATATCCGCATCGAAAAGTATTTCTCCGCAGTAGCACACCCTCATGCAAACAAGAAAGTGGAGGCGGTGAACAAAATCATCAAGTCCATCATCAAGAAACAGCTAATGAGAGTCCAAGGAAACTTGGTTGTTGAGCTCCCACTTGTACTATGGGCTTACTGAATGATGCACAAGTCAGCAACTGGACACTTGCCATTCGCCCTAGCATACGGATCAGAAGCAATGATCCCAGTCAAATTGGAAGTTCCCTCCTATCGGAAATGACACTTCAATCAAATACAAAACGAGCAGCTCCTGCTCGAGTCACTTGATCTGATTGACGAGAAACGGGAGGAAGCCGAGCTAAGGACCGCGGCTCACCAAAAAAGGGTAACACGGCACTTCAACTCCAAGGTTCGCAACCGTACTTTCAAAGTGGGAGATCTCGTCCTAAAATGGATCTATCCAGCTACAGGAACATTCAGACTAAATTGGGAAGGGCCTTACATAATCGAGCTAAAGCTCGGAGATGACACTTTCAAGCTGACCACAGTCGATGGAATTCAGATTCCTCGTGCTTGGAACATCGACTCATTTCGGCATTACTATATTTAGCTTTTATCTATGTATTTCCTATTTTCGCAAATAAGCCGCCCGACTATACTAGGGGCATTGTAAATAGGCAAAATCGGCTCTACTTTACGTTTTATCAATGAATCTCTATAGTTTCTTGAACCAACAAAACACTCTTCATACAAATTACTTGCTAAGTCGACCAAAATCAACCGACTCAAAATCATTCATAAGCTGCTTGGGGAAGTGAAACCACACCCAAGTACGCTCCACCTACTCGCCACGTTGATGAAAGTAAATCGACTCAAACTCAAAAGCCGCGCATTTCGTAAGCCGCGCACTCTCAAAAGCCACGTACTCTTAAAAGCTGCGCAAGCACTGCTTGATGTTGCCCCGACATCATCAGCAAACCGTTAAGATTTTCTAAGTATCAGTATTGTTCTGACGCCACCAGGAAACTTGTCTATTTCAGGACTAGCAAGGTTCAACTCCCACTATCAAAAAATAATCGACATGAGTCCAGCAATGTTGCAAAACTAGAAATTGGTAAAAAAAAATTGATCGTCGACATTCGAGTCACATGTTCCTGAAAATAGGAACCGCAAAGTAAATTTGGCTATGGACATCAAAGGAATCGCTTGGATTAACCGGTCATTTATCAAGTGTACGGAGTAAACAACCCTGTGAAGTAGGGGGCACACAAACAATGAATTTTGGCAATCACAATAGATCTAGTTGTAAAACTGAAATAATGCATACATAATGGGTGAAATCACGAAAATAAAGGCATCGTATACCACAAAACATGGCACAACAATATGAAGTATAGAAATTGCAGAACAAGCAATCGCATCATTTACACATATAAGTGGTATAAAAACAAGCTAAGTACGTGATAAATAAGAAAGAACACAGAAGTGACGGTGGTAGACACATTAATCTTTTCATTTCTCATAACATTTTCTATACAAAGTCAAAATGTGAGGGCCATACCCACACCATATCGGCTAACAAAAAGAAAAGTATAGATGCTACAGCAACAAAAGTGATAAGTACAGACTACACTTGTACAAAATATATGTCAAACAAATCAAAACGCTACAAAATTCGGCTCCACTGTCACTCGAGCCCGTTAATGCTTCTTGCCATCACTTCTTTTCCCGCCTTTAGTCGGAAGTTTCTTCTTCCCCTCAATATCTCCACTGGGAGTCGTATTGTTGCCAGAGATATCGATTATGGGCTCCACGCCCATGTCTCTTTCTTGTTCTTTGACCCCCTCGGAAGAATCCCCCATGGTCTTGCGGTTGCGGGACTTGCGAGAGCTCCAAGAAGGCTTTCTCTTCTCTACCTTCTCATTCTTAACTGCCATCATCTACCGTTCGGTTTTACCTGGCTGGCTAGCTTGGTTTGTCTGCTCTCGGGTGTCAGCTATTGTTAGATCGCCCACTGAAGATATAGAGGGGTCGTCCAGGCCATATAACCTGGCAAACTTCTCAGATTCTAGCCCTGATTGCGAGCCAGACACGGGCGTGGTGATCAAAGAAGCTACAGAAACAAGCATTGAAGCAGTCGAGATAGTAGTAGGCCCCGGGACTGGAGCAATTGGCAATTCAACAGGCAAACAAAACAGACTTATAAGATCAAAAAGAAAAGTATTCAGTTAATCTTGTTCTTGGGGCGTGAGCTGGAAGTCCTCAAACTCGAGAGAAATAAGAAAATTACCTGCATCAAAGGTGTGACCGTGAATCTCAACCTCGTACTCCCCATATTTCCTTCTTTAGATGGCTGCACAATATTGGGCGAAATTTCAAGACTTCCCAAGGCCTTGGAGATAGGTCTTAAAGGGACGGATAACAAAGCAGTGCCAGTCGAAGCCGGAATGATTTTGTCTGATCATGGAGTTGCTTGGATGATTTGCCAGGCCCAAAACTGAAAGGCTCTGATAGTGCTTTAGCAGCTGCTGCTGCACCAGCATCGACGGCTTCTCTCTCCCTTTCAACCCGAATAATCTCTCGGCCCTCTACCAAAGCCCTCTTTGATTCTTCGTTCAGATAGGCATCCTCCAGCTCTTGTTCAGTGTGCACATCCCCGTCTTCTTGGAAACGAGCTATGATCTCTTCCCAAACCACAGCAAGAGTACGCGGAAATTTGGGCCCCAAATAATAGAGACTGCCCTGATGTAACAGGGAGTTGACATAGAAGTTCAGGATGGTGTTATCCATCTTCACCATCTTCCTTTCGAAGGCATCTTGCAGCTCCAAGTAGTCCGCCATTTCAGCAGCTTTCTCAACTTTGACTTTGGTCTTTTCAATGTCGAGGTGTGCAATTTTTTCTCAAAGCAAAGCAATCACTTGAGCCTAGTCGGAGATGGTCCTATCTCGAGATTCCACCATTCCTGCATAATCGGCAATTGTTTTCTTATAAGCTTCGACGGTTTCATCATGACCAACAATGGTTCTCTTTTGAGCTTTGATGATCTCATCTCGAGTTTCAAACTCCTTTTTCAGCTTGACTTCATCAGCATAAGCTTTCTTGATTTCATCTCTAAACACTATTTCAATTTTTGCATGAGCCTCCTTCAATTCCTTGAGCAAACTAGCATTGCTCTTACTATCTCGAATGGTGGCATCTCTCTTTTTTGGTCAGTTGATCAATTATGGTGTCACGTTCTGTCAGCACCCTTTCGTAATCATCCTTTTCCAACTCGAAAGAAAGAATCTCTTGTTAGTTGTTACAGTTTGTGTCACCAGCTGCTTACATAATTTCTCCCATTCTTTAGCTTGATCCAAGTCGCTCTAAATTTCTTGGAGATGGGGTACAAAAGAATCCTTATGAATCAAACGTAGGTCATGATCAAATTTAACTCCTTTCATGAACCAGCCAAGGAACGAGGCTTCAAGTTTAGGTGGACCAGACGGGAGAATATAAGCAGGCCTCCAGCGAGGGCGTGAAAAACTGAAAGCAGGCATAACATATGTTGATGGAGCTTGGGTTGATGGAGCGACCTGAATGGTAGAAGATGGAACCGCAGTTATGATAAAAACTGAAGCCGGGGTAGATGTATGGTGTTCAAAAGGATGATGATCACGATCTACTTTCGAATTTTTAGATGGCTCCTCCCGATCATCGGGAGTCTTCCTCTTCTCATAGCCACCCCTATAAACTTTACCTCGGTTCCTGTTATCCCGACGATGAGCTTCAGCTTTCCAATCTGTTCTCCTCCTTCATTCTTTCTCAATTTCTCAGGGCTAATGGCGGCTTGAAGTTCGTTTTGACGTACGTTGTGCATCTGTAAATTGTTCAAGATCTTCATAAAGTCCACGACCTCTCATAATACCTAATATAAAAAAATGAAGTAACTTTAGTGGCAGAAAATGAGCTCAAATAATGCATATATGAGTGTATGTGACCCCAGTGATATATATAACATGTCGTAGACACCCGAAAAAGACTTCACAAACTGGGTCGGTAAGTGGCTACAATGGGAGTCAGGCCAACTTTAGAAACAACATGACTGGAGTGAGGAGACAATTCCTCGGACTCAAAATAATCTCCCATGAGTTCTGTAATGTCCATATAAACATTGCTTAAGTCCCCAAAGTCGATATCGGTTTCCTTAGGCGGAGAACCATGAAGTCGTCCAATTGTCGGGAGAGCATCTTTAGCAATAGCCTCTTGGGGAGGCAAATCCGGGAGAATATGACTCATTCCTAGAGTTTCATCCCCTGATTCGAGATCTCCTTCGCTGGAACGCACATCAAATTCCTCATCACTAAAGGAGGGGTCGTCGTCACTTCCGCTCTCAATTTCACCTTCCTCTTTTTCTACGATCATCGTAGCCTTGCCTTCTTGTTGTTTGAACTCCTCTTCCCCTTGCTTCAGGATTGGGGCCATCCTTTTTGGACTAATAGCTCTAGTCATAATGCTATTTTCTTCATGAATTTCCTCAGTTGATCCACCGGATGGACCTTCTTCTCCTTGTAGACCGCTTTCTTTGGAATTTTCTGATGAAAAAGTAGAGCGTGTTCTAATCCTAGAACGAGTAGGGGATGGAACCTCAACAGTGACGAAAGACCTCCTGGGATGTAACAATCCGTACCCATTCAAATTCTCATCCATTAGCAAAAGTTTGACCGATCTCTCTCTAGCATTTATGGCCTTCAGAGTATAGAAGATAGAGTTTAGTGTTGGATCTTTATTTGGCCTCAGAATAACTGTAAGAAGCCTTCAATTTATTAAAACTCCACACCATCATGATAAATCTCAATGAGTGAGGAGAAAACTTACCCTCTATCATCCAAAGACGATTAAATCCTTTAGGACATCTAATGAATAAAAATTGGGTCTTGAATTGGGACAAGTTGCTTTGAAGTTGCTTTGAAGTTGCCACCTGATTTTGCGATTTCTCCGAGCCTCAATAATCACAAGAGATGGACATTTATCTCACTTCTTGAATGAAAGGAAATATCTCAATTCATTAAAGCTTGGGGCACGGTTGAATGTCCGCATAAACAAAATATGAAGACAAGTCAAAATAGCATATCCGTTAGGATGGATCTGAAATGGAGCTATTCCCAAATCCAGAAGAGTGTGTCTCAAGAAATGGTTGAATGGTTGCACTACACCATTCAAGCACATGTACCCCGAAGGTGGCATGTGTGCAAACTCGTTTTTTAGAGGAAGGCGCACATCATCATCTGGAATACCATGCTGTAAGCAAATATTATATAGAACTTTAGTAGAAATGACGGTAGAAGCTATCTCCGGAAGATTAAGTAAAACTCTAAAGTTCGGAGGAGTTCGATCGACGACCGGACCAATTGGCACCAATTGACCATATTGAGCCTGTGGTGCCGAAGAAGTAAGCGCTGCTGGAACCGTTTGCGAAGGCATAACTGATGTCGATTCTGCTTCCGAGAGTACCGGACTTCCTCCACTGGATTTACGTCGAGATGACAGACACTTCATTCTATATAATAGAACTTGTATCCAAATTGGTTAGGTAACTCTATTTTTAACTAGAAATCCCTGTATGTTTAAACGCCTGAATTCGGAAAAGACGTTGACTTGTGCCAACTCGTCGAATTCCAAACGTTGACTGGGGCAAGTGCAACATGTTATCTATGTGAGATGGGCATGGTGTTTTGAACACTACAAACGCTCTATCCTGTGTAGATAGCTCACTCACAGCCGAAAAAGAAAAAGGCTTTTCATTTCATTCATTGAATTTATTCCTTCCACACTTACCCGTTCTCGATCAACGATCGATAATGGATTCATTATCCAAAGAGACACGGAAAGCTCTTACTATTCTCTGGTACACCGAGCGTGCAATAGTAAAACTAATTTGGGATGATTAAGTCCATAGTAAACCACCTTATCGGAACCATCGAGCCCACACGCAAGTCTGTTTTGATTTATTGGATGAAGATAGAAGAATATGTCAATTGCAAGACATGACTACAATATCTACCTCCAATAAATCGCAATCAACCCGCATCATTAACCATCCTCGTAGATCTTCTCGAATTCACTGGCCATCACCACTAATACAATAACCATGTCATCACCAACCTTAGATCAAAAGCAAATGGGTTCAATTTCGGCTTCGTGGCGATCCAGGCTAGGGCTAGCTATCTACAGGGTCGGCAGCGATCCAAAAAGCGACGATTCTGGCGGTAGGGTTTGGTTCAGGGTGATGGCGAGGGGAAGCTGAGGTCGATGGCGGTAAGCTAAGAAGATAAAGATTAACAACGGCGGCTACAAAGGCTGGTTAGGGTTTGGTCTTGTGGTTGGCTTGGGTCGCAAGAAGAACACATGAACAAAGGCAAGTGAGAAGGGTCGATTCGAGCAAAGCTAAATATGGGATTGTTTGCAGAAAATTTGCTAAGTCTTTGATCGCTAGCGATCCATCAGGTTGCAACCAATCTTCTCCAAATTTTCCAAGCGTGATCTATATATTGTTTACAAGCATCTTGAAAATTGTGGGATCAAAATTGATTTGTTTCTACGAGCGACGATGATTCACATCGAAAACTCAACAGACGGCTAAATAGTCAAAGCCAAATTTACATGGAAACCTCTACACAATCAACTAGATTTCATAAAATGGAAACTCAAAAGCAGTTACTTCTAGAGCACACATTGTTTCGAACGAAGGCATACACTATGAGGCAAATGCTAACTAGATTTTTACCCAAGCAGGAATCCAAATGGGTTAGAACATTTAGGCCAAGCCAATACGACTCAAGAATCAACCAAAAGGACCAGAAGAACATGCCAAGAAGGATTGAAGAAGAATTACCTAAAAATCAACTAAGGGACTAGATGTGTGCTCTAGAATAACCTACAGGCGATCCATAAGGATGCTCCATGTATCGTTCAAACCACTTACATCATGAATTGATATCTTTTCTAGGGATGTTTGCCAATATTCATAGTATTCCAAGCAACCTAGTGCGAGAAGTGAACATTCATCTGATTCAAGTTGTAGAACAATCTAACCCATGTGTGAACCATCACCAAAACAATGCAACAAGCTACGAAATTACATGGAGAGCACCCACACAAGGCAAGGAGTGCAACCCAAAGAAAGAAGCCTAAAAACTCCCTAAGTACATGGATCACTAGCGATCCATGCCCTATGGATCGCTAGCGATCCATCAGATTAGGTTCGGTCATTGTGAAATTTTTAGAGCACCTTCTTATCATCGAGTGTAGGCTTCTGGCAAAGCGGGCTAGCCCAATAGCTCTTCAACCCCTATAAATACAATCCTACCCGCAACATAAAGGGGATCATCTAGACTGGCTGCTGGAACTCTACAGAGATTATTCTTCACTCTTCCCCTCCCACACAATGGTTATCTAGGGGTTCACTATGATTCTCCAGTGAACTCTTTTACTTGTGACTTGATCTAACTTAGAAGACTCAATCATATTGTAATCCGAGTCAACTTGTAACAGCAGTCAGTTAATAGAAAGTTATAAAGTGGACGTAGGTTTCATTAACAGCTGAACCACTATAAAAATCTTTTTGTCTTTTTATTATTTCTGCCCTTTTTATATTTATTTTCTATATTATTGCTCTGTAAGAACAGGCTGGTGCTTTCACACTCAATCCTAGACGTTGATCCATTTATTGGGTTAACACGTAGTACAGATTTGCACTAGTATTGCATTTTGTTTGATTACAAAATGTAACCCCGCTTATTTCCTAGGAGAACTAAAAACAGACATTTGTTCAACAAGCGTCTTCATTTGGGTCTCCATCTAAAGATCTGTTATCAGGCATTTGTATCATACGCTTGTTCAACAAGAACCTGATTAATGGATGCTTGTTGAACAAGCGTTCAAACAGATTACACATACTGAATAAATCCACCTAAATTTGTAATCGATTATATTTTGTACACCTTGTCGTAGCATGATTTGAGGTTACATATTACATTTTGTGATTGGTAATTTATTGGAGATGCCCTTAGATGTGGAGGTGCCTACGTAGATTCGGACCGGTCATTTAGAATTTTTACTATCCGACGTGTTGGAAATTGAAAGTGGTCAACCAAGTCATTTACTCCATTTGGCTGAAGCATTTGGAATTTGACTGTTGGAACTAGACGCATGCTCGATGCACCGAACGCGTTGGAAATTGAAACAACCCAACCAACTCATTTACATCATTCAGCTAAAGCATTTGGAATTGGACCATAGGGACTTGAAGCGTCAGATGCATCTAGTCCCAACGGTCCAATACGAAACAGTTATTTTCCAAGTTATATAATCCCCACCTCGTTCTCTTCTTCCTCCACCAACCCTAAACCGATGTTTCCAAACCTATTTCAATCATTTCAAGCTCAAATTGAGTTATTTTCTTTTAAACTATTTTTATTTCACATTTCCATACGACATGCATTTTTACAATTTTTTCTAGATTTCAAAATGTCAACTGCCTCCACTGGATCATTTTAATTCACATATCTGTCTCTAAAATATGAATTTCTCTTTGCATGCTCTTATTTGTTTATGGATTGCGATGAACATTCTTTGTGAATGAATAAATTTGTTAAATATGGTTGCACTCTATGATATATCTTGTTCAACTTAAGATTGGGTTGAGAATTGATTTTTATGTGATATTCTGGTTTGCTGTATGGATTGAAAGGGTCAATCTACAAACGATACTCTGTCCGAATGTGAATTGAATTGTATATACTTATATGTTGATGCATGTAGATTTTTTGTGTAGCCAAAGTTCACTGGAAGGTAATTTGAATCGCTAGATAATTCCATATTATTGAATGATATTTTATGGAGCAATTTCGCTCTAGAATTCGCGTTATTCTTTGTTTTATTATTTGAATTGTTTTAAATATTTAAAAAGATTCTCAACCTAATCATAGGATGAACAAGATAAATCATAGCATACAACTATATTTCAACCAATTCATTTATTCGCAAACAAAGCAGGATAAATCATAGCATGATATCATGTTGTAACGTCTCACCTCTATACCCATACTATCAAAGAATATCACATAGTAATATTGTCTAGCAATATGGAGAATAAGGCTAGTAAGGAGCGACCGTCCATGAATATTCCCTTAGGCTAACACCATCACGTTTTTCTTTATCTCATATATAACTATAAATGACATGAAGGTATCGGCACAAAACGATAAACAGTTCGTTGATTCAGAACATAACAAAATATAACATATAAAAAAACACATAGTTATAGATCACGGTGGAAAATATAATACATGTCTTGACTACATACACACACACAAGGATATATATATATATAGCGAGTCTACAAATGTAAACACTAGACCCACATATAATACATACATAACGAGTTCTAGACGAATACAAATATACATCTAAAGTCACACATCTCATACAAATGTCAAACAAATGTATATACATATACATATAAAAGGACTAGAACAATATATATATATATATGTATGTATGTATGTATGTATGTATATGTATGTATGTATGTATATATATAAGGACTAGAACAAAATGATATATCTATCTCCAAAAGCTAGCCTAACATCCGTGGTCAAAGAGTCCCAGTACCCATCACGTCTCTGTTTGACCCGAGTATTATAAATAATAAATGGGTCGGACTATCTCTAATACAATAAGGGTGAGATTATAACAATGAGCATATGTGAATTTCAGGTAATATAGTATAACTATAGTAAATATGCCAGCATCAAATAAAGCAAAATGACATAACCTAAAACTACCATAAAATATGCCAGGAACAAAATGAAACAAAAGGCATAATCATCAATAAAATCACCATGTCATAAAATCATATCCCTATCATCAGCAATCCTCGCAAAATATGGTGAACAAGCATATCAAATCAAAATCATAAGACTGCCCTAAAAGCAAGTCAATCTAAAGAAACACAGGATTGGCATGAAAGCGAGTCAATCTCAAAGAAACATAAGACTGGCGTAAAAGCAAGTCAACCTTAAAGACGAGTACTGAGCATGTCAACATCAAACACTGAGCACAAAGAAAGTTAGGTAATAGTAATTGATCTTATAGATTTCTTCTTTTGGAGATATGTAAGTGCAGTCGCTGTTCCAAGGAGAGACTGACAAACTCCGAGTAATGCTCCACGAGTCTCTCAAAATAATACCGACTGCAACACTCCTATACTCAAATGGTTACCTGATCATCTAACACTATCTCGCATAGCAGAAATGCACCGAAGTGCAGCATCTAATAACAAATGATGCAATCGTATGATATCAATATTGCTTTAAGTAACTGACTGTTGGCTTTGTGGTGTCGGGCAAATAATGGAACTAAAAGTTGAGCACAAAGCAAGACATAATGATACCACGACTTAGGGAGTGACCTCCACAGTCAAGCCAATAGGACGAACAACTAGTATATAAGATCAAACCATAAAATACACTTCCCAATATCACACGCTATAGAAATAGCAAGTTTACCCCAAGATACTATTAATAAAAAAGTATTAAATACTTTCCAATAGTAATCATTCGTGTATCGCTCTTATGTTCCATAACACTTGGTGTTACTTAAATATTTACTATAAGCTAGTAAATTACACTCATTCGAAATAATCTATACAAGTCCTCTAAAAAACCGATAAAGTTTTACCGAAAGTCTCATACCAATCGGTACTACTACCTCATTTATTTGAATTTCTCATTACATGGAAAGTAAAAGGATTTTATTTATTAAAACCATTCACAAGAATCTTAAATATGTTATATAAAACAAATCTTCACTTTATTGAAAGGGTTCAAACCATATTTAAAATATTCGTGATGTTTTTCTTATTAAAGTACACTTTAAAGGAAAAAAGTCATCATCTCAAATATTTGTACAAATAGTTACTTTTTATATACATAAAATATAATTTGCTAAAATCATTTAAACCCTTAAATTCATTTTTAAAGAAATAAATATATCCTTTTCAAAGGCAAAAAACCTCTTTAAATTTGCTTCTTATATAGCCTTTTGCTATCGAAATAACCTACAATAAGATATTTTCTTTTATAACATATTTTATTTGTACTTCTCATATCGTAGGAAGAGATCTTTATTTATTCAAAACACTTTCAAAAACTTATAATTATTTCTCATGAAGAGTTCTATATTATTTTTTCATAGACTTGTAAACTCCTTCAAAATTATTTAAATAAATTTTATAAATAAATTCAGCTGAAATTGAAATTATTACTTTCATAATATATGTTATAAAATAGTAACATGTTTTATTTTGGCCTTTAAGACATTTCCAAATTCATAATAATAGAATTATAATAGTTATTTTGAAAGGTTTTGTGAATAAATTTACCCATTCTTAAAAGCTTGGAATAGAATTCGAATAAGAAAACGAGTTAAAGTTTTAATATAACTAAATAATGTTTTCTAAAATAGTTTTAAAATGAATCAAAATAGATGAAAACCAACCATCATTGTTTGGAATGTTGGACGAATTTTAATTTTCATACACATTTGCTAATCACCAATAGATACTCATGCTGGATGAGTTGGAAGTTGGAACCAAGTTGTCGCAACTGAATTCAACTTACTAACTAACTAATCACATAAAATGAAAAGTCGAATCGTTATAAAAATTTCAATAGTACAAAAAGCTATATAAACTAACTAACTAAACTTTCAAAATCTCACAGTAGAAGGAAACAAATATAATATATTTCAAATATTAAATCATATCCTAATACACATGATTAAATCTAAATCCGTATATATAAATATATCATATACTAATACTGTTAGGTGATAAATACAACACACTATGTACTTAAACAACACACTATATACATAAGCAATGCCATCGTCACCCATACCGTCAACGTTACTCAAGTCCACCATCATAACCTATAAATCTATAAGCAAAAAGGAACATAGGAGGAGAGGAGTCATACATAAGTCCGGTGAGTGAAAAACACTACTAAGAATATACTGCAAATATGATCGCATAACATTATATAAAGTCCACATCTATACAAAGACGTACCTCAACCTATCTCGCCTACATTCACAAAGTTAGTCCATCGTAATGTGGGCTTAAACTACTTTGTGAACAATGACACCATAACATACCAAAAGGTAGTATACAATGGTAAGTTAGTTAAATACAGACTCTAACTCGTTAACGAGCGATGATTAGGTAAACATAGCCTAATCATAACCAGTTAAACATTGACTTATATAAATAGGAAATATGTTAGATAAACATGGTCTAACATAATACGAATACAAAGAACTAGTTAAACAATGACTAGTTTCTGTAACGACCCTGAAATTCAGACCCAGTTTAAAATTTAAAAATCATTTATTTAGTGTAGAAATTCGAATTTTCACAAACAAATTCCGTTGCTACTCAAACTTCACATTTGGAATGCGTCTAGATAGACATAGGCGTACGCCAAATTTCGTCGAATAATATGGAAGTAAATTTCGCTCGTCGCATTTACATATTAGTTTAAATTTTATGGGTAAATTTTCTATCGTCCGAACTCAAATATTTTTCACAATGTTGCATAAGAAAAATAGTCTGATCATGACGGCGCATTTCGTTTCGTCAAATTCCGCTTTTAATTGCTAGTTAAATTGTCGCTCGAGCAAATGGTTCAATAAGATTTACCACTTCGCAAACAATGTCAAACCATCAATATCTTCATACCGTTGTGTCCGCCTCGTCACGCTGATCAAAATAGTATATTTATTCGTGTTAATTGGAGTTCGGCATTGCAAATTATAATTGTTTAATGGAGTACAATCTGGTCCGTTACGCAGCACAAACCGGTACCCAACTTTCCAACGTTCAAAATTCTAGGAGTCTATTCAGCTGTCTTGGAAACCCAATAGCCCCACTTTGCAAAACCATCATTGCCTTGACCTTTGCACTCTGATCCCCTCTGTATATATCTGCCTTTATTAATGCCTCTGTATACCAGCTCACTTCATTTATTGCATTGCTTCTCTGGTACGTCTTTGCTCTCTGCTCTCTCTTCCCCCTCCTCTTCATAATTCTTATTATTTGTCTCCCCTCCAGAGAAAATAAAACCCACCCAACTCCATGCACCAGTCCGCTTCCACCATCCGCCCACCCAGTTCGCACGACCACACCCGCTGCCCAGCTCGCCTCCGCCTTCGCCCACAGCCTGGGTCCACCCATCTGCTACCTCCGCGTCCCTTCGCCGCTCAGCCTGAACCGCCTTCTCCGACCCCACTGCCTCTGCCTCCACGACCAGCCCACAGCGCACTGATCCAGCCGCCACGTCGCCATAACCGCCTCTGCGTTCCAGCCCATCACCCGCATCCACACCCACTGCTCCCTCCGTTTCGCCAGCGACAGCCAACACTCCACTCACGAAACCCGCCCTACCCACTGTTCCATGTCGCCCACAGCCATCACTGCATCATCTTCACTCCGCTGTGTCCACATCCACCAGCTCGCCTTCACCATCCGCCACCCACCCACGCCAGCCTCCGCCACTGCCACGTCACCACCGCCCTGCCCACAGTTCCGCCTCCACCCGAGTACACTGCTCAGCCCTCTTCCCACCGCCCTCCTGGATTTCCGTAGCACCCCACTCGTCTTCGACGTTGCTGTTGTTGCTATAAATATGTATCTAGAGTGTTTCTACATTTTCTACAGCTGATCACGTATATGGTTTAGGTGGTTTCAGTTTGATGTTAGTTTAGTTTTCTATGTGGTTTATAAAGTTTAACATAAAGTTATATATCTCTATTTTGTTTTATTTTTTTATATATAGTATAAAGTTTATATAAAGATTTCATATGTAGTTATAGTTTTATAGGTTCAGTGCACTTCCGGTTATATATAAATATATATATGTGACTGTAATATTAGGTAGCAGTATATACTTTTGAAGTTTCTAGCTACCTCCTATACAGTGTTTTATCGTGTTGTTTCAGCTACTGCTTCGGAGACGTAGGCTTCCATTCAGTTTGTTTGAATCTATCTAGCTTCGTTACTTTGTTGTGTTCATTTTGCGTCGTGCCGGTTAGTGTCTATCATTCATCTTAAGTGCTTCGTCATCTTCTTCAATCACGCAAGGTGAATATTTCATTCACGACTCAATCTATTATGCTATGATAATCAAGTGCTAATTGTTGTTAATATTAAAATTGGATATTAAATTGTTGATTGTTAAAATTGTTGAAATAAAACTGTAAATCGCTATGCCAATAAAATTTGAATATTAGTTTACGACGAATAGTTGTGACACTAAAATGTGCTATGTGATGTTGAATTAGGTTGATATAAGTAAAATTTTAATATGAAATTGAAATTGATATAGGATAGTCCACAATTTAAATGGATTATATATGTTGAACTTGACCCCTGTAAATGTTAAATAAATCGTCGCGTAGAAATAGCGTTAACTACACTTTGAACCCTTGAATGTAGGATTGATGTAGTAAATTGATAATAGACACCCAGTAAAGACCACAATGTAATAATCTTAAATCTGCATGAAACGATAGTGTGGATTCTAGGAATAATTATATTAATCCACATAAATAACAAATGTGAGTTAATACGATTATTTCGGGATTATTTAATAAATTGTTGAAATGTTATGTATGGTTGTTATTGCTTGTTTATTTACTTTGACACCATCCCAGTTATCACACTGCAAGTTCCCTATGCTATGTTTTGTTTTATATTGAATGATATTGGGTTGAAATGATAAATACCCAATTAAACAACTTGGCCTAGGATAGATAATTAAAAATAAGGAACCCGATTGGTCAACAAAATTATTTTTGAAACTGAAATCTATTAGAAATTACGGAATGAACATAACAATTTGTTTGGAAATTAATTAACGAACTTAATGGATTTAATTAATGGATTAAATCAAAATAAATTAATAGGAATAAATTAATGAAGTTAAATTGAGACGGATTAATAAACCTATTTAATTGAATAAAATGAATTGGCAAATTTATTTGAAATGAGATTTAAAAACAAGGAAGTTTTAGAATTTAATAATTTGAAAATTTATTAGGTTGGTTAGATTTAGATTTAAAAATCGATTTTAATTAAATAGATTTGAAACTTGACATAAATTAAGTTTGAGATTTAGAAAATTTGACTTAAGTGGAATACGAAACTAACTAAAGTTTTATGGATTTAATTTAGTGATAATTTAAATTTAAATTGATTTTAAATTTAATAAAATTGATTTAATCAAAATTTATGATTATGGTTAAAGTAACGATGAATGTAAATACGAATTAAAATGAATAGAATTTGGTTTAATGATGAGAACTAAAATTTACCATTAAATCGAATTAATTGGAGTATTAACTAAATTTAGGAAGTGAAATTTAGATCTTATTAAGTTGAACAGGAATACTTAATTTTATTGTTAATTCAAATGTTGAACTAAAAATTGCATTTGGAAAGATGTTTTAATATCCGAAATAAATTGAATCGTGAAATGTCAAATTTTGGAAGTCAAATTTGCACCTTGACTTTTGGACTTGATTTGTTTAAACGTTAATTTAACCGACCATCGTGTAGTGAATACGTAGTTATTAAAGAGACCGGGATCGGGAATGGACATACTCTCTGTCGATACCGAAAACCACTTTAATAACTATTATACGCGGAGTGTTGATCCAGAACGAAGTGGATGGTTTGGTGAACGCATTGACTGAAGAAAGAGAACGATATTGGATGACCCCTGACATGACTAAAACAGGAGCCGCCCGGGCCATTGAGGTTCGCCACCTCTAGCGGACACACTTCTTCGATACCATATCTATTACTTTTGTGATTCGATTTGGGTGCACCCCTTGATTTGGAAGTGATGTTTCGCGGTGTTGAGGTAGTAGCTGGTATGCTCAACATCAGTCCGGACCACGCAACTACTAGTATCCTAGTTGGTATCGCCTCATGTACCTTGTCATACTGATTATCCTATTCGCGACCACTACGTTTTGGTTTGTACCTTTAGTATATGGATTTCCCTCTGGTGACTTTCGGTTTTGGGGAAACTACGGTCTTGTATATGCTCTTGGGAATAAAAATGTGTTAAGGGGGATTATGGTAACGCCTTAACACTATTTTAATATCGAACTTTACTGATTAGACATTATCTACATATCGTATTCTATTGTATATATCAGTTTTTTAAATCTCGGATTTTGGCCAATATCTCGGGAAAATATCTCGGCTATCTCGGGCGATATTTAAAACACTTATAACTAAATAGGCTGCCAAATCTCGGATTTTGGCTGATATCTCGGATTTTTCATCTCGGCCATCTCGGGGAGATTTAAAAGCCTGGTATATATAGGTAGTTTATCGGATCCTTAGAGATGTTTATTTTATTCATCTTTGAGTTATGGACTTTTTCCCTTGCACTTGATTTTCTTGTATAAGATTTTGAGTCCTGACTCGAGTGTTTCTTTTTGTATATGCTCGGGTCAGTCTGAAGCTATCCAGTTTGTTGATCAAGGTTGGTTGAAGATGCTGAAGGCTTAGCATTTATCTTTATCAGTCTATTTCTATTCCTGTATTGATGTCCTAGTCTGTTGGACATTTTGTATTTTCTTTTAGTCACTTTATGTTAAGACATTGTTGTATTTTATGTAGTAGCTTCATGAACTGCTATTATGACGATGTATTTTCCGCTGCATTATTCTGTGACTGTTCTGTGTCTGTGATGTTGTATTGATTCTCATTTACATTTATGTATTTATAATCCCATAACGATTCGTGTTTTGTATTATTTAAGTTTACATGTGTGGATTGTTGTCAATTTAAATGGTCCAAATATGCGGGTTGTTACAGTTTCTTAACGCACTAGCATTAGTTAAACAATACTAACACTCGAACACACATCTATACACATACCAATATATCAGACAATGCTTGATAAACAACTATATAAACATTTTATGAGATTCTCGCGTTGCATATAAACCCCAAAATGATAAACGATTGCTTCTCGATTTGGTCCTAGGCGGGCCTAGGTTCAATCAACCATCTATAGGTTGCAACGGTCCACCGGTGGGCCTACATCAGTGGACCGGTGAACGTCCCAGGTAGAAAACTTTACATGTAGCTTGGCATCGTTCTTCCAACCATCTTTTCCAAACTTTATCCAGATCATGATATTTTGAATTTCTGAAGTTATCTACTTTAAGGCATTATATTACACATTTCTATCTATCCAATCTTCATAGAATCATTCCATTAGTATAAAATATATATTATATTTTAAATATTTTTGCTATTTAAAAAAAAATATGAATAGTATTTCATTGACTCTAGTGACCCTATGGCTGGCTTCTTAGCGAAGATGCCTTTGATGTTATAGTCAAACTTGACCCCCATCAGGAAATAATCAAGCAGAGCAACCTACATTCTAGTCTTGATGGCTATGGATGAGCCTGGAGGGGGTAAAGGTGGAGCGGTATGAATCGCAATTTCTTTGGATTTATGGGAAGGTGAGACAGTGGCGAGCAAAGGCTGGGTTATCGGAGGTTGCTGTGAGGGAACATATGAAGTGTGTGGTTGAGAAGCGTTAGAAACACGCCTGGATTCATTACAGGATTGTGATGTCTTTTCTTTGAACCATTGTGCTACTTTTCTTCTGAATGATGCCTTCTCCTTTCCTCCTCATCTCAATGTTCCTTACCCTTCCTTCTCCTTTTATCATCCTTCGACTCTCGATATGAGCTAGAGCGATGTGTGTAGAGGTGAGGGGTCAAAGTGCGGTGTTGACTAACGCTTGAACAAAGATAATTCATGTGATCACTTGCCATTGAACCTGAAAAGAAGAAGAAGGTATATCAGAACAAACACACTAGATTAAGGGCGAATGCAGAGTGTTGGTGTTTGTGATCCTAGAAGTGTGTGAAGTGTGGATAATTCCTAAATGCTCTATGGACCATGCTCAGAGAGCTACAAAGATGGAGTTTCATTGACCTCGGTAAGGATGTCCCCGGATGGGAAAGTAAAGCCAATAGAGTGCTCATTCAAAATATCTTCAAAGGTAGCGCCTCAAGTATCGAAGGCTGAGAGAATGCCAATATCACTCATCGAGCTGAAAATGTTCTCTACAGAGCCTACAAGTGGTGTTACCTCACTGATTGGCACTAAACTTGGGCTGGGAGCTTGTTGTGCATACTTGATGACCAATCGTGTCGGGAAAGATGGAAAAGGAATGGTATCACCTTAGGGGGGATGTTTCTCCATACGATTCATTATCGCCCAAACTGTAGTCTTCATCATCGTTGTCATCCCCTGTGTCCTCTCCTTCTTCACTCTCTTCCTCTCCTTCCTCTTCTCTTTCTCTTCCTTATTCTCCCTCTCTTTCTTCTACTTCTCCTTCTTCGCCTCTTCCTTCATCCTCTTCCCTTACCACATGCTCTTCATTATCCTCTCTTCTCCTTCATCGACATTCACTTTGCGGCATTGGCCTTTACCATCCCCTTGATCGTCATCATCAGAATCATGGATGGGGGCAGAAGGTCCATAGCTGCTCGAGATTTTTTAGATGGGAGTGGAAGAGGAACAACGTATATGTCGGGCTGTAAAAGGCGTGCTTGAAAAGACTTTCATTGGTGAGCAAGTAAGAGGTAGTTC
The DNA here is from genome assembly GCA_030737815.1 of Allium fistulosum. NCBI lineage: Eukaryota > Viridiplantae > Streptophyta > Magnoliopsida > Asparagales > Amaryllidaceae > Allium > Allium fistulosum. The sequence continues at coordinate 501,606,731 of CM060901.1, forward strand.
AAAACAAGAATTCAACTTCCTTTAGGAGCATTAGTGTACCAGCATGTGCACTGTTGTTATCTCAATCAAGATGGTCTACGAAGATCACAAAAAAAGAGTTAGATGTTTGAATAAGGAAATTTTGAATGAGGGGAAGATGATGGAAGAAATGACTTATATTTAGACAAAAAGAATCAGCTGAAACTATAAGGACAACGAATGAAGAATATCCGCTCTTGCAATAGCTATGCTTATCAAATATCAGTAAAGAATGAGAGTCTACTCTCTTCTTGAAACTTTGAAGATATGTCAAATCCTCAAAGTTAGAGGAATGATTCAGCCTCATCATGAAGAGGATATTAGAGAATTGGGTAGAGCGTATTTGTCGGGATGCACTAGAGTTGAAGCCAGCCCTAGCTTTTGCATGAAAAAATTGAGGAATTCTTTGAAGGGTGAAACAGCTCCACCCAAGCACATATTTTTATTGCAAGTTATGTATCCTTGGGGTGGATCTTATGCTCGTAGATCAATCATTGGTGGCGTCAAATTGCAATTGCCGAAGTATGGCGGCAGCATTGATGGCATCACGTGTGGCAGCCATGATATTGGCAAATCTAAAGGACCTACATTGTTTTGATCGAGATCTAAAAGAAAAAAAGGTGTCGTGGAGATGATTTCAGGACCAAATTGATGAAGAAAGTGATGGAGGTTGCCTGAGGTGGTGGTGGAAGTCGTCGTCAAAGTGAAAGAGGCAGCAGCTAGATGAACGATGTTGGAGTGCTTGAATAGTGGTTGAAGATTTGAAATCGCTAAAAGGAAGATGTCGGTGCTAAGCAAAGTGAAAGCACGAAAATATTCAAGTCCTAAAGTTATATAAGGGTTAACAGACATCTAGTAATCATCTCGATACCGACCTCAAAAGTGGTCGGTACCGACATGATTTGCCTTTTTTTTAAAGAGAAGTGAAATGGAAGGAGATGCCATACCAGATTAAGTCATGCTACGATCTCAAAGATGATGGTAGTCCCCACTTGATTGCAAGGAAAGAGTTGTATGCTAACTATTTGAAGTGACGAACGGTTATCTTCAGAACAAATACAACACTTCAAGGATAACTGTTGGCTACATGGACACCCTTTGGCAACTAAAATGATATCGCCTATCTTGATCCAAAGCATGCTTTATTTTCAAAGAAGCACACCTTCAGAGGGCAAGAATTCTCTAGCGTTTGGACTAAATAGCCTCTAAGTGAATCTAGACGTTGGAACAAAGACGATATGGACTAAGAACTTGGGGGCAAGCTTGAAATGGCCATAGGAGGAGACTCTAAAATTTTGAGGTTGAATTGTAAAAGCACATTATGGTTGGTACCGATCATAATTATGGTCAGTGCCGATATGATTTGCTCCTGGAATAGTTGATACTTGTGTTGTGGTCCATATATGAATATTATAGCGACCATGTTGAGGTCCATCTATGAAGGGTAGGTGAACAACTCTACAGCTTCGCAGAGAAGAACAAGTTCCATATTTGAAAAATCATATTGCCACCAATGTGAAGTGATGGAAAAGTTGTGAACTAAGCTTGATGGCTTGAAGATATAGATGAAAACAAAGGGATATACACTACACCAAAACAGGTGATTCCCAACGAGTATAACTATCGCAAACAGTTATAGCAACGCTTATTAGCGTCGCTGTAGGGGCGTCGCAATTTATTGCCAACGCGTATAAGCGTTGGAAGGTTGTATTCGCCAACGCTTATAAACGTTGGTGTATATTATTTAGCAACGCTTATAAGCGTTGGAAGGTTGTATTCGCCAACGCTTATAAACGTTGGCGTATACTATTTAGCAACGCTTATAAGCGTTGGAAGGTTGTATTCGCCAACGCTTATAAACGTTGGCGTATATTATTTAGCAACGCTTATAAACGTTGGTAAATTAACCATCCAACATTGTTTAATTTTCTATGCTGACGCTTATAAGTGTTGGTATATTTTAATTGCTAACGCTTATAACGCTTTAACAGCATTATTATACTACATTCAATAGGAACCCAAACTTTACAATATTCATGATCAAATAACAACATAAATTTCATAGTCAACTACTTCATAACAATGTCAACTACTTCATAACAAGTATAATACATAATTAAGTTGGTTAATTCAATACATAATCAACTACTTCATAACAATGTCAAATTGGAATACAAAAGACAACGTAAATTTCATAGTGAAATTCTACAAATACCGAATACGAAACTCCGGCCATATAACGAAACCTCCATCTGAAAAATCACATAACTTGTACATTCCATTTTGAGGACCATCATAAATTGGTGCATCCAGTTCAAGAACATCATCCACCCAAATTACTTTCTCTACATTCGGTATCACCTTCCTAAAATGACAAATAGTTTGTGTTCCAACATAACCTTTAGCTACTTCCTTCTCTAAATCTTGTGACAATAGCATTACATATTTCTTTTCCATTGTAGATGAATGAATATCATTATTTGACACGGTTGGAGTAACAACTACATTATTGTTTGTATGAGAATCTCCTAAATTAGAAGCACCTTCCGTTTGTGGAGTCGTAGGACTTGCAATATATTTTTCTTGCAAACTAGGCATAAATTTCATAAAAGTTGAAGTAATTGAATTAATGGCATTATTAACTTGATTAGCTACTTGCCTTTCTATCTCCAATTTCCAAATAGACAAATCCACGGCTTGCTTCTTTTCAGTTACAGCTTTTACAGCTCGAGCCATCTTCACTTGTTTTATAGAAGAAGTAGAAGTAATTGCTCGACAATAATTTTTCTTCGTGTCGGAACCAAAAACTTCCGCAATTGGGTCATCTTCAAGATCTTCGACTCCACCCTTAGAACTATCATCCAACTTCCTCTTTTTTTCCGCTTCCTCTAGTAGTGCCTGTATTTAATATCACGTTAAATTGAATTTGCACAAGTGAATATGAACTTGCATGCATGTGTGGGTATTCATGTGTACCGTGTGGTTAATTGGCAGGCATATGCAAGAAATAAAGGAAAGAAATGAAGTTGCTGCATTTAAAAGTGCATATTCTTGTCATCAAAGGAAACTATACCTCATGTCCAGCCGCAACTATAGAAGTACAAAAGAAAATTCAAGTTGCCGTAGATGAAATTAAAAAGAAAAAAGCAGAAAAGTCATGAATTCATAATATTATAGAAATACAAGATGAAGATGAGGATATCAATGAAGATCAAGAAATTTTTGGTGGTGTGTGTATTGGTAATTAGAGTGCAGGTGAGATTGTTTTCAAAAGTATTGATTCAGTTATTGAGACTGTTTTTCAAATAATGATATAGTTTACTACCTACGACACTGCCTACACTGCCTATTGATTCAGGTGAGATCAACACTTTTAACACGTACAACACTTATAACACCACACTGCCTACGACACATACAACACTTATAACAACATACTACCTACAACACGTACATACAACATACAACATACAACACATACATATAACATACAACACCATTCACATACAACATACAACAGAAAGACCCACAAATAAGCAACGAAACAACAAGTAAAACCACCAAAAAAACAAAAGCCCATACACATTAGCTCATGCAGGAGCAATCACATAAACGTACACAACCCAGTACATAAACTTCATAGCCGTTAATATTCATATAGATCAAAAATAGCTGCTTCAAAAAATAATACGATATGAGATATCACAAAATATGAACAACCACCAAAAAGACACATTAGCTTGTACATGTTCTCGAACTAGAACTTTCGAACATATTATGTTGAAGTACAAGCTTATTTGTAGAAGTGCTCGTCTTAACTCGCGACACTTTGGATATGCATGTTGAACCATGATAGGGAGCAAATATTGAATAATAATATGATAATCATATGTCTTCTTAATTTGCAAACTGGGTGGTTGAAGACATATAAGACCATGTAACTTTGTTGCAAGACGTGATGGAAGTTTGGCATCTTTAAGGACTTGACAACATTGTAGCTTGTGAATCTTATCCCATGCATATTTAGAAGATTGTTTTCCTTTATCAAACATAAAGTTGATGAGATGTTCAACAACATTTCTCTCAGTATGCATAACATCAATAGTATGACGAACTTTATGACTGCTCCAATAATCCAAGTCAAACAAAATTGACTTCTTGTACCATGCCGGTCTTTCTTCATCATCAACAAGACAATCTACATTATCATAAGCTTCAACAATCATTCTCTTTCTGCTTTGTGGTAGTTTTCCACGAATATATTTGATACGATCAAGCTTTTCTAAAAGAGACGAGCCCCTTAGCCGAGTCGGAGGCTCTTTATATTCAATATCCTTATACCATCCGTGTTTTAATGCTCTATATAGATGATCATCCTTCAAAAACCTTCTATATTTTGGATAGACGATCTTGTTGCCGATGTGCTCTGATTCCGTCTCGATAGCACAGACAGGACACGCTTTATAACCGTGAGTCACACAACCAGATAAGTTACCAAATGCTGGTAAATCATGAATTCCCCATAATAATATTGCTTTCATATTGAAAATTTCTTGTTTATCCGCATCAAAAACAGACACTCCTTCGTCCCAAAGATGTTTTAAATCATATATAAGAGGTTCCAAGTATACATCAATGTCCTGACTTGGTGCTCTTGGTCCAGGAATTAAAAGAGTCAACATTTGAAATTGTGATTTCATACACAACGAAAGGGGTAGGTTATAAGGTATCATATAAACAGGCCAACAACTATAACTATTGGAGAGAACGCCATTTGGGTTAAACCCATCGGTAGCAATACCAAGCCACACATTGCGTCCTTCATTAGCAAATTCTAGCCATCGACTTTTGATTGATCTCCATTCAGCTGAATCCATAGGATGTCGCATGGAATTCCAAGAGGGTGTGGCTTTCTTATGCCATTGCATTTTATGAGCTATCCATGGTATAGTGTATAACCTACTTAATCTCGGAATTATAGGAAAGTATCTTAAAACTTTTCTTGGTTCTTTCGTTAATTTGACCTCCCCTAACACTGTTTTTTAGTTTTATACCTTGGTGTATGGCACTGAGGACATTCTTTCGCATTAACATTTTCTTTCCAAAATAATATGCAATCATTTTCACAAGCATGTATGCACTTCACCTCCATTCCCAGATCCTTTAATATTTTCTTCATTGTGGGATACTTGTCAGGTAAATTATTTTCCTTTGGAAGCCAACATTTTAATCGCTTCAACAACTCAGTCATACTGTTTCCTGACCAATTAAATTCTTTTTTAAGGTTATGAAGCTCAACAATTACGCCTAATGTTGTAAGCCCATCTTCACAAGAAGAATAAAGTTTTTCGTTTGCTTTGTTTGTATATTTTTTGTGCTTTTCTCCGTGGTACGAATGAGAATTGTCTATATTTATCTCTTGAACATCCTCTTCACGGCTACTTTGGGGCATATTATGCACTCCAAAAGCATCGTCTATGAGATTTCTAAGAGCTCCTTCTACACAATGGTCGGTTTGAATTTGATCTTGGATATGAGAATCTGGAATAATATTTTGCGTATGATTCACCCTCGTGTTATTCTTGTTCATCTCTCCATGGAAAAACCATCTATTATATGTTTTAATCATACCATGAATGATTAAATGTTTCTCAACGCTTTCCAATGAGAGCTTTTTAGAGTTCTTGCACTTGATACAAGGGCAAGTGCATATTTCGACATCGGGGGATGAGTGATTCTTCACAAAACTAATGAAGTCTCAAACGCCTTGCTTATGTTCTTCAGTATTTCTATATGGACTTTTAATCCACTCTCTTGAACTTGAGTTAGACATAAATTTCAAGTTTTACCTTTTGAACCTGTTAGACAAAAATATAGTGTTCATTTCATTTTAAAGTTCCATTACAATAAATTTGAAGGTCGGTCATCCTACTTCCCATTACAAACACAATAACGTAATCACATTTTATAAACCATTTCGGGTTAAACGATTCAACAAAATTTCGGCAGCACTTCCCTTTATTCCCTGTATCGTACACAAAAACGTGTACACAGGGAACAAAAAGGAAGTGCCATCGAAATTCTGTGAACCATTCAACCTGAAATGATTTATAAAATGTGATTACTTTATTATGTTTGTAACTTGTCCAATACTAGGACAAATCCAAAAAATATTATATCAGATGAATATAGATGTCCGTTCTATGAAAAACGAATATCCATATAACGATCATATACAACACTTGTCAGACGGGGCCAAAAAATCTATAAGGATTTACATGAATTTTTTGACGTGTGTGTGTAACCCTTTACTCTAAAAATAAAAGCAGGACACCGCAATTTTCAATTCAAGTAACCAAAAAAAATAGAATCATAAAAGCATTACTGCTTGAAAAAAAAGACAAACTACGATCAAAATTATTTTACCCTACATAGAGTAGAGTTCATAGCATATAAAATCACCATTTGAATCTGCTATTTTTGGTAGTTTACTGATCAAAATTATTTATGTGAATAATCAAATATGAAAATGCACTAATGTACAAATTTTTGGCATTGCTGTTTGTTTCTAAACATATGAAAATGAAGAATACTTGTTGAACCAATCCTCAGAAGTGAGGGAGATCTAACAAACTAAAGTACCTACATTACATATTTCTTATTTCACTTATATACAGTGGACATATAAAATCTTTGCAGCAATAAAATCATGCACTACAGAACACTATCCAGAAGCTTACTAAATATCCACTACGTTTTAAATGTACACATTCTTAATTTGCAACACGAACAAATGTACACATTTAGAATTACAAATTTAATTCAAAACAAAAACACTTGTAGTTCTTACTATCAGAAAGGGAAAAAAGAGGTTTGTGCTCAACTATGCAAATTTCTAAACAGTCAACATATGCATGGCATTGTCCAAAGAGCCTGAACAATCAACATGTGCATGGCATATGACACCAAATTGATGTTTTAAGTTCAAACGAAAGAGCAAAATAAAAGAACAGAATCTGGAAAATTTTAGATAGTCTTTGTGATGCATTTACAAAGATAAAAATGTGATATTCAAGCTGATATGGAAACACACCCGCCGTAGTAACAAGAAGATTGCCTTAATTGTATGTATGGATCAGCTTTTATGAGCAAATAATTCATAGTTTATCGATTTGAAAAAAATAAAAAAAGGTTTTATAAATAATTAACAGCAGAGTCAGAATGATCCAAATAATTCACAAAACAACCAAATTGTATCAGAACTGAGAGGATGCACAAGGGCGGGTTTAAAAGTAATAAAATAAAATAAAAATGAAAAGAAGCTTTGGTTTCTATTGTAGAATTAACAATTTTATGAATAAATAATAGATGTGTATATTAGTGCAGAGATATATAACTCAGTGTTATGTGTTACCAACTTTTATCTCGTTACAAAATTTCCTCACAAGAATGCAAATTTTAGTGAGTTATATCACTACAATCAACAAAGATAACTAGAAAAGATCGCATTATATACTTCAGAAAACGCCTTAATTAAAATCCTTACCAATTTCATTTACATTATTAGATGGTTAAAGAAAGTGCTACTTTGCAAACTTTTATAATTCTTAGTTGAATACCTGACAGTCTAATGAAATATTGACAATGAAACTGAGTGGTATCTAGAAATAACTCCAAAAAGTGAAGTATTTTTTTAATTAGGCCATTTATATGATTGTCTTAGGTCCAAATATTTCGTTTGTGATATGCAAGTCACATATTAACTAAGGAAAGCCAGATAATTCTGATTTTAAAAGGAAAAAAAAGAAGCTTTTTGAATGCCAGTTTCTATCGTGGAAGAGAAATAGCTAGGCATATCAGTGATAAAATTGAATAATTCAAGCAAAACACACACACACACACCCTCTAATTGGAGTAGTTGCATATGTGATGGTTAATGTAAAACTGAAGAAAAATTGTTAACTTTATGTCAAGAAGTGTAATGTTGCAAAATGTGGGCATGTAATCAGCAAAAAAAGGTAAGATTTTGATAAGCTGATGCTACAGAAATAGCTGTACATTTTGTGTTTTAGATTACATGCTGTAAGTAATTATGAAATAAATTTTTTGTCAAAATATTTATTAAAGGGGTAACTAGACAGAGAGGGATTTTTTAGGAAATTTAAATCACTTCACTAAATAAATATAGTTAGGTGACATGAATTAAACTATCTTAAGCTGCAACTAATTTGATACATGCTCATTTATATAGAAGTTTTACCAATATGACTTCCCACCAGCCTCATCAAGTGGTCATATGAGATTTCCAAATCGTTGGATCCCCTATCATCCCCTAATGCTTGCTGGCATAGGATTGTAAAGTAAGAACATTCAATTCAGAAGTTTATATTCTAGAAGAAGTTTCATAGCATAAAATCTTAAATAAGTAATCATTGATTCATATTACAGGAACAATATCTTCATTTGTATGATTATCAATGTAAATATCAATAGTGGCCCTTATACATAGATTAAAGTTTAAACAATCCATGGGATAACAGTAGCTACAATGCATATACTACAAGTCAAATAACTGTTAAATTTCCAAAGTCATTCGGAAACAGAAATCACCATTTGAATCTGCTATTTTTGGTAGTTTACTGATCAAACTTATTTATGTGAATAATCAAATATGAAAATGCACTAATGTACAAATTTTTGGCATTGCTGTTTGTTTCTAAACATATGAAAATGAAGAATACTTGTTGAACCAATCCTCAGAAGTGAGGGAGATCTAACAAACTAAAGTACCTACATTACATATTTCTTATTTCACTTATATACAGTGGACATGCAAAATCTTTGCTTAAAATCCTCTATCGAGAAACATAAATACTTAAAATAGTTATATCAAACAGCAAATAAGAAACCAAATGAACAATACTCGCAACAATAATAGCAGTGCGTCTATATTCTATTACCAATATAATGATAATGCATGATGTTGTAAGCCAGTAACCATTCTGAGACTGCAAGCGTAAATCGAGATAGACCTTAAAAACGATAAAATCAAAACCCTAGCTCCTAGTCGACATCAAATAGCGCCGTGACTACAATACCTTATACCCTTTTGAACAATCTACGCTTAATGCTTATGTGCAAATACCTGATGGAGGTGATACTGGAATGAGGTGGAGGCAAAGAAAGCGCCTGAAGTCCAAGTCTTCTTGAAGTCGAAGTCGAAGTTGAGAGCCCGTCTAAAGTTGAAATCGAAATATTTTGGGGAGGAGATCGAATTTTTGGAGGTGAGAGCAAATATTTGGAGGTGAGATCGAATTTTCGGAGGCGAGAGCAAAAAATCACTGAATTGGGGAAGCGTGGTTAGGGTATGCGTAAGTTATTACTCATTTACTATTTTGCTCTAGCACATTCCCATTAATTTCAATTGAACCTGCGCTTTCAACGCAAATAAGTGTTGGGATATTTAAAATTGTAAATGTTTACTTTTAGTCACACATTTGCTGGATTGTGACACTTATTAGCGAGACTAAAATGCAACCTATATAAGCGTTAGCAAATGAAAAAAAAAGTGTTTCCAAATCACTGTTTTGGTGTAGTGTGAATAATATAATAAAATGGAGGAATCTTCTTACGAACATCGGTCTAATAACTATAATCAAAATAAAAAAGCCCTTACAGATTAGTCCTTAGGAACTGATATTCAAGACAAACATGTCATAAGTTCTACCAAAGACAAATCAAGTAATAAATGAGAGGACGGAATTCAAAGTAAGGAAAAGAAAACATGTAGAATTAACTCAAGTTAGTCAAGACAAAAGTGAAATCCCAGAAGAAATAATACCAGACATGGATTCTAGAGATAGTCAAGAGAATGCACAGTCAATGGAAGACTTCAAAGAGATGCTAGATTCCCGAGATTTTACCAAGATCCTGAATAATCTATAATATAGAACAAACCTTTACAATAAAAAAACTGTAAATAACATATATACAGACATTAATCAGAGTATACTAACCTATTCAGCACGGATAGTTATGACACATTTCCTTACAATTGCTGATAAACACAACTAAAATGCAACGGAAAATAATCATCTACGTGAATACGTCTCTGGGCCTCCAACTCTTCTCCTGATGCTCCAATCCCTCTAGCTAAACCTGGAAATATGCTCGGTCTGACCCGAGCATATAGGAGAAACCACGCCCGGGTCAGTCTGGTAAAACTAGCGTGAGAATTTAAATCACAAGCAATTTTATTCATTTTAACTTCAAAATCCTTTTGAGATCAAAGGTATCTCGTAAGACCACGTCATAAATAAACACGACAGGTTTTTCCCTTACGGTAACCAAAACCCTTATTATAGAAAATCCAGTGATATTATAATATTGTCTAGAGGTTAAAGTAAAATATAGAAATAGCTAAAATGCTAGCATCTCACATTTCAACATAGTTGGGCACAATCAAAACCATACGGCGCTTATTGGAGAATGGATTCCATACAATGACTAGGCACTGGGGTACCACCTATCATAGTACATGTCTAGAAAAACGTACCAAGGACCATGCCGGGATCCTTACAACACAAGGCCAGTTCTACCCCTAACTTGGATCGTACTGAATATGCTATCACCCCGGGTGTTCCCACCCTTACCGAGTTCTTCCACGCACCATAGTAATAATATCCGAGGGTATCTAGAAAGGTGATAACATACCCCAATTGGGAGCGACCCACTTAGCCTTGCTGCAACTCCCTGATTTTTAGTCATTCCCGATTGCTAAGGCTTGAGGCTACGATTACCTTTTTAAGGAATTTACACTTGGAATGCTCATTGTCCTCCAATGACAATGTACTGATAGCATTCATCCATACGAGTCCGTTCTGGGTCTGAACGAACCTGAAGGAACTATTCCTACTACATCCATTTTGAAATCATCCTTAGGATTAGTAGCTATTAGCCCTTGCACTTCAATGCTTCATCTTCGATTCCATGCTCTTATCTTCATTTCGAAAACGTATTCGTTGATTCGAAGTGGTTTTCGGATAACTTTCCCAGTCTCTTCAAAACAACATTCGATATTTCTGGTAAACTCAACCCCGATTCTTTAGGAAATAAACAGATGAAAATAAGATCGGAGATCATCTCCTAATCGTTAGTGGACGTATTTCCTTATAATCATCCTAGCAGAACAAAACAAGTTTATACGTACAGTATAGCACCTCGAACGGTAACTGTACCTTATAATTCTCGTGTTTCTACTAGATATTTCCAAACTTACATTTTTGGTCCAGATTTGATAGTCGGTTATTTAAGTACCAAATAAACTATCGTTCAATCAAAAGATTCCATTTTCCACTGAAAACACTAAGCCTTATTTAATTTAAAATTTAATTAAATTAAATCTCTTTATCAAAAGGTATATACTTATTTCAACGGAATAAGTATATTCACAAACCATTTCCTTTAATAATATTTGAAAACTCTTTTAAATAAACATGGAAAGTACTCTACGGTATCAACCATGGATTCGCAGCTCGATGATTACGTCTCTATCTCAAAGAAATCCAAACTTAACTGTAGGCCGTATCTGCCTCCTGATTACGCCATTAAAGTATACCATTACTTCCCGAAAACTATATTTAATAATTATCTCAAAATAATACTTATAAAGTTTCTATATAATTTTTCCATGTTTTAATTAAGTAAAATACTCTTTTATAAAAGTTTACTATATAATATATTATTTTTAGAACATTATTAATATTTAAACAAATTATCTTTGGAATAATTATAATATCCTAATATTAATTAATCCTTAAGTAATAATTAACTTTAAACAAATCACTATAAATAACTTTAAACAAATCACCATAAAATAACTTTAATCAATTAATTAAATATTCTTTAAACATTTTAAATAATTAAATAGCTTTGAAATAATAATTAAATACTTTTTAAATAATTTTTAAGAATAATAAAATGATTAACTTCAAATCATTATTAAAACATTTATTAATTAACTTTAAAATATCATTAATAAATAATAATCATCCTTAAAACAAAGTTTGGTTCAAAAGTCAATTTCCAAATCGGAAAAAGACTAATTAATTTCAATGGTACTTAATCAAATTACCATTCATTCCATAACAATCCAGAATAACAGATACAGATATTCACATCAATCTATTTTTAACAATTCATTCAACATCATATTGCCCAATACAATTACCAGGATAATAAATAGATGTCCGTGCAAATGTAATAGTAGAACAAAGTTTTATTTCTGCTAGTCGATGATCAAAACACATATATACAGTAATAATGGCAGAGTGGTGATTTATTCTACCAACAGGGGTCCAATTAAATACAATTATCGGAACGGTGTTTTTATTCTGCTAAACAGATGTCAAAACATCGTAATTACTTAAATTAACTTATCGTTATTTTTCTCTGGACAAATAACATCAACAGACAGGTCATATAAATTTAAAAGACGATATTTGTTTTAAATCGGGTGACTAAATTTCTATCCGTTTAAATATACCATAATTTTTCACTTATTCAAACTCGATAACAATTCATATGACAATGTAGTGTTCATCGATACGACCCCATCATAATGAATTTCGCTTCAATCGGAATTCGTATGCATTAGTTATGACATTTTAAAATTTACAAAATATATATATAATTTAACTTTTTATATTTAAAACTTGACTGTTTTAAAATACCATAAATTCTCGCTTAGTCAAAACTAACAAAAAACTTCATAGCACCGAAGTACTCGACGATACGAACCCATCGTAAAAAGAATCGCGATAACTGGGTTTCGTATGGACGAGTTATAGCATTTTTATATATATATATATATATATATGTGTGTGTGTGTGTGTGTGTGTGTGTGTATGTATATATAATTTAACATTTTAAATTAAAAGAAACTTCTCCTTCATTCCTATCTGGGCTAAGCCCATTCCTCCTTTTTTTCCTTTTATATTTTTTTGTTTAAGAACATGGGCTGAAGCCCACGATTTCATCTACAAACAAAAAAACAAAAGAAAACCCGATACCCTTCTTCCCTTCGTTCATTCTCGCAATTCCTTCTCCTCTCTTTCTTTTAAACACTCCGAATATGCACGAATGTGTGCAGGTATGCACAGCCTTCGGCCAACAATTTTTGCCGTCGACTATCCACCTAGACCGCCCATGATCACCGCAGTCCACCTGACCACCTGGAAATGCTGCTCAACTTGGATTCGAAAATTTTTATCACTGCCATCACACTGAAAACCCATCGTGCCACAAAATTGTCTCATCACACCACTTCGGTCCATCATCCACCACCCAACTTCGCCCCTAGCTCTGCCACAACCTCCGCCACCCTCTTCCCCTGGACCGCACGCCTTACTCCCTCTCCCCTTATCGCATTTCCACACGCAATCGAGACCCAAAAACAAACACCTAAAACCCTAAATCATCACACAACTCCAATCCAAAGGCAAAACCCAGATTCGGCCACGGTGAAACCCTCGGCCATGTTGCCAAGCCTCTCCACGACCAAATCGCACCTTCCCTCATCGAAGATATCGGCCAAAAATAATTTTTGATTAGATTTTTATCATCTCAAGATTTCACATGATTTAGGCCACTAAAAATCATGATTCTTCCACTAAAAATCCTATTTTTACATAATGATCATGATTGTATATATGAATCAATGTTTTAAACATATTGATTTTCATAAAAAATTAAGTTGTTTACTGTATTTTTAAATTTTCTCACAATATACCAAACGAACAAGCCTCTAATCATTTTTAACATGATCTATGCTAAAAAACAAACACTTTGTTAGTTTACATCGTTCGCAAATTAAAATTGGGGCGAGAGATATTGATTTTTGAAGTTAAACATACATATGTTTCTTTAAAGCCTGTTGAATATACAGAGTATATTTATCACAATTCCAGGCATTCCAAATTCAAGTTCTCACCTTAAACATTGTTGAAAGCCTTTGAAATCTTCTAATTGATCCTTGGTTTTTGATCTAAACTTGAATCACCTTGCCTTTGATTTGAATTTGAAAGAGATTGCTTTTTCTTTTGTTTACAGAGCTTTTTGTATGTTTACAGCGTTTTACTTGTTTACAAGCTTTGTTATTTTACAGAGTTTTTAAAACAAGTATACAAGCCTATATGTTCATGTTTGCAAAACCAATTTGATGTATACGTACAAGATTTGGCTCAAAAAGATTTTGCTGTACTAGAATTTTATACAATGAAGGATGAAAAAACTTGAGGTGATTTTGAATTGATATTTGGTTTGAGCTTCGGAAAGAAGTTAAAACAAATGTTTTAAGTCTTTACTTCTTTTGACCAGTGCATGTTTTATGTATACATGTACTTATGTTTTCCATTTTTACTTGTTTTTACCTTTTACTTATGTTATTTGCTTTTTATTTTCCTTAGCTAATTTTCCTTTTTTTTTAAAACATGCTTCCGTTATTTTTAAACAACAAGTAAAGAGGTTTTTAAATAAAATTTTAGTCTTCATATTTATACCTATTCTATATTTAGAATGTAAAATAAAAGTTTGCCATTTAAAAATATATTACTTAAAACACTAAAAACTTTGCTATTCCATTTTAATATAAAACAACATTTTGTTAACACTTTTCTTTTTATTATATTTTAAAAATGTACAATTCAAAGCAAATGAAATCTTTGCTATTTCATTTTAGAAGTATAAAATGACATTTTGCCAAAACACTATTTTATAAAATATTTCTTTTAGAAAAAGAAAATTAAAATTCTTCTCATTTCTATCATCATATATTTTCATATATATTTTTTCTTATATATTTACTTCTTTTAATATACTATTTATATTGTTTTTAGCATACAATATTTATTTTTTTATAAGTACTATATATTTCCTTTTTGAACTTATATATATACATCCTTCTTAACTAATATGTGTGTATAAATATAAGAAAATCCAATTTTAAACTCTCTCTATTTATAATACACTATATTGTTCATAAGCCAAAAATCATTTCTATTTATAATATATTTTTCTTATTCATCAACATTTATTTACTATGAATTTGTTTCCAAATTATATATATAAATTCTGTTGTTCTGAATATATATATAAGAAATTCCAATTAAATCAATTTCCTATTTTATAAATAAAAATATGGAAATTTCAAATATTATCTTGGCTTAAAAACTATATATTGTTACCAATTATCATTTAACAGGGATTTTATTTTGGTTAAAAGACCATACTATTATTAAAAATTAATATTCAAAACCTAAGACGACAAAAATTCTGGGTCGTTACAATTGAACTGGCTATATTATGTCATGCACTAAAAATTGATCTAAATTTATCCCGATAAGGTAGAAGAAGATGTTATTTGACAAAACTCGAACCATTGCACTAAAAGAGAAAGTGAAGAGGTTATTAGAGAATAAATTCATCATGGAAGTATTTTACCTACAGTGGTCTAAAAACCTTGTATTGGTTAAAAAGTCTAATGTGAAATGGAGAAGGTGCTTGACTATACAAACCTAAATAAGGCATGCCCGAAGGATTAATGTCCACTTCCTTGAATCGATCAGTTAGTAGATGTAATAGTGGTCATAAATTTCTATCTTTCATGAATGCCTATTCAAGCTACAATCATATTCTAACGTTTAAGCCTAATAAGGAACATACTAGCTTCGTAACATACTGGGAATGTATTGCTACATAGTGATGCCATTCGGATTGAAAAATGCAGGAGCTGTGATAACCCGGATTTACGGACATCTATTAATTGATAATTAACTGATTTTAAGTATTAAAACACTGATTTATAAGTTGAACAAATAGTATTCTGATAAATAAAATGTCTGGATGTATATATATGGATTTGAGCTATAATAAATGCTGAATTTTAAATATCTGGAAATGATAAATCTTATAGTAAATTAATAAATATATAAATAGACATGTGCAAACTTTATAATGTTGAAATTTTAAGTGTGTTCATATACAAGTGTATAAGGGTAAATATATATATATATATATATGTTTTGTGAATAGAAAGCATTGATTTGAATTCAATGTATTAAATTTTCAAAGGGTATTTAAAGTTAAAAATTCTATATTTTCATAACACTAAAGATTAATAAGTTTAAAATAAGATAAAAGGGTTTAACACACTCTCTTTATATAAATTTAATAAAATAGGAATTAATAACAAAGGGTTTATTTTGCTTTCCTTTTAATTATACATGAACTAAGCATAGTTTGGAAATGTATAAAGATTTAAAACATACATGTATAAACATGTTACATAAATTTAAGTAATTAATAAAACATAGGAAAATATATAATATTGGTTTTTGACATTTGTAGCTTTGTATAAACATGCAAATAACAAGTGTCTTACTTCATTTTTATTTTCTTTTAAATTGAAATAAATAAAATGTTTAGAGAATTAGGCTGGTTCAGTTAAAACTTTTCACATTTTCATTCTCATCTCTTTTCTTTCTTCAAAACTAAAACAATGGCAACTTCCTTCAAATTTAAATCTGAGCAAAGTTTAAAGCAAATCAGATTTAAGCTTCAGTTCAACATAAGTAAATTCAAGTTCAAAATTCAAAAGCATTTCTAGTTTTCAAGTTCAAATCAATATCCAGATTTTCTAAAAAAGCTTTGCTCTGTTTATCAATTACAGGTGAGTAAACTACACCTTTTAAAGATTAATCTATTTTAATCTGTTGTTGTATGTGATAACTGATTAAAGAAGGATTGAAGAAATTTTTGCATGTATGTAATGATGATATATCTGTATGCATGCCTGTATATTGATGAACATCCCCCTGTTTTGTTTTCACAGGCTAAAAATAAGTTTTGAAAATCAATTTCTTTCTTTCCAATCCTTTTCTAGTTACGATCTCTAAATGAAAAATGATAGTAACAATGTGATATCAATTTTAAAAATAAATTCAAGTATGTTTGTTGAGTACTTATATATAAAATGATAAATCACAGTAATAATAAAAAATATGTCAAAATTCAAAGGTCGGGGATTTCTTGTTTTGATTTTACAATCAGATTTGAATTGCAAAATGATGAATTTCAATAATCAAATAATTATTTTTAAGATGGTATATATCGGGAATTAGTGGGATGAACGGTTTTTGCCTTATTCTCGATTTCCGGTGAACGTTGAAGTGGCGAGTGACGAGATTACTGTTGGAGGAGGCTGGAGTATAGGAGTTCTCAGGAAAATTGGAAGGAGGATTTTTAAAGGACGGTGGTGGCCAGGTGTAACGACCCCGAATTTTAATTAAATTTAAATTGATAATTTATTGAATTTTTGAATTAAAATTGTAAAATAAATCGATAAGTAAGCGAGTTTCCCCGAATCCCAATTATATTTGAACGATCATTTAAATTTAATATTTTATATGTTGAATTTAAAATGTAAGTAAATGGTTTAAGAAATGAAAATATATAGGATGTTAAAATATAAAGTAAAGATATATATCTTAATCTCATGTTAATAAATCAAAACAAAATAATATGGATGTATGTAGGCAAGAGAAAAGAAAATGTATACAAGAAGACAACATAATTCATCAACCTGGAAAACAAGTATGCAAAGAAACAAGTATCCAAATAAACAAAACATTTAAATACAAAGCAAGCAAACAAATGAAGACAACATCACTTTAGCCATAAAATATCATCTCAGCCGAAGTGTAGGTAAGAATCCAAGTGTATACAAGTTGAATAAATATATATATGTGAAAGAAAAGAAGACATAAAGGACTCAAGTAATTAATGCAAGACACTATGTAAAAATATAGTATGAGACATAAAGTACTTATCCAATTAATACTAGCACAAAAGCAAGATACCAGCCTCCAAAATGAGAAAAAAATCTCTGCGTATGTTTGTACTGGAAGGAAATATCATCTCATGTTGTACAAAATATAATACCCTGTATACTTCATCCCATATATCAATTCTTTTCATTCCAGTTTCGTTCACAAAGATAATTAAGCAAACCAGAAAAATAGAATTCAAAAACAAAAGTAATTTAAAGCCTTCGAATCTGGAGATGAAGATCAAATCGATATCAAGCAAAGTTTCAGATTTAAAAACTAAAAGCACTGTCTCTCTCTGTTCTTCTCTGCTTCAGATTTCTGGTGAGTAACATCACTTTAAAGCAACTTAAAATATAAATCTGTGATAGATATATCTATAAATATAAGTGTTTATGTCTGTATAATCCTTCTTGGTATGTTTGAATAATATACATAAGGGGTGCAGGCTGTTGTTTATAAATGTCTCTGTTTTGAGGCTTTAAACAAAAAAAAAAATTGATTCAAAAACCTATTTCTTTTTCTCTAGTTTGTATTTGATGATGCTATGAACTAAAAAAGTGTTAAGATTTGAATAGAGTTTATGGTAAAAATAGTCTAGTGAGTCAATATGCTTGGTAGTTCGACGGTGCTATATTTTACTGTAAGCAACCACATTTTTGTAAAAATTTAATATCTTCAATTCGAGGATTAGAGCACATGATCAAGTTTCTGTTGTTGAAAATTGAATTTTAGAAGGAAAAATTGAATTTTTAGTGATCTATATCACGAGATATTGGAGAGTGAACGATTTTCAGTCGAAAAAATAAATTCTGGCGATCTCATCGCCGTGGGGTGGCGTGGCCAGGTCGGGAAGATGCGGGTGGACTCAGGGAAGACGATGACCATGGCGGAATTCTCGTTTTGGTTCTTAGTTGTGCGCGCGTGAACGAAATAGAGTATAATAACCCATTTTTGTCATAGTTGCAAATCGATCGAGTTTGATGTCGAGAGGGAGCTGGAGGCGATCAGACCGATGGGGATCGAAGCACGAGTGGTTGACGATGCTCAAGGTGGAGTGGTGGAATTTCTGGCGACGATACGAGGCGGCGCGAGGTGATTTTTGGGTGTCTGAGTTGGTTCCAGGATGAACAGAAATGTTCGATTTTGAATTCGTGAAGAAAACGTCGAACTGGGCAGGGGGGTTCGTCGACGAGGTCAAAGGTGATTTGTGGGTGGTCGCGAAGTTGGCCGGAGGGGCGGCGAGCTCGTGTGCACGTACATGCGTGCACATCTGTTATCTGGGTGGTTTTGGAATTGGAGAAGAAGAGAAGTAGCTCAGGTTATTTCGAGTTGTGACTCGAAGTGGAAGGGGAGTTGGTCTCGAAGCAAGTACAGGGAATCACGAGTGAAAAAGAATGTTCCAGTTTGAAACCTGGAAACTTGTTTTCTCTGTTTTAAAGATTTTAAACTTAATTTAAATTTTTAAAGCAAATATTAAACTGAGTTTGATCTAAAATGTAAATAAAGGTCCAAGTTGGAATTGGAATAAAGTTTGTAAATAAATAAAGTTAAAATTCAAGTTGTTTAAATGACATAAAAACAATTAAATGGTTGAAGGAATTTTGAATTCAAAAAAATGGACTTGGGAAATTAAATGGAAGTTTTAAACAAGTTGAAAATTAAGAAGTTGAAACCCTGAAAATTAATTCTAAACCAGATCTCCAGATTTATAAAATTTATTTAAATTTGTAGAGTAAGTGTTAAAGTAAGTTTTAAAGTGTTATCAAAAAAGGGGCAATGTTTTTGAAATACACTTTAATATTAATTAAATCATAAATAAAGAAATAAATTATCTAGGGAATAATTAAAGGGTGAAAATGATTTAATTTATAAGATAATTAAGAAAGGATAATTTATTTAATTAATGATTCAGATTTAATTTATAAAAGTAACTAAGAAATGTTATTAGTTAATAAAAACAATTAACTAGGGATTATTAAGTAATTAAATGAATGTGATTAATTTTGATAGTTAATTAGATTAGTAAATTAAATAATCAATTATAAATTGATTTAAATGTAACTACTTAATGAAAGTAATTAAGGATAAATTACTTATTGTAATTTGGATATTTTGATTTATTAGAGTTAATTAAATTAGTTTAATTAACTTAAGAAAATAATTGGATAAGTGAATTTACTTAGTAAAATTATGGAGATAATTAATTTTAGGTTGATTAATTTATTATTAATGGTTAATTAATAAATGATTAAAGAATAATTAATCAAAATGATTTGTAATTTATTAATGTTAATTAACCAGAATTAGTAATTTATTCATAGAATTTAAATCTGATTTAAATCAACCAGACAATTAACTGACCCTACTTATGGATGATTGGATTCTATTGGATGATTTGAGTTGTTTGATATCCCTGATATATGATGCTTTGTTATACACCCTGATTTATGTTGCGATCTGTGATAAATTATCTGTGATGTAATTTACTTATCTGTGATTTATATATCCGTGATCTGTGCATAAAGATGAGCGTTATAGTTTATATCGCTTATCAACTATATCCTGTAGTTTGATCTATGATGATTTATTGTGTTGCACTATTGTGTGTAAAACCCCTGGACTACACTGTTACACACACAAATGTGGATTTCACGTGGAAATCGGTTAAGTCACAGATAATTTAAATTTGATGTTTTTGAAATTGAAAATTTTAATTTCAATTGATTTTGAAATTTGAAATCTGGGTTTAAAGTAGAAGCTTTTGAAATGGAATTTCAAAGATAAAAGTTATTTTGAATAACTTAACCGAGTTTTTGAAAATTTAAATAATTAGATTTAAATTTGAATTCAAATTTGAAATTGAATCCTATGATTGACACTAGGGACTAAAGATGATATAAAATGTGTTTGTATGAATTTAACCATTTTAAAAGTATAAGTTGGGAATTTGAATTTAACCCAAGGATTTCAACTCGTATGAATGAATCAGATTTTCCGAAATGAAAACTGTTTGTTTTCAAATGATAAAAGCTTTCATATATATAAGGAATGAAATTCCAGTTTAATTAAAGGAATTTCAAGATCGAATTGAAAAATGGTTTTTCCAAGTTATAAATGAATTCTTTTTGAAAACTATGAATTGAATCTGTCTATTTTTAACAGATTTAGAATGATGTTTGTTTAAACCATTTGAAATGGAATTGTTTTGAAAGCTATTAGTTAAATCTTTGATTTAAAGATTTAACGAATTAATTAAACTGAAATGGAAATCGATTTGGAAAATCTGTGGATGAATCTTTGTGAAATTAAGTGAACTTTGTGAATTTAATCTTTTTGTTTAAAAAGATTAAAATGGTAACTTGTTTAAACCATTTGAAGAAAGATTTTGGGTAATAAGTTGTGACTTAATTGAAATCCCAATATCCATATATTTTTGAATATTGCGCTCACTATTCGGGTTAGCCGGGAAAGGACCTTTGGGTCGTATAACCCATTCCGAATAGTGATACGTCGTATATGGATGGCATTTGAAGACCGGTGGTGAAGACCGGATATTTTTCGAAAATGAAAGGACAACCTTTCGAATGTCTCTGCACTGAGTTGCTCCGGTATAGAGATTTATATCACTCTTTTGTGACGGGAAGTCCGGACGTGATTGGAAATTACCCGGAATTGCAAGGGCTTCGTAAGAAGTGCCTTCGGTTCTGTTCGAACCCGGAACAGACTTGTATGGTTACATGTCTGACATTACACTTTGAGATATAAAGCCGATTTCTTTCAAATACATATCTGTTGGTGGCGGAGAATTCATTCTCTTAGCTTAACACCCTTCTCTGAGACGTACGAGCTCAGAGGTTATGTAGTTGAAATTTATCAACGATATATCCCAATTTGGTAATGTGACATGCTGAGTGTTGCTGTATGATGATCAGTGTTTGATCATTTGTGATATGATCATTTGTTTGATCTTATATCTTTGTGATCATAGGTTGATCATTTGTTTGACCCAAAGCATGGCTTTGTGACAAAGCGTAGCTTTGTGGACGAGACTTCGTCGAGCCTCACACCCCGGAAATGGTCGAAACAGGAAGGATGCAGCAAGGTTCTAGGGAGTAGCGCCCCTTAGTGTATGTCATTCCTTCTGGATAAAGGTGGTATCATGGTATGGAGGCCAGATACTTAACCTCTGTGGTTACTGCATTATTATTATTATGTGGTTGTTGGAAATCGAGGATCCTCGGGAAGATCGGTGACGATCGGGGGATGGCATACGCGTGTCAGTAGTTACCTATTTTTGCAGAGGTAACCCGGCCTTGTGTTGGCAAAGATCCGGTTAGGTTCTCGGGTCGTCTATTCCAGGGACGTACCCATCGTGGATAGGAAGTTCCTTAGCCTGACCATTTGTTGGAAATCCAAAGAAACAATACGTGACTTGTACGGTTTTAGTTGTATTACCTGCCATGGAATGTGGCGGTAACCTGCTATTGAACATGGTAGCTATAGTAGGCATACGATACTGGTCGTATGTTGGCTAAGATTTATATTCTACTTTCGAAATGTTTTCTACACTATGCACTAATGATAATATCAAAAATTGATTTGATTTTGCATAGTAAGCATCTTTGACTATCATAAGAAGAAATCTCCTCCAATTTTGCGTTTGCATTGTGTGTGTGGCGGGAGGTCTTATGGTAGTTTCATTTTCCAAAAGCATTGCGAATTGACTTTAAAATTCTCTGCTATTTGTTTTAAAGATAAACTGTTTTTGTTGCTCACACTAGTCCCATGACTGATTCGGAGTTTATTGTTCCCTTCCTAAACTCTGGGTGCCCACTATTTTCCACACGGGCAGTCTAGAGTTGGGTTTCTCAGATATTTAGGTTGAGTAGATTATCTGGAGCTAGTCAGTCCTTGGACGACTGACCTTGCTTTTCGCTAGCTATGGATTGGAGCATTCTATTGAAGATGGAGATTATCCGCTGCTGATGTTATCGTTTTCTTTCCGCTGCTATTTGTTGTATCATATCTCTGATGTATATTGATATTCATTGTATTAGATATCGTATCAGTGTTGTATATCAATGTATTATTCATTTATTCCGCTGTGTTATTTACTTAATGTTGTTATAAGCTCCCGAGAACCAGATTCGGCATTTGAATCTACGGCATTTTGAGTACAAGTGAAGTACAGGTGCCGATTTTCGAAGGTCGACTTTTGGGTCTTGACATTTGGTATCAGAGCTAAGGTTGAACTTTAGCTCAGGAGTATAACACATTAAGTAGCTCATTAGAGATAGAGTGAAGTAAACTCTAGAATGAGTATCCTCAGATATCCGTTCGAATGCCTCAGTAAATTCTCTTGCTATCCACTGATAGTAAGTATGAGTGCAAGAAGAGGATGAGATAGGGGACAGGGAAATACGACTACGAATGGTCAATACCCTGTAACAATAAGGAAGTAATCTTTTCTCTATCAATCTCTTTTGTTCAACGTCTTTTCTCAATTCTTCGATGATTTCTGGTAGATCCAGGAAGAGATTCGATATATTAAAATGGGACGTAAACTCCGGGTGGACCAAAATTGTTTGTTTGGATGTATTGGTTGCTTTGTTTGCTATGGCTGATAGGTATACTTTAGTTCTAAACTGAAAGTTTCAAAATCGTATCTATATATCTATCTATTCTTTGGGTCCCAATATATTCTACGAATGGTTAGTTATCACTTTGAACTAACCAATGCCATTGTATATTTCGTAGATCTGGATAACCCGAGTATCTTCTGAAGTATTAAAATAGATTCGTTCTTGTATCTGTTATTGATATTCTGATTTGGTAAGTCAAATGCAGAATAAATGTTCAGTTTGATTAGATGAAACATTCTTCATCTATCTTTGTGTCTCCTTGGTAATTTCGAGGACGAAATTCTTTTAAGGGGGGAAGTCTGTAATGACCCCGAATTTTAATTAAATTTAAATTGATAATTTATTGAATTTTTGAATTAAAATTGTAAAATAAATCGATAAGTAAGCGAGTTTCCCCGAATCCCAATTATATTTGAACGATCATTTAAATTTAATATTTTATATGTTGAATTTAAAATGTAAGTAAATGGTTTAAGAAATGAAAATATATAGGATGTTAAAATATAAAGTAAAGATATATATCTTAATCTCATGTTAATAAATCAAAACAAAATAATATGGATGTATGTAGGCAAGAGAAAAGAAAATGTATACAAGAAGACAATATAATTCATCAACCTGGAAAACAAGTATGCAAAGAAACAAGTATCCAAATAAACAAAACATTTAAATACAAAGCAAGCAAACAAATGAAGACAACATCACTTTAGCCATAAAATATCATCTCAGCCGAAGTGTAGGTAAGAATCCAAGTGTATACAAGTTGAATAAATATATATATGTGAAAGAAAAGAAGACATAAAGGACTCAAGTAATTAATGCAAGACACTATGTAAAAATATAGTATGAGACATAAAGTACTTATCCAATTAATACTAGCACAAAAGCAAGATACCAGCCTCCAAAATGAGAAAAAAAATCTCTACGTATGTTTGTACTGGAAGGAAATATCATCTCATGTTGTACAAAATATAATACCCTGTATACTTCATCCCATATATCAATTCTTTTCATTCCAGTTTCGTTCACAAAGATAATTAAGCAAACCAGAAAAATAGAATTCAAAAACAAAAGTAATTTAAAGCCTTCGAATCTGGAGATGAAGATCAAATCGATATCAAGCAAAGTTTCATATTTAAAAACTAAAAGCACTGTCTCTCTCTGTTCTTCTCTGCTTCAGATTTCTGGTGAGTAACATCACTTTAAAACAACTTAAAATATAAATCTGTGATAGATATATCTATAAATATAAGTGTTTATGTCTGTATAATCCTTCTTGGTATGTTTGAATAATATACATAAGGGGTGCAGGCTGTTGTTTATAAATGTCTCTGTTTTGAGGCTTTAAACAAAAAAAAAATTGATTCAAAAACCTATTTCTTTTTCTCTAGTTTGTATTTGATGATGCTATGAACTAAAAAAGTGTTAAGATTTGAATAGAGTTTATGGTAAAAATAGTCTAGTGAGTCAATATGCTTGGTAGTTCGATGGTGCTATATTTTACTGTAAGCAACCACATTTTTGTAAAAATTTAATATCTTCAATTCGAGGATTCGAGCACATGATCAAGTTTCTGTTGTTGAAAATTGAATTTTAGAAGGAAAAATTGAATTTTTAGTGATCTATATCACGAGATATTGGAGAGTGAACGATTTTCAGTCGAAAAAATAAATTCTGGCGATCTCATCGCCGTGGGGTGGCGTGGCCAGGTCGGGAAGATGCGGGTGGACTCAGGGAAGACGATGACCATGGCGGAATTCTCGTTTTGGTTCTTAGTTGTGCGCGCGTGAACGAAATAGGGTTTAATAACCCATTTTTGTCGTAGTTGCAAATCGATCGAGTTTGATGTCGAGAGGGAGCTGGAGGCGATCGGACCGATGGGGATCGAAGCACGAGTGGTTGACGATGCTCAAGGTGGAGTGGTGGAATTTCTGGCGACGATACGAGGCGGCGCGAGGTGATTTTTGGGTGTCTGAGTTGGTTCCAGGATGAACAGAAATGTTCGATTTTGAATTCGTGAAGAAAACGTCGAACTGGGCAGGGGGGCTCGTCGATGAGGTCAAAGGTGATTTGTGGGTGGTCGCGAAGTTGGCCGGAGGGGTGGCGAGCTCGTGTGCAAGTACACGCGTGCACATCTGTTATCTGGGTGGTTTTGGAATTGGAGAAGAAGAGAAGTAGCTCAGGTTATTTCGAGTTGTGACTCGAAGTGGAAGGGGAGTTGGTCTCGAAGCAAGTACAGGGAATCACGAGTGAAAAAGAATGTTCCAGTTTGAAACCTGGAAACTTGTTTTCTCTGTTTTAAAGATTTTAAACTTAATTTAAATTTTTAAAGCAAATATTAAACTGAGTTTGATCTAAAATGTAAATAAAGGTCCAAGTTGGAATTGGAATAAAGTTTGTAAATAAATAAAGTTAAAATTCAAGTTGTTTAAATGACATAAAAACAATTAAATGGTTGAAGGAATTTTGAATTCAAAAAAAATGGACTTGGGAAATTAAATGGAAGTTTTAAACAAGTTGAAAATTAAGAAGTCGAAACCCTGAAAATTAATTCTAAACCAGATCTCCAGATTTATAAAATTTATTTAAATTTGTAGAGTAAGTGTTAAAGTAAGTTTTAAAGTGTTATCAAAAAAGGGGCAATGTTTTTGAAATACACTTTAATATTAATTAAATCATAAATAAAGAAATAAATTATCTAGGGAATAATTAAAGGGTGAAAATGATTTAATTTATAAGATAATTAAGAAAGGATAATTTATTTAATTAATGATTCAGATTTAATTTATAAAAGTAATTAAGAAATGTTATTAGTTAATAAAAACAATTAACTAGGGATTATTAAGTAATTAAATGAATGTGATTAATTTTGATAGTTAATTAGATTAGTAAATTAAATAATCAATTATAAATTGATTTAAATGTAACTACTTAATGAAAGTAATTAAGGATAAATTACTTATTGTAATTTGGATATTTTGATTTATTAGAGTTAATTAAATTAGTTTAATTAACTTAAGAAAATAATTGGATAAGTGAATTTACTTAGTAAAATTATGGAGATAATTAATTTTAGGTTGATTAATTTATTATTAATGGTTAATTAATAAATGATTAAAGAATAATTAATCAAAATGATTTGTAATTTATTAATGTTAATTAACCAGAATTAGTAATTTATTCATAGAATTTAAATCTGATTTAAATCAACCAGACAATTAACTGACCCTACTTATGGATGATTGGATTCTATTGGATGATTTGAGTTGTTTGATATCCCTGATATATGATGCTTTGTTATACACCCTGATTTATGTTGCGATCTGTGATAAATTATCTGTGATGTAATTTACTTATCTGTGATTTATATATCCGTGATCTGTGAATAAAGATGAGCGTTATAGTTTATATCGCTTATCAACTATATCCTGTAGTTTGATCTGTGATGATTTATTGTGTTGCACTATTGTGTGTAAAACCCCTGGACTACACTGTTACACACACAAATGTGGATTTCACGTGGAAATCGGTTAAGTCACAGATAATTTAAATTTGATGTTTTTGAAATTGAAAATTTTAATTTCAATTGATTTTGAAATTTGAAATCTGGGTTTAAAGTAGAAGCTTTTGAAATGGAATTTCAAAGATAAAAGTTATTTTGAATAACTTAACCGAGTTTTTGAAAATTTAAATAATTAGATTTAAATTTGAATTCAAATTTGAAATTGAATCCTATGATTGACACTAGGGACTAAAGATGATATAAAATGTGTTTGTATGAATTTAACCATTTTAAAAGTATAAGTTGGGAATTTGAATTTAACCCAAGGATTTCAACTCGTATGAATGAATCAGATTTTCCGAAATGAAAACTGTTTGTTTTCAAATGATAAAAGCTTTCATATATATAAGGAATGAAATTCCAGTTTAATTAAAGGAATTTCAAGATCGAATTGAAAAATGGTTTTTCCAAGTTATAAATGAATTCTTTTTGAAAACTATGAATTGAATCTGTCTATTTTTAACAGATTTAGAATGATGTTTGTTTAAACCATTTGAAATGGAATTGTTTTGAAAGCTATTAGTTAAATCTTTGATTTAACGATTTAACGAATTAATTAAACTGAAATGGAAATCGATTTGGAAAATCTATGGATGAATCTTTGTGAAATTAAGTGAACTTTGTGAATTTAATCTTTTTGTTTAAAAAGATTAAAATGGTAACTTGTTTAAACCATTTGAAGAAAGATTTTGGGTAATAAGTTGTGACTTAATTGAAATCCCAATATCCATATATTTTTGAATATTGCGCTCACTATTCGGGTTAGCCGGGAAAGGACCTTTGGGTCATATAACCCATTCCGAATAGTGATACGTCGTATATGGATGGCATTTGAAGACCGGTGGTGAAGACCGGATATTTTTCGAAAATGAAAGGACAACCTGTCGAATGTCTCTGCACTGAGTTGCTCCGGTATAGAGATTTATATCACTCTTTTGTGACGGGAAGTCCGGACGTGATTGGAAATTACCCGGAATTGCAAGGGCTTCGTAAGAAGTGCCTTCGGTTCTGTTCGAACCCGGAACAGACTTGTATGGTTACATGTCTGACATTACACTTTGAGATATAAAGCCGATTTCTTTCAAATACATATCTGTTGGTGGCAGAGAATTCATTCTCTTAGCTTAACACCCTTCTTTGAGACGTACGAGCTCAGAGGTTATGTAGTTGAAATTTATCAGCGATATATCCCAATTTGGTAATGTGACATGCTGAGTGTTGCTGTATGATGATCAGTGTTTGATCATTTGTGATATGATCATTTGTTTGATCTTATATCTTTGTGATCATAGGTTGATCATTTGTTTGACCCAAAGCATGGCTTTGTGACAAAGCGTAGCTTTGTGGACGAGACTTCGTCGAGCCTCACACCCCGGAAATGGTCGAAACAGGAAGGATGCAGCAAGGTTCTAGGGAGTAGCGCCCCTTAGTGTATGTCATTCCTTCTGGATAAAGGTGGTATCATGGTATGGAGGCCAGATACTTAACCTCTGTGGTTACTGCATTATTATTATTATTATTATGTGGTTGTTGGAAATCGAGGATCCTCGGGAAGATCGGTGACGATCGGGGGATGGCATACGCGTGTCAGTAGTTACCTATTTTTGCAGAGGTAACCCGGCCTTGTGTTGGCAGAGATCCGGTTAGGTTCTCGGGTCGTCTATTCCAGGGACGTACCCATCGTGGATAGGAAGTTCCTTAGCCTGACCATTTGTTGGAAATCCAAAGAAACAATACGTGACTTGTACGGTTTTAGTTGTATTACCTGCCATGGAATGTGGCGGTAACCTGCTATTGAACATGGTAGCTATAGTAGGCATACGATACTGGTCGTATGTTAGCTAAGATTTATATTCTACTTTCGAAATGTTTTCTACACTATGCACTAATGATAATATCAAAAATTGATTTGATTTTGCGTAGTAAGCATCTTTGACTATCATAAGAAGAAATCTCCTCCAATTTTGCGTTTGCATTGTGTGTGTGGCGGGAGGTCTTATGGTAGTTTCATTTTCCAAAAGCATTGCGAATTGACTTTAAAATTCTCTGCTATTTGTTTTAAAGATAAACTGTTTTTGTTGCTCACACCAGTCCCATGACTGATCCGGAGTTTATTGTTCCCTTCCTAAACTCTGGGTGCCCACTATTTTCCACACGGGCAGTCTAGAGTTGGGTTTCTCAGATATTTAGGTTGAGTAGATTATCTGGAGCTAGTCAGTCCTTGGACGACTGACCTTGCTTTTCGCTAGCTATGGATTGGAGCATTCTATTGAAGATGGAGATTATCCGCTGCTGATGTTATCGTTTTCTTTCCGCTGCTATTTGTTGTATCATATCTCTGATGTATATTGATATTCATTGTATTAGATATCGTATCAGTGTTGTATATCAATGTATTATTCATTTATTCCGCTGTGTTATTTACTTAATGTTGTTATAAGCTCCCGAGAACCAGATTCGGCGTTTGAATCTACGGCATTTTGAGTACAAGTGAAGTACAGGTGCCGATTTTCGAAGGTCGACTTTTGGGTCTTGACACCAGGGGATGTTGATCTAGGGTTAGATGATCTGTTTTTGTTTGGGTATGTGTCGAAGCGATCTCGACGTCGTTGGTGCATCAGATCAGATCGCGAGGAAGGGGATGAATGTTGAGGTTCGATACACAACTGTGGACGAGGCAGCAGGTTTTCTGGTGGAGGAGTTCGTCGTCGGTGCGAGTTTTTAATGGTCGAGTTTTTGATCCCTGTGGGTTCGATTGCTCGTTTTTGTTCCTCTGGCGATTTGGGCGATCTGAGTGGTCGTGAGGGACGGTGACGACGTCGGCGACTTTCCGGGGATCGTATCGATGGTCGGAGTAGGGTGCCCGCGGCGTACACGTGCACGCATGTACATTTGTTCTGGTATGGGGTTTTTGTTTGGGTTGGGAAGAGTTTTGGTTTGGGTTTTACTCAAGTTTTTTTCTCGTGATGACTCAGGAAAAGTTGTATGCGGGTGTTGCTCGGGGGAATTTGTAGTTGTCTCAGGTAAAATAATTATGTTTTCAAGTGTTTAAAGATAACATAATTAAGCTTTTTATAATTCACTTAATCATTATTTTAAATAAAGGTGTTATTTAAATGTTGATTTAATTAAGTTGTAAAATTTTATTTTTAATTAGTAAGTTATTTCTTAAAGATTACTTAATTAATAATGTAATTAAATTAAGAAGATTAAATGTGTTTTATCATTAATTAAACTTAAAGAGTTTAAGTTAAATTATAGATTAATGATAAATTAATTCAAAATTTATTTAATAAGATTTTTTAATGATAATTAATAATTTATTTAAGATAAATGACTTATCTTTTAAATTAATTAAGGTTTGAGTGATTTAGATTAATTAACTAGAGAAAGGTTAATTAATTATGAACTAAGGGTTAATTTATTAATGTGATTAATTAATGATAAATTAATTAAGGATAATTAATTAAGGTTAATTAATCAAAGTAATTAATTAAGGTTAATTAATTGATTAAGATTAATTAATTAAGTAAGTATAACTAATTAATTATTAAGTAATTAAGGAATAGTTAATTAATGAAGGTAATTAAGGATGGTTAATTAAAGTAATAACAAAAGGTATGTAATTGATAAATGTTAATTAAGCTGGGTTATGTAATTAATCATAAGTAATTAATTTAATTGGTTAAATTAAATTTATTATGTGACTAATTAATCTTGCTTAGGGATGATGAATTGAATGAATGTTTTAAATTGATTAATACCTTAAGTCTGATAAGTTGTGATGATCTGTGATATGAAATGCTTTAGTTGAAGAATGTGGGCTACCTATCTGAAATGAATTGTTATGTGATATGATAGCCTGAATATAAATTGTATTGTTTAAACTTAAAGAACAACATTTGGATTCGAAGAGACCGGGGTCGGGTATCAGTAAATACCCGAAACCACTTCGATTTGTATTTGACAGTAATTCTTTATAGTTTGGTTAGAAGCAAATAGGCTGGAATGGAATAAATTAAGTCACATGGACATTTAAACTGTGAACTGTTGTGTGGGATAAATGATTGACTATTATAAGTAAGAATTCGTAAAAGGTACGAGTTACCCTGGTTTCAAAGAAGTTTTATAACTTAGTATTTCAAGATATATGGGTTTACTCACGCTGGTTTCCAGCCTGACTCGGGTGTTACTTTGATGTAATGCTCGGGTCAGACCGAGTATTACAGATTTCAGGTAAGGACGTTCTGGAGCTCAGGAGGCGAGCTGGATGGCAGGAACGTATGGAGTTTATCGTTGAATATTTGAGAGTTGTATTGATAGTAGTCTGAGACAAGTTATTTTAACTGTCTAGTGATTGTGAATTGTTGTAACTCTGACGTATTAAAATGTAATTGACTGATACAGTTTTCTTTGTATAAAGAATATTATTTGATATTATATTTTATCCGCTGCGAATGTGAGATTTGAGTTTGGTTTTCTGTTTTCTTCTTCTTCTACCTCTTTTCTTCTTTTCCTAACTATCTGGAATTTTCGGGGTCGAAAATTCCGGGTCGTTACATTTGGTATCAGAGCGAGGTTAAGCGAGAACCTTGGCTCTGGTGGGTTTACTCATTAAGGATAAGGTCAATAGTACCCTAAAATGAGTTGAGAGTATTATATATGAGAGCGTACTTGTTATTTTCTTATATAAAGATTTTAAAATGGTTTTAAAAATAAATGATTTTTATATAAGTTTATCGTTTATATATATAAAGAAATAATTTTTTCTAATCATTAAATATATTAAAGAAATTGGTTGTTGAATCATTGGAATAAAATAAAATAATGAGAATTAAGTGGTAATAGTAATACAACCAAATTGAAATTGAATGAAGATAAGTTTGAAATGGATCCAAACTGAAATTAAAATCTTGAATTTGTAGAAGTGTTTTCAGAATAAAGATAATAATGAATTGGTTTCCAGATATGATAATCTTGGTTATTATCATAAATGGTTGTTGTGTTTAATAATGAAATGTTGTAAATGATTAGGTAAAATGAAATGTTTTAGGGAAGTAAACTTTTAGGTAAATATGATTTATAAATTGGAATTGAAGATAATTTAAAATTGTGAAATTTTAAATCTAAATCCAGAAAACTTGAAATTGTTTTAAAGAAATTTGTTTTGAATTAAAACCAAAGGTGGTTTAAATATTTAAGGTATAACTTGGTATGTAAAGAAAATAAATATGTATAGATGAGGAATATACATAATACCAATGATGATTTGAAATAAACTCTTAGTGTTGAGTTTTAAATTTTTCCTTGGAATGTGATATGAAAACCCAAAGTGATAAGTTTTTGAACTTATAAGTGGGAAGATTATTAATATAAAGTTTAAAATTTGAATGGGAATTCAAATTGGGTAAAGTTGAGTGGATTAAATTGAATTTAACTTAAGGAAAGTTAAATGAGTTTAGAATGAACAACTTGAATTGGAAATTTCAAGATGAAATTGAAATCTAACTTGGGTAGTTAAATGGTTGATTTTAAATGGGAGTTATGAGTGATCTCAAAATGGGTTTGAGATCTGGAAATTGAAAATGGATGTTGTTAATTGGTGTTTGGATAAATTTGGATGTTTATTTATCCTGATATCATTCTATTATTATAAATAATCTATGAAACTGGGAATTGGTTTTGAAGTTAGAAATGGATAATAAATTAGAATCTGAAGATTAAATTGTTTTTGAATTCTTATTTGAACTTTGTAATAAGTTAAGTAAAGATAATTTTAAAATGGAATTTTGGAATTTGGATTCAGAATTAAATGGTTTAAAGATTTAAGTTGTTAAATTAAAAATAAAGGTTGATTTAATTTAAAAGTAAGGGTTAATTTGACTTAAGTGATTAAATCAACATTTAAAAATTTTAACTCGAATTTATATAATTTGAGATGGTTTTAAGTTGAGATTTGAATAAAATTTGTTCAAATTGAATTTGATTTGAATCAATTGAAATTGTGAGTGAAGATGGATAAGTATAAGTTTAAATGGAAAATTTGAATTGGATTAATTTGAAATAAAATTGAAGATTGAATGAGTTTAAATTCAAAAGGGAAATTTGGATTAATTCATATAGAAATTAAAATAATTTGAAATTGAAGTGGATTCAATTTGAAATTAGTCTAAATTAATTTGAATAAGTTGGAATTGTAATTAAAGTGAATATGTTTAAAATCAAATGGAATTTGATTTGAAGTTGGAAAGAAATTGTGGATAATTCAACTTGAATTGAGACTGGATCAATTTAATGGGAAATTGATTAAAATGGAGATTGGGAAGTTGAACAGTTTGACTCTGGATTATTTTCAAAATAAATTGTTTTAATATAAATCTATTTTTCCAAACTATTTACTATACAACTTTTCTTTTTAAACCTAAAACTATCTTATACTTGTTTTACAATTTTTTTTTTGAAACTATTTAACAAATTTTCAACTGTTTTATAAACTAATTACTGTTTTCAACTATTTTATAACTAATTCCTATTTTACAACTATTTTACAATTACCTAAATATTCTATAACTATTTAACTATTTTCCAACTATTTTACAATTACTTAACTATTTTACGGCTATTTTACAAACTAAAAATGATTTTTCAACTACTTAACTATTTTTAATTTTTTAAGCTATTTTCTAAATTTAAGCTGGATAAAGTTCAAACTGTCTATAATTGAATACCAATTGAGATAAGAATTGAAGTATTAACCCAAGTGGAAATTAGGAGCAATTGTGAATAAGTGAATAGAAATCTAAATGAATGTGAAGTAAAAGAGAATTGATTTAGCTAATAATCAATGATGATAAATACGTAGGATGTACGTATATTATTCTATTCGCATAGTGATTTGATCCAGATTCGAGCACATAATTTCTGTAACGACCCGATATTTTCAACCATTCGCATCCATTATAAGTGTATAGGTAGACACTCATTCCGGAATTGAATTGCTCAAAATACCGCGTTGTAAATAAAATTAGGCAAATCTCAGAATATACAATAAATAAATATAATCACAGATCACAGACACAGAGTAAAATAATGCAGCGGAAGTAAAAGAAATAGTAGTTCATGAAGCTACTACATAATTATATCAGAGTAACATAAGGTATAACATAAGAAATAGAATACAACAAAAGTCTCAATATAATAACCAAGTACAAGCTGAGTATAACAACGGAATTGAAATAGATAGGACATGACAAGCAGATAATCTCCAGCGATTCAAATCTCCAAGAGAGTGGAAATCCAAATCCATGAATAACTCAAGCTGACCTGAGCGTAAAGCAAAACACAAAACACTCGAGTCAGGACAATATATACTTATATAATGTAAACCAACTCAAGTGAACTGTAATAAAGGTACAAGTAACTTAAAGAATGCTTGGGATCGCCCATTCTTTAAGGATCCGTTAAACTATTTACTATGTAGTAATATACGCTATATACAGTAGTGTCTAATTAGTAAAGTATAATCATATAGAAAATAGCGTTAAGGGGATGGTGAACCTTAACGCGGTCGGATCTTTAAACCAAAATTTTAGTGGGCTCGATATGGTAGGTGACACGGCACACAAGGCAATGCCAGGGTAGATATACCAATTACGCATCCGGACTGGTGGTGACGCATAGCAGCCACTACCGCCCACCTCGAACAACACTCCCAAATCAAGGGTGTGCACCAAATCAATCACAAGTAATAGAATGGTATCGAAGAAGTGTGTCCGATAAGAGGTGCTACCTCCTTGGTCCGTCAATCGCTCCTGTTTTAGCCACCTTATGCCAACTCACGGGAGTTGGGTCCACGTATATACCTTAGGATCGTCTCCACCATCCTACTTCATTCTGGAAACTCCACCGCGTACACAGTTGTCAAAGTGGTTTTCGGTATCGACAGAGAGTATGTCCATATTCGATCCCGGTCTCTTTAACAACCAATCGTTATTATAACCCGTGGTTATAATTTAAAACAGTTTATACTTCAAAATAGAATATCATTTCAAATCCAAATCTTTATCAAAATAAAGATTAAATAATTCCAAACCATTTCAATATATATAAAATATCATATCATTTCAAAACTTCATTTCAAATCATTTCAATATATCAAAATATCATATCTTTCCAAAACTTCATTTCAAAATATCATATCCTTTCAAACTTCATTTCAAATCAATTTAATATACCAAAATATCATTTGAGTTCAAATCTAAAATTCAACTTTACATACCTTTTAAATTTAAAGATATAATTCATTTATTATCATTTCAAGTTACCTTTTAAATAGTTTATATTTCAATCAAAATAATTCATTTAAACCATTTAAAAGTGTAATTATTATACTTTCAAATCAAGTATTAAAATTTCCAAAGTTTCAATTCAATCATTTATTTCAATTAAATTTCCATAGACCATTTCAAATTTTATAAATTTCAAATATAGATTTAATCCACAAAATAACTATTCAAATTATAAAATAAATTCCAAAGCTTTATTATCCTATATTTCATAAGTCCAATATCTTTTAAATAGATTCAAATTACAAGTAAACCAAATATTTTTCATACTAATATAAACTTCAATTATTTATTCCAAGATTTAATATCATTTCAAATTCATTTCAAAATGTCAAAATATCATTTCAAACATCATCTATTGAATTTAAATTTAAATACCATTTAATCATATTTCAAAATAGTTGTATTTCCCAAATCAACTATTCCATTTAAATCATTTAAAGTCAATTCATTATATTTAATAATTAGATATTTAATTTCCAAAATTTAATCTTTTTCAAAGATCATTTATTCATTTGAATTTATTAAACAAAGAAAATTCAACTCTCGCAGCACTTAGAAAATGCTACGAGAATGTTACGTTTAAAAACAGTTCATTAACCAAAGACGGCATTTAAAATGCTGTAATATCTTAATTTAGTTTCAATTAAAATTTTAGTTAAATTTAACAACTATAGCACTAACAAAGTGCTATAATAACCCTTAGTTCAAATTTGCTATTTGGTTCATTTAAAACAGCTACAACATTTTCCAATGCTGTAATATCTTTAAATTACATTTCAAAATGCTGTCAAATCAAATTCAGAGTTTTATTTACAATTTCACACATAATTAACTTTTAATATAAATCATTTTAACTTATAAATTCATATATTTTCACATTAAAAACAATCATTTAAATGCCTATATTTCTATAATTTTATAAATTCAAATTTCCATACAAAAATCAAATTAAATAACAATTAATTTTTCATTTCTTTAATTAAATTCTTAACTTAACAACTAAGTTTAAATTTCCAAAATATAACTTATTTCCATTTATTTTACTTAATTAATATTTCACTTTTAAACAAATTTCACAAAAAATTCAATTTAAGTTATATTTCCAAATTCAGCTTAAATATTCATTTATTTCATATTTTAAGTTATACAAAATCATTAACACTTTATAAAATCATTATTTCTTAATAAAATCATTAAATTCATTTTTAAATCAAATTTGTCATATATTCTTACTTTACATAAATTCCATTTATAAACAAAATCATAAATTCCAAAATTAACTTATATTTCAAATTCTACTTCACCATTTACTTAATTCACTTATTTAATTTGTAGAAAATCACAAATATTTTATAGAAATCATTTTAATAAAGTTTAAATCAAAATATCATAATATTTACATTTTTAAAATATTTTAAAATTTTTAGAAAAATATATAAACCACGGGTCTGTATAAAATTTTCTAGCCTAGGTCAAGTGATACGGATATATATCATTTCAATCCGTAATTTACAAAGAAAACCGGGTTCTATCATTTCAAACCCGTAATCCCAAGTTAAATAAAATAAATAAAAAAAGTCGCTCGGGCTTATCATTTCAGCCCATAATGATCTTTCCCTATTCTAAAGTCCGTTCGGGTATGTATCATTTCAACCCATAGTAATTTCTATACTAACAGGGAACTTGTAGTGTGATAAACTGATATAAATAAACAGAATAATATGATATAACAGTAACATAAGAGATAGCATGTGTATAAGCATGTGTGAACATTATATGATAATAATATAAGCATATATAACATGATGGTATACATTACAGATTCAAATGATGTCGGTTTATCAGTTATATAAGTACATATTGTCAGGTGAGAATAACTCACTTGTTAAAAGCTGGAGATGGCCACCAAAGCACACAATACTGACACTACAAAGGCACGACAACACGGAAATGACTTGAGAGTGGAGAGCCAAAGCTAATGGCCTTGATAACATTTACACAAAACAATGCATATATAAGTTTCAAAACAATTCAACACTAGACAGTGTTAGAAATCAATGCCCAAAACAAAGGAAAATGTTTTGCACTTGTTCTCAACTTCACATACTTCAGTTATGAACTGAAATAGCACAGCAAAGGCATGAATTAAGGTCTGGATTGGGTCCCTATAGGGTCGGCCTAGCTTGGGTTCAATGGTGAAGAGATATAGGTGCAACACTTAACAACTACAAGGCAACAAGTACAAGGCAAATTACAACATCTCTATGCCACAATAGGGTTCGACCAGAGGCTATGTGGTCAGGTCCAGATGTCCAGGTGGTGGTGGATGATGTGGCAGAGGGTGGTGGACAGGTCTGAGGTGGTGGTGGTGGAGGAAGTGGCCGCAAAAGGTGGTGGTAGGTGGTGGTGACAAAAGTGGCTCGGTTTGCAATGTATGTGTGGTGTTTGCATATAATTTGGTGGATCTATCTCAAAGTTGGCCAACGCATGGGCTTGGGATTGGGCTGAAGGTGGTGGTGTCTGGCTGTGGTGGTGGTGGAGGTAGCCATGGTGATGGAGGAGAGAGGCCAAGCCAAATAGAGATGAAGAGAGCAAGTGCAAAACCATGAAAACAAGATGAAAACATAAAAGAAGAAAGAGTTTTTACCAAAATTTTCACAAGAAATGGAGCCGGCCAATTTTTTGTGATGAGAAGTTTTTTTTTCGTGAATGGGATGGAGAATAATGTGCAGCTGAAAGAATTGATGGTTGGCCAAAGCAATTGAATGTAAGAGTTT
This sequence comes from Allium fistulosum, assembly GCA_030737815.1. Taxonomy (NCBI): domain Eukaryota; kingdom Viridiplantae; phylum Streptophyta; class Magnoliopsida; order Asparagales; family Amaryllidaceae; genus Allium; species Allium fistulosum. The sequence continues at coordinate 501,644,963 of CM060901.1, forward strand.
GGAAAACAAAGAGGTGGAAAACCAAAAGCCTTAAGCAAATCAAGAGTCACAACTTTTCAAATTTCTTTTATATATATTTGTAATTTATAAATACACATAAAAACTGAGAAATAAAGATAACAACTCAGAAATAAAAATAAATATATAAAATAAATAATTAAATTTTGAATAAATAGAATTTAAATTAAGAAAATGGCTTAAAAATGCAAACTAGGCTTTAAAAATTAGAAATAACTTCAGTACACTTTGGAAAAATCTATTTTAATTTAAATACATGTAGAATGAATATAAATAAAGTAAAAACAGCAAATAAAAGTGAATGCATAAAATAAATAAATTTTAATTATATATAATTAAATTAAGAAAATAGCAAAGAAAATGGAAACTAGGTTTCATAAATTGAAATAAATTCAAGTAAACTTTAGAAAAATTATACTATCACTTTAAAATTATTAAAAGATAAAAAGATACATAAAATAACATATTAAAACACATAAAAATAAAATATGACAAAGAAAATATAATTTATACAAATTTAAAATAACAAAATTGCAGAATAAAACAAATTGCACTCAATATTGAAATATACATAACTTTCACAATTTAACTCCGTTTCCAACGAAACAAAAAGCTATATTCAAGTTATTACATCTATTTTCATAATAAAAGATAAAATTTAAGATTTTATATAAATTTGAAGTTTAAAAGTCAAAGATTGAACAGTTTGACCAGAATTTCACTTTTCAGTAAAATATTCAATTTATATCAGTTTGATACTATAACTCACATAATAATCAACATTTATATTTAAAAATGAAATGTTTGAAATAAAACAAGTTTAAAATAATTTAAAAATAAAAGAAAGTCCAATTTAAATAATATACGCGAATCTAGGGTTGTTCCAATTTCGAGATAATATGTCGATCCGAGTTGGGATTTTTCACTCGATTTTCGACGGCGAACCTGGATATGGATTGTTGATTGGTTCTGGATATTCTCTATCATAGTTATGACTAGGCAAGGAGAATGACGGTTTCTGATCAAGAAACCAGATCTAAGTCCGCACTAGGAAGTCGGGTGGACGATACTAGTTCAGAAGTGAAATTGTGTAATCGGATGAGCGATCAGATTGATATAACGTAAAGATGATATGTGTACATCGTACGGGTTTGAATGAAATTGATACTGGAAATTTATGGATAAATACTGTAAAATGATTTTGAAATGGAAGGGTATATTTTGAAAAATAAATGATGAAATAAAATGGGAGTTGAATATTTCTGTGATTATAACTCATTTTATAGAAAAGTGGTATGGTTAATAACTTTATAAAAGAGTAATCAAATTTGAATATTTGATTTGGAATAAACAAAGTTATATCTTTGTTATATATGATAAACTCCCCTTGTTGAATCTATAGCCGGAAGGAAAGGATTTTTGAAAATATTTGAAGTATAAAAGAGGTTTTATACAAGTTTGAAATGATCCAAAGATTTTCAAAGTTATATATATCTATATCTATATATATAAGGGATTTTATGAGAATAATTTTGGAAAAGGTTTTGGGAACCTATGGATTTTGGAAAGGCTTTTGATTTTTGAGAAAAATCAGTTTTGGAAATTTAGAAAGCCAAGTTTGGAACTATCAATTTGGGATATCGATTTTGTGTAAAGGAGATTTTGATAAAAATCATAAAGGGTATGATTTAAAGATACTATAAGTGTATAGTATAAAGTGTTTTGAGATTGGCTCTGGGGAAAAAGGCGCTCCCTTGAAATGAACTTCTCAGGAGTGCCACAGGGTGGTACTGCCTTGAACCCTAAGGGGGTTCTAAAGTTGATCCTGTGAGGAGTCCAGACAAAACTAGTTCCTGAGGATTATTTGGTAGCGGAAGTCGAGGGCGCTGATGCCTACAGAGGCATTTGGGTTATGCTGTGACGACAATGTAGCTCGATGTCGCTGCGATCTACTATGTGGACCATAGCGAAAATCGTGTGGAGTATGAGTGTCAACAGTCTACACTTGATTTTGCCGGGACGGCAACGTAACATCGGTAGAATGCGATCTATGGTCAAGTGGAGAAGTTTCATTCTTTTGGCAGCGAAATTCGGTTGCGCTGATGCCTACAGTTATATGGGTTTTTGCTGTGATAGCAACGTAAAGCCCGGGTATAACTGCGATCTGTAGCGGGTTCCATGGCGTAATCGAGGGGCACGGAGACCTACAGTTATCTATGGATTTTGCCGGGACGACAACGTAACCATCGGGTTAACTGCGACCATGGATGGGGGTGATGATTTCCAGAGCATTCCCACCAAAGATATTTCCTCTATTTTCAAAACTGTTTTCTATATTTTCATAAATTATTTTCCAAGTATTTTCACTGGGTGTTGAAAACGGGTTTACCAAGTACTTATAGATTTTCAGTCTTACGCCTGATCAACGTATGACCTAATTTCTGTGAGAACGAGGATGGACTTGTGAAGACATCGAGTTATAAATAGTATTTTTATAAAGTTATTTTGGTAATATTATGTAGATTTTTAAAATGCTTTAAAAAAATTTAAATAAAAAGAGTTTATAGTTAAAAATGTTCTAAAAATAATTTAACTAATAATAATCATTGTAATAAAATTCTGGCTTCGTTCCTTTTCGAGGACGAAAAGTTGTAAAGGGGGGAGGAATGTGATAACCTGGATTTTCGGACATCTGTTAATTGATAATTAACTGATTTTAACTATTAAAACACTGATTTATAAGTTGAATAAATAGTATTCTGATAAATAAAATGTCTAGATGTATATATATGGATTTGAGCTATAATAAATGCTGAATTTTAAATATCTGGAAATGACAAATCTTATAGTAAATTAATAAATATATAAATAGACATGTGCAAACTTTATAATGTTGAAATTTTAAGTGTGTTCATATACAAGTATATAAGGGTAAATAAATATATATATATATATTTATATGTTTTGTGAATAGAAAGCATTGATTTGAATTCAATGTATTAAATTTTCAAAGGGTATTTAAAGTTAAAAATTCTATATTTTCATAACACTAAAGATTAATAAGTTTAAAATAAGATAAAAGGGTTTAATACACTCTCTTTATATAAATTTAATAAAATAGGAATTAATAACAAAGGGTTTATTTTGCTTTCTTTTTGATTATACATGAACTAAGCATAGTATGTAAATGTATAAAGATTTAAAACATACATGTATAAACATGTTACATAAATTTAAGTAATTAATAAAACATAGGAAAATATATAATATTGGTTTTTGACATTTGTAGCTTTGTATAAACATGCAAATAACAAGTGTCTTACTTCATTTTTATTTTCTTTTAAATTTAAATAAATAAAATGTTTAGATAATTAGGCTGGTTTAGTTAAAACTTTTCACATTTTCATTCTCATCTCTTTTCTTTCTTCAAAACTAAAACAATGGCAACTTCCTTCAAATTTAAATCTGAGCAAAGTTTAAAGCAAATCAGATTTAAGCTTCAGTTCAACATAAGTAAATTCAAGTTCAAAATTCAAAAGCATTTCTAGTTTTCAAGTTCAAATCAATATCCGGATTTTCTAAAAAGCTTTGCTCTGTTTATCATTTACAGGTGAGTAAACTACACCTTTTAAAGATTAATCTGTTTTAATCTGTTGTTGTATGTGATAACTGATTAAAGAAGGATTGAAGAAATGTTTGCATGTATGTAATTATGATATATTTGTATGCATGCCTGTATATTGATGAACATCCCCCTGTTTTGTTTTCACAGGCTAAAAATAAGTTTTGAAAATCAATTTCTTTCTTTCCAATCCTTTTCTGGTTATGATCTCTAAATGAAAAATGATAGTAACAATGTGATATCAATTTTAAAAATAAATTCAAGTATGTCTGTTGAGTACTTATATATAAAATGATAAATCATAGTAATAATAAAAAATATGTCAAAATTCAAAGGTCGGGGATTTCTTGTTTTGATTTTACAATCAGATTTGAATTGCAAAATGATGAATTTCAATAATCAAATCATTATTTTTAAGATGGTATATATCGGGAATTAGTGGGATGAACGGTTTTTGCCTTATTGTCGATTTCCGGTGAACGTCGAAGTGGCGAGTGACGAGATTACTGTTGGAGGAGGCTGGAGTATAGGAGTTCTCAGGAAAATTGGAAGGAGGATTTTTAGAGGACGGTGGTGGCCAGGGGATGTTGATCTAGGGTTAGATGATCTATTTTTGTCTGGGTATGTGTCGAGGCGATCTCGACGTCGTTGGTGCATCGGATCAGATCGTGAGGAGGGGGATGAATGTTGAGGTTCGATACGCAACTGTGGACGAGGCGGCAGGTTTTCTGGTGGAGGAGTTCGTCGTCGGTGCGAGTTTCTAATGTCGAGTTTTTGATTCCAGTGGGTTCGATTGCTCGTTTTTGTTCCTCTGGCAATTTGGGCGATCTGAGTGGTCGTGAGGGACGGTGGGGACGTCGGCGACTTGCCGAGGATCGTATCGATGGTCGGAGTAGGGTGCCCGCGGCGTACACGTGAACACATGTACATTTGTTCTGGTCTGGGTTTTTTGTTTGGGTTGGGAAGAGTTTTGGTTCGGGTTTTACTCGAGTTTTTTTCTCGTGATGACTCGGGAAAAGTTGTATGCGAGTGTTGCTCGGGGGAATTTGTAGTTGTCTCGGGTAAAATAATTATGTTTTCAAGTGTTTAAAGATAACATAATTAAGCTTTTTATAATTCACTTAATCATTATTTTAAATAAAGGTGTTATTTAAATGTTGATTTAATTAAGTTGTAAAATTTTATTTTTAATTAGTAAGTTATTTCTTAAAGATTACTTAATTAATAATGTAATTAAATTAAGAAGATTAAATGTGTTTTATCATTAATTAAACTTAAAGAGTTTAAGTTAAATTATAGATTAATGATAAATTAATTCAAAATTTATTTAATAAGATTTTTTAATGATAATTAAGAAGTTATTTAAGATAAATAACTTATCTTTTAAATTAATTAAGGTTTGAGTGATTTAGATTAATTAACTAGAGAAAGGTTAATTAATTATGAACTAAGGGTTAATTTATTAATGTGATTAATTAATGATAAATTAATTAAGGATAATTAATTAAGGTTAATTAATCAAAGTACTTAATTAAGGTTAATTAATTGATTAAGATTAATTAATTAAGTAAGTATAACTAATTAATTATTAAGTAATTAAGGAATAGTTAATTAATGAAGGTAATTAAGGATGGTTAATTAAAGTAATAACAAAAGGTATGTAATTGATAAATGTTAATTAAGCTGGGTTATGTAATTAATCATAAGTAATTAATTTAATTGGTTAAATTAAATTTATTATGCGACTAATTAATCTTGCTTAGGGATGATGAATTGAATGAATGTTTTAAATTGATTAATACCTTAAGTCTGATAAGTTGTGATGATCTGTGATATGAAATGCTTTAGTTGAAGAATGTGGGCTACCTATCTGAAATGAATTGTTATGTGATATGATAGCCTGAATATAAATTGTATTGTTTAAACTTAAAGAACTACATTTGGATTCGAAGAGACCGGGGTCGGGTATCAGTAAATACCCGAAACCACTTCGATTTGTAGTTGACAGTAATTCTTTATAGTTTGGTTAGAAGCAAATAGGCTGGAATGGAATAAATTAAGTCACATGGACATTTAAACTGTGAACTGTTGTGTGGGATAAATGATTGACTATTATAAGTAAGAATTCGTAAAAGGTACGAGTTACCCTGGTTTCAAAGAAGTTTTATAACTTAGTATTTCAAGATATATGGGTTTACTCACGCTGGTTTCCAGCCTGACTCGGGTGTTACTTTAATGTAATGCTCGGGTCAGACCGAGTATTACAGATTTCAGGTAAGGACGTTCTGGAGCTCAGGAGGCGAGTTGGATGGCAAGAACGTATGGAGTTTACCGCTGAATATTTGAGAGTTGTATTGATAGTAGTCTGAGACAAGTTATTTTAATTGTCTAGTGATTGTGAATTGTTGTATATTAAAATGTAATTGACTGATACAGTTTTCTTTGTATAAAGAATATTATTTGATATTATATTTTATCCGCTGCGAATGTGAGATTTGAGTTTGGTTTTCTGTTTTCTTCTTCTTCTACCTCTTTTCTTCTTTTCCTAACTATCTGGAATTTTCGGGGTCGAAAATTCCGGGTCGTTACAGGAGCAATGTATTGACGGTTTATAAATAGAATGTTCAAAAACCAAATAGGTAAAACATGGAAGTTTATGTGGATGATATGTTTCTAAAATCCAAGAAGGAAGTTGATCGTGTGGAGGATTTAGGAGAAATGTTTGGGCATATTAAGAAAGTAAAAAATGAAATTGAGCCTACAAAAGTGCTCTTTTGGAATTCGGTCTGGTAAGTTTCTAGGGTGCACTGTAAGCACAAGAGGAATTGAAGCTAATCCTGATCAAATAAAAGCTATTTGAAACATGGCACAACCAAAGAGGTGTAAGGAGGTAATGAGACTAAACGGACGAGTCACAGCCCTTAACCGGTTTATATCCATGGCGATAGATAAATGTATTCCTTTCTTTGACGTGATCAAGAAGAAAAAACCTTTGAATGGACGGAGGAATGCAAGAAAGCTTTTCAAGAATTAAAGGACCACCTGGAGAGGCCACCAAGACTTTCGAGTCCTGTAGAAGGGAAAAACTTAATTTTGTATATCATCGTTGTAGCCACCTATAATTTTGAACACTTCGTCTTGAATATCTATACATTTGAAATATTGTTAAGTGTTATACAATTAATTTAATAACCTTATCAAGTTCCTCTTAATTAATATAACATAATGGAAAATTTGTTTTTGAACTTTTTTATAAAAATTAATGCTTCGAAGAAATATCAAAAATGTGACTGAAAATTGTTTTATTGATAGAGGGTTTTTTACTCGATATAAGTTGTTTGAACTTTCTAGACATGTCTGATATATTAATCTGTAATTAATTAGCAACTAAAAATATTTTAGTGGATTATGGCTAACTAATCTCTTGAGTGGTGTCATGGGTGATGTCACATAAAGATATTTTGAAAGAGATATTTGTTGAAGATATTTTAGAGGGTTGTGAGGTAGAGAACGCACATGGAGGGGGAAGTGGGTCTTGGTTGGCTGTAAGGGGGTATAAGGTAGTACATGACATCTTAGTGAAGTCTAATTAACCCTCCTTAAGGCCTTGAACATTGGTTTCCTAATTCATTTAACAAAGAAAATAATTCTATTCATCTTCTTCTCTTTACACTTAAATATTCTAAAACACAAAAGGACTTCTCCAAAATTAAGATATAGGCCTAACACAACATAGAAACAAGGATTAGCAACTAAAACTTTTGAATAATTAAAGCATACACCCCAAAACCAACCTAGGCCGTGAGCAATTATAACCTTTCTAGGTTAGGTCATGAGCACTTTGAAGGGTAGGAAGGATTTTGGAGTTTTCTTTGGTTGACGTAGGAAGTGGTATTGAGATGGAGGCTTATGCTTGGTTGTAGACTTGAAAAGAAGCGAGTTAAATCATCATTTCATGATTGATGATGTGGTATAATATGCTTGTAAAACTAAAGTTATTAACTAATTAAAGTTGTATATTTGGACCGTACTTGCTGTCGAAAGAAAATGACAACTCTATATTGCATATCGCCACTTCTATGACCTTCTGTAACATGTGATGTTGCCTTGACATTGTGCATATATGGTTGATTGGATGATATTTGGTTTGGGCTTGAATATGTAATAGTTTGTATAGCGAATAGTCGCTACAAAAGCACTTTGAAATCCTTTTTTTTGATGGATTTTTGTAATATTTTGTAAAGACACCTTTGGGATTTATTGGCATGATTATGATGTACTATAAGTATATTACATATATAAGAAAATTGCACTTTTAATTGATTAACAACATGTTGAAAACCGGTCGAACATTGTAGGGTTTAAAACTTGTTTTATGGCATAAACAAGAAACTGCAACACTTTCTAGTTGAAACACTTTTTGGGCCTTTTGGAACCTTTGATATCACTTCCGTAAATTTTGTTATTTTCTATTTGAAACTTTAAATGGTTTTAAATGACTTTTAAACAAAGTATTTTCACAATATTTTTATAAGTATTTAATAACATATATTAGAGTATTTTAAAAGTGGTTTGAAGTTTAAATATATTTTAATAATTATTTATGAATTATTAAAGTAAAAGGTTTATTATATTTAAAACATGATTTTTAGAAGTTTTTAATAATTAGTAAAGTAGTTATTATTAAGTAATATTTTAAATGGATATTTAAAGCACATTTATAAGTATTTTAAAAATATTTTTATGTATACATAGTTTTAAAAAAATTAGTTAAATATTTTATTAAAGTATTAAAAGGGGTTATGTAACATTATCTTTTAAACTATTTTAGAATTTTATTAAGTATATTAGCTTTATAAATAAATTAGTATACATACATACACACATATATATTTATCATTTTTAAAATGTTTTTAAATATATATACATGTAATTACAAAGGTGTATTATTTAACAAAAAGGGGATTAGAAGTCGCATATGTGGTTCGATTGTGTTTGTGTGTTTGTTCGTTTATGGAAAGTGTTTACACCTATACTTCACACCAAAATCCAATAAAGTAGACTTGTTCTATCTATGAGAGTTAACAATGGTGTTCGACTAGGGCTTAGAAGTAATAATGCTCTAACCTATTGGCTTCACTCTTGACTGAGGGATAGTGTAAGTTAAGAAGGTCGGAAACAGTGATAAGTATATGAGACTTGATTTACATATGCGATCATTTTTAGGACTAGATGGTTTATTAGTTAACTATCAAACTTAACCAAATTAACTTAGGAAGTATGTAAAAATTTCACCGCTTCATACGTTTTGAGATCTCCCGAGGAGGATTCATTGGTATGAAACATCTCTTGCTTTAAGAATGTATACATACGAATTCCCCCGAGGAGGACTCCTTTATATCGTTTTCTTACTTCTAAGAGAATCAGAATTGAGTTAACCGGAAATTCACCGATTTAGTTTTGAAGACTCCGGGATCAAATAAGTATACTTATGTATTACTTACCGAAAACTACTTCAAAATAGATATATGAGTTCTATGTTTTGGAAGCGGTTGTGGAGTGGAATGATATAGAGTTGGACTATCTATTCTAAGGTTAAGTCTGACGGAGAGGTCAGTGTTAACGTTTCGGACAAATGCTATAGAGTTGAACTATCTATCCTAAGGTTAAGTCTAAGGGAGGGGTCAGTGTTAGAATTCGTTGGATAATTTATGCTGGAATCCATGGAGAGATTTGTGATCTGTTGACGTGATGGAGGCTCTTGTGTTGAGATGCTGAAAGTGACTTCACCATCGGAAATGGAAGGAAACAGAGTAGACTGCACAATTGTGGGTTTAGCTAACCCGAGGGTATATCAACTCCATATCTAAGGATGCTTATTGATGTTCCTAGAGGGAGTTAATGACATTTGACATCACGTACATGGGCATAATCCTATTGTGTTTACCTTGAGGTATTTTTTATCCAGAGATATATGACGCTCAAATGGTAGTTTCTGACCCTTTTCAAAAGGGCAATCTTGATGTACTGAGAACACCTCCATGGAAATCTATATGCGAATGAACCTTAGTAGTTTTAGAAGTACTTTTAATATTGTTATGTTGTGCAATGCACGTATCACAACTATTTTCTGATTTATATTCTACACCTTGGACACTATCTATTATATCGCTAAATTTACTTATAATTTTTTTGAAAGGAAAGCCGTTAAAATGATTCGAACGGTCTCAAAAGTTATTGATATATGGATGCATGTTTCTTCATTTCCTCATACCAACCTTATGTCTAACTCGTGGTTTTTATTTTCCTAAATTCCTCAAGTACTCTTTAGTGTAGGCAGAGTAAAGCGGGTTTGACTATGGATGCTTCAAAGCTTCAGAAGATGAGCTAGAGGCTTCCATTTGTCTAACTATTTTTATTTCCATTGCACTATTAGTATGTAAGCAGCATTGTGAAGATATGTAGTTATAACTGTCTAGGCTGATGATCATACTAGGGTTTTGTAACTCTGAAGTTACCTTGTATATTGGTGTAACCCTTTGTATTATTTTTTTGGATATTGTATATTATCCTTCCACCTGTGAGATTATGATATTGTGTTCTTTCTTTCATGTTATGGTTCATTTTCATCTTACTTAACCCTAATAATCTATCTTTTGGGCACTTGGGTGTTCGAAACACGAATACCGTGGATCTATTAATGTCAACATTCGAGGGTTGAAAAGTTGGGTCGTTATAGCCGTCTCAGAAGATGAAATTAGCTCTGTCTTGGTAAAAGAATGGAATTAAATTCCCAATTTACTACATGGGTAAGAGGTTAAAAGATTCCAAAGCCATGTACCTAATTATAAAAAAATAGCATATTGCCTATTATTGTTTACACGAAAGTTAAGGTCATATTTTCAAGCATATACAATTAAGGTTTTAACCAATTACTCATTAGGATAGGTCCTTAGCAAACCTAAGACATCAGGAAGATTAGTAAAATCAGGAATGGAGCAAGGCGAGTATGACATTGAATATTTATCTAGGTCATCGGCTAAGGAAAAAGTATTAGGATGCAGAGTGAATGGGATTTATCAAAGAATAACTGGAAAAGGAAAAGAAATTTGAACCAAAACGGCAGTTGTATATAGATGGGGAATCAAACAAATAAGGTACCGAAAAGGTTACGTTGTGATTATCCCCAATGAACACATATTACATTATGCCATGAAACTGGGTTTTTTGGCAACTAACGACATGGCCGAATAAGAATCCATGATTATAGGGTTGACTCTAGCACAATAACTCAAAATCCTAAGGATTGAGTTATTAAGTGACTAAAATTTGATAGTGGATTAGCTAAATAAGACATTCCAAGCCAAAGACGTCCACCTTGCCCAATATGTCAAAAGGATCCATGAGATGCTGATTCGGTTCGAAGATTACTCCATACATTAAATAACAAGAGAAAAGAATGCACATGAAGACTCTTTGGCTAAATTGGCAAGCTCACAAGACGCACCTGAAGTCAAAATTGTTCATGTCGGGTTCCAGCAAAACCCCGACATCGAGGAAAGGAAACAAGAGTTAGGCAATGAAGTTTTGGTTCTAACTAAATCTCAGGTTCGGCAATTATTGAGCCACGAAGAAAGTTCTCAAGGAAAGAGTGATGACAATGAAGCCTCTAAAAGGTTAAGTACCTATTAGAACCGATACATAGATAATTAAATGATACCCTTGGTTAAATATCTTGAAAAGGAGGTGTTACCAAAAGAGAAAAAATAGGCACGAAAGCTAAGGTACCAAGCTCCTTTATGTACCATAGCTAATAGGATATTATATAGGAAAGGGTAATCAATGCCTTATTTTTGGTGCATTGCCTCAGAAATAGGTGTGAAATTGTTAAGAGAAGCCCGTGAAGGGTTTTGTGAAGATCATTCTAGTAGGATAAAGCTGGTAAAGAAAGTCATAATGCAAGGATACCATTGGCCATGAATAACGGAAGAAACTATGAATTATGTGAAAAGGAGTGACAATTGTTGATTTAAGTATATGGATATTCTTTCAAGTATTGAAAGGAGTATGAACAGTTTATGAATATATCTTTGTAAAAGTATTTTGATACAAGTATTTACGAAGGGATTTTAATTAATGAAAGGATTAATTAAAGAGATTAGTGATTGCTTTTATGCTTAACCAATGTTGGTTTCCCTATGGAAATAAATCCCTGTTTTGATTGTTGTTTTTATTTGATAGTTAAATAACTGACTATCAAATCTTGCCTAGTTTTGAATTAGGAAGTTAATAAGAGCTTCACATGTTCATACGGTTTGAGAACCCTCGGGAGAACTCTATCCAATGAAACATCTATAGCTCTAAGGGATATATTAGAGACTGCCTTGGGTCTTCGATATAGTCCTCTTACTTCTAAAAGAACTGGGATTGAGCCAACCGAGAATCTAACGGTTGTTGGTTCGGAGAGATCGAGATCAAATAAATTATCCGAAAACTACTTCGAACCAGCATAAATGTTTGAATGGTAGACATCTTGATGATGATAGTTTCGAAGACGGAGTTCTTTGAAGTGCAAGGGCTAGTTGCTACTAATCTTGAAGGTGCCAAAAATGGATGTAGTGGAAGTAGTCCTCGGTTTTGTTCAGACCCAGAGTGAACTTGTATGGATGAATGCTAGCATTGCATTGCTGCTTAGAGGGCAGTGTTAGCATTCCAAGTCGGACTTGCTAAGAGAAAACGTAAAAGTGTTGCCTCATGCCTCGGAAATGGCTAAAACAGGGTAGATGCGGCATGAGAGCTCTCGATTATGGTTGGAAAGAAACCGGGGTGATGACATATTCGGTACTATCCACTAAAGGGTAGGTCGATCCTGTGTTGGTAGAGGGGCAAATGTGTTTGTAGCCCTCGGTACATTTTATCTAGAGATGTACTGTACAGAAGTTAGTCCCTTACCTTGTCATTGATGGAATCCTTTCACCAATAAGCGTTGTACGAACTTAGTTAAGCCCAACTATGTTGGAACGTGAGATGCAAGCATTCCAGCTATATTCATAATTTACTTTAAACTCTTAACACTATTATATTATCATAGGATTTCCTATGAATTTTTTTGATTATTGTAAGCTAAAAACCCTTCTATGTTTAAGTGAGGCATGGTCTTACGAGATACCTTTATTTTCAAAAGGTTTTTATAACATTAAAATTCAATTAAGGTGTGTTTCTCACGCTGGTTTACCAAACTAATCTGGCTGTTATTTTATTATAATGCTCGGGTCAGACCGAGCATAATTTCAGATCTAGTTTGGATGCTTTGGAGCTTCAGGAGAGGAGCTGGATGTCTAAGACATATCTCTCGTATATTCTTTATTTCCGCTGCATGTGTTAGTTTATTTATCAGCATTTGTGAGGACAGGTTGTTATAACTGTCCAGGCTGTTGATTTTTTAGTGTACTCTGATTGATGTATGTATATTACAGTTTTTCTTTTGTAGAGATCTGTTGTATATTATATATTACATGGCACGATGTGCGATTCTTTTATGTCTTTGCTTTCTTATTCCCTAACAAACTGTCTTTTCGGCACTTGGATGTTCGACACGTGAATACCATGGATTTATTAGTGTCGGCTTTAGCGAAAAGGCAGGTCTTTACAATTGGTATCAGAGCTTAGGTTGAGCGAATACCTAGGCTTTGGTGGGGTAAACTCATTATAGATAGGGTTAGTAATACCCTAAAATGAGTAACTCATTAAAGATGGGGTTGGTAACTGTGACGACCCGGAAATTTCAAACCCGAAAATTCCAGATAGTTAGAAGAAAAGAAAAGAGATAGAAGAAAGAAACAGAACAAGACACAGATTCTCACATTCGCAGCGGATCAAAATACAGTATTAAAATGTATTTAATTAATCTTAAATAAACCATAATTATTAATTATGTTTGATTAATCTAATCCAGTAATTAACTTTCCTTAATTACTTCCCTTAATTAATTACCTTTAATTAATTACCTTAACAAATAATTAAATATGTTATTAATTAAATAAATTATTTAATTAAGTTAATTAAAGGATTAAGATTAATTAATAAGGTAATTAATTATTTGTTAAGGTAATTAATTAAAGGTAATTAATTAAGGGAAGTAATTAAGGGAAGTTAATTACTGGATTAGATTAATCAAACATAATTAATATATTACAGATTCCAGGTAAGGACGTTCTGGAGCTCAGGAGGCGAGCTGGATGGCAGGAACGTATAGAGTGTTTTCCGCTGTGTATTGGAGAGTTGTATTGATAGTAGTATGGGGCAGGTTGATATAACTGTCCAGTCTATTGTAATGATTGTAACTCTGATTAATTGTATTGAAAGTAACAATTACAGCTTTCTTTTATAAAAATGCTATTATTTGTTATTATATTTAATCCGCTGCGAATGTGAGATGTTGTGTTTTCTGTTCTTCTTTCTTCTTTCTGTTTCTTTCTTCTATCTCTTTTCTTTTTCTCCTAACTATCTGGAAATTTCGGGTTCGAAATTTCCGGGTCGTTACAGTAACACCCTAGAATGAGTTTTAAGTGTATATAGAGTGTGTATTTGTTAGTGATTATAAAATGATTTATATTGTGTTGATTTATCTGTTGAGTGCCTTATGAATTCTGGTCGAGATGTGGGATGCCGTGGTATCGATAGGGGTTTCTAAACACTTGAATAAGGCAAACCGATAGAGTATTGTTTTAAAATTGGTAAATGGAATAATTTTTCCTAGGATTATATTTTATATATAAATAAATAATTTATATAAAATTGATATAGATGTTTTTGATGTGTTTGTAGTTTAGAAATGAAATATTTATTTATTATCATTTATTGTTTGATTATTTATGCTCACCTGGTTAGGAATATTGGCTATTATTTGTTAATTGTACAGTCATGCTCATTTAGTTTAGAGCATTTACTATTGTTTGTTGATTTATAAGTAATTTACCTTCTTACTACATGTATTGGGTGGATAGTAATTTATGGGAATATTAATATGAACATCTTGTGAATCTAGTTTCACAGTTTGAGTTAAGGCATTCGGTGATAATATTGGGTTAAAATTTAATTTTAATAATAGTTATTTATTATAATTAAACAAAGTAACAATTGTGAAATGATTTTATATAAGAAAATGAGATTTTATAAGTATAATTTATAAATGTAGTTTATAAATTAAAAGGATTTAAGTTGAGAATTTGAGTACTTAAATCCCGGTGTTTTGGAAATTGTTTTTCCAAAAGTTTTGGAAATTTAATAATCATATTATTTGGAAGGATTTGTAAATAGAAATATTTATAAAGGATCTTAAAGGAAATAGAAAGCACTAAACTCACTTCGATCGTTGAAAATTATGATGATGACTGCAGCATCATCGGTGTTCATTTTCGAGTTTCTAAGTAAGGGATCGCTACCATGATAGTTTGCTTCGTAATTGTTTGGTAAAAATTTCAATTTAAATTCAGAAGTATGGTTTGATATACAAAAAGAGATATGTATATTATTATTATTTCAAAATGTTTTGAAATAAAAACCCGAGTGTTTAATTTTGAAGTTTTCAGTTAAGTTATTATATGGAGGCATGTACCTTATAAATTAGAGTAGTTTGGTTTTGCATCTCATTTTGATATGTTGTTTGGAAGTATTCATTTATTAAAATGAAATGGAATTTCCAACGATTTTGGACAGTCGGGACTTCCAAATTTGATATAGAAATTAAAGCTAAGAATTTTGTGAAAACATAAGAAATAAGTTTTATAGCTTATGAATTTGAGAAGATGGTAAATTAAAAACAAGTTTAAATTGTTAGACATCCTGCTTAAGTAAAAAAATGATATTATGTATATACTCTTATGAAGTAGAAAAGTAATTTGCAAATATGAACTTGAGTTATAGAATGTTAATAGACTTATGTAATGTTTCTTAAGTAAAATAATGATTCTTTTAAAAGTAATTATAACCTTGGGAAATGTTTTATTGATGAAGATAAGTCTTTATAAAGTGTTTTTAGGCTTAAAGTAAAATGTCATGAAATTTTTGTACACTTAAGTAATGGTTTTATGGAATGAACTTAGTGTGAAATGGAATCCCGTTTGATGAAATTGAATGTGATTTAAATTAAAAAGGAAATAGGTGTGGTTAAGAAACCAATTAGAATAAATATGTCGGATGTATGTATATCATTATATTCACATGAGGATCTTTGATCCAGAATTGGGCACATGAATTTGAGGTGATATACATCGATCCAAACAAGGATTTTTCTCTCAATTCTTGATGGCGAACACTTGATACAGATTTTTGATATGATGTTGAAGTTCTCTATCATAGTATATGGCTATGCAAGGAGAACAATGGTTTCTAATCAAGATACCGATCGGAGTCCGTACTAGAGAAGTCAAGTGGGGATACTAGTTCAGAAGTGATATTTGTATGACCGAGTGAGTGATCGGATTTAATATTGCGCACGGATAGCATATGTACGTCGTACGGACTTTGATATAAATTTTTGTTGTTCACATTAGAAATGTAAGTAACGGGATTTGATTTGACATGTTGGTTGAGATGATTGTTATTTATGGTTTGACATGCTTAGATTCATGTTATATGTTGTTGTACTATTTCATTGTCATGTTTAACTCACTTTTGGGTTATATAAGTGAGTTTCATACATAGAAGCAAAGGCTAGCTTACTACTTTTGGTTTCATGAATAGAGTTTATTGCCCCACAAATAGGTATTTAATAGATTAGAATTTGGGATTTGATTGGTGATTTTATGCCCTAGATATGGAAAGCCACTTTTTGGCTTTGTTTTCTTCTGTTGGTTTGGGCCATATGTGGCAGGTTGTAGTTTTTCAGGTCTAGCCGTCTAAAGGAGGTGCTGTCAAAATTTTCTAAAAACTTAGCCCATAACTGATAAGAAGTTAGAGTAAGGATGTTTAGATATGACCGATTGTCGTAAGAATCGGTGGCAGAGATTTTTTGGAATAGCCCTGAGTGACTTAGGAAATTTTACGACAATATGGAAAGTTGTCACTATTGATGCAATTGTTGTAACTTATTCGTTTTGAGTGTTTCTATCTCGATTCGAGTGAAAGATTAGTGTGGAGTTTGCTGATTTGGCATAAGTTAAAGATGATTTATATATCATCAAATATGCCATAGTGTTGGGTTTGTCGCTTGGTCCTTTAGGATTTTGGGGACAAATTTTTTTTAAGGAGAGGGAGTGTAACGACTCGTATATTTAGGGCGCTCTGAATATTTAAATTTTGGATATTTAAATATTCAATTGATTTATTTTATCGATGAGCTGGAAAACTTGATTTTCGTAGATGGACTTTTTAGGACTCGAGATTATTTTTATTTGGTCTGGATGGTCTGAGCGAAATATAATGAGTATAAGCATCGATATTTCTTGAATGTTTGATTTCGAGATAGAAGGCCAAGTTCGGTTCGTAAATCAAGCGGCTTGAAAAGTTAACTTTTGTATACATTGGAATTAGGTCTTGAAAATAGTTCCATTGAGTTCGAAATAGGGGTATTTGGCTAGGAACGCCAGTGAGCACGCCTCTTTTGGAGTTCGTGATTTTTGTAGGTGAATATTGTATGAGAATAGTCTATATAAGGACCCTCACTTCTATTCATTTGCCTAAACTCTAACCCAAGCCCTATAATCTAACAGCCGTCATCATCCATGACCTCTAAAAGCCCATTTCAGACAACGGTGTCAACTAAGAAAAAGTTCATGGTGGTGTGTTGAGTGAAGTGACTGGTTGGATGGTCGATCGACAATGCGGGGTGGCGTAGATCTACCGGTGAAGGCAGCATCATTTATTTGTTCATGCTCATTAGTGGAGCCTAATTAGATGGCATCGCTAGTGTCTTTGGGCTCGTCTGGGAGAGGGCTAGCTTGGTTAAGGATGTGGCGGCTGATGGCATGACGTAGCGGCGTCTGGAGGCGATGAATGGGAAGGATCGGGGTACTGAATTTAGGTGCCTTGGAAATTTAGAACGAAGGTGTTTAAGCCGGGATTAGGGTTAAACTAAGGTGATTAGTGATTAATGATGTGAATTAGAAAATAATTATATTATTTAATTCGCAAATCTTATAAATGTACTAACTTGTTAGTACAAGGTCCAAATCGAACGCGGTCAATTGCGTTGGACTCATAGCGACGTTAACTATGCTTTGTAATTGGATTGGTTGAATTTGAAGCTTGTAAAATTTCAAGCTAAAATCAAACGTTGATCGATTTTAGACAGAAATAGAACGCTTAAGTAATAACTAAAATTTTGATGAGTTAAACTCACCTTTTTGGGTAAATCAGTATGTATAGTAGATAAAAATTTACTGTTTGTGTTTGGTTGAAATTATTGGCAGATTGGTTAAAATATCCGCTTTGAAAAGCAATTTGTATTTAAAATTGAAATACAGGAAAATCTGCAGAGAAATCCAGATTTCTTGACATTATGATTATTAATTTCCAGTTATATTCCAGTTTTTTTATTCAATTATAACCCTATTATATGGATTGTTAATTGCTGAAGCTTGATTGTTTTGCATTATTAGTTATGACATTGTTATATGTTCAGAAGTTAACCCTTGTAGTGATAAAAATCAACAACAACATTGGTTAAGTGCTTTAGTAGCTATTGGCCTCAATTTAGTATTTTGAAATACTATTAATTGCCGTTTGGATTGAAATTGTTTTTTGATTCGGAAAATAATTTAAATCCAACCTTTGGATTTTCTGAAATATTTTTATCTAAGTGGATTTTGAACTTCTATATTTTACCATAACCCTTCTATTTGTTTTTTCTAAACCATTTAGAAATGTTTTAAAGTTATTTAAGTATTGTTTAATAGCGTTGCAAAAATTGTTTATTTATATTTTATTGTTTGAAGTTATTTATCAATATTGTAAAAAGTTATTTATTTAAATAATTAACATTGTTTGAAGATAATTAATAATAATTATTTATTAAAAATGCTTTGGAATTTATTATAGTTATTTATTAATAACGTTTTGGAATTAATAGTTATTATTTATTAATAATATTTTAGAAGTTAATTATTATTTATTATAATAGTGTTTGAAGATTAATTATTGTTGTTTTTTTAATAATGTTTGAAATTATTACCTATTTTATTTATAACGTTTTGAAGTTATAAATTATTATATTAATAATGTTTTGAAGTTAATAAATTATTTTACTAATGTTGTTGGAAAGTTAATTTATTATTTATTTATGATGTTTAAAGTAAATTAATTTATCTAATTAATTGTATTTATAAATAATAAATTAATTTATAAAAGGAATCTCATTTAATAAAAGATATTTATTAAAGATTTAATAAATGAAAAAGGTTTTTGGATTTATAAGATTTTTAAAACGGCTTTATAAAGGATTTTTATAAAGAAGTTTTATAAAAGACTTTTGGATATTTATAAAAGAAGTTTTATAAATGATTTTGGATATTTGTAAAAAAAATTATAAATGGTTTTGGATATTTATAAAAAAGTTTTATAAATAAATTTGGAGATTTATTTAGAGTTTTGGAATTCTAGTAAAGGAGATGTTCATAAATAAGTGAGATTTATTAAGGTGGATATATTGAAGAAATATATAAAAGAAATTGAGATTGGATTTCCCCAAATTGAACTTCTTAATTTTGGTAGTGTGGACATTCGTTCCATACTTAATACTGAAGTGATAGTGTTTGGGTTTATCCATATCTCCATTTCTTTTAAAATAATATTTATTTGAATCCTTTGATATGATTTTGAAATAAGAAATCTTTCATAATGTTTTGTGAATATACTTATACCATTGAGATAAGTATATGAATACATTTTCTAAGTAGGGAAAGTGTAGTATTTTTATGAATATACTTATACTGTTGAAATACGTATATTGATAATTTTCCAAGTATTGAAAGGAGTATAAATAGTTTGTGGTTATATCTTTGTAAGTAATTTGATACAAGTATTTACAAAGTGATTTTAATTAATGAAAGGATTAATTAAAGGGGTTAGTGGTTGCTTTTGTGCTTAACCGATGTTGGTTTCCCTATGGAAATAAATCCCTATTTTGATTGTTGTTTTTATTTGATAGTTAAATAACCGACTATCAAATCTTGGCCAGTTTTGACTTAGGAAGTAAATATGAGCTTCACGTGTTCATACGGTTTGAGACCCCTCGGTTGAACTCATTCCAATGAAACGTCTCTAGCTCTAAGGGATATATTAGAGATTCCCTTGGGACTTTGATATACTCCGCTTACTTCTGAAATAACTAGGATTGAATCAACCAAGAATCTATTGGTTGTTGGTTTGGAGAGACCGGGATCAGACAAGTTATCCGAAATCCACTTAGAATCGGCATAAATATTCGAATGGTAAACATCTTGATGATGATAGTTTCAAAGATGGATTTCTTTGAAGTGCAAGGGCTACTTGCTACTAATCCTGAGGGTGATTCCAAAAATGGATGTAGTGGAAGTAGTATCTTCGGTTTCATCTAGACCTAGAGCGAACTTGTATGGATGAATGCTAGCATTGCATTGCTGCTTAGAAGGCAGTGTTAGCATTCCAAGTGGGATTTGCTAAGAGAAAATGTAATAGCATTGCCCTAGGCCACATAGCTTAGGAAATGGCTAAAACAGGGTTGATGTGGCACGGTTGTGTGGGTTGTACCCATTAGGAAGTGTCATCACCTTTCTAGATCATTATATTATGGATAAGGTTGGGCAAGAGAGCTCATGATTATGGTTGGAAAGCAACCGAGGTGCTAACATATTCGGTACTATCCAGTAAGGGATAGGTCGGTCCTGTGTTGGTAGAGGTGCAAATGCGTTTGTAGCCCTCGGTACATTTTATCTAGAGATGTACTATTAAAAAGTAGTCTCGTACCTTGTCATTGATGGAATCCTTTCTCCAATAAACGTCATATGGACGTAGTTGTGCCCAACTATAATAGAACGTGTAATGCAAGCATTCCAGCTATATGCATAATTCACTTTAAATCCTAGATGCTATTATAGTAACAGAAGATTTCATATGAAATATTTTGGTTATCGTAAGGTAAAAATCCATCCGTGTTTATGTTGGCGTGGTAATGCGAGGTACCTTTATTTTCAAAACGTTTTTATAACATTAAAATTCAATTAAGGTGTGTTTCTCATGCTAGTTTACCAGATTGATCCGAATATTATTTATTATAATTCTTGGGTTAGAACGAGCATATTTTCATATCTAGTTTGGATGCTTTGGAGCTTCGGGAGACAAGCTGAATGTCTAAGACATATCTCTCGAATATTATTTATTCCCACTACATGTGTTGGTTTATTTATCAGCATTTGTGAGGACAGGTTGTTAAAACTATCCAGACTGATGATTTGTTTACTGTACTTTGATTAATGTATGTATATTACTATTTTCCTTTTGTAAAGATTTGTTGTATATTATATATTACTCTGCATGATATGCGATTCTGTTGTGTCTTTTCTTTCTTTTTCCTCAACAATGAGTCTTTTTTGCACTTGGATATCGTGGATTATTAGTGTCGACTTCTAAAGGTTGAAAAGTTGGGTCATTATAGTAGACACTTGAGGGAGTTGATTGAAGAAAAAGTTCAGAGCAACTTGCGATAGTGCATGTGGAATCAGATAATAGTGGCATAAACTGTAGTGGTGCATCAGGAGCGACCACTACCCATGGTGGATGTACGCGGTCGCAGCCGATAACCTGGGCCAGGAATGGTTATCTTATGATTGGGATAGATTGGAAAAGGTTTATTTTCTACATTTGATTGTGCTTTGAGTAAATTATAAAGGTTTACCTTCGAGGGTATTCCCTGATTGAACTAAATGTTTTTATTTTTTTGATGCATTTTGATTTAAATAAGGATACTTGAATAATCTAATGATTGATATAGATTTGACGCGATATTTGATTTTGATATTGATATGGGACACCAGTCAAGCTTGGTTATCCCTTATGTTTGATATATAAAGTGATAGGATGTAATCCCCCGACCAGAGAATTAGGGTAATGAACCCTGAAATACAAGTTTCCTCACTAGAGAGCGAGTAGATGGACTTGTATAGGACGACGAGTGCCTTTACCAGAGAGTGAGCAAATGGACTTGCCTATGACTTTGAGCCCCTTCGTCGGTGAGCGAGTGGATGGGCTCAATATAGGTCTACGATTCCTTAACTCAAATAGATTAAATTTTGACTTCAATTTTTAAAAACCTTTTGATTTAAAATGATTGATGAATATTGGTGCCTTGGTCCGATTAGACTTATTTATAATGGAACACTAGATGATAGTTAATGATTTATAAGTAATACTCCAATCGATGGAAATGCACCACTATATTACGTGATAGCATGATATATGATATATTTATGATACATTAGTCCTAAGAGAATGTGAAACGATAATGACTTATGGTTGACATTTCGGCAAGAATTTAGGTCTAGTAGGTAGTTAGAGAGCGCAAATGATAATTTGCAAGCATCGATGCATGTTCTTGATCAAAACACGCTTTGTTTCCACAAAAGCATACTTTGGTGGATACCTATTTTTGACAAATTTACCACAGTCTTGGAATTGACTTATTTCAGAGAAACTGGACTACAAAATGATAAAGAAATGAGTCAAGAAGCTTGGAAGATATAAAGATTGAAAAATTCAAAGATTTGGCTAAGTTTTGGAAATGCAAAACGACTTGTTATCAACATGTTTGGTGCCCACATGTTTGGTACTGACATGTTTGGCTGACATGTTTGGCATTGATTATTTGGTATTGACATATTTGGTGCCAACATGTTTGACAATTTTGAGAATTGGCCGTTATGACGGTTCTATATGGTTGGAACTTCGAATTTAAAGATTTTTGCTCATTTAAACCTAATATGGCGATTTTGTGCTGAATTCTCCTATATATAGCAAGCCTTCTTCAACTAAAGGGGCTTTTGGGGTCTCTTTAGGCAAAACCAAGATCTACTTAATTGTAACTCTAAATTGATTATAAGTATATTTCAGATAGAATTCATCAATAAAACTAACAAAGTGAACGTAGTTGAAGATTTTACTGAACCGCTATAAAATGATTAAGTTTTGTTCTTTCTTTATTCAGTTTCTTTCATTATCCATTTGTTTAATTCATTTTTATTGTTATTAGGGTGTCGTATCAATTTTTTGGGCAATAATGGTTGAACCGTTCAAAAGAGAAACCTTTTACTACAAGACTGCATTGAATTTCTTTAGAAAAACGCACAATCACCCTCAAAATGTTAAGGAGATTGAATAAATTTCACTTCAACGAACATATCAAAACTGACTTTTCACTGATTGAGCTTCTAGGTCTGTTTGTAGTCCTTAGTCTAGTGTTGTTCCCAACGAGAGAGTTTGTGGTATTCCATCGGGAAAATTATGCAATTTGTTACATATATCTTACTTTGTAAACAATCTTGTTCATAATTAAGGGTTTGTTTCCAAATATATACTTCGTTATATTGTGATATAATCAATTAAGTAATTATTTTAAAGTATATTGATAAGAAAATTCTCAAATAAAATGAATGTAGTTTCAAATAGTTGTAATTCTGAGTAATTAAACGTGATATAAAATTACCTTTTGTTTTTAATATTCTTAGTCAAGAAGTTTTAAGGAAGATATCAATTCATCTATTAAGACTAGAGTGTGTAACGCTCTTGAATAGTGTATTTACTCATGGCTGCCAGGGTCACTAAGGGGTTATATGCTTATAGTTATTGGATAACTACGGAATGAATCATCTAAGAGTTTCCTATTAGTTAATAACAACTAGGTCAAACAGGAAATCTCAATGTGACGATGTTACACAGTTCCCTCGACTTAGGAATGCTGTGGAACCTCAACGTGGATAGTTAACTTTGATTATAGCTAAATCATGGCATGACATCCATCAAATGACTGTGGTTGGGTTTGATTTGAAGTATTAAGAGTGAAGCACTATTTAATGGAGAATTCGTCTCCTTAACTATATGAGGTTAGTATCACGTTCAACTATAATCAACTCAAATTCATATTCTCTGGGAAATGGGTAGAGTAGAACAACTAATGATAAATATTACCATTAAACTAAGGACTTTGTTTATGGACTAATCAAGTTGTATGTGGATAATATTGGAGTTTTGACCAATACCCAATTTCGTAGATCCTAAAGTAATATGGTGTTGGCGAAGAGTACGAGTATAAATTATTGTCAATATTGGTACCACTTAGTAATGTAAAATTTAATTTTACTAAAAAGATCTATAAGCGATGAATTTTTCCAAACTGTCACATTATCAGCCAAGATGACGTGTGAATATTAATATTTGAATTGTTCAATATTAATCGCTAATTGAATTGACACTTTTAAGTATCACAAACATATTTGTGTATTCTCTGAAAAATCCACACAATTTAATTAGTTTATAAAGTGTTATGAATTAATTAAATTAACTAATATTTAAAGAAATATTGATTAATAATGTAGTTGATTTTTGGGATGTTATTAGTAAGTGGGCAGCTTCTAGAAATGTTCTAGGTACTATTAGTAATCATTTAGACGTGTATATAAAAGCTATATGTGCACATATCGATATGTATTAAACAAACTTTTAATATATTTAATGACTTAAATAGGAATTGGAATTTTTGGACTATGTATGATGCAAGCATGGCGGCCATAGGGAGAAAACAAATGGTATAAATATTTGATTTAAATTTAATGAAGAATTAAAGGGAAAGTTTCTACGAGAGGAATGAGAAAGATTTCCATTCTCTCCATAAAACAAATCCTCCTCATTAATTCAATTTTAATTTTTTTCCTTCTTTTTCTCCTCTCGTTCATGGTCGCCCTCTCCTTCATCCCTTCCCATGGATGAAATTAATTTTTCACACAAAAAAATAAAACGAAAGTGGTTCATTTTTTCTCTATGACTTCAAGTGGTGATTCAAGGAATATAGGAAGCAATTCATAGATCGAAGTGTCACAATTTGATGGCATCTAAGGTATAATTTCATATCCTACTTTTAGATATGTCCCCTCATCCCTAATATTTGTATTGCCAAATACATGTTTGTATTATTTTCATTCAATAATTGAATTTTGAATGCAATTTTTTTATTTTTTCTCAAATCATAAACCATTGCAATTACAAATGAACAAATAACTTTATATAAAAAATATTTGAATTAGGCCATACATTTCATGCAAGTTTAGTTTTAAATTTATTTCATTTTAAATTAGTTTAAAATTAATAATATATATATATATATGTGTGTGTGTGTGTATGTATTAAATTGTTGGACAAATTACTATTTTATGAATTGGTTGAAATAAGAAATTTATTATATTTGACATATATATATAAATTAGTTTCTAATCTACGAATTATTCGGTAAAAGGAAATTCTATAGTTAATACACACACATTCATATTTAAAATACTTCTACACACACGAATGCATGTATGTATTTATTAAATCTTTCATTAAACCATAAAAAATATAAATTGTATATGTACATATGATTCTAAACAAACCTTGATGAAAATTAATTAGGAGTTTGTAAAAGGTAGGTAATGACTAAGGAATGATATTCGCATTTTTATTTAGAGATTATATTCAGATTTAACTAGGAATCTATAAAAGAGGAACATGGAATTATTTAAACCATATTTCCATTTCCTCCTGGACACCAAATCTTCCATACATATTCAAAGATATCAAATTTAATTATATTGATTTATTTTTAAATTGTATGTGTGTGTGTGTTTATAAATAAATAGCAATACACACATACACACATACACATGCAAATATATATACACATAAACTCATACATACATACATACATACATATATCTGTGTGTGTGTCTAAATTATATGTGTGTTGTATTACTAATATGTGTATATGAACTGTATATATATTTTAGTATATTCAAACATATGTACATGCTTAGGCATTTATATTCCCGATGTGCATACGAATTTGTCATATGTATATGAAAGCATAGTATATACGTATATACAATAGATATAAATCTCAAAATCTATATGTACATATATATAGTTATACACATGCTCATTTATTATTATGATGTTTTGTTAGTGTATGAATATATTAGATATATTCAAGATAAATATTGAATAAATTTAATTAATATGATTAATTAAATAAATACAAAGTACTTCAAAAATAAAACATGATTTTGTTTAAACAAATAGATTAGAGCTAATGCTGGTTAATATATTACATAGGCCCATTAAGATCTAATAGGGATTTTTTTAATTTACTCTTTTCACCCGTTGCCAAAGGGGTAGTCCCAATAATGGTATCAGAGCCCGTATGGTTGATGCATTCTAATTCCTCCGCATTTAGGGCCAACTAATAAACTTTTTTATTTGATAGGTTACTAAAATAGTAATGTCTAGGCTTGGCGTTGGATAAAAAGCGTTCTGCCCGCCCTGGCTACTGGCCTGGCCTGTTGGGCTAAGTCTGAAGGTTGGCCTTGATTTAAGACCTAAATTTATTTTGGGCCTTGGGCTAAGTTTCAAATTAAGATTTGAAAATTTAAAATATATTTTAAATTTAAATGTTAAGTTTAAAATATAAAAGGAAATTTAATAAATGTGATAAAATAAATTTAAAATTTTCCAAAATTGTTTTAAGAAATTAATTTAACATGTTTTTCAAGTTTTTATAAATGTGGATATATTGATATATGTATATAACTATAAGGTTATTGCTGAAAATTATCTCAAAATTTTAAGGTAAATTAAATAAAATTTACAAAAATTATTAAAATGTTTAATTGAAATGTTTAATCGAAAAATATTTTATTTGACAAAATAATTAATTAGATATTAATTAATTAAAATATATGTTGATATGTATCAAATAAAACTATATAGGTTACATTTAGATAATTCAGAATGTTTTAATTTTCTCAAAATTGTTTTGAGAAACTAAACTAAATAAATTTTCATAATTTATTAAATTTTTAGTCAAAATTTTTAATTGAATTATTACAAATAGTTAATGTGATAACCCGGATTTTTGAAACACCTGATAATGGGATAATTAACTGGTTTTTACTATTGAGATACTGATTTATAAGTCAAATAAATAATTCTAGTAATATATATATCGGGATAAGTATTGGGTTGGTAATCCTCCTAGTATAATTATTTAAAATTGGCCAAATTTTTTTATTTACAAACAAATATATATATATATATATATATTTAAATGAGCTAATTTTGAATTAAGTTTGAATTTGAATTTGAAGTTGATAAATATCTTAAAAATAAATTGGATTTAAAATAAAAATAAAAACTATATTTTAAAGTTAATAAGAATTTGTTTTCTAATATATATATATATATATATTTGGAGGTTATGATTTGAGATTAATATAATTATTTTCAAAAGAGTATTTTAAGTTAATTTTTTTTTTTGAGATCATGGGGAACCTTAAGATCATGGTATTCATTGATACTCACTTAAGTAAACCCCACGCCGTGTGTCTACCCCGCTTTTACTTATTCGTCGCACACGGATGCGTAACGTTGAAACTCCCACTGATGGTTTGGCGCTGGGATTCGAACCTGCCCGGACACAGTCCTTTGGTTCCCATCTCCCATCTCCCAAACCAACCGAGCTACGAACGGCGGGTTATTTTAAGTTAAATTTATATACCAAATAAATGTAATTTCTTATTAATGTATAATTAATTCTAAAATTTTTTTCTTTAGGATTTTATAAATATTTATAAAAAAAAAAGTATTCATTTACAATTGAAAATAGAATATAAATATAAGTAGGAAATTACATAAAACTTTATTTAAAACACTTATACATGAAAATAAAGACAAGTGTAATCATCTCATCATGAAATTAGATATGTGTAACCATCTTAATATAGGAGATAAACAAGTGTAACCATTGTAATATAAATTTGAACAAGTGTCATTGATTTCCAATATTTCTAAAAAAATAATAAATAAAAAGAAATCAGATTTTGTAATATCTGTATCTCCTCTCTATCATTTTCTTTCACCTTCACATTTCATAACAAAAGCTTGTGAAACAAAATTCGAAACCAGATCAAAGGAGAAAACTAAACCAAAGGAAACAAATCAGATTAAAGGAAAAAGCAAAAGAAAAGAAAATCAAACTAAAACTAGCAAACATCATCTTCTCCCAGTTTTCAAATCTAAAGCAATCAAAGCATCATCATCTCAGTTTTCAAAACCTTGATCATCTCTGTTTCAAAGCAAAGGAGATTCAAGATTTAATTCAAGATTCAATTCAAGTTCAAATTCAAGCAAAGATACAAGTTTATCTCAACTAAAAACATAGCAGATCAGATCAAAGAAATCTGTTTCCAGTTTTTCAAAGCCTGGTTCCTCTGTTAAAAAATAAAATAAAATTGGTGAGTAAACTTTTTTTTCTAAATCTTAAATCTTCTTATTTACAATATGCATGTAAGATTTAGTAGTAGTAATATTTTAATTATGTTTTGCATGGATGAAATGTATGTGTGCATGTCTGTGTGTAGATAGGCATGTCTCTGTTTATTGTTCAACAGACTAAAACTTACTCAAACTCAAATTCCTCTTCATATAAACTATATTGTATTATGATGTTTAAAGAAAATAGGTTTGAAATAACTAAATTCCATTTTTAAAAATATTTATATGTGTAATTAGCAAGTAGTTTAACTGGGAAGAAGAAGAGCAGTGGAAATCAAATTTAAGTCATAAATTAATTGTTCAAAACTTGGTTTTTGTTTATATCATCTAATTCGTAATTAAAAACTATGATTTTTAAAGATAAAATCAGGATTTTTAAGTAAGTATTTTGGAAGAAATTGATAGATGAACGGAAAATATGTTTTGATCAAATTCTGGCGAAGCAAGTGTTAATAGGGGTCGGTATTTGGTCAGAATAGGGTTCGATGAAGGCGAAGCTCGGGAAAAATGCATGTTGAAATTCTCGATCATCATGGTGAAGTATAGAAGGTGATGTAGGGTTTTAGAGCAAGTTTTGATAGACGTTGTTCTCCAGTCAATTTCGTCGTGGTTGAGGCAATTCAGGTCATCGGACCTGGGGGAACAGGAGAAGGAGGCTATGGCGAGTGTTTGGTCGGAATGGAGTGGATGATGGCTGGGATCGTCGGCGACACGAGATGTTTTTGTCGATCGAGTTGATTCCAGGTAGGGGATCGATCGGTTCGATTTTGATTCCAGACGTAATCGATGGACAAGAGTTGTTATAATCGTTGGGGAGGTTGTCGACGATGTGTGATGATCGCGGCGATGACCGGAGTTGGTCAGATGATGGTGCACGTGCACATGTGTTGGTGAATATCTGGAGTCGTTTGTAAGTTGGGGAAGACGAGGAGCACTCGGGTTCAAGCTCGAGAAAATGTTAGTTCGACTCGAAGCAAAAGGAAAGTTGGGGTTACTCGGGTTGGGCTCGGGTAATTTACGAATTTGACCCGGGATGGGTTCCAAGTTGAACCCAAAGTAATAAAACAGTTTAAAATTTAATTGAAAACAAGTTTTTAAAATTTAAATAAATCAAGTTTGAATCTATTCTTTATATAATAAATGTGTTTAATAATTGACTTAAGTAAGTTATATAATTGGTTTAACTTGAATTTATTAAGTTAAAGTTTTAAGTTATTTTAAACTTTATTTAGAAATGTAATTAAGTAAAAGGATAAAAGGTTTTATATTTGTGTGTTAATCATAATTAAGCAATTAATAAGGAAAATAGTTTATCTTAAAGTTAATTAAGACTTTGAATAATTAAGGATTATTTAAACTAATGAGGTAATTACAGAGTAATTAATTAATTTAATTAATTAATGATTTAGGATTAATTAATTAAAAATTAAGGTTTATAAATTAATTAATTTGGAGATTAATTAATTGAAATTTGAGATTAATTAATTGGTAATTAGAGAATAATTAATTACTTAAATAATAATTAATTAATGTAAGTAATTAAGGATTAATTTGATGAGAGTTAATTAATTTAATTAATTTTTAGAGGATAATTAATAAATAATTAAAGGTTAATTAATTAAGTATAATTAACCAATGGCATAATTACTTAATGAAAGTAATTATGGATAATTAATTTAGATAGATAATTAAAGGAGGATTAAATCAATAGTTGAAATTAATTAATGTTATGTGAGCAGGATTAAGGTAATCCAAATGATTAAAGTTGGTAATTAATTTAATTGGAGATTAATTAAATTAATTAGAAATTATATTGAATGATGTTGAATGCCTTGGATTATGTGATATCTCTGATATGTGATATGTGCTGCTTTGTGATATGAGATGAATGATTATAAACCTTTGGTTAAGATGACATTGGATTCGAAGAGACAGGAGTTGGGTATCAGTAAATACCCAAAACCACTTCGATTTGAAATCTTCTAATTCTTTATAGATTGATATGTGAAATCAATAGGCCGGTTTGGGATAATATGGACCATTTAAACTAAGTTGGATACTTAGATATTGTTTTGTGAACATATGTGTTGACTATATAAGTTGTTTTACTTATAGTAAAGTACGAGTTACCCCGGGTTTTAAATAAGTTCTATGGATTGGAATTTCTTGTTAGATGAGTTTACTCACGCTGGTTTCCAGCCTGACCCGGGTGTTACTTTGATGTAATGCTCGGGTCAGACCGAGTATTACAGATTTCCAGGTAAGGACGTTCTGGAGCTCAGGAGGCGAGCTGGATGGCAGGAACGTATGGAGTGTATTCCGCTGTGATATATTATAGTTGTCCGAGACATGTTAATTCTAACTGTCTAGTATATTTGTGAATGTTGTAACTCTGATGTATAAAAATGTAATTAACAAATACAGGTTTTCTTTGTATAAATGCTATTATTTGTTATTATATTTAATCCGCTGCGAATGTGAGATGTTGTGTTTTCTGTTCTTCTTTCTTCTTTCTGTTTCTTTCTTCTATCTCTTTTCTTTTTTCTCCTAACTATCTGGAATTTTCGGGTTCGAAAATTCCGGGTCGTTACAGTTAATTAAAGTATATATATATTTATACACTTGATATATACATACATATATATAGCGATAAAGGTTATAGTTGAATATTCTTCTTAAATAGTTTAAGATGAATAAAATTCAAAATTTTAAATTAAATTTAATCAAATTAGTTAATTAAATTAAAAAATTAAAATTATTAAATATTATTTAATTAATAA
Source organism: Allium fistulosum (assembly GCA_030737815.1). Lineage (NCBI taxonomy): Eukaryota > Viridiplantae > Streptophyta > Magnoliopsida > Asparagales > Amaryllidaceae > Allium > Allium fistulosum. Next base: position 501,675,932 of record CM060901.1, read on the forward strand.
GATATATATGAATATTATATAAGTTAATTAAATTATATAATAGTTATAAGTTAATTAAACTTATATAATTATATATGTATAAAAATAAAAAAATAAGTGGAACTATAAGAAACCCAAATAGATTTTTGGAATAAGTACAAACTATGGTATGCATACCGTGTTTTCAGATGTGTCCAACACTTAAATCATGAGGGTATTTCATAAGAAATATATTATTCCGTAAATCGATATCACTCGAAATATATTAAAGATTATGAATCTTTAATATAGTTACTATATCATTTATATACTGATAGTGTTATCCCACCCTTTGGTCAAGGCTGGAATATCAACAAATTGGCAAGAAAGAATGGATATCAGGATTGGAAATCGATTGGAAACAAGGCTTTGATCGATGTCGTCAAAATTTGGCCAAGCTCCGATCAAGACGGGATTGATTGGGAATGATGATCAAGGCTAGGAAAGACTACGTTTCAAATTCCAGGTCAAGAGGAGTTCATTTGCTCAAGATAATTGATCGATTCGAACAAGGCGTTCGTATCGATCAGCATGGATACGAACAGTGCCTTCGTATCGATCAGTAGGAAGGCCAGATGGGTTTTGACTCGATAGCAGTGAACCCGGGTGGAGTAGAAGGGCGCAAGATGGTTTGTTCGACTCGATGATTTCATATCGGTTAGGATTTAGCGTAGCAGTATACTTCAAATCGATACCATTCAAGTCGAACAACATGGGCTACTTCAAATCGATACGAACGAAGGTTGGTCGATGGATACGAATAGAGGTACGGCCGGAGGATACGAAGAAGACTGAGCGCGAAGCATGGATGCGAACAGAGCTACAGGTGATCGATACGAAGACAATGCTTTTCATCGATACGAATAGATCGATACGAAGGATCGATTCGAATGCGACAGCGTTGGCGAAAGTGTAGTCTTGCATCGATCATATCTCACAAACCACGAGTCCAAATGATATCAAATTTTCACAGGAGCTTACGCACGTGCTAAAGAATGTCCACGCGAAATTTCGACTCCATTGGATGAAATCTTGATCGATGCGAAATCCATTCGTATCGATCACGGATCGGGCTGAAACTTCACGGGCTTGGTCGCGCGGGCCTACTCACATGCCAAAAGAAGTCTCCCGAGATCTGAGCGAAATATCAGCCTCCTACACCTATAAATAGCATCCCAGAGCCAACAAAAAAAGGATCTTTGGGCTTCTCAATGTCCAGACTCTGCCTGATTCAACTTTGTACTCCATAGCTGCTGTTGTACTCAAATTTTATCATTATAATATGATGTAATCCATTGCAATCAGCAAAGAACATCAATAAAAGATTAACTTTTGGAGTGGACGTAGGCCGGAGATAGCCGAACCACTATAAATCTTGTGTCTCTGTTTATCTCTTTCCGTTTTAAATTTATTATTCTTCACTTTTAATCCTCTACAATACTTAGATCTGAGATTTGTGATCATATATTGCTGATTTGTGTTCATACACTGGTGCTTTCATGACATTTGGGGTTTTTGACCAATTTTGGCACAAATAGATAGATTACTTGCTTACGCACTAGTTGTTGAGCAAACTAAAGCTAGAGTTGTTATGTGTAGTACTACTTATGTATTACATGGACGAGTTAAGGTACATGCATGTATTTGTTAAGCAAACTCAAGTTACATGTATTTACTTAGGCCGTCAAGAAATGATAGGTTAGAATGAATAGTCTCTCTTAATTTGTTGAGAAAACTTAAGGTCAAGGTCTGGATTAAGGCAAAGACCATGGTTAAGTGTTTTAAATGATACGATCGATAAAAAGTTGTCCATTACTTATGAGCCTATGATTTGTTGAGCCAACTCAAGGTTAAAATCCCAAGGCAAGCAAGCTGCATTAGAGAATTTGAATGATATATATATATATATATATTTCTTTTGTGGTCTCGAGAAATATTAAAATCTAGTGGGAGCCTTATTAGAAAAATGAAATGATTATATTTAACCATTCTGACATTGCAAGAATAAATGCTATACATAATTAAAATTATCTACTTTAATATGTTTGTACAACTAATCAAATTGATAAAATTGTTTATTAATTGAAATACACTAATGAACTGAAGTAAGATCGATAAAGAAATATAAGATATACTTACCAATAAATCTTTTACCATGTTTTCGCTTCAAGACCTATGCAAGAGCCAAATTATGCAACTAGTAAATACATTCATACCTTCATCACTTAAGTGTTTATTTGCTCACAATTGTGTATTGTGTTCTAAATTTTGAATTCTAAAGCAATACAAGAATATGGCTTTTCAATTCATATTCGAGCATATACGAAAGTTGTATGTTGAAAGGTCGCGATCGTGTTATATGAAATCTCGATGAAAATGTTTCACTCGAAATGAGAAAGTAAACCAGAATGCAGGATCATTTGTTCAATATAATTGAATGCAATGAGGATCCTATTATGTTAAAAGCAACACCAGACCAAGCACTAAAGAATGACCTAGGAGTTTGATCATTGAAATGTTAGGTTCGATCAGTTTACTTAAGTGCATTCTATTCGATATTTTTAAAACATTAAGAATGTATGAATGCACTTTTGTAAAATTTCAGTGCAATTTTGTTGTAAAAGTTTCCTATTGAATGGATTAACCATTTGGAAAGGAAAGAAAATGTCTGAGAGTAGACATAACATAGGCACGGTTGGAATAGAGAGAGTGAATGGTCATCTATGCTTCATGAAGAGATATCGAAATCGAGAATTGTATTTAATATTAGTAGATATTTAATATGGAATCAAAAATGTGATTTTATTTCCAAATGTATTTTAAAATAGATTTTTTTCTTCACGTGAGAGTTATTTCTTTGAGTTCAAGATATTTCAACTGAAACTCTTGAATGTAAACTAGTTGCAGTGGATGAAATGAAATCCCATAATAAGTAATTGAATGGAGCTTCGTATTTCAAGTATTGTTATTGTAATCGAAAAAATTGTAAAAGCGTACCATATGGCACTTATTAGTTGATGCATCAAGTTATGAAAGATTACTTTCGTATATATACAAAAATAATAGCTATTTTTAATGTTGACCAAAGATAGAAATAGTTTTATCTCAATATATGAATATTATGAATATTTGTTATAAGATAAATCTATTATTATAATGGTATTCATTTTTATAACAATAGTGATACATTATCTATATAAAATTAAATGGTATCTAAAATTTTCTATAATTATTTTGGAACTATAAACTAAGCCATATGCTTGGGAAATAATTCTTTAACCATACGATTTTTAGTCATATGGTAAAGGTGAGTTGTATTTCAAACTATTAAGGGAAAAGCACCCATTTAGTGGGAATAAAAAAAGGAGTTAATGAACTCTTTAGATTGATACACACACACACACACTCAATCCTGAGAGATTTAAAAGTATGCCCTAAGAGCAACTAATTATTTACTCTAAAGTATTAAGTCTGCAATAAAATCTTGTTTGAAATAAAAGTATTTGTTTTGTATTTATACTTGTTATATCATGATATATTAATTAATTTAAGTATATTAAAAAAGAAAATCATTAAATGATATGTTAAGTGACAATAACTACATGGAGTTGTAATCTTGAGAAAATTATCAAAACATAAAATAACATTTATTATGGGCAATTTTGCCTACGAGATCATGATATGAATGGAAGCTAAGACAAGGTAAGGTAAGGCAAGCATGGCAAGACAAGCCAAGGGAGAAGAGAGGAGGATCCCCGTTGTTTGATGGCACAAGTACCGAATAGGAAATCCTTTTTAGTACCCAAGTATCAAACTTGATTTCATGTCCGGTACCTAAGGTACCAGACAACCTTTTCTATTTGGTGGATGGAAGCCCACCGAGCCAAGGACTAAGAATCCCACCGAACCGAAGGCAAAGGAGCTCACCGATCCAAGGGTAGGGGTGCGTACCGACCCAAGAAGATAACTGCAGGAACTTGGCCATCAAGACGACCGCGTGCATTTCACCAAAATAAGCAAGCTATATATGGAATAAAATCTACATATATTCAGAAATAAGCAATTATGTCTTTGATATATGGAAATAACCAATTTGTGTGAGTTATACAAGGAAATTTTCTACCCTTCCAAGTTAACTTATCCACATCTTCACCTCTATAAATATTCAAAGCATTAGTCATTCATGAGGATAATTTTTGGAAGCTAGGAGACTCTATGCTGCAGAAATAACCAAACCGAGCTTCAGATCTATGTTTAAGTCATAATTCATTGGATTTCATCTAAAAACTCTTGTAAAAGCTGAATTATAACAAAAGGAATAAATATGAACAGTGTATGTAGGCCCGTTACGGTTGAACCACTATAAATCTACATGTCCTTCATTTTTCTTGCATTTTACTTTTATTGAATCTACTGTTATTATTTCGATTAATGGTGCTTGTCCATTTTTCATGCAAACATTTTTTGTGCTTTCATTGAGAGCGATTTATCGGTATGCCTCTTAAATCTAAGAGCAAGACTAGCAGTGCCAGCAGGAATGTAATCCAGTTATTACTAATTGAGAACAACCAATGATCCAGTACATTGGGACTAGACACCATCACTACGGATGACATGGACAGAGTTGTGGTGGACCTCGACACTCGCTTTGCTGCCCAATAACAGGCCATTGTGGATCAAATCATTACACAGTTAGGGCAGATGCAGCCAACCGCACACAACATTGTAACTAGAGGGAGAACTCGGTCCCGAGTATACAAGCGATAAAGGAGGTCATACTCTAGTGACGAATTAGATTAAGAAAATCATGGAGTAGGATGAGTGAATGACAAGGAAACATGTCGACCAAGGGCTCTACCAAATACCAGACCCAAGGACCGGTTCAAAACCAACCAAATTCGACCGAAGTAACAATTGATGGAAGACGAACTTATCACCGTAAACGATCCTGGAGTAGAGAATGAAGCCAGGATTGTAGGATGAGTCATCACAGAAGGCATGAAAGAAGCCTCTCACCCCGACAGGAGTGGTCGACCTAGCTCCGTTCATCCCTTGAACTAGAAGATCGTATGGCATGACTTATAAGGGAGTGTGTCCACCATGAGAAAATAAAATGTGGAATTGGCGCAAGAGTTGGCAGGCCGTTTTCTATGGAAATAGAGACTACTTAAAATCTAAGAAGTTTTTGAGATGCCTACTATGGATCCTTACCAAGGCATGAGTGATCCCATAGTACATCTACAATGATATACGCAACGTATGTTAATGAGTGGAGCAATGGAGGAAATTTTGTGTAAGTGCTTACCCCTCTTCCTGTCGGACTTGGCAACCATGTGGTTCTGTCGCCTTTTCCCCAGCTCAATCCTCTAATGGGAAATGTTAAAGGAGAAATTTATCACCTAATTTCGAGTTCATATAGAACAAACCAAGGATCCGTAGTCTTTGTCAGATGTGAAGCAATGGGAAGATGAGACTCTATGGCAATACTTGACTCGTTTCAACGCTATAGCCGCTAATGTACAAAACAGTGATGAACGATTGACCCTTATGGAATTGTGCGGTGGTGTCCAACCTGCCATAAAGATGGCTCGGAGATTGACTAAGGAGAAACTGGCTACTCTTTAAGGTTTCTTCTATGAATCCATGAAGTACATGCGACTGGAGGAAGCTGCAACTGGACGACAGACTGGAATAACTATTAAACCATCAGAGGCTTCTAATAGCATGAACGCTATGGTTAAAAATGATGAAGGTGGTGGTGTAGAGAAAATGAAAAACAATAACACTGGAAATTCTGGCGGAAAGAAAACGAAGCGAAGGAGGTTCAAGCCTGGTACGAGGTTTGACACTTACATGGACTTGAACGGTACCATAGAAAACATATATCTCACCACGCAAGGGGAGCTCAAATACAACAGGCAAGCGCCAAAGAAAGAAACTAAAGAAGAAATTAACATGGAAAAGTATTGTAGATTCCACAAATCCCATGGGCATAACACTAATGAATGTCGTCATTTATAGGATGTAATCTAGGAGCAGATTAAAAGACGGAAATTGGACAGGCATGTTAAGAGTATGAATTCAAGCAGGCCCCAAGGCTAGTCCCACATAGGTATGGAGGCGAGGGATCTAGTGCCAACTATGAGAAGGATGGGAGATTGGTAATCAACACCATAGCAGGAGGGCCACAGGTATCGACAGAAGCTAGGAAGATACGGAAAGATATGAAAAGTCATTAAAAAATGAAGAAGCTTATGTGTATGTTGTAAGCGAGGAATGAAAGAACAAGGCCCAACACCGATAGTAAAACGAGATCACCTTCAATGACATCGAGTTGCGAGGTAAGCAGTACCCGGACACTGACCTTATGGTTATTACAACTATGCTCGCTTAGTAGAGGTGCATCAGATTCTAGTTGATAATGGGAGCTCAACAAATATTCTATTTAAAGATAAGTTTCATAAGATGGGATTGTCTATGGAGGATGTTACAACATGCAACCAGCAGTTACATGGCTTTACAGGAGAGGGCACAATGCTTTGGGGACGGTGGTTTTGTTTTTTGAGATAAGAACCCGACCCCGTTCAGCCATACGAAAACAAACTTTTGTTTTGGTGGATGGATTCTTAGCATACAATGCCTTCATAAGGCGACTAGCTTTATCGGACTTTCATGCAGTCATGGCCCTGGGATGCTTAAACATGAAGTTCCCTATGGCCAATGGGATAGGAGTGGTGGAAAAACCAAGATGCTGCCAGGGAATGCTATGTGGCGTAGCTTCGTGAAAACAAACGGAAGGAAAAAGAGTAGGGCATAGAGATTGCTTTATGTGCCAAGAATTCCCTCTCATGGCAACTAAAAAGGAGACTCCCACTCGGTTTCACAAGCGATCCTCACAATGAGCTTGACCCGAAGGATTGAGGAGAGAGGGCCACAGCTAAACCCGGAGAGGCGATGGAGTTTGTGAGAGTTTGTGGCCGTGACCCTACAAGACTTACAAAATTTGGATCCAGACTAGAATTGAGTCTAAAGGTACAACTAATTGGATTCTTACAGGACAATCAGGATGAGTTTGCCTAGGCTCATATGGATGTGTGTGGAACTTCTCCCTCCACTGCTTTTCATGCTTTAAACATTGACCCAAGGAAACCTCCAATGAAACAAAAGAAGAGGAGTATGGGTCCAAAGCGGTCAATGGCACTAAATAAGGAAGTGAAGACCCTGCTAGCTAATGACTTCATCAAAGAATCTCTGTACCCAGAGTAGATCGCAAACCTGGTCCCGGTCAAGAAGTCGAATGGCAAATGGCGGACCTACATCGATTTCTCAAACCTAAATGATGCATGTCCTAACAGAAACTTCCCGCTCCCGAGGATTGACCAGCTAGTAGATGGAACTGCTGGGCATGAGCTTCTATCTTTTAAGGATGCATACTTCAGATATAACTAAATTGCGATTCATATCCCTAAGTAGGAGCACACTAGCTTTGTTACCGACTTAGGGCTCTATTGCTACAAGGCCATGCCATTTAGGCTTAAGAATGTAGGAGCAATGTACCAATGATTGGTTATAAGATGTTTTCCAGTCAAATAGGAAAGACTGTGGTGGTAAACGTTGATGACATACTCGTGAAATCGAAAAGGGATGAAGATCACATCCTACACTTGAAGGAAATGTTTTAATTTCTACGAAAATATGGGATGAAGTTGGATTCGCTAAAATGTTCCTTTGGAGTATCTATTAGAAAGTTCTTGGGATTCATTGTGCATGCAAGGGGATCGAGGAAAAGTCGAAATAAGTTAAACCATTGAAATACATCAAGGAGAAGGAAAGTCTAAACGGAAAGTTGGCAGCACTAAGCAGGTTCATATCTGTGGCGGATAAGCATGTTCCATTCTTCGAAGCGCTTAAAATGGAAAAAGGCAAGTTCACATGGACAGACGACTGCTTAACCTCTTTCTTAAACTTGTTGGAACACTTGCAGAAGCCACTAGTTCTTTCTACAACAATTTTGGAGGGAGACCCATTCCACACCCTGAGCGCAGCATTAGTTAGGGAGGAAGATCGAGTGCAACATCCGGTATACTGCATGAGTAAACTTTTTACCAGGCTGGAGCCAAGATATCCTAAGTTGGAGAAGTTGGCATACTGCTTTTTAGTTGCATCCCAAAAATTGAGGCACTATTTCTAGTCACACCCCCATCTGAGTGCTTACAGATCAGCCCTTGAGACAAGTTTTTCACAGGACCGATACTTTGGGAATACTTTCCAAATGGATTATTGAGTTAATCTAGTACAAGGTAACTTATGATCCATAAACTGTGATCAAGGGACAAGCGCTAGTAGACTTTATTGCTGAGTTTACCATATGAGACAATGAAGTAAACCCCCAAAAGGAAGAAGTTCTTAAATGGAGGATGTACATAGACGGAGCATCGAATGATCATGACTCTAAGGTAGGAGTGGTATTGTTAACACCCAAAGGAAAGAAGCTAAGTTATCCAATATGGCTTTGATTCAAGGCAACAAATAATGAGGTAGAATACAAAGCTTTGATGGTAGGGTTAGAGATAGTGAAGGAGTCGGGGATCAAGTCACTGTGCATGCATAGTGACTCACTGTTGATTATGAACCAGGTACTCGGAGAATTCCAGGCTAAGGGAGAGCATCTGAAATACTATTTGGAGAAGGAAAAGGTCTTGCTTAACGAGATGGAACACTATGTGATCAAGCACATTTCCCGAAAAGTGAATAAGGATGCGCATGAGTTGGCGAAGTTGGCAAGTTCAAGATTTGGGCCTCTATTGGGATCGGTACCTATTACGACCCTACATAATTCCAACTTCAAGGTGGTGGATGTGGTTGCAATAATCAATGGCGGGGAGACCTAAATGACACCCTTAATAAGGCACTTGAGTAAAGGAGAATTACCGGGTAATAAGAATGAAGCTAGGAAGGATCTACAGAAAGCACCCTACTTTGTCAATCAGGATGGAGTGCTGTATCAGAGAGGATTTTCTAATCCATTATTGAGGTCCATCTCTAGAAGGGAAGCGGAGGAGATGTTGGAACACATACATCAAGGGAGTTGGGGATACCACACTGGGTGGCTGACCTTGGTGAAAAAAGTGCCGCTGTATGGATACTTCAGGCCAACATTGAACCATGATGCGATTGAGTACACAAGGAGGTGTGACAAGTGCCAGGGTTCACGAAGATTCCTAGGTTGCCGCCAACCAAGCTGACTCACATGGTTATCCCTTAACCCTTCATGGTCTATGGAATCGATCTAATCGAAGAACTGCCCATGGTGTGGTGTGGAGCTAAGTATGATATAGTGGCGGTTAACTACTTTACTAAGTGGGTGGAAGACGAAACCCTTACTAATGTGTCAATGGCCAGGTTCATAAACTTTTTGATTAGGAATGTGATATGCAGGTACAGAGTTCCTCTTAGATCATCTCAGATAATGGATTGCAGTTTGATAGCAAGGAGTTAGCCGATATCTGCTGATAACATAGAATAAAGAAAAGCTTATTTGCCGTAGAATATCCAAAGGCTAATGGACAAGTGGAGGTCGTAAACAAAGTTCTGAAGACATTTATAAAGATGCGGCTGGAAAAGGCGAAGGGAGCATGTGTGAACGAACTTCTGTTGGCATTATGAGCCTACCGCGTTTCCTTTAAGATGACAACATAACATACTCCTTTCACATTGGCATATGGATTATAGATAATGTTACCGGTGGAGACAGAAGTGTCATCCCGCCGGAGGATTCACTATGAACCTAATGAAAATGAGGAGCTACTGAACATGTCACTGAACTTAATTGTCGAAAGGCGTAAAGAAGCCGCCTTAAAGGCCGAAGCACATAAGAAAAGGATAGCAACACAATACAACTCTAAGGTCAAACACTGCCTGCTCAAGGAAGGGGATTTGGTGCTGAAGCAAATAATCCTTAGACTGAAGGCACTCGACCCGATTGGGAAGGATCGTACGTTATCCATAGAGACTTGGGCAATGGAGTTTTCATCCTCAGCACTGTAGATGGATCAATATTCAAAAAGGCTTGGATTGCACACCATCTCTGTTGCTACTTCACTTAGATTTCTATTGTTTCTCTAATTGTAATGTAACTCTGTAAGCAAAACAATTGTGAAACGGATTCTATTAATGTGTACTTTCCATAAAATCTTTTCATGATAGGTAATGATTAGGAAATTTAGCTTTGAATTATCACTTGAACGCGTTGGACTAACGTAGCACTATGAGGAAAACATCACATGGGCCCAAAGAGTTGACTTCTCATCTTGGGGGCAAAACTATGATGTCGTAATATCTCCTTTCAAACTCCTCGCTGGCAGTGGTGGACCAAAGTGATCCCTTAACTGGGTGTCCATCATTGATAATCGGCTCGAACTTCTCGTCGGCAATGGTGGACTAGAGTGATTCCTTAACTGGGTGTCCATTACCGATGATCGGTCCAAATTTCTTGCCAGCAGTAGTGCACCAGAGTGATCCCTTAACTAGGTGTCCATCATTGATGATCGAACTAAACTTCGCACTGGCATAGGTGGACCAGAGTGATCCCTTAATTGGGTGTCCATCATTGACGATCGACCTAACTTCTCACCGGTAGTGGTGGACCAGAGTAATCCCTTAGTCGGGTGTCCATCATTGATGATCGGTCCAATATTCCCATTGGTAGTGGTGGACTAGAGTGATCCCTTAACTGGGTGTCCATTATTGAAGATTGGCCCAAACTTCTTGCCGGTACAGTGAACTAGAGTGATCCCATAACTTGGTGTCCATCGTTGACGAGCAGCCCTAACTTCTCACCGATAGTGGTGAACCAGAGTGATCCCTTAACTAGGTGTCCATCATTGACAATCAGATCAAACTTCCCCCCGGTAGTGGTGGACTAGAGTGATGCCTTAACCGGGTGTCCATTATTGACGATCGGCTCAAACTTCTCATCGGCAATGGTGGCCCGGAGTGATCCCATAACCGCATTTCCATTATTTACGATCGACTCGCAGTTTCCCATTGGTTACGATAAACTAGGAAGATTCTACCTGGGAGTTCACTTTGTCGATAGCCTCAAACACTTGGATGAAGTCGCGAAAAACTCAACTTATCGGCAGTTAAGACATACCAGTCACCGGGTTGATTCTTCCTAACTGTTAGGCCAAGATTCAGCTAACGGTGGACAACCAAGCCCAACGATGGCAGGGAGCAACATTAGTTCAAATTTACCAAAGGCACACAGGAATTACGCAGTAACTAATTAACAGAAAAAAGAAAAAATGGAGCATGCAAAGATAATGGACATACAGATCTAACATACAAATCATAATTGTCAAACATCTAGATGTTCACAAGCCAAAAATCACAAGTATTAGGAGGAAACATACGCTCGACCTTGCCAATACATCAAAGTCAATCGATCACAAATAACAATGTTTAATACAGATAAAGAAAAAAGATACATAACAACCTATCTCAAATGAAAGAAAACACGGACAAGGCACGAGCGCAGTTTTTCACTTGGACTTTGACTTGGAGAGTGTCTTCTTGTTGTGTTGCTTAGAGTCTTTATGCTTGCCTCCTTTCTTCTATTCCTTTAGCTTGGCGGTGGTGGCTGCATCAAGCTATGCTTGTCTCTTCTTCATACATTTTAGCTCTTCATAGGCTTTAAGCTTAACCCTTGCCATCTCTTTAGGGAATATTAGCAGCACTTATTGCTTGGATTCATCCTTATCAAAGTCCTGATCAATAGGCTCTGTATTACTTAAAATCTCAATGTCAGCATCCTCCTTGAGAGCCCCAATCATCTCGTACAAAGCTGCTTCAGTTGGAGGATCAAAAGGGTCTGGTGGCATAATCATTATAGAAGGAGCTACAGAAGTAATAACTGCTCTAGAACTGCCCTTCGCTAAAGAACTACTTGTAAGGAAATAAAAGGAGCTATCAGATATGGTTTTCCTCAAGAAAGCTCAAACATACTGGGCGGTGGCCCGTGGACTATAAAGAAGAATCCTACCTCCTTTGGGAGAGTTTAGAATTTTGCTAAGAGGCTGAATGTGATCTGGAGGTAGAGGCACTTCCAAAGCTGACTAGCAAAGGATGCATCTGAAGAAACATGAAAAATGGTTAGAGGAACAGCATGCATGGGAGCATAGAGTCGGTTTTGAAATCTGACCTTGTATTACAGCCCCAAAGGGTGAGCCACCGTCCTTTTTCTTCTTTGCCTCTTCCTTTTAGGCTTTTTCAACTTTGGCTGGCTTGACGTAGCAGATGAGCTGCTTCTTTCTCCTCTATTGAAAAATGGGCATCAATTGCTTCAAGGCTAAAGGCTGGACTACCATACTCACTGGCGACTTTAGCTTCTTTGATTAGATTCTTATGAATAGAAACCATGACTTTTTAATGGTTATCCATCCACGCCAAGCTCTTTTCCCTGAACATCCTAAAGTAAATTACATCCAGGAGTGCCTCTACCTGATCCAACTGGCTGTTTGGTTCATCACATTCTACCTGCAATTTTTCAACCTTAGAAATTTCGACAACCTTCCCAGTAGATAAGGCTTTAAGATCTTCCTAGAGAGAGACTCTCTCTAGTTATCCACTCTAAAGCCCTCTATTTCATATCAGTAATGCCAGGCTCCACTTTCTCGGCTACTTTCCGAAGCTTATCTAATCTCTTAGAAAACATGGTCTTGACATTCTTATAGTCATCAAAGAGTTGTCTGGCCTTATCATTATACTCCTTCTTAGCCGCCTTGATGTTGGCAGAATAATCCCATCTCAGTTGCTCTAATTCTTTAATATAAGCAACCTTAAGCCTCTCAATCTCATCGACATCTAAATCACTTTGGTATAATACCTCTCCAGTGCATCTACCACTTTCTTATGGTCTAAATCCTTCTGGTACAGCTACCTCCTCAAATCAAAAATCTTTAAATTCTACTCAACATTTTTCTTGCTAATCTACTCCCCAACCTTGGTGACTTTGGCATGATACTCTGATAGGGCCTTTACACTACCCAATCTATCCGCAAGAAGGTCTATTGCCCCTGTAAAGAAAAGGGGGTGCCTCAGCAACCAAGCAAGCCAGAGGATCTCTTGGTTGATAGGGTTGTTGGAATACGTCAAAGTCCATGTTCGTAGGGTCAGTATTAATAACAACTCCCTCTTTTCCTTTTCCTTTCCCTTTCTCTTTTCTCCTAGAGGCAGGGACTACCACTCCTCTCTTATTTGTCTTCTCTTACTATTTGAAATCTTTCGAATCAAATAAAGAAAAAGGAGAAAGGCGAGGAAACTTAGAAGGGCAGACTGGAGTCTGAGATATCGATTTACGGTCGGGAGAGCTGTACCTTTTTCATGAACTATCCTTAGGGTCCTGGTTGCCTTCATCTATGGTCGAACAGTACTAGACAATCTCCCGGGTCTTCAACTCTATAGCTAGTTAGCCAACATTTTCACTGAGGCCAAATAAAGACACAACCTTTTTGACATCCTTGGAAGGCGTTTTCAGTCCTATTTGATTCATCTTAGATAGCAACTTTTCCCTTCTTGACGTCATGCTACCTGCAATGGAAAAATACAACAGGTTAGAATCAGAACAGACACTTGAAAAGTACATGACCGTGGTGTGAACATGCAACTATGTGAATGTGTGTGCAAGAGTACGCAGCGACTACATGAACCCTTGGGGTCCTCATAGGTTTCCACTTATCACTGGATTTTTGCTGTAAACACAGAGTACCTGTAGTCAATCCCAAGCTCTAGATCTTAAAGATAGTCAGAAACAAAAATGTCTCCAGGAATGAAATTTCCCTCCCCATCCTCGAAACCACAAACACGATGTAGGGCTTCCTCCACATCTAATTTAAATAAGCTATCTAAACCAATATGCCTAGAGGAATGCGTTTCACTACGGTCAGAAATGGTACGGTCGCTGTCATGAGAATGAGGGCCTCCCTTTTTCGCCATCTTTGTATGGATGCTGTCATTATCCCATTCCTTTAAGGTCTTAAGTTGACAGCTTTTATGCGGTTCAACCCTGAAAGGGCCTATCTCTGGTTAATACGAACCTGTAATGTTAGTAAGAGCAACTCCGTGTGGATATATAGTTAGGAGAGCATCAGAAATAGAAGGATGAGAGGATGGCACTTTGCTCGTCTCATCGGTAGCCGAGTCTTTTCCTTTCTTCTTCTTGGTAGGATTTTGAGTGAAAGGTTGCCTACCTCTCCCAATTGAATGACAGACTACCAATAGTCTGAGCTAGATTAGATTATCATCAATAACTCGACGAGGAACCTCATAGAATTTCTTTAGGACTTATTGGAGTCTCTGCAACATATCCTTCAAATCATCCCCAATTGTTTCTCTCACTACACCTAGAAGAAGATCCGAAGAAAGGAAAATCAGCATCTAATGCAAGATTTCACAAAGCTATGAGAGGAAATCAGTGAAAGAAAGAGACTCGCATCCAGAATGCCACTGATGGAAGCAGGAAAGCTATCTCGGATGTAGAAGTATTTGTGCTTGAACATACTGTACTCTCAACTAGCTTAAACTTGCTTGCCACCTTGAGATAGATAAAAGGAGAACCCTCTAGTTTGGTTTTTATAGAATAAAGGAACCTGATTTGATGGTGGGTAAAGGGATCTAGAACACCCTTACAAAAATGGGGTATATGCTAGTAAGGATGACATACCCATTGGGATACAACTGAAACAGAGCAATTTTTAGATATGCAAAAAACCCTACAATCCATTGACAAAGAGGAGGCGGGGCTCCAGTCATGTAGTGATAGCGAAAATAGGCCATGTGCCTATCTGGTGGAGCATGTACCCATTGTTCGGGAGTGGGATAAAGAATATCCACGCTAAGGATGCCACTACTGGCCACAATAATATCCAGATTTTTGGAAGTCAAGATGGAGGGCTCAGAGTCTATAGGGTCCACCAACAGTTCGGACGGCCCATACCCATGAACAAGAGAATGAGCAGAAATGGGCCGATTAGAGCAACACCCCGACAACATGGGATCTAGTGGCATGGAGGAAGAAGCACCCTAATCTCCAAAGATCGTCTGTGAATCCATCTTGCGATGGTTGGAAATACCTATCTGAAACAATAATCTTTCTCACATATTATCGTAAAAAGTGAAAATGCTCATGTGTGCATAAGTGTGTACTTATGCAAATATAAAGGACTACAACATGTTTAACTTAGACATCATAACATTACAAAAAATGTTGTTCTTATCCGGTAAAACCTATGCAAGGTCCTTCCCAATTACCAAAACCGAAATGGTAGGAAGGGATTGAGAAACGACTAACCCCTCCTCTGCTCGAAGGTCGAATCCAGTAACCACCATGCCCTAAGTTTTGACCTAAAGATTTCTGCTAGTCCAAAGAGGTTAAATAATCACACTTTTGATATCCAAGTCTCTCCTTGCACTAAAAATATCCCAGCTCCTATGTTGTGTTGGAACCAACCAAGCCTATACCCTAAACCTTAACCTAACTATCGGGAAAAGCTCAAATCAAAACATGCAAATCAATAATATGGATGCAGAAATAGATAAAGATGTCTACTAGATCAATTGATGATTTTGTATGGAAGTTATTTTGAATTGGAGGCGATGGTAATGAAGATTGGCACTTGTAGCTTAAGGGAGACGAACGGTCTCGAAGAACTTAGGAACTCAGAGAAATGAACAAGTGGTTCAATGGTGGGAGGTGTTGAAGTTTATATAGGGACGAGGTCATGTACAATGCCAAACCAACCCTAACCACCGAGAAAGAACATGCCTAACTGAACCAGAGAAAAAAAAGATAGTAATGTGTGTTTATAGGTGGAATTGTGGAGCCTTCAACAAAGCCCGCCTCATAGTCTACGAGCCAAGCTTTGGGGGGCAAGTGTTATGGGAAATTTCGCCCATGGTACCAAGATCTAAATAGAATATAAGACAAGGCAAGGGAAGGTATGCATGGCAAGACAAGGCAAGGGAGAAGAGGGGAGGAGCCCCCATGTTCGGTAGCTCAAGTACCGAATAAGAAATCTTTTTTTGTACCCAAGGTATCGAATAGGAAATCTTGTCCAGTATCTAAGGTACCGGACAGGATTTTCTGTTCGGTGAATGGAAGCCCACCAAGCCAAGGGCCAACAAGTCCACAGAACGAAAGGCAAAGGAACTCACCGAGCCAAGGGTAGGGGTGCTCACTAAACTAGGAAGTAGGAACTTGGCCAGCAAGACGACTATGCGTATTTCACCGTACCAAGGAGCCATATATAGAAAAAAATCTGCATATATTTGGAAATTAGCAATCATATCTTTGATATATGGGAATATCTAATTTGGGCGAGTTATACATGGGAATTTCCTGCCTTTCCGGATTAAACATACCACCTCTTTACCTCTATAAATATTCAAAGCATTCGGCATTCATGAGGATAATTTTTGGAAGCAAGAGACTCTATTCTACCGAATAACCGAACCAAGCTTCAGATCTATGTTTTTAGTCAAAATTCATTGTATTTCATCTCAAAACCCTTGTAAAAGTTGAATTATAAGAAAAGGAATAAATATGAACAGTGGATGTAGGCCCATTACGGTTGAACGACTGTAAATCTGTGTATCCTTTAATTTTCTTGCATTTTACTTTTATTGAATCTGCAGTTATTATTTCAATTGGAGGTATCTGTCTATTTTTTGTGCAAACAATGTTGTATTTAAATATTCTTGGTCAAGATGTTTGGAGAAAAGATAT
Organism: Allium fistulosum; assembly: GCA_030737815.1. Classification (NCBI taxonomy): domain Eukaryota; kingdom Viridiplantae; phylum Streptophyta; class Magnoliopsida; order Asparagales; family Amaryllidaceae; genus Allium; species Allium fistulosum. The sequence continues at coordinate 501,692,733 of CM060901.1, forward strand.
CGATGCATCCGTTGAGACCAAAGTGCATAATGCTCTCCCAATTTTGTATCGTATAATAGCAACATATGCCAGTCATACAAAAGGGTTTGATTGGGAGGATTGATTTAAAATTAAGGAGGGATTAACTAGGGAGGTTTTAACTAAAAGAATTGGAAAGGTTTCATTCGCCAATTAAAACAAATCCACTAATTTTTTTCCTTCATTCATTTTTCTCTTTCCTCCTTCATCCAAGCCATGGCCGAAATTACTCCACCGTTTTATAAAAAATTTCAAATCCAAATCAATCATAACATCATTAAAATAACAGGCTATGTAGTTCATCCGTCTTATGTAAAGATTGGTTGTTGATTTTAGAAAACCAAGCACAGATCAAGGTGTCACTTATTAGCTAGATCCAAGTAAAACTGCTTTTTATATTTATATTTAGTTGTACCAGTCCGTAAAAAATTTATAGTGTGCAAATATATATATATATATATATATATATATATATTTGTGTATGTGTGCGCACACGTGTGTGCGTGTGTGTTTATCATTGCCTCATCATGATTTATAATTAACATTATAATCTAAATAATTAATTTGATGATTTAATTTAATTCATTTGTTTGAAACTAAAAATGCATATACGTGTAAAATTATAATTTCATCTATAAATATGATTCAATATTAATGTAATGATTTTCTAAGGTAATATATATTACTTTATTGAGTTAATTAATATTGATCTAAATCATTTTGAGACATGAAATACATTAATAGTGTTCTGAACATTATGTATATATTTTGATTTTAAAATTCCTTTGATTTTATTTTTTAAATTGCATTAATTTTCAGTGATAAAATTAAATATTATATACACTTATTTTGTTATATATTTATAAATAAAAGCATTCAGAAATATGTGAATCTCATGTTTATATTAAAACAATATATATATATATATATATGAAATTAATATTAGTACTTAATTCATTAAAGTTATTTTTACATTCATCAAATGTAGTCTAGATCTAAATTTTGAATAAAACTAGCCAAACTAATTTGGATTTCAAACATCAACGTTGGATACGAAATTTCTATTATTCAGTTTATGTTAGGTTTTGCCTAAACAATCTTTTCTATACTATTCAAATTTAATAATATTTTGTAACCAAATATACACTTTACATTAATTAAATCAAACTAAGGCAATTGATACACACACGCACACACACGCACACACACACACATATATATATATAGCGAATATATACACAATCAATATAAATCCAAGTGTCTACACATGTACATATTAACCTTGTTGTTGCTTTGTTGTTATTTTTCACCTTAAATATTTTATTATAACATGTCATTTTGTATAACGGTTATGTATAGTTTTAGTAGAATGTTTGCAAAATAGGAAGGTACGATCAAATGTTGATATCACCTTGTTATCCTTTTCCTTTAGATCTTGTGAGATTACATCCAGATCTAGTAATACGTTCAGTCCTTTTTAAATATCTTTTAGAAATATGCATATATATGATATATTCATACTTATTCAAACTTTATACTTAATAAATATAGATTTAATAAATTAAATCAGAAAGTTAAATAAAATTAGATTTCATTATTATTAACTAGATTGGATCTAGTAAAACCCATTAAACTTCATAGCCCACTACGATCCAAATAGGGAATTTTTTTATATCCACCCATCTCACCCATTATAGATTGGGCCAATCCTTTCACATACAAGGTTTGATGATACCAAAAAGGATTTACTTACTTCGTTAAATTCATCAATGAATTAGAACATGTGTATACAAAATTAATTTGTTTATGATAAGTTCACAGAATATAAAATGGAAGTATAAAATATAACGTGCAAAGAAAATAAAACAATTTGATTTGATCAAATAGGTAAGTACATTGGAAAGAGTTCCAAAAGTACTTAAAAATGAATAAGATTCAATCTCAAGAGTCACTCCTCCTTATGATACATAATGATGTATCGATAAGGAGTAATCAAAATTTGTTGGACAAAGAACGATTAATGATGAGTGAGGTCAAGTTAACATGTTTCTATAAGGATATGTACTTAGGAGTAAATACATAGGTCAAATTTAAATTCATATAAATCTTAGTTTACCAGATCATATAAGATATAAGTTGATAAGAAACCCCGATCTTAAATAGTTTAAGATGCATGGTCATCTAATTTATGTTATGAACATAAGATTAATAAAAATGAAACTACTTTGGTTTTATGTAAGTATAAAGGCATTTCATTAAATGTTTTGAATGCCTATTCCATTGTACTAAGAAATAATTTTTGTTTCAAGAAATAAAACGTTCTGTGAGTTGAAAGGATGCACGTTAGATTCTCTTATAAGGGATCTTGTATGATTACTCCAAAGGAGTTTGGGACCAACCAGCAACAAAAAGTAGTGGCAGTACTTGTTGTATGATTACTCCACTTAGTTGTCCATTAGCTTCTAATTATAGATTTAGGTAAGTGGGTGGGGTCCTCCATGATCATGAACTTGAATTATTTCCTCTTCATTCCTTTGTATTCCTTTATGCATGCATATATCTTCATGAATCCCTCTTCCATATGAATCAAAATTTCCTATAAAAATCATAAAAAATGTCCAAGTAAAAATTCTCAAATTGACACATGCACAAAAATGACCATTTTGCCCCTGAATGAAGATGAATATATGATGATTTGAAAGCAATTGAATATTGGTTTTAAACATGTTAAAATGCCCAAATATGATATTTATTTAAATAAAAAGAGATAAAATATGGATGTGTGTGTGTGTGTATATATATATATATATATGCACATTTACGTGCACATCAATGGACTTGGATACAATCTAAAGAATCAAACATGGAAATAATTATATAAAATGAAATAAAATTAACCAACCCTGAAATAGGAACAACTCATGTTAACCCGCCTTTTGGCAAGGCCGTGGACAGGCGGATTTAATTAATCGACTACTCGTTTGTCGAGGCTGGAATACGATGGGTTTGAGTTAACTGGATGGATAGATGATCAATCACGGAGGATATGTATATGGTTACGAAGCTGGGAGTTCGGCATACCATGGTTCCGTCATAGTCATTGAAGTTCGGCCACGTGGCTCGGCCGTTCGGTCATGCATGGTTCGGTTGGAGGATCGATCGGTCAAGGGTAGAATGTCTTGAGCGGCTCGGCCTTGGTGAGGTGGTTCGGCCTAGATGAGGTAGTTCGGTCTTGGTGGAATGGTTCGGCTTTGGTGAGGTGGTTCGGCCTAGATGAGGTGGTTCGGCCAGGGACAAGGGACACAAGTGGATCGGCATTTGAGCCGTTCGGCACCGGAATGAGTCAGTCAACAAGCGAGGCATGGGATCGGCATTCTCGATCGGCGTTGGATACAGGCTTTGGGTCGGTGTGAAACATAGGTCGACTAAAGTGGATCGGTGTCTTAAAGGAGTGGGTTCGGCATTGAACTACTTCGAGTCGCAGGCAAGTTTACTCCGAGTCTTGGATAGGACTGCTTCGAGTCGTCGCCAGGGGAACTTTCGTTCAGCATGTCAACTGCTTGGGGTCAGTCATAATGGTGGAGTCTGGTTTGGCTATGGGCTTGATGGGCCCGGATTACTCAAGAAGTCTAACAACTCTGGTTTTGCCTATAAATACAGCATGTAGGGCTTCAGAAAAAGGGATCTCCATTCTGTCTCCCTTCATCTTCTACACTAAGGCTACTCCGCCATTGTTGTTTTAAAACCTCTGGATTGTAACTGTAATTGATTCAGATATCAATAAAAAGGAAATTTCTGGAGTGGACGTAGGCCGGAGTCAACCGAACCACTATAAATCCTCTATTTTTACAGCTTTCTTTTAATTTTTATTGTTCTTCATATTTATACTCTCTACATACATTCTGTCTGTGATCTGTGATTGTTGTTTTAGTGTTTTCAATTGGATTTGGGTGTTGGTGACCAATTTTGGTGCTAACATTTTGGTGCTTTCACTGAGAAAGCTAGCACTCAGGGATTCTGAAGCTTGGATTTCAGATTTAAAGGCTTAGGAACTTGGTTTCTGGAGACTATGTCAAAGCAATCAACCAGGAGGCAAAGGACGGAGAGGAGTCAGTAACAGGGAAGTCAGGAGGCTTCCTCCGGAGCTAATCAAGCCTCCATCTACATCACTAGGGACGAGATGGAGATGATGATGGGAGCTATGTAGGAAGAATTGTTGAAAAGACAGGAGGAGGTAATGCAGAACCTACTTCAACAAGTTGGACAAGCTGGAGCACAAAGTCAAGGGAATGGACCGAATGCGGCTGCTGGCAATGCAGAACAAGGAATCGAAGCTGTAGAAGTTTCTGGTGGTCAAAACCAAAACCAGACTGGAGGGATTGAAGGGAATCAGCAAAGGCCTGAGGGCAGACCCTCGGAATTGAACACTGGAATAGCTATGAATGAAGCTCGGTGAGCAGGGACCAACGTGAACATAAATTTCCAGCAAGAAGAGTACTACCCAGAGTACCCTCCAGGACATGGAGGGCAAGGTGGAGATGCGAACAGGGGACTACCCCCAGATGGAGACGAGCGAATGGCTGGATTAATAAGAAGAATTATGAGAGGAGGATTACCGAGCAGAGGCTTGGAGGAAGTCACTCGAAGTCCGTTCACTCTGGAAATCAAGAATGCAAGGAACCCTCCAGAATTCAAACTGCCAACACTGGAGGCCTATGATGGAAAATCAGACCCAACTATGCATGTAACAAGATACATCAGACATATGGAAGTGCTGGGGGCATCTAAGAAGGTGATGGCAAGGTGTTTGCCTCTATATTTGACGGATTTGGCTGCACTTTGGTTTAGGCAGCTAGATACTGGATCGATCAGGACATGGGGCGAGCTAGTGGAACGCTTCATGAGACAGTTCAGGGTCCACGTGACGCGACCCAAGAATGTGATGACATTGGCATCAATGATGCAGAGGACCGGAGAGTCCATGAGGGGTTTTTTAACGCGGTTCATTGCAGCCATATCTTCAGTAGATCGCCCGGATCCATCAATGATTTTGATGGCGGCGGTAGCAGGGATTGCTGAGGGCACTGAATTCAAGGACTCATTGGCACGGGACCCACTACAGGATCTTGGGGAGTTCTATCATGGGGCAGAGAGATTCATTCAGTTAGAGGACTCACATGCCGAAAGGCAGGAGATAAACGTCGTGCAAGGCGAAGGAATGTCTGATGAAGGACGAGGAATGGATAAAGGAAAGTGCAAGCTGGACGATGGACCTGGTGGTTCGGACAAACGGAGGAGAGGTCAAGAACCCAAATTCGCGACGTATGCGGACTTGACAAATAATTTGGAACGGATCTACTTGGACACTCAAGGGCAGCTCCCCTATCGGAAACCATCGAGGAGGGATCCTACTGAACGGGAACGCAGGAGCGGGAAGTACTGCATATTCCATGAGCTGGAAGGGCACTCCACGGATGAATGCCGCCACTTGAAGGATGTGGTGGAGGAACATATTAGAAGTGGCAGGTTGCCATAGTATGTGAGAAATCGGACTGGAGCAGTAGAACATGAGCAGCTACCGCTTGGATCAAACAGGAACGACCCTGGAATGAGGTCACGACTTATCATCCGCTGATCGTGATGGCAAGGACCGAGTTCAGGATTTGGACTCTGGTCATCGAATAATCTTTTTTTATTTTGTTTTAAAAAATAAACAACAACTATGCCACTTACACATGCAAGGGAACCAGAGTGATCCCCAGGCATGCTCTGAGATGGTAATAGGTTGCTTTGCCCGGAGAGGAAGCCCTTAGTTTTTTTTTCTATTTTTCTTATTGGACATTTGGACCTTGGATTTGATAAATGGATTTTGGTTTTATGCAATAAATACCTAACCGGAGAGTTATGGGACATATAAGTCAGTTGGAAATTAATCGCTTAATGTTCAGGGACACTGAACCGGAGTGCAGGGAGAGCGACGCCGCTTCGCCAGAGAACGACAGGATCGGCTCGCTCGTCGTTGTTTCCCCTTCACTGGAGAGTGACAAGATAGGATCCAACAAGAGCCCGAAGAGGCTATAATCGGTCTAGGACTTAGGTCATGACATCCCTGATTGTTCAGGGATACTGAACCGGAGTGCAGGGAGTGACGCCGCTTCACCAGAGAGCGACAGGATCGGCTCACTCAACATTGTTTCCCCTTTACCAGAGAGTGATAGGATGGGATCCCGTAAGAGCCTGGAGAGGCTGATATCGGTCCAGGAGGATCAAGGCATCACTTAATGTTCAAGGACACTGAACCGAAGTGCAAGGGATAGGTTGCTTTGCCGGAGCGCAACGGGATCTACCTATTCAATCGTTAAGCTTGGATTGAGCTTAACAAGGGTCCAAAGAGGCCATCAACGATCTAGAGAGATCGTAGGATTTGATTACTGACTTCCAAGGTGTGAAATGGGTTTGGATAGTGGCTTCAAATAGCTACAAATTTGGATAAGGACTCGGCGAGGTCCTGGATATGGATTTTAGGACCCGGAGAGGTCCTCGCTTAGGATTTGGAACCAGCAAGGTCCTCGATTTGGACTACAGGACCCGGAGAGGTCCCGAACTCGGATAAAATGATCCGGATAGATCGTGGATTTGGTTAATGGATTTGGGATGGATTAAGAATTGAATGACGACTCGGGGTAGTTGCGGAGTAGACTCTCGGATGTGGACAAAATTGCTTGATAATGAATGGAATAATGACTTCGAACATAGGATTTGAGGCTATTCAAAACACACATTCCAATAGCAAGGTAAGTTTTGGGGGGGCAAATGTTAACCCACCTTTAGGCAAGGCCGTGGACAGGCGGATTTAACTAAATTGACTACTCGTTTGTCGAGGCTGGAATACGATGGGTTTGAGTTAACTTGATGGATAGATGATCAATCACGGAGGATATGTATATGATTACGAAGCCGGGAGTTCGGCCTAGCATGGTTCGGTCATAGTCATTGAAGTTCGGCCACGTGGCTCGGCCGTTCGGTCATGCATGGTTCGGTTGAAGTGGATCGATCGGTCAAGGGTAGAAAGTCATGAGCGGCTCGGCCTTGGTGAGGTGGTTCGGCCTAGATGAGGTGGTTCGGTCTTGGTGGCATGGTTCGGCTTTGGTGAGGTGGTTCGGCCTAGATGAGGTGGTTCGGCATTTGAGCCGTTCGGCACCGGAATGAGTCGGTCAGCAAGCGAGGCATGGGATTGGCATTCTCGATCGGCGTTGGATACAGGCTTTGGGTCGATGTGAAACATAGGTGTAATGCCCCAGAAATTCATGGAATCTTGTTTTAGTTGAATTTTGAAAATATTTGAAATTATTTGTATAGGAATATATGGAGTTAATTGTGCACACTGATATGGCACAAGGAAGAACTCCAGATTTCTTGAATTTAAAACAAGAATTAAAAAGCAATACAAACATGATTTTGCAACATGGATATTTGATTTCTGGAATTATATGGATCATCCCAGAAAATAAGAAAAGTAAGTTTTATTTTAAATCAGTAAACAGATTTTATTTAAAATCCAGAGAAAAAAAAATATACACATAAAATGTTATAAGGATTTGAAAACCTGTATACATATAGGTGCATATGTTTTTGAAATTAAGAGGAATTAAACAAGCCTAGATAAGATATGTATACAAATATACATTTTCAAGCACTGTAAGGTATACATAAGCAAGTGAAACTATAACACTAAAATGGCAAAAGACGAATTGCAAGCAAAATAATTGCTTTAGGCAGAAAACATAAAGGAGGATTTTAGAAAATAAACAAGTGAACAATGTCACACAATTATCATGACTTGGTAAGAATATAATATATATATATTCTGAAAAAGAAAAGGGGAGGCATGTCTCACATATGGCCGGGATATTAAAGGTGAAAATTAAACAAATTTGAAATGCAAAATGCATGAGTTTTGGCCAGGGTAGAAATGAGATTTTACAATGATAAAACCCTAGAAAAACCTCTCTTATAAACCCAAGTATAAACCAGAAAAAAATCATTTTGCTACCCAAAAACATTTAAGAAAACAGAGGAGAAAATACTTACAAGCAGAAAAACAAGTTTTGAAAAGGATTCTTTTCTGAGTTAGCAAGAGAAGCATTTTTCTGTGAGTAATCTCACTAAACCCATGGCATTAAGTCCTGTTATGAGGCAGCCAGATTTATGTTATTTTTCTACATGTTTTTGATTCCATTACTATGGTTTTAATGGATGCTTCAATGGATGTTTTAATGGGTGTTTCTGGATGTTTTGATTGATTTGATGATTGAATGTTTTGCTCTGTTTGGTTACACCCAGAAAGGTAAAGTATAAAATCATGAAAGTAAATAGAGAATACTTGTAACTGGTTTAGATATGGCATGGAAAACATAGAAACCAAAATGTATATGAGTTGCATTACACTTGTGTAAGTGCTGAGGCTCAAATGAAAGATTCAAGGTTGCAATGGAAATATCCAAAAGTGCTGAACCCTTGATCAAATAGAAAATCCATGAGCCAGAAATCTTGTTTAAGCTAGATCTTGAATTTAGTTCAAACATGGTTGCTTATGAAACAATAATAACCCACATGCCTAGTCTTTATTCCCAGTTGTAATTATTCTCGTATTTTCTTTAAGCCAAAACACTTGAAAATATGATTTTCCCTGGACATGAATGTTAGATTGTTCTTGAGTTATGCTTGTAAACTCTATGTAATGTTTCATGTATACTGGGATTTAGTCACCTAGCTATCTCACCATAGGATTAAACATGAACACTTAGTAAATAAACTAAGGATTGTGAGCCAAGAAGACTGTTGGAATGATTGTCATATTTGAAGTATGTAAGTTGGCAAATGGTTTGTTTAAGCCCTGAGATCTTTGTGCAATATTGTGAATTATTTTATTGCAATGTGTCCCCGTGATTCCTTTATGGCAGATGAGGCTAGGAATTAATTTGGTAAATGCAACCTTAAATTGATGAAGTAGGAACTTGAGTTATTCCTAAGATGGTTGGACTGGAACTATGATAGTTCCTGAGTGTTTCTGTTTGAAACCTATGTTTGCATGGTTAAATATGTGTATATAATTAGTCATAAACAAGTCAGGCAAATTGATCGAAGATGATATGCCCACTTGAACAAAATATTTATGTCTCACTCATTTACCTAATATCATGGAATTTTTGATTTTACTCATACCAGATCTTGTATCTGACCCTTGTTTGCTTATGGAATCTGGGGTGTCTCATCTAAAATGGGGCAGCCTCTAATGTTCTTTCAGGGAATGCTGGATCTAAATAGGAAGCTGCTGTGGCTAATGAGAGTGATTATATAAGCATGCTAAATTAGAATTAAATAAGAACTTAGAATGAAATATTTGCATGTAATCTGGGAAGTTTTATAGATCTGTTTTGGTTGGTATGTAATGATCTTAAAGGTTTGGATTTATTAGTTGTTCTAAATGAATCTAGTGATGTATTAAACTTGGGATTAATCTAAAGACTTGGTTGAATTTTTGCAAGAAAATATATATATTTGGGTATTGTGATGAAAATCTGTAAATGGTATATGCCTGTATTTGAGAAATAGAAATGTGTATGTACATACATTGTATTAGATAATTTCAAGTTACTTAAAACCTCAAGTTTGAAGGTTAAAAATCTGAGTCTAGCTATAAAAACCTGGAATTATTCTTGTGGATATTTTTAAGTTCATATAAATTAGATATGTATAGGATTTACTGACTTGTTACATATATTCAAAAGAATATAGTAATTAACCTTAGTCAGAATTGCTAGAATCCAAATCAAGCAGGATACACTTGTTTAACAAAAATATATATACTCTGAATTTAAACAAGATAAACACTTACATCCTCATATGTATGTGTATATTACTAAGGATGCACTGATATATTTATATTGGTAATAAGTTTTGAATCCTGGTTGAATTGTTTGAAAAGAAAATGACTCTGATAGTTCAAAGGAAGTTTAAATCAAACTTAAAAGTGTAAATGAACGTAGGTGGACATCCAGACACATATAAATTGAATGGGAATATGCATGTACATAGAGATCAAATTTAGACGGCAGTCTTAATAATTTAGACGTCTGAGATTAAACTTAGACGTCTGTCATAATAATTTAGACGTCTAAGATCTAATTTAGACGTCTGTCAATAAAAATTTAGATGTCTGATTTTAGTTCAAAATGTTTTCTACTCTCTGTTTAAATTTAGACACTCTGAGACGTCTGTCATAATAATTTAGACGTCTAAGATCTAATTTAGACGTCTGTCAATAAAAATTTAGATGTCTGATTTTAGTTCAAAATGTTTTCTACTCTCTGTTTAAAATTTAGACACTCTGAGACGTCTGTCATAAAAATTTAGTCGTCTGAGATCGAATCTAGACGTCTGTCATAGAAATTTAGACGTCTGAACTGCTGATTTTGCCTAATTTGCCTATTTTCGAGTAAATTCCCAAGGTTTATCAATTTTTGTCAATTCAACTTATTGTTATTAATTAATATCAACTTTGATAACTATCATAAGATCAAGTAAATACTATTTTAGAGTTAAATAGAATTATCTAGGCAAGATAAATATATATATGTGTTAGTATTTGTCAAAGTGCACCTATGGCAGTAGAACAAGACTTAGAAAAGAAATAAGTGGCTATGTCAATAGCTTGTATGGCATTTTGATTTATATTTGATTTAAATTCCCTTTGATGGAAAAAAAAATCCTTATGAAATTAAGGTAGAAAGAGGAGGGTCATTTCAGTTGGTATCAGAGCACTTGGTTGCATTGATTGCTAAGTATTATAGAAATATATTTTGTCTGTTTGTTTTGGATGAAATAATTTAGATAAGAAAATAGTAATTATTGAAGTACTCATAATATACTAATACCATTTGCCCAGAACTTAGTTAGCAGACCATGGTAGGAAGAGGATCTCATCACCATGCAGGATCAAGTGCACCACAAATGCTTGATATGCAAGACTTTGTGAGGGCTTTAAGGGATGGAATTGGGCATAGGCCTGAGAACCCACATGAAGAACTTTCAAAACTACTGAAGACTTATTCCAATTTGGGAGGCAGGAGTTTTGAAGGAACTGAGAATGTGATGGAAATTCAAGCATGGTTGAGAACAGTGGACAGAGTTTTCAATGACATGCAATTGGATGATCAAAGGAAGAGGCAAGTAGCTTCAAGACAACTGAAAGGGGTAGCTTTAAGCTGGTGGGAGGTGATCATAGCTGGAAGAAATGAAAATGAGATCACCTGGAATCAATTCAAGGAGATGTTGGAAGCTAGATTTGTTCCAGCATCAGCCAAAACCCTATTGCTTGAAGAATTCATCAGGCTTAGGCAGGGAACTTTTAATGTGACTGAATATACTCAGAGGTTTGAGAGCTTGTCTAAGTATGGAGCTATGCTTGTAGCTGATGAGGCATCAAAGAATGATAGGTATATTAAGGGTTTAAACCCAGGGCTTAGTAGGGCTATGTTGCCATATGCAGATAAAACTTTTGATCAAATCATTGATCTGGCCTTAAAATTTGAGCAACATGACAAGGAGAGGGAGAAGTATAAGAATTTTAAGAATAATAACAACAAGAAAAATAAGGGAAGGTATCATCCATATGACAAAAAGAAGGAGGAGACAGAAGGCAAGAAAATTATATCATTTGATTGACTTAAGTAAGGATTCCAGTGAGCCTTCTATTGAAAAAATCCCCATAATTAACAAATACTTAGATGTGTTTGGAGAAATTGAGGGTGTTCCACACCACAGACCAGTGGAATTTCAGATTAATCTGATACCAGGAGCAAGTCCAATTATTAAGAAACCCACTAGGATGGGGCCAAGTGAGTTGAAGGAATTGAAGAAACAGTTAGAAGAGTTGGAAAGCAAAGGATTTATAAGACTAAGTAATTCATGCTGGGGTGCTCCAGTAGTATTTGTAAGGAAACATGATGGTACTTTAAGAATGTGCATAGATTACAGGGAGCTAAACAAAGTCACTATCAAAAACAAGTACCCCTTACCTAGAATTGATGATCTTTTTGATCAACTTAGTGGAGCAAAAATATTTTCTAGGTTAGACTTGGCATCTGGATTCCATCAGATGAAGGTTGAGGACTCAAGTGTTAAGTACACAGCCTTTAACACTAGGTATGGTTTATATGAGTTTCTTGTCATGCCATTTGGGTTGACAAATGCTCCATCATACTTTGTAGACTTGATGAATAGGATATTCAGGGATTATTTAGACAAGTTTGTTTTGATTTTTATTGATGATATTTTGATCTATTCTAAAACAGTAGAGGAACATGAAAATCACTTACACCTTGTTTTGTCTAGATTAAGAGAAAAAGATTTAAAAGCAAAATTTTCTAAGTGTGCATTTTGGAAAGAAGAAGTGCATTTCCTTGGGCATGTTATATCTGCCAAAGGCATTTCTGTAAATCCCAATAAAATTGTGGCAATCCAAGCATGGAAAAGGCCAAGCACAGTGGGAGAAGTTAGGTCATTTATGGGAATGGCAGGGTATTATAGGAGGTTTATAAAAGATTTTTCTAAGATGTCATCACCTCTTACCAACCTAACTAGAAAGAACCAACCCTTTATATGGACTGAGAAATGTGAACAAGCCTTTAGTAGAATCAAGGAGGCCTTAGTCAATGCACCAGTATTGAAAGTACCAGAAGGAAATGAGGATTTGATTGTGTATACTGATGCAAGTGGTTTTGGGCTAGGAGCTGTATTGATGCAGCAAGATCAAGTTATAGCCTATGCATCAAGACAATTGAAGCCACATGAATCAAAGTATGCAACCCATGATCTTGAGTTGGCAGCAGTGGTATATGCACTAAAGCTCTAGAGACATTATCTTCTAGGTGCTAAGTTTATTTTATACACAGACCATAAGGCATTGAAATATCTCTTTTCACAAAAAGATTTGAATATGAGGCAACATAGATGGGTTGAGTTTCTAGCAGCATATGATTTAGACATACTTTATACTCCAGGAAAAGCTAATAAGGTTGCAGATGCTTTGAGCAGGCAGCATGCAAAAGTAGCCATGCTAATGATAGAAGAGTTTAGAAATTTATCTCTACTTACTGATTTGGAAATTGAGGAAAACAGTGAGGTAAACATGGAGATGATTGAAGAAGGGAGTAAAGGAAAATTAAGTTTGATAACTTTGCAATCAGATTTAATTTTGAAAGTGGGAAAAATGCAAGGGGGAGATCCAGATTTATTAGAAAAGAAGACTTTAATAGAAAAAGGAGAAGAAGTAGCAAACCACCACATTGATAAGAATGGTTACTTAAGGAATACAGGTAGAATATGTGTTCCAAAGGATATAGAATTGAAGGAAGAGATACTTAATGAATATCATAGGAGCAAATATTCTATACACCCAGGCAGCACCAAGATGTACCAAAATTTGAAGAGGAATTATTGGTGGAGAGGGATGAAAACTGATGTGGCCAAACATGTTGCGAAGTGTATGACTTGCCAACAAGTCAAAGCAGAAACCCAAAGACCCTCAGGTCTATTACAACCCCTAAGTATACCACAGTGGAAGTGGGAAGATATATCTATGGATTTCATAGATGGTCTGCCTAGGTCAAAAAGAGGAAACACAGGCATTTGGGTAGTAGTTGATAGATTGACTAAAGTGGCACACTTTATACCAGTGAAGGCAGAAAGAAATGCACCTAAACTAGCTCAAATATTCATGAGAGAAATAGTAAGGTTGCATGGAATCCCTAAGACTATAGTGAGTGATAGGGACACAATCTTTACATCCAGATTTTGGAAGAGCTTTCAAGAAGCCATGGGAAGTGAGTTATGCTTGAGTACTGCATACCACCCCCAATCAGATGGTCAAACTGAAGTGATAAATAAAGTTTTGGAGGATTTGTTGAGGGCATGTGCATTGGACTTTGGAGGTAATTGGGAAGATCACCTCCATTTGGCTGAATTTACATATAACAATAATTATCAAAGCACCATAGGTATGGCACCATTTGAAGCCTTGTATGGCAAACCATGTTTGTCACCAATATGTTGGGTTGAAGCAGGAGAAAAGGCTGTCTTAGGGCCTGAGTATGTTAAAGAGACTACAGAGAAAATTGAATTGGTGAGGAGAAGAATGGCAGCAGCTCAAGATAGGCAAAAGAAGTTTGCAGACATGAGGAGGAAGCAGGTAGAATATGAAGTTGGTGATTATGTTTTCATCAAAATTTCACCTATGAAGAAGGTGTTGAGGTTTAGCAAGCAGGGAAAACTTACCCCAAGATATGTTGGACCTTACAAGATTTTGGAAAAAATAGGTTCATTAGCATATAAGTTGGAGCTACCTGAAGAGATGAGTGCAATGCACAATGTATTTCATGTATCACAACTTAGGAGATGGGTGCATGATAAAGAGGCAATTCTAGAAAAACCAACTCAAGTTCAAATAAATCCTGACTTGGTCTATGAGAAAGAACCAGTGGGGATTTTAGCTAAAGAGGAAAAGAAGTTGAGGAGCAAAACTTTGAAATTGGTAAAGGTTCAATGGAGCCTAGACCCTAATGATTGTACATGGGAGTTAGAGGATAAGATAAAGATGGATTACCCTAAGCTTTTTGCAGTGGAAGGTAAAAATCTAAATCCTTAAAAAGTTTAATATGTATGATTGTTTTGACTGAATTGTTTGCTTATGCTATGTTTGATAGATTTTATAAAAATCTGGACATGTTTAAAGTCAAATGAGAAAAATTGTGAGGACACAATTCCTAAAAAGGTGGGGTGATTGTAATGCCCCAGAAATTCATGGAATCTTGTTTTAGTTGAATTTTGAAAATATTTGAAATTATTTGTATAGGAATATATGGAGTTAATTGTGCACACTGATATGGCACAAGGAAGAACTCCAGATTTCTTGAATTTAAAACAAGAATTAAAAAGCAATACAAACATGATTTTGCAACATGGATATTTGATTTCTGGAATTATATGGATCATCCCAGAAAATAAGAAAAGTAAGTTTTATTTTAAATCAGTAAACAGATTTTATTTAAAATCCAGAGAAAAAAAATATACACATAAAATGTTATAAGGATTTGAAAACCTGTATACATATAGGTGCATATGTTTCTAAAATTAAGAGGAATTAAATAAGCCTAGATAAGATATGTATACAAATATACATTTTCAAGCACTGTAAGGTATACATAAGCAAGTGAAACTATAACACTAAAATGGCAAAAGACGAATTGCAAGAAAAATAATTGCTTTAGGCAGAAAACAGAAAGGAGGATTTTAGAAAATAAACAAGTGAACAATGTCACACAATTATCATGACTTGGTAAGAATATAATATATATATATTCTGAAAAAGAAAAGGGGAGGCATGTCTCACATATGGCCGGGATATTAAAGGTGAAAATTAAACAAATTTGAAATGCAAAATGCATGAGTTTTGGCCAGGGTAGAAATGAGATTTTACAATGATAAAACCCTAGAAAAACCTCTCTTATAAACCCAAGTATAAACCAGAAAAAAATCATTTTGCTACCCAAAAACATTTAAGAAAACAGAGGAGAAAATACTTACAAGCAGAAAAACAAGTTTTGAAAAGGATTCTTTTCTGAGTTAGCAAGAGAAGCATTTTTCTGTGAGTAATCTCACTAAACCCATGGCATTAAGTCCTGTTATGAGGCAGCCAGATTTATGTTATTTTTCTACATGTTTTTGATTCCATTACTATGGTTTTAATGGATGCTTCAATGGATGTTTTAATGGGTGTTTCTGGATGTTTTGATTGATTTGATGATTGAATGTTTTGCTCTGTTTGGTTACACCCAGAAAGGTAAAGTATAAAATCATGAAAGTAAATAGAGAATACTTGTAACTGGTTTAGATATGGCATGGAAAACATAGAAACCAAAATGTATATGAGTTGCATTACACTTGTGTAAGTGCTGAGGCTCAAATGAAAGATTCAAGGTTGCAATGGAAATATCCAAAAGTGTTGAACCCTTGATCAAATAGAAAATCCATGAGCCAGAAATCTTGTTTAAGCTAGATCTTGAATTTAGTTCAAACATGGTTGCTTATGAAACAATAATAACCCACATGCCTAGTCTTTATTCCCAGTTGTAATTATTCTCGTATTTTCTTTAAGCCAAAACACTTGAAAATATGATTTTCCCTGGACATGAATGTTAGATTGTTCTTGAGTTATGCTTGTAAACTCTATGTAATGTTTCATGTATACTGGGATTTAGTCACCTAGCTATCTCACCATAGGATTAAACATGAACACTTAGTAAATAAACTAAGGATTGTGAGCCAAGAAGACTGTTGGAATGATTGTCATATTTGAAGTATGTAAGTTGGCAAATGGTTTGTTTAAGCCCTGAGATCTTTGTGCAATATTGTGAATTATTTTATTGCAATGTGTCCCCGTGATTCCTTTATGGCAGATGAGGCTAGGAATTAATTTGGTAAATGCAACCTTAAATTGATGAAGTAGGAACTTGAGTTATTCCTAAGATGGTTGGACTGGAACTATGATAGTTCCTGAGTGTTTCTGTTTGAAACCTATGTTTGCATGGTTAAATATGTGTATATAATTAGTCATAAACAAGTCAGGCAAATTGATCGAAGATGATATGCCCACTTGAACAAAATATTTATGTCTCACTCATTTACCTAATATCATGGAATTTTTGATTTTACTCATACCAGATCTTGTATCTGACCCTTGTTTGCTTATGGAATCTGGGGTGTCTCATCTAAAATGGGGCAGCCTCTAATGTTCTTTCAGGGAATGCTGGATCTAAATAGGAAGCTGCTGTGGCTAATGAGAGTGATTATATAAGCATGCTAAATTAGAATTAAATAAGAACTTAGAATGAAATATTTGCATGTAATCTGGGAAGTTTTATAGATCTGTTTTGGTTGGTATGTAATGATCTTAAAGGTTTGGATTTATTAGTTGTTCTAAATGAATCTAGTGATGTATTAAACTTGGGATTAATCTAAAGACTTGGTTGAATTTTTGCAAGAAAATATATATATTTGGGTATTGTGATGAAAATCTGTAAATGGTATATGCCTGTATTTGAGAAATAGAAATGTGTATGTACATACATTGTATTAGATAATTTCAAGTTACTTAAAACCTCAAGTTTGAAGGTTAAAAATCTGAGTCTAGCTATAAAAACCTGGAATTATTCTTGTGGATATTTTTAAGTTCATATAAATTAGATATGTATAGGATTTACTGACTTGTTACATATATTCAAAAGAATATAGTAATTAACCTTAGTCAGAATTGCTAGAATCCAAATCAAGCAGGATACACTTGTTTAACAAAAATATATATACTCTGAATTTAAACAAGATAAACACTTACATCCTCATATGTATGTGTATATTACTAAGGATGCACTGATATATTTATATTGGTAATAAGTTTTGAATCCTGGTTGAATTGTTTGAAAAGAAAATGACTCTGATAGTTCAAAGGAAGTTTAAATCAAACTTAAAAGTGTAAATGAACGTAGGTGGACATCCAGACACATATAAATTGAATGGGAATATGCATGTACATAGAGATCAAATTTAGACGGCAGTCTTAATAATTTAGACGTCTGAGATTAAACTTAGACGTCTGTCATAATAATTTAGACGTCTAAGATCTAATTTAGACGTCTGTCAATAAAAATTTAGATGTCTGATTTTAGTTCAAAATGTTTTCTACTCTCTGTTTAAATTTAGACACTCTGAGACGTCTGTCATAATAATTTAGACGTCTAAGATCTAATTTAGACGTCTGTCAATAAAAATTTAGATGTTTGATTTTAGTTCAAAATGATTTCTACTCTCTGTTTAAAATTTAGACACTCTGAGACGTCTGTCATAAAAATTTAGTCGTCTGAGATCGAATCTAGACGTCTGTCATAGAAATTTAGACGTCTGAACTGCTGATTTTGCCTAATTTGCCTATTTTCGAGTAAATTCCCAAGGTTTATCAATTTTTTTCAATTCAACTTATTGTTATTAATTAATATCAACTTTGATAACTATCATAAGATCAAGTAAATACTATTTTAGAGTTAAATAGAATTATCTAGGCAAGATAAATATATATATGTGTTAGTATTTGTCAAAGTGCACCTATGGCAGTAGAACAAGACTTAGAAAAGAAATAAGTGGCTATGTCAATAGCTTGTATGGCATTTTGATTTATATTTGATTTAAATTCCCTTTGATGGAAAAAAAAATCCTTATGAAATTAAGGTAGAAAGAGGAGGGTCATTTCAATAGGTCGGCTAAAGTGGATCGGTGTCTTGAAGAAGTGGGTTCGACATTGAACTACTTCGAATCGTAGGCAAGTTTACTCCAAGTCTTGGATAGGACTGCTTCGAGTCGTCGCCAGGGGAACTTCCGTTCAGCATGTCAACTGCTCGGATCGGTCATAATGGTGGAGTCTGGTTCGGCTATGGGCTTGATGGGCCCGGATTACTCAAGAAGTCTAACAACTTCGATTTTGCCTATAAATACAGCATGTAGGGCTTCAGAAAAGGGGATCTCCATTCTGTCTCCCTTTATCTTCTACACTAAGGCTACTCTGCCATTGTTGTTTTAAAACCTCTGGATTGTAACTGTAATTGATTCGGATATCAATAAAAAGGAAATTTCTAGAGTGGACGTAGGCCGGAGTCAGCTGAACCACTATAAATCCTCTGTTTTTACTGCTTTCTTTTACATTTTACTGTTCTTCATATTTATACTCTCTATATACATTCTGTCTATGATCTGTGATTGTTTTTTTGGTGTTTTCAATTGGATTTGGGTGTTAGTGACCAATTTTGGCGCTAACAACTCATTAGAGTGTCTGACAAGAATTCTCATACTTGAAGAGAAGCTGTGAGATTTTTATCAATGTCGAGAAAAAGAATTGTTAGTAGTAACAATTTTCTCAATGTCCATAAGCCACGAAGACTATAGACTATGCCAGATGGCATGATGCTTTAGATCCAAAACGGATTCCAAGTACATTATCAAAATACGATTTTGATAGTTGTACCCGAAGTGATATGATCCATCGGCCACGGGCGTGTTTTCAAAAGGAAGATGATGCATTGGAATATAGTAAGCAACATTGATGAGAATAACCTTATAAATTTAAATTGTTGAAACTAGTAAAATAGTTTCGTCAGTCAACCTCCTTGGGTTAATTAAGATTCTACTCGCAAAACCATCGTCAAATATGACTTTGATTTTTTGTACATCAACGTTGAAACGGAAATTCTAAATAATGATTTAGAATAAATTATTTGTACATGATAACCAAAATGTCAAGAAGTCAGTGGTAGAGATAATTGTGTTTGTAAGTATTGGATAGGATCCATACACTGATACGTCAGTATCGTTCCACAAGTATTAGAATTAAGTATATATTTTGATAGAGAAATCTAATAGTTTGGTTACAGTCAAACTAAAGAGGAAGCATGTGTCTATAAGGAAGAATATAAATAAGATGGTAAGGTATTTCTAAAACTATAAGTAAACAACATATTACTAATTGTTAATGATGTATCCATGATAAACCATTTTTAATTTGGTTATTTAACCCTCGATACTGGATTTGAAAATAACATCTCTTGTAATAAACATATAAGGATGTTGGGATTACCCATAACGATGTACACAGACACCATATTAAAATGTTTAATGTAGAGCATACGATTCCTTATGCATCGACAACAGGAATTACCATATATTTTAGATTATCCACTATATCATAATTCACTTATGTAATGGGTGCATTGAGTAAGTATCAAATTCGAATTAAGATCACTAAATGTTAGTTATAGGCATTCTCGAGTATTTATAATATACTATAGAATTTTTTATAGAAATAACAAACTCCTTATGAAGAAGTATTCAGATTTGAACTTCATAACCGATATCTAATATAGTATGTTAATCCTAAATTCATGCTCAACCTTAGTTAAGGAGCTTTAAGTTTGAACTATTCCAAATGAGAGGTTGTGGCTAACTCAACCAATATGCTAAGTACATCACCGTGGATAGAGCCACAAAAAAGCAGTATATTTATGCACAAACTTATAACTGAACCAAGGCGATTCAAAATGTTGAGAAACTCGACATTATTTTGTGAAAACAATGACACGATACAGATCACGAAAGAACCAAGGGCTCACAAGATGTCTACACACATCCTCCGAAAGTTTATTGTAACATCCTAGAATTTTATCGTTTTGATTTTTGAATATTTAATTAATTTTAAATATTTAAATAATTGGTTTCTAAAGTTTAATAACTTATATTCAAATATAGTGATTATTTAGATATCTGAATTATGAATTAAATATTAATTAAATGGATTTAGTAGCCTTGTTTAACTCCTTTTAATTAATAAATAATAAGGATGAACTCATTTTTTGTAAATTTATTTACAATAATAAATAGTTCGAACAAATATCGGTAATGAGACTGAAAATCATTTTATCGGTAAATGGTCTCGAAATGTGTGAAATTATTATTCTGAGGTACTGTCATGGATTTTAATGAAACTAATGCCATCAAGACCGGAATAATAAGATGATGTACGCCGACGAGTTTCATAGTGATCGGACGTATCGTGTGATCATGCGAGCTCGAAACGCGTAACGGTTAATTTTAAAGAATTAAAATAATAATATAATTTGATTATAAAAGCTAGCTTTTTTATACGATGGCATTAGGTCTCAAAACAAGTTCCATTGAGTTTGGAATAGAAGTATTTGGCTAGGAACGTCAATGAGCATGTCTCATCTGGAGTTCGGGATTTTGGAGGATGAATAGTGTTAGAAAAATATCTATAAAAGGACCCTCATCTCTCCCTCATTTGCCCAAACCCCACCCATGCCATAGCTCAATATAATGACCATGATCATCCATGACTACTAGAGGTTGAATTAGGTGATGGCCCCAACATGAAAAATGTGCACAGGGGTGAGATGTAGAAGATGATCGGATGGATCACCGTGGATTGGAACATGGCGGCATGGATCTGCGTTTGAACAGCGTAGCTAAGGTTTATGTTTTTAGGGTTGGACAGCCTAGTTTAGGTGATGTGGGGTAGCGGCTTTGGGTTTCCCTTGGTCGGTGCTACCTCCAATGGTAGTGTGGCGATGATTAGCGGCCTCAGGTGGCGGTGATGTCGAGTTGAACGGTAAATCTTTCTTGAGTTCATTCGTGGCCTATAGGCGATGAGAGGAGGAGTGATTTTTGGCGTTGGGTTGATCTTGGCTAGGGGATTCAATGGAGGTGATGAGGCGACATCTGGTCGCCTGTGGCAGTGCTGGGGGGCTGATGAACGAAGTTGTCGAGTTGAAGAATTTGCAGCCTGGCTTGATTAAAACGTGGATTAGGGTTAAGCTGAGATTAGCATTGGTAATTAAAAATTTAATTAGTGAATTAATTATAATTTAATTCCACAATCTTATAAACCCAATAACTGTTTCATACGAGTTTGGATTCGGATGTGGTCAATCGTGTTGAACTTGTATTCATGTCATCTATGTATTGGAATTGGATTCATTAAATACGAAGCTAATCGAATATTGAACTAAAATTGAACATCGTTCGATTTTTGATTGAACCGAAACACAAAAGCATCAACTGGAATTCCGATGAGTTTACCCACATCTAAATAAAATATATGATATCAGTATTGTTGTAGGTTATTGTTGAATGCCTGTATGATAGTTGATAGTTTTTAATGAAGTATAAATTAATGATAAAATAATAGTGATTTGATTTAATTACGTTTAACATAGTTAAATTAGTTATACTTCTTTTGTGATATCAATTTAGTAGAATAAAACACTGTTCTGCTATAATTGTATTGCATAGATTATTTTGTACATCTATCGAGACGAATAAATCACTGTTTTGAGCTTACAAAGTAAAAAGATTATTTTTGAAGTTAATTAGTATATGGATAAATTAAGAAATGATATGTCAGCTATTGACTACTAACTGTTGATAATAATATGTTTGTTATTGTTGTTTGATTGTTTGTTTGGATTTGAATTCCCGCTTGAAAAGCGGACTGCATATATAACCATTGTTTTGCAAGGGACTATTATAGAGAGACCCTAAGGGGTTTCTCGCCATTATTAATTTACTGTTATATGCCTCTTATTTATATCTTATATTGCTTATATTGATGTTTGGTTGAAGTATTTATGACTTACTATTTGATTTATGTAAGTGTCGTTATGGAGATTATCGCTATACCGTCACTTATGAAATATCATCTCCCTAAACTTTTGTGTGTGTTGCACTTGTGCTTGTATTTTTATAAGATAAATGTTTAGTCGCATTTTTGCACTTCGAAGGTTGTTTAAACTATGTTTTCAAGTATTTTGAGAACTCTAAAATAAATGATAAGTGTTGTTTTAAATTTATAAAGAGATTATAAATTGGATTAATTATCTTTCAAAATATTTAATGTTGTTTAAAATTTATAAAAGGAGTTAAAAATTTGATTAATCTTTTTTTAGGATTATATATGTTGTTTTAAATTTATAAAAAGGTTAGAAAATTTGATTAATTATCTTTCGAGATAATTGATATTGTTTTAAATTTATAAAAAGATTACCAATTTGACTAATTTTCTTTTAGGATAATTAATGTGGTTTTAAATTTATAAAAGAGTTATATCAATTATATTTCAGGATGATTAACTTGTTTTAAATTTGTAAAAGTATTTTAAATTGATTTACTATCTTCATAATAAATGTTTTTTATAAATAATAATTTATAAATAAGAAAATCTTTAAAAAGGAATGTTTAAAAATAAAGCTAAGTGTGAATTGTTTTGGGTTTATAGTAAGCGATGTTTTAATGACGTTTTTTACCCTTCTTTTTAATACACTGAGAAATATAATTTGCTCTTTAAAAAGAATATTTCAAAGAGTGCTTGTTTTTAAAGTGATTTTACAAATATTTGTGATGCGATAATCAAGCACAAGTGTGAGTCAAATGTTTTAAAAGATTTAATTTTCATATACGACCATTTTTTATTCGCGATAGTTGATTTATTGACTATTGATTCTGTCATCTTCTTTGAGTTTTGTCAATTTAATACGATTTGTTGCCCATTTTAGCGTTGATATCCTTTAATGGAAATGACTAAAACAAAAAAGCGAGTGGGGGTTGGGGTTGCTCCCATAAGTGTATTTTCACTTCTACTCAAGATTTGGTTTTGGCGGTATGCACGCGGAGATATGAAATACTCGGATTCTCGGTAAGGTTAGCATGGTTCGGCTTGGAGGTTTCCGAGGGAGTCACATAGTACATGAATCTCAACTATATTTTCTAGAGTTATACTTTCAGTAAGGGGGTGCACCCTCCTAGTCATTTTTGGGAAAAATTCCATTTTCTTATTTGATTCAAATCTTTGAATCATTTTCTTAATTGTATTAAGAAAAGTGCATGGAGCTCTTCTCGATGTTTAATTATTTGTTTCCATTCTTTTAAGTCTGATTCTGTTCCGACTTGTTTCCATTCTTTCATCTATGGATGTTGTTCTAGTAAGGTAAAACTTGTTCCGTGTCTAGCGGTGTGGTCTTATAGAATTATTATTATGTTCACCGTATTTCTTGAGTTTTCTCATGCTGGTTTCCAGATTGATCCAGCTTTTATTTTATTATAGTGCTTGGGTCAGACTGAGTATTTTACTAGGTTGTCATGGTAGGACATGGAGCTCATGGAGTAGAGTTGGATGTTCACCTGCCGTAGTATTTTATTTCTGTTATGTTATTATATATACCCATCAGCAATTGTAAGGTCGGGAATTTATAACTATCCAAGATGATGAGGTTTGTTTTCAACTCTGATATACCATGTATATTAGAGTGACAGCTTTTACTGTCTTTGTTATTTTATATGTTGTCGTTTCGCTGTGAGATTATGTTTCCTCGTGTACTTTTTCTTTTTACCCAAACAATCTACCTCTCTGGCACTTGGATCTCGACATTTGAATACCGTCGATGTATTAAGTGTCAACTTTCGAGGGTCAAAAAGGTGAGTTGTTACATTCCATGTGATAAAGGCAGTTCATCAACCATAAAGAGTTGTTAGATGAAAGGGTCGATAATAAAACAATATACCAGATCCATTCGCAAAGAGGCTACCTCGATCAGTTTTGAGAAAATTAATTGGTGGAATGGGATTAAGATTACATAATTGACCCCAAGTGCAAGTGGGAAATTGATTAAGTAATAGAGATGTTTTTTTCATATATATATAGGCACATACACACATGCTTTTCTATATTGTGATGTGATTAAATAATAATTAATTTAAAGTGTATTGATAAGAAAATCGTTAAATAAAATGTTATATGATTGTAATTGCAAATAGTTGCAATCATGTGTAATTAATCAGAATATAAAACAACATTTTATTTTAAATGTTCCTGATCAAGATGCTTTGAGAAAGGATATCGATTTATCCATCGAGACCAAAGTGCGTAACGCTCTCCAAATGTTGGACAATGTGTTACTCATGGAAGTTAAGGGAACCAAGGGGTTATGTGCTCATAGTTATTGGATAACCATGGAATGACTCATCCGAGAGTTTCCTATTTGTTGATAACAACTAGGTCAGAATAGAAATCTCAGTGTGACGATGTTAAACAGTTCACCCGACTTGAGAATTGGGGAATTTTAACATAGGTACTCCACTTTGATTATAGTTATATCATGGCTTGGTGTCTATCCAGTGACTATAGTTGGGTTTATTAAAGCATTGGAAGTGAAGCACTATGCAATAAAGAATTTGTATTCTTATCAGCATAAGGTTAGTATCATAGTCAGCTGTAGTCAACTCAAAGTCAAAATCTCTAGCTAAAGTAGAATGGTTAATAAAAAATTTATTATTGAACCAAGGAATTTAGTTATGGACTGATCAAGTTGAATGTAGATAATATTGGAGTTTTGAACAATATCAAATTCCATACATCCTAAAGTGGTAGATTGTTGGTAAAGAGTACGTGCATAAGTTATTAGCATTATTGGTACCGTTTAAAGCAATGTAAATATGATTTTATCGAAAAGATATGTAAGCAATAAATTCGGCCAAACGATCACACTACCAACAAAGGTGTAACACCCTCAATTCCAATAACGTTATTTAGGATATTTAATTAGATAAATTAAAAAGAATAATGTGGTGTGTAGTATGATAAGGGGATTGAGATTTGAAAATTCACTAGTTCGGCCCATAATTAAATAATCGATGATAATATTGTTTTATAAATTAAGATAAAAGAGAATACATGAGAAGGGTAAAATAGGAAGATCCATCCTTTTATCTCTTAAACCCTTTCCCTTTCATGTTATTCCCACTTTCCATAACTTAAAAACAATCACAGAATACAAGGTCGGCTATTAAACAATGGGAGAGGAGGAAAAAGCTTGGAGATTCAAAAGGAAACTTAATCAACCATCAAATCTCAATTCTACTTATCCATTCAAGGTGAATAATAATCAAATCCATCTCATTTTTTGGTGTTATGATTGTTTATTTTCGGTTTAGATATGAAACTAAATGGATTGATGTTTAAATGAGATGCCATGCTTGATTTTTCCATGTTTTGAATTAATTATGAAATAATTGGATTTTATGTAATTAAATGATAGGTTTAAGAGAAAAACTTTTGTTAATGATCTCCAAATGACTTTATATTCTGATATGATATGTAAGATAATAATTTGGAGATGTGATTTTAATTTCGTAATTTCCCATGTTACATTAAATATTTTATGAATTTCCTAAGGTGGAAATTGGGTAATTTCGGGTTTTAATTATTAAAAATAATGAAATATGGTTTTTGGCTCCAAAATTTTTATATGATGAAGAATATAGTATCTTAGAGTTTCTGTAATTTTTGGGGATATTTTTCCAACCAATTTCTAATTATAGTGAATTTACTTTGCTAGATAGCATTTAAATATATAATTAATTAAAGGTGTTATTTAATTATGTTCTCAATGGGTTTTGGAACCTGAAAACTGAATATTGCGGATTTTTAGAAGAAAATTTTGTATTGTATTATCCAGTTGAAATTGGACATGGGTTTGGATTAGGTGAAAAGTAGTTACTTTTATTTGTAATAAATCAGTTTTTCGAGAAATTACGATGATGCCATGCCTTCATTACGTCACTGCGTCTAATGTAACACTCCATCCATGAGTGTCGATGACGAAGAGAGAGGAAACACAGGATAAATACTAATGTAGTTAAGGAGTGTTTCTAACTTCGTCGACGTAGACCAAGGCGGCAACCCATCATAGGCATTATGGCCTTACCGTGGTTCATCTAGATTTTTAATGAGTCTGTGCCATGATCATTGAGGCCGCCTTCTTTTATAGACGTCGCCATCAATGATGCCGTGCCTCTTCACCTATACTTTAAATGGTGCCACTATTCATTAAGGTCGAAGAAGTTTATTTCTATTGCTTTGATAACGTTGTAATTAAAGTAATCCTTATCACATGCCATCATTGTCGTGTGTGATCCTTGCCGCATTTGTTTTAAAAAGGTGGATAACCTATAGAGTATGAAAGTCGACAACATCATTTTCGATAAGAAATTTAAATAGTAAAAAATGATTAAAGATTTTGGTCTTCGACCTTGGATAGAGGTAAATGAGGGTTTTGACACTGTGTGTTTTATGAGTATCTTATTAAGGGCGGAGAGCCTTAAGCCACTTTTTTGACATGGTATTGGCATCGACACTGATCGATATTAACCTATTTTAAGGTTGTAACCACATATTACTTTCAATCATAAACACTGCAATACAAAAGGTGATTTATAAAATGGCATAAGACTTTGGTAATATAAAGAGCTATATGTTTCCTTGAACTAAATATGAATTAAAGCGATTAATCATATATCAATGAAATTAGTTTCAAGGAATTTAAAAATGGTTTAGCTCAAGTCTTGATAAATAATACCAAAGAGAATATTACTTAAGATTAAGTAATTGTGAGACATAAAAGATTAGGAGCGAACATATCTGAATAATGAATGCTATATGTTCTTGTGTTTATTTGATAAGTTATTATGCATAGTTGTTATTATCACACTTACATCAATTATGACCCATAACTGTATTTTGGGGGTATTAGGGGCATAATAGTTCGCTAGGTTGACCCAGTAGTGAGTATAAATAGAGCAAAATCCTGAGTGAGTAGGGTTGCATCCAAGAGATCAGGTAGGTCAGAAGTGTATGATGCCTAGAACTGGTCAAAATGGTTATTGATTTAAATCGTTTATTGGAAGGGTCCAATAGGTTCATAGTCATCCTACGAAAGCTATGACATAAGTAATGTTATTAGAGGATATCCAATAGGTTCTTATTGACCCGAAAAACTATAAATAGAGAGATGTTATTGGAGAATCCAATAGGTTCATAGTGAGTCCATGAAAACCATGATTGGAAATTGTTATTGGTAGAAACCAATAGGTTCTTAGTGATCCCATGAAAACTATGATAGTGGAAAAATTATCCCTATGGTGTGGGACAGGTTATTGGTCATCCCATGAAAACTAATAGGTTAATAGTGACCCTAGGAACACTATAAATTAAGACAGATTGTCAAATAAATTTGGGATGGGTAATCTAGGATGTATTGCATATTTACATATCATTATGTTATTATTATGTTTTAACCACACAATGGATGCAGGAGCACAGTATATGGTTAATATATTTTGGTAAAGATACTAGTGAGGGGAAAACCTATTCCACTTAGCGGCGTGGTCTCACTAGATATCTATTGGTTCGAGATGGTAGGTATTATTCACATCAGACTTTTTGTCTGATCCGAAGGTTTTGTTTTTCCCCTTAAACTCTCGGGTACTCAATTGAGTAGCTTGGAAGTAAGGGATTTCAGGTTTCCTAGTAGGATTAATAAGTTTCCGGAGACATGTAGGAGGCAATCTAGCTATGTAGGAGTTCTATTCTAATCCGGTGTGTTGTTAAGTTTGTTTGTATGGAGGTAATGGCAAGTTATATAATTCCCAAATATTTGACTCTGATCAACCAAGAGGGCATCTTCATATGTCGCTCTCGGAGTATTTTGTAATAATTATATTTTCTCTGAACATGGAATTATGAATGAGATTATGTAATGAATATGAAATCCTATTTTGAAAAGGAATGCAAAAGTTATTTCTGAGTTGTGTTTGAAAAAATTTCATAGTCATGTGATTTTATTTATTGATATGTTTAACGTAGCCGCATTTTTCGCTAAGAATTAATAACTATGGATGACTGCAGCATCCGTAGTGGTTAGCTTTGGGCCTCAGAATAAGCATGTTAAAAGTTGGTATTAGACCATAGGTTTATGGTAAAACTTCAAAAAATCAAAGAGTTTTTGAAAACATAATCCAAATGGATCAAAGAATAAGATTGGGATTTGGGTTAACATTATATTAATGTACTTGTATTTTCTATATATAAGTATGTATTCTCCCCTCTCTCTTAGACAATTCTTCTGTATCTTACTACGGCTCATATGCAGATTTACGAGAAAGAAAGAAAGATATAGAGGCAGGAAACAGAAGAGTGAATCTAGGTGGAGGAAGGATCACAACCAACAGAAATGCTCGATCCACTACTAGAAGTAATCCGGGTCGATAGGAAAATGTTCATCAAAATGCAAATGCCAATGTCGACGTTGGTACCCCACTAGTAGATGAGGACTATGTATCAGTTCTTCATTAACATGATGCAAGCTGGAGCAGCTGTTGGAGTAGTTCGAAGAAATGCTGCCAATGCGGTAGGATTTAATCCTGTGGCGCATGTTGGCAACAACTATGCCAAACTGAGCCAAGATTACACCAGTCTAGGTAGAAAGCCTTTTCTTGGAATTGAGGATGCAATTGAAGTGGAGAACTGGTTATTGCACTATGAGAGAATTTTTAAATTTAAACGATAAGCAGAAAATGAGGTTGGCTTCAAGACAGTTGCAAGGGGCAACATTATATTGGTGGAATGGTGTAACAGTGGTAGTGCTTGAGGAGGAATTGATGTGGGTGGAATTTTGAAGGAGATTTGAAGAAATTTTTTTGTCTGAAATTGCCAAATCGGCCTTGCCTAGGAAGTTTATGGAACTAGAGCAGGGAGAAATGTCGATGGTTCAATATGCTACTAAGTTCGATGAGGTGTTTAGGTATGAATATGCCATTATTGACACTGTTATCAAGAGAAATGAAAAGTTTATTAGGGGTTTAAAGTTGGAGATTGCAAGGGCAACTATGCCACATCTCCAAGATCCATCAAATGTAGTGGTAGAGGTGACTATCAGAAATGAGGAAATGCTTTCAACTTTTTGGTAGGAGAAATTGGGAGAGAACCAAAATTCTCAGAATAAGAAGAGAAATTTCTTTGAGAAGAAAGGTGCTCAGAAAGGTGGAGCTGCCAAGAAAGGGAAAGCTGATCTTGTCTGCTTCAAGTGTGACAAGTAGGGACATTTTGATCATGAGTGTCGAACTGACAAGGGGAAGAAGGTAGTGGAGAAGTAATGTGTGAAGTGTTTCAACTGCGACCAGATAGGGCATTACAAGAATTAGTGTTCAGAGCTAGTCGAAACTAATAAAGGAAAGATTTTTGCTTTGGAACCATCATCTTCTAGACCAACTGCTACTGAGAAAGGAAAGTCGGTAATGGAAGTTATGCTTTTGATTCATAACATACCAATTAGAATATTGTTTGATGTCAGTGCATCACATTCTTTTATCTCTCAATGTTTGGTAGATAAGTTGTGTTTAGAGCCATTATACCTTGTTACTTCCTTAAGTGTTGCAAATCTGATAGGAGGGTATGAAACTCTAGGATGAGATGTGACCAGCTAGAGATTGATTTGTTAGGTCATATGTTTGCCTGCAGCTTGTGTAACGCCTATTGGGTAATACTGTCTGTTGGTGCAGAGAATGGGGCTGGTTAGGAGCGACCATCTATAAAATTGCTTTGGGCGACTTCGAATACGTCGAATAATGTGACTATATTTTCTTTTCTTTCCTTACAAGTGGTAATTTGACCTATCCGATCTAGGCACAAAACAATAATACAGAGGTTTGATATAATTAAGAACAATACATAACATAATATACGACATAGAATTAAACGTTGCAATAGAAATAATAATATACAACAATATCTCTCAAAAGTATGATTCTACAAAAGTAAATACTAGAACCACAATATGACGCCTCACCCCGAGACCCACACTTAATATTGTCGGCTAGTGTAGAGAATAGGGCTGGTTAGGAGCGACCATCTATGAATTTTACTTCAAGCGAGCATCGATACGTCGATTAATATGCTATACAATTCTTTAATCAAGTGGAATTGACGTATACAATTCAGGCTTAAAACCAAACTACGGTGGCTATAATAAAAATCCAGAACAACATATAATAATATACAGATCATAGAATCACAGATCGGACATAGCGGAATACAAATAGATACAGGTCTGAATCGACATAAAATAGGTACATGATGTAGACTATAGGGTACATAAGTACTACATCTCAAATATGTATATGTACACAAAAGGAGTCTAGCTCGATATAAGATACAACATAACATCAACATACATGGTGATGTTTAACAACTAGCTAACTAATAGAATTTCCACCTTAAAAGCCTCAATCTGAAGGACCTTAAACATCTCGGTCTGACCCGAGTATTATAAAAAAATAAACGGATCAGTTTAGACTAAAATAAATGAGTTAGCAAAATGAATAATAGATAAAGTGAACTAGATCTCAAATATAGTCATATATCATCAAATATCAAACATGCATCAATTACTTCAAATCACCAAATATCAAAACTCAAGATAGCTTTTTAAAAGAAAAAAATCCCCGAAATGATTTGGTGATAATTCAACAACATCAAATCCAAAAATCTCATAAATAGAAATCCAGAAATCTCATAATAAAGAGGAAAATGCCAAACTCCAAGATTGGTAAAATAAGTTCACTAGCATGCATGTAACTCCAAGATAGATGTATAAGTCTATAAACATTAAGATATGCACGAGACTTATAATCATCGAAATAGGTATAAAATCTACGAACAACAAGATAGGTATAAAACCTATAAACATCGAATAGGAACAAGTCCTATAAACACCAAGATAGGTACAAAACCTATAAACATCAAATAGGGACAAGTCTTATAAACATCAAAGGCGAGTCATAAACTCAGCGAAAAGTGTTAAATACTTTTATATAGCAATCGAATAGATAATGACCATGTGTCCCATACCACAGGGTTTACCCAAACGTTTACTATATAATAGTAAACTCCACTCGTGTGTCACAATGGTTCGGTCGAACAGGTCCAGGAGTTCATCGGTAAAACAAACGTGAGCGTTCCATACCACCCGTTTTATTTAACCATTTAAATCAATTTCTCATTCGATCGATAACATGAAATTTTATGAAATATTTCTCTTTTAAAACCACTCTTAATATATTTGTTTATAATGGAAATATATATATAAGTAAGCTTTTCAAACTATCGTTCAGAATCATTTCTAAAATTGTTGCATATGAAAACAGATAGTGTATATATATATATATATATTACTAAAATTCTTTATATGAATATATATATATATATATATATTAGATTGGTACATAAATAGTCTTGTATAAAACAATTGGATTTAGAAATCAATTATTTGTAAACCCGGGTTGAACACGTGCATCAAAAGTGTGTAATTCTGCCAAGATCCATAGAACAATCTCTGTGGTATAAAACATCAAAATGAATTCAGCAATTTATAAACCAAAAATCCAGAAATATCAATGAAATTGATATTAAAGGCAAAACCAAAATCAAGAGTTTAAATCCCGGAATCGATAATTAAAATCATCACAAAATGGCAATTAAATATGCACACATCAATAATAAGCAACTGGGCAAGAATCAAGTAAAGCAGCGCCATCGGGAAGCATGGGAATATAACCAAGGGCTTAGCCCAGGTTGTGCACCGGTCGTGTGCGATAGGTGGAACTGTCACACTGCATGGGCGGAACTCCAGACAGTATTTGTGGCTCCTCCGATATCTGACGATGGTGATTCTCCTAGTGAGGGTTGTTTTGACTCCAAGGGTATCAATTGTGAAGCCATGCAAGCATATAAATAACCATGATTTGCAAATTTAAAGATTCATATGTTAGGGCTTTAGCAAAACTAAGAATTTAGCATCATGATTCAAATGTTATCAAAACTAACTAAGAGCAAAGCAACCTATATTCATCCAATTATCACAACAGAAACTTGCAATCATTCATAGTCTAAAAGTGTGAGATAAACTCACCTTAACATCCAAAAAGCTTCAAAGTCACAAGCATCAACCAAGCCAAAAAATAACCAAAACAGCCCTGAATTCATCCCTAGTGCAGAGCAAATTTGACGTAGCAAAATTGAATATTATTCCATGAAATTTTAATTGAAGGTGCATGTATGAGGTTAGAATAACATACACAAATTTCAAATTTGTATGATTTTTCTACAATTAATTATGATTTTTCTACTGACCTGTGTTATCTGTCCAGATCTAACTCGAGAAATGACCATCTTTGAGCCATCAAAGCTCAATGAAATTCCATGAAATCTGGAACACAGGTGTTGGAACATGGCAGAAGCGACATATCCAAATTTGAGAATTTTTAGAAATTTATTTGAATTGTTCTGATTTTGGAAGAGGCTAGGGTTTTAGGAACATAGAAAATTTTTGGATTTTCTTATTTACGTTGATGAAATGAGAAAGTGAGAAATGATGTACATATGTTTCTCACTTCTATTTCTCTTATTTAGGCTAAGTGGGTAAGGATGTAGATCCATTAGCTAGGTGTTACTGATTTTCCTAAAACAAAAGTGTTGCTAATTTGTTTTGTTTTATTTCAACACTTTATAAATACTAATTTAGTTTAAACAATGTTCTAATTTAACCAACATTGATTTCTATGATTTTTACCAAAATGGGTAACATCTTAAAATCTCAATTTATTAATATTGAAATATTTTATCAAAATTAAATACAAGATTTAAAATAAAATAAAAAGTAATTCTCCATATTTTGATAAAATGATCCAGTAATTAAGAAATCATATTTCAAAGAATGAAATTATTTCCATACAATTTATTTACGCATTTTCCCAAACTTGTTCTTATATTATTAAATATTAGAATTAACTACAAAAAGGTATAATTCAAATAAATTCCCAATTTATTATTATTCTAAATCCATTATTTAACTTGAAAACATAAATATTATAAATTCCCCAAATCTATTCAATTAATCAATTAAAATTAATTAAATCATATTTTAGATTTTGATTCTAGTTGATCTCGACCATGGTTGTCACACATAATTATACTCATATACACTTTTAAACACTGACTGATCTCAAATATACACAACTTCAAAAGTCTACAACATATGCAAGCATGAACTAACATATAAGCTAGACTCCAAGGGTACACACAAATATAAATAACATCTAATAAAACTCCTTAAGCTTGCTCACATCCACGGCCACTGAGTACCTGTCAAGTCTCAGTCTAACCTGAGCATTAAAATAACACCCCGGTTAGACTATCTTTAAATATCCAAAAGGGTGAGAAAATGTAATAAGCATGTATAAACAATGAAGGTATAGAAACCGTATAGTATATCAAAGTAAACAAGTTCTGGTATTCTAATAACAACTCATAAGGCATGATCTCAATAACTAGAAATAGCCACAGGGAAGTAAATGATAATACTTCTCAAATTTCAACAAATCATATAACACTAACACAGCCCTTCATAGGAAAAACTGAATTATGGCGAAAAACCCAAATCAAATCCCCAAATTTCAATGATTAAATCAATAAATCCATAATTGGCACAATTTCTCAAAGACACTAATGAAAATCACCAAATCTCAAAGAAATAAAATTCTCAAATTAAATACCTAAATATCTGCCTATCATAGGCAAAAATAGGAAAAATGGTGAAATCCCTCAATCTGCCAATCAAAATTTAAAACCCAAAGTACCTTTCTAAGGCAGTTTGGTTCTAGCCCTTAATGACCATACTCCCAGCAATTCGAACCAATTTGTTGACACCTCCACAAAACAGTTCATTCCCGGTCGTTAATCACCGTTGTTATCCCGCCTTTTGGCAAAGCCACTCCACCACCACCGAATCAGGATAAAGAAGGAGTCACCGAACCATTCGGGACCGGTCTAGCACAAGGAAGCAGAGCATGCAAGCCACCGGTCCAGGCTTCACCGAACAACAACTACCGGTCCAGGTTTTACCGGACCAACGCCTGCCGGACCACCCTCGCCCGAATCAACTCGTCACCGAGCCAAGGATTCACTAGACAAGCCTCCACCGGTCCATACTCCCACCGAACCAAAGTCCACCGGCTACCGAACCAGAATACTCCCGAACCAAGCTCCCTCCACTCGCTACCGAGCCAAAGTATCACCGAATCAAAACCTCAACTCCAACCATCTAATACCGAACCAGGGCATTGCCGAACCAAAGTTGCCAGGCCAGATTGCATCAGCCCAGGCCCGCCAGCAGCTACATACCTCCAAGACCCCTGCTCCCAGCCTCACTCTATAAATAGAGGGGCAGGGGTACAACAATGGGGGACAAGTTTGAGAGCTCAAGCCCGGAAGGAACTTTCAAACACTTTTAGATACTTGTACCAGAGCTTTGTACTTGTAATCTGAGATCTAAAGGAGAAATAACATATAAAGTGGATGTAGGCACGTTCTGGCCGAACCACTATAAATCTGTGTGTCTTTTTACAGTTTAGCCCCTGCTTTTCATATATTTGCATAAGTCACCCAAATCACTAAGAACAACATAAGATCTACTAAATCATACAACTTTGAGGTGTTTGTCCATTTTTTGTGCAAACATTTTTGGTGCTTTCACTGAGAGGAACAAGGGAATCTCAGATCTGAAGCTTATTCTATGTTAGAAAGAAGATCCAACTCCAGATCTGAAAGAAAAAATTTAAGATCCAGAAAATAGGTTTCTAGATCTAGCTTTTAGATGATGAAGAAGCCTCATACAAGGAAAAGCGCTATGGAAGGAACTCAGCAAGGGGCAGCCAAGAGGCGTCCTCTCATTCAAACTTTCCTTCTACCATGAAGCAAATAGCTGGGGGCAACCACCAAGGACCAGAAACAAGGGGCATATTCGGAATGGTTTGCTATCACAATATGTGAGAAGGAGGGCCACAACGGTGGGACAAGAACGACCACCGCCCGCACCAACTGAAGACGGCTCAGGATCGAGAAGTCATCTTATTATCCGTTGATCGAGATAACGACGAACGAGCAGCAAACTCCACACTGATACGGTTAAGTTGTTTACACATGTACAGGACCACGAACGATCCTCAGGCATGCTCTGATACAACTATAAACCACATCGATATAGGCGTTTGCACTCCGACGTCACTGCTTTGCTTTTGTTCTTTATTTCTTAGATTTGGATTTGACTTTGCTGAACATTTCTATTTTAAATTTCATCAGTTGAATGAATATTTGGTTTTGATAATTCTAAAATGGCTAAGCTACTTACACATGTACGGGATCGCGAACGATCCCTAGGCATGCTCTGAGATAGTGATAAACCGCCACAACAGACAATCCAGAAACTCACCCGAACGTGAATCTGGTTTGGATGGTATTAAGTCCCCCCCGGGCACACATCAACTCGCCTCGAACGGCACCCCGACCGCGAACGGTCACAACTCGCCTCGAACGGCACCCCGACCTCGAACGGTCACAACTCGCCTCGAACGGCACCCCGACCTCGAACGGTCACAACTCGCCTCGAACGGCACCCCGACCGCGAACGGTCACAACTCGCCTCGAACGGCACCCGACTTCGAACAGTCACAAACTCGCCTCGAACGGCACAACTCATCTCGCCACAAGTGGCTCGATCGCGAACGGTCGCCATTTGAGGTCCACCCCCTGACCGCCAACAGTCGCACCTTACCACGAATGGCTCGATCTCGAACGATCGTCATTCGAAGTAAGGCGCTTGACCGCGAACGGTCATATTTCACCCCAAGTGGCTTGATCACGAACGGTCGCCATTCGAGGTCCGCCTTCTGACCGGGCTCGGTCGCACTTTACCTCGAATGACTCAACCCCAAACGGTCGTCATTTGAAGTAAAGCGCTTGACCGTGAACGATCACATTCCACCACAAATGACTCGGTCTCGAACGATCGTCGCATGGATTTAGACGCTTGACCGCGAACGGTCGCACTTCACCTCAAATGACTCGATCGCGAACGGTCGTCATTTGAAGTTAGGCGCTTGACCATGAACGGCCGCGCTTCATCCAAGTAGCTCGATCCCGAACGGTCGTCATTTGGGGCCATATAAAACTATCAAGCTCTTTACAGGTTGTTGACAGGATACGAACATCCAGCTTATGACATTACAAAACACGCCTTCCTACCGCAAGACATGTTTTGGGGGGCAAATGTTATCCCGCCTTTTGGCAAAGCCACTCCACCACCACCGAATCAGGATAAAGAAGGAGTCACCGAACCATTCGGGACCGGTCTAGCACAAGGAAGCAGAGCATGCAAGCCACCGGTCCAGGCTTCACCGAACAACAACTACCGGTCCAGGTTTTACCGGACCAACGCCTGCCGGACCACCCTCGCCCGAATCAACTCGTCACCGAGCCAAGGATTCACTAGACAAGCCTCCACCGGTCCATACTCCCACCGAACCAAAGTCCACCGGCTACCGAACCAGAATACTCCCGAACCAAGCTCCCTCCACTCGCTACCGAGCCAAAGTATCACCGAATCAAAACCTCAACTCCAACCATCTAATACCGAACCAGGGCATTGCCGAACCAAAGTTGCCAGGCCAGATTGCATCAGCCCAGGCCCGCCAGCAGCTACATACCTCCAAGACCCCTGCTCCCAGCCTCACTCTATAAATAGAGGGGCAGGGGTACAACAATGGGGGACAAGTTTGAGAGCTCAAGCCCGGAAGGAACTTTCAAACACTTTTAGATACTTGTACCAGAGCTTTGTACTTGTAATCTGAGATCTAAAGGAGAAATAACATATAAAGTGGATGTAGGCACGTTCTGGCCGAACCACTATAAATCTGTGTGTCTTTTTACAGTTTAGCCCCTGCTTTTCATATATTTGCATAAGTCACCCAAATCACTAAGAACAACATAAGATCTACTAAATCATACAACTTTGAGGTGTTTGTCCATTTTTTGTGCAAACAACCGTACTCCCAGCAATTCATACTTGGTTGCTAGCATCTCCACATAACAGTTCAGTCCCTGTCGCTAGTCACCGTACTCATAACAATTTGGACCAGGTCGTTAACACCTCTCCAAAGTAGTTCAGTCCCAGTCGCTAATCACCATACTCACAGAAATTCAGACTAGATCGCTGACACATCTCCTCAAGTAGTGTCATTTACTCTCGATTAGTAACTAAATGAATATCGCCCAATGTCCCATAATGCAGTATGTGATCTTTCAATAGTTACTAAAAGATTGTAAATCCCACTCGACTAAAATATTCAAGTGAACAAGTCCAATAATTAATTGATAAAGTAATATAAATGTTCCATACCACTTGTATTGCTAATCCATTTATTTAAATTTCTCATCCAAATGAAAGCAAAATTTTAAGAAAATAATAAACCCTAATATCGCATAAAATGCTCAAAATGATGTATAAATAGCGAAGGCTAAACAACATAGAATCCAATAAGAGTTTAAGTCATTAAAGTAAGTAATAAACTTATAATCATATAGCAAATGATTTTGAAACACTTTATTTATTTATTACTTTCGAACTTCATGTTTTAAAATCCATAATCTATTTTATTATAAAATTACATAAATTTATTTGTCGCTTGATAAAATATACGCCATAAATCCAATTAGAGGGCATAACATATTTTTATGTACATAGTTGATTCAAAATTCTATAAAGGCACTTTAATTTGTCTAACTATGTTTCAAATCCATATATATATAATCCTTTATATTGAAACAATGTATGTTTACATTTACAAAACCATACTTTTATATCCATAAAACCATTTCTACTAGTAATATATATATTAACTAAATATATATATGAACAACTTCGAAATCATTGAAACAAGGATCACCAAATCGGAGGAAGAAAACATAGGAAATCAGAAGCAAAATACTCGAAAAAATTCATCAACAAATAATGAAACAAACGGACATTAAATCACTGCACTGGTGGAGTAAACGACATGAACTCACGTTCCAGGTGCTCGTTCGGTGGACCGCTGGTCTTCGACCGGTCCACTAATGAGATGTCTGGAACGTGAGTTCCACGCATTCATTTTTCCCATAGATGACCACTACAGTTTCCAGTGCGATTTCCTCGCTTTTCGAAATCTTACACTTGTTACTTATAACCTGAAATACACATGAAACATAAAGAAAGTGATAAAAGCAACCTAAGCATAGGAAAGAGGTTGAAATTGATTTATTGTAAGTAGTTTAACAGAAAGTGAATCAAAAGATTACAACTACAGAAACACCAAATTCATCACTTCAATTCTTAGTCATTCACCATGAAATTACAATAGCATGCTACAAGATATTTAGAGATAGTGGCATGAGTTATTAACACACATTGAACCCCGATTTGATTTGCCAAATTCTCAATTTCAACACAACCCTAGAAAATTTATTCAAAACCCAAACCAAAAAGCAACTAAATTAAACATACAAATCTAAAATTGCTAGCTCTAAAGAATAAAAATAGGGTTTAAATTCGTTACCTTGATTACTAGCTTCCAAAAGGGATAAATTTGTAAGAGGGTTGATAAGATTGGTCTTTGGTTCTAGTTTGAAAAAGGAAAAGGGAGTTTCTTTTTCTTATGTTATTAGCTTTCTGAAAATATACATACAGTATATTGAAGAGAGGAGTTATCTCCTTATTTAACTTGTAAATGGGCTTAGACCCAAAAAGAGAAATAAAAATCTATTTCTCTTATTATATTATTTAAAAGCTTTTAACCCTTCTTAACCATGAACTTAAGAATGAAACTAACATTATTAATTAAATCGTAACTTTTTGGTTTAATTAATTATAAAAGTCTCATTGATTAAGCCTAAAGTTTAAATAACTTTTTAAATGTATTTAAAACATTAATAACTTAGAATTCCCAATTCTCTCTTCTTATTTTAAATTCTAAATTCTAATTTCCATGTTTTACAACTATTTTCAAAATATTTTAAAAACTCAATTATATCTTATATTCATTTCAATTGAAATAAAATCTCAATAATGTTTTTCAAATGATTAGACATTTTAAAAACACAAAAAATACTTAATTTCACAATTATTTAAAATTTACCATTTCAAAAAAATTATCTTTTAAAAAAGAATATAAATTGTAGATTAATGATTTAAATCCTCTAATTATAAATCATTGTTTATTTTATTTTATTAACCTGAAAATCCAAGTCGTTACAGTTTGTATGTATTTGATTTTAAGGGCTTTGAGATCATATTAGGTATGGATTGGTTATATAAATAGGACACAAGGATATTTTGCCTAGATAGGGAAATATCATTAAGACACCCAAATAGCCGCGATCGAATCACATACTTAGTGAAGAATTCGAGTTTGAATGGTTGCACTTTGTTGGGTGCAATGGAAGTAAAAGACGTAGTAAATCGGTTTTTAGTTGTAAGAGAATTTGCCGACGTTTTTCAGTCTGTTAAAGGACATCCACTGAAATGAGCTATTGAGTTTTATATGAATCTTGTACCTGGAGCTGAACCCATGAGTAGACCACCTAGCAGGATGATACCTACAAATATGAAGGAATTAAGGTGTAGCTAGTGGACTTAGAAGGAAAGAGTTTTGTTAGACCAAGCGGTTCGCCTTGGGAAGCAGCCACGGTGTTCGTGAGGAAGCCAGATGGGTCGTCGAGATTATGTATTGATTATCGAAAGTTGAATGAGAAGACAGTAAAGAATAGGTATCCTTTGTCGAGAATCGATGATTTGGTCGATCACTTGAGTGGAGCCAAAGTGGTTTCCTAGTTGGATTTGGCGATAGGGTTCCATCAACTAAGGGTGGCAGAGGACAATATTCCTTTGATGGCGTTTTGAACAAGGTATGGTTCATACGAATAGCTAGTAATGTCGTTCAGGTTAACTAATGCGCCAGCTTTCTTCGTAGACTTGATGAACCAGATTTTCCAAAAGCACTTGGATGGGTTCATATTAGTATTCTTAGAAGACATCTTAATATATATATTCTAAGGATGAAAGAAACCATGAAATTCATCTTAGAATAGTGCTAGAGACGTTGAGGAAACTTCAGTTGAAAGTGATGTTTTTGAAGTGTCATTTTTGGAAAAGAAAAGTGAAGTTTCTTGGCCATGTAGTCTCAAAAGAAGGGTTATCAATTGATCCAGCTAAGATAGAAGTAGTTAATAATTGGAAGAGACCCGAGACGGTGATTGAGATAATAAGTTTTCTTGGATTAGCTAGCTATTACCAAAGATTTATCAAGGGCTTCTCGTGGATTGTAATGCCTTTGACTAAGCTAATCGGAAAAAACATGAAGTTTATTTGGTCCAATAAATGTGAGCAAGCCTTCCTTAAGTTAAAGCGTTTATTGACCAATGCGCCTGTATTAGTTATTCCAAATGGAAATCAAGATTTAGTGGTGTATAAGGATGCATGTGGAACATGGTTAGGAGCTATATTGGTGCAAAAGGGTAAAGTGATTTCCTACGCTTTTCGACAGCTCAGACCAAAAGTTAGATACCTGACTCATGATTTAGAGTTAGCAGGGGTGATTTTTGCATTGAAAGTGTGGAGACACTATCTTTTGGGAGAAAGATTTAAATTGTACATGGATCATAAGTCTTTAAGATATTTATTCTACCGGAAAGAATTGAATATGAGACAGCAGAGGTGGTTGGAGTTTTTAGCAGCTTATGATTTCGGTATTGATTATACACTAGGGAAAGGAAATAAAGTTGGGGATGCCCTTAGTAGAAAACATCAAAATGTAGTATTAGCTATGTTGGTAGAGTGGAAGGAACTACAAGCATTGACTACTTATAGTGTGTAGTTGAGATCAACCGCTAGTTCTAGTCAGAGTACCGCCATGTTATCCTGCTTGGAAGTTCGATTAGTATTGATCGAAAGAATTGCTTCTAAGTAGAGAGATGACCCATTGATAGCCGAGAAGATTAGAAAATTGGAAGGAGGAACCGAGATCGATGATCTAAAAGACTTTAGTCTAGACCGAAGAAGATTGTTAAGGAAGAAGGGATGGTTATGTGTTCCTGATGTTGGTAGCCTAAGGAGGGAAGTTCTTAGGGAATGTCTCGAAGTTTACGATTCATCTTGGAGGAACTAAGATGTATCAAGACATAAAAAGAAGTTTCTTCTGAAAAGGTATGAAAAGGGATGTAGGTTTATGGGTAAGCAGTGTGCGAATTACCAATAAGTAAAAGCCGAACATCAGAAGCCAAGTGGATTGCTTCAATCTTTAGATATACCTGTTTGAAAATGGGATTCGATATCTATGGACTTTATTGACAGGTTGTTAGGCTCAAATAGGAGAAATGAAAGTATATAGGTCATAGTGGATAGATTGACCAAGGGTGCCTACTTCGTTCCTGTTAAGTCAACCAGGACGGCTCCTGTATTGGCTATGTTATTCATGAAGAATATTGTTAGACTGCATGGAATTCATAGTAGTATAGTCAGCGACAGAGATGCCCTGTTCACTAGTTAATTCTAGAAGAGTCTACAGGAAGTGTTAGATACCAAGCTTAATATGAGTACCGCTTATGTCCCTCGGACAGGCGGGTAGATAGAGAGAGTCAATAAGGTACTCGAGGATTTGTTGACGGCTTGTGTACCAGATTTTGGTGGGTCGTGGGAAGACCATTTGCACTTGGTGGATTTTTCCAATAATAACAATTACCAAACTAGTATAGGAATGGATCCTTTTGAAGCTTTGTATGGAAAGCCATGCACCAGCATGTTGGTTGGAGACTGGAGACAGATTGGTCCTTAGTTCAGATATGGTTAGAGAAGCCACAAAGAAGATTGAGTTAATCCGAGGTAGGATGAAAGAGTCTTGGTCTAGACGGAAGAGTTACGTAGATAGGAGGCATAAGGATCTGGAGTTCTCAATTGGAGACAAGGTTTTCATCAAAGTATCGCCGATGAAAGGTGTGGTGTGATTTGGAAAGATAGGAAAGTTTGCACCAATATAAGTTGGACCGTTCCCTATTATAAAGAGGATTGGGAAACTCACGTACTGAGTAGTTTGGCAGGAGTCCATAATGTGTTTAATGTTTCTCATCTTAAAAAGTATGTGCATGATCCAGAGACTACTATTGCTCCGACTGCATTGGAAGATTTAGTAGTAGAACTAGATCCGACCTTTGTGAGACAAACAATTCGTGTTGTGGCCAGAGACAAGAAGAGGTTAGGGAACAAGACTGTCAAGTTAGTGAAAGTCTAGTGGAGTGACAACGTGAAAAACTATACTTGGGATATAGAAAACAGGATTAAAGAGACTTATCCTGCAATATTTTTAGGGTATGTTCTATAGTTGTGTATGTAGACTTGTTACTGGTCAGTTAAGCTAGTATCAGTATTATGTGATGTTATAGATGTCGTGTTCGGAATGCTTATTATATAGTTCTTACTGGATTTCAAGGACAAAATTCTTAAAGGAAGTGAGCCTGTAACACCTCTAATTCTAGTAACATTATTTAGGAGAATAAATTAGATAAATTAAATAGAATAATGTGGTGTTAGTGTGATAAGGGAATTGAGATTTGAAAATTTACTAGGTCGGACCATAATTAACTAACTAATTGGGCAATAAGATAGTTTTATAACTTAAGATAACAGAGAATACACGAGAAGGGTAAAATAGGAAGATCCATCCTTTTATCTCTTAAACCCTCTCCCTTTCATGTTATTCTCACTTTTCATAACGTAAAAACAATCAAGGAATACAAACCGACCATTAAACAAGAGGAGAGGAGAAAAAAGCTTGGAGATTCAAGAGGAAACCTTAATCAACCATCAAATCTCAAATCTACTTATGCATTCAAGGTGAATAATAGTCAATTCCATCTTATTTTTTTCCATATTATGATTGTTTATTTTCAGTTTAGACATGAAACTGAATGCATTGATGTTTAAGTGAGATGCTATGCTTGATTTTTCCATGTTTTGAATTAATGATGAAATAAATGGATTTTATAAAATTAAATGATAGGTTTAAGAACAAAGCCTTAGTTGATGATATCCAAATGGCTTGATTTTCTGATATGACATGTAAATTAATAATTTGGAGATGGGTTTTTGATTTCATAATTTTCCATGCTAATTAAATATTTTATGAATTTCCTAAGTTGAAAATTGGGTCTATTTCAGGTTTTAATTATTAAAAATAATTAAATATGGTTTTTGGCTCCAAAATTTTTATATGATGAAGAATATAGTATTTTAGAATTTATGTGATTTTTAGGGATTTTTCCTAAGCATTTTGAATTATAGTGAATTTATTTTGCTAGATAGCATTTAAATTTATAATTAATTCAAGGTGTTAATTAATTATGTTCTCAATTGGTTTTGGGACTTTAAAACTGGATATTGTAGATTTTTAGAGGAAACTTTTGTAAAGTATTTTATTATCCAATAGAAATTGGATGTGGGTTTGGATTAGGTGAAAAGTTGTTACTTTTAGTGGTACTAAATCAATTTTTTGGATAATTACGATGATGCCATGCCACCATTACATCGCCGTGCCTAATGTAACGCCGCATCAATGAGTGTCGATGATGATGAGAGAGGAAACATAGGACAAATATTTATGTAGTTGTGGAGTGTTTCCAACTTCGTCAATGTAGACCAAGGCGGCAAACCATCATAGGTGATATGGCCTTATAGTGATTCATCTAAATGTTTAATGAGTCAATGCCATGATCATTGAGGCCGCCTTCTATTACGAATGTCGCCATCAATGATACCATGCCTCTTCACCTATATTTTAAATGTTGTTGCTATTTATTAAGTTCGACAAGGTTCATGTTTATGACTTTGATAACATTGTAATTGAAGTAATCCTTGTCGCATGCCATCCTTGTCGCGTGTGATCCTTGCCGATTTGTTTCAAAAAGATAGAAAACCTATATAATATGAAAGTTGATAATATCATTTTCGATAAGAAATTTTAATAGTAAAAACAGATTTAAGATTTTAGTCTTCGAC
The DNA here is from genome assembly GCA_030737815.1 of Allium fistulosum. Taxonomy (NCBI): domain Eukaryota; kingdom Viridiplantae; phylum Streptophyta; class Magnoliopsida; order Asparagales; family Amaryllidaceae; genus Allium; species Allium fistulosum. Next base: position 501,737,228 of record CM060901.1, read on the forward strand.
CTTGGATAGAGGTCGATGAGGGTCATGACACCGTGTGTTTTATGACTATCTTGTTAAGGGCAGAGAGCCTTAAGCCTCTTTGTCGACATGGTATCGATGTCGACACTGATCAATATTAACCTATCTTAAGGTGGTAACCACATATTACTTTCAAACATAATTATGGCAATGCAAAAGGTGATTTATAAAATGGCATAATACTTTGGTAGTAGAAAGAGCTATATGTTTCCTTGAAATAAATATGAATTAAAGGGATCAATCATATATCAATATGAAATTGATTTCAAGGAATTTAAAAATGGTTTAGCCCAAGTTTTGAGAAAACTTGCCGAAGAGAATATTATATAAGATTAAGTAATTATGAGACATAAAAGATTAGGAGTGAACTTATCTGAATGATGGATGTTATATGTTCTTGTGTTTATTTGATCAGTTATTATGCATAGTTGTTATTATTACACTCGCATCAATTATGACCCATAACTATATTTTATCGGTATTAGGGGCAGAAAAACAAGCTAGGTTGACCCAGTAGTGGGTATAAAAAGAGCTAACTCCTGAGTGAGTAGAATTGCATCCAGAAGATCAAGTAAATCAAAAGTGTAGGATGCTTAGAACTGGTCAAAAGGGTTATTGATTTAAACCGATTATTGGAAGGGTCCAATAGGTTCATAGTTATCCCACTAAAACTGTGTCATGAGTAAAGTTATTGGAGGATATCCAATAGGTTCTTAGTGATCCCATAAAAACTATGAATAGAGAGATGTTATTGGAGAATCCAATAGGTTCATAGTGAGCCTATGAAAACTATGATTGGAAATTGTTATTGATAGAAACCAATAGGTTCTTAGTGATTCCATGAAAACTATGAAGTTGGATAGATTGTCCTAGAGGTTTGAGACAGGTTATTAGTTAGCTCATGAAAACTAATAGGTTAAATAGTTACCCTAGGAAAACTATAAATTGAGACAAATTATGAGATAAATTTAGGACGGGTAATCCAGTGTGTATTGCATATTTACATATCATTATGTTTTTATTACGTTTTGACCATTGTGGATGCAGGAGCACGGTATATGGTTAATATGTTTTGGTAAAGATACTAGTGAGGGCAAAACCCATTCCGCTTAACGGTGTGGTCTCACTAGATATCTATTGGTTCGAGACGATAGGTTATTGTTCACACTAGATTTCTTATCAGACCCAAAGTTTTTGTTTTTCCCCTTAAACTCTCAGGTAATCAATTGAGTAGGTCGGCAATAAGGGATTTCAGGTTTCCCCATAAGATGAATAAGCTTCCAGAGACGTGTAGGAGGCAATCCAGCTATGTAGCAGTTCTATTCTAATCCGCTGTGTTGTTAAGTTTGTCTGTATGGATGTAATAGAAAGTTATATAATTCCCAAATATTTGACTCCGATCAACCAAGAGGGCATCTTCATATTTCGCTTTTGGAATATTTTGTAATATTATATTTTTCTCTAAACGTGGAATTATGAATGGGATTATGTAATAAATAGATATTTTAAAATGGAATGTAAAAGTTATTTCTAAATTGTGTTTGAAAATTTTTCATATTCATGTGCTTCTGATTATTGATATTTTTAACATGGTCGCGTTTTGTCATTTGGAATTAATAAATATGGATGACTGCAGCATCCATAGAGGTTAGTTTTGGGCCTTAGAATGGGGGATGTTACAATAGATGATATGTAAACGTTAATATCTGAACTTTTCAATATTGATCGCTAACTGAAATTACACCTCTAATTCTCATAACCGTATTTATGAATTCTGCAAAAAAACCCACACGATTTAATTGGTTTAAGTGTTAATAATTAATTAATATTTAACGAAATATTAATTGTTAATGTAATTGACATTTGGGGTGTTATTAGTAAGTGGGAAAGCTCCTAGAAATGTTATGGGTACTATTAGTGTTATACCGCCTTTTGACCAGGCAGTATATCATAAAAGTTAGCTAAATGGTTTCTGTGATCATTAAGGTAGGAAGCCCAAAGAGACGGTTATCAAGCTCGAAAATCGATGATATTTAGAACTGTGGACAATAGTTGGGCGGATTCGGACCAGGTCCTGATCAAGGTGCAATCAATATGAAGTGACAAGGAAGGCCCCATGAGACTACATTTCAAATTTCAAGTCAATCGGGGTTCGTATGCATGAGTTATGGACAAATGAAGAATTTATATGGATCGATCAAGAACGATCCATAAAACAGCATAAATCGATAAAGATCGATCAATATCTCAAAATCTACAAAGCTAATTCACTTGAAGCTTTCAAAGCATCAATACATTGAAGAGTGGAGCCCTCAGGAATGATCACAGGTCAAAACTCTCAAGTTCATGAAATTACCGATCGTTCATAAAGGTCGGTGTATCTCAGCAAGCAATCCAAATACAATAGAGATCGATGAATATCTCACAAACTACATCTTAGAATGACACCATATTTTAGGAGAAAGGTCTAGAGGCATGTGGGAACCCCAACAAACGATCGCACATCAATCAGAGCCCAAAAATAACGATTGGTATAGCAATTATCGATCATTCCAAAATGACGAATTATGACTACTGGTCGTTATAGTGGGCCCCTATGGACTTGAAGAGCCCTCGGCCGAAATCTTAGCAAAATATCTCATCATCTCACCTTATAAATACATACCTATTGGTTCATTTTCAGGATCTTTATGCTACTTGTTACCCTAGACTCCATTATAATTAAGTGCTAGCACTATCCTACCATTGTTATTCGATTTACAAGAGAGTAGTAAAGCATAATCTTCGAAGTGGACGTAGGCATATAACGCCAAACCACTATAAAACTTGCATGTTCATTTACTTTTCTACAATCTATTTTATGATCTGTGAATCTATATTTCTCTATTTAGATCTAAATATTGGATATTGGTGCTTTCACATACAACAGGTGTTTATGGCCATTTTTGGCGCCAACAATTAGTAATTAGCTGGATGTGCATATAAAAGCTATATATGCACGTATTGAAATATAATCAATATATATATAGCCTTTAAATATATTTAATTACTTAAATAGGCTTTGGAAGTTTTGGCCTATATATGATGCAAGCATGGCCGGCCATAAGGTGGAAACAAATGGCCTAAATATCTAATTTAGATTTAATAGAGAATCGGTAACATCCCTTATCCCGAAACCTAAATATGGAACCCAACGTGCTGCAGTCATCTTGTAATTATCATTCAATGACAGAGATGAGATTAGTTATAATACACACTCTAAAGTAAATAGAGCAGACATACAAAACGAAACACATCCTTACAGATTTAGTTTAACAATTAGTTTTACAAACAAAATTCATGCCCATGCAAGGTCAAAAAGATAGTACATATATCTATTGATGTCCCACATACGACGATGCGAGCATTAGCACTAGATACAGCAGAAATAAATATAAATATAGAACCCAAGCCTCCAGCTTCATCTTTGGCTTGCATTATTCAGCTATCACCAAAAGCAACCTGCATACACCCATAAACTCGGCCTAATCAAAAGAGTATCCGTGAGTTTAGGGGGAAAACAAGAATAAAAACATGGGTCGGATATAAAATCCAATGTGAATAACATATTACTCCCAAATCATACAAAATAGGGAGACAACGCCGCCAACATGCGGAATGAATTTTTCCCTCACTTTCCCAAGTAATGATTTATTTGATTGAATTATGAGTTTAAGTTATAAGTTTATTACCAAGCGTCTACATTGCCGTGATACCGTAACCGAAAGCATTTCCTGGTTCATGTCATAGAGAAATTATAATATTCCAATATATCAAATTACACTACTTGTCTACTCCTAAGGATTTATGTACTTTTATGGCAAATATACATAATTGAAGTACTACCGTTCAGACGCCACTAAGACCTTATGCCTATTTACCATATACATTAGTTATTTTATTTCGTTGCTGCCACTAAGGCCTTATGCCTCATCGTTCTTGGTTGTCCCTCCGACCTTACACCAACACTTTCGTACTTAAGTTGCCACATGGGCCTTATACCTATTTTGCTTTTGATTTTATTTGCAACATAAGCCTTACACCTTCGCTTTTGGCTTCTAAACTACCAATTCAGGCCTTAAATCATCTATTGTTCCGTTGGTTGCTACTTTTTCCCTTTGTAACACCTCGGAATTTACGAGAAATTTAAAAAAAGAATATAATTGGAACTTAAATGAAAATTTAATAAAAAAAGTGAATTAAATTAAAATAAGGACTTAAAAGTAAATTTTCACAAACATCTGTATTTGGCTACGGGACTTGCACCATTGTGTCCGTAGCAATTTTCTGGACAATTTCATACATAACTTGTCGTAATCCAAGCTAGTATAAAAGAGTTACGAGTGACAGAAGAACTAAATGAAATTAAAATAAATATAAAAAAAATAAATATGTTGGGTCGACCGTTAGCGGTCGACCCAGGCAACCTAGCGGTTGACCTATGTAGCAAATTGTCTGAGCGTTGTTTACTTCATTGGATTAGAGATTTATGGCCCAAATTAATTACGTGCGAGCGAAGTAAACAATGACTGGTTGATATAACTGTTAAGTTAATTTAATGGCCTTAATTAGCCGATAACCTTTATAAATTAGACGATAACCTAAACTCTAATTGCTAGTTTGAGATGACAATAACTAGATGCTACCAAAATCTCTACCGAAACCCTAATTTCTTCTCCAATTCTCAAATCAAAATTAAACTCCAAATTAAACCCAAAAGTAAATCAAATCGAGAGTGAGATAAAGAGGAGAGGCAAGCAATTAGGAGACCTTGTCGAGCGCTATCATTTGGAGGCCACTTTTGCAGATCTAGAGTTAAGGCTATAAGGTGAGTGGGCACAGAGCTAATGATTTGACTATCTGAATAAGTTTAAATCTATATTAATTGATTAGGTTGCTTAAAAACCCTAATTAACCCATTAAATCAAAATTGAATTTGTAAATTGTAAACCCCCTATAATTTACATTATTAATCTGACTTCTGTTATCGCAAACTGTAAAACGCTAGAACTGCTAGAAATTGGATAATTGATTTAACCGGAAATTAGAATTAAAACTACAAATTGTTTAATCTATAAATTAAGGTTAGAATAGAAATTAATAGACTAGAATGAAGTAAATAAATAAGTCAATTGTGCGTACAAAAATAAAGCAATGAACTAAAAACAAAGGGGCATGGTCGACTTTGGAGTAGCCTAGGTCGATCGTTGGCGGTCGACCAGAGGAAGGTCTAGGTCGATTATACGTTTTGAAAATTTGCAGTTTGTACATCGGCCTTAGGCACAATTAAATGAATGCAAGTTTGATGCTTAATGAACTAGAAAATGAATTGCTTTAGGCCATGTTATATGCATGAGAGAATGGGGAAGTTAGTTCCCTATCAGGATAGGTTGGCTGGATTTAGTTCGCGATGATGATTGGATAGGGACGATCCAGAAGTTCCATAAATGGTAGGATGAATCATTAAGCGAATACCAAGGTTAAACATGGATAACTATGAAGAGATGTGGGCAATTTATTTCACGTTAGACTCAGAAGTGTTACGATCTGGTGGGCGCAGCATTGATGGAAACACTATCTGTGGAGCACGATCCTAATGGGAGATCCAAGTACTGCACGTGTTCCTGCGCAACGTGGTACAGATGGATGCCAGCATTTGACAATGACTGGAAATAGGAAGACAATTGTTAGACAAGGAACCTGGCCCTAATGGGTTTCACATATAGTGGGCACTGTGACTAGACAATATGTGGTTATAGGTAGCCGCTTATTAGATGAGGCCCGGTACCAATGGGAGTTCACACACGGTGACATTGGAGCGGTACAATAAGAGGCATTTTGCCACTAAAATCGAGATATGAACATGGGTGCATATGATGAGTCACTTTGTAAGTTTGTATTACGGTGTTCTCCTTCTCCAGGCCTAGTGTGAGTAGAAAGGGGAGTAGATCCCGATTTGGGAGATCATTTGTGTGAGGTTCAAATTGTAGATTGACCCAGTGTGTTAGACAAGTATCCTTAGGTATATGACCTTAGGATTGCATATACATTGTATATGCACTCTATATCACTTAGAGTAGATTTAGATTTAATAGCACTTAATCGTCATATTAATCATGTTCACATTCACCAGACTCCTTTTTCCCCACCTAATGTGGACAGGGCAGCAGGTGACTGGTCCATTATTGCTTCAAACAGTCATACTTAGCTTAGAGCTTAGCTTAGTACTCTTATCCTTTATCATGTATTACTTATCAGTATAGTTATCTCTATGTTTTGGTTTTTAAAGGATATTTTTATGATGTACTCTGATTTTTTACTTTTGTACTGATATATTTTAAGATTACAATATGACATCTGAAACTGCTTATATTTTTCAGAGATTTTATATATCTGTTATATTGCTTTTGTTGTGATATGTTTGGATAAGATAGTTTATTCTTCGTATTGTTATCTTAGTCTTCGTGATGCTAGTTTATTTAAATCAAATGATCTGCATTTCTTGGTGCGATGGCTTTTGGGCATATCGAGAGGTGCGGGTTGTCACAGCCTTACACCAATTGCTTTCATACTATGGATGCCACACGGGCCTTACTCCTTCGCTTTTAGTTTTGGATGCCACATAGGCTTTACTCCTTTTTTTGGATGCCACACAGGCCTTACTCCATCGTTTTAGGTTTCAGATTCTACACATGCCTTACTCCTTCGCTCTCGATTTCAGTTGTCTCATAAGCCTTACTCCTTCTACCGAATCTACTACGTAACCATACACTATAAGGATTTTCAATTAGCTATTTATTAAGCTATTTTTCAACTAATAGTCTTTTGATTACTAATATTGATTGTCATATTGTCATCAATGACTCGGGTTTCGATCCTAGTCACCTTAAGACTTATAGTGCCTTATTATCTCTGGAAGCTACTGGTTTTAGTTTACACATTCTTCCAAGTTTTAAGTTATTCTCGGCAATCAACGTTCTTGGTCTCGTCTAAGGGAGCATGTCGTAATTTAGTTTCTGTGATTTGTGAAATTAACTCTTTTAATTTCTGAACTCCCTTCCTCTTCCCATAAATCTTATTTAATCATCGACATCCCTTGGTCATTGGCTAGCATGCTTGGTTTATCCAATCTTAGCTTTCATACTTAAGTCTTTTACTCCTAGGATTTTAGTTTATTTATCCATCGGTTCATCTCTAACAACTTTGGCATGTCCTGCATTACACGTTGGGAACTTTCCACTACTCATCTGACACCAGCATTACATGTGTCGACTTATGATTCGTTTGACCTAGTCTTTTATTACCATTTTGTGCACTTTACCGACACATTCAACATAAAATGTGGATATGGCCTATAAACTAATAGTTAATTAAACGCTTTTATTAAATAACCTTCCGTTAGTCACCTAGTTACCTTCTGGTTCCCAGTTATAACCGTCCAGCTATACTTAGTTTCCTTTGGAATCTACTTGATTTGTTTGCTATTTTTCTATAGTAGGATTAATCATGTATAGTATTACTCATAGCTAAAAAAATTATCTATATACGAATCTTAATTAATTTATATCAATTTATCTCCTTAACGACAAATTCCATTAATCAAAACAATTTTCTAACATGATATTCTTATCCCCTATTTAATATCCTATATCGATTAATCAAGCAAAAATAAATGAATAACCAAATTATTATATGGTTATGAGGAATACAAGGAAGAAAAGATTAGGGAATATATTACTCACCAATGCTTTTAGTTGATGAAGTCTCTAGTTCTTTAACCTTTTCCTTTCTCTTCTTCTTGTTTAGGCCACAAGCACCATTAAAGAGCTTTTGTTTTAAGTTTTTGAATGTAAAATAAAAAATGGAAAGAGGGAGGTTGTTATCTTTTCTTCAAAAGGATAAATTGGGTCGTCGGCCTACTATCCTATTTTTTTGTAAATTTATTAGTACTAACGGTTGTATTAAATTCTTATTAACTTGGATATTCAACTAAGATTTTCATAGTATCACTCGATTCATCCAAGCATAATAAGTAAATAAAATGTTCCACGCATATTTACCCCTTTGCATTATCTCACTTTCTTAACTTCATAACTAATTAATTATTAATTTATGTGGGTGTTAAAGGCTTCTCCTTATAGGAATTTCATTCTTGAAATTCAAACAAGGTGTGATATTAAGCTCTAGACTTTATTATGCCCAATCTAACATGCACATAAATAGGTTCTTCACTCATGCGTCTCAATCAAAATGTGGTAGTGCTTCTACTAATACATAATAAAAACCAGTCCTAATATCACATATGTACATACACACACACACACACAAACACATAGGCAGATATATATATATATAGGGCATACAACTAGACATAAATAACATACGTGCTAAGCTAAGCCAATAACTTTGGATAAGTCCCCTTAACTGTATACTATGTTTCCCAAGTACAATCATCCTGGTCCTTACTCCACTTGAACCGAAAGAGCTTTACTTCTTTATTCCAAAGCCTTTTCTCATCTCAGCCTATAATACGAATAGGCTTCCTAACGTAAGTCATGTCTGGTTCAATGGCTAAGACTTCCAAACCTCTCAAAATCACAATATCTTGGGGTCTCAAACACACTTCCATAGATGTGATACATGAAACACGTTATGCACCCTAGCAAAAGCACTGGAAAATTCACTTTATAAGCTACCTTATCGATCTTCTCTAATATCCAAAATGGGCTAACATATCTTCGTGCTAATTTTCTAGCTTTTCCAAACCTCATAGTACCACTTTCATAAACAAATGTTTACCAGATCAAACACCAGGTATCTCCACCTCCTATCAACATAGTTCTTTTGCCTAGATTAAGCATCCTTCATCCTTTGTCTAATCAATTCGATATTCCCTTAAGCTTCCCTTACCAGATCTAGACCTAGCATAGGTCTATGTCCCATTTTACACCAACTTACTAGAGGCTTACAGAGCCTTCATACAATGCCTCAAAAGGTGTCATCCGAATACAGGTCTGGTAATTATTGTTCAATGAAAATTCCATCAACTGAAGGTAATCTTCCCAAGATCCATCGAAATATAACACGTAAGCTCTTAGAAAATCTTCGAACACTCGGTTGACCCTTTCGGTATGACCATCTATATGCGGATGGTAAGCAGTACTCATACATAGCTCTGAACCCAAAGCACTCGATAGGCTTCACCAAAACACACCGGCAAATAATGGGTCTTGGTTGCTTACTATAGTACATGGAATTCCATGAAGTCTTACGATAGTCTTAACATATATTTCAACAAACTTGGCTTCCATTCCTGTGGACTTCACTTGAATGAAATAGACACTCTTAGCTTAACAACTAAACCCATATACTTTCGTTCCCTGCGGTAACCCATCAACAAAGTCTATCAAAATGAATCCCATTTCAATACCGAAACTTCCAAAGGTTGCAAAAGACTATCTGGTGTCTGTTGTTCTGCCTTAACTTGTTGGCATATGAGGGATCACCCTACACATTCTCCAACATCTCTTTTCAGTACTTCCTATAGCTTCGTATCTCTGTACATCTTTTTACCCCTGGGTGAATGACCAACTTAGAACGGTATCACTTTTCCAAGATTAGCTTTCGAGGTCTCCATGATTCAGAACATACAATCTTCCCTTCTTCCAAAGCTAGCCTTTCTTTTCATTACCGAAGCCTTTCGGTTCATTGGTCTTAGCATCATTCCTTAAGCCATTGATCATTTTGGTACATAACTGATTCTTCTTCTACCCTTCGACGATTCTCTCTATAAGAATTGGATGAACTCTAAGTAAGACAACATCCAAGAGGTTCGACTTGAGCCAGCCTTTGACTGAAACTGCACACCACATTATGCTAGCGTCTCCAAGACATTCTACTCTTTGATCATTGCTAAAAGAAATTACGTTATTTTTGGTTCAAGGCATCGATAACTTTATTTCTCTTTCCTAGGGTATACTATATTCAAAAATAATATGATGCCAAGAATTCCAACCATCATTATTGCCGGATGTTCAACTACTTTTTAGGGAACAAATATATCAAAGACTTATGGTCCGTAAACGGTTCGAACATTTCCCCTAAAAGGTATTTTCTCCAAATCTTAAGTGCAAAGATTGTTGCTGCAAACTATAAATCATGGACTAAATACCGAACTTCATTTGGACTTAACCGCCTAGGTGCATAAGCTACGACCTTTCCCTTCTGCATCAACATTGCTCCTAAAACTAAACCTGAAGCATATGTGTACACCTTCATGTCCCTATTTCCTTCCAACAAAACTAACACTTGAGCCTCTATCAGCCAAAACTTCAATTCTTAAAAGGTTGCCTCACATTCTTTCGTCTAAACATACCTTTCATTCTTCCAGGTAAGTCTACTCAATGACGCTGCTGCTCTAGAGAATCCCTTAACAAATCTTTGATATTATCCGGCCAACCCAAAGAAACTTCTTATCTTAGCGACTATCTTCGATCTCTTTTGATCATTCATAGCTTTGACTTTCGAAGGATCTGCGAGACCACATAGCCTAGGATCTTCACTCTTGTTTTGAAAATTAACACATGGAATACTTCGTCTTTAACTTGCGATGTCTCAAGGTCTATAATACTAATCTAATATGAACTTAATGGTATTGTTCGTACCTAGAATACAACAAAATATCATCTATGAAGATTAATACAAAACTAACTGATTGATCGTGAAAGGCTCGGTTCATTAGATCTACAAAGAAAGCCAAAGCATTAGTTAGCCCAAATGACATAACCAACCACTCATATGAACCATACCTTGTCGTAAACCCTATCAAAGAAATACTCTTTTCGGCAACTCTTAGTTGATGGAACCCAATGGCCAAATCTAACTGTGAGAATACCTTAGCTCCACTCAACTGAATAGATCATCTATTCTTGGCAATGAGTAATTGTTCTTCACGATCAACTCATTTAATTTCTTATAGTCGATGCACATCCAAAGTAATCCATCAAACTTCTTCACAAATACTGCCCGAGCTCCCTATGATGGACTGCTCCGCCTTATGAAACTTTATTGCCCAAGTTCCACTAACTGCATCTTCACTTCCTCCATCTCCTTGGGCGGTATTTTGCTAGGTAGTCTACTAATAGGTTGTGCCTCGAGCACCAATTTAGCAAGAAATTCAATCACTCTTTTCGAAGGTAAACCCATCAATGACTCAAAAAAATCAGCAAATTCTCAAAATATAAAAACTCTATTTGTCGTCTCCAAAAGGCTCTCTATTGCACATAATGAAACCCCTGACTCTGCTTTCATCTCATTCAAGGATACCAAGATCTTGTCTCTTCCTTTCGGATTCTATAGGGCAATGATCCGCTTTTAGCACAATAAATTCTGGCCTCATTCTATACCAATCAATCCATATACAAAGTTACTCTGTATCCCTTTGAAGTCAAACACAAATTGGTCATACAAAAATAAATGGCTGCATAGGATAAATTATATGTTAACGTACTTCAACCCGAGAGTGGCGTATCCACCAATCGGATTGAACATATGCAAAGAAGTAACTAAGTATGAAACATCCAATTCTACTCTATCAACATCCTTAGAAGTAAAAGAACGTATGGCTAAAGTATAAAAAACGCTAATTGAAAAATTAGAAATAGAAATCATACCTTCCAACACAATGTTTTTGTCCTTCCCCTTGGTAGAAGGTCCTACCCTCGAGCCTTCCATGGAAAACGGCCTCATCGGCTTCAATCTGAGGTAGTCCTTCTTCTTATGGCCCAGTCAATAACAATTGAAACATTTGACATTAGCCACGTAGCTTGTTGCGAACACTTTAATGCATAGTGTCCTTCTGCCCATAAATATAGCAAACCATCTCCGAGATATCCCTCTGGTCATCCCATTCCAAAATGTTTCCGTTCAATTGTTGTCCCTTCTTCCCCTTCTAGTAACGGTTAAACCCCTTCTTCTACTCTCCTTTCGACTTGGCCTCGGGCCTTCGCTCCTTTTGGTGTATATGGTCATACCTTTGGGCCATATCTACTACGAACTCATAAGGAGATGCTATATGTGTTATCGCCTTATCATTTAGCCTTTATTTCAGCCCTTGGACGAACTTCTCATTCTTCTTTATTGGGGCGTTGATCAAATCCTAGCTATATTTGGCCAACGCATTAAATTTATTAACATAATCTTCGATATAAAGGTCCCGTTGCCTGGAGTCAATGAACACTCTCAACTAGGGCTGTTATCGTAATGGTAAATTTACCGTTACCATACCGTTACCGATAAATCGGTTACCGATTACAAAATAAAATGGTATACCGATACATTCGGTACGGTAACGATAATCTTACCATTTTGAGCGGTAAAGTATTGGTAAAAAAAATTGAACCGACGGTATCGGTAAATTACCGACACATTGATTTTTTCTCTTCCTTTTTTATGTAAAGTATTTTTGTCTGTTGGATTAGCGGTCTGCTGCTAATTGCTTTGTTAGGGTTTCACCTTTCTACACAACCGCTCTTTTCTTTTTTACTTTTTACGTTTTCATTTTTTCTTCATCTGGCCGTCTCCAACTCTCCATCTTCTTCCTTTCCCCTTTTCCTTCTCCTTCCAATTCTAAAATAAAACAAAAGAAGCGGATTAATTAAGCATTAAACGAAGGAAGTTACTGCACTCTACACTTGGTAATTTATTTTCCTCTTTCATCTTGATTTCGAATTTACGATTGTTATTTTTGGGTTTGTGGCCAGAATCGAATACTTCATTGTAAGTCTCATTTGTAGCTTTGCTTTTTAATTTATGTCAATTTTTTCCTTCCTTTTAGGTAACATCACCTATTCTCGTAAGTTGTTATCAGAGTATGTGACTGCACTCTACACTTGGTGAACGACTGTAAACATTACTTAATTACATTCCAGGTTATTTGAGCTTACAAATAGTGTACTAATCATCTATAGTTAGTGCATTATTTAATCCTCGGTTCTTTAATGTTTTCTCTAAATAAATCCTCAGCTAAAGTTATTAAGTTTGAATTGTGCTTCATCGGGTGATCATATTCTAAAGAGTGCATAACGTCGGTTGTCCATGTTTATTTTCAGTTGTGAAAGGTGTGGTTTATAACAATCGAATTTCATTCAACAAAATAGATGCTTCATTATCCCAGACAATTTGTGCTTTTTGTGAAAAAAGTGTAGTGTAGTAAGAAGTTGTGTTAGATTTGCCATTATCCCAAACATTCCATTTTTGTTTTAATTTTGAATAACAACATTACACACTTGAATGATAAAATCCTGTTTAATTTTGTTTTCCATTTTTTATCACTTATAGGTTTGAATGATAAAGTTCCATCTTCAAATTTTCCATCTTCTTCAAAATTGCTTAATTGACTCCAGTGGTGGGAGAAGTAGCTTTTACTCTAGATAACTTGATATAACTTTAAGCAAATCAGTAAATTTAAGTTTGGGTTTGTTGGAATTGATGTTCTAATTTTTTGGTTGCTACTTGTTCTAATTTTTTGGTTGCTACTTGCTAATGAAATGATGTAAGGCTGATATTATGTAGCATGTATATGGTTTGTTTCACTTAAATGTTAGCATGTTTGTGTTGTCTTCCTACTCTACATGGCCGTTGTCTTTCTACTCTACATGGCTGTTAGCTATTTGTGGATTGTTGATGCTTGGTTTCGATGAAAAATCATTGTATTTTGAATGTTTTCAAGTAGCGGTAATTTACCGTTATCGACAAAACGGTTACCGATGTTTCGGTATACCGACAGTCGATATACCGATAGTATCGGTAACGGTAAGCGGTTTGGATTTACCGATGAAAACGGTACGGTAACGGTAAATGCATAACGGTAACGGTAACTGTTACCAAAACAGCCCTACTCTCAACAATACAATCTTATGAGATCCGAAGATGAAATGAACCTTAAACCACTCTTAGAATTGTCCCCAAGTGATATCCTCCTTAGGAGTTTCTATAGTCATGATTTCCCGCCAATCTAAAGTATCTTCGTGCAACTGTCTAGAAGCCAGCCACCTCTTCTGAACATCATTCAACGCCAAGTCCCTGAAGGTACACTCATTAACTTTCAGCCAATCCAAAAATTCCACGATCGGCTCCTTTATTAAAAGCCCATTGCCCAAGAGACTCCTATAATCTGAACTTAACTAAGAGAAATCCACTCTTTCCGTCGGTTCTGGATCAACGGCTTCCGACATAGCCTCTCTCATCATATGCATCATGAACTGTTAGAACAAGACATTCACATCCATCCTTACCACAAGCAGGACTACCTTATTCATCACTGCCGGAGGCATTTCTCCAACATTACCTTTGATGGTTTGTGAGCTATCATTATCCCTCTTAGCATTAGCTCCTCCTAATGTTATTCTTCCACTTCTCAAACCCATTTTATGATAAGAAAGCCTTCATCGAAAACGGAAGAAAGAATGTGATTTAGCAATACAAGATCCTCTATTAAACTTATTTATATCTTTTTATAGAATGTGACAACCCACCTTCCTAAGCCCTGGGAACAACATTTAATACATCCACGGTATTTTTGTGCCATTGCACAAGCATTTGAAAGATGAATTATCATGAGGTAAAATAAAAGAATAGAACAAAAATCTCACAATGGAACGGTTAAACATAATACAACAATAAGATAATACATAAGATTACTCTTTAACATCGAGTTATCAAAGTTACAAAAAAAAGTACTACCATCAGCCTAGGCAGTTATAATAACTTGCGTTTAAACTTGCAGATACAAAATACACATACATAAAACCAAGATCTCATAATAGTGGAAATAGATAGCGAGATAGATAAGGAGCCTTCTTCTCGTCCACAATCTTTAAAAAAGCCGAAAGAAACCTGTTACTCCCAGACTAGTCAGTTTAATGAATGCAATTTAAATTAAGCTGATTTAAAAGCTAACTTCTTCATAAAATGTAATTAGGACTTGAAACCTGTTCCATTGAATTTAAAATATTGAAAACATCTATTTTGATATATTGGATGACCCAGCTTCATTTCGAAAGCGGAACGGGCTTTTCGGGTCGTTATCGTCGTTTCGAACTAATTCGATATGTTCATTCTTTCTTATCGGGCCTTGTCTATATAAATAATTTTTCTAACCCTAGCAGTTTTTTTTTCTTCTTATTCATGTACGTACAATTTTGTCTGTCTGTTCCTATCTCCTCTCTCCAATGGCAGAAACCTATTTTCAATTCCAAAAAAAAACTATTTCAAATTCAAATCGAAAATCAAACTCCTCAAAACTATATCGAATTATATATCATTGGAAAGCTCTCGACGAGCGTAATCTACTGCAGTGATTCATTTTCCAGTTAGGTGCATCGTTTGACTAGAAATCAAGGATGAACCTCAGTCGTACATATTAGGGTTTTCTATCTCAACGGCGGATCGTCGATTTCACGATGATAAGGAGGTATGGGGGTGTAAAGGAGGATTTTTGGAGTCGATCTATGCAGTTACTTCTTGCTGTAGTGCCTTGATTTTGTGGCGATTGATGTTCAAAGATAGGCGGCGGTGGTCGAGAAGAAGGGAGTCGGAGTTGGCTGTAACGGCGGCGTAGGGTCGGCTTGACACGGCAGTGGTGGCGCTGGTACCTGATCGTGGTGAATCGGCTTGGAGCGGCGGCAGTGGAAGCTTGGACGTGGCGGCGTTGTAGGTCTGGGTCATGTTCGAACATTCGCGTGCGCTCTAGGGTTCGAGATGAACATGCAGGTGACGTGTCCACTTCATATTTGCCATTATTTCTATTCTAATTTCAATTTAATTTTTTTTAAACATTCTAATATCAATAACTTTTGCTTATGAACTCGGATTGGCACAAGGTTTTCTCTATTGCGATTGTATCGAAATTCTGGATATTATGGAACTGGTTTGGCCGAATTCTAAGGCTGTTGAATTTTGGACTATTTTTGGATTTTAAAATCGTCGACAAATCAAAGGTGAGTGTTTTAACCCACTCACAACTACTAAATTATCTTATGTTAGTTAAATTAAATTTATGATGTGATTAGAATTTGATTGGTTGATGTTTGGTATATTTAAATTATCGTTCCAATTAAATCTGACTTTTATTAAATTTAATCGCCATTTAATTTAATATTGAATTTTATTGTCAATTAAATACTTGTTAATGATAACAAAAGTAATTGTTGTTGTTTATTGGTTGATATGAATGATGATTGTGATGGATGTTTAATTGTTGATATTGGATGACTAGATGTTATTTTTATATATATTGATATTACACTGCAAGTTCCCTTAGTTTATTGTTAGAAAAATCCCTATGGGTTGAAATGATACATACCTGAACGATCTGATAGATTAGAGAGAAATCGCTATGGGTTAAAATGATAGAACTCGAGCGATTTCATGGATTTGAAGTTAAACTTGGGATTGTAGGTTGAAATGATATATACCCGTAAATTTTAAATTTATTGCGGGTTGAAATGATATATATCCGTATCACTTGACCATAGGGTAAAAAATTATATACAGACACCGGATTGGTTAAATTAAATGATTTTAAATCT
Source organism: Allium fistulosum (assembly GCA_030737815.1). Classification (NCBI taxonomy): domain Eukaryota; kingdom Viridiplantae; phylum Streptophyta; class Magnoliopsida; order Asparagales; family Amaryllidaceae; genus Allium; species Allium fistulosum. The sequence goes on from CM060901.1 coordinate 501,753,874, forward strand.
TTAATTTCTGAATTTAGTAAAGTGATATTTTGTAATAAAATTTGATTTATATAAACTGAATTATTTTCAAAAAATCCAAACTTTAAATGTTGAAATTTGAAACTGGTTCAAATGAATTATTTAAAGGATTTGAATGGAAATTTCAAAGCTGAATTTTGAAATATAAATGAAATTATCAAAATTGACTTATTGAACTATTTGAATAATTGAACTTTGAAATCTACTAAATTTGAAGTAGTTTAAATTTATAGTTCAAATATGGATTTGAAATCGACATAGATTTAAATGGTTATTGAGAATCTAAATTGAAAGATAAAAAGTGAGTTTATTAATTTGAAAACTGGATATGGTCCAGATTTGTTGAAATGGAAGAAATAGTAATTTGATATTAATTTCAAATTAGTTATTTTAATGTAAACTGTTTAAAAATATATTATTTTAAATTCAGATTTATTTAGATTTTCAAACCATTCTATGTTAAACTATATTAAACCTATTTATCTATTTTAAACTATTTTAATATAATTTAATCTATTTTAAACTATTTAAACTATTTTAAGCTATTGTAATCTATTTTAAACTATTTTTAACTATCTTAAACTATTTTACTATTTTAAACCATTTTAACACTATTTAAACTATTTATGACTATCTAAACTATTCTCTAAATTTTAGAGTGTGCAAGGTTGAACTGTTATATTTAAATCTTCGATATAAAAGCGAATATGGTTAAATGATGATTATAACCTAAGTTAGAATTTGAAATAATATTTTCTAGTGAAATGACATATTTGAGTGAATATGATGATTTTGAAATGAGGATTTAACCTATTTTGTCGATATGATTTCGAAAGTGATATAATTTCGAAAATGAATATGATTTCGAAAGTGACATGATTTCAAAAATGAATATGATTTCGAAAGTGGTATGATTTTGAGAATATGATATTTTGATATCAATTATGAATTGGTTTTGGAAATGTAAAAGAACCATCTGGTGTGAAATAAGTGTTTGGTTGTTAAAGAGACCGGGATTGGATATTGTCATACTCTCTGCCAATACCAAACCACTTTAACAACTGTGCACGTGGTGGAGATTCCAGAATGAAGTAGGATGGTTTGGCGAACGATTCTGTATGAGGTATTTACGTAGCCCCGACCCCCTTCGGATCAGCTTGATGTGGCTAAAACAGGAGCCATGCTGGGCCAAGTGAAGTCTCACCTCCGATCGGACACATTTCTTCGATACCATATTTATTACTTTGTGATTGATTTGGTGGCCACCCCTCGATTTGATTTTGGGAGTGTGTTCCGAGGTGGGCGGTAATAGCTGCTATGCGTTACCACCAGTCCGGATCCGCAAAACGGTAGTATCATACCCTGGGCATTGTCTCGTGTGCCTTGTCACATGCCTTATAGTGCCCATTACGAGTTTGGTTGTGTCGTACCTATGGAGTGCTCCCTGATAGCCCACCAGTTTACGGTGGAGTTTAGAGTATATGTATAGATTACGACATTTATATAAAATGTGTTAAGGGGGATATGGGTAACGTCTTAACGCTATTTTAATACTTTACTGATGGACATATTATAATAGCGTATATTACTACATACACTACGCCATAAATGGCCTACTGCAACACAAAAAAAATGTTGGCTCAGGCCCGAAAAATGTTGCCATAGGTCTATGGCAACACTTTTAGGGTGATGCAATTTTTGCCGTTGCCTTAGACCTCAAAGGCAACATTTTGACTATCTAAGGCAACATAAGTAATATTGTTGCAATAGAACCCTATTTGGGTCTATGGCAACACCCATAGGTATCTGTAGCAACATTCCAAAATGTTGCTATAGATATGAACTTTTTGAATTTGTGGGGCCCACAATGTAGAGCATATTTGATTTTTTAATAAAAATAAATATTTATTTAATAAAATGCTATTACACAGAATTTGATATTTAAACAGTAATTTATTTAAATAAATATTTTATTTCAACATTTGAAATAGTACAAATTCCTGACTCCACTATTTTACAATTCAATGATATATAACACCGATATTCACATATACAAATATTCCTCACTACATCACTCAGTTCACTCATTACATATGCAGTTTCAATTTATACAGACACCGACACTGACAAATATATGCCGAGCCGAAGGCGAGTCGAGTGCCGAGCCGAAGGCGAGCCGAGAAGCGGGTCCGGGCGCAGCGCCGGCGGGGGTCCGGGGCACCGCAGTCCCGGCTAGGTCGAACAAGTGGGCACCGCCCGATTCATCCGATTTTGGAAGATCGAGCCTTCTTTGAAACCTGTCTTCAGCTCATGCATTCATACACTCATGCACATTTGATTTGACTCTGTCTTCAAGCTTGTATCCAGCTGTCCAGTCTTCAATACCTGTCACATATAATTCAAAAGCAGTAATCTGGAAAATAATATTTAACTCAAACAGAAAATGAAAATATTTTTGTTATAATATTTGCCTCAGGTATTTGGGTTGTTTCTTTTCATAAGTGCATAAGCCAAACATGAATGCAACACATGGATACAAGGACACGGCACAAGGTCAAACCCGAGTCATCGACTGGATTCAACTCAGGGCCAAGCAACCAACAAAACAAACAAGAACCAGGTTCAGCAAAATATAGACAAGCCAGTGCAAGAACACAGCAGTACACATAGGCAGCCCATCAAGCAAAAACAGTGAATGCATCAGGCATGTACAAGAGAAACATAGGCAGTAATATGATATACAAAGGACTTGGAGCACCAGTTCATGTTCTGGTTTAACAAATGCAGCAGAAAGGAGCTAACAAGCTCAGACCATACATCATCGCAATCCAACATACCAATACATCATCGCAATCCAACATACCAGATTTATCAAAGTCCAACAGAAAGATTAAACCCGAGATTATAGGAAATAAAGCCTATAAATAAATCCCAATTCATCATCGGCAAAAGCATGCGAGCGTAACCAAAATCGAGAATAATCAAGTAAACTAGAAGGCATAAAACATACCAAATAATATCACATCGCACCCGACGACGAAGTCAAAGCAATTCGAGCAATCAATCAAGGAATTGAAACTGGTTTTATGATTGCTGGCCAATTTGAAAATTTAAGCGGCATTCTCTCAAACAAGAAATCTGCGTTTGACATCTTCCTTGAATCCGAAAATGGTACTTTTTGAAGCAATCGAGCAAAGCTTCATCAGAATCGAACTTCTTCTGAACATTGGCGAGAAAGATTCAAGCATCAGATCTGGTCGAAGTATCATAAATTGCCAACCCTGCCGTCACGAAACCACCAGATTCGAGGAACAGCGGCTGAGCCACAACTATCGCCGACGTATCCTCCTCGATGGGTCCGTTAAGGCAGATGACGCGCTCTTTGAGAAGCCGGGAAAAGATATCGCAGGCACGCTGGCCACGGGCTGTGTGCTCGATGACCATCGGAATCAGGCTGTAGAAACGGCGGTGGGGTAGTGGAGTTTTGTTGGGGGCTGCGGTTGGTAGGATTTGGGAGAGGTTGCGTATCGACATGTAGGCAACAGCAGCGAAATTGGGGGTGAGAACGAAATGGGAACGAAAATATGATTTGGAAATTAGGGATTTGGAAATTGGGGATTTGGATTTGGAAATTAGGGGTGAGAACGAAATGGTATGAACAGTAAAGCGGGAAAACGAAAAATTAGGGAAAAATGTAGCGGTGATCCATGTTAACAATCAGATTAAATGTAGACCGTTGGATCGTATTCACGCGGATTGCTAATTTTATTAATTTTATAATTTGAAAACATCTATAGCAACACTATATAAAAATGTTGCATCGTGTTACACTTGTTTAGCTAGAGCAACACATTTTTATGGCTAAGGTAACACTAAAAATACAACGTTGCAGTAGGACCAAAATTTTATAGCTATCGCAACATTTTAGCTGGCAACACCTTGCAAAAATGTTGCAGAAGGTCATTTATGGCGTAGTGATAGTAGATAGTTTAACGGATCCTTAAGAGATGGAATCCCAAACATCTCTTAAGTTATTGCACGCATGTTTGGCACTGGATAGGAGATGTAAAACCCGTAAACATCTCTGAAGCCGTTACACTCATGTTTATTTACTGCTGATTTAACTTACATAAGATCTTTTAGTTCTGACTCGAGTGTTTTGTCTTTCATTACGCTCGGGTCAGTCTAAGCTTTTCAGTATATTGAAGACCTTATTTATGGAGGATGAAGACGAAGATTTAGTATTATTATTTATTATATTTATCCTATTGCATCGTTTTTTGTTCCACTGCATTATTTATTTATTCATGATGTATGTAACTCTGATCTGTATTGTAAAAGTGTAATCAAGTGTTATGTATAAAACAGCTTCATGAACTGTTTCTTTGATTATTATATTTTTTCATTCCGCTGTGAGATTCTGTGTTTTGTTTTTCATTTTCTTCTCTTCTTTTTCTTATTTACCCCATAACAATCCTCCATTTTGAATGATTTGAGTCTGACATGTGTGGTTTATTGTCGAGTTAAACCGTCCAAAAAGGTGGGTCGTTACAAGGATCTTGCGGGTTTGGGATGTTTTGGGTCGTGTGGGTTTAATAATGTGCTATGGTAGCTGAAGGCAAGGCAAAAGGTGGCAGGGCAGAGGGTGATGGCAGCGGCAACCGGTCATGGGGGAGGTGATGATGGATAGAGAGGAGAGGGTGCGTCAGCAGGTTGCATTTGAAACCTGGGCATGTGAGAATATTTGAGAAAAGAAGAGTGTACTGTTCAAACTAAAGGATTTTGCAATAAAGTCCCCAACAATGTGTTCCCTTGCAATCTTGCTGGCGCATGCATTCTTGGATATTTTTGTTCGGGTCAGGGTTTATTGAAGTCTGGGTTTAGACCGAGCCCATTAGGGTATGGGGTGAGAATTACTTGAACTTGTTTGTTTTTTTTAATTGATTAATATATGCCCAAACTTATAAATACGATAACTTGCTCGTATGTGATCCATTTGACATACGAATTTTTGCGTTGCGCTCGTATGGACGAATACAATGGTGTAATCTAACTTGTCGATAGCTTTGGCAATATGTGAAATTATGATATATTAAAACAGATCGAATTTAATTATGTTATATCAATTAATATTATGTTTAATTAATTATAGCTTAATGGCGATATCTATTTGGCCAAATAAACATCATATTGTTAGAGTAAATTGAATAGAGTAATTTGGACACCTATTTAGTGGAATAAAGCATCGTTCTGCTAATTGAATTAATCTGACATTTAATTAGCAAAATAAATCTTTGTTCTACTATTTTATAGATTTAGACATCTAATTATATGTTGTTAACTGATATATCACTTTGAATAAATGATATGTTAACCAATGACGGTTAAGTATTAAATTTATTTATATAGTCGTTGATTATGTAAATATCAGTTATTAACTTAGAAAGTTAAGTTTGAATGATATAGTAGCTTGTTTAAGTACCATTGTGATCGTTAAGCCTTTTTCAAATTTGAAAAGTTGATTATCGATTTGGAAGTTAATTTATGAATAATTATTATTTAGTAATAAGATTTAAAAGCTAATAACTATTTATTAATAATGTTTGAAAGATAATTAATAATTGCTTTTAATAATGATTTAAAGTTAATTACTTTATTAATATGGTTCTTAAAAGTTATCTCTTAAAGCTATTTAAGAATATTTAATTATTATTTTAAAGTTATTTAATTATTGTTTTAATTATATTTTGATTATTTATTCAAAGTGATTTAACTATACTTTAATTTTTAATCAAAGTTATTTAATTATATTAATTTAAGTTATTTAGTTTTATTTATAGGTTAATTAATTTTCATATTAATATTATTTAAAAGTTAATTGATTATTTTATTGATAATGTTTTAAAGTTAATAAATTATTATATTAATATTGTTTTGAAGTTAACTTATTTATACAATAATAGTGCTTAACATTAATTTTGTATATTATTAATAAGATTCTAAAGTTATTATTTTAAATGAGATTTAATTAAAATGAAATAGAAGGATGTTTAAATAATAACTTGTTATTTAAAGTTATTTTAAATAATTTATGGTTTATCAAAGGAACCTTACTGATTTAAAGAGTTTATTAAGTTAGTTTAAATATGGGAAGAGTATTATAAATGGCTTTGGATATTTATAAAAGAATTTATAAAAATGAGTTTTACAGATCTGAAAAGGAGAAGCTTTATAAATGGGGTTTTGAGATTTATAAATAATGTTTATAAATAGATTGAAGATTTATTAAAAAAATTATAAATGGATTTGGAGATATTTATAAAATAAAGGGATTTGGAAAGAAATGGTTGATTTTCATGGCGTAATTCGAGGGGTAGGGATTGCCTACATTTTACTATGGATTCGCAGGGATAGCGACATAACCGTTGAGCAAACTGCGATCCATGGTTGATATTTAACGGTAGTTTCCATACCTATTTTTAAAAAAAAACTCAAGGGGTTTGTGAATATACTTATTCTTGTGAGATAAGTATATGAGTATTTTGATAAATATTTTTGAAAGAGATTTTAATTAATGGAAATTTAATTAAACGAGGCTTAGCGATTTAAATGGGAATGTAATCTTTGTTTTGAATGTTTGTTTATTTGATAGTTAAATAACCGACTATCAAATCTTGGTCTAAATATGTAATCCTTCTTAATTTTGGTGGTAAGGAAACAATTCCCTACTTAACATCGAAGGTTTTAACTTTGAAATATCTAGGAGTAACACAAGGATTATATGGTACAGTTATCGTCGGTGGTGCTATACTGTACGTATAAACTCGTTTTGTTCTTCTAGGATAAATGATAAGGAGATCCGTCCACTTAAACGGTTAAGGGGTGATCCCCGCTCTCATGCACTGTCTGATTATTTCCTAAAGAACCAGTATTGAGCATTCTGGAAATCGACGATTGGTTTGTGGAGCACCTTGTAAGCGGGAAGAGATAACTCGTATCATAGCCACTTAAAAAACCATATACAGTTCTATGGAGGAATTTCATGATATATTGAGATGTTGTAATCCATGTGTGATTCTGAACCCATTTGGGTATGGGAATCCATGTGTGATTCCGAGACCCGTTGGGGTATTGGAATCCATGTGGGATTCCATGATCTATTTTGATGGTGGTGCATGAGCTGGAACGTTGGACGTAGCCTCGCCAGTGGTAATGAGTAAAACCAAAGATAAGAGGCATGGCCAGTAGGGTTTGCAAACCCATAGGGTGCAGTCCGCTGCACCTAGACGTTATTTACAGTTGTTTTGCATGCATGGGGCGATGCACTCGGTCTTAGCGAGAACAGCTATGTTTTTTCTATGGTACATCACTAGGAATGTATGCTGCTTCGGAAGGATATCTCTGATCCTTGTGCAGAATGACCATTTCTCAAAGTACCGAGAGCACCTTCGTGGAATCCTATATAATTAGCGAACGTGCCTCATCGATTTTTGATTATATACCTAGTATTGTTGTGATGTACACTCAAAAGCATCACAGCTACTTGATTGTTATTATTTTCACCCCTGGACATTATGAAGTGACCCTCTCTTCTCTACCTTCAGTTTGTAAGGATTTTTTTTCCTTTTAGAGATGATATATGTATATATCATTTATTAACAAATATATTTTTCCAGGGTCATTTTTTTTCCAATAAACAAACTTTATCCAGGATCAAAAGTTTTACCAATATAGATATATCAGTGCAACCACAAAAATATGCACACACATATGAAGATGCATGTGCCCCTCTGGTTTAATCAGGTTATGGCAAACAAGAGGTTACAGTGATTGATTAAATTTAATCAATCCCCACATAGCTTAATTTCATTTTATTATTTAAGTAATGAAAATCTTATTCATATAGGTAATGGTATGGTTTTTATTCTTTGATAGCTTGCTGGATTCTCCATGAAATATGATTCACAGAACCCAGATAATTATGTTATGATTATCTGTAAAATCAATTGTATAGTGTCTGTGCTTTGAAAATGATATAAGCTTATATCATTTCCTATGTTTGCTTTCTTATAATATCTACCTTATGTGCAAACTCATGTCTGGGATATTCTTAAGTGAATCATCATATTCCAGAAGCTTGATTCCTTGATACCAAGGTACTAGACTAAATGAAATGCAGTCCGGGGTGAGTTTCCTCACACATGGATACTTAGCAAATAAAATATGGATTAAACAGACTCTCTACTCAGACATATTTCAGAAGGTCTTAAAATGCATTTTGCCCAAAGCTTTAGTAAAGAGGGATTCAGATTTTATGTTAAAATTACTAAGGTACTGGTGTGACAGTGTCTGAGCAAATCATATCTGAACATGTAAATAATTTACTAATATGGATCTAACATCACTATCTTATAAAATCCCTACTGGTGATCTAACTTATAAAATTATAGCTAAAATTTTTCAACATTCCAGATAATAAAACTCAGATATTTTAAATGCCAGTTCCAAGTCAAATTCTCAAAATACTTAACCAAATATCCAACATCACTCTGTACTTAGTACAATGGAAATTTCTTTTTAAAATATTATACATGCAAATTTCATCTTGTAAGCTCTTATCTATCTAATTCTAGCATGCTATAATCTTCTTCTCAATGCTTTGCTTCTACTCCTATCTAGAGGCTGCTGTCCCTGAAAAAGCATTTGAAGCTGCCTCATTTTAAATGAGACACCCAGATGCCATTAGCACACTAGGGTCAGACACATGTCTGGTATGAGAAAATTCACGAAAGCAATTAATTAATTAGGTTAAAATCAAGTTAAGTACATATACATAAAGTTCTGCCCTTTGGAAACAGGTAATACTTGTGTGCATGCTCTGTGTCATTGTGCATGTGCATATTATAATCTTTCTTTCCAAAGACTACATATATAAATATGGTACATATATTCAAGCATACAATCCAGTCATAGTCAAACAATCATTCACACCAAACAGGAAAATAACCAATATGAGTTAAATCATTTATTCCATCCTCATATTTCAATTCTGGGAAAAACTCTAGTTTCCACATCATATCAATATTTTTCCCTTGGTATATTTATCTATCCTGGTCTCATCTGCAATTTTATGAATCAATGGACACACTGTAATGAACTAATTCACTCCATTACACAAAGATCTCAGGACTTGAACAAGCCATGTGTCAACTTGCATTACTCAAGAACACAAGTCATTCCTGCAGTAATCTTGACCCCATTTCCTAATCAAATTCTTAGGTACTTTCTCTTTTTAAATTTTTCAGAGCAAACCCAATCAGTGAGTTATTTTACAAAAACAAGCATTCACCTCATAGCATTCCTTATCATTCTCATAAACAAACAGAGACAACCAAGCAATTTTAATATTGGTACTTATTAAAACATGTTCTTGCAATTTTAAAGAGATATAGACAACTAACATTGGTTTATGGCTCTATGGGAAGATTTTATTGCAAACATCTGTGCTTTAGTTAACTCAGATTGACTAAGTTTCCTAAATCACAAAATATATTTGCTGGGTGGATATTGTATATTTTCTTTGAATCAGGAGTGTCAGCACATAGGCAAGCCTATTGCACTCCTAATTCCTTTTCATTTTAAGCCTCAGCACATATACATATGTATATTGCAGCCCATAAGTTTATCAATTCTTCTGGGTTGAGCCAAAACCAACACTACTTGCTTATATCCAACATTTTATTTTTCTGGGTATTTATTTGTTTCTAACCAGTATCATATTAAAAAGAGATCTGGGTTTCAAAGATACTTATGTATGCATGCAGATCATATTTAGAATATTCACAAAATAAAACAACCAGAACAACCATTTAGCATTAAAGCATCCTTAACTTCTGAAGAACAGTCACATATACTTTTAAGAAAAATTCATTTATAACTGGCTGCCTTCATTAGGACTTAGTGCCTTAAGTTGTTGAGTGAGTTTTCTCACCTAGCTCTCTTTTCTGCTTCCTTAATTAATTGATGAACTCCTGCCTTTAGCCTCAAGCTCTTTTCCTTCCCTTGCCTTATGATTTCTATGGTGTTTTTTTTTTCAAAGTTCTTTTCTGAGAAGGAGAGGAGGCTGCTGCATATGCATATATATATACAGGGTCCTCCTTAGGGTTTTGGGTTTTGGCTAAAGCCATTTTTGCCCACCAGAAAAATTATGTTATCTGCATTTTATTTGAACCCAAAATTCTACCCTTCCCGGCTTAATTTAGGTGAAGAGAAAAGTGGTTATATTCTTTTTGGTTAATTTCAGAAATTTGCTTTTTCAGAAAATACTTTTTCCTTTGTCTACAATCATGCTAAAAATGTGACTTGATTTGTTATTTATCAAATACTCTTCCTAATTCTTCCTATACCAAGCATTTCCCTGTTTTGTCTTATTTTTCCTATCTTTAGCTTTCATGTAAATGGTATGTACTTCCTTTATTTATTTACAAGAGGACTACTCCTTTTTATATCCTCATTTTTTTTTCTTTTTCTGCCTATATACTAAAATATGTCTATATATTTTATTTTACTAATTTGAACTCTAGTATTTTATTAACATATATATATATATAAGTCTTACTGAAATAATTAGTACACCCATATATATATTTATACATCATTCTGTATTGACACACACATGCACATGTACACTCAAAAATATTCAGTAGCATCCATATATGTATATTTACTTATGCATACAGCTTTTAAGGATTTAATCTATATATATATATATATTCCCATACATATCAATATGTATTTATTCTTAGAGTTTAGGGATTTTAGCTTTAGTTCATGTGCATTTCCTGTGCACACTTGTACACACATACTGATACACTATCAAGCTATATAAATTCCCTTTCAAAATTTATTTAAAAATTATTTTGAATTTATTTATATTTTTCAGAATAAATTCCTAAAATCTTGGGTCATTACATACACCCCTCCTTTTAGAAATTGTGTCCCACAATTTTCCTAAGCTTAAAATGAAGTTTAAACTTAATTCAGAGAACAAGTAAATTCTCAACCAAATAGATTTTTAGTTCTATAATAACTAAAAATATATGCATCTAAAACAATCAAAAATCAGAATTACCTTTAATCTGAAAATAACTTAGGATAATTCATCCTAACTTTGTCTTCTAATTCCCATGTGCAATCACTAGGATCAAGACTCCACTGTACCTTTACAGGTTTCAGAGATTTATTCCTCAATTCTTCACATCTTTTGCCAAAATTCCCACTGGATCCTTTTCATAAATCAAATTAGGATTTATCTGCACTTGGGTTGGGGTCTCAAGAATTTCTGCCTTGTCATGGACCCATCTTCTCAATTGTGATACATGAAAAACATCATGTATACCTTGCATGTTTTCTGGTACCAACTTATATGCCAAGGGACCAATTCTTTCCAGAATTTTGTATGGTCCAATATATCTTGGGGTTAACTTGCCTTGTTTCCCAAACCTCAGCACATTTTTCATAGGTGAGATTTTGATGAGAACAAAATTTCCCACTTCATATTCCACCTGCCTCCTTTTCATGTCTGCAAATTTCTTCTGCCTTTCTTATGCTGCTGCCATTCTTCTTCTTATCAACTCAATTTTCTCCTTAGTTTCTTGTATGTACTCAGGTCCTAAAATAGACCTTTCTCCTGCTTCTACCCAACAAACAGGTGACAAACATGGTTTACCATATAAGGCTTCAAATGGAGCCATTCCTATGGTGCTTTGATAGCTGTTGCTGTATGTAAATTCAACTAGATGAAGATAATCTTCCCAATTGCCCCCAAAGTCCAGTACACATGCTCTCAACATGTCCTCCAAAACCTTGTTTACTACCTCGGTCTGCCCATCTGATTGAGGATGGTAGGCAGTACTTAGGCATAGTTCACTTCCCATTGCTTCTTGAAAGCTTCTCCAGAATTTTGAGGTGAAGATGGTATCCCTATCACTCACAATGGTTTTGGGAATACCATGTAACTTTACCACTTCCTTTATAAAAATTTGAGCTAATTTTGGTGCTGTCCTTTCTGACTTGACTGGGATGAAGTGTGCTACCTTGGTTAGCCTATCAACTATCACCCATATGCTTGTATTGCCTCTCTTAGATCTAGGCAGTCCATCTATGAAGTCCATAGATATGTCTTCCCACTTCCACTGTGGTACACTAAGAGGCTGCATCAACCCTGATGGCCTTTGGGTTTCAGCCTTGACTTGTTGGCAAGTCATACATTTGGCAATGTATTTAGCTACATCAGATTTCATCCCCTTCCACCAGAAGTCTCTTTTCAAATTTTGGTACATTTTTGTGTTGCCTGGGTGTATGGAGTATTTACTTCTGTGATATTCATTCAATATCTCTTTCTTCAATTCTGTGTCCTCTGGTACACACATCCTATTTTGGTATCTCATATAACCATTTTTATCAATATGGTGATTCATCACTTCCTCCCCTTTTGAGAGGAGCATTTTCTTCTCTAATAAGTTGACATCCTGTTCTTGCATTTTTCCTACCTTCAGAATTAAATCTGGTTGAAGTGTCATTAAGCTTAACTTCCCTTTATCTTCTTGTGCACCATGCATCTGCTCATCAATGTGCACACAACCATTCTCCCCAATTTCTAACTCAGTTAGCAAAGACAAGTCCTTAAATTCTTCTATCATCATCATAGCCAATTTAGCATGCTGTCTACTTAGAGCATCTGCAACTTTGTTTGCTTTGCCTGGTGTATAGAGTATGTCAAAGTCATAGGCAGCTAAGAATTCCACCCATCTATGTTGCCTCATGTTCAAATCTTTTTGTGAAAATAAATATTTTAGAGACTTGTGGTCAGTGTAAAGTTCAAACTTAGTGCCTAACAAATAATGTCTCCAAAGTTTCAAAGCATAGATCACAGTTGCTAATTCAAGGTCATGTGTGGCATACCTTACTTCATGGGGTTTAAGTTGTCTGGATGCATATGCAATGACTTGGCCTTGTTGCATCAACACTGCACCCAAGACAAATCCACTAGCATCAGTGTATACAACTAATTCTTCATTTCCATGAGGTACCTTTAAAATTGGAGCATTCACCAATGCCTCCTTCAACTGTTCAAAAGACTTTTCACATTTTTCTGACCAAACAAAAGCTTGGTTCTTCCTGGTTAGGTTAGTGAGTGGTGTAGAAATTTTTGAAAAATCTTTTATAAATCTCCTATAATACCCTGCCATCCCCATAAATGACCTTACTTCACTCACAGTGCTTGGCCTCTTTCATGCTTGAATAGCCACTACTTTATTGGGGTTCACAGAAATTCCTTGGGCAGATATAACATGGCCAAGAAAATGCACTTCCTCTTTCCAAAATTCACATTTTGAGTATTTTGCCTTTAAGTCTTTTTCTCTTAGTCTAGACAAAACCATATGCAGATGGCTTTCATGCTCTTCCATTGTTTTGGAATAAATTAAAATGTCATCTATAAAAATAAGCACAAACTTGTCTAAATAATCTCTAAAGGTTCTGTTCATTAAATCTACAAAGTATGATGGTGCATTGGTCAAGCCAAATGGCATAACCAAAAATTCATACAACCCATATCTAGTGTTAAAGGCAGTGTACTTGATGCTTGATTCTTCCACCTTCATTTGATGAAAACCAGATGCTAAATCTAGCCTAGAGAATACTCTTGCTCCAGCCAATTGATCAAAAAGATCATCTATTCTTGGTAGTGGGTATTTATTTTTAATGGTTACCTTGTTTAATTCCCTATAATCTATGCAGAGTCTCAAAGTACCATCTTGTTTCTTAACAAACACCACTGGTGCCCCCCAGCAAGAATTACTGGGTCTTATAAAACCCTTATTTTCTAATTCCTCTAATTGTTTCTTTAATTCTTTTAGTTCATTTGGCGTTGGCTTTTTAATCACTGGGCTTGCTCCTGGAACTAAATGAATTTGAAATTCCACTGGCCTATGGTTTGGAACACCATTAACCTCCTCAAAAACATTCAAGTATTCATTGACTATGGGAATTTCCTCAATAATATGTTTATTGGAATCTTTACCCAAATCAATCAAATGACCCAATTTTCTTCCTTTGGACACTTCACACAAAATTGTGATCCTCTGGCTTCCATGGTTTTGCAATGATATGGTGGATGAGTCTAAGTTAATTATGGCCTTGAATTGCCTTAACCAGTCTACTCCCAAAATAACACCTATATTTGGGTAATTTAAAACATATAAATTGGAAATAAAAGTATCTCCTCCTATGTTTAATCCCACATCCACACAGATCATGTTTAAAACACTAGAACTTCCCAGTGGACTTTGTATATGTAAAGGGGTTTCAACCAATATGCAACTTAATTTCAGCATTTTAACTAATTCATAGGAAATTAAAGAATGAGTTGCTCCTGTATCATATACTACTGCTATGGGTACATTACAAATAAATAGTGTACCTTCCACTTGACTGTGCTTCTCAGCATTGATCTCCACTGTTTTGCCTTTTTCTTCCAAGTTTGCTAATTTTCCTTGCTGCCTATTCTCAGGACAATTTCTTTTCATGTGCCCTTCTTTCCCACATAAATAACACTTGAAAGCTCCTCCTTTCAATTCTGGACATCTTGGTTTGATATGTCCTTCTTTTCCACACTGATGGCACACAATCTTCTTGGTTTCCTTAGCTTTGACATCTCCAGTGCCTTTGTTACTGGCCTCTTCCTTCTTCTTATCATACGGGTGATACCTCCCCTTACCTTTCTTGGTGTTATTGTTCTTAAAATTTCTGAACTTCTCCCTTTCCTTGTAATGCTGCTCCAACCTCAAAGCTAAGTCTATCACATGGTCAAAAGTCCTGTCAGCATAGGGTAACATGGCTCTGCTAAGTCCTGGGTTCAAACCTTTTATGTACCTATCATTTTTGGATGCCTCATCTGCCACAAGCATTGCTCCATATGTGGAAAGCCCCTCAAACTTTTGAGTGTACTCTGTGACAGTCATGGTTCCTTGTCTAAGTCTAATAAATTCTTCTAGCAAGGTAGTCTTAGCTGATGCTGGTACAAACCTTGCTTCCAACATCTCTTTGAATTGATTCCAAGTGATTTCATTCTCACCTCTCCCTGCAATGATTACTTCCCACCAGCTTAAAGCTACTCCTTTTAGCTGTCTTGAAGCCACTTGCCTTTTTCTTTGATCATCAAGTTGCATGTCATTGAAAAATTTTTCCAATGTTTTCAACCATGTTTGAATTTCCATGATACCCTCTGTCCCTTCAAAGCTTTTGCCTCCTAAATGAGTATATGTCTTAAGTAATTTTGAGAGTTCTTCATAGGGATTTGCCTTTGTCCTGCCCCATCCCTAAATGCTCTCACCAAGTCTTGCAGATTGACCATTGGTGGTGCATGGGAAGATCCTGCTACCTGATTTGGTGGTCTCCCTACCATAGTTTGCTAATAATAATTTACATAGCTGGTTAGTTTGATTGGTAATTTTATTATTTCAGTGGTTTTTATTCACACTGAAAACATTGATATATATATTTAGTTCCTTTAAATTTTATTTCTATCTAAGAACTTGATCTTTACTTCTACTGTGTTGAATAACATAGCTCTGATACCAAATGAAGTGACCCTCTCTTCTCTACCTTCAGTTTGTAAGGATTTTTTTTTTCTTTTAGAGATGATATATGTATATATCATTTATTAACAAATATATTTTTCCAGGGTCATTTTTTTTTCCAATAAACAAACTTTATCCAGGATCAAAAATTTTACCAATATAGATATATCAGTGCAACCACAAAAATATGCACACACATATGAAGATGCATGTGCCCCTCTGGTTTAATCAGGTTATGGAAAACAAGAGGTTACAGTGATTGATTAAATTTAATCAATCCCCACATAGCTTAATTTCATTTTATTATTTAAGTAATGAAAATCTTATTCATATAGGTAATGGTATGGTTTTTATTCTTTGATAGCTTGCTGGATTCTCCATGAAATATGATTCACAGAACCCAGATAATTATGTTATGATTATCTGTAAAATCAATTGTATAGTGTCTGTGCTTTGAAAATGATATAAGCTTATATCATTTCCTATGTTTGCTTTCTTATAATATCTACCTTATGTGCAAACTCATGACTGGGATATTCTTAAGTGAATCATCATATTCCAGAAGCTTGATTCCTTGATACCAAGGTACTAGACTAAATGAAATGCAGTCCGGGGTGAGTTTCCTCACACATGGATACTTAGCAAATAAAATATGGATTAAACAGACTCTCTACTCAGACATATTTCAGAAGGTCATAAAATGCATTTTGCCCAAAGCTTTAGTAAAGAGGGATTCAGATTTTATGTTAAAATTACTAAGGTACTGGTGTGACAGTGTCTGAGCAAATCATATCTGAACATGTAAATAATTTACTAATATGGATCTAACATCACTATCTTATAAAATCCCTACTGGTGATCTAACTTACAAAATTATAGCTAAAATTTTTCAACATTCCAGATAATAAAACTCAGATATTTTAAATGCCAGTTCCAAGTCAAATTCTCAAAATACTTAACCAAATATCCAACATCACTCTGTACTTAGTACAATGGAAATTTCTTTTTAAAATATCATACATGCAAATTTCATCTTGTAAGCTCTTATCTATCTAATTCTAGCATGCTATAATCTTCTTCTCAATGCTTTGCTTCTACTCCTATCTAGAGGCTGCTGTCCCTGAAAAAGCATTTGAAGCTGCCTCATTTTAAATGAGACACCCCAGATGCCATTAGCACACTAGGGTCAGACACATGTCTGGTATGAGAAAATTCACGAAAGCAATTAATTAATTAGGTTAAAATCAAGTTAAGTACATATACATAAAGTTCTGCCCTTTGGAAACAGGTAATACTTGTGTGCATGCTCTGTGTCATTGTGCATGTGCATATTATAATCTTTCTTTCCAAAGACTACATATATAAATATGGTACATATATTCAAGCATACAATTCGGTCATAGTCAAACAATCATTCACACCAAACAGGAAAATAACCAATATGAGTTAAATCATTTATTCCATCCTCATATTTCAATTCTGGGAAAAACTCTAGTTTCCACATCATATCAAATATTTTTCCCTTGGTATATTTATCTATCCTGGTCTCATCTGCAATTTTATGAATCAATGGACACACTGTAATGAACTAATTCACTCCATTACACAAAGATCTCAGGACTTGAACAAGCCATGTGTCAACTTGCATTACTCAAGAACACAAGTCATTCCTGCAGTAATCTTGACCCCATTTCCTAATCAAATTCTTAGGTACTTTCTCTTTTTAAATTTTTCAGAGCAAACCCAATCAGTGAGTTATTTTACAAAAACAAGCATTCACCTCATAGCATTCCTTATCATTCTCATAAACAAACAGAGACAACCAAGCAATTTTAATATTGGTACTTATTAAAACATGTTCTTGCAATTTTAAAGAGATATAGACAACTAACATTGGTTTATGGCTCTATGGGAAGATTTTATTGCAAACGTCTGTGCTTTAGTTAACTCAGATTGACCAAGTTTCCTAAATCACAAAATATATTTGATGGGTGGATATTGTATATTTTCTTTGAATCAGGAGTGTCAGCACATATGCAAGCCTATTGCACTCCTAATTCCTTTTCATTTTAAGCCTCAGCACATATACATATGTATATTGCAACCCATAAGTTTATCAATTCTTCTGGGTTGAGCCAAAACCAACACTACTTGCTTATATCCAACATTTTATTTTTCTGGGTATTTATTTGTTTCTAACCAGTATCATATTAAAAAGAGATCTGGGTTTCAAAGATACTTATGTATGCATGCAGATCATATTTAGAATATTCACAAAATAAAACAACCAGAACAACCATTTAGCATTAAAGCATCCTTAACTTCTGAAGAACAGTCACATATACTTTTAAGAAAAATTCATTTATAACTGGCTGCCTTCATTAGGACTTAGTGCCTTAAGTTGTTGAGTGAGTTTTCTCACCTAGCTCTCTTTTCTGCTTCCTTAATTAATTGATGAACTCCTGCCTTTAGCCTCAAGCTCTTTTCCTTCCCTTGCCTTATGATTTCTATGGTGTTGTTTCTTTTTCTTTTTTTTTCAAAGTTCTTTTCTGAGAAGGAGAGGAGGCTGCTGCATATGCATATATATATACAGGGTCCTCCTTAGGGTTTTGGGTATTGGCTAAAGCCATTTTTGCCCACCAGAAAAATTATGTTATCTGCATTATATTTGAACCCAAAATTCTACCCTTCCCGGCTTAATTTTGGTGAAGAGAAAAGTGGTTATATTCTTTTTGGTTAATTTCAGAAATTTGCTTTTTCAGAAAATACTTTTTCCTTTGTCTACAATCATGCTAAAAATGTGACTTGATTTGTTATTTATCAAATACTCTTCCTAATTCTGCCTATACCAAGCATTTCCCTGTTTTGTCTTATTTTTCCTATTTTTAGCTTTCATGTAAATGGTATGTACTTCCTTTATTTATTTACAAGAGGACTACTCCTTTTTATATCCTCATTTTTTTTCTCTTTCTGCCTATATACTAAAATATGTCTGTATATTTTATTTTACTAATTTGAACTCTAGTATTTTATTAACATATATATATATATAAGTCTTACTGAAATAATTAGTACACCCATATATATATTTATACATCATTCTGTATTGACACACACATGCACATGTACACTCAAAAATATTCAGTAGCATCCATATATGTATATTTACTTATGCATACAGCTTTTAAGGATTTAATATATATATATATATATTCCCATACATATCAATATGTATTTATTCTTAGAGTTTAGGGATTTTAGCTTTAGTTCATGTGCATTTCCTGTGCACACTTGTACACACATACTGATACACTATCAAGCTATATCAATTCCCTTTCAAAATTTATTTAAAAATTATTTTGAATTTATTTATATTTTTCAGAATAAATTCCTAAAATCTTGGGTCATTACACATTATTATAATATCACTGGATTTCTGGTATAAAAGGTTTTGTTTATCGTAAGATAAAAACCCGTCCGTGTTTACGTGTGGCGTGTCTTACGAAATACCTTTGTTTCAAAAGGTTTATTTAAACTTTAAGAATCCATTTGATTGTGTTTCTCACGCAGGTTTTACCAGACTGACCCACGCATTGTTTTCCTATAATGCTTGGGTCAGACCGAGCATATTTTCCAAGTTTAGCTAGATTCTTAGAGCTTTCAGAAGACGAGCTGGATTCTCTAAGACATATTCATGTATCTTATATTCTTCCGTTGTTTAGTATTCTTGGTGTCTGTTGTTGTATTTATAAAATTGTAAATGTCCATGGCTACTCTGATTTGTGTATGTCTGTATAATAGAGATTATTTCTTTTTGTAAAGATCTTATATATATTATATATTGTTCTCGTCACGTTATGAGATTCTGAGTTTAGTTTAGTTCTTCTGATCTTCTTTCTTCTTTCTTTCTCCTAACAATCTGTCTTTCCAACACTTGGTTATTCGGTACGTGAATGTCGTGGATGTATTAGTTTCGACTTTTGGGGTTCGAAAAGTCAAGTCGTGGCATAATATCTAAATAATAAAAATTAATAAATAAGTTTTAACAGATATATATATATATATTGAACATATTCAAATTTTACATTTTATAAATTAATGTTATAAATTCAAAGGAATATAATTTGTCTTAATTTAAATATCATATGTTTGAATCAAGCAAATTATGTCTTAATATATTAGTTTTTTATTAATGGTGTTGATATGTAAATATTTTTAATAATAGTGTTAATATAATAATATTTAATTTACACAACTAGAAATAAGTATGTAATTTACTATTAAATAATGTCGATGCGTTGAGAATTAATTATGAACACAACACCGCGTGGTATGTGTAAAAATGAGTTCGCATGTGACAGCTATACTAGTTTGAATATTGAGAGGTACTTCTGTAATTTATAATTTAATAAGGGTTTATAATATAAATTTACCTTTCTCCTTCTCAAAACCCTAAGCACTAGGTATCCCACCTTCGTGCGTCGATCATCGCCGATTCAACATATTATATGTTCCATGACTTATGCCGTTGAGTTCCCCATGTTCAAACGAGTTGATTTATACACATTGTTCCCATACCGAGCTGCTAGCTTATGAACCCTAGTTTCGACGTAAATCCTCTTTGACGATGTGTTGCTGACACATGAGGACCCCAAAGCTTCAACAATGATCAACAGCGGTCATGGCTTCAACTTTCGACCACGTTTGCACCTTGCAACCTTTGGTCGACTTTAGCTTGACGACGGTGATGTGGAAATCAGAGGCATGTGCAAATCTTGCACATGCCACGCACAAAAAATATGTTTTTAGAAAATAAAATTTTGAGACAAATTATATTAAAACAATTTATTGTAAATTTTGTTTAAAACAATTTGAATTTTTCATCTCGGTAACACAATTGGTCAAACACGCCTTGAACCATCAACTTCGCCTTTCAAAGATCCTATGTCTAACTCAATAGCAAAAGTGCAAAGTTCGACATTAAGATATAATTTATTTCTATGGATGAATTTTTATATGTGTAGAATGAGGGCACATAAGTATTTTTATAGCAGCACTAATTGATTATGTCAAATATCTCATCCAAATCCACTATTCAATGTATGACTCGTTATAAGTGAGCTCCTATCTCACTAAATTAATTAAACCCATTTAATTAAATTATACCAACATATATTTTGGCCCGCCTAATTTAAAAAAGATTTTAAAATTTCCGGTTACCATAAATATATAAACAATTATATATTTATTAATTAATTTTAGGCCATCCAATAATAATTAATTAATTAATTAACTAATTAATATTATCATTATATTAATTTCTCCATAGAATAATTTATAACTTTTATAAATTATTTCAATAAATCATTTTCGGTCGAGAACTAAGAGTTACGATTGTGTGACTTCTACGTATGAGCTCAGCCCTCAGTAATATTTGAACAAATTAAATATTAAAGTCTGTACGAACTTTGCTGAAGCAAAATAGCATGCACGAGTTCAGTTGCTTACAGATTATCTAGGTAAAATCCAATTTATTATCTTTTAAAGCAACGCCCTTAAGCAACGGTATATTGTAAACATTTTTTTTTCATCGTCAGTAAATCACTTAGATATCTAGATCATGGTCAGTGGTCAAAACTATGTTAATAAAGTCCAATACTAAAGTCCATGGTTCAATCCAATAACAATTATCGTTAAACCAATTTTCTTTGGTCAAAGACTTTGACTTCACATTGACTATCAATTGCGGTGATACTGACCTTATATTCAAAAGAGACGAATCCTCCCTTGAATTGTGTTTCAGTTCAAGTGATTCAACTTATACCCAACCATGACCTTAACACGACCACAATGTTATGTGATTTATCATAATCAAAGTATATTTTAGATACTTAAGATTCACATTATTTTCAAACCAAAAGACTACTACACATCATCACATGAGATCTTTTTTTTATTTTTAACATAGAAAACTTTCGATGAGTCGTTCTGTAATTGTTCCAAACAATGACATATACTAACACATTGATGCCCCCCAACGATAATGTGTAATTCACCATTCATCATATGGAGAGCGTTATGTATGCTAGTCTCAATGAATATATCGATATTTCATTCTTGATACATCTGGACAAGGAACATTTAAGGAAAAATATTTATTTTATTCGATTCAATTCTCATGGTTACATACACATTCGCAACTGCAATCGACTATATACTTTTTTTTAAAGGATTTTCAACTTGTATATATTTAATATATTTAAAAGCATTATTTATATCTCAATATAATAATATATACAGTAGAAATAAAATAAAATGCTTACTTTATTTCAAACAAGATTTGGTATAAAAGTTAAGTTATATAATCAAATTATATATTTCCCCTTGGGCACACCCTTAACTCTATCATAATGGAGGAGACAATTCACTTGTTAAAATTAGTGGATTCAAATAAACCCTATGTTCATATTTATGATAGAGAGGTGAAAATGATGACATCATTCTAGATTCACTTTTTCCTCAACCCGTCGGAAAAATTCTATCATAATTATCCAAGTGCAAAACCTGAATTTACTCACCATTTTTGTATATATAGGTTTGACCTCATATAATTAGATAAATAAAAATTATTTATTTAATTTCGATAGTATTTAAATATATAAATCTTGACTCGTTAAATTTATTAAAAGCTTATTTAAATTAAATAAATGTACATAACATTTCCACGCATTTTACTAAATAATTTTGGCACTTCAAAATTTGAATTAAAATTATCTCCACGACAATCTATAACATTTATAAATTATTTCATTAAATTTATTTGATCGTGAGTCCTAAGTTGTATGACTCATAGGTTTGAATCCAACCCTCGGTGATATTTAAACAATGTAAATATTAAAGCATGTTCGAGCGTTGTTGAAGTTCAATGGGGGCATGAATTCAGGCGCTTATCGATCATTTAGACAAAATCCTACTTCATAAGCATTTTAAAGTGGCACCCTTAAGCAACGATATCTTGTGCATGTTATGCCTCTTCGTTAAAACTGTCACTTGAACACCTAGAGCTCGGTCAAAGGTCAACACTCTATTAATAAATTAAATTGTTATGACCATGGACTTTGATTTGAGTTGACTTCTAATCACGATGACACAAACCATCTGCATCAAAAGAGATATGAATCCTCTTCAGAGTAGTGTTTCACTTGACCTGCCTCAACATATGCCCAATTATGGTCGCATTATGAATCCATATCATGTAATAGACCACAGTCTAAGTAAGGTTTCCACATAAAATCCACTATCTTCTTAAGTCGAAGGCCATTGCACATCGTAAAATGAAATCTTCTATTTGACTTTGATATATTAATCATTTTATAATTATTTCAAACAACTACACGTACGAGCTCCGACAGCCATGGATAATTCATTATCCATCATATGGATACTGTTACGTAAACCAATCTTACTGATTTATCGATATCACATTCTTTAAATACCCAACAACTAGGAATCTACAAGGACAACTATTCATTATATTATGATATAATACTCATGGTTACAAATTGTTTTGTAACTTTAATTGTTTTAATACTTAATTCTAGGGATTTCTACTTGTATATTAAAATATACTCTTAACGTTATGTATATTTACATATAATATGAATAAAACCAAAAATACATACTTCTACCTGGAAAGAGATTTCTCATATGAGTTAAGTTACGTAATCAAATTATATAATTGTCCTTAGAACATATCCAGGGTGAAAATTGCATACGAGGGATGCAAGATGGATGTTAGAAGAAGTGGTGGAGAAAAGATTAACATTTGGTATGAAAAGAAGTGTGTCGCTAAAGGAAGTGGTTTTCAGTGTTTTCCATGAGTCTCTTACGCGTAGAAATGATAATGGGACGGGTTGGGGCGGGTTTCTTGTGCCCAAGGCCCTCCTCGGGTTTTTTAGACCTCACCCCGGACCCGCCCCATAGATCCGGTGAGGGTTCGGAATTTTGCTCCAAACCCAAAACCCGTACGGATCAGGGTAGACCCGCCCCGCCCTGAGACCCGGTGAGGTTTTTTGTATTGATTCAAAATTGTATACTAACGTACATATATTTATATTTGTTGTCACTAAATGATACATTAAATACAAATAACAAAGTGTTTAAAATGATAAAGGAAGATAATAATAAATGTGGTGTACAAAATAATTCAAAAAATATGCATATGTTATTGTATAATTATCAATGATGCAGCTTAGTACTATAAACTTTTTATAGCTTATTGATTAGAACATTATAATATCCATTGTCATAATCACACACACACAAATATATAAAGATTAACAAAGCATCATTATAATAATAAAGCAATTTCATGAAATCTTAGTAGTGCGGGTCGGGTTGGGATGGATCAGCCAAGCCCCGACCCGACCCTAGATCTGAAACTCTCAAAAACAGGTCACGGGTCTACCTGTCCCGATGACCCAATGGAGCGGGTCTGGACAGACCAAAACAGAGGTGGATCAATTGGGTTCGGACCCAAGACCCGTCCCATTGTCATCCCTACTTACACGGCTGTTGCCACTACTTGATGATTGTGTTATGCTTTGTCTTTCGGCAAGCAAGCTGAGGTATAGGAGGCGTGTAGCAAACCTAGATAAGTAAGGTGGAAATGGTGCACTAAATTCTAAGGTTCTAAGTGGCTCCGAAGATTTTTCAGATTAACACATTAGCATACACAAAATGGTGTTAAGGAGTAAAACCTAAATGGGCATGGCTTAGGTTAAACCCAATTAACAAATTATCGTACACAAAATGTTCCAAGTCGCTCAGAAGATTTTTCAAATTTCATAAACTTTCAAATGCGACAAGGCATCCAATTTATAACAATTAACGTCCAAGCAAGCAAGAAAGGAAATATTAGTACAGTAGAAGAACGATAGACACTTCCATTTTATGCTTTAACGCCCCTCTTTGATATAACAAAAATGATTTTAAGCAGATCATTCATTTTATGTTGATTATGATGCAAACTCTGACATGTATAACCGGCATAGCTACAAACTAAAGGCCGTAAGAATCACACTGTTCAAATTGATGAAATTTACACGATGAAACAAACTGAAAACGAGATTGATCAATTTCTACATAAAATCCATGTGTTTACAAAACACATCTACAAGTATACAGTTCAATCAATCATTTATGGGTAAAAGATTATAAGTCAAACACCTGACCTCACAAATTTAATTCAACATTTAACTAGTTATACTCATCCAGTATGATTAAGATATTTGAACTAATATATATGATTACATATACATTCCAGGAGTGAGCTACTACAAGACTACAACAACAAAATTTGGAGAAACAATTGAACATTAAATGAGATATGTAGGAAACTTCTATCGATCCCTAAATGACTACAAAAGTGTCCTTTAATAATTGCATTAGTTTCATTATGTATGTAAACTATAGTTCTGCTCATTCATACGTTCGCTTTCTTTTTAGTATAGTTGGGACTATGGCTATCATTCCAATCATAAAGAGGACTACTAATGTCTTGAAATCATATAGATCTCTGACTGATTTTAAATCCCCGAGTGCAAGACCAGCCTGTGTATGAAAAGAAAATTCAGATGAGATATAGTCCCAGTAGAATCGTTAATTTTGCAAGGCAACAGATATTTATGTCTAAACGACCAAATATTCTGGTTTAACGCCTTAGCCTTTCAGAGTCGGAAACTCTACTTTATGAAGTGGAACTGCAAACAAACTAAAATCAATGCATGGTATCTTGTAAAGAGGCTTAACATTGTAAGCATTTTTATTTCTCCTCGAAGTAAAAGATATAATTTGCTCGGTGTAATCTACAGTATTCACTGTTGAAAAGATTGCAGCCACTTAAGATTGATCTTTGAAATGTAAAACATGAAAAAATTACATATCCAAATCAAGAAACTGTTCTCTAACTGTTGATAGATAAGGTGTAACTGTAATGAATCTTGTATAGCTAAATAAAATGCATTCACAGGTTACCAAGAGGGGGAAAAAAAATACTCCAAGCTATTGGCAAAGGTGTTCTATGCATAGTTTTGAAGACCGAACCGTGAGCCAAACCGTATTGGTGCAAGACCAAACTGCATTGATCGTTAATTTTTACGAGCGTTACGACACGAAGAAGAAGACTGAATTGTTTTTCTACAAATTGTATTTAATTAATACGTTCAAAAGAAAATGATTTTCACATATATTTAGTCATGTTTTTGTGTCGAATCATACCTAGGTAATTTGAAATTTTATTTCTAAGTTGCAATATCTAATTTTTATGAGTTTAAATTTTAATTTATATTATTAATTAATAAAAAAACAAATTTGAAAAGTAGTTTATTTGTTAGATACTATGTTTAAGTGATATTAAGACTTAGTAAATATTTGTAGAGAAAATTTTGAATTTGTAAAAGAAGCTATAAGTGTTAGATCCTAATTTTAAACGACACTAAATCTTTATTAATAGTTGGCTTGGAAGCACAAACTTTTGGTCCGACCATGAACTTTCCAAAATACCCTTTGCTCATGTATAATTTAATTATTATCTATTATTCCACGTATAAGTACTTGAAAAAAATCGGTAAAATCCTAATTAATTGCAGATGTTATTCCTATTATTTTTAACCTATTATTTCTAGGCTAAACTGAACTATTCAAACTAAGTTAAAACAGTTAAATTTCTTTACAAATTCAAACTATCCCTCTACGCTTAAGAATAGGATCTAACAAATAAATATCATTTAAACAAATAAATATCATTTACAAATTCGTTGTTTATTAATTAATAATATAATTAAAATTCAAACTAACAAAAAATTAAATGTTGCAACGTAGAAATAAAAAATTAAATTAACTACACATGATTTCAATGTAAAAACATGGCTAAATAATTTTGCAAATCATTTTCTCTTGAATTTGTTAATCATAAATAAATTGTAGAAAAACAATTCACGCACAAAGCATATGTCATCATCACCAGTAATGCTCGTTTTAACAATATATGTAGAGAGACATTGTTGGCATTTCATGCTGACACCAAAAATGTGGGACAGTAAATACATTATAGAGACAGTTTGGTACAGGTTCCTAATAAGTTTAAAACTACATCCAAAACCCCAATAAAAAGATGTTTGTAAATTAGATCCTATAATTAAGTTACTGAATTATGGCATACACTTGCAATTATTCAGTTAATAATTGCGGACATTTATGCAATTATATCAAAAAATTGCAGAAATTTCCGCAATTTTTTCAAAAAAATTACGGAAAATTCTGCAATTATTCGCTTAAAAATTGCGGTAATTTCCGCAGTTTTTTCAAAGAATTGTAGAAAATTCCGCAATTATTCACCAAAAAAATTGCGGAAATTTATGCGACTTTTGGATATAATTACATAAATGTCTGCAATTATTCAGTGAATAATTGCACAACTGTATGCAATTACTTAGTAACTTAATTCTAGAGACCTAATTTACATACTTTTTTTACTGAAGTTTTTGTGTATTTTGAAATTTATTAGGGACCTGAGGCTAATATTTCCTATATTACAACTATTAATAAAGAATTACATATAAAGGGCAATTTTGGAAGTTCGCGGTCGGACCAAAGTTTGCGCTTCCAAACCAACTATTAATAAAGATTTTATTAATTTAAATGTAAATTATTTCCATTAATGTTAAAAATTAACCAATTATAATTAGTGGAAAATAGGCATAAGGACAAATTTTGAAAAAAATTAAGACTGAAGGACATCAAGTTTCATCTTTAGGCTGAAGGACAAACTTTGAAAAAAATTAGGCTGAAGGACAATGCTAGTTAGAACTAGCATTTTGTATAGTGTAAAAACTGAATATAATGCTAGTATATCTAACATTTTGTATAGTGTAAAAACTGAATATAATGCTAGTTAGAACTAGCATTGTCCTTCAACCTAATTTTTTTCAAAGTTTATCCTTCAGCCAAAAAATAAAACTTGATGTCCTTTAGACTAATTTTTTGTCAAAGTTTGTCTTTTTCCCTAATTCCCTCTTATAATTAATATATTAAAATTTAAAACGATTATTTTTAAACATTTCATAATAAATATTAATTTAAATAATCCTATAACACTTTTTAGCGTAAAATTGTAAATTTTCTTATTTTTTAAGATGAAACAGCTTCAATTCAATGATAATTCGTAAAATGTACACTAATGATGTATTATGTCATCCAAAATTGATAAGATAATCCAATAATTTTTTGACTAAGGTTATGAAATTATTTGTTAAATTAATTATGTGAAAATAAGAAGAATGAAGCGATAATTTTTCTCAAATTTAAAGAATCGTGGGGTTAAGAGAGGTCGGTTAGGATGTTTTTTCAGGGTTTTGAGGTTAAACCACGGGTTCATGCACACGCAAGGTTATTTCATTTTCACAACCATAGCGTCTTAAGGTCGAAGGTTGATCGTGGTTGAACCGAGGTTGGGTTGGAAACCCTGGTTCTATGTATTACCTTACCCTTGTACCCTTAAATTATACAAAAAATGCTCCCTCCCAGTTGCACATAAGAGAAGATGATGATAATAATAATATGCATCCGACATTGAAACCATGACACAAACATAAAAAAGCATTAGTGTAACTATACCCGTCAAAATATGACCCAACCCATTAACCCAACCCATTTACTTTAATTATAAATGGGTTGAGTCAACATATTTATCAATCTTTATTAAATGTGTCATAGACGGATTAATCCGTTTTTAAAAGCGTTATAAATGGATAATCCATTTACTCATTTATTAAAAACGTGAAATTCAAAAATATAAATTTGAAAATATAAGGGTCCGTTTGGTTTCGTTTTGAGTTCTGTGTTTTGTGTTTTCAACCCACGTTACAAAATACAAGAAAATGAAGGAATTTTTTACAATTCTTAGTCGTTGCGACGATGGACGGGAAATGGAGGAGATGAATTGTTTTCCGTCCTCTTGTTATGTCTCAAAACATGAAAAATCAAATAAACTTGTTTTCTATTTTCATATGTTAATTTTATTTTTCGAAATTGTGTGTTTTCCAACAATACGTAAGAAATACGCATTTTTGTTTAGACAAAACGCAAAACTAAAAACAGCAAGCCAAACGGGACCTAAATTTTAAAAATTTGAAATTTTTTACTCGAATACTTCGTCTTGTGAACGCATGATGTAGTTCTTCAAGATGACTAGCAGTTGTACTTAACAAATAACAGACTACATCTTCGTATTTGAACTCCGACCAGGCAGAAACCGTTATTTTTATATTCAAACCGCAATAACTCTTTCATGCTAACTCGAAATCAAGCGAGACTTCGACCGATAAACTCTCACCTAAATTACGGACAATACGGAACGCTTGCATACTCAGTCTTGTGAACGCATTTTATAGTTCTCCATGGTGACTAACAGTTGTACTTAGAAAATAATAGACTACGACCTCATATTTGAACTCCGCCTTTGCAAATGCCTCTTTTTTTGTTCAGACCGCGGTATCTTTTTCATACTAACTTGGAATCAGACGAGACTTCGACCGATGAACTCTTACTTTAATTACGGACAATATGAAATACTCGGATGCTTCATCTTGTAAACGCATACTGTAATTCTCCATGGTGACTAATAGTTGTACTTAGAAATAACATGTTACATTCTCATATTTGAACTCCACCTAGGCAAGAATATGACTATAAATGGATATCCGACAAATCCAAAATCCGTCCGCATCCGCATCCGAATAGTGAATAAATATTCGATATCCGGAAAAACAAATGCGGATACGGATACGAGGACATCCGCATTCGAAAATTATCCGTCCGGTTTTTGTCAAGATTTTAGGTCAAATTATGTGTATTTTAGTGCAGTGAAAGATATTTGTTTATTATTTTGTTAAGTTAGTAGTTTATATTATATGCACTTAATGCTTTTTAACTGCTCAAAACTATTTATTATCATCATATTTGTTAATTTTTAACACTTTTATAATCGATGAGATTGAAAAATATTTATGTTAAACTAAAATTTTATTTTTATAATTCTTAATTTATCGGTCGTTAGCGGATAGGATAATTATCCAATATCCATCTGTATCCGCGGATGCGAATATCCGATATCCAAAAATGATTTCGGATGCGGATATAGCACTATCCGCATCCGAAAGCATCCGTTGACAGGCCTAGGCAGGAACCGCTATTTTTTTTATTCGAACTGCAACAAATTCTTCATACTAACTCGAAATCAGACGAGACTTCGACCAAAGAACTCTCACCTAATTTACGGATAATATCTAACACTCGAATACTTCATCTTGTGAACGCACTGTTCTCCATGGTGACTAATAGTACTTAGAAAATAATGGAATACTTCTCCATATTTGAACTCTGCTTAGGCAAAAGCCGCTATTTTTTTATTCAGACTGCAATGACTTCTTCATACTAACTCGAAATCGAACGAGATTTCGACCGATGGACTCCCACCTAAATTACGATCAATGTGGAACACTCGAATACTTTATCTTGTGAACGCATGTTGTAGTTCTCCATGATGACTAACGGTTGCACTTAGCAAATAACCGACTACATCCCCATATTTAAATTTTGATGAAAATTAGAATTAAAATTGAAATTTTGATTTTTATCGAAATTCAAAACGTAAAAAATAGAATTAAAATTATTTTATATATGTTTGTTTGTTATTAGTCAAATCAAATTTAAATCTTTAAATGGGTTATATGGGTGATTTACTTATTAAATGGGTTAGGTCAGACTAACCCATGTATTAAATGGGTCAAAAAGAATGAGTCATAAATGGGTCGGATCAAAATCGACCCAATCCATTTTGACCCAACCCAACTCATTTGACGGGTCTAAATGTAAGGCCATTTCAAGTTGGCTATTGTAGTATAAATCGGGATTTTAATATGTTAGTGTGATTTTGATATAAGTGTAAGTCGTTTAAGGCAGTATGTAAACAAAATATGGTTCTAAGTCAATGGTGTATTTCATATTACATTTACAATCCTCCTCCATCGCCTTTTTTTTCAAATTGTACACTATTGTTAATAAAAACCAATCCAAATAGCCAATTAATGAATGATGCAGGAGGGAAACAAACGAAAACAAAATAATAACCACTAGCAATAGTTAACGTATCTATTTTAAATTAAAAGCATGGAACTAGAAGCCTAGAATAAGTAAAGAAACCAGAATAAACAGAATAATTACAACCTGCAACAATACCAGTACACTGGGGAGAAAATAACAGAAACAGAAGGAACTTACTCTGACAGTGATATATGAAGCTGGAATGAGACCAACCGTGGTCGCAAGAAAGAATACATGAAATGGAATGTCAACAATTGGAGAAGCTACATTAATAAATGTGTTTGGCAGTGTTGGAGTAATCCTCAAGAAAAGCATATAATTCAACAGCTTATCTTTGCGTTTAGCTACCTGAATTCGGTTTCATTACACGTCATTAATTAAGTGATAATACTGAGCAAGACCGAAAAATAATTGCAGTGAGCAATTACCTCTGACTGAAAAAATCTCAATTTGTCAGGCCACAGCCAATTAATCAATGGTCTCCCAATCAACTTAGACAGAAAATAACAGGATGATGCTCCAGACGTGGCAGTGAAAACGACCAACATAACACCTTTTACTACCCCAAAAAGAGCACCAGCAAGCAATGACAAAAAAATTGTCCCAGGAATCATAAATGTCTGCATGAAGATGTATATTGCACAGTATCCCAGAATAAATTGTGCTTGGTGATCGCTTGCATAAACTGCAAGATTATCTCTACAACAAAAATGGAAGGTGCTTGTTTAGCAAGTAATATAGATGGCTAATTAAACATGTATTATTTACGCTTCAATATATAAAAAACAAAGTATATCTTAGAGTTCAGGTTCGCTAGGACATTGAAAAATAAAATATAAATACATCTTACTTTCTTTCTGGCACGTGAAAAAACCAAGTAGGAGATTACACAGGCTAGACAAGTGCAGTACATAAGTAATCTGAGCACACTCATAACTTTGTTGTATTAGGCAGCAAGAAAGGCAACATGACAAAATTTTTGTCATGCTTAATGGTGCTTAGGCACAGTTTAAATTTTTGGAAGGACTAAAATTGTGTTTTTTTTATATTAAGCTGAAAGCCTGAAGCTATGATTAAAGCAATGATAGTCCTGAGACCATAATTTACCTCTATAGTGCAATTCAAACTTTAATGCCTATATGATGGAGCTAATTTTCATTCTTATGATTTTTTACAGGCCAAGTTTGTTACTAAAGATTGTTGTTCTGCAACTGTATCGCTTGATATTCACTTTACAATGGAACACGGCAGAAAAGCATTGCCTAAGCGCACTTGAACGCTTTCACTTGTACAAGACTTTGAATAATCTAAGCATCATGTGTTAACCACCGCTTATGCATATTTTTCATAACACAGACCCAGACCTCACAAATATTCTTTTATTTCACCATTGTTTTGGGGCACGAAGTTATATTCTCGTCACACCACAAAAATAAAATGTGTCAGCAACTACATTGTCTATGCTTAAGTGTAATCTAAATGGCCTATATTGTGTATATTATATTATTCTGGAAGCAGGGTTAGAGTCATATGACTTACAAGATGAATCACTTTTAGTATTTAACTCTAGTTTCCCTTAAACTTCCAGTGGATAAGGCTCGTTGGGATAGAGCGGCCATTGACCTTGCATTTCTATGTATATCCAAAAACTTACTACAATTCACCCATATTTCTATGTACTCAGTTTTGGCAGCAAAATATATCGAGGAGTGCAGTGCAAATTTTCTATCAGAAAAGTAATACTGAGCAAAAATAAGGGTATTTTCATTCAGCAATACATTGTCAAGTGGATAAAGAAAAGCTAAATTGCAGTAAAGTTTGGGTTCTATAGCGATGCACGTTTTCATATTTCACACATGTTTATGTACAATAATATCTACATTATTCACGTCAAGGACCACCATCTCACTTGTGGATCTACATGTCCTGAGATCGATTTCCTTAAGATCAATCACCAATTTCCAAAATCTACATTATTTATAAATAAAAAACCACGAGGTTGGAGTCTGACCTCTATGGAGTTAAGCTCTACATGCCTTTGATTATAACACAGAAGGCCCATTTTGAAGTGTTACTTTGTTTTGACCGCATTTACGAAAAATCACTCAAATGATTTTTGTTATCTGCCATTGTCCATTTTACTTCAATTCAAATATGTAACAAAACTATGTCATGCAAGCCTGCCAGCCAATATTGAAATTGGCAAAATTCATCAAGTGGTTTGCATCCCAAAATCTGTTCTGGACCATTTAGATTATCAACCATGTACTTCATGAATTGCTTAAAACAGCTTCAATTGCCATATTGACAAGAAAAATAGAAAATAAAATTCTGTTTTCAACTACCAAATGAAACATTTACCAAATTGCCAAAAATATACTCATACGACTGCATCTATTCAAACTCAAAAATCTAACAGGATCATAAATAATAGCTAAATCAATTTCATACAATTTATATACTCACTTAAGAATTCGCAGATCTGTGAGATTCCTCGGCAATTTCAACATCCGATCGTCATCAGCTTTCGGCATAGTGAACAATACACAAACTAGACCAATGGAAAACAAAACGAAAATCGAAATAGCAGCTGCCATTTCCGTTCGAGATAACGGAAACCTAGCGTCGGTCTTCGACTTCTTGCCCGTCGGAGATTCCTCGCCGGAGGCGTTTTCTGCGACGGCTGCGGGTTCTTCATCGCGGCCAATCACCGTAATTCGCACCGACGCCATTGGATTGTTTTCGATGAACGAAGTTTAGCTGATTAGCATTAATTTGAACGTAGATTCTCCTCTATTAAGACGGGGTGTAGATGTAAATTTTATAAATAGGAGGGGTGGAATAAAAATACAAGCGATTGAGCTGTGGCTGGTGACTGAAGATTTAGGTATGCATAAAATACATGCTTTTCACAAGAGTTTGGATCTGAATCGGATGTGGAATTATATTATTTGCCGGTTCCCTTTTCCTAGGACAAGTTCAACAAAAACATATAAATGAGTTTCCTCCTCCTCAGCTATTCACATTTTTTTTTCCTTTTTTTTTTTTTAGTTTTCACTGAAATATATGTTAAAATATCGTTCCAAAAGCTGGTTCAATGTACGTTTCATCAACTCTAGAGATGACGATTTACGATTTATAGATGGTCAACAAGCTACCTTAGTAATGCGTCTATAGATCGAATAGTGCTTTTGATAGTATGAAGATATATTGTTATAACTTTTTATAATGCTATACAGTTCAAATAGAAATAAAAATAACGATCTATATAAAATTTTAAATATTTATGATCAGTACGTCCATCATCGTGGTAATTGGGCTAGATGCAGCATCCATATTTATGTCGCTCTCCCCGCACATATCATACCTAGACTATAGATCGGTCCATTTGGGTCATTTTTACATATCAGGCATGTAGGGCTGGGTCATTTGACCAGCCTCTTATTGAGGTCCTAGCCGAGAGTTGATGTCATACCGCCTACATATTTCACTTTCCCGACTATAAGTTGGGAATCATTCCTTTGGATTTTTACATACTTGCCAGCATAGAGATCGGTGTTCCGAGACGTAACTCTTTTCCTTTTGATTGTGCATACAAAACACTTTAATTTTTATATCATTTTTCTACCGAGGGTTGACCTTGACCACATCAAAAGTGTGCTCTTCGGCTAACATATCTGCAGGCCTACATCATGGAGTACAGAGATAGATTAGACACGACTGATGTTATTATTCGTGCTTTCCTTTTATATATATTTGGTTCCACCTTCTTCTCGAACCAAAAGATCATGGTTTCTCTAGACTATCTTGTAGAGATATCCAACCTAGAGCAGTTGCACCTAATGGACAGGGGCAGTGTCATCTTGTATGTTTGTACACTTCTCTGGATATTTGTTCTCTTTCGTGGATTCAGTAGATGCTTGGTTTCTGTATTTACTTTCGTTGTGGTTGTAACAACCCGCACCTCCAGACACACCAAAACTAAAGCCTAAGGTGATTTTTGGTCTTGCGTCGTGCCAAGAAGTATGAGCTATTGGTTTTTGAAACACTATAGAGACTTAAAATAATATTTGAAACATTCTACACTTTTAGATCTCACAACGGAAGGAATTAGAATATAAGTACTGAAATAGACATTCTTAAAAATAGTCTCTAAAAATACATACATAGTTCGTATACAATGTTTCCAAAGTACAATATAAAGTCTTATAGACATTTAATACAATAAATTGCTATATGAGGAATAACGAAGAATAATGGAACTCCAATGCTTAGCCCCTGTAACAACCCGTACCTTAATGGACCTGAAATTTCGTCTTTATCGAAATCCAAGTCCGCTAGGATACGGATCATTGGTTTTGGCACTATAAGAAAAGTTGATTTTATAATGCTAATAGATAACACTTTATTCCATTATGTTATCGTTTGTTTTAGTTTGTTTTATTTAGATAAGGGCTTCGCTACATAACACTTTAAAAAAGCGGGCTGCCCAAATTATTTAGACGATCGCATATTCCTCAAATTATTTCCGTCTTCTCTTTCTCAAATATTTTCCCTTTTCCATGTTCCTAAGATTATTTCCTCAAATCCTCGATCACAAAATCTCCCCCTTGTCACTGCCTCCACCCGTAACTCCTCATGCACGCCTCATGCTGCCGATCGTGGCTTTTTTCAAGCACTTTGCTTATCGAAAAAAATAACCATCTTCACCTTTCACTGAAAAAAAAAATTCTCTTGTTAAAATTCTGTTTTAGAATCCCAAATTACACTCCTATATAAAATTGAATCTAACACCTATCTAAGTAGACTCACTACCGATTTGAAGATGCCATCAAATGTTGAGAAGTCTGGACTAAACTTGTCAACTAGGGTTTTACGATCGCATGATAATGAATTGTCTTTATGTCGCGATCTACGCGTAATCGAAGTCAAGACATCATCGCATTACATATTGGATTTGCTCCTTAACCAGATGGTGAACTCGATGTCGTCATGTATTATGTCATTAAGATTAGGGTTTCTCTTGGAATATGAAACTGTGTGCCCAAAAGTTGAAATGCCATTATGTTGTTTCTTTCACCTGGACTGGATGTGCCTGCTACTCTATGCTCAGATTTATGGAGATTGCAGAATCGGAGACTGAGTGTGTGATTGTAGAGATGCTTTGTTTGCTCTAGTTTGGTTTGTTCATTTTTGTGATATTGGCTATATGGATGAGGAAATGAAAGCGATGTTGTCGGAGAATGAGAAGTTCATATTGTCCGATGCTCTCACTATAACTATAAGCACCAATATGTTTTCACAAGTTGCATATGCAGTCAATTATAAAAACAAGAATCAGAATTATCACAAAACTGAGCAGACAAATAAAAAGGTGGATATTCAAATAGAGCAAGAGGCAGAGGAAGGTGGAATGACAACAATAGGTCAAAGTGTCAAATATGTGAAAAAATTAGTCATACTGCAATGAAGTTTTATTTCGTATTCAATGCAAATTGTATGCCAAACTAGAATTGAAACAATCGGAGAAATGCTACTCCTAGTGCTAACATGGCTCAAGTCCAATAAGATTCAAATATCCAACCTGATAGTAACAGAGTTCACAATCAGAATGATATCACAAGATCTGAACGTATTCAAGATGAAAGCTCATACTCTGATTTAAGAGCAACCAATCACATAACAAACAATCTTGACAATTTAAATCTCGGCAATAAGGAGTACAGAGGTAAATAATCAATTTGCATGGGCAATGGTGAGTCTATTAGAATTACTCATACTGGAAATGCATATCTCAAAGGTGCAAGGCAATTATTTCTAAATAATTTATTAAGAGTACCAAAAATAAAGAAAAAACTCATGAGTGTATCACATTTGCAAACGATAATAATGTTTATTTTGAATTCTATCCCAAATATTGCTTGGTTAGAGACATTCTAACTAAAGAAATTCTTTTGTAGGGTGATGTAATCAGAGGATTATATAGATTCAATCCAGTTAACTGCATCAATTCTGTAAGAGAAGGAAATATGTGTAATCTATCTGAGATTACTCAAGCAAAAATAAAATAAAAGTATATTTGATCTATGGCATTATAAGCTTGGTCACCCAAATGCAAATGTAGTAAAGCAAGTACTTAGTGAAAATAAAATTGTTTTGATAATATTTCATTACCATATGTTTGTACTTATAGTCAGATGGGTAAAAGTCACAAGTTAGCATTCAATGATTCTTTAACTGAGTATACAAAACCATTGGAACTTGTTGCTACAGATCTTTGGGGTCCGGCCCCAATATGTTCAGACTATGGTTATAGATATTACATATCATTCATTGATGCATATTCTAGGCATACTTGGATTCATTTTCTAAGAGCAAAATCAGAAACATATAATGTAGTAGTACATTTCGTAGCACTAGTTGAAAAGCAAAGTGGTTTTCAAGTTACGATTATGCAAACAGACGGTGAAATTGAATACAAAATACTCAGCAATCTTTTCAATAAAAGGGAATGGTTCATAAATTTACATGTCCCTATACATCTAAGCAAAATGGTTTAATTGAGAGAAAACATAGACACATTGTTGAATCAAGTCTTACTTTACTAGCTCAGGCATCACAACCCTTAAGGTTTTGGCCTGATTCCTTTAGTACAGTAGTATACTTGATTAATAGATTACCAACAAAGATCCTTAAAGGAATAAGTCCAATAGAAAATTTATATGAAATTAAACCCGATTATCAAAGTTTAAGGACCTTTGGATGTCTATATTTTCTTTATTTAAGACCATATAATAGTAATAAATTGAATTTCAGGTCAAGGCCATGTATTTTCTAGAATATGGAGTAAATTAGAAGGGATATGAACGTCTTGATGATAGTGGAAAAAATTTCATAAGCAGGCATGTTGTATTTATTGAACATGTATTCCCTTCAAGTAGTGCAGATATGAAAACAACCAAAAAGATATACAATCCAAAAGTGTCAATACCTGATCTAACTATATATTCTGATAGGCAACAAAAGGAGGCTGAAAAGACTGTAGGAGTTCTTGATTTACAACTCATATTGTCTGATCAACCAGGTCATGAATCACTAGAACTACCCAGCTATCTCAGTCAATCTCTTACACATTCAATTGATCAAACTCAACAAGTTAATCAAGAAAATTCACATATTCAGCAAAGTCAATCAGGAAACAATAATGATCAAGTAAATATAGAAAAAACATCACATAATGAACCATGAGTGAGATCAGGTCATCCCATGATCACAAAAGCAAAGAGTGAGATTTTCAAACCAAAACTATACACTGCAATCACAATGTCTTAAGAGCCTGAAACATATGAACAAGCTACAAAAGACAAAAACTGAAAGGCGACTATGGATGAGGAATATAATGCACTCGTAAGAAATAAACATGGAATCTGGTGTATCCACTAGATAATAAAACATAGTTGGATGCAAATGGACTTATAGATTAAAGAAGAATCCAGATGGGACTGTGGCCAGATATAAAGCAAGGCTTGTAGCTAAAGGATATACTCAATAATATGGGTTTGACTTCAATGAGACATTTTCTCCAGTGGTCAAACCAAAAACTATTAGAATTGTTCTTACTATTACTTTACGAAACATTAGAATATTAGACAACTTGATGGTAATAATGCTTTTCTGAATGGCATTTTGTAGGAAGAAATCTATATGGAGCAGCCACAGAGATACAAACAAAACATGAATTATGTGTGCAAACTAAATAAGGCAATATATGGCCTTAAACAAGCACCAAAAGTTCGGTTTGATAGACTGAAAACCACTTAGTTAATTTAGTTTATCAGTCTACAAAATCAAACAATTCACTGTTCATTGAAATAAACAAAGGATCGGTTGTATACATTTTAATATATGTTGATGGTCTAATTATTATAGGTGATGATGAAGCAGAAATTAATAATCTCATCCAATATTTGGACAAGTAATTCTCAGTTAAAGATCTTGGGAGCTTAAATTATTTTCTAGGCATAGAATTTAATAGGAAGTCAGATTCAAAAATAATTCTAAGCCTGAAAACGTATATTATAGAGTTGCTACACAAATCCAAAATGAATGAAGAAAATCCACAACTAATGATAAGCAGCCAACAGCTCTCTAAAAACATAGGAGAACCAATATTTAACATTATACAATATAGAAGTATTGTTGGAGCTTTACAGTATGCAACTATAACTAGACTAGATACATCATTTAGTGTTAACAAAGTGTCTCAATTCATGCAGAAACCATTGAATGATCACTAGAAAGCAGTGAAGAGGATACTACGATATCTAATAGGGACAACTAGTTATGGTTTATCATTAAAAGCATGTAAAGATCTCAATATAATTGGATACACTGATGCAGATTGGGCAACAGATCCAGATGATATGAAATCTGTTTCAAGATACTGCATTTATATTGTAGATAACCCAATATCATGATGTTCAAACAAACAATCAACTATTTCTAGATCTAACACTGATGCTGAATACCGGAGTGTAGCAAGTGCAATAGCAAAGACAATGTGGATACAATCTTTGTTAAGTGAACTAAATATCAAATCTAAAACTAAAAAGATATTATTGTGTGATAATCAAAGTACGGTGCGCATGTCTGCAAACTCTATTCTACACTCTAGAACAAAGCATATCGAGATTGATATATATTTTTTCGAAAACAAATACTTAAAGGAGAATTACAGGTAAATCATATACCTGCAACCTACCAAATCACGGATGTTCTTACCAAAGCTCCGTCAGTAAGAAATTTTGTGAGATTCAGGAATGATCTAAAAGTAAAATCAAGTGCAAGCCGATCCAATCAAATCCATCAATTTCCAAAAGAATCATACGAATGTTTTTCATAAATTTAAGAAGATAAGTTGTCGACTCTCCCAAATCGTCAAAAGTGAAATTGAGGCAGCTAACAACTCAATTGGGTTTGATCAAATTGGAAGAGTATTTGCACTTCTTATAACTCTCAAGCAGAAGATTTTGTTAATTTTGAAGCAAAATTGAAGAGTAGATAAAGATCGATGAATCTAAGAGTTCATCTTACCCTAACCCTAATATCGGTTTGAGGAGGGAGATAGAAATGAAGAAATGAAGATCGCATGCTAAAAGGTTAACATATATCAATTTATTACTCAAGCTGGTCGAGTGTCATGCAAGCGTATATGGGCCTGGCTCAAGCCCAAATGCATATTTTCATTCTATTATAAATACCAAGATGTATAGAAATGCATTATAACGAATGATTATAATCAAACATCAATACAATTCTTCCTTTGTTTTTCATTTCACAAATATCAATCTGAATCAAAACTTATATGCAAAATCATAAACATCACAAATCTTAACAAGTGCTTTATTTATTACACCATTATACAACAATATGTTTTCACCGAGTTGTTGAAATTTTAGCTTTAAATTTCTACTTCATTTTTGATTAATTTCAAACAATATCAATTTCACGTATAATGAACAAAATGAAATTTTGACCCAAACTTATATAAAGAATTATCATATTTTCAACAAAATTTGATATTTCACTCGGCAAACTATGTTACCAAGTCCTTTATTCTACTTTTTTTTCTTTTTACGACCTGTACTTTAACCCACAATACATAATGATATAGAGCATGTGTGTGTTTGTGTATTTGTGCATATCCAAAATACATAAAATTGTCTCTATACTTTTTAATGATATTATTTTTCCCCAAAGTAGACAATTAACTTGGTGTGTCAGCTTTCAGTATATGAATACCCATCAAAATTAAAATCTGATATCCTATATATCTAATGTAATTCACATTATACATATGTCTGATTAGATACATACTCATCTGTTTAACTGAGAATTTTTTTGTTTTTTCGTATGCATGCATATTTTTATTTAATCGCTGTAGTTTTATTTTTTATTATTTTAATATTCATATACATATACATACATATATACATATACACACACTTGCATATATGAATTTTATATTCACCCTTTTAAACATTTAAGTGTGTGTGTCATAATATAGTATACATATGCTTACATCTTCACATTTTTTGCATAACTTTTAATGATATTTTTT
Organism: Allium fistulosum; assembly: GCA_030737815.1. NCBI lineage: Eukaryota > Viridiplantae > Streptophyta > Magnoliopsida > Asparagales > Amaryllidaceae > Allium > Allium fistulosum. Next base: position 501,794,815 of record CM060901.1, read on the forward strand.
TCTAAAGTAAACAAATGGTTCATTGTTTTTCTATAAGAATATTTGATACTCTTGAATCAATTTAGTCACCGGTAACCAATAACAAATTTAATGTGATTTACATATACAGATATCTGGTTAGAAACATATTCCTTTGCTTAATAGAGTATTTTATGGTATTTCATACAAATATACATATTTTATTCGATGATTGTGTGTATCAATACACACACATATCTTTGTGTGTGTCTGAACATATTTCTATTACAAATACATAAATTTTCATCACACGTAGTACTATTATTTATGTTTTTACGAAGCATGCATTAAAATTGGCCCGTACAATATGTGTATTTGTTTTCTAAAATTTATATTTATAAACTTATTCAATTATACAGTGGGCATTGGAGGTACTTTAAGTTAATGTACAAATAGCTGTTATTTCAATGATAAGATGTTTAGCACACGTGGAAAGGAAGTTTGGATGTAATGGTCACTCTATGTTGAAAAAAAAAGAAAAACTGAACCGAAGGCACAATCCTTTCATAGAATGTGATTATGTCCCTATACCTGGCATCGTAGCTTACAAGTTATACTGGTTTCCCTTGTTAATTAATTATCGTGCGTGATATGGTGTGTTTTCCAGAGGTAAATTACTATATATAATTTGATGTGTTTTCCCAAGCTGATACTCATGCCAATTGGTGGAATATGCAGCGAAGTTATAAGTGAAGCATGGTGAGCTCCTTTTGCATTTAATTCTTAAGATTTCAATATACTTTAGGATATATTAATCATGAAACTCTAGATCTGAATAGGTGACCCATATTGCTTTAATTGAAAAGAAATAGAGGAAAGTAAATGGGTTAGCGGAAGCTATACCTGAATTCATAGTTGCGGTTGGAAAAGTAAATTTGGTTTGGTTTTCCATATTGACACAAACCCTAGATCTTATATTAGATCTGAATTCATAATTGCTACTTTCATAAACTGATTAACATAAAGAGATAGATCTAAAAGGTAAGAGTTGGATCTGATCTTCCAAATTAACATAAACCCTAGATCTGAATTATTTCCATGGAAGAGATTAGGAGAATAATTGGAACTTATGTAATTTGGGGACCATAACCCCTTATTTATAATGTTGGCATTTTCTAATTTGACCCTTCAACAAAATAGAATTGCCCCAGTATCTACACATTAATACCATGACAATTATACTTGTAAGTCTTTTAACTTTAATTCATAATTTGATCACTTTAATTAGGTTTTACACCAAAATAGCACGATACATTTATTTTACATATGTGGCCCAGGTATTGAAATTTTCCAACAATCTCCCCTGGGCCATATATGTAATAACTTTATAAATGTGTTTAACTTTATGAGCTCCAAAATTTGCTATTTATAACATAAGGTGTTTCTGAAACAATCTCGTCCATTAATTATGCTAACAAAGGATCAAAGTGGCTTTCGTTACCTTCAGTGTAACTAAACCAATCAATGGTCACACATAGCAACACAATTAAACGACATAGATCAATCATGGATGCGTAGCATGGAAATTACATGAGATGTGATATATACATGTCTATTTCCAACTAGTTCTACTTTAGTGAGATCAAAACGTTCAATATTTGAACAACCTAAAGTGCAAACGAAACTTTATTACATTATTTCTGATCAAAAAAAGAACTTGATATATATCTGTAACCAATTTATAGAGCAATGTGTCATATGACAGTACCATATACAAACTCCCCCGAATAAAAATATTCTTACATAAAAGTTACACCAATTGAGCAAGATGCTCATGAAAGACCTTGGATGATAATCCTTTTATAAGTGGATCCGCCATAGTGGAGTTTGTCACAGTATGCTCTATGAATTACAATCTATTTGCACTCTCCCTTACTGGAAAATAATATGTTGTTTATTGTTATAATATTACTTTAATGATCTTTCAATTTCTTTATTCAATAGTCCATTACTTTATGACAAAATTATACAATTATTTTCCATCATTGGATGCCCCATAACAAAAAATAGCAAAGAAGGCTATAAGTATCTGTATGACAGCTTTCCATATATAGCTTCATCCAAAACAACAACAACAACAACAACAATATTATTGTTATCTAAAGTGGATATTTTGTAATCTTGGCATCCAAAATATTCGGACTGTAATGCCTTATGATCTCCAGCCAATCCGTCTTGAGCATATAATTATTTGTTTCTTAAAGATATCTCATAACCATTTTGGTTACTAACAATTGGTCCACTTTTAATGTCAGTAAGATATCTGCCAAATAGTACGTGCAATATCCATACGTGTATATGCTTTAGCATGCATTAAACTCTACACCACAAATGCACGAGGAATCTTTTGCATTTCTTTACCTTCAAGGATGTTCTTATATTACTATATATGACAACATTTTTCTATTTTGGCAAAAGAGAATTGATTTGCAGTTTGCATACCAAACCCTTTTTTTTAAAGCCTTATCCGCCTGCCCTTTTATGATAATCTAAATAGCACCCCATGAATATAGTAATGGTGTATTTGAATCCCTAATACAAAAGGGTAATCCAAAGTGGTTTTCTTAAGTTGTTTCATCAATGTCTTCATTGAGAAACACGACTTTAATATCCTTCTGATATTGCTTAAAATCATAATCTACAACAAATTTCAAAATAATTCTAAAGAGTCTTTTAGTAAAACCAAAGAGAAAGTCTCTTTAAAAAATAAAACATCATTTTCCTTTTGAGTATAATCTTTTTTATATTAAGCCTTGTACATTTTCACATTACCCACTTGATGCTTTTTTGTTTTGAATAGTTATTCATAACTAATGATCTTATTATCATAACGTAATGGGAAAGATCTCAAACTTTGTTGTCCTTATAGATTTACATTATATATTCATACCTTAAATCCACATTTCAAATTAGTACCTTGTATGGATTGATGTAAGTCCAAAGAATCATCTTCATCAATCCAATATTTATTTTTATGAAAAGGTACTATATAGTCATCGAAATAGTATTTCTTCTTTTTCAAGTGGATTTCCTTAGTGACCTTGCACTTTGAGGTTGTTGAGTTTGTTTTCTTAAAACAATAACCTTAATTTGAAGAAAATTTAATTTGACATTGTCTTATTATGGTTCTTAATCTACTTCTTGTTAATAAAAGTAAACAAGTCCTATAAGAAGTAACTGTAGTTGAATCAAAGATAATGATTCTCCTTACAGACAATGATACATACCTTAAAATTTTGTTTAACATTGTCTTATTATGGTTCTTAATTTACTTCTTGTTAATGAAAGGAAACAAATCCTATACATTATCCATAGAAGTAACTATAGTTAAATCGAAGATAATGATTCTCCTTAAAGATAATGATCCATACTTTATTTCTCCCCTCAAACTCAACGTCCTCAAAAAATTGTAGCATTTTCCATCTTATAATTTTTTCTTAGTGTGGATTTGTAAAACTTGTAGTTTTTAAGTCGCTTAGAATACTAATAAAGTATTTGTTATCTTTAGTGTCTCAATCTACAATTATTTAGTAAGCTGAAACAAATAATCATATTAATCACCGAATCAAAATTTGAGACTTCGTTATAAAAGGTATTTAGCATAAGTAGATATATAAGCTATATTTTAAACATTAAGAGCTTTAATTCCAACAATGTTTGAATTTATTCATAAATCGATCTTATTATTTCTAAATGAACAATAATAACCCAATTTGTTCATATTAGAAATAGAAAACCAAAATCTATCTAAATGACAGCATAACAAAAATATCAAATAAATCCAAACAATATTACTAAAATCTCAATAATATCTTAAAAATATCTAGTAAACTTTACTTTATATATTTGTATATCTTATTAAAGAAACAAGTACAAATATATTTATATGTTATTTCTTTTCTTCTAGATCCTTAGCGACTTCTTTATCCTTATTTATACATTTACGTACAGTGTACGATAAATAGGTACTTTCTATCTTACCATGCTTCAATCTCTCTTCTTCTTACCACGATGTGAAATGAGCTCAATAGATGTCATTTTATTCTTAGAAAATTAATAATAATCTTAAAATGGTTATACTGTGAATAAAGAGAGTACAAGAAAGAATAACAATAACTTGAGTGCCTTTAACTTTTGAAGCAATATTTTCCATATAGTACTTATTTATGTTTTCTTTATTTTGACTTTATGAAATCAAGCAATATAAAGCATGCTTGTTTCCCCTTACCATTTTAACAAAATGCTTTTCATTTTTAATAAAGAACTCCTTAAAATTGATTATCCCTATGGATACCACATCCTTGAAAGCTTCTAAAATATTTTACTTTATGATCTTTTGACTCTTTCCTTTTGAATTGTCTCACCATTAAATGTTCTTCATTCAACCATAATATGAGTGGGTGTGACCCTCCTAATTGCAAGAGCTAGATCCACGAAGTTAAGAACAAACAACATGTTCTCTTAATAATCCTTAGAGTTAGTCCCAAACAAGATGAGAACATTAAAATTGGCAGACACTTTAGTTAAATTAGTTGAAAATTGAACAAAAATTAAGGATTGACCGTATATGCTCATATCCAATATCAGCCATAATAAATTCAAATAATTGGTAAGTCTCTTCTCAAGATACCTAACACAACATTAATATCAAGTCTTAGGACAGTAATATTAACTGCAAGTGGTACTCTTGTTGTAATGATCAAATACTAACAATAAATTCAAGTTATATAACAATCTTCCTTTGGGTAGTTAGTTATTCACTTGTGAAACCTTATAATTTTCACATATTTATCATTACACATGTGTAAATTATTCGACCAAATATTAGTCTTCCTTTGGGCCGGCTAACATTCGCATGAATAAATACACACAAATATCAAACATTTTTATGAACAACTAAAATAAGAGAGGTCACTTTGGTGACATGTTACTTCAATTAGCTCACTTGGAATGTAGGATATTTACAATTAGTTCGCAAAGAAACACCAAAAATATATTTGAATTTTTTTCATAGTGTATGTACAATATTTCAAGTGCTATAAAATACCCCCAAAAGCATTTTAAGTCTATATAACACTTGAAAATCTCAAAATTATAACTGTGGCACGACATGTTTTAATCGTAGCTGTTATAGTCTTTTACTTTAAGTATGTGGTTACATTCATGACATTTTCTAAATAAGTATGATACAAGATATCATAAATAAATCACATAACAAATGTCATGGATGAACACCAGAATTAAATGGCATATAAAATTATACATAAATGACACAGTAAATGTCGTACTAAATAACATGAATGAATGTAGTAGCTATGATGTATATCTGAACCACAATATAGCTATACATAATGCTACTATATCACTTTATCTTTATTTATTATTTGGATACTTAATTAAGGTCAATAACCATGCATTTTGTTAAAATATAAAAACTATCGCTCCTTTTATTTCAAGATAACCAAAGCATGAAAGTGAAACTTATTTTTAGTGAGCGGGTCATACATATAAAATATCTGTATCTATCAGATACAAATGCATCAAATAATAAACAATATGTCTTTTCTTATTCTAAATACAAACATGCTGCATCGTTAAATTTATTGCAACTGACACATTTACTGCATTTATGATAATATATTAATTTATTTATTACTATAACAACCATATTTAATGCAGTTATGATATAGATAAATGCAATTGACCGTTATGTGGTCCAAAATGTAAACCAGTGTCATGTTAAAATTTATTTCAATAAAAAAATAAACATAAACACATTAAAGGAGCATACTTTATTTCCAATTAACCAAAATTTCTGAAATAACCCAAATACCTTATATAAATATCGAAATTACTTAATCAAAAGTTAAGTAAGGTAAATAACCATAGAACTGGATTTATATTTCTTACATAAACAGTTCTACATTATATATATTTGTTTATACCATTTATAAACATTAAAAAAATGACTTTACATATCAGATCCAAAACATTCCTCACCTTAAAATGCACAACTTATTTATAAAACATACAATAATAAACATGTGAATGCTTTAACCAATATAAATTATTTTTCAAAATTTAGAGGAAGTTAGATTATTTCTCATAATTTAATGATTTCAAAATATTATCCTATTTTATAAATAACATACAGATCATTTAGATCTATCTATCTTTCTACACCAAAATAATTTCATAAATTAGCCTTACAAATTACAACAAAAAATTGATATAAACCAAATTCAAAATCATCATCGAAAAGTCCTTGATGCATAGATCAAGCATATCTGAAACTTAAGTAAGATTATTACAGGACTTCTAAAAAAAGTTCAATTCAAAACTTACTCTTAATTAAAAAAATTCCAATGAAATCAATGATGGGTGGCTCTGATACCACTTGTTAGGATTTCAATATACTTTAGGATAGATTAATCATGAAACCCTAGATCTGAATAGGTGATCCATATTGATTTAATTGAGAGGAAAGTAAACGGGTTAGCGGAAGCCGTACCTAAATTCATAGTTGTTGTTGGAAAAGTAAATCTGGTTTGGTTTTCCATATTGACACGAACCCTATATCTTATATTAGATCTGAATTCATAGTTGCTGCTTTCATGAACTGATTAAGAGAAAGAGATAGATCTAAAAGGTAAGAGTTGGATCTTATCTTCCAAATTGACATAAACCCTAGATCTGAATTATTTCCATGGAAGAGATTAGGAGAATAACTGGAGCTTATATAATTTAGGGACCATAACCCCTTATTTATAATATTGGCATTTTCTAATTTGGCCCTTCGATAAAATAGAATTGCCCCAGTATCTACACATTAATACCATGACAATTATACTTGTAAGCCTTTTAACTTTAATTCATAATTTGATCACTTTAATTAGGTTTTACATCAAAATAGCACGACACATTTATTTTACATATGTGGCCCACATATTGAAATTTTCCAACATTAATGATGTACAATGATGTGAACTCGATAGACCTAATGTGGAAACACGAAAGGAAATACTATGGAAAATTACATAATGTTAATGGAATTGAAATATGATAATGCGACTTCGAAGAGGACCTTAAAGGACTTTGGGACGACCTTGATCTCAATCATGGTTTAAGAATGAAGATGATAATCTAAATAATAAATGACTCTTATTGCTAAATGGTTGAATAAAATATAAATAATAATAATTATGTAACTTATAGGATTGTTATGCTAATGGTAAATTTATCATTACCATACCATTATTAAACAGTTGATAATCAATATTGAACTACATTAGTATATCATTGCTACTGGTATGGTAATGGTAAATTTACTATTGTTTGCTATACATTTAGTGGTAAAGAAATATCAAAACTAGTGCTAATGGTAAATTTATCAGTTATATTAGTTTTGATTTTCCACTATTTTGTTAATAATAACCATGGATAGTTCCGAAGATATATCAGACTTTAAGAAGATGATTATAGTTTTATTTATGATGGTGTTTCGTTTTTAGTTTTTCTAACTTCAAAATTTGAGATTAACAAAGTTATTCTTTCATATTGTTGTAAATAATTAATGATGAATCCAAAAAATTCTATATGAACTAACCTGTGTAGTTAAAGCGCTCGGTGGATTCAATGCGGCGGAGGTGCAAAAAGTCATAGCGAGATATAGCGGATGACTCTAAAATAGTATTTAAAACTCGTACTTAATGTTTTTACAAATATATAAATGGTATTTAAAAGAAAAATTAACATTTAATTGAATTATAATCAATACATAAATAATTATAAATAAAAACATGTGCGAACATACTGTAAATAGACGTAAAACTGTTATATAACATAATTGAATTTAGTAGAATATTAGAGTATTTTCATTTTTGAAAATATTTTAAAAATTTAATTAAATAAATTAATTTCAGAATTTTTATAATATGTAAATGTCATTTTTCAATTCATTTCTGTTAAAGAAGATATAGTGAACAGTACAACAAAACAGCCATTTTACAACGGGCAATGCCCGTTGTAATATGGATTTCGCAACGGGCATGCACCCGTTGTATTAGGCCACGTTGTAATAGGTCGACCATATTTTACAACGGGCAATGCCCGTTGTAATATGGATTTCGCAATGGGCAATACCTGTTGTAATACATGATATTGCAACGGTTTCTGACCGTTGCAAAATAATTGAAAATTTAAAAAAAAAATTACAGCAGCATTCATGCAATACATTCATACTAATACTAAATATTATCGTAAAATAATTAAAATCACATACGAAAAGACTAAAAGCATAGTTTTACACATTTATAAAACATGTGCAATATTTGAGCAAACAAAACATGTATCTTAGAGCAAATAAAAAATGAAGAAAATGCACAATATTTTAGCATAGTTTTACATAGTTTTACACGTTTAACAAACATCACTGCATTCTGCATTCTGCCCATAACACCTCATTCAGTAACAATACCATTCAACAACCAAGACCATCCACTTAACAAACAAACACCGTCTCTCCATTCCTCCACTGCATTCTTTCCACTACAATACCCATGCGTACACCTCCTCTTCCACATCCAGCTTGCACACAAACCATACTTCCAACTACCCTCTTCCACATCCATGCACCGCTTGTTCAGAGCGATTAAATAGAACCTAAACTCATGTTTTCAATCACGGCATGTAAAAATGTTTGTATATGTACCTGCCATATTCTGTCATCCGAATACTAATTGAAAGGATCAAGATTTCCTCTAACAATACCATCAAACAACGTAGGATCTTGAGGAATAATACTAAGCCTCGAACGCAGATCATAAAGTCTAATTTTGCAGATATCAACTCCGTCTATTATAATTGATCCTTCTCTTGGTTCAACTACTCGAAAAAGTACTTGTATCAAAGTAGATTTTCCACTTCCGGTACGTCCAACAAAACCCACTTTTTTCTTGCCCGGAATCGTGAATGTTATGTTCTTTAAAACAGTCTGCAAATATTCAGCGTAGCGAACCTGCATATTGAAGAGCTCAATGAATGTTGAACATCTTTATGGTTTTGATTCTGTGAAAAAAAACTATCTTTGTTTTGAATCTAAAATAAAATTTGATCAAGAAGTGCTTAAGCAAACTTTGTTGTCATTCCTATGAAAGTTTACTTAAGCAAAAGGATAGTATTTTGTTTTTATTTTGGCTCTTAGGAGAATTTTCTACTTTAGAACATATACCTGCAAGTTGTTAACGGTTATTATTCCAGTTTCGGGCCAGTTATTTGGAAGCTTGCATTCTTCAATTAAAAGAGGAGCTTCGCTTCGAATCCTTGAATATAGCATTATCCTTTCAGCAGAAATCATTTTGTTTTCTGTAGTACAAAAATCCATATAATGGATGATAGTTCTGTATTAAGATTTAAGCTGTAAGTTAATGCAAGTCCAGCAATGCCTGTAATATAATCAATTTCATTAGAAAGATTTTAAGACAATAAACTATAGACTATAATTTTTCATGTTCAAAGAAATTAACTAACTTGGATTGATAAAACCAACAGGTAGGGTAACAAGTAAAACTAATGAAAATGCAAACACAACATTTGACAGCACAGCCAGTCTAAAGAAAATCCATTCCGCTGCAGAAACATTATGAAACCATGGTCTTGAATAATTATTGATGAGAGAAAGATTTGAACTTGTGAAACGTTCTTGCTGTTCAAATGCCCTTATTGTAGCAGCTTCAGAAAGAGATTCTGCAAAATGATGAAGTACAGGAGCACTTTGAATTCCTGTTAGCCGTGCCAACTCTCTTGCAGTAAAAATGTAATATTGCTGCAACACAAAATAAATATTAAACATATGAATCATTAGACCGACCTTAGACTCACTTTATATTCCTATATGTGCTACTACACCTTATACTTTCTCATGTATAATTGGTGATTCATGTCAACCTATAAGATAGTTCTTACTTGATACCATATGCATACTGCAGTGAAAGGGACAAATAGAGGAAATACTGGCCAAGCAACATTCGACATAACCCCGATAGTTTCCAGAATTTGAATTGCCCAACATGCTAACCGGGCTAATTTCCAAGCTATTTCCATATCGACAACACTTTGGTCTGTAGAACTCTGTACAAGTATTTTAAAGCACCATTAGAATATTTACATCTGCATCTAAAATTGTAATAGGGTTCAAGTACAAACTTGTTTCTGTCAACTTGCTCCACATCCAGCTTGCTCCACTTCCACATATTTTCATCATTACATTTACAATTTCACATTGCCTAACCTGTTTCTGTCAACTTCCGTGCAACTGTGCATCTCAGTGCACACAATAACTCCTCGACGTCATCACCAGCCTCTATCACTTCTCCACTCACTTCTCCACTACACAACAACATAGCAACAACTTCACAACTTCACTCCACCACAAACAAAACCAAACTGCACATATACATCCCATCTCTGTACAATTCTATCTCTGTGCACTTCAATTTCCTGCTACCACTCATTCCTTCAATTAGTACAAACATTGACTTTTCTAACAAAACCAACATTACCAATTAGTTATGGACAGATTTTCTTATGCCACAAACAAATACTTCAGGTTTCTAGAAAAAACCAAAAATTAACACCTAAACTTAATAGTTAAAATATGAAGAATTCTAGATGAGAATCACGTTAACACATTAAAATTCAAGTTGCCGTTGAAAATCAAACAAATATTAAAACTTATTTTCTATATATTTCCCTTTAACCCAAATAATAAAAACAAAAAAGTTTGATAAAACTGTATGGCGAAACTAAAGACGATTTAAAGTTTTCTTAGTGAAGGCTAAATTATTTATTTGCGTATAAACATTGTCCTAAATAGCTTTTATTTCCTCCTCCACAAAGGAAATTAATAATTGCATAAAAACACAATAGCATTTAGGATTCCATTTACCCACACTACTACATAAATCAACTGCAATTTATAGTAATACTCTTACATCAACAGAGAACCTATCAGCATTTCAACAATGGTCACAAGTGAGCGTTGCAACTTTTCCCTTCATTAAAAAAGTTGCGCTGTTAACATAACAGGTGTCCCGTTATGTTAGCTTCATTATAAAAATTTGGCTTACCCAACTTTACAGATGTGCTGAAAAGATTTTGGTTGTATAGAAGTTCTTTTCATGTACATAAATGCTAGTGTTATGATATTTTTAAACAAATTATGGGGAGTGGAAATCAAAGTGATACCAACACAGGTCATCCCACGTACATTTGCTTTAGATATTAGCACCATATAAGTCCAGTAATAGTTTTTCCACAAGCACGTCGTCATTTTTCATCACATTTTTTATGATCCTCAACATCGATGTCTCCATTAGATTGTAAAGATATACTTTCAATTTTTGCACCAATGTCTCCATCAGATTGTAAAATATCAAAACTAGATGTTTACATCAGATTGTAAAGATAATTGAAAAGGATGCATTTTTTGAATAACATGCTTTCAATTTTGATTCACTCTAAGTAAAAATATAGTAACTCAAAAGCTATCAAATCTAAAGTAAAATAAATACAAAATACAGCAAATACCTTTTACTGAATGTAAAGCCAAAATCAGGGATCTACGTCCGATTAGTGGAGGCAAAATCAGGGATCTGGGTGTAGCATTGGTGATGGATGCAGCCATGGTAGATCGGCGTGGCGAGCTGATTCTGGTAGGGAAGTGGAAGCAGAGCGCTGCGTATGGAAAGGAAGCGGCAACAAGCGTACGTGCTGAGAAAAGTCGGCAGGAGGTTAGGTTTTGAATCTGATTTTTAGGGGAAAAGTTCAAATATAGCGAGAAAAATGAAATCTTGGATGAACAGAAGATCCATAAGACAAGTTGAAATTTGCGAGAGCGAATCGAGATACTAACGTCAGAGACAACAGTGCATTTAAACGATATAATTCACATACCAGATTCGTTGATTCGAACTCAATACTGGAAGTAGCCGTGAATGAGCGCAAAGAGAAGAAAGCATCGATCGACAAAGCTAAGGGACGTAAATCATCATTAGATCGAGATACTAACGTTGGCGCTTTCAGAAACCCTAATTTAGTTGAAGAGAAGACGAAAGAGAACGAGTAGTCGCTTGCAAAAGAAAACAGCCGATATAATAAAGGGGTCTGAGTGGACCGATATAGTAAAGGCTATTACAACGGGCATGTTTGACCATTGTAAAGTTGACATCTATTACAACGGGCCTGAGTGGACCGTTATAATAGATCTCTATTACAACGGGCAATCAATGCCCGTTGTAAAAAGGGCGTTGTTTATTGCATCTTTTACAACGAGCCTGAATGAACCGTTGTAATAGCTTTCTATTACAACGGGCAACCGATGACTGTTGTAAAAAGGGCGTTGTAATAGGGTATTTTTGTTGTAGTGGAAAATAGCAGAATATAGCGGGAATAACGGGATATAACGAAAATAGCGGGGCTTAAAGCAGAAAGGCTATATTTGGGGCTATATGGAAAAATCGTAGTAGTAGAAATCCGCTATGAGATATAGCAGGTTATAACGGGGTAATAGCGAGGCATTAACTGCACATGAACTAACATAAATCAAAATGTTGATATGTGCATTAGCATACTTAGTATCAACAATAAAGTATTTACATTTTTTATCATTATCAAAGTCTTAATGTAATAAACTTGTAATGTCTTCTTATATTGGTAAATTTATCATTACCAATCAACGGTTACTGGTATATTGATATATCGATGATCGTTTTACCAATGGAGAAGTTATTATCCTATGTTTTCTTGTATTTGAAGTTAACTATTATGGACGCAAAACTCGGGGTAGTGATGAAACCGAACTCACAAACAAAAAAGTGAAAACAAAGTCTACATACAAATAAACAAAATGGTACATAAACAATGTATGCATATATGTTGTAATATTGATAAATAACAACCAGATCGATCTTACACAAAGTCGAGTGGTCATTGTTTATGAAACTATACCCAATATGAATAATTAGATTACGTTTGGATCCAAACCTAGATAGTCAAATATAAACCTACACCTGTATTAATTGGGATGGTTTTGGTTAGAGTATGATCAAAATGTGTACCATCGATAGGTTTACTTACAAGTGAAAATTCAAGAAAACACAAGTAACCTAATATATGATGAAATTTTTTTTGTTGAAATCTTAAATATGTAAATTTGATATGAAATATCTACTTAACCAAAAAAACAGCATAACACAAATTAGCGTGGATCCATTCCAAATTATCAACCTATATCAACTAATAACAAGTCCAAATACTAAAAAGTACCACACAAAAAATACTCTGAATAACATAAAAGAAAATTACTACAAACTATAAAAAAATACTAATCGATCATTAGACCATACTACATTACTCACATATAAACTAAGGATCTTTAAATTTTTAACTGTTTAATAGTATTAGACTTTGTATTAGTTGTTAATTTACTTAACTACTTTACTTAGATTCTTATTTTTAGGAATATATCAAGAGACTCTCTCTCCTCCTTTATAAGATCATGATATACTATTATTTCACCGACATCTCTCTTTCCCTTGGTTAAACCAAGTTATGGTCCAACATCCAAAATTTATTAAAAAGATACACTAATCACTAAAAATTTCTAAACATGTCCAAAATGTCTGAAATCCATGTCATTCTACGTCAAATGATATAAAATTCAAATATATATGCAATATTAATCTTTCGGTTGTCAATATGTCAAAAATGCATGTCATCTCCTTCTTTATAGTTCAAAATATCAAAAATATGGTCTATGTGCAATTTAATATTTTTGTAGGTCCTTATGTCCAAAAGTTCAAGTCATCTTTTTCTTCGTCGACCATTAAAATAGTTCTCAAGCTCTCAAGTGAGCTTAGAAATGTCAAGTCAAAAGAATGATCCGTGCTAAGAGAGAGAAAAAAATAAAGAAACTCCTTTTCATGTGGGGGTAGGTCCTTATTTATAGTAGTTGGAAAGTGACACAACTTGCTTGTATTGATCGATTGAAGTTGATCCAGATTTATACTTAGCAAAATGAATGGTCTTGATAGTGACATATGTCATGATATCTGGATTTGAATAGTTCATATGGATAGCTATCCCGGTCATGGAGTTGGTAAAGGTGGCATGGTTACATAGGTATGCTTTGGACGTTTGTCACTAGTTAGACATAAACCTCTTCACATATTAATGCACTAGCTCTTTATATAGTTGAATCATCTCCATCCTTTTGTGTTGAATGTCTTCCATATCTCCGTCCATTATATATTCCTTAACTAATTTTCTTGATGAGAAATTATTAGCACATTTTAGTAAAATGTTATTTTACCGTCCCATCGTCTCTATTTCTCTAGTAGCATCTTTTTATATTTTTAATGGCTCCTTTTAACCATCGATAGCTTTCTGTATTGTTGATGGCCTTTGTATCAATGGTAACTTTTAATACTGTTGATAGCTTTCAACTTAAACATGCGATAGCTTCTTTTTCTTGACATGCGATAACTTCCTGGTTCAGCATGCGATAACTTCTACTTATTAAAATGTGATAGCTTCTTAGTTCAACATGAGATAGCTATATTCTTGAACATTTAATAGCTTTATTCCTCAACATGGGATAGCTTTGTTCCTCAACAGGCGATAGCTTTGTTCCTCAACAAGCGATAGCATCGATATTTGGTAGCTTCAACATATGATAGTACTCTTATCACAACATGTGATAACCTTGTTCCTCAATATGCGATAGCCTTGTTCTCAATATATGATAGATTACTCCCACTACAACAAAACACCCATTTCGCAACTAGCAATGCCAGCTGTAATAAGTCTTTAACAACGGTCATGCAACCGTTGTAATATATGAAGTTGTAATAGAGTGGGTGTATTTTGCAACTGTTTTCGACCGTTGGAAACAACCGTTGTAGTAGATGTTTATTACAATGGTTTATAGCAATTGCAATAGAGTCTTTTACAACTGTAAAAGCCAGCTGTAAATCTACAACATTTCTTTGAAAGCTCGATAATACAACTTTTAAAGACAATTGTAGCAAGCTACATTACAACGGACTAAAACCGTTGTAATATCACCTCTGCTACAGCAGTTAAAAACAGTTGATCATATGAGATTTTGCAGCTGTTTCTGACCATTGCAAAAGAATTGCAAAAATAAAATAAAAACAGTTCGGTGTAGCTTATTTATTCTAATGCACATGTAATACCATTTAATAATTTAATAACTGAAACAAATATTATCGTAAAACACCCAAAATCACACATTCCAAAAGGCCAAATAGATTTACATTCATGAAATCCTGATGTAGTACAACACATAATCCATAAATACATACACAAGTGACAGTTCCAAAAGGCCAAACAGTTGCAAAGTACATACCCACCTAAACGGTTCTAAAATAGAGCACAATATCTGGTTCCAAAATAGAGCACAACATCCAGTTCCAAAATATAGTATGACACATAACCCATAAAGCCAAAATGCACATACTTACTAATAGAAAGAAATGAAGTTTTTATGCCAAGCGTTACAACAACCTCTTTAATAACGCACATCTGTGAATTTGGTCTCTATAATAAAGCTTTAGGGTCCACTACAGCATTAACCCAGACCTTCCAAGCATCTGGTCCAACTTCTACAAAGTGCATTAAAGCATTAGGATCGGTGTTTGCTATCGTCTCTTCTGCAACTACATTCTTCTACTTACTTGATAGTTTGTAGTTTCTTTTTACCAAAGCTTTAGGGTTTTTTGATTTAGTTGTTGTTGAATTTGCATATTATTACTATCATTGTGTGACTATAAGCAAATAAAAAGTAAATGTTTACAAACTGAGCAAATCTTTAATTATCATCCAAGTGGTGATGAAGTCTTATTAGCAGCAACCAGTAATATTTACTTCTACCAAATCAATTCCTTTTCTCATTTATATTTTTTAGCCATAACAAATAATGATAAAACACCTTTAATGATCTTGTTTCCACTACTTAGGTATATACACTTACCCAAGAATCAAATTCTCAAATAAGTGTATAAATGATTTTAAGGCGCCACGTAGGGTCAACTAGTAAACATTAACTTGCTAATTTTTTAAAACTTGCATAACTTACACTAATTGCTACTTCTGTTAGGTAGTATATAGTATGAATACTACCACATAGGAAATATATCGAGCTTTCTATCCATTTGTTAGGATGCTTTAAGTAGGCATAACAGCAACGGGGAAAAGATATGTTTATTTTTTTTCCTAAAACATTTACCAAAACAGTCAATTTCTTGACTATGATTTTTGCTTTTAAGCTAAAACATTGATGCTCCAGGAACTACCATAGTACTTTCATTTCTCGATCCAAATTCTAGTCTCAAGAAATCAAGTTTATTAATAAATTCAATAAAATAGTTTATTTTTTTCTTAATAACATTTGCCTTTAATATCTAATTTCACATTTGTTGTGATACTATTTTGATTCTTCTGTTTCTCATGATAAGTACTTTCATTATCAACAAATGATAGGAAAAGATGCTACTAATGACTTAGAAGACGTTGGTCATAGCGACTAGACTAGCCTGCTTATAATCATGAAAAATCTTCTAAATTTGTCATTAAAATAATGACAAAAATTCAAAATATGAATATTGTTACGATCAGTATATGTTATGGCTACTGCAGTTTTAAAACTAAGCTAAGCTACTGTAGTTTCAAAACAGTTTTAAAATGCATACACTGCAAGTCAAACAAATATGGTGAAATTTATATTAAAAAAGAATGCATATACCTACTATAAGAAAGGTTGCCTAGATCGATTAATATACAGTGAGATGCTAGCATGATCAAAATGCTATGGATTGTTTGACCAATTCAACAATGAAATTGATCGATATGGTTTAAAGAATTACCTATACTGATGACCAATTTGCTAGACTTTTTTTACTTAAGAACATAAAAGTAGAGTCCTATCAAAACTTGAAACAGAAAATAATAAACAAATATGTATTAAGAATTCAATAAACATTAAGATATTTTTTTTCAAAATGGTACTTAGATACAACATGTCACTGGGACAACATATCACAACTCACATGTCAATATATGTTCGAATCACGCTACGCAAGTTTCGAACTTGTGACCTCTCGCACCAAAGTCAAATCACTTAACCACTGTGACCTCTCGCATGTCACTGGGACAACATATCACAACATTAAGATTTTCATCATAAGAGTACTCTTTCAAATTTTATATAGGCAAATTAACAAATGTGCAGATTTGATGGGTTATAACAAATAACTAAACTAACAATGATAATTAAGATCTATAATATTTTACATGGATATAACTATGCTAAATATAGTTAACGTCATTGGATATCTTCTAATAAACTGTTTGTTTGTAGTACAATAGTCATAGTAAAATTTGGAATCACAAGTATAATCAGTTTCCAACAACTGTTCAGAGTAATAATGTATCTTTAAAAACAAATTTGATTACATAAAATAAATATTGTTCATAATGGTCAAAAGACGGATTTGAGTTCTTTTTTATTCATTTGGAATTTGGGTTTGTAAACTTCAAAAAAAGAAAAAAATGCAATTTAGCATTGCTATTCAGATATGGTATGCAAGGTTTATGAGCACAAGTTTATCCATGATCTACCACATTATCATTTTGCTTTCCATCATGCTATGTAAAAAGTACAATGTTAGAAATGCTCCAAGTAATTCGTAAGCACATATTAAGTATTTATTAACATAACTAATTAACTATAACTTACTATCATTAACAAATTAGTCAACTCTTATACTCTAGTAGTCAAGCTAGTAACTTGGTTTTCCAACGCACACACTTTTTTTGAACTGCATAAATGAATACCCATTTGAGATGGTAAACACCAAAACCTAGTCCCCTCACTCTTCCCCTGTATTCATTTCCAAAAACCTTCGACACACCATCTTCATTTAAGGATGTCATTGCTTGAGAGCTCTGAATACTACTACTGTGCTCTTTTATCTTAGCCCACAAATTTAAAAATCAAATATTAAGAAAAAAACTATATTAAGAACACACTACTATTAGTTACAATCATGAACAAGTAGATCAAAATTAGAGTAATGAAAATTCATGTTTAAGCTACTATTATCAATTTTAATTGTTGTTATGCTATGAGGAAAAATTACAATAATAATACAAAAAAAACCCTTACAATGCAGTCAACAACAATAGTATTCGGTGGATCTCCGTTTTTCTTGGTATGGGCTTTGCACCACAAAACGTCTTCGTTGATATCCGATCTTCCACTTTTCATTTTTTGCAAAATAGAGCTTAAGACAATCTAAATACCACCCAAACATGCATTTTCTACCATATCTTCCACCAATCTTGCATACCCCTTTTTACTCATAGTGTGTGGAATTTTGTTCTTTTCCCTCATGGCTCGGGATTTATTATTCATTTACTACATAGGAGAAATTCATCAAAATAAGTGTACTAAAATGCAATTTACATTTTAGTTTATAATCAATATAATATAACTTTCTACCTTAAATTTCCCCGACATTTTTTCCTTTACAAAGACATTCCACTCTTGAATGCTCTTTATATTATCTAGTTTTAGTATGGTAATCTAGAGGAAGAGTCGGGACAAGTAGATGCTACTTTAATAGCTGGAACCAATCATGACTTTGACTCTTTTCATCATTGTCCCAACATCTCAAACAACATATCTTTGTATACTGCATTGACCTTAAATCTTGTCTACACAATAGAAATCCAATAGTTATATAGTTCAAAAAAAATCCAATAATTACTAATAATGATATGGTTTTGTTGATCACGTAAAAAAGGCAGATATCATAATTTCCACTTACGATAAAGGTAAGGCCACACTTTACACCATAATATATATGTACATTTAAAAAAATTGCAATGGCTCGTGCTTAATCGTGGACTAAGAAGCATAGCATGTGTATATTAGCTAGGGATTTTGGTTTCTAAATTTGATTTGTATGTCTCAACAAAAGCAAAATTTTATTTATCTTTTTGCATGGATATTATCATGTACAATTCAAATCTCGTAGGACTGACAAAGTAAAGATAGTTAAAGAAAATTGATTGTCTAAGAAAATGATTTAGAGGAATAACTGAAATAATAATTTAACTCTAAAATTTTCGCTATAACGATGAATTACTATAACAACATACACCTTAAATAGCCCGAATTTTGTAACACTCCTATTTTTAGTTGAACATTATTCAGAATATTTAATTAGATAGATTAAATAGAATAATAAAAGGGTTAAGGAAAATGAGATTTGAAACTTAATAAGGTCGTTCCATACTTAATTAATTAAATAAGATTGTTTAAACTTGACATATAAGAGAATATATAAGAGGGACAATTTAGGAAATAGACCTATCCTTTGCCTTAAAACTTTTTCCCCTCATATCATTCTCATTTTCCACCAACTAAAAACAACCAAAAGCAAAAACATGAAGGTTGTCCATAACTCAAGCAAAGGGGGACAAAATCTAGGGGTCCAAGGGAGAAGAAGCTTAGGGATACTAAAGCAACAACAAATCACAACTCCAACAATTAAGCTAAGGTGAATAATAAGTGTTCCATCTCTATATTTTTTCTTTGGAATTCGGTTATGGCTAATACCCGAATGATTGAGGTTTGTTTAGCTAAGATATAGTTGTTTAATCATTGTTTGGATAGAATAATGGATATTGTAATTTTTATGCAATTTCTAAATGGATTTTAAGGGTAAACCTAATATTTTAATCTCCAAATGCTTTGATTTTCTAATACGTTGTATAAAAAATTATTCTGAAGATTGGTTTTCAATTTCGTAATTTTTCATGTTATATAGATTATTTTATGAATTTCCTAAGAAGGAAATAACTTAATTTCGAGTTTTAATTATTTCAAATAACTAAATATGGCTTTTGGCTTCAAATCCGAGTGTGCTAGTAATTTATGAAATGGAATTTTAAAAAGTTGTTTTATCCAATAGAAATTGGACAAGTACTAAGATTAGGTGAAAAGTTTTTGCTTTTAGTAGTAATAAAATAGTTTTTGCATAAATTATGATAATGCCATGCCACCTTAATGTCGTTGCGCCTAGTACATCATTGCCCCTATGAGTGTCAATGACAATGAGAAGAAGCACATGATAACTATATAGTTAGTTATGGAGTATATCCAACCTCGTCGACGTCAATCAAGATGGCAAATCATTAGGGATGGTAAGGCATTCTCGTGATGTGTTTAAACATTTAAAAGCTTTAGTGTCGATGTCGACGATGTCACAATACTTCATCACTGTTTTAAATGATGTCACATCTCTTCATTTCCAAAACAAGGCAATGACGCCGCTATTATGTCTTCAACTTTATATAAAAAGCGGCATAGTAGCTGAAGTAACTTAAGTGTAAAAAAATTATGACGTCGTCGAGGGTCTTGGGGGTCGATGTGCATCAAGGTCAGTAACCTTACATTTTAGAGTCGATGCCTCATGTCCACAACATTACACTTCATCTTTTGTATGCCAAAGAGGCTTGCTTTTATGTTAACTAAAATTGTTTTATAAGAGGCAGAGAGGCCTATGTTTTAGAGGGTCGACAACCCTATGCCTTCGGTAGTTAGCCATATAACTTATAAAGGTTTTAATTTTTTGTTTTAATAGGTGGATAGCCTATAGTTATTGAAGGTCGACAACACCAACTTCGACATGAATCTTTCTTTAGCTTAAAAGAATTTAAGTTTTGTCCTCAACTTTGGATAGAGGTCGACGTTGATTTAATAACGCATGTGCTATGTTTTATTTTATTAAAGGCGAACAACATTATGCTTTTATTTCGATGTAGTCATTGGTGATACTACTGCCGTTTGAATTTTGTAAAATTTGACACTGTCATTGGGGACACTAATATAGATGAAATTCAACATTGATCATTGTTAACCTAATAAGGGTGGCGAGTCTATTGTTTTATGACATTGATGCTAAATATTGGGGATACCAATGCTATTTTGATTTTAATATCGATGATATCATTGGGGATACCGTGGTATATTAGTTTTAACTAACTAAATGTTTTATAAACGAGACTTTATCGTTGGGGATACCAATGTAGTTTCTTAAAGGAGTTCGTCATTGATCAATTAGGGATACCAATGTATGTTACTTTGAAACGTTATAACTTTACGGGGAGATAACCTAATTTAGGGACACCAACAGAAATTGGCTAAATATGTGGGTAACATGAATTAAATTGTTAAATGATGAGCTCACAATCATCTAGGAAAACTATGGGATGTGAGATGGATAATCCACATCATGTTGGAGATGGACAGTCTCTATGAGGATAATGAAGAGTTCATAGTCATCCTAGAAAAACTATGGGATGTGTGATGGATAATCCACATCATTTTAAGTTAAACTGAATATGTGTGATGGATAGTCCACATAATTTTAAATAATTAAACCACATGCGATGGGTAGTCAATATGGTAGGGGATGGGTAATCCAAGTAGTAATTATATGTGAGATGGATAGTCCACATAACTATAAATATGTTTAGATATGAGATGGGTAGTCCACATAATTATAAGATGGATAGTCAGTTTAAATTGTAATGGGTAGTCATTTGAAATAAATGGGTAATCTAATGAATTGGGATGGGTAATTCAATATATGTTGCATGAATACAAATTCTATCCTCTATGTTCTAACCATTATGGTTGCTGAAGCATAGTATACGGTTGTAATGTTTTGATTAAGATACCAGTAAGGGGAAAACCCGTTCCGCTTAGTGACGTGGTCTCACTAGGTATCTATTTGATTTGAGATAGTAGGTAATTATTTACACTAGGCTGTTGTCCGACTTAAAGTTTTTTTCCCCTAAACTCTTGGGTACTCATTTGAGTAAGTCGAAAGTAAGGGCTTTCAGGTTTCAGTTAGACGAACAAGCTTTTAGAGATGTGCAAGAGGCAATCTAGCTATTAGGAACTTTATCTATTTTTGCTATGTAGTTTGGTTTTGTCTATTTGAAGGTAATGGAAAAGTTGTATAATGGCCAAGTATTTGACTCTGATTAATGAAGGGGGCATCTTCATATGTCGCCCTTGGAATATTTTATAATATTTTCTCTGAACATGGGATTACAAATGAGATTATGGAATGAATATGAAATATAAATTCTGAAATGAGATGTGAAAATTTGTTATTAAACTGTATTTGATTTTTTTTTCATATTCATGTGCTTTTGATTATTGATAAGATTGATAAAGCCGTATTTTATTGTCGATAATTAATAACTATGGATGATTGCAACATCCGTAGCAGTTAGTTTTGGGCCTCAGAATGGGATGTTACAAGTTGGTATCAGAGCATAGGTTTATGATTAAAAGAATTTTAAACCTAAATATTTTTTGAAAACATATTCCTAGTGAATATGGAGAATAAGACTGGGATATGGGATAATGCTATAATCACATACCTGTATTTGCTATGTATAAGTATGTATTCTCTTCTCCCTCTTAGACCGTTCTTCTATATCTTACTAAGGCTCATATGTAGATTTGCGAGAAAGAAAGATATGGAGACACGAAATGAAAGAATGAATCTAGGTGGAAGAAGCACCACAATCAATGGAAATGTTTGGTCTAATACCAGGAGGAACCGGGGTCGATAGGAAAATGCTAATCAAAATTCAAATGCCAATGTAGGTTCTGCGACCCCACTAGTAGATATGGGGACTATGTATTAGTTATTCGTCAATGTGATGCAAGCTAGAGAAGCTGCAAGGGTAGCTAGAGAAAATGTTGCCAGCGCCGGAGGAGTCAATCTCATAGCGCCCTTTAGTAATAACTATGTTAAGCTAAGTCAAGATTACACCAGTCTTGGTGGAAAGCCTTTTTTGGGGACTAAGGATATAATAGAAGTTAAAATTGAATGTTGCATTATGAGAGAATTTTCACTGGTTTGGGTTTTGAATGATGAGCTGAAAAGGAGATTGGCTTCGAGACAGTTTCAAAGAGCCGCTTTATTTCGGTGGAACGGATTTACCGTAGGAGTTCCTGAGGAGGAGTTGACTTGGGCAAATTTTCAAAGGAGATTCGAGGAAAGGTTTTTGTCCGAAGTAGCTAAGTATGCTTTGCTCTGGAAGTTTATGAAGTTGGAGCAGGGGAAATGTCAATGTTGGTGTACTCTGATAAAATTGATGAGTTGTCCAAGTATGGATATGCCACTATTGACACTGTTATCAAGAGGAACGAAAAGTTTATCTATGGGTTGAGACCAGAGATTGCTATGGCAACTATGTCACATCTCAGAGATCCATCGAATGTAGTGGTGGATATGGCTGTCAGGAATGAAGAAATGCTTTCGACCTTCGGGAAAGAGAATTCAATGGAGAACCAGAATTATTAGAATAAGAAGAGGAAATTTTTTAAGAAGTAAGGAGCTTAGAAAGGTAGGGCTTCCAAAAGGGGAAAGCTGCACTACAAGAATTTTGATTTTTAGTAGCGCTCAAAAAACGCTACTAAAAGTTTTAGCAGCATTTTGATAAACGTTGTATAAAGCCCGCGACTAAAAATAACTGATCTTTAGTTGCACTTATTTCAACGCTACCATAAATTGTTTTACTGCAGCGTTTATGAAACCCACTAAATTCTTTTTTTGCAGCGTGTATAAAACGCTACCAAAATGTACTTCGATCCTTTATTTTTTGTAGCGTTTTTTAGTAGCATTTTCGAAACGCTACTAAAAATATTCCAACTCTGCCTATAAATTGCCTCCATTTCAATCTTGTTCATAGCTTATAACATAATACATAAACACATACACATTAAACAACCGCAAAATACATATACATATACACATACACATTCAAACATAAACACATTTAAAAACCACAAAATATATAAACAAAAGCACTAACATAAACAATATGTTAACCGTACATAGAAGTTTACACAACCGAACAGTAGTTTCAAGACAAAAGGTTAACCGTACATAGAAGTTTACACAACCGAACTACGTACCACAAACAATATGCTACCGCTGCAGTTAAAGTACCATAAACATCTGAACTAAGCAAGTACAATAAACAACCAAACTACCTAACAAGTACGATAAACTAGTGCCGCTACTGCTCATTCTTCAAAAACGCCTACCTGTAGACAAAATATAATCAACAGTGAGACTCAAGTTATAATCAATACTGAGATAATAATGACAGGACCATCAATACCGAGAAAGCAATGAGACTAAAGTTATGCACAACTGAATATGTGCAATCTTGTGTTCAACTGAATATGCACAACTGAATATGAAAACTAAAATAATATGCATGTTAGTTTTGGCCAAGAATAAAATGAAAATAAAGATTTGTCATCAATGTTTTGTACATTTTATCTCTGCCTGTACATACTCAAACACAAATTTTCATATACTCAAACACAGATGAAAATATAATTGTGCATGAATTATTTTAGATAGTGAAATTAGGTAGGTGTAAGAAGTCTGCCAGACCCATATGGATACAGCCAAACACAGATTCAAAAAATTCATAACGATAGATGCATTTGTTGATAAAAATATGGGATAATAATATAATATGGTCCTAGTATGTAAAATGACTGGATTTGTATGTGCATGCTTTTGAAAGATCTCCTCAAATTTGGCTTCAACAAACCTATATAATTGTGTTACAAAACATCAAATTGAGGTCCATGATAAAGTAAGACATAGACTAATATAATATTCATTTCATGATGTCTAAACATACGCACTATTATTACCACTTTCTTGGTCAAAATGAATGTCTGAAGTTCTAGTGCTATTTAAAAAAAAGAAGAAAAAAAATACTAGTTAACATAAGAGGTGCATCCACAGATACTGAATATGAGAAAAATTAAATTTACGTTATACCTCTTTAGCTTTTCATCTCATTTGTGCATACTCATGCATTCCTCGTTTTCATCCTATTTGCACCTGTGAAATGACAGAGATTAAATATTATCACTGATTGAAAAAGAATAAGTAAATAATCTATTTTTGATATCACTTTGAACATTTCTTGCACCCATGTTCATGTTTCCTGTATCACTGAGCATAACTTCACATACTTTAACTGATGAGACAGCCGTGTTATAATCATATTCAATCCTATTCAAGTTACTGACCAGTAGAATCAACAGAAACACCAACACAATCATCTCCAAATTTTTTAACAATTCTTGCCTATATTAACCTCATTGATCACATCGAAATGTTTAAATAAATTTTCTATTTTCTATTATTCGGAAGTAATTAAATGCAATTTAAATCATTTACAAATTTTTTATTTTATAAATATATTCAATTTCATAGAAATAAATATTTTATAAAGAACTTATATAAATAAACTTTATTTTAAATTTATTTCAACATCAAAATAAGGCGCTGTTAGGAGTAAAACTGCTCTAGGCTATCCCCACTGATCAATCAGTCGGGATGCTCCAAGGTTTCACAGTGACAGAATTCCCCCTCCACACCCTCCGGCGATCAATTTCTAACACCAATTCAGACCATATACTTTCATTTCTATAGCATCCAGGCACAATATTATACATGCATAACAACTAAAAGAAAATTTGGCATGGTTCCTTTGATAATAAGGATATTTTATATTATAGTAAACACAAATTTATCAATTCATCGATTTACAACAATATAATGCAATTCAATCAATAAATCCATTCAACAACATATAATAAAAACATGCAAGGAATAGCGGAGCATATAGTGAGTATATAAACTACAGTGACTACTCACCTTGATTTAGCTTGGCAAAATGCCTTGTTTTCACCTTTGTTTTTTCCTCAGCTTCAAATTTCAGGTTGCTTCTTTAATTTCTCTTGTTATCCTGAATAGTTGACCACCAAAAACATGTTAAATCATGGAAATTTTGGATCCTATGGGTGTAGAGTTGTGTTAAGATCCACCATCTTCAGTTTTGCAATTATTTGGAATTTGCATTTTTTTTAATTTGATTTTTTTTTTGAATTTGCAAAAATAAAGTGACACGACTAAAGAAACCAAAAATGAGGTTGATGGAAGAAAATATATTTATGCAGGTTATTCTCAGTTTTGATACTATGAGACATATGTTCTGTAATCATTATAAGTACATACATGCCAATATACTATAATACCTGTGGTGCTATTTTGAAAAGAAAAGCTCAAACAAAACACATTCTCAAGGAGTTTGCAGGTCAGCTTAGATAAAGAGTAAAACAATAATGTTTTAAATTCATTTAAATAGTCTTGTGTTTTATGAGCTACATTTATCAAGCTATAATTTTCCGCATTTTTCTATAGTGGTTATTACATATGTTAACGTCTATCAACCATAGGCAAAATAAGAAAACAAGATAATCTCGGATTTAATTCACAAGTAGAATAGCTACATTATAAACAGTTGTTACTTGAACATAAACTAGCAAAATTGTGGCAAGTTAGAAGATATTTATAACTATTTTTACTTACATATTTTCTGTTGCATACAAGTGGGCATCAGCCCACTTCTGCATAGGTGAGATTCTCACCTACTGTGTGTAGGTGAGTTTTTTCACCTGCATATTTAAATTTTTGTACAGATGACCTCGTCAATAAATAAAACGTATATGCAAAAATTCACTTCCATCTAAAACTTGTTTGCACAAAAGGATGAGGGGGGGGGGGTAAAAAGGAGGATTTATAAAGAGGGGGGACCTTGATCCTTCCCCTTATATATGTATGAATATGAAATGAGAGCATACCCTCTCTGTGTGTGTGTATGTGTGAAAATTAAGCCGAAGCATACCATGTAGCCTGTTGCTGGAGCTTCAGGAGGAGCAATTCTTAGACCTTGGCTAAGAATACCCACAAAATTTGTCAAACGAGAACCTGTAATTGTTCAGAAAAAAAAGGAAAAAAAGAAATAAAATCTTACTAACAAAACTAAAAATATATTTCTAAACTGTTTCTAAAGCTGATTTTTCCTACACTACTGGTGTCGGGATAATATGCAACATTGGATGGAATTATCATCATGACATAAAGATTTGAAGTATTAGACAAGGTTGGAAGTTAGAAAAAATAAAATTAAACTTATGCTGTTATTCCAGATTATTCTAACAAAATGCACGTGCAATCACAACTACATAAACAAATGGAACATGCGACTAAGCATCTTTGGAGATGCATTTGTATAAACATACCGTGTTTGATACTTTTTAAAGTGAAACATCATTACTGCTAGCCTCTCAAAAGGCCAATGACAGACATGTCAAAATTCAGCATGCGCAAACAAACATACAAGATGTCATTTTAAAGTGAAACATCATTACTGCTAGCCTCTCAAAAGGCCAATGACATACATGTCAAAATTCAGCATGCACAAACAAACATACAAGATGTACTGATTATTTATCTTGTAAGAAAACAAATGTTAATGAAATATTTAAAAAAATTCACCTTATATTTTGTTTTAAAACCCATGAATATTTCCAGCTACTATTACAAGTGTGTGAAAAATATATGCAGATATAGATAAACGTTTAGAAAAATACATTATCCACATTCAATGTTAAATTTGTACTCATCAGTATGAATTGAATCACATCATACCATGCCATAGTAGCATTTTGTTGTTAAGTTTATCTCGCCGTGGTGCATACTTGTCAGCTTCTCCTGCTCGGTCAAGAGCAAAAACCTCTTCAAGCTCAAGGCTCCAATCCTAACATAAAACGTGAAGATTTACAGGCTAATAATGGTTATTACTACGATAATATAATAATGTGTTTCTTGTCTACTTTAGTGTTCGTAAATGCTCTACCTTATGGGTGGGAGCATGAGTATTCAGAAGATACTTCTCAACTAGTTTATATTCTTCACTATCATGAGGCAGAGGAGCAATATCACACTGAAGCTTCTTATACTTCTCATCAAGAGATTCATCATCTTCACCGTCAAACCCAACCAATTTGGATGCAATCTCAATATCTTGACGAGCTTCCATCATTTTCACCTATTATTTGAACAACATTATTTGTGCTATAGCAGAACAACATACATATATTTCTGTGATAAATAGTCTACCATATCGGTAGCATGTAAGTGAAAAGAAATTAAAATAAATATCCAATTATGTTAAAAATATAAGTTGTGTAAAGGCTAGAAATCACAAAGGTACAATGGTAAAGAAATGACCACTACCATCGGTTAAGAGATTATTACCTTGGCAGTAAAATCATCTTTGTCTCTTATGACATGAGGATGAAACGAAGGTATAAGGGTGAAGAAATGATTGCTAGCATCCATAATCAAGCTTTCTCTAACATGAGGATCAGTTTCAGTGCTGTTATTCTTTGAATCTCCGTTAGTACTTCGAATCCTGTAACGTAAAAGCATATATAACTCTTAGCCATAAGAATATGGATGAAAACTTGTCAATATGAACCACAATCACAGTGACAGCAAAATAAAACAAAGATTAAAAAAATGCGATTTCAGGTATATACCCTTATGAATGTTCATCTTGCTTAGCTTCCCAAGTGGCATCTCGGACATATTTATTTCAAATTCCATGATTGCAGCCCTGATATTTCATAATAATTAGGCACAGACAAAAATAAATTTATTTTAGAAATCACAAACTAGTGGAAATCACAAACCAGTGGAAATAAGCAAGCCAATGGAAATCAACAATTTAGAAATCACAAGCCAGATTTGACCGAGCAACATTAAACGGCAACGAAGGAACCTCAACTAGCGATTATCATTGCTACCAAAGCAAACCCAAGCTAAAACCCTAATCCACTTTTTCCAGTCACCTTCGATGGGTTCTCTTTGGCGAACATTAATATTATGGCCCCACCTCCGCTAGTATTTATTTGATGCCTTCTCTTCGGAAAACACTAGGGGTACGTTGACGAATAGGGATGCGAAAATTTATAGGGAGTTTGAAGGGATAGGTTGATAAAGTATTTGGAGTTTAATTAGGTGAAAATTAGTTTTGGGTTTGGATTTTCAATTTGGAATTTGGAAGATGAGAGAGAAAGGAGACATGAGTGGCCAAAGAATTCGAGCGAGGAGGATAATTTTTTTAAGTGTTTAAAAGAGACAAGGAGCGGCCATGGAAAATTTTAGGGAAATTTCCATGAATCGTTGGCGGGAACCACTTGGCCACGTTTATTTGTTCATTATTATAAGTTAACTTGACCAACGGTTGCATATAGCTTGAAACAATATCAATTAATGAACTAAAAGCAAGTTTTGTTGTAGTGCTGATATAGTTTGTTACAAGTGTGGAAAGAAGGGGCATTATGGTAATGAGTGTCAATTTGGTGATGGCAAGGTGGTTGTAGGGAAGCGGAATGTGAAGTGCTTTAATTGTGACCAGATGGGGCATTATAAGAACAAATGTATAGAAGCTGCCAAGGCTAACAAAGGAAAGGTGTTTGCTTTGGAGACATCTATATCAAGTTCAACAACTGCTGAGAAGGGAAAGTCTATGATGGAAGGTACGCTTTTGATTCATAGCATACTAGTTAGGGGACTGTTTGATACCAGTGCATCACATTCATTTATATCTCAGTGTTTGGTATATAAGTCATGCTTAGAACCATCATACCCTGTTACTTTCTTTAAGGATAGCTAATCCAATAGGAGAGTATGCAACTTTAGGGATGAGATGTGACCATCTACAGTTTGAGTTGCTAGGTTATACTTTTGCCTGCAGTTTGTATGTATTTATTTTCGTGGGTTTTGAGATTATTTTGGGTATGGATTAGTTGAGCAGATATGATGCTAGGATATTTTGCCAAGTTAGGAAAATATAATTTAGACACCCTGATAGTAGTGACCGAATAGTACACTCAGTTGAGAATACGAGTCCAGAAATTTGCACTTTATTGGGTACCATAGAAGTGGAAGAGTATTGAATCGGGTTTTAATTATAAGAGAATTTACAGATATTTTTGAGCCAGTTATAGACTACCTTCAAAATGAGATACTGAGTTTCGAATAGATCTTATGCCTTGAGTTAAACCCGTAAGTAGACCACTTAGTAGGATAACACCTATCGAGATGAAGGAGTTAAAGATGCAACTAGTAGACTTAGAAGGAAAGATTTGTATTAGACAAAGTAGTTTGCCTTAGGGAGCGATCGCGATGTTCGTGAAGAAATCGGACGGGTCATTAAGATTGTGTATTGATTATCGTAAGTTTAATGAAAAGACGATAAAGAATCGATATTCTTTGCCGAGAATTAATGATTTATTTGATTAGTTGAGCGGAACCAAAGTATTTCCCAGTTGGATTTGGCGACAGGGTTCATTAGTTGAGTATGGCGGAGGTCAATATTCTGTTGATGGCGTTTCAAATGAGGTATGACTCGTACAAGTGGTTAGTGATGCCATTCAGATAAACTAATGCACTAGCTTTCTTTGTGGATTTGATGAATAGCATTTTCGGAGTGCACTTGGATAGGTTCGTGTTAATGTTCATTGATGACATTTTGATATATTCTAAGGATGAAAGAGATTATGAGATTCATCTTAGTATAGTGCTTGAGACATTGAGGCAGCATCAGTTGAAGGTGAAGTTTTCAAAGTATCATTTCTGGAAGAAAGAAGTTTCTTGGCCATGTTGTTTCAGAGAAAGGTTTGTCAGAAGATCCAGTCAATTACGAAGCTATTAACAGTTGGAAAAGACTCGAGATGGTGACCAAGATAAGGAGTTTTCTTGGATCGGCTGGCTAATACTGGAGATTTATCAATGATTTCTCACAGATATTAGCGCCTTTAACTAAGCTAACCAGAAAGGGTATGAAGTTTATTTGGTCTGTTAAATATGAGGAAGCATTCCTTGAGTTGAAGCATTTGTTGACCAACGCGCCCGTGTTGGTAGTTCCAAATAGAACAAGATTTGGTGGCGTATAAGGATGCATGTAGAACAGGATTAGGAGCTGTATTGATGTAGAAAGGTAAATTGATTGCCTACGCTTCTTGACAGCTCTGACCATATGAAGCTAGATATCTGACTCATGATTTGTAGTTGGCAATGGTAATTTTGCATTGAAAGTATGGAGACACCACCTCTTAGGAGGCGATTTGAGTTGTATACGGATCATAAATCTTTGAGGTAATTTATTCTCTCAGAAAGAGTTGAATATGAGATAGCAGAGGTGGCTGGAGTTTTTAGCAGCTTATGATTTTGGCATCGAGTATACACCTTGTAAAGGAAATAAAGTTGCAAATGCACTTAGCAAGAAACATCAGAATGTGGTGTTAGATATGTTGGCAGAATGGAAGGATCTGGAGGCATTGCCTACTTGTAATGTGTAGTTAAGATCGATTACTAGTTTTAATCAAAACACTACCATGTTTTCTTGTTTAGAAGTCCGACTAGTGTTGACCAAAAGGATTGATTCTAAGCAAAGGGATGATCCGGTATTAGCTAAAGAGATCAGAAGACTGAAAAATGGAAATGAGATCGATGTCTAAAGGATTTTAGTCTTGACTATAAGGGATGGTTGAGAAAGAATGGACGATTATGCATTACAGATGTTGGAAACCTAAGGAGGGAAGTTTTTAGGGAGTTTCATCGTTCGAAGTTTACAATTCATCCTGGGGAAACAAGATGTATCAGGATATGAAGAGATATGGGAAGGCAAGAAGAGGGATGTAGGCTTATGGGTGAAGCAATGTGCAAATTTCCAGCAAGTGAAAGCCGAGCATGAGAAGCCAAGTGGATTGCTTCAGCTTTTGTACATACCTGTTTGGAAAAGTGATTCGATATCCATGAATTTTATTGACGGGTTTCCAAAGTCAAATAAGGGAAATGAAAGTATATGAGTTATGGTGGATAGGTTGACCAAGAGTGCCCATTTCATTCTTGTTGAGTCTATTAGGACGGCGCCTGTATTGGCTAAGTTGTTTATGAAAAACATATTTAGACTGCATGGGATTCCTAGTAGTATAGCTAGTAACAGAGATGCCTTGTTCACTAGTGAATTCTGGAAGAGTCTACAACAAGTACTAGGTACCAAGCTTTAGATGAGTATCGCTTATCACCCATAGATGGATGGGAAGATAGAGAGAGTCAATAAGGTATTTGAAGATTTGTCGAGGGCTTGTTTACTAGATTTTGTTGGGTCATGGGAAGACCATTGCACTTTGTTGAGTTTTCCTATAATAATAATTATCAGACTAGTATAGGAATGGCACATTTTGAAGCTTTGTATTGATTTTCGTGCAAATCACCAGCATGTTGGTTAGAGACAGGAGACAGATTGGTCCTTGCTCCAGGTATGATAAGGGAAGCTACAAAGAAGATTGAGTTAATCCGGGATAGGATGAGACAAGCTCAATTTAGGCAGAAAAGTTATGCAAATAAGAGGCGTAAGGATTTTGAGTTCTCAGTTGGAGAGAGATTTTTTATTAAGATATCATCGATAAAGGATGTGGTGCGATTTGGAAAGTCAGAGAAACTGGCACCGAGATATGTTGGACCATTCCCTATTATAGAGAGGATTGGAAAGCTTGCATACCGAGTAGAGTTACAGAGTAGTTTGGCAGAAGTCTATAATGTATTTCATATTTCTCATCTTTGGAAGTATGTGCACGATCCAGAGACTACTATTGCTTCGACGGCATTGGAAGATTTAGTAGCAGAACTGGATCTGACTTTTGTTAGAAAACTAGTTCGAGTTGTAGCGAGAGATGAGAAGAAGTTAAGGAACAAGACAGTCAGATTAGTGAAAGTTCAGTAGAGTGACAACAAGAAAGACTGTACTTGGAAGACAGGGGATAGGATTAGAGATACTTATCCTAAGCTGTTATGATAATATGTTCTATATTTGTTGTATATAGACTAGATAGCTTGCAGGATATACTGGCATTGGTTGCATATTTGATATGCGCGTTTTGTAGTCCTTGTTGAATTTCGAGGATGAAATTATATAAGGAGGGGGGCTTGCAACCCTCTATTTTTAGTTGAACATTATTCAGGATTTTTAGTTGGATAGATTAAATAGAATAATGTAAAGAGTTAAGAAGAATGAGATTTGAAACTTAATAAGGTCGCGCCATACTTAATTAATTAAGTAAGATTGCTTAAACTTAACATATAGGTATATATGAGAGGGGCGATTTAGGAAATAGACCTCTCCTTTTCCTTAAACCCTCTCCCTCTCATATCATTCTCATTTTGCACCAACTAAAAACAACCAAAAGTGAAAATATCAAGGCCAGTTATAACTCGAGCAAAGGAGGACGAAATCTAGGGATTTAAGAGAGAAGAAGATTAGGGATACTAAAACAACAACAAATCTCAACTCCAACAATTAATCAAAGGTGAATAATAAGTGTTCCATCTCTATATTTTTTGCTTTTGAATTAGTTTATCACTAATACCCAAATGATTGATGTTTGTTTTACCAAGATATGGTTGTTTAACCATTGTTTGGATAGTATAATGGTTATTGGAATTTTTATGAAATCGTTTAAATGGGTTTTAAGGATAAAACCTAAGGTTTTAATCTCTAAATGCTTTGATTTTCTAATATGTTGTATAAAACATTATTTTGAAGATGGTTTTATAATTTCGTAATTTTCAAATTTATATAGATTATTTTATGAATATTCTAAGGAGGAAATAACTTAATATCAGGTTTTAATTATTTAAAATAATTAAATATGGTTTTTGGCTCCATAATTTTTATATAATTAAGTGAAAAGTATTATCCGATTTTTGTGAATTTTTAGGATTTTTCCCAAGTGATTTCGATTTACTATAAAATTATTATGCTAGATAAGCATTTAAATGAATAATTAATTAAGGGTATTAATTAATTAATTTGAAGTGAATTTGGGACTTCAAAATCTGAGTGCGGTAGTAATTTCTGAAAAGGATTTTTAAAACGGTTGTTTTAACCTATAGAAATTAGACAAATACTAAGATTTGGTGAAAAGTCTATACTTTTAATACTAATAAAACAATTTTTGCATGAATTACGATAATACCATGCCAACTTATTGTCGCCGCACCTAATATAGCATCGCACCTATGAGTGTGAACGATGCCGAGAAGAAGCGTGCGCACGCACATACACACACACATATATATAAACATTCATATTTAGCAAACGTTATCTAATATTATTTATAAAACTATATATGTGTGTATGTATATGTACATATATATTAGATAGCACATATATGTATGGAGAGGCTAATATGACTGTTATAATGTAAATCTCAACAAATATACATGAACATGTTAAACCATGCATACGATTTATGTTGCATGTGCACGTACACACATATGTGTGTATGATACGTAGATTATACTATATAATACATAAACATAATAATAATTAAAACCTTATTTTTAAATTAAATTAAATATTAATTTTGTTTAAAATAAATTTAGACTTCATAGATCTAATAAGATCTAAATGGAATTATTATTTTTGAAATTTACTCATTTACCCCGCTCCGTGTTGACCCAGTTCCAACAATTTGTACTTTGCAGATTTTGGGTGTAACACTTGCCCCTCGCTCATAAGAAGTTACCTTATGCTTTAGCTTAAGTACCTTCTATTTTAGCTTTGCCTCTTTTTCTTTCGAATTGCCATTCCTTGTTGCCATGTCTTTCATAATAATAGCTTATGCATCAAGACATATGATAGTTTCTAAACTTAAAATTTTTATGGTATAACAAGATTTTACTGTAGTTGATCTTATTGAAAATGTTTTTCAAACACGGGTATTTTCTAGTTTTTTTAATATATATACACACACACATAATTACTTTTTTGAAAATATTCTTTTTAACACACCTTTATTCAGAACCTTTTTGAAAGATGAAAATTTCCTATGAAATTATTTGGAGATATCTTCGAAATATGAAATATGCCAATGGCTTCATTTGGAAACCATTTCAAACAAAAATTGATCATATAACTATTAAAAATTCATTTTTCAAGATTGATATTTGAAAGTACGGAAGTTCTTTTAAAGCTTTTCGAAAATTATTTTTCTTATTCCATCGAAACTGATTGATTTTATCGCAAGATTTAAACTTCTCGTAGTCCCGTTGAAAGATTTTATTCTTGCTTGTCCCTTAACTAGGAATTTAGTTTGAATCATATCTAGGCTCTCAGTTATTTTTCATGATTGTTGAATGAAACGTCCTCCTGTTAGTGGGTAATATGGTAAACTTTCGACGACTGTTGTACAATAATTTGGTGTTCATATTTCTTTCTTCTGAAGTTAATGATAGAGTTTGGGGTATGTCCTAAGGGCAATTATGTAATTTGTTACATATATCTAATTTTGTAGTAGTTGAGTTGAGTGGAAGCAATGGAAGTGAAACACTATTCAAGAGAGGATTCGTCTCCACAATTATATAAGGTTAGTTTAATGGTCAACTGAAGTCAACTCAAAGTCAAATTCTCTGGCCAGAGCAGTTCGGTGAATAATAATTGTCACTATCGGGTAATACTTAATAAAGTAAAATTAATTTTTTACCGAAACAAAGTAAGTGATATGTTTGGTCATAATGTCACTCCACCTACTAAGTGAAGTGTGAACAACAATATTCGAACCGTTCGATATTAATTGTTGACCAAATTTACACCTAAGAGTCACACAATCGAAACGTTGAACACACCTTTTTCACTCGCTTTAATTAATTGTAATTGTTATAAATTAATTAAATTATTTGATGTGTATAAAACAATATTAAATAGTGCACGCATAATAATTTATATAAACACAGATATATTAATTGCATTTAAATTGAATTTAAATGCAATAAATATTATTCGGGCTTGAAGTGGATTTGAGGCCATTATAGGACTTGATATTTTTGGCCATAACAGGAGAAAGATAGTGCAACGATCCACATTTTCGACCATCGAAAGTTGACAACGAATACATCCATGGTATTCAAATGTCAAACATCCAATCGCCGGAAAGGTGATTGTTAGGGTAAAATAAAAAAAGAACAGAGAACAGGGAAATCAGAATCTCACAGCTGAATCGTCAACATATAATATAACAAAGACAGTAAAAACTGTTACTCCAAAATATAGAGTACATTAGAGTTAAAAACAAACCTTAACAGCTGGACAGTTATAAAACTATGACCTTACAAATTGCTAATAGGTATACAATATAATACAACGGAAATAAAATACTATGATAGATGAACCTCCAACCCTTCTCCAATAACTCCATATCACCAAATCCAACCTGGGAAAAACTCAGTTTGATCCGAGCATTATAATAATATAATACCTGGGTCAGTCTGCAAAACCATTGTAAGAAAACTCAAGGAATATGATGAACATATAAATATTCTGTAAGACCACACCACTAGTGCAGAATGGGTTTTTACCTCACAAGAACAACTTCCATAAATGAAGAAATGGGAAACAAATTAGAACGACCATCAAATCAAGAAAGAATGGAAATAAACAACAAAAACAATTCAAATAAAAGGGTGGGTACTAGTAAGTACAAATTTCATACTAAATGAATGGCATAAATAATATCAAGTTCCAGACTTAAAAGAATGGTCACAAATAATTGAACATAGAGAAGAACACAAGACAGTTCTCCATGCAATTAAGGAAACAATTCAAAGATTTAAATTAACAACAATGGAAA
This sequence comes from Allium fistulosum, assembly GCA_030737815.1. Classification (NCBI taxonomy): domain Eukaryota; kingdom Viridiplantae; phylum Streptophyta; class Magnoliopsida; order Asparagales; family Amaryllidaceae; genus Allium; species Allium fistulosum. The sequence goes on from CM060901.1 coordinate 501,831,581, forward strand.
AGAGAAGTTTTTCCAACAATAACTAGGAGGGTACACCCTCTTACCGAAAGTATACCTCTAGAAATATACTTGAGAACTCTAATGGCTCACGGAAACCTCCAAGATGGACCCTGCTAACTGTTACTGAGAATCCGAATATTTCACATCTCGTTGCGCAACACCGAATTCAATCTAGGGTGGATGTGAAAATACCTTAATAAGAGCAACCCTACATAGCTTGGCCCCACTCGCTCTTTGGGTTTAGTCCTTTCCGACAAAAGATAACAAGGATCAAATGAGAAACACATTGTCTTAGAGTGATGAAATAAAGAAGAAAGCAGAATCAAAGTCGATAAATCAACTACCGGTAATGATAAGATGGTTGTTTTCACTTGCACTTAATTTTCACATCACGATACATTTAAAGACACTTTAGAACACTTTTTAAAATATTCTTTTGATAAGGGAAAATTATATTTTCTAAGTGCATTAAAACGAAGGTTAAAACAAATGTCAAAACATTGTTTATTATAAGCCAAAAACAATTTACACTTAGCTTTGAAACATATTTTTTTTTAAATTTCTTTTATAAATTATTATATATAAATTTTACAACAATACTTATTATCCCAAAAGATAATAAATCAAATTTAAATTACTTTTATACATTAAAAAAAATGTAAATTTATCCTAAAGAAAATAAATCAAATTTAAAATCCTTTTTATAAATTTAACCCAACATTAACTATCTTGAAAGATAATTAATCACATTATTAATCTTTATGAATTTTAAAAACAATATTAATTACCCGAAAGATATTTTATCAAATTTATAATCTCATTTAATAAATCAATCACATATCTTTAATAAAAAAATAATTAATTATCTTAAAAACACCTTATTAAATCAGTAAATTAACCTTTAAGCTTATTAAATCAATTAATTTACTTTAAACTCTTTTATTAAATCAATTAATTAACTTTTAAAACACCATTAATTAAAAATATTAACTTAATTCAAATATCATTAATTCAAATGACAAATTAATTTCAAACATCATTAAGTTAAACGATTAACTAAATTTAAACATTATTAATTAAAATAATTAATTAAACTCAAATCTCATTATTTAAAATGGTTGATTACTTTTAAACATCATTAATTAAAATGATTTATGAAACTCAAATATCATTAATTAAAACAATTAATTCATTTAAATATCATTAATAAAAATGATTAGTTAAATCTAAACATCTTTAATTTAAAAAATAAATGTAATTAAATTTGAACATCATTAATCAAAATGATTAATGAATTTAAATATCTATTTTATGAAAATACAAGCTGAAGACAACAAACACAAAGGATTTAGGAGATGATATTCAATAGATGACGGTATAGCGAAAAATTGCTATAACGACACTTAAACAATTTAAATAGAATATCACAATTAATTTCAACTAAATATCCATTTAATCAGCATAAAGAAATAAATAATTATTATTAGCAAGAAACCCTTAGGGTCTTTCTACAAATGTTGCCTACAAAACAATGGTTACGGACAATATATATAATCATATGGGTTCACAGCAATCAAGTTAATATGTCATCCGTTTTCCAAAATGAAATTTCAACCAAACAATCAATCAAACAACAATTTAACTAACATCCAAGCAATAGACAATAGTATGTAGCATCATAGATATTATATAGTAAATTTAAAGTGAGTAAACTCACAAAAATTCCAGTTATTGTCGAAGCATTCCGATTTTAGCTAAAATCGAACAAGCGTACAATTTTAGCTTGAAATTCTATAAGCTCCAATCTCCTTTAATCCAACTCTAAAATGTAGACATCGATCCCAAGAGTACAACGCCACTCACCAAGCTCGAATCCGACCTTATATGAATAAGTTCCGAGTTTAATATGGTCTACAAATTAAAAAAAAATTCCTTAATTATAACGTTAATTAGCCTAAATCACATGGTTAGCCTTAATCTCATTAATAACCAAACCCAGCTCGCCAACTTCGCAAACCCAACACCTTCGCTATTTCGCCAATCACTGCCGCCTCATCGCCTCATCGCCAACTACTAGAGCATGCCCTAACCACAAGCCACCCAACACTGCCGACCTCACCTCCCCTTAACCACTGTAGAATGTCGAAATCCTAAAAACCGATGCCGACGTCGAACCAGAAATGTCGCCGCTACAGATTACCGTAGGCCAATATGCCGGTGGTGATGGGTTCATAAGGAGGAGACACACACTTTTCCTGTTAGGACCCTCGACTAACTCGGCCCCTAACTCTACGAACAACCATGGACGTTGGATGTAAGATATAAAATAGAATGGCAGCTAGGTTATAATTTTTTCGGTTTGAGCAAAAATGGAAGGGTATGGGTCCTTATATAGGATTTCTAACTAGCACTATTCATGTTCAGAAATCACGAACTCCAATCAAGGCGTGCTCACTAGCGTTCCTAGCTAAATATCCCTATTTTGAACTCAATGGAACTATTTTCGAGAGCTAATTCTATAGCATACAGAAGTTAGCTTTTTTCAAATCAAATTATATTACTTTAATTCTCTCAAGTTAATCGCTACACATTTCGGGTTCGCACAACCACTCAGTACGTCCGATCGCTGCGAAACTCGTCGGCATAGAAGAAGTTATTATTCTGGATCCAATGGCACTAGTTTCGTCAAAATTCGAGATAGTGCCCCGAAATGATAATTTCACATATTTAAATACCGTTTTTATACTTTTGATCCTATTATCCATATTTATCCGATGTATTTATTTTTATAATTAAATTTACAAATTGAATTCACCAATATTATTTATTAATTAAAAGGAGTTAAAAAGATTATTAAATCCAATTAAATTAATATTTAATTCTCAAATTCAAATATTTAAGTGACTCCCATATTTGAATATAAGTTATTAATTTCCAAAATACAATTATTTAAATATTTAAAATTAATTAAACATTTAAAATTCAATGACCAAAATTTTGGTTGTTACAAATAGGCTGGTTATTTGATGTCTTATGGGCGTGGTTTTAAACGTTTAAAAATATGAGAATGGGTAAGAGAAAATTAAGGATCTTGATCCTACTTTGCTCTCTACTCTCTCCTATATATATACATCATAACCCTCATTTTATTTTGATCTTTTTTCCGCCTCCATCATCCCTCTGTTAGTCAAAATATACCCTTCCCCTCTTCTCAAATATTCAGGCAATTAAATACAAATTAAAATCAAATAATCATCGGTGAAAAGGAAATTCGGGAGCATGCAACTTCGAGATTGGAATTGGATTCAAGGAGCTCACTTCTTCATTTCAACATGTGAGCTATAGGCTGTAGTGAAAGGTACTCTTCTAATTTAATATTATATATAAATGTTTATATGATCATTGCTCCATATATTGTTTTGTTAAAAATATCATGAACCGATATATCGATGGATTGTCACATGTTGATGGTTGTAAATATAAATGTATGCGTGTACATATATAAATTAAAAAAATTATGTATATTTACTTGCATATGATTTTGACCTGAAAAAAAAAGTTTGAAATTTAAGTAACAATATATTATATGATTTTTAAATATTAAATCAAGATTAAAAGATTAACACAACATTATAGGTTTTAAATATTATGAAATTTAATGTTGTTAGAAAAGCTTTCGATAATAATCATAAAGAAAAATAATTAATCATTCAGATATTTATTATATATAATACTATTATTTGATTCAAATTGTTTACGTAAATAAAATGTTTGTATATATATGCCTATTCGTAATATAAAATTGTAGAAACTCTTTTATAATATGAAATACACATTATAATTTTGAAAATGATTTAATTTTTTAATCCCATATGGTTTTAATTAATTCTAAGTTTTTAATTATTTAAATTATTTAAAATCAAAAATGTAACAACCCGCACTTCCTAACACGAATCACACCGAGAAATACGAGCTATTGGGATTTCTAAAAACTATACAGAGCATAATTATAGAGATAGAGTTCTAAGACATTCTGCACTTTTAGATCTCACAGTGGAAGATATTAAAACATAATATATAAAAATAGACATTATAGAAAAATAGTCTCCAAAATACTTGATCTACAATTATATTACATCAAAATTACAATACAAGTTTGACAGCACTATATACAATAGGAAATTACATGAAGAAAAATAAGTGATATGCAGAACTCTAACATGAAGCTCCTTCCTCTATATACTATGCATCTCAACTTCTAATATATCATCCTATGGTGGTGGAAAATGGAAAGAAGGGAGTGGGTCAAATAAATGTGTGACGCCCCACCTCTATACTCACACTAGCCAAGGACACTACGGGGTAATGCCATCGACTAGCACGAAGAATAAGGCTGTTGAGGAGCGACCATCTGTGTAATAGCTTTGTGCGAGTACCGATATGTTAGATAATATAACTTACATTTCATTTCAAGAGGAAATCCGACATATCAAATACAAACTCAAAGCTACCACACAATGGCTATGTGGACTTCAGAAACAAATATAGAAATAAACATAACACAAATCAGTCACAGATATTCATATCACAAAGGCGGAAACAGATATGAATATAATACATAAAAGTGTACATCAAAATAGTGGTCAAACTAGATCCACTACATCACAAAAGAATAGATACAAGTGCTAGACAAAAGAATAAGTATACATCAAGGAGTCTCTATCTCGAATGTATAACAACAAAAACTACTAAGCTAAAGTAGTTAGCCAAAAGTCAGGTGACGGGCCCTGATAAGAAGTCAAGCAGAAGCACCTGAAATACCTCGGTCTGACCCGAGTATTATTTAAGAAGAAAATAATAAACGGATTAGTCTAGCTATAAATATCAGATAAAATGAGATAGGATAAGAGATATAACAAAAACGTATGATAACAATAATGCCATACTATGACAAGTATACATCAGGTAACAACAAAAATCATACAATATCTCAAATATTCTCAAACACCAAAAAGAATGTCATATTCTTTAAATTATTCACCAAAACACAAATATTGACAAAACATATCAATGCCAATAGCAAAAATCGGTGAAACACAAATTATAGAAATCATCAACTAGAAATCCAGAAATCACAAAAAGGGGAAGGCCTATCACAAACGGGAGCATGAAAACTCACCAACATGTGTGTCACAAACGGGTCGCTATCCCATGAACCGAACATCGACGCACCTAAAAAGATATGCCCCATGCACAGTCGAACATCGACGCACCTAAAAAGATACGCCCCATGCCTAGTCGAACATCGACGCACCTAAAAAGATACGCCCCATGCCTAGTCGAACATCGACGCACCTAAAAAGGTACGCCCTATTCCTAGTCGAACATCGACGCACCTAAAAAGATACGCCCCATGCCTAGTCGAACATCGATGCACCTAAAAAGATACGCCCTATGCCTAGTCGAACATCGACGCACCTAAAAAGATACACGCCATGCCTAGTCGAACATCGACGCACCTAAAAAGATACGCCCCATGCCTAGTCGAACATCGACGCACCTAAAAAGATACGCCCCATGCACCAACTTATCGAGCCGATTGCTCCACGAACGGTCCAAAGACCATGGGTTGCTAGCCCATGAAAATGAACCGAAGCTCTATAGAATGGGGTACAGTCCCCCACGCAGACAAAGAGACATCGCATATCGCTAGTCTAAATCACCAAAGGATCATCATTGATTGCTAAGTGTAAATTACACTAAGCTAGTAAATAAATGAGTTTAGCTTCATGTCTCATAACCACTGGCTTAACTTAAATATTTACGAACAAATTGTAAATTTCCACTCGAAAATTGTCATAAGAGTTCAATCGAACAAGTCCAAGAATTAACCGATGAAGTAAACGCAAGCCTTTCATACCACTTGTTTTGCTAAGCCGTTTAATTAGATTTCTCATACAAATGAGGTAAAGGTTTGTATATACTAATAGATTGGAAAACGAATTTAAAAACGAGTTTTGTATTTAAAAGTAGTGTTGAAATCGTTTTTATGAAAGAGTTTGAGTATTTACTACTATTATAGAAAACTTTGTATTTTAAAGTGACAAATCACAGAAAACGATTGTAGAAACAATTGATCAACCAAAAATTCACATTTGATGACGTGAACCAAAACCATAGAAATCGATATCAAAATCCATCAAATGGATATTCCCAAAAATCCCGAAAAGAAGTTATCGAGGTCGATAATAAATGACAACAACTAATCGGATCGATAAAAATCGATTTAAAAATGGAAATCTACTCAAAATAGCCCAAAATAGGCAAAATGCACAGTTCTAGACGTCTGGATTTGTTCTCTGGAAATAATCCAGAAAACCCCCAGACGTTTGAAATTACAAGGCAGACGTATGAACCCTAACCAGATGTCTGAACCAGTAAATTAGACGTTTGAGTTGAGGTACTGGAAATTCTATTCCAGATCACCCAGACGTCTGGGAAGTAAGCTCATACGTTTGGATCTCCCAGACGTCTGGAAAGCAAGGTCAGATGTCTGAGCTGAACGTTTGGAATATTTATTCCTTAGCTTCAGACGTCTGATCCTTATACCAGACGTCTGAGCTGAAGCTCAGGCAAATATTGAACCTAGGCCAATGATGGCCAATTCACGTCGGAAGCGATCGAATGAGCGACGATGGCTAGGGATTTATGCCAAGCGACAACCCGGCCCTATAGACTCATCAATACACTCCGAACACATGTCCAAACATCTATATAAGGATTTTCATAGATTTTGAACCAAAACACCAAAATTTGGAAAATTCACCAAATTAACTCAAATCAAAAGCAAATGAACATACATAAATGTTAGGAATTCATACCTAACAACAATGAAAGTTATAGACGTAGATGTGAGTTAAAGAACTCACCTTTAACTCAAAAACTCAAGCGAGAAGCTCTAAAACAAGCTAAGATCAATTCCTCTTCAACAACAACTCAAGAAGCTTCAATCTAAGCTCATAAGAAGAATATTTCCTAAGTTAGGTTATAGGAAATTCTGTAAATTGAAGAGAGATAGAGATGGAGAAGATGAAGAGGATGCTTACCTAAGCTTCTCCTTGATTTTGGACTTGAATTTGTATTTCCTTAAAAAACTAGGGTTTTGGAATTCTAATTTCCAATCTTTTCCCTCATTTTTCTCTAGAGCTTGAATGTTAGGAAATGATGAATGAAATGAATGAAGAGGAGTTGAGTTAGGGTATTAAGATGGGTTAATGGGCTGAAACCCAAATGCAAAGCCCAAAATAGAAGAATAGAAAAATTCTACTCAACTCCAAACATATCGATGTTTATACTCAAAAAAGTTGTAAATGCCATTTTGGACTCAATGGAAGTGGTCTCGAGTCCCAATTCGACTGTTTACAAAAAGTAACATTTCGGACTTTAATCCGATTAACGATGCTATATTTAAATAAAACATTTAAATATACAATCGTAAAATATGCGGTTTGTTACAGACTCCCCTCCTTAAAGAAATTGCGTCCTCGCAATACTTAAGAAGAAAACAAAGAGTAACAACCATTAAAGCATATCAACACCAAAAAACATTTGAAATGAGAAGTTCACCTTAATGAGCACGAGAGAGTAAGTCCGGATGTGTTCGCTCGATGAATTCTCAAGATTCCCAAGAGCAATCCTTAGGATTTGAGGACCATTGAACTTTCACAAGAAGAACATCTTTATTTCGAAGGCGTTTAACCTCCGAAGCAATGATACGAATAGGATGTTGCTCATAAGTCAAATTTGGTGAAACCTCAATTTCTTCAATTACACCGGGCTCAAGAATAGAATCGGAATCCCTAAGGCATTTCCGTAGTTGAGAGATGTGGAATATGTCATGAATAGCAGAAAACTGAGTCGGTAATAAAAGGCGATAAGCCACAAAAGCAATACGTTTGGTGATGGGAAATGGACCAATATATCGAGGTGCTAATTTTCCCGATCGACCGAAACGCACAACACCCTTCATACGTGAAACACAAATGAACACCCAATAAAGTCTGGATCTAAAACCAGCTTCTCATCGGCTTCAAGCCAACACGAAGAAAATCGGCATGGCCTTCCGTAGAATGCCCCAAAAGGTGCCATACCAATACAAGATTGGAAGCTTATTATTGGAAGAAAACTCAACAAGAGAAATATAATCTTCCCAAGTTCCACCAAAATCAAGAACACATGCACGAAGAAGATCTTCAAGAGTTTGATTTACCCGCTCTGTTTGTCCATCGGACTGAGGATGATAAGCGGTGCTAAAATTAAGCTTTGTTCACAAAGCTTTTCGAAGACCTTTCCAAAATCCACTAGTAAATAATGGATCACGATCGCTAACAATAGAAGTAGAAACTCCCTGCAATTTAACAATTTCTTTGACATAGAGTTTAGCCAAAAGAGGTACGGTCCAAAAGAGAAAGATGAGCCTCAAGGCTACACAAAACAAGAGATGAACATAAATTGGATTCACGATCTCGAATCTCACAAGTGGATAAAGTCCCGAGATCATTCCATTCGGATATCATCATGGAAACAACCGTTTGTTGCTTACGAATAAGGGAATCGGCAACACGATTTCCTCTTCTGGGAGTATAAAGAATATCAGGATCATAAGATGCAAGGAACTCGAGCCAACGTTGTTGATGCAAATTAAGTTCCTTTTGAGAAAATAATTATTTCAAATATTTATGATCGATATAGAGAACAAATTTCTCTCCCAAAAGATAATGACGCCAAATTCTAAGAGCGAAAACAATGGCCGCGAGCTCTAGATCATGAGTGGCATATCTAGTCTCGGTAGGCTTTAATTGTCAAGAAGCATATGTGATAACAGATTCCCTTTGCAAGAGAATGGCACCCAAACCAATACGACTAGCATCGGTACAAACCATAAAGTTGTGGGTCCCTTTGGGAATCATAAGAATAAAAGCATCAGAAAAGAGTTCTTTCAATTGATCCACTTTCCCGAAAAGCTAAGACATTCAAAATTATAATTAACTTTATATAATCATCTTTTTAGAAAAATTTACTTATTACAAGTTAATTTACTGTGTCTGACTGTCTCATCATAGCGTTTAGGAGATTCCTATCGATAACGTTGATCAAGCGCATCGACCAGAATTCTTAAAGCACTCAATGGGCAAAACAATACAAAATCATCTTTTGTATGATAAACATGTCTCTTAAATTTTTTACGAATATTCTTTGTTCGTTTTAAGAACAAAATCCAATCATACTTATAAATATCTTATTGAAAAGATTTGCAAATTATAAATTGTTGTTTTCATCCATAATCAATGAATACAAGGATGGTCTCATCGATATATTCGTAGAATACTCGATTCATAAGATGGATGAAATAAGGTAGAAGGTTCGTCAAACCGAATGACATAACGAACCACTCACAAGAATCATAACAAGTGCGGAATGCAGTAAGTGGAATGCTACCCTCCGCAATTCGTAGCTGATGAAAACCGATGGCAAGGTCGAGCTGAAAAGACCTTAGCACCACTCAATAGATTTCTTAGGTGATAATCCTAAGACAAGCTCAAATATACCGGAAAATTCACAAACTACTTGAATGAGAGAAATAACATTCTCCTCATCATGTAGGTTTAAAGAATAAAATGATGCCACCGAATTTGGAAATCAAAATCATTAAGAACACTAGAAATCTGCTTAACAGATTGAGAATGTCAAAGATGGATAGTCCACTAGGGACATAGGATATGGGCTTCATACTGATTAAGCCAATCCTTTCCCAAAAATCATTCCGAAACCTAAGTAGCAATCAGATCGGAAAGCATAATCACATAAAAAAATCTCGACATCTCCACAAAGTAAACTGAGTGTTGAGGGTCCACCAACTGGATTGCAATTTTCAGTGAAGTCATCAAGCCCATAATATTTAAAGAAAAAGTTTCAACAAGTTCTTTTGATATAGAAGAGTGAGATGCACTCGAATCAAAAGAAATTCGAAATAGGATAATCACGAAACAAATTAATGCCATCAAGGATAGAATGAGAAATACCTTGACCAAGAGAAGTGTCACTAGGAGCTTGCACAACATTTAGCTTTCCCTCCTTCTTGCTTTGAAGTATGGGACACGCAGATATATGATGACTCAAACTTTTGCAATAGTGACAATAAAGGGGTTTCGGACACTCATTTGCATAGTGGTCCATATAACCACAATTGTAGCATTGTCTACGACTAGAGGTAGGAGCCTTTGCTACCGAAGTTTCTTGCTTCCCTTTTTTGTTGGGATTGGTGCCTTTGAACTTAATAGGCCTCTTCATGTTATTGTTGAAGTTCTGTTTGGCACGCACAACTTCAACATCACTTTCTTTATCGGCCTCTTCAAGTCGAAGAGCGATATCTATAAGCTGATCGAAAGAAACTTCTAGTTTCAGAAGTAAAGGCTTTTTGAGGTTCTTATTCAACCCATAGACAAACCTCTGATTTTTCTTCAATGGGGTATTAATATACTCGACCCCATATTTAGAAAGAGATTCAAAAGATGCGACGTAATCCATCACAGAAGATTCACCTTGAACAAGGTCAATAAAGCGTCGGGCTAAAGTTACTTTTTCAGCCTCCGGCACAAACTTCAATTCGAACCTTTCCTGGAATTTCTCCTAAGTAAGATCCGATTCAATAATTTCCGAGATCAGAAGCTCATACCAATCTAATGCTCTCTCCTGGAGCATGCTAGAAGCCACATGGACTCGATGTAGATCAATAAGATTCATGCGGGAAAAGATGCGATCGCATGATCTAAGCCAAGCTTGGATTTCTATAACGTTTTCGAAACCCTTGAATGGCCTTCCACCCAAAGCGGTATAATATCTGCACAAGCGTGCAAACCCAGATTTAGGGTGAGTAGGCACTGGAACGGGTCCGACAGCTTGGGCATTGTTCACAAGATCTAAAAGTTATTGAGCAGACATAGATACTGCATCTTGAGGAGTAGCACTGGATTGACCAGCGCTAGGACGACCTGGTCTAACCATTTCTCTTCTTTAAGAAAGAAAGAAAGAAGAGGAAAAAGGTTATTCTCAGAATGAATATCAAACAAACTTGATTGATAAAACAAGGAATCATAAAAAGAAATAGGATAGAACGGTAAGAAGACTCGAATTAAATCCTATGGCACGATTCCTAAGAAAGACTTAGGACAATGATCCTTGCTAGATTATTCTACATTGTTCCGAAGTTTGGCTCTAATACCAAGCTGTGACGCCCCACCTCTATACTCACATTAGCCAAGGACACTACGGGGTAATGCCGTCGACTAGCATGAAGAATAAGGTTGTTGAGGAGCGACCATCTGTGTAATTGCTTTGTGCGAGTACCGATATGTCAGATAATATAACTTACATTTCATTTCAAGAGGAAATCTGACATATCAAATAAAAACTCAAAGCTACCACATAGTGGCTATGTGGACTTCAGAAACAAATATAGAAATAAACATAACACAAATCAGTCACAGATATGAATATAACACATAAAAGTGTACATAAAAATAGTGGTCAAACAAGATCCACTACATCACAAAAGAATAGATACAAGTGCTAGACAAAAGAATAAGTATACATCAAGGAGTCTCTACCTCAAATGTATAACAATAAAAACTACTAAGCAAAAGTAGTTAGCCAAAAGTCAGGTGACGGGCCCTGGTAAGAAGTCAAGCAGAAGCACCTAAAATACCTCGTTCTGACCCGAGTATTACTTAAGAAGAAAATAATAAACGGATCAGTCTAGCTATAAATATCAGATAAAATGAGATAGGATAAGAGATATAACAAAAACGTATGATAACAATAATGCCATACTATGACAAGTATACATCAGGTAACAACAAAAATCATACAATATCTCAAATATTCTCAAACACCAAAAAGAATGTCATATTCTTTAAATTATTCACAAAAACACAAATATTGACAAAACATATCAATGCCAATCGCAAAAATCGGTGAAACACAAATTATAGAAATCATCAACTAGAAATCCAGAAATCACAAAAGGGGAAGGCTTATCACAAACGGGAGCATGAAAACTCACCAACACGTGTATCACAAACGGGTCGCTATCCCATGAACCGAACATCGACGCACCTAAAAAGATACGCCCCATGCACAGTCGAACATCGACGCACCTAAAAAGATATGCCCCATGCCTAGTCGAACATCGACGCACCTAAAAAGATACGCCCCATGCCTAGTCGAACATCGACGCACCTAAAAAGATACGCCCCATGCCTAGTCGAACATCGACGCACCTATAAAGATACGCCCCATGCCTAGTCGAACATCGACGCACCTAAAAAGATACGCCCCATGCACCGACTTATCGAGCCGATTGCTCCACGAATGGTCCAAAGACCATGGGTTGCTAGCCCATGAAAATGAGCCGAAGCTCTATAGAACGGGGTACAGTCCCCCACGCGGACAAAGAGACATCGCATATCGCTAGTCTTAATCACCAAAGGATCATCATTGATCGCTAAGTGTAAATTACACTAAGCTAGTAAATAAATGAGTTTAGCTTCATGTCTCATAACCACTGGCTTAACTTAAATATTTACGAACAAATTGTAGATTTCCACTCGAAAATTGTCACAAGAGTTCAATCGAACAAGTCCAAGAATTAACCGATGAAGTAAACGCAAGCGTTTCATACCACTTGTTTTGCTAAGCCGTTTAATTAGATTTCTCATACAAATGAGGTAAAGGTTTGTATATACTAATAGATTGGAAAATGGATTTAAAAACGAGTTTTGTATTTAAAAGTAGTGTTGAAATCGTTTTTGTGAAAGAGTTTGAGTATTTACTACTATTATAGAAACCTTTGTATTTTAAAGTGACAAATCACAGAAAACGATTGTAGAAACAATCGATCAACCAAAAATTCACATTCGATGACGTGAACCAAAACCATAGAAATCGATATCAAAATCCATCAAATGGATATTCCCAAAAATCCCGAAAAGAAGTCATCGAAGTCGATAATAAATGACAACAACTAATCGGATCAACAAAAATAGATTTAAAAATGGAAATCCACTCAAAATAGCCCAAAATAGGCAAAATGCACAGTTCCAGACGTCTGGTTTAGAATCCAGACATCTTGATTTGTTCTTTGGAAATAATCCAGAAAACCCCCAGATGTCTGAAATTACAAGGCAGACGTTTGAACCCTAACCAGACGTCTGAACCAGTAAATCAGACGTCTGAACTGAGGTACTGGAAATTTTATTCCAGATCACCCAGACGTCTGGGAAGTAAGCTTAGACGTCTGGATCTCCCAGACGTTTGGAAAGCAAGGTCAGACGTCTGAGCTGAACGTCTAGAATATTTATTCCTTAGCCTCAGACGTCTGAGTTGAAGCTCAGGCAAATATTGAACCTAGGCCAATGATGGCCAATTCACGTCGGAAGCGATCGAATGAGCGACGATGGCTAGGGATTTATGCCAAGCGACAACCCAGCCCTATAGACTCATCAATACAGTCCGAACACATGTCCAAACATCTAGATAAGGATTTTCATAGATTTTGAACCAAAACACCAAAATTTGGAAAATTCACCAAATCGATTCAAATCAAAAGCAAATGAACATACACAAATGTTAGGAATTCATACCTAACAACAATGAAAGTTATAGACGTAGATGTGAGTTAAAGAACTCACCTTTAACTCAAAAACTCAAGCGAGAAGCTCTAAAACAAGCTAAGATCAATTCCTCTTCAACAACAACTCAAGAAGCTTCAATCTAAGCTCATAAGAAGAATATTTCCTAAGTTAGGTTATAGGAAATTCTGTAAATTAAAGAGAGATAGAGATGGAGAAGATGAAGAGGATGCTTACCTAAGCTTCTCCTTGATTTTGGACTTGAATTTGTATTTCCTAAACAAACTAGGGTTTTGGAATTCTAATTTCCAATCTTTTCCCCCATTTTTCTCTAGAGCTTGAATGTTAGGAAATGAGGAATGAAATGAATGAAGAGGAGTTGAGTTAGGGTATTAAGATGGGTTAATGGGCAGAAACCCAAACCCAAAGCCCAAAATAGAAAAATAGCAAAATTCTACTCAACTCCAAACATATCGATGTTTATACTCAAAAAAGTTGTAAACGCCATTTTGGACTCAATGGAAGTGGTCTCGAGTCCCAATTCGACTGTTTACAAAAGTAACATTTCGGACTTTAACCCGATTAACGATGCTATACTTAAATAAAACATTTAAATATACAACCGTAAAATATGCGGGTTGTTACAAAATGTATGGTTAATGAGAACAAAACTGATAAGATAATCAAATGCAGTTGATTCTAAATCTTCTCTAAGTGATATAGAGTGTGTACTGTGTCCGTGCATACCTAAGGCTAAGGTCACATACCTAAGGGTATCAGTCTAACAGAATGAGTCCATCTACAAATCAAACCTCACACGAACGATCGGCATGTTAGGGATCTACTATCCCATTCTAACTCACATTACGCCTAGAGAGGAATATCACAAAATGCAGACTCACAATATGACTCATTGAACGCACATGCGATCCCTCATCGATCGTAGCAGCAAAATACCTCTTACGTACCACTTCGGAGTCATCGCGCTTGCAATCCTGCTAGTATTGGACCTCAACTGGCATTTTACCGAGTTGCAGCCACTTACCATCCAAGCCAGCATCCACCCATGCCATGCTTGCACCAGAAAAACATGTAGCATCTGGATCTCCTATTAGGACTGGACTCTTAGAGATGCCCTTGACCAGTGCTGTGCCCACCCGATCGTAACACCCTGAATTTAACGCAAAGTAAATCGCCTATCTTTCAACAACTCTCTACATCCTACCTTATGACATGAAAACGAGAACTAAATTTGCACCAATGAACCTAATAGGAAACTCGTTTCCCTATCATCTCTCTAGCACATAACCGGGTCCGCAAACAATTCAGCATGGTATAAAAATTACAAGGTTTCATTCATTTATTAGGCTCAAGGCCCAAAAAAATCAAATAACCCATTTTAGCTTACGGATGGTCAACCTGGGCTTTTGCTATGTTGGTCGACCAATGGGAAGCACGGTCGACTGTCCCCTTTTTTAGGGTTTCGGTTCGTTAAGTTTTTAATTACCGTCCATTTGATTATTTTTTATTCGTTAGTGCTAATCAGATCAATTTCATTAACTATGTTAGTTAACCCTAATTTATATTTAGATTCTCAATTCCAATTCAATTTAAGGTGTGATTTAGGGTTCCACAACTTCTAATAACTAATTTCAATTTAAAACAAAGGATTTGTAATTCCTAATTTCAATTTATTTGATTAACAGTTTAGATTTAGGTGATTACAATCTAACCCACATAAAATAGAATTAAAATTAACTGGTTTGATTACCTTGTTAGATCTGTATCTACTCACCTTTGTCCTTAGCTCTAGATCTGGTTCCAACTCCACTTGTTTCCCCTAGATCTGCTTAACCTTCCTTCCTGCTTGATCTCTCTTTTAAATTAGGTTTAGGTTAGCATTTGGGTTTGATTTGGAGATTAGAAACTGATTTGGAATTAGGGTTTTAGTTTTCAATTAGGCAGAGCTTCGCTATAATGGAGAAAACTAAGGATTTAGGTTAACCTTATGTGTTTATTTATAAAGGAACTCAACTAATACTAGCCATCAGATCAATACTAGATCAGATCCTATCTCTTCACCAATTACTTGGCCCACACGCACTCAACTTATCCCTTGAAATGAATCGATAAAGGATCGCACCCCCGATCGATGCAGGTTCGGGTCGATTGGCCACGGTCGACCTGGGCCTAGTGAGGGCCGACTTGGCCCTCATTTGTGTTATATATTTTTATTTTGTTATTTTAATTTCTTACATATATTTCCGACACTCGTAACTCTCATTTTAGCTTGGATTTTGACAAGTTATATTTGAAAATCGTACAGAAAATTACTACGGACATAATGGTGCAAGTCCCGTAGCCAAATTTGGAAGCTGTGAAAATTTTACTTTTAAGTTTATTCTTAACTTTTAATTATATTTTCTTATTTATTCTAGAAAAATTCTAGGGTGTTACATTCTCCCTCCTTAAAGGATTTGTCCCCAAAATCTAAGGACGGAAAAATGCAACTAATAACCAGCAAACAAAATCTACATATGTCTACCCATCCATCATCCACATCAACCATAATCCTTAATATTTCTCATGAAATTATGTATTTATGCAATGTGGGATGCATATGAATATAAACTAGTGCAAAAGAGTAGTCGGTCTACTGATTCAATCGGCCTCTTGTTTATGCAAGTATTCTAATGTCATGCATCTAAATGTATACAAGATCCTAAAATAAACTGATAATTCTAAATGTATGCTCAACCTACATCCAAATTTGAAATCCATATGCATAACATCCATGGATAACAATCAAAAATTAGAAAAATAATATGTACATGATATGAATGCATACCTAAAGGACTCAATATCCTAGAGTATAGATATGCAACCATTTGCATCCATAAACATCCATATACATCTATTAGCATCCATCGGTTATAACATGTCCTATTGACATGTTTACAACCATTCCTACCATCCAAAGGTCTCTACCTAAAGTGTGTACCACCTAGTTAAAAAGGTAATCTAAGCTTCCCTAACTAAAATGGCTTGACTACGGTAGTTACACCACATAGACACTTCCACAAGTACCCAATGACGGCTTCCTAATAATTAAGCCATATCCTATCTCTCTTTGGGGATTTTCTACTTGGTTGTTCTTTAACGTGGACTCGTCTCCATGGACTCTATATGGACTCAGCTCCATGGATTACCCCACGCCTCATGTCAGTACTTGCTTCATGCATATTCGGTGCAGTCCATGTCTTTCTACTAATTGAATCCCGACTACACTAACCAACTCTCGCTACAGTCCTAAACTTTCCATTTCAATCATATGTGCATTGGTTACTTGAAACAATCCTACTACTAACTCAAATGGTGTTGTCATGCACCATAAACAACTCAAGCATGAGTATGCTCTCGCTAACTATAGCTCCATAAGACCTCCAATGGACAACATATTGTCTTAACTCTTTTAGCAGTGTACCTTATCACTTCTACACCTAGATACTAAGTGGGATAACTCAACTGTGAATTCTCTTTCTATGGTACTTTCCACTTAGCTCTTTGCTATACTTCCTTTTCCTTCAAGCTTGCCTAAACTGGTGATTTCCTAAATACAAAAATATATCACAACTTCTTTTATAAATTCATCTCAACTCAAGTTATTTCACTTTTATGGTCTACATGGATATATTCCAAGTTCTACAAATGGAAGTTTGGTCTATCTTCCTTTAGCCTTAACAAAAAAAGTCCTCAAATTCATAAGATTTATAATTTAAGATCATTCTAACCAAATAATATCCACTCAAGGGTTACTTCACTCGCATGCAGTTGATACGCACACAACTATATATTATATATCAGCCATCCATATATTTTCTTAAGAAAATAACCTTCCTATAATCAGAGTGATGTTTGAGAAAAATCTTTTTATCCCCTTATTCAAATCTAACCCAAAAAATTTTCCAATCTTCTTTTACACGAAAATTTCCTTCATATTCTCAATTCATGCTATAACAGCACCATTATCTTGACTGAGATCCAAATTCTTAAACTAACTATCCATTTCAAAATCTTAACTGAATAATCGTTTAAGATATCCTCATTGCATTTTGAATTTTCAAATTTTTTTATATTCCTTAGTATCATCTCACAAATGGGGTTTTTACCAGACATAGTCTCTGATTACTCCATTCCAAACACCCTATGGTAGATATAGCCAAACACGAGGTGACCTCTTGCCAATTTATTTTGACATGATAACAAATACTTTGGTTTAAACTTATGAACCTTTGCATTTTAATGAATTAGAACTACACTTTTTCCTTAAAGGAAACGTGAACACTGTAACTTTTCATAATTATCTAAAAGATGATTTGTTCTATGTTTGGAATTACATGGAATTATCTCTTCTATTTATTTTTAAAATAGATAGTACAAAATACGATTACTTTTCCTATTTTATACATCTCTATCATTTGGGCATATTCCTTATTACTCCGTATGATACATTCTTTTCCTGGAACTAGATAATTTATAGAAATTTATGTTGCTACACACTTCATTTCAACAAATTAAAATACTACCTAAAGCCCACTCTATTTTATGACAACTTCTTTAATATTTACTAATCCATTTCAATTTATGACAACTTCCAATTTAATATTTACTAATCCATATCAACAACTTACTACGGTGAGTAATTTTGCATTTTCACTTGCCCAAGTCATGTAGGTTTACAAATATGAACTTATCATGCAACTTCCTTTATGAAGGCCCACATTAATTTAGGGATTTCTTTCCCTTATTATTCCGTATTTCAAAATATGATACTATTCCAAGATTAACATCTAGGCATCCATAGAATGCAACTACTATAATGTAAACCCAATAACACATGCAAAATACATGCTTTCCCATTCTTGTCCACCTGGTCTGCTCGTAGCCTGTAGGTATCCTATTTCATGTACATGGTGCCCATCAATACCATGTTGCCATATGTTGAGCCTATACTTACTGTTTCGCTTAAGATTGCCTAGTGTAATCAAGGAAATGTCTATTTGTTACATAAAACTCTTAATAAGGATTGAAGTAGACCCTACTTGTCATTCTTACACTTCAAACTAAAAAGTCATACCATTCTTTGATACAACTAAAAACATCTTGACTTGCTCTTTCTTTACTTGGAAATATGTCTACTCAAATCTTAATCTTCAATATTCCTTATATGAAAATTTTACTATCCAACCTTACTTGGATAGAGAGACACAAGGTAGTGTTCTCTCTCACCACTAAAGGAAGTTTAACCTAGTACTCAGTACATCCAATTTGACTATTAATAGAAACGATTACTAAATTCCTATATTGCTCTTTTATCTTTGTCTTAACAATTCCAATGCCTCCATGTTCCTATTTTCGTCCTAGTGGGCTATTTAACTCTATTTATGTAACTCCAACTCATTTCTTCTCTTTTTAATTTTTTAAATGATAACTAAAGCACTTTTATTTTACCTTTTTAATCAAAATCTTTTTATTTTGACATCATTTAAACAAAATTATTAAGTCCTTAAAACTATAAAGTCTTCTTTTTATTTTTACCGCTTCCACAAATTTAGTAAGTTGTCTAAAAATTTTAAATGCTTCATTCATTTTTAAATAATTTTTTTTATTCGGATCATGAATTTCTCTCAAATTATCAAAAATGATCAAACTTAACTTATCAAAAATATACATAAAAACATACATTTCTAAGATCTTATTTTGTAAATAAGAGATTGTCACAAAAGCATTTTTAACCTATTATTATTACTTTATTATTTTCTTTATCGTATTTAAATTATGATAAAAATAAAATATTTTCAAATACATACTCATTACTTAATCACAAAAGAGTTCAAAAGTAGCACCTTACGGGTTTTCAAAATTTTCCACAAGTTCTATTATTAAAAGAAAATTACATATTGGGTTAAGTGCAACAATGTATATAAAAGATAAAATAAAATCTCTAAAACAATTATTGGAAAAATAAATTTTCACCATTTCTCTTCTTTAATTTCTTAACAAATTTCATAAAATTTATCCGACTATTTTACATAAAATCATAAACTAGTTTCTTTCTTTATCTTTTTTCAAAATTTTTGTTTAAAAACACACTTCACGTTGAAGGTAAAGATAACAATGTGCCTAGGAGACAAAACAAAGCTTTATAATAATTATTAAAAAATTATGTTTTTTGTCAAATTCTTTTAATCTCACTTTTCAAACAAATTTTTACATAGTTTGTCTGATTATTTTATAGAAAACCACAAATTAACTTATTTCTCTTTTTAAAATA
This sequence comes from Allium fistulosum, assembly GCA_030737815.1. Lineage (NCBI taxonomy): Eukaryota > Viridiplantae > Streptophyta > Magnoliopsida > Asparagales > Amaryllidaceae > Allium > Allium fistulosum. The sequence continues at coordinate 501,851,603 of CM060901.1, forward strand.
TCAAACGCCTGTTGTTTCACATTTTCTAGAAAAAATTTCCATTATTTTACTACATAAATTGGAGTAGACAATAGCAATCTAATTACACCAGCCTACATGTTCCTAACAAAGCTTTAAGTTTAAGGTTATGTTCTTCTTTCCAAAGATGGTCAAAGCAAGTTTACTTCCAAATACAGCACCTTACTTAAATATGGAAATAATCTAGTCATACCCTTGAGTAAATATGAGTTCTTGCTACTATTATCAATATAGCTTCAATTTTAATGGGGAGTTTACCTTAAGTTTATAAAGCCTTCTTCTATGTTCCATTTTTTCGCTTTGTTGGCATCTTATTCTTCTTGTATGGGTCTCTTTATACTATAATCTTCTTCTTTCACCCTTAATTCCATAATTTACTTGCTCTTCTTTATGGGGTAAACCACAATAATCATAGAAGCATATTTTCCACTTTAACTGCTATAACCTTAACCTTCACCTGAACCCAAAATCGTCTGCTTATATAAGGGATATGCCAAAAACTACCTCATGTGCTCACATGTATAGGGTGTTGTGTATCAATACACATATCAGAAGATCATAATTAGCTCCCTTACTCAGACTTCGATCCTCCTATATCCTAAAATTTGTTTTCATTCTCACTATCTATGTTTGGGAATTACTTTCAACCTCCCCGCAGATAGCATAGGCAAGAATAGAAGAAATTTCGATATACAGATAAAATCTTTAGTAATCACTTTGAAAACTTTATCTATATACAGACATATATATTTCCAAAACCCTATTTTGAAAACCTTTTAGAAACATTTTGAAAAACCTTTTGAAACACCATTTTCTTTTCAAAAAACACTTTCAAGTACACTCTCTCAATACATGCCTAAATCCTAGAGAATCCTAAACCTAAGTTCAGATACCAAATGTAACAACCTGCACTTTTCGACATGAATCACGTCGAGAAATATGAGCTATTGGGATTTTTAAAAATGTTACAGAGCATAATTATAGAGATAGAGTTCTAAGACATTCTACACTTTCAAATCACACAATGGAAGGAATTAAAATATAAATATAGAAAAATAGACATTTTAGGGAAACAGACTCCAAAATACTTAATTTACCATTATATTGCTACCAAATTACAATAAAATTTTGACACCACTACATACAATAGGAAATTAGATGAAGAAAGGAAGTGATATGGAGAACTCTAATGTGAAGCTCCTTCTTCCACATATTATGCGACTCAACTGCTAACCTGTCATCCTGTGGTGGTGGAAAATGGAAAGAATTGAGTGGGCCAAACAAAAGCCTAGTGAATGAGAACAAAACCGATAAATCAAATGCAGTTAATTCTAAATCTACTCTAAGTTATATAGAGTGTGTGTTGTGTCCATGCATACCTAAGGTCCTATACCTAAAGGTATCAGTCTAACACAATGGGCCCATCTACAAATCAAACCTCACCCGAATGATTGGCAAATTAGGGATCCACTATCTCATTCTAACTCACACTACGCCTGGAGAGGAAGAACATGAAATACAAACCCACAAAGTGACTTATCGAATGCACCTATGATCCTCCTCAATGTAGCAGCAAAATACCTCTTACCTACCACTTCGGAGTCACCATGCTTGCACTCCTGCTAGTACCACTACAAGAAAACATGATTTATATAGCATTATATCATAGCATTGTAAATAAAGTGCTATACAAAAATGATTTGAGTAAAAAATATAACTGCAAATTGAGCTATAAAAAATACACACAGATATAAATTAACCTTCCACATTTACAAACACGAGAACTCAAATGAACGCGGCATCTTAAATGTAAAAAAAAGCCCGCGGAAGGTTAAAACTCCCTCCCTTTTTCGCTTTCCTCTTCCCATTCACTATCGAAGAAAACTTTAACCTAAATTCATGACAGCTTCATTCCCATCACCACATCGCATCTATTCGCTCCAGCAGCTATCATCACATCGATTCACTCCAACAGCCATCACCGCATCACATCTATTTCATCTACCAACAACTATCGTCGATTCCATATTGATTCGCTTCTTCAGCCAGCAGTGACATCGACCACATCAATTCACTCCGCCAGCATCTACCTTATCGATTCTCTCCACCCGTAATGACCGCATTGATTCACTCCAACATCAATGACCTCGACCACCAAATTCCAGGAGTTGTTTGGTAATTTTAATTTTTTTATGTTATTAGTATAACCCAAATCCATAAACAACAATTGCATATTATTTAGCTCTGTGCCTAAGCTATATATCATGTATAATAGTTTCAGTTTTTTTGGCTTTGTGATGGGTTGTTAATGCTCTGTGATGTCCTGCCAAAATCCACCTCATGGGTACACAACAAGTTGGAATGAGATGGTTATTTATGATGGTCGTTATCATTATGAGTGTGCTTCTTGAGTACACGTTGTTTAGCCATGTGTTTACTTCCTTATCTCCGCTGTTCATTGACATTGTTGTGGAGTTAGATTGTTGTTCTATTTCTAGCGTGTTACCATTTTTAGGTATGTTTTAATGTATATGATGTTAAACTGAGAGTGCATGCCTTTAGGTAGAGAGGAGAAGAGTCAAATAAATGAAAATTTATTCTCATTTTATGGTTGAAGCAAACCTGTATTGATGGAATATGCGGTAAGAAATCAGTCGTAGATGGTTGTTAGTGTGGAAAATTACGTAGTGAGCAAAAAAAAGATTTTAGGAAGAAACACAAATCTCTATCCTTCTTATATATAAAACAATGATATTGTAACAAGCATGAAAAGGTCTAGGCAAGAGTACCAAGTGCACAAGGCTCCTGCTTGAGCAAGTCTGATATGGGAGGTGTATGCAGCCTTACTCATTGATGGGAAGATTGTTTCCAAAACTTGATTAATAAACCAAGCACCTACAAAAAGAAGGTCTCCTATAAAATTCACATTTTTCCACTCTATTGATGTTTAATTTGGTATTCACACTTAATTGTTAGAAATCAAGGTAAAGGGAAAAAAAATTGTTCGACTAAATTTGGATTATTACAGATTTAGATTATTTTGGGTTTTGGTTCTCTAGAAGAAAAAAAAAGAAAATGATGTGGTAGCTTAATTTTTCTTTTCACACAACTTCATGCTTACTTTGCACAGACATATAATGTTATTCATAGATATAGTACCAAATTAACTAGGTATGCTTTAATGGAGTTGGGTCTAGATAGTCCTGATCTGCCTATGGAAACGCTCTTTGATCTGCATCTTAAAAGATGTATATTGCTTGTGTTTCATTCTATTCTCACTATTAGCATTTGTGTACTGAATACCAGGATTTCTTAGGTGAGGAGTTGCTTCTGGAATTCAAAGAAGGATTAATAAATATCAATAACTCCGATGAAAAGGCCGATATTATACAGTTGGATTTCAGCAACCGGTGGTTCACTTTAATGCATTCTAGTCATCCGTTTGTCATTAGGAATATTGAAGAACTTGCGGATCATGTATGTATTTGATCATCTAAAATTGATGTCCAAAAAATTCTTCTACTTTGGTATTTGGTCTTTTCAAGATCGTAAGTGGGGTTGAACTACCTTATGTTTATTTGAAATTTTCTTTTTAACTGGCTATGTAAAATAATATATAATTTATTTGATGTTTTGTTTACCCTAGTCAAGTTCAAAACCAGAGTCATCATTACTATTATAATTTTGCAGGCAGCTGCAGCACTTGAAACTGTACGTGATATCAATGTCGCATCTAGAATAATTGGAGACACTACCGACAATACACTTGAAGATCCTTTGTCTGATCGATACAAAAAATGGGTTGTTCAGCCACTCTCTTAGACAAAGAATCTGAAGATTACAAGATGATATTGAAATACCTAAAGAAGACTTATGAACCTGTCAAAATCGGAGAAGTGGTAAGGAATTCTTATTTAACATTTCACCTTTGCGTTATTTGCTAGAGAATTGTCTTAGAGAAGAAACGTTCTAAAACATGGCTCATGTTTCCTTATTTAGCCAACGACCAAATGCATAACAGACCTTTGCAGCATACCTTATGTTGCAAGAAATGCATATGCATTAAGAATTTGGCAGGTAAAATTAAACTATTTTTTTGACGTACACAGAGCTATGATGTGTCAGTTGAGAATGTATATTCGGTTGAGACCAAGGAAGGACCTTCATAAAAGGATATGAAGGCGCTACCTAACAAGGTTCTTTTATGGTGTGGTGAGTTTCTCTTCATGATTTTTTCCCTTCTTCAAAAGACTGTATAAATTCTGGTACATTGAAACGATAATGTATGGTTTTGAGGAACAAGAAGCTCGAACTTAATGAGGCATAAATAACTAAGGTTTATTCATGTACACTTTGATCAAGTTGTCTTATAATGGTTCTGGGATTGTTCCATTTATACATAAATACAACCTACAGATCTTACAACCAAACTCTACACATCATTTATAAAAGGTATCATAAAAAGAATGTTGCTCACTTGAATCTATGTATGTTCTGATATAATAGTTACTTTGGAATACATTAAGGTCATATGCGGTGAACATGGATATCTTAAGAAATTTACAAATACTGAATGTTTGAAAGCACTTAGATTGTCTTGTTTCCAAACTACCATGTGTGAGAGTTGTGGAACCCATCAGTTGAAGCAGAATAGTAAGAGGCATTGTCGCATTCATCAACCTTTTAATGAGGTAAAAAGGATCATGTGCAACTTCCCAGAACGCCAACTCATGTTTTCAAGTGTGAGTCCATCAATATTTTGTTTTACCTTTTCATGTTGACATAGTGAATGAACAAATGCTTTATATATTTTAAATCTAGATATGCATCCATAAGTGAAGATCTGGAAAAGGGAATGTTACCACCATCTACTATAAAAAAAATCAACAAGGAAAACAACTACTTGTAATTTGCATAAGCTCAAATGGTGCAGTTGTAAGTTCGAACTATTTACTACATATTATATGTAAATTATAGCTATAAATAAATATATAATACAAATTATATTATATAAATATATTATATAAATAAATTATAGCTATAAATATATTATATAACCTTTTATATAGATATCCCCTCTATGGTTTATAGAAGGGAAGTTGGAAATCTAGGCTATAGAGGAATATATTCTGCAATATTAACCATTAACTCTTCCGTTGTATCAGCAGACATCTTGTGCACACTGTGATCTGCTGTGTCGACAAGGGCTGGTAACTATATTTTATGCGCTTTGTGCCTGGTTCATGGAAATGCTATATTTTATTTAACAAATTATGTTTTTCTTTTGTCATCAATATTTTCAGTCGCTTTTTTCATGCATTGAAGAATTGTTAGTATCCTTAAAAGCTAAGCACTTTGTGCTTCTTCAACTTATGAAACTAAAGCTACCTGGGTTAACAAGTTTGGTTTTTTCAAAATTACTCTAGAATAGGTTAATGCATTGCTTTTGTGTTTATATATGTACAAATTAATGTTCATTTACAACTCACAGTTTATTTATAATGCTACTTTTTTGTGTGCAGCTTAATGAGCATGCATAAGGTGCATATTTGATGTTTTTCCAAAGTATTTCTTAGCTTTACAAGCCTGCTCCTGATGTTGATTATATTGATCAAGAAGGAGATAAAATGTTTCTTGTTCAATTGTGTGAACAACTGTCATGGTAGGTGTTAGATTTCTCATTGCAAATGTTGGAGATTCCAAAGTTGTATTATGCCGAGCTGGCACAGGTTTGATTTATTTTTCATTTCCCACAAGACAATAGTACAAATTAGATTAAGTGTATAGTCAAATTTTGATGTTTTCAAGGCTAAAATCGTAAATTTCTAAGCTGGACCTGTGTAAAAAAGAAACATTAGAAAAATCTGGGCTGCATGTATTTAGAAAATCCTCCGTAATTTGAGATATAATTCATATTATTGCAATCCAAAAGATGTTTTGAAAAGTTAGCACAATAGACAACAACTCTACTTTTGACACATTTATCTAATTTTATGTATTTAGCTCTTAAAAGCTTCTCGGAAAATGGCTTAAGAAAAAAGTCAAGTTGATTATATTATAATGGAAGTACATTTGTTTTATTTCCAACCATATGCAACTCATATTTGAATAGGAGGTTAGTATAGGTATATTTGAAGCATCTTTGGACTATTTGACGATGATGGCATGTTGTTGCTCACTTATTGATAAGCTAATTTGCTTTAAATGCTAGCTAAAGGTACGTATCTTGGATTACATATTGTATTTTGTGTTTTTCCCTATGTGATGCCTCATCCTTGAGATAAGATGTATATTGTGTTATATATGTATATTGTAAATTTTTGAAATGCCAACCGCGCAAAGGAGATGCTGGCGAAATTTTTCGTAAATTTGAGGCGTTAGAAAATTTTGAGAATAAAGTATTCAATTTAAGGCATTAGGAACATTAATCACAACAGATAAAGTGAAACCATCACAGTAATGAAAAGCCTTCAATCCCAGACCTAAGGAAAATAAAATAAAAGTAAGATTAGATCTCATAAAAAAAGATATGTATAACTAGTTTTCTGACTACTATGCAAACTAGAATTGTGATTTATATGCAAACAACCTCATACATATAACTCGCATGGCAATGAATTAGACATTGATAATGAGAGACTACATAACTCAAATGCAACAAGAAATAATATTCCTACTCAGATTACTACAAGATCAAAGGAATCAAATAGCACTAAAAATAATTCCCTTGAAGGACATATTCATCAGACGTTCAATTCAGAATAGACATCTATTAAAATTGCTAAAGTTTCAAGTAATAAGTCTGTAACGGTAGTAGCGACAATTCTGATGATGTGGCACCACCTGAAACCCATACCCCAGAAGCTAATAGAACATGAAAAATTATTCTGCTCCAAATATTTTTATTACAAATGTTGTAATTGCAGGAAAGAAATATAATACAAATGACTATTCATAAGGCTTCACTGAAGTTTACCATTTCACATTTTAAAGATAAAGTATTCAATTTTTTTACTGTGAATGTTATTTATGGCCTTATTTATAATATGCAGAGAAGATTTAGTGAAAGTTGCACAGAAGATTTGGGCAAAGCTACAACAAGTTCACATCTTTTATAACTAAATTAAACCTACATAGAAGATTTTGGCGAAAGTTCACACGGTTCGACTTTTTTGCTATCGAGGTGTATTTTTTGCGCAAGTTTAAAACATTGCTGATGAAGATATTACTTAGGGATAGTGTGTATGAAATACCGTGAATGTTGTGTAATCTATGTATCTTGTTTAAATCCTATTATGTATGTGTGAAAAGTTGTATTTATATGCAATATAGAAATGTGTAATTGAAGGTAGCATTAATAAATCTTAATGAAAGCTAAATTCCAAATTTTTGTACTGTATAAATATAAAATTGCATGAAAAAGGCGTTATAGAAACTGTAAATGCAATCTAAAGTACAGTGAAAATTAACAAAACGCCATGATATATATCCATTGGATCAAACATACAAGTATAAACGCTATAATAGGTTGTGGGGCATATTTAATAGCACAAAATAATGCAATTGTTGGTCAGCTAAAAAAATATAAACGCTATGGAAATTATAACGTAGCAAGTAACTAACGCTATAATAGGTATTGGTAAGGGAGCCTAACCGCAGGGACAAACACTATTTTGTATTGGGACTCTACCATAGCGTTTATTTTCACAGCGTTGTTACCGACGCTCTAAAATTGTAACTTTGCATAGCGTTTATAAAACTGCTATTATAGATCTGATACCTACCATAGCATGTTGTTCCATAGCGATCTCAATAAGGCTATAGAAAGTTAACATAGCGTTTTTTAAACGCTATAAAAGGCCTAATTTGTTGTAGTGTACCGGGCCCCGTTTAGCTTTGTATCAATCTGCAACCTCTTATCATCCTAGCCAGCATCCACCCATGCCATGCTTGCGCCAGAAAAACATATTGCACTTGGATCTCCTATTAGGATCGGACTCTTAGAGATGCCATTGACCAGTGATGCACCCACCCGATCGTAACACCCAGAGTCTAACGCAAAATAAATATCCTATCTTTCAACAACTCTCCACGTCCTACCTTATGACATGGAACTGAGAACTAAATTCACACCAATGACCATAATAGGAAACTCGTTTCCCTAACATCTCTCTAACACTTAACCAGGTCTGCAAATAATTCGGCACAATATAGAAATTACAAGGTTTCATTCATTCATTGGGCTCAAGGCCCAAAACAATCAAATAGCCCATTTTAGCCTACGAACATTGACCTGGGCTTTCGCTAGGTCGGTCGCCTACGGTTGACCAATGGGAAGCACGGTCGATTGTCCCCTTTTTTTAGGGTTTCGATTCATTAAATTTTTAATCACTGTCATTTGATTTTTATTTTATTCAATAGTGCTACTCTGATCGATTTCATTAACTATGCTAGTTAACCTTAATTCATATTTAGATTCTCAATTCCAAGTCAATTTAAGGTGTAATTTAGGGTTCCACAACTTCTATTAACCAAATTCAATTTAAAACAAAGGATTTGTAATTCCTAATTTCAATTTATTTGATCAACAGTTTAGATTTAGGAAATTACAATCTAACCAACAGAAAATAGAATTAACATTAACCGGTTTAATTATCCTGTTAGATCTTTGCCCATTCAGCTCTGTACTTAGCTCTAGGTCTGGTTCCAACTCCACTTGTTTCCCCTTGATCTGCTTATCCTCCCTTCCAATTGCTTGATCCCCTTTTACTTTTGGTTTAGGTTAGAATTTGGGTTTGATTTGGGGATTAGAAATTGATTTGGGGATTAGAAAACTAGTTTTCAATTTGGCAGTGCTTTGTTGTAGTGGAGAAAACAAAGAATTTAGGTTAACCCTGGGTGTTTATTTATAGGGGAACTCAACTAATACTAGCCATTAGATCAACAATATAGCAGATCCTACCCCTTCACCAGTTACTTGGCTCGCACACACTCGATCTCATCCCTTGAAATGAATCGACAAAGGATCGTACCCTCCGATCGACACACGATCAGGTCGACTGCTTATTAGGCTAGGTCGATCGCCCATGGTCAACCTGGGCCTAGTGAGGGTCGACCTGGCCCTTATTCATTTTATATATTTTCATTTTCTTATTTTTATTTCTTACATATATTTTTGACACTCGTGGCTCTCTATTTTTAGCTTGAATTTCAACAAGTTATATATGAATATCATCCATAAAATTGCTACAAACACAATGGTGCAAGTCGTGTAGCCAACTTCGAAAGTTTATGATAATTTGACTTTTAAGATCATTCTTAACTTTTAATTATATTATCTTATTTATTTCGAAAAAATTCCTGGGTGTTACAAAAAATTAGATAATAAAAAATTAATTTTTTGTCCTTTGGCCGAAAGCAGTAGCAATATATACGAGTACATATGCACGCTCAGGTGGGCCTGCATTTAACCACAATGTGCATACATTTTTATTTGTACCTGTGAAAGTAGATTTGATAGTAGCATCCCCACATTTGAACGCCGCCTAGGCAGAAACCGCTATTTTTTTTTGTTCTGACTGCAATAACTTCTTCATACTAACTCGGAATCAGGCAAAACTTTGACCGATGAATTCCTACCTAAATTACGGACAATATGGAACACTCGGATACTTCATCTTGTGAACGCACACTGTAGTTCTTCATGGGCACTGACAGTTTTACTTAGAAAATAACAGGATACCACATCCCCATTTTTGAACTCCGCTTAGTGCAGAAGCCGCTATTTTTTTGTTCAGACTGCAATATTTTCTTCATACTAACTCAGAATCCGGCGAGACTTCGACCAATTAACTCCCACCTAAATTACGGACAATATGAAACACTCAGATACTTCATCCTGTGAACGTACACTGTAGTTCTCCATTGGGACTGATAGTTGTACTTAGAAAATAACATGCTATATTCCCATATTTGAATATTATTCTCTATAAGATAAGATGTAAAAGGGTATATTTGAAATTTCAAAAAGACACTGAGTAAATCTATTCAATGAATTCTCTTTATTAGTAGTAAAGATAAAGATAGAGTGAACGATTTCCATTATTATAATAAGGGGTATTTCTGGTATTTCAAAAAGACACGGTTGAATTCCTATTCAAGGAACTCTCATTATTAGTAGTAAAGATAAAGATAAAGATAAAGATGTGATGTTGACATAACAATCCATGGGGACTGACAGTTGTACTTAGAAAATAACATGATACCACATCCCCATTTTTGAACTCCGCCTAGTGCAGAAGCCGCTATTTTTTTTGTTCAGACTGCAATATTTTCTTCATACTAACTCGGAATCCGGCGAGACTTCGACCAATTAACTCTCACCTAAATTACGGACAATATGGAACACTTGGATACTTCATCTTGCGAACACACACTGTAGTTCTCCATGGGGACTGACAGTTGTACTTAGAAAATAAGAGGCTACCACATCCCCATATTTGAACTCTGCCTAGTGTAGAAGCCGCTATTTTTTTTGTTCAGACTGCAATATTTTCTTCATACTAACTCAGAATCTGAAGAGACTTCGACCGATTAACTCCCACATAAATTACGGACAATATGAAACACTCGGATACTTCATCTTGTGAACATACACTATAGTTCTCCATGGGGACTGACAGTTGTACTTAGAAAATAACAGGCTATATTCCCATATTTGAATACTATTTCTCTATAAGATAAGATGTAAAAGGATATATTTGAAATTTCAAAAATACGCTGAGTAAATCTATTCAATGAATTCTCTTTATTAGTAGTAAAGATAAAGATAGAGTGAACGATTTCCATTAATATTATGAGGGGTATTTTTGGTATTTCAAAAAGACACAGTTGAATTTCTATTCAAGGAATTCTCATTATTAGTAGTAAAGATAAAGATAAAGGTAAAGATGTGATGTTGACATAACAATCCATGGGGACTGACAGTTGTACATAGAAAATAACAGGCTACCACATCCTCATATTTGAACTCTGCCTAGTGTAGAAGCCGCTATTTTTTTTGTTCAAACAGCAATAACTTCTTCATGCTAATTCAGAATCCGGTGAGACTTTGACTAATTAACTCCCACCTAAATTACGGACAATATGGAACACTCGGATACTTCATCTTGTGAATGCACACTGTAGTTCTCCATGGGCACTGACAGCTGTACATAGAAAATAACAGGATACCACATCCCCATTTTTGAACTTCGCCTAGTGCTGAAGCCGCTATTTTTTTGTTCAGACTGTAATAATTTCTTCATACTAACTCGGAATCCGGCGAGACTTCGACCAATTAACTCCCACCTAAATTACGGACAATATGAAACACTCAGGTACTTCATCTTGTGAACGTACACTGTAGTTCTCCATGGGGACTGACAGTTGTACTTAGAAAATAACAGGCTATATTTCCATATTTGAATACTATTTCTCTATAAGATAAGATGTAAAAGGGTATATTTGGAATTTCAAAAAGACACTGAGTAAATATATTCAATGAATTCTCTTTATTAGTAGTAAAGATAAAGGTAGTGAACGATTTCCATTATTATAATGAGGGGTATTTCTGGTATTTCAAAAAGACACGGTTGAATTCCTATTCAAGGAATTCTCATTATTAGTAGTAAAGATAAAGATAAAGATAAAGATAAAGATGTGATGTTGACATAACAATCCATGGGGACTGACAGTTGTACTTAGAAAATAACAGGATACCACATCCCAATTTTTGAACTCCGCCTAGTGCAGAAGCCGCTATTTTTATTGTTCAGACTGCAATATTTTCTTCATACTAACTCGGAATCCGGCGAGACTTCGACCGATCAACTCCCACATAAATTACGGACAATATGGAACACTATTTCTCTATAAGATAAGATGTAAAAGGGTATATTTGGAATTTCAAAAAGACACTGAGTAAATCTATTCAATGAATTCTCTTTATTAGTAGTAAAGATAAAGATAGAGTGACCGATTTCCATTATTATAATGAGGGGTATTTTTGGTATTTCAAAAAGACACGGTTGAATTTCTATTCAAGGAGTTCTCATTATTAGTAGTAAAGATAAAGATAAAGATGTGATGTTGACATAACAATCCATGGGGACTGACAGTTGTACTTAGAAAATTACAGGCTACCACATCCCCATATTTGAACTCCGCCTAGTGTAGAAGCCGCTATTTTTTTTGTTCAAACTGCAATAACTTCTTCATGCTAATTCAGAATCCGGTGAGACTTCGACCAATTAACACCCACATAAATTACGGACAATATGGAACACTCGCATACTTCATCTTGTGAACGCACACTGTAGTTCTCCATGGGCACTGACAGTTGTACTTAGAAAATAACAGGATATGTAACGACCCGTAAAATTTCAACTGTTTTAATAACGTAATTAGTTGAAATTTTGTGAAATTTTAAACGATAAAATTTTGAAATATAAATTTGATATTTGGAATGCGTTTAGTTAAACATAGCAACTGGTAAATTTTCGTCCGAAAATATGAAAGTTTATTTCGCGCGAAAATTTACTTAAATTTAATCAGTTAAAAAGCGATGAAAATAAAATGTTTCCGAAACCTAAATATTTTTACATAGAAAAATTCTAAAGCATCTTCTGAGCAAGATTTCAGTTTGTCGTTTTTCCAAATTCGGACATCATTGGCTCCGTCGATCTTATTTTTCAGCGTTTTTCTTGCATTTTCCGCTATTAGAAAATTCGAATTTTTATAATTAAATCGTACTGCTAATATATGTGTACCATTCTATTCGTCTCGCTGTACTGATCACCACAGTCTATTTATTTCTGTACTCGACATCGGTTACGCAGTGAAAATCGACGTAACAGTTATCAGAGCGGTAACATATTTTCGTTCTTTCTTTTTCCTTGTCCTTTCAAATTTCAAACGAGTGAAACTTCTCAGTGATTACTGCATTTATTTGAAAAGCAATGATGGACCCTTCTTTTCATAAGATTTCCGTATATATATTTTGCATGTGCCTTTTATTTTGGTGTCTTCTCATATTTCCAGTCGAGTGAACTTTGTAATATTTAATTTCAAATCAACAGCTGCCCACTTTATTTATTCTGTTCTACATATTCAAGTTTTGAGACTTTCCTGTCTGTCGCCTTGTTTTACATCTTCATCTTCCTGAAGCCTGTCTTTACTTTCCACTTCACTATTGCGCCCAACACAAAAGAAGATACAAATCATATATTCGCATTCGCCTGCAACCATCCATCCTCCTCACCTCAAATGAAACCCAGTTCCTCACACAACCACATTACCGCCCGCTCCTCTCGCCTGCTCGTGTGAAACCACTCCACCGGCCTTCCTTCCCACCTTCACCAAGCAACGCCGGCACACCGAACCCCACATGCAACTCCTCCCTTAGCCCACGGCAAGCCACCTCGCCACATCGGCCACCGCCTGCCGCTCACTCTTCTCGGCTTCACCTTGCAGTGCCTCACCGTGAGCTGCTATTCCCTCCGACCTGCCTCCTTTCCTCTCCAACAATCGACGAGCAGCCCGAGCTTTCTTCAAGGCCATCCATCACCTTAACGAACAGAAATCACTACTTCGCTGGCGTGAATGTCGCCACTTCCTCCACGTGCTGGCCAACGTCCGCCCGAGCCTACCACGACCCACACCTCCACATGTGAGCACCGAGACCCACCTCCCCTAGCTACGGCGCAGCCTACCCCATCCGCTCCACAGCAGGCCGAGCCAGCTCCGCCCTCTCGCACCAACGAACCACCCCTCACGGCCTGTCCTCCATTCGAAACCGCACCGCCACGCCATCAATCTCCACACACATGTCAGCAGTACCTGCCACCAACCCATCGCCGAGCCTTGTTAAGGCCTCTGCCTACATCTCGCAGCCTGTTGTATGAGTCATTCGTAGGTAAGTTAGTGTGTATATATATATATGTTTTAAAATATAATTTAAAGGTATACATATGCATATATGATATATATATATATATAATTATATACTTAAGTTATATGCTATATATATTATTTGTTGTGACATGTATGCTTTACAGTTTATATATATATATATACTTACAGTGAAAATTATATTGTTTTGTTAAAATGTTATACTATATGAGTTGTCAGATATATAAACTATAGAATGGTTACTTTGTAAAGTAGGTGGTATTATTATAGTATATTATATATTATGTAATCTATGTCAATTGAGTTGTATAAGTTTATGAGATTTACAGTTACATATATGTAGCTATATATATACAAGTTTAGTTTTCATATTATATAAATTTATATGCACAGTTTTAAAATATATGAGTGTTAGTATATATATACACTTTTAAAAAAATATAGGTATGTTGACTTTTACAGTTTAGATAGATTTATATATATAAGTGATGTTTAGATACATAGGATGTATGTACCGGTTGTATAAATCTGATATAAGAATTTCAATCTGAATGTTTTGCAGAATGATTTCTTTTGCGTTATATAAGATCTGGTTGTTTTATTTATATATGAATTTATATATGACCTGGTGTTTCCTCATCTTTGCGGGTGTCAGTTATATGTTGAAGTATATATGCTAGTTTGATAAAGTGATGTCAGTAGTAATATATATGTTTATTTAAATTTTTGTTTTCTATATATGGACCGATATATGTAAATTTGGTTTAATATATTACAAAGTTCTAATGTTTACCAAATAGTGTGTTCAATTTTATATAAATATTGCTTTACAAATATTGTTAAGTATTGTTTGGAAATATAAAATATATTGACTTTTAAATATATGTGTTTAAGAATAATGATTTTTAATTATATATATATATATATATTATTATTTGTTTAAAAATTCGGATTTAACAAAATCATAATAATATATTTCTGTTTGTGTCAGGCTGATCTGATTTATTCCCATCAACTCCTATTATTAGTTGTCCGTCAAATTCGTGTCAATCTAGCTCTGCTTTGGGATTCGTGCTTGGATTCATAACTCAGCTTGTTCTCGTTCTTCTCTAACCTCGAAAGGTGAGAAATCACTCACGATTAACGTTCTTATATTTATTAAATTTGATTTCAATTGAAACGACAATTGAAATATGCTGCTGTTAGTTATTTATATTTCTATATCTATGCCATCATCTGTATCTGTTCACCTATGACCCCTGACACCATTATCTGTTATTTATATTGATATATATATATATATATATGCCATCATCTGTATCTGTTCACCTATGACATCTGACACCCATATCTGTTATTTATACTGATGATATTGATATATGCCTGTTACTGTTGTTATTTTATTATCATATCTGTTATCACTCTGCAAGTTCCCTGTTAGTATAGAATCACTACGGGTTGAAATGATACATACCCGAACAATCTGTAGAATAAGAGAAAATCGTTATGGGTTGAAATGATAAACCCAAGCGATTTTCAATTTATTTGAATTTGGGATTGCGGGTTGAAAAGATATATACCCGTATATATTTAAATTGCGGATTGAAATGATAAATATCCGTACCACTTGACCATAAGGTAGAAAATTATATACCGACACCGTTGGTTTATATATAAATATTTTGAAAATGATTTCTATGGTTTTGAAAAGAAATATATGGTTTTGATAAATATTGATTTTTTAAAGATTTATTAAAGTTGATTTAATAAAGTTGATAAATAATATGTTTAAGTATTTATTTAATATCTATATTTTCAAATACAGAGTTTACAATGATTTGAAATTGATTTGAAATTTTATTTAAGAATTATACTTAAATAAAGTTTGATTTGAAATTTATAAAATTTGAAATTCTAAAGATATGTTTTTAACTTGAATTTGATTAAAGGTAACTTTAATGAATATTTCAAATTGTATAAATTTAAATGGGATATTTTGTTTATTTGAATTTGTGGATTGAAGTTGTATTAGATGTTATTGAAATGTTGAATATTTAAAGCTTTGAAATATATTGAAATTGAAATGGCTTATTTTATGGTTTAAACATGTATTTGAAGTCGATAGATTGAAATGGTTATTTAGAAACTGAATCGAATTGAAATTGATGATTTGAGATTTGATTAAATTAAAATTTTGGAATTCGAGTTAATTTGAATCGATTTGTGAATTTTGAGGAAGCTATTTTATTTTATAAAGAAATTTTAAATTATATTTAAACTATTGATATTTTACTTTATAAATTATTTTTATATAAACTATTTTAATATAAATCATTTTTAATATAAATTACTTTATTTTAAACTATTTTATTATATATACTAATTTTAATATCTAAACTGTTATCCCAACTTTTGGCAAAGTCGAGATACCCAAAGATTAACTGAAAATCAATGATTATTAGTCATGAACATCGATTGTGCATCATAGGCTCACCGCGGATATCGATGAATTTTGTCCGAGTCCGGATCGGACTGCAATTGATAAGACATGTCAAGCAAGGTCAGATGAAGCAACGTTCCAAGTTTCGAGTCAATCCGAGTTCGTACGCTCAAGATATCACCAATGGAAAATGGAGGAGACAGCCCTGTGTTCGAATCGATGAGGTAGGAATTCTATTCGAATCCATCAAGGTCGACTCCATCATCTTCGTATCCATCAATCAAGCCTTTGCCTCAAATCGATCACGACGAGCCTTGCCTCGAATCCATCGAAATACGCCTTGCTTCGACTCCATTGAGCAAGCATTAGTTCGACTCCGATAGTTCGAGTCCACCCTCACATTCCCACCTTCGAATCCGTTAATGAGAAACTCTTCGAATCCATATAGTTAAAAAGCTTCGACTCCATCCCGCGAGCATCTTCGAATCCATTCAAGCAAGAAGTCTTCGTATCGATTAATCTGCCTCGATCGATTCGAGGAGAACGTTCATCCAATCGATTCGATGAAGTCATAGCCTCGAATCCATTACATCGAATCCACCAAGTTATAACAGTTGGAACCAAGGGTTCAACCCGGTCAACTCGGAGAAAAAAGAGGATCGACTCGAAGGTTGCGCGCCACATCACCACGAGCGCGCGTGCCATGATCGATTCGAGGCAATCGATTCGAACGTGATCGATTCGAACCAAACACTGCAACCAGAAATGCAACCTTGAATCGATCATAACTTGAGATCTACACATCCAAATGCTATGAAATTTTCACAGAAGCTTCAACACATGATGAAGAATGTTCACACCAAATTTCAGCTTGATTGGACAATTTCTTGATCGATTCGAACCAAGGGTCGAATCGATCCCAAAGTGGGCCCGGGACTCCAGATTTCGGCCATGTGGGCCTCCTCACGTGCCAGAACTGGTCTTCCCTCATTTTAGGCGAAATATCAGCCTTCTACACCTATAAATAGAGCCCCTGGTCATTCAGAAAAGGGGTCGGACAACTTTGAGAGCAAAGAGCGCCCAGATTCTGCCAGATTTACTCCAGATCACCATTGCTGCCTTAGATTCAGACTTAGTTCAGCAAATCAGTTGTAATACAACATACGAAATTGTAATCTTCAAGCATCGAGCAATAAAATCATAAAAACCTTGAAGTGGACGTAGGCCGGAGATAGCCGAACCACTATAAATTGCGTGTCACTGTTCATTATTTCTTGATTGTTGTTTGTTACTTATTTAAGATCTATGATTTGTGTGTGAATACTGTTGATTCGTATTCATACGCTGGTGCTTTCACTACACTTGGGGTTTGTGACCATTTTTGGTGCAAACATAAACTGTTTAAAAGAGAAGTGTTATGATTTCCAAAATGCTATAATTTCAAAGTGTTGTGATTTCCAAAATGCTATGATTTCAAAGCTGTGATTTCCAAAGTGTTTTGATTTTTTTTAAAAGACTATGATTTCAAAAGCGTTATAACTTTGGAAAAGTACTATGATTTTGGAAATGGATTTATTTGAAGTAAGAGTGATATCGTATTGATATGGTTTTTAAATGGCAATGATATGTCGGTTTTGAAATATAACCATTGTGAAAGTTTATTAAATGACCAACGGTGAAATAATACGTAGTTATTAAAGAGACCGGGATCGGATATGGACATATTCTCTGTCGATACCTAAAACCACTTTAATAACTATTATACGCGGAGTGTTGATCCAAAATGAAGTGGATGGTTTGGTGAACGCGTTGAATGAAGAAAGAGAACGATTTTGGATGACCCCTGACATGACTAAAACAGGAGCCGCGCCGGGCCATTGAGGTTCGCCACCTCTAGCGGACACACTTCTTCGTTATCATATCTATTACTTTTGTGATTCGATTTGGGTGCACCCCTCGATTATGGGAGTGTAGTTTCGCGGTGTTGAGGTAGTAGCTGCTATGCTCAACATCATTTCGGATCACGCAACTACTAGTATCCTAGTTGGTATCGCCTCATGTACCTTGTCATACTGATTATCCTATTCGCGACCACTACGATTTTGGTTTGTACCTTTAGTATATGGATTGCCCTCTGGTGACTTCCGGTTTTGGGGAAACTACGGTCTTGTATATGCTTTTGGGAATAAAAATGTGTTAAGGGTGGAATGAGCCATGACTTAACGCTATTTTGATATCGTACTTTACTGATTAGACATTATCTACTTAGCGTACACTACTACATAGTAGATAGTTTAACGGATCCTTAGAGGATGGTTATCCCAAACATCCTTTGAGTTACTTGTATTTCAGTCGTTATTTCACTTGAGTTAGATTTATTGATATAAGAATGTTAATCCTGACTCGAGTGTTTTGTGTTTTTCTTTACGCTCGGGTCAGACTGAGTGATACAGTATTTGAGACTCACCTTTGGAGTTGGAGCTTCGCTTGGAGATCCAGCTATCTATCCAGCTTTCAGTTATTCAGTTGATTCCAGTGATGTATTCAGATCTTGTATTTGACTATTGTATTGAGATATCTATGTATTCGAGACCTCTGTTGTATCTTGTTTAACTCTGTTATATATATAGTAGCTTCATGAACTACTATTCTTTTGTTTCCGCTGCATTACTGTCATATTACTCTGTGTCTGTGATCTGTGATTATTTTATTTACTGTATATGCTGAGTTTTGCCAATTTAAATTAACAATTCGGTATTTTGAATTATTCAAGTCCAACATGTGCGGATGCGAATAGTCCAAAATAGCGGGTCGTTACAGGATACCACATCCCCATTTTTGAACTCCGCCCAGTGCAGAAGCCGCTATTTTTTTTGTTCAGACTGCAATATTTTCTTCATACTAACTCGGAATCCTGCGAGACTTCGACCGATTAACTCCCACCTAAATTACGGACAATATGAAACACTCAGATACTTCATCTTGTGAACATACACTGTAGTTCTTCATGGGGATTGACAGTTGTACTTAGAAAATAACAGGCTATATTTCCATAATTGAATACTATTTCTCTATAAGATAAGATGTAAAAGGGTATATTTGGAATTTCAAAAAGACACTAAGTAAATCAATTCAATGAATTCTCTTTATTCGTAGTAAAGATAAAGATAGAGTGAAGGATTTCCATTATTATAATGAGGGGTATTTCTGGTATTTCAAAAAGACACGGTAGAATTCCTATTCAAGGAATTCTCATTATTAGTAGTAAAGATAAAGATAAAGATGTGATGTTGACATAACAATCCATGGGGACTGATAGTTGTACTTAGAAAATAACAGGATACCACATCCCAATTTTTGAACTCCGCCTAGTGCAGAAGCCGCTATTTTTTTGTTCAGACTGCAATATTTTCTTCATACTAACTCGAAATCCGGCGAGACTTCGACCGATTAACTCCCACCTAAATTACGAACAGTATGGAACACTCGGATACTTCATCTTGCGAACACACACTGTAGTTCTCCATGGGGACTGACAGTTGTACTTAGAAAATAAGAGGCTACCACATCCCCATATTTGAACTCTGCCTAGTGTAGAAGCCACTATTTTTTTTTTCAGACTGCAATATTTTCTTCATACTAACTCGAATCCAGCGTGACTTCGACCGATTAACTCCCACATAAATTACGGACAATATGAAACACTCGGATACTTCATCTTGTGAACGTACACTGTAGTTCTCCATGGGGACTGACAGTTGTACTTAGAAAATAACAGGCTATATTCCCATATTTGAATACTATTTCTCTATAAGATAAGATGTAAAAGGGTATATTTGGAATTTCAAAAAGACACTGAGTAAATCTATTCAATGAATTCTCTTTATTAGTAGTAAAGATAAAGATAGAGTGAACGATTTCCATTATTATAATGAGGAGTATTTTTGGTATTTCAAAAAGACACGGTTGAATTTCTATTCAAGGAATTCTCATTATTAGTAGTAAAAATGTATGTATATATATATATGTATATATGTATGTATATATATGTATATATGTATGTATATATATATGTATGTATATATATATAATTATGAAATTCTATATATATTTATATAATTATAAATAGTTTTATGTTTGTATGTAAAATATATTTAAATTAATTTAAAGCATATTAAAAAATATTTCAGTTCGGATTTTACATTATAAAGATTCCAAATTATTTACAAAATAATATTTAAAATAATTTTATAATTTAATTATATTTATATATATGTATCTTAATAAATGCTTTATATGAATATTTACAACCAATAATGTATAATATTATATAATTATTAGTTTATAACTTTACATATATATATATATAATATTTTGATGTACATATAAATATATACATTTAGACAATTCATTTGTATACACGAAGAGCTAACATGTCTGTTGTAGTGTAAATCCCAGCATCTACACACGGGCATGTCAAACCGTATACACATTATCCTATTGCACGTGCATGTACACATATTTGTGTATACGATGCATATATATATATATTACAAATTATATAAAATAAAACTTTATTTATAAATTTAGATAAAATATTGACTTTATTTAAAAGAAATATATAAAAGTTCAAATTGGATTTAGACTGCATATGCCCATTAAAGATACAATAATGAATTTTTTTGAAATTCACCCAATTACTCTGCCGCGGACTGGCCTAGCTCCAACAATGGAACCAGAGTCAGATAGCCCATATGGTCTAAATTAGTAGTTTTTGGGCTAACTTACTAAAGCCTATGTATATAGTAGGGTGCCTAGAAAAGTATTGTCTAAGGTTGGGTTTGAGTAACTATGTACTCTTCACTTTTCAAGGTAAACAAAGAAATTTGTTAACATTTTGGCACTAGAAGGAGAGTTCAAACCTCTGTCTCCACTTATCCCACAAGTGGAATTGCCCTTAACCGACATACTTAGGGTAAAGAGGATCTACCCTACCCCGCGTATTCCGTATTTGACTTTTCATACCTTACTTGCATATAAAGGCCCTTCCCTTAACTTATGTATAACGGATAAAAAGGACTTATCAAATATAGCATAACCTGTTGGACTATAAGATGACTATTTCCAAATAAGGATCTTCTGAATCTTAAGAAAGTAGGCCAATTACCAAGTTACTTCTGACATTTGTTGTAAAAATCCTTTTAGGCCCCCACCTAAGCGCTTGGCTAGCCTTACCGCCTAGGTACTTGCCTAGTTCATCTAGATGAGACCTACTACACTATCTAAGCATACAAATAGTATTATATGCACCATATATGCACCAATTTAGGCTTGATGCCTCTTCTAAGCATCAAAATGTTTGTTTCAAGCGATTGTGCCTTCATGGTTGGTCCAAAACCCATCCAAATCCAGAATATCCCAATGTGGATCAGTTAATACTAAAATTTTATCCAAAATGCACGAGTTTATCAAAAACGCCGAGCTAGGATTAATCCTCGATTTATCCCCGCCTATGAGATTAATCACCAATCCATGCTTATCGCCTAGCTTCCTCCTAGCATTTTTTACAACCTTGCTTCCGACCCACAGTTTCATGAGGAACAAGTGCTAAGAATGTTAGCATTGCAAATCATAAAAGAAAAAAAAAACGAGTGGCACCCTATGATCCTAATAAATAGAGCATGAACCCATCCCATGTAGGACCAACTCCAATATTTTCTTTAGGAAAAGAGATCCAGAAGAAAGATAATTGCTTCTTAAAGATAAGGACGGTCATACAATGTCGGTCAAAGGGGACTATCTTCGAAAAGGAAATAATGAAAGGAACCTTAGAGGTGCTTATTGCCAGTATCACCAAGCAAATGGACATGAAACCAATCAATGTTGGACCTTAAAGGGAATGATTGGAGATTTCTTAAGAAAGGGAAAACTCAATGAGTTTGTAAGACAAGATTAGGAAAATCTTCAATAAAGCAAAATTGTTTGATTGAAAGGACTCATAAATAAAAGGAAAATCCCAAATCATTACCTACGAGGTAATAAGAGATGAAGAAAGCCTTTGGTCCCGCCTAAGATGGCCTTCCCAAAGCTTTGACCAGCCTTTAATCCCACCTATAGGGCCTAACTGGAGCACCTCATAGAGGGAGGACGGATAAGCCTTTGGTCCTACCTAAGATGGCCTTGCCAGAGCAGCGACCAGCCTTCATTCATGTCTATAAGGCCTAACTGGAGCACCTCCTAGAGGGAGGATGGAGTATTCCTTTGGTCCCGCCTAAGATAGCCTGACCAGAGCACCGAACAAGCCTTCTGTCCCATCTATAAGGCCTAGCTAAAGTGCTTCCTAGAGGGAGGTAGGGTAAGACTTTGGTTCTGCTTAAGATAGCTAAGTAAATGCACTGGACAAAAGACCTAAATCATTACCAAACCAAGTGATAAGGGGTTCAATACAAGTTGAGATCATTACCTAAAGATTGTAACAAAGAAATCAATCAAAGCCTAAATTACCACCTTAAGAGTAGTAAAGGGCAATATTCTAGAGGAAGATAAATCAAATTAAAAAGCAAGTCAAACTCTATCCTAAAGAAGGATCAGTGCAATCTTCTAGAGGAAGATCAATCGAATGTAGAAGCAAATCTAATTTTATCCTAAAGAATGGATCAAAAGCCTTATTATAGAGGATGAACAATCTAACACCTTTAGTTATGCATCAAGCTCTGCTCTTCAAATTATGGAATTATTTCTTAATCCTTAATTCCTAGATTGGAATTCATTGGAATTCGAATTATCAAATAATAGGAATCTCCGTTAATAAGAAAATGGATTTCTGGTCTTCTTATAATTGGGTTTTTTTATTATTACCAGAATTGTTTTTCTGGTCTTCTATTCAAAAGATTTATTAATGTCAGATTGGTTCTCTGGTCTTCTATTACTGCCAGATCAATTTTCTGGTCTTTTATTCAGAGAATTATGATATTATTACCAAATGGGTTTCTGACCTTCTATTTAAATATTATCCCCTTATGGGGTTCTGGTTTTCTATTTATATATTATTACCAGATTAGTTTTCTAGTTTCCTATTAATAATAGATTGGTCTTCTTATCTTCTATTAATGCCAGATGATTTTATGGTCTTCTATTCAGAATATTATTATGTATTTCTAGTCTTCTATTCATATTATTATAACCAGACAATTTCTAGCCTCTTATCCAAATTATTGCCAAATGGATTCCAAACAAATGATCTTATTATCGTTAAATGATTTCCAGTCTTCAGTACAGGCAATTATCGAATGGACTTCCCGATATATACTCTATTGAGACTAAAGCTTTAAGTTTCAAGATTTAAGAGCTTTAAATAACAAAGTTAGAAGATGAAGTTATTAAAAGCTTCATTCCTTAAAGTGATAAATCAAGTTCTCATAGTGTTCCAGTAACAAGAATCTTCATTATTGCATGAGTTTCTAATTTACTGAAAGAAAGAGTTCTTCTGAAATTTTTAATTAGATAAGTTACCAACTTTTTATGAAAATAAGATTCAAATTTTTTAGCGATAGGAACCATGTAGATCCTGAATGGCAAACTACACTTCACAAACAATTCAACAAATTCAAAAAGAAGAATACAAAGGTCATTTGAGGGAATAATCATTTAGATACAAATTTGATTGTTTTACATATTATATGCAACAAGTACATGTAGCCAAAAGAAGAATCCGCCCAAAGACTCATAAATGATTTTCCATTAACTGACAAGCTTTTATATTTCCTATTTCAAAATTTCAAAAACTGAAGAAGATTATGAATTTCTAGCTCTTCAGCAAGATAAAAATGAAGAAAGAAAATACAGGTTCAAAATATCAATTGATCAGGTATAAATTTATCTACCATATTTAATTACAATATACAAAAATTATAAAACTAAGATCTCCCTAAGTAGGAGGGGGAGGTTGAGCGAGTGGATGGTGTTGATACACTTTCTCCTTTCCTTTTCCTCAACTTCAGGAAGGCACGAGAGGCTTTCTCTTGAAGAAGCCCTATCTCTAAGAAAGATAGAGGATCCCCAATATCTTTAAAAAAATTAGAACATCCTTAAAGAAAGAAATGCTGATATCGTCTATACCTAGCTTCAGCCGCTCTTCTTAATCTTGAATTCATATCCGGACCTAGGAAAAAGTAGTCAATTTCTAAACCAAAAGCGACTATTACTTCAAGTAAATAATCAATAAGAAACAAGTAGTCTCAAGCGACATCACTTTAGTTATCTTTAACCGAGATTCATGATCTTTAACTTTCTCTGTCAAAATTTTAATAGCATAAGAAGGTTTAACAACACGGCAAGTCACCATGTATAAAAGTTCTTTAAGCCTCTTTTCTCTCTTTTGAATAATATTGGCATTATTGATAGAATTGACCTAAGTCTCCAACGCAGATTTGAGCATTTCATTCGCTCCCAGAAGAGTTTTGATCTCTTTCTCTCCGATTCCTTAATCACCTGATTAAGAGCATATTTTTTATGCTCTAACCCTTTAACTCAAGTCTGATAATTGTTCATATGTTTTGAAACCTGATTATCCCATTTACCCTTCGGATACTAGAAGCACTCTTATTTGACCTTTTGGCACCATTGGTTGATTTCTTCGCGATTCAAGCCTGAAGGTGGGTTTAACCAAGAAGGGAATTTTTTCTTTGATAGCAGCAGGCTAGGATCTACTCCTTCTTATAGTAGAAGGAATGTGAAGAATGGATTCTCCTCCAATGGAAATAAGCTCCAGAGACTGACAAGATACTTGACTTTTTAACAAATCTACTTCTAGGTCTTCTATTCTTTGGTATAGTCGAGCAATCTCTGTGCCATCTTTGGTTCTTTGGCTCGAAATATCAAATCGGCTTATGGCATCTAGGCGCTTCTACATCCTTTGAATACCTTTGATCATCTTTTTAATTTTCTCTTCTACCTCTAACGTTGTCTCTTTTACACCACTTAGTATTGATTTTAGTCTGTGGTACTTGGTTTACTATTCTTAAGCATCTAAGTTATCCAGAAACGGCCAGGTTAAAGCATCTTGAAAAGAATGTTCCTTCCTGGTATCTAATATCAATTCAGTCTCAATATTGTCTAAACAAGAACGTGACTTAGGGTTGCAAGACACAAGCATCAACTCACTTTTCTATTAATAAAGGAGAGAATTATTATCACTACATAGGAAAGTGCATTCTCTAATACCAACACAATTTACAATTATATAAAGGGTCAAACTATATTACTCAAGTTTACATGATACAAACCCTTTCTTAACTAAAATAGTGGGCTTCTTAATTAATAGTTAGTGGATAAATTTAAACAAATAAAATTCCATACTTGTGAAGCTGGAACTTGAGTTTTTCCTTTGTTTGTCGATGGGAAGAAGGGGGATATATTGGAGGAATGTCTTCTTGCGAAACCACCCGAGCAACTCCAAGATCAGGAAATCCTACATTGTGGGTAGATGAGTTAAAGCCGTGACTACATGATCCATTGCCCCCATCTTTTGGTCCTCTAGGATCTTGATCACCACCACCACCATCTTGATCATTACAATTATTGTCACCATCATTATCGTCATTATCATCATCATTATTCTCATCATCCTCGTTATCATTCTCTTCTTTTGCTCGAATCTTCACCTCCTATAAGCAGGAGGTCATCAAAAGTTAATAACTTCTCCGGATCAATAGTTTCCTCTATGGGGAATTCATCCTAGAGCGATCCCTCGGCTCTCCTAAATATAAGATTGAACTTCCTTTTAATTATCATTTAGGTATAGAAGGGAAGGAAAATCCAAATCTGGACATTTGCTAATATTATCACCATATGCTACAAGGAGAGCGTCTTTATAGAACTTTTTTGTAATTGAAGGGAGGGCTTAGTCAAGAAAGAATGAGACTTTCTCCTTAGCATCTTTTATGATGTTGTTAGCATAAACCGGGATGGCGTCCTTGCCTTCAACTTTGTTTTTAAGGGACTTCACGTCACTGACCAATTTTGCTTTCTCTTTATTGGCCTTTTCGAGATCTGCTTTTAGGGTTTTCACTTCCTCTTCCAATATCAGTTGTTATTTCTTTGCCTCATCACGGGAAAAGGCAAGTTTTCCCTTATCGAGAATGGCGTTATCCTTTTCCATAGTAAGCAAAGAAATTTGCTCCTTAAATTTAGCAATTTGATTAGAAGGCTCTTGAGAAGCCTGTTGAAGGAAAAACATGTGTTTCGCCACTTGAAACATACAACAAACATAAGTTAAATAAGAATATACAAGATTAAAATTCTAAATTATCCAAACAAAAGATAAATCATACCAACAATAGCCGCTAAAAAATGATGTAAAAATGATCATTCGAGAAGGTTAAAGGCTGTAATAGCATAAGTGAAGCCAAAGTCGGAGACTGGCTAACCAAATGGAGAATATCCTCGAAACTTATTGTGGAGGTCTGAGCAGGGACCTCCAAAGGAAGGGATTCATTAGGAAGTAGGGTTAAACCAAGCTCCTCGAACAGGTAGTAGAAACCAAATAGAGAAGTAGGAAATGAGAAGTTTAGTAAAGGGTTCGGGGAACAAACCTCCTCTACATGTCCTTGCGCACCTTGATCTAGAGAGTCTAAATCATTCATGTTAGGACCACAAGCGGTCAAGGAAACATCCACATTTGAATTCCTAGCAATGACATCGGAAGTTTGGTTATCACTAAGCTTAGGCTTTTTACTTAGGGGAAGAGTTGAAGAGTCAACTAAAGTGCCGGTGCTCACTTTCCTTTTTAGTTCATCAACAATCTTAGCAATAGATTTCCTGACAGGAGCAGGTTTAGTGGGTTTAGCTAAGGCAGGAACATGATCTTTGGCCTTTCCTTTATTGGAAGTAGCAACGAGTTCAGACGAGTCTAAATAGAAAAGGGAAGTTTATAAGATACCAATGCAAGGAATTCCATTTAAGTTGTAGTAAAAACTTACCAGAGGGTTCAAGTTGAAATGGAGAGGAAATAGAGAAAGCATTCCAATTATTGACAACCAACAATCGTTTCCCTTGGGCATTCTCCTTCATCATCGGAGGTTCCCTAAGTATTATGTGGTTGTCTAAAACTAGAGAGTGTTGTAGATATTTAATTCTATCAAGAGGTTTAGCATATCGCCTATACTCTTGGAACCTTGAGTCAAAGACTTAATGGATCAACGACGGAAGAGCTAAGTTGCTTGGGAGAAGGATCTACAGAAATATGCTTATCATAAGAAATGACAGATATAATTTAGGATATAGGAAACAAAAACTTATTGAATGCTGAGAAGGTCCCCTGATTTTAGAGGAGTAACACCTGACATAGAAAATTTGATTCTCCCAATCCTTCATCTTGTTAATGGGATGAGTGATTAAGATTTTTGGGAAAGGAAGAAGATGGTAGATAGGACTATCCAACTGTTCGTTTATCCTTACAGGATTTACTAAGGCATGAAGGGTCTCGGTGCTTAAAGAAGGAAGTTTAGTCTCCCTGGCGAGGATTTCTAGATAGCCAAGTAAGTATATGAATTAGGGGTTAGCTGGATTGGAGATAAGTTTAGATGTTCCAAGAACAACAGAAGGAAGTTTGGGAAAGGTAAGTACCCTGAGAGCCAGATGTGAATAGGTTTGAAGGCAAAGAACCCCTTTGGAGGATTGTTTATGATCCCGAATTGTCAAAGGATGGTGTCCACTTCTCTCTGAGTGGTAATGTAAGATTGGGTAAGATGATAATCTCCTTTCTTGACAGAAGGAGATGGCTTAGAACTCTTGTTTTCTTTCTTAGTTTCCATTTTTTCTGCCAGGTAATATAACACAAATCAAGAAAGTACTATTCATTTTTCAAAATTAGGAGTGGGAGTACTCATAAGTGCAAATAGGTAATTAAATGTCTAAGCAAAAGATAGTCAACTGATTGGAGATTATCTAAGTCATAACATTAAGATATTAAAATTCATAATTAACTATGTGACAAGCTAATAACCCATTAAGTAGTTCATGACAAACTTGTGAAACATTTGAGAAATTCATAATCAATTGAGAATACATAAACAATTGATAAATCTACGACGATAAGTTTATAATTGGTTAAAGAAAGTCTAACCTAAACATCATCTTGAATGAAATATCGAATCCATATATTGACGTCAAATTTATGATATGTTGCATTAAAAATCATTATTAGAAACCATGATGGAATTTCATAACAATGACCAAATATCAGATTGAGAGATGGTTGAGATTAATGAATGATGTCGAAGCAGTTTATATACTCTAACCAATCGTTAAACTATAAAAATATAAAATATATAACCAATTTATAAGTCCACTATATGATAACTGCATAACAAATTAATAGTGTTGTATAAGACTAAAACAAGAATATTGAATTATCAACATCTAAAAAAGTTGTCAAAAAAAGACAACCCGTTATAGGGTAATTGAATCTATGTGACAACCTATTAAAATGCATAATGGTTACCACACTTCTATTTGGATGCCCATATCATAAGAATCTCGCATGCTAATAAGTTTTAAACTAGCTTTTGAACTAACGGTTAAAGAAAAGAGTCTTTTTGATGTTGACTATCAGGTTAAATATTTAATTCTGTAAGGCAATAAATTCAAAATCAAACGAGATAGTGAATCCTGTAGCGGGTTTCGGGTCTGCCATAAATAACATATTCTTGACCAAATTAGGAGTTCCTATTTTTTTGTAAATTGATGCCGACAATCATTAATTAATTGATTAGGCTCCAAATGATATAATAATTCAATAATTAAATTCACCTGTAAGCCTAACAAATCTACGATTTATCTTATAATTCAAAAATCAATAACCAAGGCTTAGTTACTAAACCCTAATATCAATTCAAAACCGAAAATGCCCAAATAGATAATTTGAATTTCTTAAACAAAATTGACAACTTAGTTAATTCAAACGGAAATCGAATCTTGACATAAGCTTTGATGATGAGGGACAAAAAGCCCTTGAGTAAAGTTTAAGAATTTAATTTTTTTTCTAGAACATTGAGTTGCAGGTAAAAGAGAAAATGATGAAGAAGGAGGAGTATTTGTAGAATGAAAGATAAAGCACATGCAGTTTTATTTAAATTCAAATGAACAGTCGGATCGAGAAAGAATACCAATGGGTGGCAAGTACAAATATCGAGGAATTGACTTGAAAAGTCAATATTTTTTCTACACCAGGGTGGCAAATGATACTACAAACCCTGATTCTGAAGACAGAAAAGCATGTCGACAATAAGGATGCTAAAAAAGGAGGCAAGAAAAGATACAAGAGGAGATAGCTGATCTCGAAAGCATGAATACAGCATGTCGAAGTCCATGATAACAGAGATAAAGCAAAGGATCATGCAGTAAGTGATAATGTATCTCAGGGCGCCTTGGAAGGATCCCGAAAGCTTAGAGCTAGTGACAATGCCGCATATCATTGATTCCGCACTTCACCAATGCAATAAAAGATGTCGTGTCCCATCAAAATAAGGAATGGAAGCATATCGCTCACCAACAGGGGTCATTTTTCATTAATGTTGTACATTATCAATGTCACATCTTATCAATGCCGCCTCTCATCAATGTCACACCTCATCGATAAGGAAAGGCGGATGTCGTAAGTTATTGTTGAAAAGTAAATGCCACATGCCGATAAGATGATAAAGGGATAAATAGCTGTAGTATAACTCTGATATCGTAGATCAATACATTATGGAAGGATTGTCGTATGTTAAACAATATGAGAAGAAATCGTAGATCATCTGCCATTACAAGGATGCCGCAAATCATTAATACTTAAAGGAATGCCGGAAGCCATTGAAGCAAATAATGAAGCCGAATGTCAAGCATCTCAGAGGTGACATGTGGCAGCCATACCGCCCATTTTCATCCCTATAAATATGGATCCAAGGGCATTCAGAAGGGGGCAATTCATTCTTTTACCTCTCTCTCTTAAATTTTCAAAGTTTGTAACCCTAAATAAATTTGGGGATTTTTAGTGCCAACTGTAATTTTACAAACTTTTTGAAAATAAGGGCTTGTACAATTGCAATTGCATAATATATTCAATAAAGAGACTTGGCTTGTGACTTATGTTGAACTCTTACATATGCAGCATGATTTTTCATATGATTCTCATGCATAATGATCATGACATGACTTTGATTTTCGACATGGCTTTAAGTTCACCATTGAACATGTTGACAAGGACTACCATGTTCAAGCTCTAACCAAGTTTTGCCTATTCTTCACATTTCAAGGTTAACAAAGAAATTTTATTAACAAATAACATATATATTGATATATGTAACAATATCTTAATATGTTAAGGTAATATATATAACTTCAAAATTAATTATAATTAATTAGAATATTAATTAAATGTTAATTAATAAATAATATGATACATATGTATAAGATATATGTGTGTTACTATACATGTTATAGTGTACTTATTCAATTTAAAATGTTTAAAATGAATAAGATATAATTAATTAAATTAATTAAATAAGAGTTAATTTATATAATGTTATACGTAAGACTATTATATAAATTAACTAAATTATAAAAGTTATACAATAATTAAACATATATAATATAAATGTACAAATTAAAGGTGAAATGGTAAGAAATTCAAAATAGAGTTAAGGAATAAATACATACACGTAGTATGTATCCATGATTTCTGATGTGTCTAACACTAGAATCACAAGGGTATTTCGTAAAAAAATACATATTTCCATAAGTCGATACCACTCAATTAAATATATTAAAGATTATGAATCTTTAATATAAGTGTTATCATTTACCATTTATACATTAATAAATTACTTGCATACTCTCTGGTTGTTGAGCAAACTCAAGCTAGAGATGTTATATGCAGTAGTATTAATATATTGGCTAGATGAGGTAAGATAACTATATTCATTTGTTGAGCAAATTCAAGGTACAAATACTATACTTAGGCCATCATGAAATGGTACATACCTAAAAAAGAATAAAGATCCAATCTCAAAAGTCACTCCTCCCTAGGACGCATGCTGATGTGTCGATAAGAAGTAATCAAACTCGGCTAAACGAAGTACGATTAATTGCGAGTGAAATTAAGTTAACCTCTTTCTGTAAGGTTGTGCACTCAAGAGCTATTCACACGGTTAAAATTAATTTCATCTAAAGAAGGGTTTGCAAAGTCATAAAAGTAAGAGTTTATAAGAAAACTCAACATATCGAAAGACTGCATGTAATAATTGTTCATGAGGGATCTTGTATGAATCACATCAAAAAGAGTTTGGGAAAGACAATCACTGAATGACCAATTTATATTTTGAACATAAGTATTGTAACTAAAACCAAATCAGTTTTATATATAATGCAATTCATGAAATGTATATGAATACATGTTCCATTTTACCGAAAACAACTATTGTTCTAACCAACTTCATAGGGAAGAAATTTTTTTATAGAAATTATTGGTAGTACAATTGATTTAGATATGATCCAAAGATTAAACTGATTACAAGGGATGAAATGAAATTAACCAAACTTAAATGAACACAAGGCATTTGAATGTCTAATAAACATTCTTGCATATTGAAGAGAAACTATGAGTTTTTTTACCAATTCGAGAAAGACAATCCTTAGCTATCAATTAAGCCATTAAGTGTATTGACCCCACGATATGGTATGATGTGAAAGTTTGAAGTGGATTCCAGGTATTTTATCAAAATATGATTTTGGTGGTTGTACCTAAATGGATATGATCCATCGTCCATGAATGTGTCTTCAAGAGCAAGTATAATGCAGTCAGAATATAATGACCAACGTTGATAAGTATAAGACCATAAATTTCAATTGTTGAAAATAGCTCAATAGATTCATTATTCAAAGTGCTCAAGTTAGATCAGATTTACTCGCAAAATTATTGCTTGGTGTGACTTTGTGTTTGGTACATATGTATTGAAATGGAAAATTCTAAATAATGATTTTAAATAAACCGTTTGCACATAACAATCAAAGTGTCTCAAAATCAATGGAAGTGATATTGAGTTTATGGGTTTTTCAAATATGATCTAAGAAATGATATGAAAGTATCATTCTATAAGCGTTAGAATTGAATAAGTTTTTGATAAAAAATATCGAATAGTTTTATTTTCAACCAAAATGTAGAGGAAGCAGGTGTCCACAAGAAAGAACCTTAAAAGGTACATAGGTATTTCTAAAACTATAAATAAACAACATAATACTGATTGTTAAGCATGTACTTATGTTAAAATTAGTAATATTTTTGTTTTTTAATACTCGATATTGGATTTGTAAATTATATCTGTTATAGTGAGTATAAATGAAGTTGGGAATGTCCCAGTTGAAGATACCTTATTAAAATGTTTAATATAGAACATGTAAGATGGATTCCTTGTGTACCGATAGTAGGAATTATCATACATGTTGTATTGTCTACAATATCATATTTTGCTTATGTATTTCATAAATGAAGAAAATATCAAATCCAAATTAACATCACCAAATTGTAGTTTAGAATGTTCTCGAGTATTCACGAAATACCAGAGAATTGTATGTAGAAGCAGCGAACTCTTTACGAAGGAGTGTTAAGACAGAAATTTTCATAAGTGCTATCGAATATAATATGTCAATATTAAATTCATGTT
This sequence comes from Allium fistulosum, assembly GCA_030737815.1. NCBI lineage: Eukaryota > Viridiplantae > Streptophyta > Magnoliopsida > Asparagales > Amaryllidaceae > Allium > Allium fistulosum. The sequence goes on from CM060901.1 coordinate 501,884,714, forward strand.
CAAACCTTAACTAAGAAATTTTAAGTTGAAAATGTTCGAAATGAAAGGTTGTGGCTGATTCAATGAAAGGCTAAGTACGTCGTGTAGAATAGTGTTGCAACAAAAGCAATGTATAAATATAAATACACAAATTTATAGCTGAGCTAAGGGTGATTCTAAATATTAAAAATACTATATCATTATTATATGATAATAATATGATAATAAGATCTCACTGGAAGTCAAGAAACATACTTTGAATAGTTCCAAATGATAAAGGTGGTTTATCAGCATCGAAGAGAGTTGATTAAAAGAGTAGATGATTAAAACAACATAGTAAATCAATTCACGAAGGGTCTAATTCGATCAGTTCTAATCAAACTAATTGAAGGGATGAGATATAGATTCCATAAATTGTCCCTAAGTGCAAGTGGGAGATTAATAGAGTTTGGGGTATGCCCTAGATGCAATTATGTTATTTGTTACATATATCTAACTCGATAACAAATCTTGTTCAAAATAAAAGGGTTTTTCTTTCTATTATACACTTGATATAATGTGTTATATTAATTAACTAATTTAATTAAAAGTATACTAAATAGAAAATCCATAATTGGTATGTTTTGTGATAGTAGTTACAAAGTGTTGTAACATGACTAATTTATCATAATGAAATTTAAAATACCATTTTAAATACTCTTAGTCAAGATGTATCGAAAGTGGATAGTGATACATCTATTACGACTATAGCACATAATGCTATCCAAATATTGAGTAGTGTATTACTCATAACCGAATGGGGGCATCAAGAGGTGATGCACTGATTGTTATTGGATAACTATGGAATGACTCACATGATAGATTTCTATTGCTTAATATAACTAAAGTTAAATAGAAAATATTGATGTGATAAAATTACATAGTTCTCTTAACTTGATAACATTGTTGATCTTTAATGTGGAAGCTCCACTTTCATTATAGTTAAACCGTGGCAAGACATCCATCGAACGACTATAGTTGGGTCGAGTGGAAGCATTGGAAGTGAAGCACTATTCATGGGAGAATTTCTCTCCTCGGTCATATAAGGTTATTATCACGGTTAACTGAAGTCAACTCAAAGCCAAAATTCCTGGCTAAAGCAGTCGGTTAATATAATTGTTATTATTGAACCAATGACTTTGTATTTCAACTATAGAGTTGAATATGGATGATATTAGAATTTTACCATTACCAAATTCCACAAGTGCAAAATGATATAGTTTTTATGAAGAGAAGTGGTGTAAATAATTGTCACTACTGGGTAACGCTTAATAAAATAAATTTTGATTTTACTGAAGCCAAGTGAGCGATAAGTTTGGTCATAATGTTTGTAGCAACGCGCCTTTTCAATTCCTAAAAGTTGATAGTGAAGGAACTGGGCCAGCCCGCAGCGGAAGAAGAGGGTGAAGTACAAAAAATTTACCATTTTGAATCATTAATGGGCTTATGAAGTCTAAATTCATTTAACTCTTTTCTAAATTTCTTTTAAATAAAATCAATATTTTATTTTATTTATAAATAAAGTTTTACTTCAATTTAATGTGTATGTAAATTAGAGTATATCAAATATATTCTTATGTACATATTTTGGTGTAATGGAATGAATGTATCAAATGCATTCATGTTGTGAAATATAAGTGTAACATGTAAGAAGTGTATATTTGTGTAACTAAGCATGAAAAATCTTAGAGAAGGAAAACTTTTGGTTTTCTTTCTCCTGACGTGTATAATAAATTGAGGTAAGATAAGGTTATAAGAGAGAGAAACCCTTACGTTTCTCTCTTTTTAATTACATTGAATGACATGTTAAATGGCATTTACAACAGAATTTGCATATGCCTTTGTTATCCAAGTTTTTTTAAGTAATAAAGTATACATGTATGATAATTGATAAGTTTACACATACACATGTTAAAATAATTTTTCCTATATATATGAGTTTGTCAAAACAAGAATTAACAATTGTAACCAAAGTTTCGATTGAGGAAGAGCTTGAAATTAAATTCTACAGTTTCACAAAAGGTCTGTTTTGATTTAGATTAAAATAACATAAACACATGTATATCTATATGTAGGAAGAATTGCAAGTTATGTATTCATTTTAAAATAACACATATATTTGTATATATGTATGAAGGTTGCAATTTAAGTAACATATATGCTTAAATTTAATGATAACAAAATGATTCAATCTTTTAATCTTAGGTATGAAATAAAAGTCTATAACTTTACATAAATGACCACTTATGATTTCTAAAACAAAAGGAAAATTTTACTTTTATGACTATAACAAGTAAAATTAAATCATTTTGAAAATTAACTATGCAATATTGGAAATTAATTTTATTGCATTAAACCACCAACAAATATAGTTTATTGATGTTTATGTATACAGATGTTACAAAATTTTATGTACAACATAATAAAATATTTTCACATTTATTTTTTTTACAATTCCAAAACAATGACAGAAAAAATATCGGACAACTTGAGCATATACAAATTTGTTATATGATAAATCAAACTGACTATACAAAAGAGACACACAATAAAACAGATAAAGGATTTGAAGTCAACCATAATAAACATATAGTCGATGGATATGTAAATAAGGAGAGATTCAAATTAAATCTACATAATGATCATATAATTAAATGAGATGAACAAAAGGGGATCTAAGTTATATTACAAGATGAATACACAAGATAGAAGAGATATAATATGAATAAATCTAAACCTTTTAAGCATGATGAGATAGAAGATATATAATGTGAATAAATCTGGACCATTTCAACATGATGAGTATACAAATAAATGAAATTAGAATTACCAAAAATGAAGCCAATGATTTGCCCCTTGAATGATGAATCAAATCTCCTAGATTCAGAAATCAGCCTCCAGATGTTGCAAGGATCAAGAGGAATAAACCACTTTTCATAATTGATTTTATTTGTATTTGATTTTAGGATTAATTGAAGCAATGGAAATGCTCGTATTTTTATCCATAAGAGAGAACCGGAAAAGTTACAGAAATAAGAATGAAAAATAAGAAACTCGATTGTACATACAGAATGAATTAGAGAATATGTATTATTTGAAAGAAGGAAACATTTTCCATTCTTTAATTAAAACTTCTCTAATTAATTCTCTTGATTAACTTTCTCTTTTCATACCTATTTCATTACATGGTATGGCTGAAAATTAAGTGCCGTCAAATGACATAAGATTCCATAAAACACATGTAATTATCTTTTATTTAATTATAATGATATCATATATCAATGCACACAAATATAACTTTTATAAATGCATTCAAATAATTACAAATAACTCCGAAACATCAAATAAAATAAACAATAATTAATATTTCTCAAATACTAATTAATTTAATTATTAATTAAATCATGTGGTTTTTTGGAGAATACATCATTACGGTTGTGCAACTCAAAGGTGTAAATTCAGTCAGCGATTAATATTGAACAATTCAAATATTAACGTTCACACGTCACTTAGTAGGTGGTGTGACATTTTGGCTGAATTCATCGCTTACACATCTTTTGGTAAAATCCAATTTTACTTATTATAAGCAATACCTAATAGTGACAATTATTTACACTAATTCTTTTCATCAAAACTATATCACTTTGGATTTCTGGAATTTGGTAATTATAAAAAATTCCAATATCATCCACATTCAACTTTATAATCCAAACACAAAGTCTTTGATTCAATAATAACAATTTTTATTAACCGAAATGCTCGGTCCATAGACTTTGACTTTGAGTTGACTTCAGTTGACCATGATACTAACCCCATACAACTGAGGAGACGAATCCTCTCTTAAATAGTGCTTCACTTCCAATACTTCCACTCGACTCAACTATAATCACGCGATGGAACGTTATGTCATGATTTGACTATAATCAAAGTGGAGCTTTCATATTGGAGATCCATAGAATTCTCAAGTCAAGAGAACTTTGTAAATCAGTCATATTGATATTTTATGTTTGACCTTAGTTATATTAACCAACAGAAAACTATCGAGTGAGTCGTTACATGGTTATCCAATAACTATCAGTACATACCCCCTAGGTGCCCTCAGCAGTCATGAGTAATACACTGCCCAATATTTGGAGAGCGTTACATACTCTAGTCTCAATGGATACACCGATATCTAGTCTCGATGCATCTTGACTAGGAACATTTAAAATGCTATATTTGTTTTATTATGATAAATTATTCACGGTTACAACACTTTGTAACTACTATCACAAAATATGCCATTTATGGATTTTCTATTAAATATACTTTTAATTAAGTGGAAATTAGCCACAAGGGCCTCTTTAGCAAGTGCAATTAGTTTCTAGGACACACAACTGAAATAATTACTTTTAAGGACAAAATGCAAAATAATTAGTTTCTAAGGTCTAAAAACCTATGAAATTATGTTCTTGAAAGTAATTGGACTACTGACTTTGTCCTTAAAAGTAATTATTCTGCTGACTTTGGCCTTGAAATTAATTTCTGTGGATGTGTGTCCTAGAAATTAATTGGACTGCAAAGTTTGTCCTTCTAGTGAAATGCCCCTTTAATTAAATTAATTAAATAATATAACCACATTATATCAAGTATATAATAGAAAGAAACATCTTTATTATGAACAAGATTGTTCAATGAGTTAGATATATGCAACAAATTACATAATTACCCCTAGGGCAGACCCCTAACTCTATCAAACAGTAATACATCCGCGTATTCACGTGTCAAACATGCAAGTGCCAAAAAGACAGATTATTGGGATAAAAGAAAGAAAAGACATAATAGAATCTCACAAACGTTACGAGTAACATATAATATACCAATGATCTTTACAAAAGAAAAACTGAACTTTAATATACATATATCAATCAGAGTACAATTATCCTATTATCAGTCATTGGATGTTTATAACAACCTGTCCTTACAACTGTTGATAAATACAGCAAGAACAAAATAGTGGGAGATAAAATATGGTAAAACGTCTTGGAGGATTCAGATCATCTCCTGAAGCTCCAAAGTGTCCAGCTAAATCTGGAAAATATGCTTGGGCTGACCCGAGCATATAAGAAAAATAATGCCCGGATCAGACTAGTAAAACCAGCCTGAGAAATACAATCAAATGGATTTACTTAACGTTATAAAAACCTTTCAGAAATAAAGGTATCTCATAAGACTAGGCCGCAAATAAACATGAACGGGTTTTTGCCTTATGATAACCAAACCATTTCATAACAAATCTTCTCATATTATAACAACGTCTAGGGTTTAAAATAAATATTGAATCATAGCCGAGATTGTTACATTAATTAAATTCCAACATAATATGTAACAACCCGCATATTTTACGATTTTATACTTAAATATTTTATTTAAATATAGCGTCGTTAATCGGATTAAGGTCCGAAAAGCTACTTTTTGCAAACGATCGAATTAGGACTCGGGACCACTTCCATTGAGTCCAAAATGGCGTTTGCGACTTTTTTGAGTATAAGCTTCGATATGTTTGGAGTAAGTTGAATTTTTCTATTTTCTAGTGGGCTTTTGGGTTTGGGTTTCACCAAACCCATTCTATACCTTAACTCAGCCCTCTCCTCTACATTCATTCTCATTTCATTTCATTTTCTTTAGCACAACTGAAAATGGGGGAAGAGAAGAGGAATTAGAAACTCCAAGCCCTAGATTCAATTGCAAAACTCCAATTCTTGCTCCAAATTCCAAAAGAAGCTTAGGTAAGCTCCATCTTCATCTTCTCCATCTCTTCTCCTCCTTAATTTCAGAAAATTCCTAAACCCTAACTTAGGAAAATACTTGTTTTGATCTTAGATTGAAGCTTGTAGAATTGAAGAGAAGAGTGATTGATCTTCTCCTTGTGTTTGTGCTTCTCATCTTTGTTTTTGAGTTTAAAGGTGAGATTTTTGAACTCACATCTAAGCTTATAGCTTTTGTTGTTGTTGGGTAAGAATTCCTAACATCAATTCATGTTCATTTGTGTTCGGTTTGGATTGATTCGGCGAATTGTTCAATTTTTGGTTTTGGAATCCAATTTTTGTATAAATCCAATCTTTGATGGTTGAACATGTTAGTGGAATGTTTCGAAGGGCCATACAAGGCTGGGCTGTCGCTTGATGTAAGTCCTTGGCCGTGGTCGTCCGTTTGTCATTCCCATTTTCGCGTTATCGATTTTTCCCCATTGGGGGCTAGACTGTTTCTGCCCAGGAAGCAGGTTCGGTCGACTAACCAGTAGGTCAGTCGACTGAACCAGGGGGCAGAAAACGTTCTGCCCCTGTATCGGTCGACTGACCTCTGTGTTCAGTCGACCGACCTGGGGGGACAGATATTCTTGTCCCTGTGTCAGTAGACTGACACTCTGGGTCAGTCGACTGACCTGGAAACATAAAGTTTCCAAGCTCTGGGCCAGTCGACTGACCCACTGGTTCAGTCGACTGACCTGCTTGTCTCAGCCCATTTGTTGTTTTTCCTTGGTTTTCCAATTTCGATCGATTCGTGTCGATCCAATTTGTTGTTATCGCATTTTTGACTTTGATGATTCCTTTTTGACTTCATACACGGGTTTTTATAAAATGATCCTTTTAAATTATATTAAACGCTCGTTCTCCGATTTATAATTTCTATTCAAAACACACACACAACTTTGCACTTCGAGCGAAGAGGGAGGAGAATTAAATGATTAAATAAAACACGTGCAACTTGACAAGTATCATTTTGTAAACTTTGTAATGTATCTGTATATGTGTAAATTCATGTGATGACCTACTGTTCTGTGATGTGTAATACGTTTGAGTTGTTATATTTGTTTTGATAGATCCTTCAGCCACCTGTGGCTTTGTGTTAAGTATCCATTGGATATGTCGACCCACTTGAGAAATATATAGATATATGCTACCTTGTCGACGTATTCAGTAGATAATTAAGGCAAGGTCATAGATGGTCGCTCCTAACCAGCTCTATTCTCAGCATTAGTAGACGGTGTTACTTTGTAATACTCTTTGCTAATGTGGGTTTCGGAGTGGGGCGTTACATAATAGGTATACAACTAAGTTTGAAAGGCACTTATTGGAGAATGGATTCCATTAATAACAAGGCTACTGGAGTACCGCCTATCACAGTACACCTCTAGATAAAATGTACCGAAGGCCTCGCATGGAATCCCTGCATGGAAATACCGGCCTACCCCTTACTGGATAGTATCGTATATTTCATCACCCAAGTTACTTTGCAACCTTTTCCCGAGAGCTCTCATGCATAACTAAATCCAGAAATAATAGTCTAGAAAGGGTGATGATAATACCCTAATCGGTGCGGCCCATATAGCCTTGTGACATATCCCATGTTTAGTCATTCCCGGTTGTTGAGACTAGAGGTTACGTTTTACCTTTTTTGGCAAATAGCACTTAGAATGCTAACACTGCCCTTCGGGTAATAATGCAATGCCAGCGTTCGTCCATACAAGTTGTTCTGGTTATGAACAAACCGAGGACACTACTTCTACCGCATCCTTTTTGGAATCACCCTCGGGATTAGTAGCAAGCAGCCCTTGCACCTCAAAGAGCTCTGTCTTCGATTCCATCATCTTCAAGATGTCTTCAATTTGAAAAATTAAGTTGGTTCGAAGTGGTTTTCGGATAATTCATACTTATCTGATCCCGGTCTCTTTGAACCAACATTCGATAGTTTGTGGTAAACTCAACACCGGTTCTTTTGGAAGTATTAGACAATACATGAGAGCGGAGATCACCTCCTGACTATTTAAGCGGACGGATTTCCTTATCACCTTAGAAGAACCAACGAGTTTATACGCACAGTATAGCATCCCCAAGGATAACTGTACCATATAATTCTCGTGTTTTCTCCTAGATATTTCCAGAATTAAAAATTGGTCTAGATTTGGTAGTCGGTTATTTAACTATCAAATAAAAAAACAATCAAACATTGATTTAATTCCATGTGGGATCCACTAAGCCTTTATTAATTAATATTTTATTAATTAAATCTCTTTAAAATTATTTGAAATCAAAACACCTTCACCAAAGATATTTTCACAAACCCATTATACTCCTTTTAATATTGGGAAAAACATTCATATACCTAACTCACCAATAAGTATGCTGCAAACATGATACTTTCAATTCATAGAAAAATATCCATATACTTATCTCAACTTTTATAAGTATATTTACAAAACTTAAGGAAGGTTTCCTATTTTCCAAATTTATATTTAAATGGGCCAAAAAAATATCATTTAAAACATTACTTACTATAAACCAAACCACTATCCTTCAGTGTTAAGTATGAAAAGAATGTTTCCGTACCACCATAATTAAAAAGAATTAATTGTCAAACTCATTTCTTTATAAAATTCCTTTTCTATAAACCCATTTCATATTTACAAATACTTTTATAAATCTCCAAATGAATTTACAATACTTCTTTTATAAATCTGCAAAATGATTATAACTCCTTATAAAACTCCGTTACCAAATATCGTTTAAAAACTACTTTGCAAAATGTCATTTGTAAATCTCTTTTAATAAACCCTTTTTACTAAGTATAATCTATTTCATAAAATAGTTTATCATTTATAACCACCCTCTTTTAATTTTACCTTTAAATACATCATAAGTGAATAATTATTTAACTTTAAATCGCCATTAATAAAATAATTAGTCAACTTAAAACATCATTTATAAACACTTAAACTCAAATTGATATATGATTGAAGTTATCTTAAATCCATAACTTTACAAATTCAGAAAGAGGTTTAGCGACCACAATGGTACTAAATCAAGTTACCATTTGATTCAAATTGACCTTTCAAAGAAAATAACAGGTATTTACATGAACATGATATATGTAAATAAAATCAGCAATTAACCATCAATAAGTAACATATTACATTTCCCAATATTAGTTAACTGGCATACGACTAATTGTCCAAATCAATATAATAGCTGAACGAGGATTTATTCTGCTAAATAGATGTCATCAAGAATCTATTCCATTTAACTATAGCAGAATATGGATTTATTAGGCTAAACAGATGTCATCAATAATCAATTCCATTTTATTATAGAATGGTGTCAAGTATATAATGAAGTATCATCCATCTACTTAATTTATCATGACCCATTTATTGGACTTAACTTTCTTACATTAATCACGTTTTCGACATTTCGACTTCTCTATCCATCGCCTAGAAACAAGTTCTAGATCTCATAGATAGAAGAAAGTTTACTCATATGCTATTAGTACTAAATACAAGACGACTTACTTTCAATAAAACGTGTCAACGTTTTAGTATAACTTAATCATATTTGTTTAGCTGTGCATAGAAAGAGAATCCCTTGTATTTAAACCATTCTTTGAAAAAAGAAGTTGCTTTTTAAACAAACCGATCCTTGAAAATAAAGTAATTAAAGGTAAATCTTTACTTAATAAATTAAAACTAAGTAAAATCCTTTATATAATAATTATTAAATCTTAATCAAATCCTAACTTAATTAATAATTTATTATTAATTAACCCTGCCTGATTAATACCTAATTAAGTAATTAAACCTCATTTAATTAATAATTAATTAAATAGTTAAACCTTACTTAAATAATAATTGATTAAATAATTAACATTTAATTAATAATTAATTAACCCTTACTCGATTAACTAATTATAATTATCTTAATTAATAATTAAGTACTAATTACCTTTACTTAATTGGTGATTAAGTATTAATTATCTTTCTTTAATTAAATAATCCTTAAATTCTTTCTTAATTAATAAGTGATGATTACCTTTTTAATACTTATAGTATGATTGAAATATACTTTTCAAAAACATTTGAAAAGAAATCACTTTTAATTTTCAAAAAAATATTCGTTTTTACGTACTGCATCCATAGCAACTATCGCTGTGGATACCATAACTTCTAACTAGTTTTAATATATCAAATACCTTACTAGCTTTTACTTTTTTCTTAACTAACTTTATAAACAATGTATATAGTTTTTGGAACTAAAAAATAAAGTTTTTCTTAAAAACTATATAAAACTTTTTTCTAGAAAATAACACAAGTAAAACAAGTTAAATCTAAGGGATCTCCACGTCACAAAAAGAACACGATCAAGTGCTAACTTTTCTTAGTATATGATATTACATACATGTGCATAAACATATATATACATGCTATCACATCATATACATGTAGCCAACCATACTTAACTTTCTGCTTTATTTTCAACAACCAACATTATTTTCAACTAACAACTAACAACAGGGTTTAGCACAAAAGAAAGTTTAAAACTTTGCTTTAAAAGGATGAGTTTTTACTCACTAAAATCAACCAAAACCAAATCAAAACCCTCTATGCTTAAAACCAACACTGGAGCTTCGATTTACTTGCAAAAGATGGATTTTTTAGTGGCCTAACACTACTACAAATCTACGGTTTTTTGACGTGTTTTTGACGTCGTTAAGGCGAGGCATCGCTAAATTTTTTAGCAATGACGCCAACCACGCGTCAAAAAAAAAAACAAGCATTCGCCGAATCATTTGACGTCGCAAAATCATCACAAAATTGGCATCGTAATGGCGTCGTTAAAATTTAACGACCCCATAGCGACAAAAACAGTTTAGTAGAATAATGGTGGCACAATAGCGTAACAAATTTTTAGTGACGCCATCACAACGCAACTAGAAATTCAAAACTGACGTCATCAAGGCGTCGCTAATATTTAACGATGCCTTTTTGGCGCCACTATTATGATTTCTAGCTCTGTCGCAATAGCGTTGCTAAACTTTTGCGATGCCATTGTGACAACACATGGACATAAAATCAAAATATTAGTGATGCCTTCACGACGCCATAACATCGTCTAATTACTATAAAATACAACAATACCTGACTATATTTATTTCCAATAACCACGGCCCAAATAGGAATCATATAACGCCAAACAAGCAGTATAATCATCGCATAACATCTCAACAATCATATATATGCAAAGCTAATATATATAACCATAACCTCACAAGCAAGTACAAATTAAGTCTAAACACACGCAACATAATCACAGTTAATTAAACATAAGCTACTACAATTACCAACCCAACATGTTTGAATATCACTTCATAAAAATACCTATATAATACACATATCCATCACAAAATTTCCAAATGAAAAATTTACATATCATGCGACGGACCACTACCGTCCCCACCCCTCTACTGTCATCTATACTTCTGCATAAACTCCATCACATCCACCATGGTCGTCTCTAACCCACTCACTTTGGTCTTGAGTGAAGAAATCTCCTCATCCTTTGCTTTCAACTCCTCGTAGAGCTTCCATCCCTTATTGGATTCAACTATTCTTGTGTTGAATGTGTTATTTCAGTACGGCTGTATATAAATGACTGCATATGAAATTCATTTGTAAAATGTTTATCTTCATATTTAATGTGATAAAATGGATTCAACGGTAATTAAACACAACATAATATAAGTGTCAGTACATATTTTATACAACTAAATTAACCTAAATTATAAAACCTAGAATACATGTGATGCCTTACCAATGTATGATAGAAAATGGATTTAGGAACGAAGAGGAACCATGAGGAGCCTTCTAAAACCATTAGCAAGTGTTAGAAGTTATGTCATGTTTTAATTAGTCAATAAGGTATGTCCCTATACTGTGTTAAGTGGTGGTTAAGATCCACATCTGTAGGTCAGTGGATAATTGTTTTTTAGTCTATTTAAAGCTTTGTAATTTCTATCTTTCAATTAAGAGAATAACAATGTAGTTCCTTTTTGTTTAACGTTGTATCTCTCTCCTTTCTCTGTTTCAAATTATAACATGGTATCAGAGCTTGGTTAAATAAGAGAGGCGTAGAGAGATCTAGAGAAATCTAGAGAGCTAAATAAAACTATCAAAAAGATATCCTCCTCCAAAACTACCAAAAAGAATCCCCACCATGAAATCACGAATCGAGGTTCTCAGAACTGGATGCTTTCATCGAAGTCTTAAGGAGTAGCTGCCGCGCTGATTTCGGCACTTACCTTAGTTAATGGTCGATGTCTGAAGCTCTTGCGATGGTTGCCTGAAATTTGCTGTCGAAGTTGAACTGTCGCCTGCTGGTTTCGAAGATGAAATCTTGCCTGGCTTCTCATCGCCCGAACCGATGGACAAGATGCGATTTTTCAAAACTTTGAGCCGCTGTTACAATTTTATTTGGGATCTGGGCTGAGGTGTTGCTGCGAGTGGATGCCCAAGATCTAAATCGAGATGCTTATCTTTGACTGCGTTGCTTTAAGATGCTGTCGATCTGAAGTTGCGATCTGCTGTTGATGGAATGCTGATTGGTGTGAAGCCGAGGTTGTGCGGTCGTGGCTGACAATAAGAGTTGCCGCTATGATGGATGCAGTCGCCGATGAAGTTGCGGTTGCACTGCCTAGAACTCCTCATTGTCGCCTACTGTTCAAATGATGCCGAAGTTCTGATATAGAGAAAATTGCAATGCGTGAAACTTTGGTCTGATTACAAAGGTATGGATTGAATAAACAGTGTGTTGCCTGAAGCCTTGACAGTCGTTGTATGGTTGAACAATGGTGATCTTTGGTATTGGCTAGTGTGAATTCTGTTGTGCAGTTTGGATTGTCGTGAGAAGCTGGTTGATAAACGTGAGTGGCTGGAATGTGATTATAGGCTGTTAGAGATTGATGTATTTGTTTGGCTGTAGTGTAGTTGTATGATGTTGCAGAGTTGTGATTATGCTGATGAAGACTGAGTTTGTTTTCAGATGTTTGTCGCAATGATGATTGTTGAGGTGAGGTTGTGTTTGTGAGGTTTTAGTTGTTCGGTGATGGTTGGCTTTGGAGGTGAAGTGTTTGCAGGTAGTGAAGTGTTTGAGGTTGTGATAAGCTTGATATTGGTAGCGGTTTGCAGACAGGCGTAGGTGTAAGAGATTGGTTGTTGGAAGGTGTATGGGAAGGTGATGCAGAAGTTGAAAGTGTGTAAGGATGTTTGAAACGGAAAACTTGTAACAGAAAATAAACAAAATGTAGATGAAAATGTAGGTAATGTAAATTGTTTGAAACAAAATGTGCAAGGATGGTTGAAACCTATTCTGCAGGAGGTGCTAGAAGAAATAGTTAAAGATGACGATGTGTGGAACGTCATTTATAGGGTTGGATATTTATGGAGTGTTCAAGAGAACTGTTTGAAGTAGAAGTCTACAAGTGCAGTAGGTAAAACCTGAATGTGAAGCAGTGTGGTTTCATGTCATCCAACAAGCAAATGAGGAAGAGCCGCAGCTCTAGCTTGTTAGAAAGATGACAGATACGGTAGTATTAAGGGACGACCCGAGAGGAGAGGTCCATGAATCTCTAAGAGAAAACTAAGAGTATTTGTTGATGGGTAATGAGTGAAGAATCAATCAACGCGAAACAGTTGAGCAAGTCCAACCAAAAAGATGAAAAAGCAATGTTTGTGATCGTTGATGGAAGACGTGAGACAATCAAGAACCGCACTTCGTTAAAGATTGTTTATTTGGTATTTTGTAAACCAGATGTTAGCACATTCAGTTTAAGGGAGGATGTTAGAAGTTATGTCATGTTTTAATTAGTCAATAATGTATGTCCCTATTAATATGTTAAGTAGTGGTTAAGATCCACATATGTAGGTTAGTGGATAATTGTTTTTAGTCTATTTAAAGCTTTGTAATTCTTACCTTTCAATTAAGAGAATAACATTGTAGTTCCTTTTTGTTTAACGTTGTATCTCTCTCCTTTTTCTGTTTCAAATTCTAACAGCAAGTGGACAATTGATGATATTCTTAATGAGGACTGCATTATGAATCAGGTATAAATTTAACTTGTTATTCACTGTATTCATTAGTTGTTTGTTGTAAAATTTCAACTGAAAATCACTTATGAATTCATGTATTTACATTATAAGTACATATTAATATTGCTTGAAATTGCAAATTCAAGTTGTGCGACAATGCACAAATTTAACTAAGTGCTGGGAGAATTTAATTACATTGAAGTTGTATAAATGAATATTGAAACAAAACACTATTGAGGTATATGCATGTAAAAACAATGTTACATTTTTAGCAAGGCAAGGAGGCTTGAATGGTCATGTACTATTTTTACGGAAAAAAATGTTAATATATAATTTAAGTAATTTCAGCATATTAAGTTTATGGAGTACATTTTGGCATAACACTAATTTTGTCATATTTGGTTAAATGGAAAACTAATGTAATATATCCCATAATTTTCAATTTAAGAGGGGCCTTCTTAATGATACTGTATATGATTTTGTTAAGCATATTGTATCCGAAAATTGAACAGTATATGGATTAATAATGTTTTTCACATGTATGGGTTAGGGAGATTCCAAAAACATTTCTGTCTCTAGCTCAATATTTTAAAGCTTTTTGTTAACATTTAAATATACGAAATTCATATATGAATATTTGAATTCAAATGAATATATGAATATACGAAATTTATTTTACCCCGTTTTAGTATAATTTACTGCAAATTTCTGTCTCTCTTTTTATTTCAGCTTTTCTTATTTTACATCTAATTTATGTAAATCTAGTATTCTTCTATTTTAGTCCGTATTTGCGAATCTTTCTCTTTGCTATTTTATTCGCATAAAAAGGAATAAAAAGAAACTAACATTTACAGACTAAATTTCAACTTTAAAATAGATGTAAATAACCGTAAATTTCTTACTTTTAGGCTTACGTCTTTCTCTAACTGTCAAGCCTAATATTATTCATATTTAATTGGATTACTATCTTCCTTTTTTTCATATAAATAATAATTAAATCTAAGCTCTCTTATACAATTTACAGTCCCAGCATAACTAATTAACAGAATTAATTACTGAAATAAATACTGAATAAAATTATTTAAAGGGAATTTAACGATAATATATCATAAACGTAAAAGATATATAATTAAATCCACTCACATGTGGTCCTTAGCTTTAAATCTCTATCTTCTAAAATTACTACGCCGTTCTACAACTTCTCTCCTTTAATTTGTTGCAATTTCTCTATTTTGTTCACATATATTTTATTTGGATTTATTTGGTGAAGATTTGTAAGAAATAGGAGACAAGAATGAAGAAAGAAGCCATTGTTTACTGTAAGAGAGAGATGAAGAAAGTGACGGCTGATGGAACGAATTACATTATGTTCTCTCTTATATAGATGCAGTTCACCAATTATCTAATTAATCCTCTTCTTAATTGATCCTTCAATTAATTTTTATGTGCAGCAATATACTACCTATATGTACACATTCAAATCTAGGTCAACTATTATTTCTTTTCCTTATTAATTGACATTTGCTACTGATTACGTTACAATCTTAATTAATAGCCACATTAATAGATTAACATGTCATCTCTATTAGTTAATTTCCTTAATTAATATTTTACACATTGTAACGTTTCATTAATTGACATGTCAATTAATTCCACCATTCAATTAACATATATATTTAATATGCATATATTTTTTTATCCAGATTTGAATTTGAACATTTATTTGTTACATTTATATGTAAACCTCTTTAAGTTAAGGAGTCTGATACACACACACACACGTTATATATTAATCTCCAATGTTAATTAACATATTAATTAATTGCACTTTTTAGCTGATTCTGTTTGCAATGTTAATTATTCCTCTTATTTTTTCCTCTTACATCTAATTCTCTTAATAATTTACATTCATTACAAACATAATAAATTTGTTACTACTTTTATAAATATCCTATGAATTAATTGCAAATGTTTATAATTGATAAAATTTCCATGTTTGCATATGTACTTATTTCTGATGCTAAAACTTTAAACGGCTATAACTTCTCCGTTTGAAGTCCATTCAGAAAACATTGTATATAGAAATTGATCAGAAAATTGCCACGAACACAATGGTATAAGTTTCGTGGTCAAATTCCAACATTAGAAAAAATTCATTTTTCACTGTTTTCATAGTTATCAATTAAATTTATTTTTAATTATATAAAAATGCGGGGTGTTATAGTGCATGCAAAATCTTCAGCTATTAATTGGGGACAAAGATGTGTTGGCACCCATCACTGCTGGGCTTATTGCTTCAAACATATCTTTGTCTGACCGATCGTCTCCTATGCATAGCATGAAATCTGGCAATAATCCTTTCTCGCTCATCGTTGAAAGCAGTCTTTCTACTACCAGTCCATTGTTTACTCCCTATCCAAGCCGAATATACACTTGATGAGAGTTTGGAATTCGTATTATATGCTATATTTTTAGTAGCTTGATACGATTCATTGCTTACACCTAATATGGTTTTAATAAGCTTGGAAAAAGGCCAACCTCTCACGGTTTTAACAAATGGTGTATCTTACCAACATTTAATCTGCATAGGACCATTGGTCGTAGAGTGTTACATCTTTGAATCAACGATTCAGAACTTTGAAAGTTTCCCAACGTGATTTCAAAACCTGAGCAGAGAATCATATACCATACTAATACAACTTACTACATCTTCATACATAATAATCAGATGTCTTTAAGGGGAAAATGATGAAAAAATAATCACTTTGGCAAATTTAGAATGCAAAAAAGCCGCGTTTCTACAATCTGTAAAATCACTTGTCTATTTTTCTTATCACCAATTCCGTGGTTAATGAAGAAAACACTTTCATACATGAAGGGAATCCAAGAAATGTCCAGATAAGATTTTTGCACGACATGGTGTATGCATACATATGCATTTGAATGTGTATGTATATGTTCAATAGTGGATTATGTACACTACAACCCAGGCTTTATTAACATTTCAATTAGAAAAATGTATAAATCTTATTTAAACTTAACCTATATATCTGTAATGACAAATCATAGGTTAAATTTTTATACCAAGGCAACAAAAATATATAGATCCGACACTGCATAAGTATGTATGTAAATCAGATTTTATATATGTACCTAGATGGTTAATAATATAAACCAAACGAACCCTAAAAAAGAGGTACTGAGTTTTGACCTGAGGTTTGACTTTTACATTATTTGGGCCAGGCTTGACTGAACAGGCTCATTGGCAAGTACACTTTCAAGATGGTCCACCAACTCCTTTGCCTGACATGACCCAAAGTCGGGGTCGGAGTCTTCATATAACCAAACAAGTTTAGTTTCTTTCTCTTCGATCATAGAACCATCTGTTGTTTCTGTGTATAATTTCATAACTGGATCAGTTATTTGTTTCCAGCTGTCATCTACTGCAGGGGAGCATGTTTCCCATTCACTATCTCTACTTAACTTGCATGCACAGGGAAGACTTTGTTTGCTTAAACAAATTTAAGCATTTCATAAATTTAAGCAATAGATCATAAATAGTTCTTTTCTGGACTTGCATCAAAATTTTGTCCTTAAATATATGTTATTTAACTTAATTAGTTTACCGGTACTTAAACGCAAAAAATAAAACTATTATTCCAAAGCATACTATATTATTCCAAGACATATTAATTCTTTGCAATGTCATATCCTGATTCGTATAAACACTGAGGTATAAATACTGAGATAGAAAAACATGTTGGTTGCTAGTCCTTGCATTGCACAGCACATATAAATATTGAGATAAATTGCTTATGGCTAATTTAATGAGGAATAAGTATAGAAATAAATGTATAGGGTACGAAATCAAAGAAAATTACATCAAATTGACTTAGTTAATTTTATGAACTTTTGTGCTACGCAGAATCTATGTAGAATATGATGAAAATTATTTCCTAGCTATGCAAAATATACAAGCATGAGGGTAAACTGTGCTGAAATTCATTTTGCAGCATTGTATTAACCATGTAACATTCACTGGGATTTATTTAGCTACAGAATCATTCAACATTCAAACAAATGATCTCATACTTTGAAAATAACAACCAGGTTAGTAAATCTCTTCAAATAGTAGGTTCTGAAGGAAAAAACAAACATCATTATTATTAGATTATATTCATTTATGAGTATAAGACAAAAACCTGTTTCTGCCATTTCTAATTGCTTCTCTTACAAAACATTAGGACCCAGAAAGTAAAGGGGAAACTATAAATGGTTGATGTTAGCAAACTCATTCCAATATCATACAATTAACTATCTTTTATGAAATCTGCTATGTGAATCAAACTTGATCTTCATAAAATAGAATATAACAAGAGGGCCCATGTTTAGAATTTAAATGGTAACTAAGACTCTTCTATCGGTATAATGGAAACATAATTAATGTAATGGTGTTATTGAAAATAAATATATTTATCAAAGTTAGTATGCTTGATTATATAAATCACATGAAAATTGGTGCAGTATAGTTTAGAGATGGACCATGTCCATTGTCCAAATGTAAAGAATATAATAAGGGGGTCTTTGGATCAGTAGGTCCGTTGACTTCCTAAGGAAAAAAAATATATCCAATAGCCGATAATTCCATAAATGATAAGCCAAACCACACATTTTAATGCAGCCTTCACTAACTTAAAGTATAAATTGTAATTTTCTTTCTAAAGGACCATAATAAAATATGACCTTCATTTTTTCTGAATATCACTCCACCAATTCCATGCTTCATTTTGAGCAAATGCACCAGTGTATCAATATGACGACCGTTTTAGTAACCAACATAAGATGTATTCGTGGACACAAACATGATCGGAATGGTTAGTACCACAGAAGTGATTGTACAAAACATACTATATTTTTCCAAAGCGTGCTATATTATTTCATAGAATAATATTTCAGCTAAAGTCTGAAATATAGCAAGCTTGGAAACTACTATCCTCTTGAAATAATTTATATTATGAAGGTATATTTTATGAAACTAAGCCTGCATGCAACCAACATGTTTTTCTTTATGTTGATAATAATGTTGTTGTTTTTTAATATATGTTAAGGTTTAAAATTCAAAGGAGTTATTGATAGGAGTTTTTAATATATTCACAAGAAATGACTATCAAGGGCTTGTCTGTAACATTTGCCGATCCTTTGACTGTAGGGTTAATATCAATAGGACTACTGACTCTATCAATAGGATGATCAAGGGCATTAAATCCAAGCCCCATAAAGACAAAATATCGAGCACGTCCCTTGAACATATCAAAATAGACAAAATGGAAAAGAAAAGTTACAGTAACTAATTTTATAAATCTTACCATAAACGCTCATTTTACCATAAACGCTCATGAAAAACAATCAAAAATTACAGGCATTATGTACTAATTTTGATTTCGTAATATTAGATAATCATACCTGATTGATGGTTGAAATTTGGAGTTATAATTGATGCACAGCTGCTTGAAAATCTGAGAAACGTCTAGGGTACTTGATTGTTTCGTTGAATTTGAGAGCTATAGATCTAGGGTTTTTAGAGGGAGGGGTATTCGGAGTTGTTTTATTTCATGAAGATAATAATACACCACTTTTTTATTGTAGGCTGATGCGGCCTGGGAATAAACCGAAGGCAGCGTGTGTATGGCGACGCAAAACCGAAAAAGTAGTTACTTTTTATGCCATTGCGACGCCACGAGAAAAATAAATATAGACATATCCCAAAGACGTAGATAATTTTAGATAATTTTCACTGCATTTGTAACGTCCGTCTTAAAACATAGAAATATTCATCACATCACTAAGACGTACCTAATTAGCAATGTCTTTATGATGCATTTGAGATGATATACTGAGAGCGTAAAATTTAGCAACGCCGTACCATCGTGAGGTTGCTGTGACGTCGTTAAATGACGCCAAAAATCAGCCCCTCTCTACTAATGTAAAGGGCCAAATGGGTTCGGCCATGGGTGTATGGAGGAGTGTAGGCTTGCATTTTGAAGAAAAGGTGGTGGAGTGTAAAAGGAGTATTTTGAAAAGGGCTTTAAAAATGTTTTAAAGCAGAAAAGATAACCTTTATTTATTTTATTTTATTTTTGAAAATTATATGGAAGTCATTAAAGAGTTTAGAAAGAAGGAGAAAGAGTTTGGAGAAATGAAATAATAAATGAGAGAGAAAAATAAAAATTGTTTTTATATAAAGTGGATTAAGCAAATTACTAAAATGCCCTTTAAGTACATATCCTCCACTTACATTTTGCCACATCACCACACCTCCTCCATGCCTCCTTCCACACGCATGGTATCACCACCCCCCTTTTCTCCAACACGTTGTAACGACCTGAAATTTCGGACACTTCGTATTTAAATATCTGAACTTTTTAAATATTTGAATCTTGGATTATATGTTAATAAAATGATTTAATAAGCTTTTAACCCCATTTTAAATTATATGAAATGATGATAAACTTGTTTTGGAAAAATGTTTACAAATATATATTCATCGAAGAGAAATCGATAATGTGCAAAAATTGGTTTATCGGCAAACAGTTTTTCGATCGATATAAGCTTCGAACTCTTGTGCACTTGACTAATGATCAAATGAACACATTAGTAACTAATTAACACACTCTCCTCTTCATAAAGCATAGAACATTCTAGAATGTTCTAATGGATAGGAGATATTATCATGGTGATGATATAATGGTAAATAGCATAAAGAAGATGTGACATAAAGTTATCATGTGAGAAGGAGGCTCCTTTGTGACCTTCCATGAGAGGTAGAAGTGGTAATGACCTCCTTCCTCAATTTATAAAAGAAAAGGCATACCCTTAGGAAATAATCACAAAATGTACAAAGCTTGAGTTCCAAAAATCAATGGCTTCGCTTCTTTTTCCTCTATTATATTCTAGAAAGAAATAGTTGCAAATGAAATACAAATCACTTCAAACTTTTCCACAAGGCTTAGTATAATATTAGAACACTTTCCACCTAGCCAAAATTTGAAGAAGCAAAGCCAAACTCCCACACGAAGGAGAGGCCGTGAGCTATATAGCGGGAAATGGAGGAAATTAAGCGAGTGCAAGGCAAGGAGGAGGAGAAAGGAGGTGGTTGCAAGGAAGGGATTTGGTTTAGGTTCTTGGATCTTGGTTGTTTGTGTGGTTAAAGGTAAGTTAACACCTCACTTTGAATGAAAAATACAACAGTATGTTGGTATTTTATTTTGTTTATGTTGATTGAATTACTGTTAACTTATTGGTTTGAATTCTTACTTTGAAAGTAAGTGACATATGTGATCCATGTATATGGACTTGAACGAAGTTGGTATGGACTTGGATGGACTTGTATGACTTGTGACAAGACCTTAAACAAAGCACATAGGTTATAGATGGACTTTGGTTTAGATCGGACTTGGATTTGAAAGTGCACTTATAGCGAAAGTCGCTATAGATGCAATTGTGAATTGCCTTGTTTTTGGCGATTGCTATGAAACTTTGTAGAGAGTTCCTTAGGGGGTTTCTTGCCATATTTATAATGTCTTATATATATATATATATATATATATGTATGTATGTATGTTGCTATCAAAAGCTTGAATAGTAAAAAGTTAAGTAATATATCGAAAAGTGGTAAAAAAACATCACTGCAAAACTACCATGTTTAGACTAGATTTTTGGACTTAAGAGGTTTGTATAGATATTTAGATTTAAGTATTTTGTTTCATTCTTTTTACAAGGGTTTACTAACTCATATTAGAGTATCTCAAAAGTGGTTTGAGATATTTATGAATTTTAAGAATTAGTTGTGAATTTTTAAAGAAAATATATTTTATTAAAATATATATAGAAAACATGTCATTTTCAAGTTTTTAAGGATTTATAAACTTGTTATTTTCAAGTAATATTTTGAATAAATGTTTTGAAACCTATTATACACTATAATAAAAATACCCTATTACAACCCCATTTTTACAACGGACATTGGCTGACCGTTGTAATAGAAGGCTATTACAACGGTCCATTCAGGACCGTTGTAATAGTACCATATACAACGCCCTTTTTACAATAGGCAATGCCTGCCCGTTGTAATAGAATGCTATTACAATGGTCCTTTCATGCCCGTTGTAATAGATGTCAATTTTACAACGTTCATAAAATGCTCGTTGTAATAGATGCCAATTTTACAACGGTCACAAAATGCCCGTTGTAAGATGTGCCAATTTTACAACACTCATAACGCCCATTGTAATAGATGCCAATTTTACAAAGGGCTAAAAATGCCCGTTGTAATAGGTGCCAATTTTACAACGGTCATAAAATGCATGTTTTAACCGATGCCAATTTTACAATGATCATAAAATGCCCGTTGTAATAAATGTCTGTTGCCAATTTTCGACAATCAATAATTAATAATTACAATGCTTTCTTAAAATTAATATTTATTATTTATTAATATTTAATAATTAATCATTAATAATATTATATTAATCATATGTTACTAATTACTAATTATAATATTATATACTAATTACTAATTACTAATCATTAATAATATTATATTATTATTAATATTTAATAATTAATTATTAATAATATTATATTAATCATTTATAACTTATAATAACTAATGATTATTAATAAATAATCACTAATTACTAATTATTATATATAATAGTCATTAAAACAAAAATACTCTATTACAACAGCGTTTTTACAACGGTCCAAAAATACTCTGTTATTTTATTTACCGCCCTACGTCCTCAATCTCAAAATTATCCTGAATCTCCAAACCCAAATCTCTACAACCCCCTCCTCTTCCTCACCCAAATCTCAAATCTCCCGTGACTATCGTGATAATTAACAACCAAGGCTGTTTGAATTTGAATTCATAATTAAGACTAATGTTCAATATTTAATAACTAATATTTAATATTTAATTATTAGATTTCTTTAACAACTTTCATAATTAATTATTTAATAATTTCTATTTATAATGTATAAATAATAATACATACTTATATTTTGAAATTTTCATGAAATCCATAAATAAAAAAATAAAAATTTCGTAAAATATTCAAAATTTCATAACATTCAAAAATGTTAAAAAATTTCAAAGTGTGAGTTTTATTTTGTAGCTATGCTATTTGACATATACAAATTGTTTTAGCTTTAACTAACAAAATGGCTCCACCCTTTGACATATACATAATTTATGAATAATAATTAATAAT
Source organism: Allium fistulosum (assembly GCA_030737815.1). Classification (NCBI taxonomy): domain Eukaryota; kingdom Viridiplantae; phylum Streptophyta; class Magnoliopsida; order Asparagales; family Amaryllidaceae; genus Allium; species Allium fistulosum. The sequence goes on from CM060901.1 coordinate 501,907,901, forward strand.
TATTATTTATTATTTTCAATTAATATTTTTTTTATAAATATAATTTTTTTATAATTAATTATTAATAAATTATAGTTAATAATTTATAATAATATACAAATAATGATATATAAACAACAATATATACTTAATAATATATAATTTATAATAATTTTCATTAGTTCCCTCTTTTGCAAAATTCTAGCTTTATACTTTACTTTATTTCTCACCGTTTTTTCCAAAACAAGTACGTGAACCATTCAAAATGAATTTTACTAAAAAATTAAACAAGAGAACCTGACGCTACTATGGAATAAAATTATAAAGCTCGTGGGTAATTTTCGTTTACCGCTACACCTTTATTTTTTGCGTAGAACCCTAAATCCCTAATCGCTCCTTCATCGTCTAAATCCCTAATCGCTTCTCCATCGCCTAAATCCCAAGCTAATTTTCACTGCTTCTCATGAGAATAGGCTGCTCGTTTCCTCCAACTCCAGATCTGAGATAATCACTCGTTCAACCAAATCCAAATCTGAAACGCCACCAAACAAAATTTCATCGACGTGACCATCGACAGCGACTCCAACTCCATCACTCGCACCGCTCCAAATCTACCGCTTGCAGCAAGGTAATCGCTCCAAATCTACCGCTCCAAGTTCTCGTTTTCTCGCTTTTTTGCTTACAAAATTCTGGTTTGTTTTGAATTCGGCTAGGGTTGATGCGTTTGATAGTGGACTGAAGTAGGGTTGATATAGATCTAGGAGGAGGAAATTGACGAATTTGACAGTATCTGCTCATCAATTTGGAGTCGTAGGTGATGATGCATTGATAACACTAAGGTAACGCTTCTTTTGAATTATGGTACTTGGTCGATTTTAGTTTGCTGGAACCGTGCATTTTTAAGTAATTAGCTAGTTTTAATTCATAGCACTAATCCCATTGTGATAAGAATATATCTGTTCTAGTTATAGCTTGAGTTAAATACCTTGTTTCAGATGTGACAATACAGATGGATTTTTTTATTTACTGTTGCAAGTAAATTAATTACTAAGGAATGTAGGTTTTCGATTTGGTTTTTAAGTTGTGGGATATTTGGCCGGCTATAAATGGTGTCATGTTCGAAGTTCCAAAATCTTGATAATCCTCCATTTCTGACACCATTGAACTATGAAAGAGCATGGATATTATTTTTCCTTAGATTTTTAAATTAAAAAGCATTTTCTTGGATAGATTATCAAAAAAAAGGAAGGAGGAATGTACCTATTCGGTAAAATCCTATGGCACACTGATGATTTGAATGCTACTGTTAATTTTGCATCAGATTTATTTATTGTTCATGAAATGAAAAATATGCTTCAAAGGAATATTAATTATGAAAAGGTAAGGAAGAAAACCATCGTCATGGAAAGTAGCTTGGTTGTAGTGCAATTTAATGATAGAGTTCTTGATATAAATAAATCTGATGCAATGTTTTTTGACCTGGAAGAGAGGAGATATATTCACAAGGGTCAGTCTATGTTAGAAACTTCTATTGAATTTATTCATAATAAAGAGATTATGGGTGAAAGCATTGGAGATGAGTTTAAACAGGTTATTGAAAAGATATCCAAATGCAAGAAACCTAAGAGATCTGATGTGATTTTGTATAGTTAATTCGAAATACCATGTTTACAAGAATACAACAAATTGTGCGATGATGATTTATGTGAATACGTTAGAAAAGACATTTAACGAAAGGTATTTTATGAAATTGTGGCTGATGGAAAAAAATGATATCTTTAATCTTGAAAGAAGTTAACCACATAGGAAATATATTTAAAGAGAAAGCTATTAAAGACAGAGATTCTGAAGGTATTACTAACAAAATATTAATAATGGCTTATGGTTTGGCTAATGGGATAGTGTGCACGGTTGTGAAAAAAGATCAAAATCATATTAAGGTTATATATGGACAGTGATGTTCAGGTGACTATGGGTTCTCTTGATTGATGAGAGCGTAAAAGGAAAAGGAAATGTCGGATTTGGATAGGGTAGAAGGAAAAATCTCCAAATATAACATGGTTTGTGCTGAAATGTCAAATTCTCTGAAGATGAACCAAGGGATGAGTTTGGGATGGGTTTGGCTTATAACTTACATAGGGAAAAGGTAGTCTGTAAAATACACACACTAATATGCAAGATATTAGTATTGTAGCGGATGTGCCAGATGATAAATGTTATGATTCGTCGACAATGGTTTCTGATCAATCAAAGTTGAAGGGAAGAAGATGGGTGATATTATAAGTGGTGATATAATGGTGGTGGTAACAGAAGGTAGTGAGAAGGAATTTGATCACATGGACATAGATTTAGTGCACAATACCTTGATACATAGGGAAATATTGCCACTATATAATTGTAAGATATCACCCCACAGGAATCAAAAAGTGGTTTCACCGCATATCAAAGGATTTCAGGAGTTGAAATATGATACAAGGAAATATGATGGAGTAGAAATGTTGAATAAATGGTTACATTTCGATTTCTAAAGTGGTTGAGAAGTTTTTAGATGATGTTGAGCATGATTTGGTGCAAGATATTGTAGTTATGAATAGTGATTTTATGCATAGTGATTTGATACTTAGGGATTCAGTGTATGGGATTTCAATGAATGGAGGTTTAATGTACACTGTCTTGATACACTGGGAACTGGTACCACTACACAATAGTTTGATTTCAATTCACAGGAACCTGGAAGTGGTTCCACTGCACAGTGAAGAATTTAAGGAGTTGAATTTTGATATCAAATACTTATTTTTAATTGGGTGTTTGGAAGTGTGACTGGTCACCAGCTTTGATCGTTTTGATGCGACATGGAATCATTAAAGGCTAGAGGTTTGATATAAAAGCGGTCTTGAAAAAGCGGTACGCGAAAAATACATTACATGGAATAAACATAGCAGCACTGTACGAAAGCGTGGGATTCATCACTTGCAATATGTGGAACAAACATAGCAACATTTCAATTCATTATGCATGATTTGTATTGTTGTGCGACATGATATGCTACTATTCATGTATCTTATCTAGTTAAGTAAAACTGATTCCCTATATATGTTGCTTTTTGCCATGCTTACGCATTTGTGTTAGGATATGCATGTTTATCATTCTAACACACACATATGTATGTATGTAATTTACATTATCTTTGTATGTATTGTAGGACATAGCAGAAGCAAAGGAATTTTTGAAGAAAAAAGGTGTTATGTGGGTTTTGATTAACTAAAATATTATGGTTCAAGGTTTGCTTCAATGTCGTTCGGTCTAAATTTTAATCTTGTGTTATTATTTGTATGTACTACGTGTTATGTTAGTTTAGGGTTATATTCGATGTTTTGTAACTATATAAAATTTTATGAATGATGTGAATAAATAAATCTTTTTGTTATTTTGAAATATGAATTTCTTTTGCTATTTTTAGTAAATATGAATAAATATGGTTGTCATTAGTATAAAATTTTGTTTCAATTCAAATTAGTTTAAAATTTACACGTGCATTGTAGTAGTTTTTTTTTTCTCATTTGAATTTTTTTAACAACGGGCAAAAACAGTTGCAAAAGACTCATTTGCAATGGGCAAAAACAATTGTAAAAGGATTAATTGCAACGGGCAAAAATAGTTGTAAAAGACTATTTTGCAATGGGCCAAAACCGTTGTAAAAGACCCTTATTGCAACGGGCAATAACCGTTGCAAAATTCATCTACTCTATTACAACATCGCATAATACAACGAGCCTAGGCCCGTTGCGAAACTCCTATTACAATGGGCATTGCCCATTGTAAAAAGGGTATTTTGTTGTAGTGTATAAGTATTATAAAGGATTTTAAATGCATTTTTAAGTATATGTAGTTTTTAGAAAATATGTTGACTATTTTATATCTTAAGGAATAAAATATCCTTTCAAATGGTTTATTTAATATCAAGTTTTGGTAAACAAATTACTATACATATATATATCATTTTGAAAAGGGTTTTAAAAGTATTAACAAAAGGTTTAGAAATGGGATAGTAACTGCTTAATGTAACGAACGCGATTTTTCGACGCTCGAAAATCGACATTAATACGTCCACTGTATCAACTGCCGAGCAATCGAATGCCGGAAAACCGAATTGTTATTTAGAAAAAGAAGAGGTAGAAGAAGACATAAGAAAAAGAAAGAAGAAACAACAGAAGAACACAGAACAATATCAGAATCTCACATTCGCAGCGGAACAACATATAATAGATAAATGAATAATCTTTAAAGCAAAGAACTATATCATTTTATACATTACATCATCATCAGAGTGTACAACAACAACATACAACACAACTGGACAGTTATATAAACTTGTCCTCATACAGAATACACAGCGGAATAAAATAATATCATATACAAGTAATACGTCTCGCCATCCAGCTCGCCAATGAGCTCCACATCATCTCCTGAATCCAGAATGACCTGATAACCTGACTCTAGACTGCCCGTATGGAAATTGGTGGGCACCCAGAGTTTAGGAAGGAAACAATAAACTCCAGGTCAATCATGGTGACTGGTGTGAGAACTAAAACGGTTGTTTTCACAAAGAAAATAAAGCAGATTTGCAATGCTTTTGGAAAATGAAACTACCATAAGACCTCCCACCACACACACAATGCAAACGCATAACTGGAGGAGATTTTTTCTTATGATAGTCAAAAATGCTTACTACGCAAAATTATTCGATATTATTATCATTAGTGCATAGTGTCGAAAACCATTTCGAAAATATAATATTAATCTTAGCCAGCATACAACCATTATTGTATGCCTACTATAGCTACTACGTTCAATAGCAGGTTACCGCCACATTCCATAGCAGGTAATACAAGTAAAACCGTACAGGATTCGTATTGTTTCTTTGGGTTTCCAACAAATGGTCAGGCTAAGGAACTTCCTTACACCGAATGGAAAACGCCTCTGGAAAGACGCCCCGGATCCTAACCGGATCCCTGCAAACACAAGGCCGATGCTACCTCACGCTTTAACCAAGCTGTAACTAGGTAACTAACACACGAGCTATGTCATCCCCCGGTCGTCACCGACCTTTATTCGAGGATCCTCAATCACCAAGCAACAATCATAAAGTATAATCAACATAGATAAAATATCTGGACTCCATACCATGATATCACCTTTTATCCAGAAGTAAATGACATACCCTAGGGGTGCTACCCATACAAACCTTTGCCGCAACATTCCTGTTTCGACCATTACCGGGTTGTGAGGCTCGACGAAGTCTCGTCCACAAAGCTACGCTTTTTCACAAAGGCACGCTTTTTCACAAAGCCACGCTTTTTCACAAAGCCACGCTTTGACCAACAAATGATCAACAGCACTTCGTGTGCCACATTACCAAATTGGAAATGTATCACTAGTAACCATCAACTACATAACCTCTGAGCTCGTACGTCTCAGAGAAGGGTGTTAAGCTAAGAGAATAAATTCTCCGCCACCAACAGAAATATATTTGATAGAAACCAGCTTTACATCTCAAAGTGTAATGTCAGACACACATCCATACAAGTCCGTTCCGGGATCGAACGGAATCGAAGGCACTTCCAAATAAGCCCTTGCAATCCGGATATTCACTAATCACGTCCGGACTTCCCATCACAGAAGGAGTGATATAAATCTCTATACCGGAGCAAATCGATGCAGAGACATTCGACAGGTTGTCCTTTCATTTTCGAAAATATCCGGTCTTCAACACCGGTCTTCAATACGATCCATATCGTCGTATCACTAATTCGGAATGGGTTATATGACACAAAGGTCTTTTTCCGGCCAACCCGAATAGTGCGCGTTTGCTCATTCAATCGTCAAATAAATTTTCATATCGATTTCCCAAAGATTTATTTTCAAATACCAAATCAATTATATATTTATTTCTAGAAGTTAATCACCTTTTAAAATAAATTCATTTATCTCTTCCAAACCATTTAAAATTCCATTTTAAATAAATTTTCCAACTTTCGAATAATACTATTCAAAATCCATTTATACAAATCCTTTACCATATTTTAGAAATAATTCGATAAGATTTCGAAAATCAACTTTATACTTTAAAATCCCTTCTTTTAAATTCACCCAATTCTTTCAAAAGAATTTACTTCAAATTTCCAATTTTAATTTTAAAAATCAAATTTCATTCATTTCTGGTATCCAATGATACCAAAAATACATTCGGCTAAATTATAGCCTTCAACAAATTCAATCACAGATATAATCATTCACCGATTATAAATAATTCATCACACAACATATGAAATAAATTCAAATGTTTGAGGAATCAGTTGGATCCCTCCAACCTGTTTCCCTACATCCACAGATGTTAGCACAATACCAATTTCACTTCAATGTGAAATTATCGCGGTATATGGGATTTATAAATATTATCCGCTATTATGCGGTGCAATAGGGTTTCATCCGCTATACAATGCGGGAAATCAACAACTCCAATATATACATATTCCAATATATATATATATATATTGCAATATACATATATAATACCAATTCCACTTCAATGTGAAATTATCGCGGTATATGTTTTTAATAAATAACCTCCGCTTAATATACGGCGTATTGGGTCTATTTAACACAATAGATAACAATTTATCATCCAATTCACACAATCAACACTATCAACAATTTTAAATCTAACTATTTAAAATTTAAATCGAAACAAAACATTCGATTGAGTGAGAAGTTCTCACATTTGCTTTTAAAACGGTTGCAGCGTTTTATTTCGGATAAAATTAAACAGACGTTTAATTTTACCCAAAAATTTCAATAGCTCCAAACAACTCCAAACCAGCTCCATTGCGTAGAGCTCGTCGAAACGGTTCCAACGCAAAAAGTTTCGTCCGAAACGGACCTCGTATGAAAAAGTTATGATTTTTCAAAGTTTGTATGAATTTAAATATACAATTTCAGCTTTATTTTTATTTTTCTAACCCGGCCGCACATTTTGCTTTGACCAGATCTGGGCCGCACCTGCTCTCTTCTCCATCAACGTGAAAACATGCTCGTTCAAACCCATAGCCGTCAAGCTTCAACAAATTTTCACGACCACCACACTCAACCTGAAGACGATCGGCCACCTCCATCACGAAGCTCGTCACTTGCTCTACACTCGGCCAGAGGCCAGTCAAACTCGATCAACCCCATCACTTCGATTTGCGTGAAAAACACAGCGACTTCCATCTCGATTTGCCGTCAATCTGTGGCTCTGTTTCCGATCTCCACCATTGGATAGCTAGATCTTGATGCCCTCTACAACTTTGTAGTTGACGACTTTTGCTAATTGTTTGTAGATTTGGAGATAACAGAGGAGGAAGTTTCGAAATTCTCAGCCATTAAAATTGAAAGTGGCGGCTGGAACAATTAGGGTTAGGGTTTGATTTTAGTTTGCAAATTGAAGATGTGAGGTCCTTATATAGAAATTTCTCAAATTACTATTCATCGAAAATTTTCCGAACTCCAAACGAAGCGTGCGGGCTGGCGTTTCTAAGGTTTACCCCGCGTTCCGAACACAATGGAACATGTTTCGGGAGCTAATTCGATCATCTGTGCGAGTTATGGAATTAAACGATCAAATTTAAATTAAACCGATTTAAAACGATTTCGATGCGTTTTGGCTTGCCCCGGACAAACCGTAAATCCGATCGACACGAAATTTGAAATCTTACAATAATATCACATTATGGATCCGATGAAACTAGTTTCGTCAAAATCCGAGACTGTTTGAAAAATGTCTATTTTTAACTCGCCAGATTAATATTAAAACAATTTCGGTGCGTTTGGAGCTGCCACGGTCACACGACAACTCCGATTGCTATGAAAATTGAAATCCGATAATAACAAACTATTATGGATCCAATGGAACTAGTTTTGTCCAGTTCTGAGACTGTTCGAAAAATGGCTAATTTCACTAGTCGATTAAATATTAAAATATTCAATTTTCACAATTTAACTTTAAATTCGATTTTAAAAGTTTACAAACATCATTCTAACTTCAATATGATTTAATATAACTTTATAAATCATTTTCACTCACATTTAATCCAGATTTCAATTATTTACCCAATTTCAGATATTAAATTAATAATTTAATCGCCCAATTAAATCAATATATCAAAATTAAATTAATTCGACTTCCAAATCTTACTTATTAATATGTAAAATAAATTAAATATTCGAATTTCAAATGACGGAAATTCTGGGTCGTTACAAACTTCCCCCCTTAAAAGAATTTCGTCCTCGAAATTGCAAAGTAAGAAAAATACCCCAAATTCATTAGCTTTTCAAAAATCCACTTAGTGAAAACTTTATATTTTCCTTTTCCAAATCATTAACTTCAACCAAAACAATGGTTTCCATTTTTTAGTTCAATTTCTACTCTTTTATTTCAATTTAGAAATTGACTTTCATTTAACAAAAATTTTCTAAGGCCTGAAATTTTCCGAAAAATTCGCCAGCGTCTCCTTTGCGCGGTTCGATCGTAGTAGGATCACAATAGACATAAATATATATACATCGACCCACCCGGTCGGAAAAGCAGAAAAACAGTTCATATTTCCTATTTTTATTGCGTAGGTGTACCTTTTTTGCATTTTTAAGCAAAGCAGTTATTTATTAAGCATTTTAGCGCAACCCAATTAACCGAACGGCAGCCACGACACCTGTACTTACTCAGTTCAAATATGTATGTAACATATATACAAAGTTATTAACAATTTTACTCTTTTAAACAACTACAACTCTTGCATATCAAAAGAAATGCATACTAAACAAGATTTATAAGCAACTTATAAAATTTCAATATCACTTGTAATTGTTTACAACCAATTTATATGCAATGACATTCATTCATTCATTTTCAATTAGTTTACGTTCACTAATTTACATTCAAGTTGGTTCACTTCCAATTCAAATCAATTTCTATTTAAATTTACTTCACTTTCGATTTAAATTCAATTACATAGCTTTCAATTTTTATCAATTCAATTTCATTAACACTTAATGAATTATACTATATACAATCAACCAACAATCATATAACAACCAATGTATATTCAACACAACCACACTTATTAAATTTACATTACTTACATTCAATTTGGTTCAACACTTTTAATTCCAGTTGGTTTAATATTAAATTGTCTTCCATTCAATTTCCAATTCATTTAGCTTTTAATGAATTAACACTTATATCCATTATTCTATATCAATTTATTTACATTCAATTGATTAACATTAGTTCAATTAAATTGCTAATTCATTTTACAAATAAAGTTGAATTTCCTTTATATAGCTCAAGTTCACCTTCTATTTAATAAATTCACGTTATTAATTTACTTCAATATCAAAATCAAATTCATTCAACATTACTTAAGTTATATTCCATTTCAAACATCATTTGTTTAACTTAACTTAAATTTTCCACTTATAGATCCAATTCAGATTTCGTTTTTCTTAACAAAATTGTTTAACCATTTTAATAATTGGTTTCACTTATATTCATTCATTTTATAAGTTATATAACTTATTTATTTAACTTCCAAATCTGATTTAATTTATTTAACTTCCTTTAGTTAAATTTCAAATCATATATTTATTATACTAACTCAAATCCCTTCCAACTTTACCAAAGTTAAAATCTTTATTTCATATTATAAGTATAAAACTCATTTCACTTATAATCATCAATTACAACTTGGATTTTAATTTAAATTTGTTTATCACAACAAAACTTCAATTTTTTTTTCAATTTATTACGGTAGCAAATCAATCACACAGAAACTTGAAAATGATACTGATGATGCTGCAGTCATCACCCTTATTATTTCCCAGCAACAAAAGTGAATTCAGTGCTTTAATTCTTTATAAAAGTTTCCCTTTTATTTATAAATCATATTTACAAATCTTTTTCTTATATAATTTCACTATTTACCTTACTTATACAAGATTATTTCACAATTGTAAATCATTTTAATTATAATTCCACACTTATAATTCATTTGCTTATATACTTCATTCTTTTACAATTTGTTGTTTTTATTTAGATTATTCAAACAACTTTTATTGACTTATATATATTCCTACATTTTCAACAACCAAACAATCAATTTATATACACTTTAATAATTTCTTGGAAAATTACTTCTTTTATATACAAAATATAATCGAGGTAAAATTATTTCATTTACCCAATTTCAAAATGATACTATGTCGACTTGCCTCGTTTAAGTGTTTAGAAACCCCTATCGATAATATGGCGTCCCACATACCGACCAAAATTCATAAACAACTCAACGGATAAGCAAACACAATATAAAACACTTCTATATTCACTAACAAATACGCACTCGTATCTATTATTACACTCAACTCATTCTAGAGTACTACTGACTCTATCTCTAATGAGTAATTCCCAACAGAACCATGGTTATTGCTTAACCATATGCTCTGATACCAAATGTAACGAACGCGATTTTTCGACGCTCGAAAATCGACATTAATACGTCCACTGTATCAACTGCCGAGCAATCGAATGCTGGAAAACCAAATTGTTATTGAGAAAAAGAAGAGGTAGAAGAAGACAGAAGAAAAAGAAAGAAGAAACAACAGAAGAACACAGAACAATATCAGAATCTCACATTCGCAGCGGAACAACATATAATAGATAAATGAATAATCTTTAAAACAAAGAACTATATCATTTTATGCATTACATCATCATCAGAGTGTACAACAACAATATGCAACACAACTGGACAGTTATATAAACTTGTCCTCATATAGAATACACAGCGGAATAAAATAATATCATATACAAGTGATACGTCTCGCCATCCAGCTCGCCAATGAGCTCCACAGCATCTCCTGAATCCAGAATGACCTGATAACCTGACTCTAGACTGCCCGTGTGGAAATTGGTGGGCACCCAGAGTTTAGGAAGGAAACAATAAACTCCAGGTCAGTCATGGCGACTGGTGTGAGAACTAAAACGGTTGTTTTCACAAAGAAAATAAAGCAGATTCGTAATGCTTTTGGAAAATTAAACTACCATAAGACCTCCCACCACACACACAATGCAAACGCAGAATTGGAGGAGATTTTTTCTTATGATAGTCAAAAATGCTTACTACGCAAAATTATTCGATATTATTATCATTAGTGCATAGTGTCGAAAACCATTTCGAAAATATAATATTAATCTTAGCCAGCATACAACCATTATTGTATGCCTACTATAGCTACTACGTTCAATAGCAGGTTAACACCACATTCCATAGTAGCTAATACAAGTAAAACCGTACAGGGTTCATATTGTTTCTTTGGGTTTCCAACAAATGGTCAGGCTAAGGAACTTCCTTACACCGAATGGAAAACGCCTCTGGAAAGACGCCCCAGATCCTAACCAGATCCCTGCAAACACAAGGCCGACGCTACCTCACGCTTTAACCAAGCTGTAACTAGGTAACTAACACACGAGCTATGTCATCCCCCGGTCGTCACCGACCTTTATTCGAGGATCCTCAATCACCAAGCAACAATTACAAAGTATAATCAACATAGGTAAAATATCTGGGCTCCATACCATGATATCAACTTTTATCCAGAAGGAAATGACATACCCTAGGGGCGCTACCCCTACAAACCTTTGCCGCAACATTCCTGTTTCGACCATTACCGGGTTGTGAGGCTCGACGAAGTCTCATCCACAAAGCCACGCTTTTTCACAAAGCCACGCTTTTTCACAAAGCCACGCTTTGACCAACAAATGATCAACAGCACTTCGTGTGCCACATTACCAAATTGAGAATGTATCACTAGTAACCATCAACTACACAACCTCTGAGCTCGTACGTCTCAGAGAAGAGTGTTAAGCTAAGAGAATAAATTCTCCGCCACCAACAGAAATGTATTTGATAGAAACCAGCTTTACATCTCAAAGTGTAATGTCAAACACACATCTATACAAGTCCATTCCGGGATCGAACGGAACCGAAGGCACTTCCAAAGAAGCCCTTGCAATCCGGATATTCACTAATCACGTCCGGACTTTCCATCACAAAAGGAGTGATATAAATCTCTATACCGGAGCAAATCGGTGCAGAGACATTCGACAATTTGTCCTTTTATTTTCGAAAATATCCGGTCTTCAACACCGGTCTTCAATACGATCCATATCGTCGTATCACTAATTCGGAATGGGTTATATGACACAAAGGTCTTTTCCCGGCTAACCCGAATAGTGCGCGTTTGTTTTAAAAAAACAAATCAAGTGCCATTTCAAAGGCAAATATTGATAGTTGGTTATTTAACTATCAACAACATTCACGACAATCAATCAATTTAAATAATTTTTCCCAAATTATTAAATTTCAAAATATCTTTGCAAGATATATAATTTCCACACTTTCACATTTGAAAACTAATTTCAAATCATATTTTCACACTTCACATTTGAAAACCAATTTCAAATCATATTTTCACACTTCACATTTGAAAACCAATTTCAAATCATATTTTCACACTTCACATTTGAAAACCAATTTCAAATCATAAAATGGTTCATTTAAACCGATTAAATAAATCCTTATCGATTTATTTCAAATTTACATTCCAAATCTGTAAATTTATTTCCACACTTAAAAATAAATCAATGTTTATTTTTAAACAAATTTCCCTTTCCTTAATAAATTCCATTGTGAATTTAAATTTTCAAATATCCATTTTTAACTCCAAATCAACTTTCAAATTGATTTCCAAATTTGTTTCAAAACCCAAATTGATTTTCCAAACATTTATTTCAAACATTGAATCAATTACAAATTGATTTCAAAATTTACTTCACACCAAATCCGTTACAAATTGATTTCAAAAAAATTCATTTTAACACAAATCAATTTGCTCATTCAATCATCAAATAAATTTTCATATCGATTTCCCAAAGATTTATTTTCAAATACCAAATCAATTATAAATTGATTTCTAGAAGTTAATCACCTTTTAAAATAAATTCATTTATCTCTTCCAAACCATTTAAAATTCCATTTTAAATAAATTTTCCAACTTTCGAATAATACTATTCAAAATCCATTTATACAAATCCTTTACCATATTTTAGAAATAATTCGATAAGATTTCGAAAATCAACTTTATACTTTAAAATCCCTTCTTTTAAATTCACCCAATTCTTTCAAAAGAATTTACTTAAAATTTCCAATTTTAATTTTAAAAATCAAATTTCATTCATTTCTGGTATCCAACGATACCAAAAATACATTCGGCTAAATTATAGCCTTCAACAAATTCAATCACAGATATAATCATTCACCGATTATAAATAATTCATCACACAACATATGAAATAAATTCAAATGTTTGAGGAATCCAGTTGGATCCCTCCAACCTGTTTCCTTGCATCCACAGATGTTAGCACAATACCAATTTCACTTCAATGTGGAATTATCGCGGTATATGGGATTTATAAATATTATCCGCTATTATGCGGCGCAATAGGGTTTCATCCGCTATACAATGCGGGAAATCAACAACTCCAATATATACATATTCCAATATATATATATATATATATATATATTGCAATATACATATATAATACCAATTCCACTTCAATGTGAAATTATCGCGGTATATGTTTTTAATAAATAACCTCCGCTTAATATACGGCGTATAGGGTCTATTTAACACAATAGATAACAATTTATCATCCAATTCACACAATCAACACTATCAACAATTTTAAATCTAACTATTTAAAATTTAAATCGAAACAAAACATTCGATTGAGTGAGAAGTTCTCACCTTTGCTTTTAAAACGGTTGCAGCGTTTTATTTCGGATAAAATTAAACAGACGTTTAATTTTACCCAAAAATTTCAATAGCTCCAAACGACTCCAAACCAGCTCCATTGCTTAGAGCTCATCGAAACGGTTCCAATGCAAAAAGTTTCGTCCGAAACGGACCTCGTATGAAAAAGTTATGATTTTTCAAAGTTTGTATGAATTTAAATATACAATTTCAGCTTTATTTTTATTTTTCTAACCCTAGATCACATCCTGGCCGCACATTTTGCTTTGACCAGATCCAGGCCGCACCTGCTCTCTTCTCCATCAACGTGAAAACATGCTCGTTCAAACCCATAGCCGTCAAGCTTCAACAAATTTTCACGACCACCACACTCAACCTGAAGACGATCGGCCACCTCCATCACGAAGCTCGTCACTTGCTCTACACTTGGCCAGAGGCCAGTCAAACTCGATCAACCCCATCACTTCGATTTGCGTGAAAAACACAGCGACTTCCATCTCGATTTGCCGTCAATTCGTGGCTCCGTTTCCGATCTCCACCATTGGATAGCTAGATCTTGATGCCCTCTACAACTTTGTAGTTGACGACTTTTGCTAATTGTTTATAGATTTAGAGATAACAGAGGAGGAAGTTTCGAAATTCTCAGCCATTAAAATTGAAAGTGGCGGCTGGAACAATTAGGGTTAGAGTTTGATTTTAGTTTGCAAATTGAAGATGTGAGGTCCTTATATAGAAATTTCTCAAATTACTATTCATCGAAAATTTTCCAAACTCCAAACGAAGCGTGCGGGCCGGCGTTTATAAGGTTTACCCCGCGTTCCGAACACAATGGAACATGTTTCGGGAGCTAATTCGATCATCTGTGTGAGTTATGGAATTAAACGATCAAATTTAAATTAAACCGATTTAAAACGATTTCGATGCGTTTTGGCTTGCCCCGGACAAACCGTAAATCCGATCGACATGAAATTTGAAATCTCACAACAATATCACATTACGGATCCGATGAAACTAGTTTCGTCGAAATCCGAGACTGTTTGAAAAATGACTATTTTTAACTCGCCAAATTAATATTAAAACAATTTCGGTGCGTTTGGAGCTGCCACGGTCACACGACAACTCCGATTGCTACGAAAATTGAAATCCGATAATAAAAAACTATTATGGATCCAATGGAACTAGTTTCGTCCAGTTCTGAGACTGTTCGAAAAATGGCTAATTTCACTAGTCGATTAAATATTAAAATATTCAATTTTCACAATTTAACTTTAAATTCGATTTTAAAAGTTTACAAACATGATTCTAACTTCAATATGATTTAATATAACTTTATAAATCATTTTGACTCACATTTAATCCAGATTTCAATTATTTACCCAATTTCAGATATTAAATTAATAATTTAATCGCCCAATTAAATCAATATATCAAAATTAAATTAATTCAACTTCCAAATCTTACTTATTAATATTTAAAATAAATTAAATATTCGAATTTCAAATGACGGAAATTCTGGGTCGTTACACTTAATGTCCAAACGGTTAACTTGTTTAATTACTTATCTGAAAAGTAATTAACTATGCTTAACACTAAAAGCTGATGAAGTAAGGCTTATCTATTTGTGAGAGTTAAGATTGATGTCGACTAGGAACAGAGCAATATAGCTCTATCTTACCAGGCTTTTCTCTTGACCGAGGAATAGTAAGTTGGAAAATGTCGAAAACGTGTTAATAGTGTTGATTTCTTATTGTTTATTGAAATCATTAATACTATACTTAACACTACAAGCCGATAAGGTAGACTTATTCATTTGTGAGATTTAAGAATGAAGTGTCTAGGCAAGGGTTTGAGACAACCAGTGCTCTAACTTAACCAGCTTCACTCTTGAATGAGGAAAGTTTAAGTGGGAATGTCGGAAACAAGTAAAGCATACGAACCGTGTTTTCTATAAGCAATCATTTTTAGAACTTGATAGTTAACTAGTCAGATACTGAACTTGTCCGAATACGAACTTAGATCTTTAAAGAAAGTTTTAAAGATAATACAAGTATGGAATGGTTTTGGGTTTGTTGTGACAATGTGTTAATAACATTCGTCTTTAACCCTTTATTATTATACTTATGAATGTAAATAGATCTTTAAAAGAATGGTTTAAAGATAAAAATAAGAAAAATGCTCTTGGGTTTGTAGTGACAATGTTTAAGTAACATTAGTCTTAAACATTCGAATGGATTTGCGGAAGTACTTAGATCCTTAAAATGGATAATTTTAAAGGAAATATAAATATGGAATCTTCTGAAAAAGATAGAAGTTTATTAGGTAAAAGAAGTTTACTAATAAAGAAGTTTTTAATTAATAATGGATTAATTAAATAAAAGGGATCAAGAGTTGCTTAAGTAGCTTAACCTAACTTTGTGTGGCTTGATCTCACTTTATATGACTTGATAGTGTTTTGTATGTTCATTTGTTTATGGAAAGTATACTAGACTTGGTTTCCATTTACACACAAAAATCTTGTACCAGATAGTCGACTATCGAAATTGTCCAAATATTACTTTGGGAATATCTAGAAGAAACACGAGTGATATATGGTACAGTTATCTTCGTAGAATCTATACTATACGTATACACTTGTCTTGCTATTCTAGGACAAATGATAAGGAAATCTGTCCACTTAAACGGTTGGGAGGTAATCTCTTCTCTTATGCAGTGTCTGTTTATTTCCAAACGAAATGAGGTTGAGTTTACGGGAATTCATCGATTGGTTTTGGAGAGCCTGGTAAGTGGAAAGAGTATACTTAAATGATATGACTCGAACCCGAAACTACTTCAAAACCATATATGCGATCTATGTTCTGGAAGTAGTTGTGAAGCGGAATGTTATGGAGTTGAACTCTCTATCCTAAGGTTAAGTCCAAGGGAAAGGTCCGCGTTAACATTCCGAATGATGCTATCCCGAGGGACTGTCTATCTTGAGGAGTATCCCAAGAGAGGGTAGCATTTTCATTTGTCGGAGGACTTATGTGGGGAACTTATGTGGAGGTTCGAGATCTATTCAAGATGCTCAAATCCATGTAATGATTCGTGATTTGTTCAAGATAGAGAAATCCATTTGGGGATTCGTGGTTTGTTCGAGATGGAGGAATCCATTTGGGGATTTGTGTTCGGTATGAGTGATGAAGACTCGTGTAAGAGATGTCGAACGTAGCCTCGACATCGGGAAAATGATAGAAAACAGAGAAGGGGCATGGCCATGGGATTTAGTAACCTTAAGGGTATACCAACTCCATTCTAGAGATACTTATCGATTGTTGCTAGCGGGATTTAATATGGCCCGGATCACACACTGAGGGTGGTCCAGTTATGTTTACCTTAGAGTATATCCCATTTAGAGATATACGTTGCTCGGAAGGTAGTTTCTGATCCTTGTCATGGAGTTTGGATTCGGCTTCCCCGAAGAGATATCTATGGAAAATCCATTATGCGAACGTGCCTTAGCGGTATTGATTGTATACATATTATTGTTGTGGCATTCATACAACAACTCCTTGATATGATTTATGTGCAAATCTATCATATCATTGTATGTTAAACTTAATGAAATTGGTTTCTTTGAGGGGAAAACCGTTTTAGGAATCCATATGGTCTCAATAGTTACTGTTACATGTCACTCATATTTCTTGAGTTTCTCATGCCAGTTTATCAGACCGATCCGGGTGTTATTTTCTTATAATGCTCGGGACAGCCCCGTGTATACTTTCTGATTTAGTCATGGATGCTTTGGAGCTTTTGGAGATGAGATGGATGATTTCCTACCGTAGTATTTATTTCCGCAACATTACTATTATATCATCAACATTTGTGAGGACGGATTGTTATAACTGTCCAGGATGATTACTGTAACTCTAAAACTTTGTATCTTAGAATAAAAGTTTATACTGTCATTTGATATTATGTATGATCGTTCCGTTGTGAGATTCTGATATTGTATTCCTTCTTTCGTGTTCTATTTCTTTTTCTTTTATTTTACCCTAACAATTCATCTGTGATATCCCGGAATTTTGGGGCAATATCAATTTAATAATCTGTATTTAAAATTAAATTGGATTGATAATTTTCTTATATAATTTTAATTTAAATTGGTAAATTTAATCATTTAAAGGCTAATAAATATTTAATCTGGCTTATATCTTTTCTAACAATTTAAAATTGGTAAGATTTACCTTTCAAAGCTTATATAAATGTTTTCTATTTATAATGTATATATATATATTGGTGTATATATTATAAATAGAAAGTCTTTTGGTTAATAAAAGATGTATTTTCAAATTGCAATATATATGTATGTATATATTATGATTTGAAGGTTGTTTTAAAATTCAATATAATAATTCTCAAATCTAATGTTGAAATTATTTTCTATTTAAATGTGTATATATATATATATATATTTGTATATATTGAAAATAGGAAAAGTTTTGGTTTGAGGTTAATAAAAGTGCTATCGAATTTTAATATATATAAATTGTAATTTGGAAGTATAATTTAATATAATACTTTTAAAAGGGTATTTGGAATCTTAATTTATATTTCTTAAACAATAAAAGACAATTATTTTGGATTTTAAAAATATGTGTATAAGATTTTATTTGTATATAATTGGTTTTATAATATTTTCTCTAAAGTAATTATATATATACATATATTAAGATAAGTGTTTATTAATTAATAAGTTAAGTATGAAAAGCTTTTATATTAACATTTAAGATAAATAAAATACTTAAGGACATGTGTTAATACCTTAAGACATGTTAGTAACATGTGTAGTATAATTAAATGGCATAGTTGACAAATGTAAGTTTTTAAAACAAGTGTCATCTTTTAAAATTTTATTTTCTTTAATTTTAAATAAATCATAACTAAATTTATAAAAGTATACTTTTCATCTCTTCAATCTTCTTTTCCTATTCTCAGCTGAAAACAAAGTAAATTCCAAGCGTGCAAACAATTCCTCAAAACCAAAAATCAATACACTGTAAACATCTTCCAAAATCAAAAGCCAAATCCTATAACCAATTCTCTAAAACAATCTGATCATCAAAACTCCTCAAACCAGAGATTTATCAAATCTAAAACCTGTAATTTGTTTTCAAATCAAAGCCTGTAAATCAAATCCTTCAAACTGGAAATTCAAAAGCCTGCATTTCTTCAACCTGGAGCATATTCCAGCAACTTAAATTCTGTTTGAAAGCAAGCAACTCAAGTCTTTAAATCAAGGAGCAATAACATTTTAGCAACTCAAGCATTTTAAAGCAAAAGCATTCAGGATTCTAAAGTTTAAAAGCAGTTCAAATATTAAGTGCACTACTCTTTGTTCCATTCAAATCTGGTGAGTAAACCTTAGTTTTAAAAACAGTTTAAAATCTATGTTCATAACTAGATATATGTGATGTTTGTGTGGGAATATGTTGTTCATGTTCATGTGTATGAATGTGTATATATATATATGTATGATGTACTGTGTATATTTATCTGGATGCATGCCTGTAGAATGAATTTCAACTCTCTGTTTATAAACAGGTTAGAAAATAAGTTAAAAATATAAACACCTTTCTTCCAAATCTATATGTAGCTACGATCATAAATAGAAAAATGATTTTTACAATGTAAATTCTTGTTAGAAATAGTTTCCAGGTGAAATTGTTTAGTTTATAGTTTAAAAATGTGTTTTTACAGTGGAAATAATTTAATCAGTAAAATCAAATGTTTCAATTTTCTGAATTGAATTCATAATCTAGTTTATCATTGCAAATAATGATTTTAGAGATAAAAATCATAGTTTTTAGTTTGATACAAGTTGAGATTTGCCGAGTTGTTCGAATTTGGGTATTTCGTCAACCGCCGGAGATCGGGGACGATTTGAGACTTGGGGTTGTGGTCGAGGATGGCTTTAGGGATGTTGATCTCTGGAAAAATGGGGGTTGATTTTATCAGTAGCTGTGGTGGACAGAGATCGACAAAGTAGGGTTTGAGTGCTGTTTTTGGTCGTGTTGATGTTTGGGTTTTCTACGGTGTCGACTGGGCACCGGAGTGGATCGCGAGGGTAAGGATAGTAGCATGGTGATGTAGTGCAGCTCGGGACGAGGCGGCGCATTGTCTGATGGTCGGGGTTGGCGTCGCGAGGTCGTTTTCCTTCGATCGAAATTTTGGTCCAGGGGCTCGTTCTGTTCGATTTTGATTTCTGGCGATGTTGTGGGTTCTGGGTAGTCGATTGGGTAGAGATGGTCGACGATGACTTGTCGAAGGTGGCAGTGTTGATCGGAGGGACGACGAGGTTGCGTGCACGTGCACGTGTGCACGGTAGAGCCTGGGTTAGTTCGTTAGTTTGGGAAGAAGTAGAAGATGCTCGGGTCGAATTCGAGTTTTTACGTGGGTTTCTCGAAGTGGCAGGAGATCGCGAGTGTCTCGGGATTTTGTGTGGGTTACTCGAAGTGTTTTGGTGAAGTCTCGAGTACTTGTATGTGTTGCCAGGTTTTTAAAAAGCCTGTTAATATAAATTTAAATCTAAATTTAAAAACTGTAAAGAAATATTTTAAAACAGGAATTGAAATCAAGTTTTAAATTATGGAGTCAGGATTAGTTTTGAATCTTAGATTAAGATAAATAAGTTTTATAAATTCAAATGTTTAATAAATTTATATTTAAATGTTTTGAAAATTAAAGGGGATTGATTTAAATTCTTTTATAAGATATAAAAATTCTTTAACATGTGGAAGTTTTAAATTGGTTTTAAAACTTTGTTAAAAATAAGTTGGTATTCATTTTAAATCCCGGATTTAAAATGAAATTTTAAAGTAAATTTGAAAATGGATATTTTTAAATGTATTTGTGAAAGATCATTTAACCATGGAGAAGAAATGTTTTATCTTAAAGTTAAAATCATTAAATCTTTAAGGTAATTAAAATGGTTTAAATAATCTAATTAATTAATGATTTAGAATAATTAATTTATAATTGAGGATTATAAATTAGAGTATTAATTAATGATTAATTAATAGAGTAATTAAATATTAATTAAGTTATGGTTAACACTTAATTAATTAAGTAATTAGAGATTAATAAATTGGTTATTAAGATTTATTAATTTAGAATTAATAATATTAATATAAGTTAATTACTTAAGGAAAGTAATTAAATAATAGTTAATGAGGTCATTAACTATGGGTTATTAAATAAGGAATTAATAGAATTAATTTTGATAATTAATTAGTTAAATTAATTTAAGAATAATCATTTATGAATTTGTTTAAATGTAATTACTTATTGGAAGTAATTAAGAATTAATTACTTATTGTAATTAATTGAAGTAAATTTGATTTAGTTAAGTTAATTAATTAAGTTTAATTAATTTAGGATAATAAAGAGATGATTTGATAATAATTACTTAATGTAATTATTAAGGTAAGATTATTTAGGGAAGTAAATAATATGATAATTACTAGAAGTAATTAGTTGAATAATGATTTTATTAATAAAAGTAATTTGAGTTAATTACTTTGAATAATTAATCAAGGGATTAATTAAGAAATTAATTAAGGAAGTAATTAATTTAGTTAGTGAAAGTAATTAAGGGTAGTTAATTACTGATTGAAGATTAATCAAGAGTGATTAATAAATGTTGTTTAATTAAAAGTTAATTACTTAATGTAATTAATTTAATTAAGTAATTAATAATTAAGTTGTAATTAAGGATCATTAATTAATATAATTAATGATGTAATTAAGATTGGTTAATTAAGTAATAATTAATAAATGAAGTAATTAATCAATGTAATTAATTAAGGATTAATGTAATTAATTATAGTTGATTAAGTTAATTAATTTAGTTAATTAATTAATGAATTAATTAAAGGTTAATTACAATAAGTGGTTAAGGATAATTAATTTAAGTAATTAATTGAGGATAAATTACTTGGATGTAATTAAAAGATAATTAATTAAGATGATTAATTGAAATGAATTATTAGAGGATAATTAATTAATTGATGGTAATTAATTAATGGTTAAGTAAGAAGGATTTATAAAATGAAGTAATTAATTTAATTCAATTTAAATTAAGATAATATAAATCATTACTTATGAATGGGTGATAGTATTGAATACTTGGCATTGATTGATATCTCTGATGAGATATATGCTGTATGATATGGATGTTAGTTGAATTGTATGGATTATCTGATAATGTTGATTATCTGTTGTGAATTATCTTTCTTTGTGTATAAAGATAATGAATTGAATTTGTTTTAACCTTTAAAACAACTTGGCCTTAAAAGATACGCTTTGGATTTCGATGAGACCGGGATCGGGTTTCCGTATACCGGATTTCCAGGTCTGGAGACCCGAATACCACATCGATCCAAATTAACGATAGGTCGTGAATCAAGTGAAGATGAAGATTCAGAGTGCAAGGGTTATTGTCGTTAACTCTGAGGGTGATTCCAAAACGAGTGTAACGAGATAATGCCTTCGGTTTCGTTCGAACCCGGAACGAACTTGTATGGATTGAATGCTTTCAGAACATCGTCAGGTGGACGATGAGCATTCTAAGTGATGTGTTCTTTTCTAAGGTAATCGTGACCTCAAGCCTCACAAACCGGGAATGGCTAAAACAGGGGAGGTGCAGCAAGGTTAGTGGGTAGCACCCAAGTAGGACAAGATTACCTCTGTCTAGAAGTCCCTTCTTATTTCGGCTTAGTGTGTGCGGTTGCTGATCCCAACCGTGAGGTATCTTGTGCGGGAATTATCCAGTAAGGGATGTTCCGACCTTGTGTTGCAGGGGATTGGGAGTGATCCTCGGTACGGTGATCTAGGCCACGTACTGTGACGGGCGGTACCCTAGTAGCCCTGCCATTGTATGGAATCCAAACTCCAATAAGCGCCGTACGTATTAGTTGTGCCCAACTATGTTGAAATGTGAGATGTAAGCATTTCAGCTATTTCTGTATTTTACTTGAAAACCCTAGACCCTATTATAATACAATCGAATTTCCTATCAAATGTTTTGGTTAGCGTAAGGTAAAAACTTTTCCATGTTTATGTGTGGAAAGTCTTACGTGATACCTTTGTTTTCAAAAGGTTTTGAAGTTAAACAATTTTAACCCGTTTACTCACACCAGACCCATGTCTGACCCAAGTGTTTATTTTCTGTTTTATTAAACTCTTGGGTACTCAAATTTTTACGAGTAGCCAAGGGATTCAGGTTTAGCTTTGACGAATATTCTGGAGGAGCAATGGAGCAGGAGGCTTCGGCGTTCGTAGATATAGTATTCCGCTGTGTTGATATCTGTGATAGTGTCTTGTCTTGTATTTGAGTTGTAATGTCTAGACAGATGTTTATAACTGTCTAGTAAGTGATGTATAAGTTGTGTACTCTGATTATGTAAAGACTATGTATTAGTTATGTGATATATTATAATTTGTTCCGTTTCCGCTGTGAGATTCTGATGTGTTGTTTCTTTCTTTCTCTTCTTTTCTATTTTCTACCCCTTTCTTTCTTCATAATGATGCGACTTTCTATGCCCAGAAAGTCGGGTCGTTACATATGGTATCAGAGCAGTAGGTTGAGTGAATACCTAGGCTCTGAAGTGGTGTCTATCTTGAGAGAGCGTAATTGTTAGTTATATAAAAATGATTTTATATTGTGTTAATTGATCGGTTGAGTGGTATATGGATTCTGGTCAATACGAGTAGCTAACGTTATTGATAGGGATCTCTAAACACTTGAACCAGGCCAACGGACACAATATTGTTTTAAAGAGGTAAATGAAATAATTTTACCCAGAAATAATTTCTATATAAAAAGTATCATTTTAAATATATTTATGTATTTCTACCTATTTATTGAGTTACCTGTTCGGGTTTTCCAATATAAGTTATAAAGGTAGATAAGGTGGTAGTGTGTGTAACACAATTACCAATAGTTGGAGTTTGAATGTTTGAGGTTGGAAGTATATATCGAGACTGTAAACCAAATACCATCTCGAGTAAGCTTTGCTGTGGTGAAGGATTTCATCGATCTCCGAAGGAAACTGTAATGGTTCGGAGTTTATCTTTGAAGTTTGGATGAGTAAAGTTGGATCTGTCGGTTCAACAGAAGCGAGTGATGGTACCTTGATACCTCAGGTAATAGTAGCTGTATGATGAGATACAGTGACGATGGATGTTCCCGAAGATGTTTTCTTTGGAACAAGATTAAGGAAGTGTGAATGCTTCGGTGTTGTGGCTGAGTTCAGCATGAAGTTCTGCTTTGGTTTGGAGTCCGAGTTTCTCGAAGAACTTTGGATAAGAGCATCAGTGTCAGCAGTGCAGCTCGGAGTGTTCTGTGATGGCAGGAAGTTTTCTGGATGAGCAGTTTTTCTGAAGGTGAAGTTCAGAAGCAGTAAGAGTAAATCCATTTCTTCGATAAATTGGATAAATAAGTGTAAGCTGTTCTGATTGGTAAAGAGAGAACAGTCTGTTTGGAAATAGGTTGGATTGATCGCAAAAGTGACTTGTGATTGCTGAGTGTTCTCTTGGGTTGTCAGAATTTTCTGGATGTCTTCAGAGAAGTCAGAAGTTTGTCCGCATCTGAAGGTTGAGTTTTCTTATCGACTTGGATTCCAGGAGTGATACCGGTGGTTCAGTCTAGTGGAAGAATGTTTCCTAGAGATGGAGTTGGTGAAGCAGCTCAAGTTTTGCTGAAGTATCCGAGTTTTCTTTATGGATCAGTGAACCTTATTTCTAGAAGTGAGTTGTCCAGTCTGTGCTTGTGTCCTACCTCATATCAGATTTGAGCAGCGAAAGCAGTCCGGAGTGTATCTCTGGATGGGAGAAGTAAGTTTGGAATCTACTGATGTTGTGAAGTAGAGTTATGTTTGGATCTCGTCTGTGTTCTGATTTGGATAAGTAATTGGTCTACTTGGTTGAATTGTCAGTTTGGATAACTGGAATTCATTGAGTTTTACGTATCTCTAAGGGAATACGTATTTGATCTATCTCTGGTTTTAGAATCTGCAGTTTTGGGAAGTTTGGTAGTTGAGTCAGACTCGTCTATAGTCTGATATTCTGTTTAGTTCTGTAGATCTAGATGTGTAGGAGATCTATAGCTTAATAGTTTAGATTGTTTGTAGAGCGAGTATTCCGGTATATATATATACTTGGGGGAAACTCGAAGAATTTTATCTAAAATTTAGTCTAGATAGTTAAATTGTTTGATTGGATGATTTGGTTGCTATGGTTGTTAGAATATGGATGATAGTATATGCTTGTGTTTTAAATTAAAATCTTTAATAAGATTATTAAATTACCTTTGTTTAAATTTCGGGGACGAAATTATTTTAAGGGGGGAGGAATGTGATATCCCGGAATTTTGGGGCAATATCAATTTAATAATCTGTATTTAAAATTAAATTGGATTGATAATTTTCTTATATAATTTTAATTTAAATTGGTAAATTTAATCATTTAAAGGCTAATAAATATTTAATCTGGCTTATATCTTTTCTAATAATTTAAAATTGGTAAGATTTACCTTTCAAAGCTTATATAAATGTTTTCTATTTATAATGTATATATATATTGGTGTATATATTATAAATAGAAAGTCTTTTGGTTAATAAAAGATGTATTTTCAAATTGCAATATATATGTATGTATATATTATGATTTGAAGGTTGTTTTAAAATTCAATATAATAATTCTCAAATCTAATGTTGAAATTATTTTCTATTTAAATGTGTATATATATATATATATTTGTATATATTGAAAATAGGAAAAGTTTTGGTTTGAGGTTAATAAAAGTGCTATCGAATTTTAATATATATAAATTGTAATTTGGAAGTATAATTTAATATAATACTTTTAAAAGGGTATTTGGAATCTTAATTTATATTTCTTAAACAATAAAAGACAATTATTTTGGATTTTAAAAATATGTGTATAAGATTTTATTTGTATATAATTGGTTTTATAATATTTTCTCTAAAGTAATTATATATATACATATATTAAGATAAGTGTTTATTAATTAATAAGTTAAGTATGAAAAGCTTTTATATTAACATTTAAGATAAATAAAATACTTAAGGACATGTGTTAATACCTTAAGACATGTTAGTAACATGTGTAGTATAATTAAATGGCATAGTTGACAAATGTAAGTTTTTAAAACAAGTGTCATCTTTTAAAATTTTATTTTCTTTAATTTTAAATAAATCATAACTAAATTTATAAAAGTATACTTTTCATCTATTCAATCTTCTTTTCCTATTCTCAGCTGAAAACAAAGTAAATTCCAAGCGTGCAAACAATTCCTCAAAACCAAAAATCAATACACTGTAAACATCTTCCAAAATCAAAAGACAAATCCTATAACCAATTCTCTAAAACAATCTGATCATCAAAACTCCTCAAACCAGAGATTTATCAAATCTAAAACCTGTAATTTGTTTTCAAATCAAAGCCTGTAAATCAAATCCTTCAAACTGGAAATTCAAAAGCCTGCATTTCTTCAACCTGGAGCATATTCCAGCAACTTAAATTCTGTTTGAAAGCAAGCAACTCAAGTCTTTAAATCAAGGAGCAATAACATTTTAGCAACTCAAGCATTTTAAAGCAAAAGCATTCAGGATTCTAAAGTTTAAAAGCAGTTCAAATATTAAGTGCACTACTCTTTGTTCCATTCAAATCTGGTGAGTAAACCTTAGTTTTAAAAACAGTTTAAAATCTATGTTCATAACTAGATATATGTGATGTTTGTGTGGGAATATGTTGTTCATGTTCATGTGTATGAATGTGTATATATATATATGTATGATGTACTGTGTATATTTATCTGGATGCATGCCTGTAGAATGAATTTCAACTCTCTGTTTATAAACAGGTTAGAAAATAAGTTAAAAATATAAACACCTTTCTTCCAAATCTATATGTAGCTACGATCATAAATAGAAAAATGATTTTTACAATGTAAATTCTTGTTAGAAATAGTTTCCAGGTGAAATTGTTTAGTTTATAGTTTAAAAATGTGTTTTTACAGTGGAAATAATTTAATCAGTAAAATCAAATGTTTCAATTTCCTGAATTGAATTCATAATCTAGTTTATCATTGCAAATAATGATTTTAGAGATAAAAATCATAGTTTTTAGTTTGATACAAGTTGAGATTTGCCGAGTTGTTCGAATTTGGGTATTTCGTCAACCGCCGGAGATCGGGGACGATTTGAGACTTGGGGTTGTGGTCGAGGATGGCTTTAGGGATGTTGATCTCTGGAAAAATGGGGGTTGATTTTATCAGTAGCTGTGGTGGACAGAGATCGACAAAGTAGGGTTTGAGTGCTGTTTTTGGTCGTGTTGATGTTTGGGTTTTCTACGGTGTCGACTGGGCACCGGAGTGGATCGCGAGGGTAAGGATAGTAGCATGGTGATGTAGTGCAGCTCGGGACGAGGCGGCGCATTGTCTGATGGTCGGGGTTGGCGTCGCGAGGTCGTTTTCCTTCGATCGAAATTTTGGTCCAGGGGCTCGTTCTGTTCGATTTTGATTTCTGGCGATGTTGTGGGTTCTGGGTAGTCGATTGGGTAGAGATGGTCGACGATGACTTGTCGAAGGTGGCAGTGTTGATCGGAGGGACGACGAGGTTGCGTGCACGTGCACGTGTGCACGGTAGAGCCTGGGTTAGTTCGTTAGTTTGGGAAGAAGTAGAAGATGCTCGGGTCGAATTCGAGTTTTTACGTGGGTTTCTCGAAGTGGCAGGAGATCGCGAGTGTCTCGGGATTTTGTGTGGGTTACTCGAAGTGTTTTGGTGAAGTCTCGAGTACTTGTATGTGTTGCCAGGTTTTTAAAAAGCCTGTTAATATAAATTTAAATCTAAATTTAAAAACTGTAAAGAAATATTTTAAAACAGGAATTGAAATCAAGTTTTAAATTATGGAGTCAGGATTAGTTTTGAATCTTAGATTAAGATAAATAAGTTTTATAAATTCAAATGTTTAATAAATTTATATTTAAATGTTTTGAAAATTAAAGGGGATTGATTTAAATTCTTTTATAAGATATAAAAATTCTTTAACATGTGGAAGTTTTAAATTGGTTTTAAAACTTTGTTAAAAATAAGTTGGTATTCATTTTAAATCCCGGATTTAAAATGAAATTTTAAAGTAAATTTGAAAATGGATATTTTTAAATGTATTTGTGAAAGATCATTTAACCATGGAGAAGAAATGTTTTATCTTAAAGTTAAAATCATTAAATCTTTAAGGTAATTAAAATGGTTTAAATAATCTAATTAATTAATGATTTAGAATAATTAATTTATAATTGAGGATTATAAATTAGAGTATTAATTAATGATTAATTAATAGAGTAATTAAATATTAATTAAGTTATGGTTAACACTTAATTAATTAAGTAATTAGAGATTAATAAATTGGTTATTAAGATTTATTAATTTAGAATTAATAATATTAATATAAGTTAATTACTTAAGGAAAGTAATTAAATAATAGTTAATGAGGTCATTAACTATGGGTTATTAAATAAGGAATTAATAGAATTAATTTTGATAATTAATTAGTTAAATTAATTTAAGAATAATCATTTATGAATTTGTTTAAATGTAATTACTTATTGGAAGTAATTAAGAATTAATTACTTATTGTAATTAATTGAAGTAAATTTGATTTAGTTAAGTTAATTAATTAAGTTTAATTAATTTAGGATAATAAAGAGATGATTTGATAATAATTACTTAATGTAATTATTAAGGTAAGATTATTTAGGGAAGTAAATAATATGATAATTACTAGAAGTAATTAGTTGAATAATGATTTTATTAATAAAAGTAATTTGAGTTAATTACTTTGAATAATTAATCAAGGGATTAATTAAGAAATTAATTAAGGAAGTAATTAATTTAGTTAGTGAAAGTAATTAAGGGTAGTTAATTACTGATTGAAGATTAATCAAGAGTGATTAATAAATGTTGTTTAATTAAAAGTTAATTACTTAATGTAATTAATTTAATTAAGTAATTAATAATTAAGTTGTAATTAAGGATCATTAATTAATATAATTAATGATGTAATTAAGATTGGTTAATTAAGTAATAATTAATAAATGAAGTAATTAATCAATGTAATTAATTAAGGATTAATGTAATTAATTATAGTTGATTAAGTTAATTAATTTAGTTAATTAATTAATGAATTAATTAAAGGTTAATTACAATAAGTGGTTAAGGATAATTAATTTAAGTAATTAATTGAGGATAAATTACTTGGATGTAATTAAAAGATAATTAATTAAGATGATTAATTGAAATGAATTATTAGAGGATAATTAATTAATTGATGGTAATTAATTAATGGTTAAGTAAGAAGGATTTATAAAATGAAGTAATTAATTTAATTCAATTTAAATTAAGATAATATAAATCATTACTTATGAATGGGTGATAGTATTGAATACTTGGCATTGATTGATATCTCTGATGAGATATATGCTGTATGATATGGATGTTAGTTGAATTGTATGGATTATCTGATAATGTTGATTATCTGTTGTGAATTATCTTTCTTTGTGTATAAAGATAATGAATTGAATTTGTTTTAACCTTTAAAACAACTTGGCCTTAAAAGATACGCTTTGGATTTCGATGAGACCGGGATCGGGTTTCCGTATACCGGATTTCCAGGTCTGGAGACCCGAATACCACATCGATCCAAATTAACGATAGGTCGTGAATCAAGTGAAGATGAAGATTCAGAGTGCAAGGGTTATTGTCGTTAACTCTGAGGGTGATTCCAAAACGAGTGTAACGAGATAATGCCTTCGGTTTCGTTCGAACCCGGAACGAACTTGTATGGATTGAATGCTTTTAGAACATCGTCAGGTGGACGATGAGCATTCTAAGTGATGTGTTCTTTTCTAAGGTAATCGTGACCTCAAGCCTCACAAACCGGGAATGGCTAAAACAGGGGAGGTGCAGCAAGGTTAGTGGGTAGCACCCAAGTAGGACAAGATTACCTCTGTCTAGAAGTCCCTTCTTATTTCGGCTTAGTGTGTGCGGTTGCTGATCCCAACCGTGAGGTATCTTGTGCGGGAATTATCCAGTAAGGGATGTTCCGACCTTGTGTTGCAGGGGATTGGGAGTGATCCTCGGTACGGTGATCTAGGCCACGTACTGTGACGGGCGGTACCCCAGTAGCCCTGCCATTGTATGGAATCCAAACTCCAATAAGCGCCGTACGTATTAGTTGTGCCCAACTATGTTGAAATGTGAGATGTAAGCATTTCAGCTATTTCTGTATTTTACTTGAAAACCCTAGACCCTATTATAATACAATCGAATTTCCTATAAAATGTTTTGGTTAGCGTAAGGTAAAAACTTTTCCATGTTTATGTGTGGAAAGTCTTACGTGATACCTTTGTTTTCAAAAGGTTTTGAAGTTAAACAATTTTAACCCGTTTACTCACACCAGACCCATGTCTGACCCAAGTGTTTATTTTCTGTTTTATTAAACTCTTGGGTACTCAAATTTTTACGAGTAGCCAAGGGATTCAGGTTTAGCTTTGACGAATATTCTGGAGGAGCAATGGAGCAGGAGGCTTCGGCGTTCGTAGATATAGTATTCCGCTGTGTTGATATCTGTGATAGTGTCTTGTCTTGTATTTGAGTTGTAATGTCTAGACAGATGTTTATAACTGTCTAGTAAGTGATGTATAAGTTGTGTACTCTGATTATGTAAAGACTATGTATTAGTTATGTGATATATTATAATTTGTTCCGTTTCCGCTGTGAGATTCTGATGTGTTGTTTCTTTCTTTCTCTTCTTTTCTATTTTCTACCCCTTTCTTTCTTCATAATGATGCGACTTTCTATGCCCAGAAAGTCGGGTCGTTATATCATCTTTCCAACACTTGAGTGTTTGGCACATGAATACCATGGATGTATTAGTGTTAACATTTAGGGTTCGAAAAGGCTAGTCATTACAGCTGGTGTCATAACTGAAGGCTAAGCGAGAACCTTGACTTTGGTTGGGTATGACTCACTAAGAGATGGGGTAATGGAATGCCCTAGCATGAGTTGAGTGTATTATACATATAAGAGCATATTTTTTAGTGCTATAAAAATGTTTTATATTGTGTTTATTGGTCTGTAGAGCAGTTTATGAGCTCTAGTCGGTACATGGGATGCCATGATATCGAGAGGGATTTCTAAACACTTGAATAGAGTAAACCAACATAATATTGTTTTCCAAATTGGTAAATGAAATAACTTTACCCAAGATTATATTTTAGATATAGAAGGAAAAAATTTTGAAGAAAAATTGATATAGTTATGTATAGTGTGTTTGTTTGTTAAGAAATGATAATACTTAATTATTATCATTTATTGTTTGATAAATATACACGGGAAATTTATGAGCATTTACTATAGTTTGTTGATTTATAAGAAATTTACCTTTTACAACATGGGTTGGGTAGATAGAAATTTATGGGAACATTAAATACAAACACCTAGTAAATTAAGTTTCACAATTTGACTATAAGGCGTTCGATGATAATGTTGGGTTAAAATTGAATTTTAATAAAAGTTTTTTATTATAATCTAAACAAGGGTATACATTTGTGAAATGATTTAGATAAGGAAGCAACTTCGTTTAAACATGGTTTATAAACAAAAAGGATAAATAGAGAATTTGAGGACTTAAATCCCGGTATCTTTGAAAATGTTTTTCAATATTTTGGATAAAATAATAGTAGTATTATTTCAAAGTAAGTATTTGGGAAATTGGTTTATGAAATTGAGATTATGATACTTAGTAACATTTACAAAGTATTTGATATCGTTTTAAAATGATTTTGGTTAAGTCTGAAAGGCATGAACTGGACGTATTGAACTCACTCCTGTCGCTTGAAAATAATTCTAGTGATGACTTCAACACCATTGACATTCATTTTTGGGTTTCTAAGTGTGGAATGCTACAAAGTTGTTTTGGTAAAATAGATTTTGATTTAATCCCAAAGTATGATTTGATATACAAAAGTTCTATGTATATATTATTTCAAAATGATTTGAAATAAAAACTGGTGTTTAGTTTTGAAGTTTTCTTGTTAAGTTATTTCATGGACACATGTAGCCTATGCATTAGGAAAGTATGGTTGTGCACCATGATATAATATGTTGTTTGGTACTTTGATTTGTTAAAATGAAATGGTATTTTCGATGATTTTGGATAGTCGAAAACTTCCGAATTATTTGGAACTTGTGATTAAGTGTTCAGGAAAATATAAAGTTGAGTTTATATAATACTTGAATTGAGAAGATAACAAGTCAAAACAAGTTCTAAATCAGTTAAACATACTTGTTATAAATTTGATTTTTTGTATATACTCTTAGGATGTAATGGAGTATTATACAAGTATGGAACTTAAGCTATAAAATATGGATAAACTTGAAGTTTTGTTTTATGAAATTATTCTTAAATGATTTTAGTATTGAATGACGTACTATTTGAATGAATGAATGTGATTAAAAAGGATATTGGTAAAGTTAAGAAACCTACTATTTATTTTATGAATATGTATAATACTTGAAGTTTTAGTATTGTACATAGATCATTTTATTCGCATGACTATTCTAGATCCAGTATTCGAGTACGTGATTTCAAGGTGGTATACACCGGTCCGGACAAAGATTTTTCACTAGATTCTTGACGGCGAACACTTGATACATATTCTTGATATGATCTCGAAATTTTCTATCATAGTATATGTCTATGTAAGGAGAATGGAGGTTTCTAATTAAGAAACTAGATCAAAGTCCGCACTAAAGAGGTCGAGTGATCGATACTAGTTGGAAAGTGAAATTTATGTGATCGAGCAAGTGATCTACAACGACCTGGTATTTCGAACCGTTCAAATCGACAATCATCCACACATGTCGGACTTGAATTGCTCTAAATGTCAGATTGTTAATTTATATTTGGCAAAACTTAGCAGATACAGTAAATAAATCAATTATAGAATCACAGACATAGAGTATTACAACAATAAGCAACGGAATAGATAAATAGTAGTTCATGAAGCTACTATAAAACATCAAAGTCTGAAACAAAATACAACAGAATCTCAAATACAAATGAATCTCTAATACATAAGAAACTGAAGAGTCTGAACATAAATGACTGGAATAAACCAAAATAACTGAAAGCTGGATAAATAGATCTTTAAACAAAGCTCCAATCTCCGAAGGTGGGTCTCAAATGCTATGACACTCAGTCTGACCCGAGCATAAAGCGAAACACAAAACACTCGAGTCAGGATTAACATTCTTATACCAGTAAATTTTACTCAAGTGAAATGTCAACTGAAATACAAGTAACTTAAAGGATGTTTGGGATTTCCATCCTCTAAGGATCCGTGGAATTATCTACTATGTAGTAATATACGCTATTATAATATGTCTATAGTAAAGTAAACTATTAAAATAGCGTTAAGGCGTTACCCATATCCCCCTAAACACATTTTTATATATTCCCATAGTCTATACAGTACCGTAATTCCTCCGTAAACTGGAGGGCTGTCAGAGGACACTCCATAGGTATGGTACAAACCAAACTCATAGAAGGCGCGATAAGGCATGCGACAAGGCACACGAGGCAATGCCCAGGGTAGATATACCGTTTGCAGATCCGGACTGGAGGTAACGCATAGCAGCTACTACCGCCCACTTCGATACACACTCCCAAATAAAAGGTGCACCCAATCAAATCACAAAGTAATAGAATGGTATCGAAGAAAAGTGTCCGATAGGAGGAATGTCCTCACTTGGCCCGGCATGGCTCCTGTTTTAGCCACATCAAGCTGACTCGCGGGAGTTAGGGCTACGTAAATACCTCATATAGAATCGTCACCAAACCGTCATACTTCGTTCTGGAATCTCCACTACGTACACAGTTGTTATAGTGGTTTTCAATATTGGCAGAGAGTATGACAATATCCGATCTCGGTCTCTTTAACAACCAAACGCTTTTTTCACACCGTGGTCATTTCATTTCAAATAATTCATACTTTATATCAAAATATCATATTCATTTCAAAACCATATCAATTCGATATTAGTATTCACTTTAAATAATATCCATTTCCAGAATCGTAACACTTTCAAAATTATAACACTTTCGAAATCATAATACTTTTGAAATCATAACACTTCCGTAATCATAACAATTCCAACTTAAAAAGTTTAGATATTGAAAATAGTATATATATTAAAATAGTTATAATTAAAATAGATAACAATTAAAATAATTTATATATTAAAATAGTTATAAATTAAAATAGTTTATATTTATTTAAAGAGATTATATTGAAATAGTTTCCAAATTAGAATCGTTTCATCCAATTCCACAAATTGATTCAAATCAACTTAAATTCCAAAATTCAATTTAAATCAATCCCATTTCAACACTTTCAATTTAAAAGGTTAAAGATTCAATTCAAATTCTCAATAAACCATTTCAATTTCTATCGATTTCAAATGCGGGTTTGAACTATCTCTTCAATTCCAATAAGATTCAAAGTTTAAATATTCAAACATTCTCAATATAAGTTTCATTTAGATTTCAACATTTAACTCTAATTTTATTCAAATTGGAAAATATTCACTTAATCATTTTAATAATAATAAAATCTCAATTTATAATTTAAATCAATATTAAGTATTCAGTTTCAATTTTATTTAAAGTTGAGAATATTCATTTAATCGTTTTTATCAAATCAAGTTATAAACCATACCTTTCAAAATCTCAAAATCAATAATTTCAAATCAATTCTTATTTAAATTCAATTATTAACCAATTTAAATTCCAAGTCAACATTAATTTATATTCCCAACCTCTATTATTTAAGTTATAAAAAATTATTTTGTTAAATACTAATATAAATTTAAATAAATGCTTAACTTATTATATAATAATTAAATTAATTTTTTTATTAAATTACATCTTATTATTAAATTTATTTTATATTAAATCTTAATTTTATATATTTTTAAAATAATAAAATTATAAGAATAAACTTAAAATTTATATTTTCCAAAACTAACTTATAAATTAAAATTTCCAAAACATATTGTTTTGAAAAATCTAAATTTTATACATATATAAAAATAGCATTTATATATTTCATTTTAAAATCAACATTCATTGAAACCCATATATTTCCTTTCAAACTTTAGAAATCATTTTCAAAATATAGACCAATGGTGTCCGTATATAATTTTATATTCTATGGTCAAGTAATACAGATATTTATCATTTCAATCCGCAATTTAAATTTAATATTTACAGGTATATATCATTTCAACCCGTAATCCCAAAATCTAAAATCAATGAAAATCGCTTGGGTTTATCATTTCAACCCATATTGATTTTATCCTAATCTATAATATCGTTCGGGTATGTATCACTTCAACCCATAGGGAATTCTAAACTAACAGGGAACTTGCAGAGTGAGAACAAATATGATAATAATATAACATATCAACAACATGCATATATCATCAATAACAAATTTAATCATAATATAAATAACATGTTATGGTATCACATGTCACAGGTGAACAGTTACAAATAGTGGCATATCATGTATAGCAATTAAATAATTAATAGTTCAAATTTAACAGCATATTTCAATTGCCATTTAAATGTGAATTAAATTTTATTAAATATAAGAATGTTAATCGTGAGTGGTCACTCACCTTTCGAGGTTAGAGAAACAAGAATATGATATGGACACGAACTAGCGGAACAGCGACAAGTTAAGAATTGCTATGACAAATCGATATTGGGAAAGTAAGTCAAGACGGACTAGAGATCGGTGAAACAAATATATATATATATATATATATTAAAGTCTAAAATTTTAAAACACATATTAAAAATAAAATCTTTATAATATTTTTTTTGTAAATCAATATAACATATATCAAAATCAAAATCTATATATATTTCAAGATCATTGTTAAATTTAACACATATATTTAATATATATATATATATCTTATATTTCAAATCAACACTTATATATATATACTTATTTTAAAATCAACCTACTTATATATATTATATTCAAAATCTACACTGACAATATATATATATATATATATATATATATATATCTATACACTGCCGTACATATAAATGTTATTACACAAAAATCAAATTTAAATATGGAACCGATAGAAACAAACCTGAATAAACCATTTCTTCCTTTCTAATAAAAAAGGAGGGATGAGCTTAACATATTTTATAATTCTTTTAAACATATTGAATAACAATACTTTAACATATATAAAACTATAAAATAAAATACATAGATAAAGAAATTATATTATATACGGCTTATATATGTTATATATATAATCTTTTATAAAATAAAGGGGCTGCACGTGAGGTAGCTGCTACGGCCAAGCAAGGAAAAGGAGGAGGACCGGGCTGCGAGGCGTGGGGTTTGGCTGCGGCCAGGGAGGCTAGCGGATGGTCGGGTTTCAAGTGGTGGGAAGCTGCACTTGGCAG
This sequence comes from Allium fistulosum, assembly GCA_030737815.1. Taxonomy (NCBI): domain Eukaryota; kingdom Viridiplantae; phylum Streptophyta; class Magnoliopsida; order Asparagales; family Amaryllidaceae; genus Allium; species Allium fistulosum. The sequence goes on from CM060901.1 coordinate 501,944,408, forward strand.
GGTGCTGCGTGGTTGCGTGGTGATGGGCTGCTGGCGGAGGCTCGGTCAGTGCTAAAGGTGGTGATGGAATGATGGAAAGGCTTCGGCTGTTGTGGTCGCTCATGGGATGCGGCAGTGGGTGTGGAGATGGTGGGGAAAATGGGTTTCAGTGGAGGTGAACTGCTTGCGTGAGGGGTGGAGGATCGGGGGAAGTTCGTTGAGCGTTGCTGAGGCGAAGCTAGGAGTTCGATGATGGGAATGAGGAAGAACAGAGGGAAGGCTATGGGGCGATGTTGGTTGCCGTGAGGCCAGGCGGAGGACGAACAACCAAAGGCAAGAAGAAGAGGGGGGAATCGATGCTAAAAAGTTTAGAAATATTACTCAAAACATGTAAACTGGCGGAATACACAAAAATTCAAAATAATCCTATTTTCGTAAGTCTTGATCAGAATGGAGCCTCATCTTCATCTCCATCCTCTCCTCCTCCATTGCCTATCAATCTTCCTCTTTCTCATCAACCCAAATCCATAGCTAACCCCCCAATTCAGAGTAATACTACTGTGAGCAATTCTACATTGGATGATGAGGGATTTCAGAAAGTTATCTACAATAGAAAGGCGAATCGTAATCATTCTGTACCTGATTTTCAGAGAAGAATTCAAAAAAAACCAGATAATGTTCAGAATATGCGCAATTCAGGAAAGTCAGATCCAAGAAAGTACAATTCGCAACCAAGAAACGTGAGCAGGAATATTCTATATCCAAGAAATGTAATCCCGAAGGCTTCAGCCAATGTAGAAACTGCTTTGACGACACAGAAAGCCTCTTCTTGGGCTGATATTCTCAAGAAAGGGGGGTTAGATTTTGAATTCGACTTGAATTATGTTGCTCCTATTAATATAAACAACAAGAAATTTGTTACTGTGAAAGAAGATATAGATAAGCGCACGGAGAGTAAGTGGAGATCTTCTGTTATTGTTTATGTATATGGTCCTCGCCCTCCTTATCATCATTTCAAGACTTATATTACCCGAAACTGGAATCCTACAGGAAGCTTTGAAATCTATACTAGGGATAATGGTTTCTTCATTGTTAGATTTACCAAAGTAGAAGATTGTGAAAAGATCCTAAATGGGGGGCCATATTTTATAAATGGCAAGTTGATTATTCTGAAAAAAATGGAGCAAGAAATTTAACTTTGATAGGGATCTTTTATCTACTATGCCAGTTTGGATTAGGCTACCTGAACTGAGCCTAAGATTATGGGATAAAGATGCTTTTAGTGCTATTGCTAGTGTGGTGGGTATTCCATTATTAGATGAACCAACAGCTAAGGAGACAAGACTGAGCTATGCAAGAATTATTGTTGAAATAAAAGCAGATGCAGAGTTACCATACGAAGCAAACATCACAATGCATGATGGTGACAATATAGTGCAAAAAATTGAATATGAGTGGATCCCATCAAGATGTAAAACTTGTAAATGCTTTGGGCATACTGATGAAAATTGCACAGTTAAAAAAGTTTGGAAAGAAAAATGCCAAGAGAATGATACTACAATTAAGACTAATGCAGTGGAAAACAGCAATATAGAAATGAATGCAAATATGCAGAATAAGAGTAATGGAATTACAAAGGAAGTTTCCCAACTAGAGTCAAGTGGTTTTAATGGTTTAGAAGCACAGGATGTGGTAATGGATACTTGTAATAATATATATGCAGACAACAATGAAAATATGCAATGCAAAAAGAGTTACCCCCCTCAGAAAGCCATAGTAGATAAGGTAGACACTACTACTGCCTTAGTGGAGGAAAGTTTGAAAGCCACTGTCCAGGCAAATGAGGAAAGGGATTTAATGACTGTTGAACAAGAGCACATCTATACTAAAATTCTCCCAGACTTGATTGAACCTCCAAAAAACGTTGCTTTATCTTTCCTTTCAGATTCATTCACCCCACTAAAGAAAAAGCCAATATCTGGGAAAGCTATTCAGACAGTTGTGAATGCTGTTACTTCCTTATCACCTGCAAACAAAAGGAAAAAGAGACAGAAAGCTAGAACCAGAGTTAAAAGCTTAAGTGACATTTAATCAACAAAGAAGTAGAAGATGATAATGACAAGGAATTTAGAGAAAAATACATCTTCAAAAATGAAAAATGGGACAAGCTTCTAAAGGTTAAAAATGATGCAACATGCAAAAAAAAAGGAAAGAAGCTAGCAGTGCAAGAGGATGAAGATAGTTACAGTGATTCACTGTGACTAACATATATCCTTTGAGTATCCTATTTAATTTTTTTTTCATCATTTTATTATTAATGTCTATAATTTCTTGGAATGTGAGAGGTCTTAACTCTGCTATTAGAAAATTGGATGTTTCTAATCTAGTTATGACTGAAAAACCTAGTATAATAGGGCTGTTAGAACACAAATTGGATAATAATAAAATTTCTGATTATCATCTCAGGCATTTCTCCAGTTGGAGCAGTGTTAATAATAATCAAAATGGGGGTAATGGTAGAATTTTAGTCTTATGGGATCATAATCTTTGGAGATTGGATAGTCATATTGTAAACATCCAATTTATTCATTGCTTATTTTCTAATAAAGGGGGTCTTGTTTTAGAAGTTACTTTCATATATGCTTCAAATTTCGAAAATGATAGAATTGATTTATGGCATCATATTGAGAACTTGAATAAAAATATGTCTCATCCTTGGATCATTATGGGTGACTTCAACACAATAATGCATTCATATGATAAAAGAGGTGGTATACCAGTTCCTTTCAGCAAATTAGAGTTCATTAATAAATTCTTCCTAAGGACTGGTATTATTGAAGCTAATATAGTAGGAAATAAATTTACCTGGAAATCTGGTAAATTTAGAAACATACATTGCAAACTGGATAGGATTTTAATTAATCAAAAGTTTGCCAATTTTTTTCCTAATTATAAATGCTGTACTCTTCCCCAAGCTACTAGTGACCATACCCCTATTCAAATTCTTCTTATAGAAAATAATGAATGCAAGAAAAATTTTCCGTTTAGATTTATGAATGGGTGGGTCTATGATGATAATTATAAGAAAGTATTCCTGGACTGTTTATCATTCAAAACTCAAGGCACTGCCCAATATAAATTCTTTAAATTCTTGCAAGTAGCCAAGGGGCATATTAAAAACTGGAACAAGAATAGAAATAAAAATGAGATTAAGCTGGCTAGGGATGAATGTGAAAGCTTGCAAAATGCAATTGATAAAGATTGCTCAGACAGTAATGTTATCAATAATTTTTTTCAGGCTCAAAATAATCTCATAAATTCTCTTCATATTCACTCAGTTAATATAAGGCAAAAGGCTAAAGTTGACTGGCTTACTAATGGAGATGAAGCTAGCAAATTTTTCTATGCTAAAATGACTAATAGGAAAAACAGGAATAATATTGGTAATCTTTTTGATTCTAAAGGTTATGCTTTAAAGAATCTAACTGAGATTGAAAGGGAAGCTATTAATTACTTTACTGAGTTATTTAATACTAATAATCATACTGCCTCCTTTCCTTTCTTTAATGTTAAATTCTCTTTAAAAGATGTCAGTCAGGAAATTTTGTTAGCTCCTGTTAACTTATTGGATATAAAAAATATTATTTTCAATGCTAACAATGATAAAAGCCCTGGCCCTGATGGTTTTGGTGCAAAATTTTATAAAACTCATTGGTCTGAGCTAAATTCTAATATTTTTGAAGTTATTTCTAAATTTTTTAAGACTGGCAAGCTTTTAAAATCCTTTAATCATACTTTCTTAACTTTAGTCCCAAAAATAAATAACCCTAAAGGAATGGAGGATTATAGACCAATCTCCTGTTGCAACTTTATCTATAAAATTATTTCTTCTATCCTTTGTAATAGAATGAAATTGTTTTTAAAATTTCTAATTTCTGAAAACCAATGTGCATTTATCCCTGGGAGACTTATTACTGACAACACTTTGCTTGCTCATGAGCTTATTAGAAACTTTAATATGAAAAACAATAGTGTTATGTGCATCAAAATTGATTTACACAAAGCTTTCGATAAGATAAATAGAAATTTCATAATTCATATAATGAATATTATGGGTTTTAATAAAAAATTTTGTGATCTTATCAAAGAATGTATTAGCAATGTATCTTACTCTGTGATGATTAATGGCTCACCTACTAGCTATATTCATAGTAATAGAGGTATTAGACAAGGGGACCCCCTTTCCCCCTATCTATTTACTATTGTGATGGAATATTTCACAATACTAATTGATGCTGAACAAAATAAGGGGAATATTAAAGCCATAAATAAAGTTAATCCTTCTATTACTCATCTTTTATATGTTGATGACTTACTTTTATTTGTCAAAGCTGATGAGAAAAATGCTAATTCCATTGCTAATATCTTTAAAAATCTTGAATTATTTGTTGGGCTTAAAGTTAATGAATGCAAAAGTAAAATTTATTTTAGCAAAGGGTGCAATTGCAAAATGGATATATTAAACATTCTCAATTTTAAAGAAGGAAAGCTGCCAGTCAAATATTTAGGCCTGCCTCTAAGTATTAATCAACTGAATGATAGGGATTGCTCTAGACTTTATGAGATTATTCAAAATAAACTTGAAGGGTGGTCTAGTAAATTACTATCACTAGCTGGTAGACTAGAACTCACCCATACTGTCATCACTGCAATTATTCTATACTGGATCCAAGCTCACAATATTCCAGTTCAGACTATTCGCAAAATTGAAAAAATGTGTGCTAACTTTATTTGGCAAGGTAAACAACACAAATTGCTTGGGATAAAGTTTGCATGACTAAAAAAGCTGGGGGGTTAGGAATTAGAAATATTAGAGATTTAAGGGAAGCAGCTAAATATAAATTATTTTGGAAATTTTTGGATGGTAAATCTCTCTGGGCTAAATGGATGAGAGATAAATACCTCAAAAACAATAACTTCTGGACCACTAAAGCAAAAAACTATCATTCTTATGCTTGGAAAAATATTTTAAATTGCAGGAAGAATGGTAAAAAACTAATTGAAAGGAAATTTAAAGATGGATGCTCTACTAGCTTATGGTTTAATCCTTGGATTTATGGAAAATCACTTATTGAATTACTTGGCTGGAATAACTTGCTTATTATTGGGGGAGCTAATGATAAAGTTCAGAGTATTATAAATAATCAGAACTGGAATGCTAACACTCATCAAGCTGCTACTATATTCAGAACTGCCATTGGAAAAATGGCAATTGACAGCAATATTCAAAGAGACACATGGATATGGAAGTTGAGTTCTAAAAATGCTTCTTTCTCCTTTAAAAAAGTTTGGAATTTTGTGAAAGGTGAAGAGGCCAAAGTCTATTGGAATAAAGTAATTTGGTGCAAAGCAAACTGCCCAAAAATGGCTCATTGTTCATATTTTGCAATTCTCAATAGACTACCCACACTAGAAAGATGTGCTAAGTGGAACAAGAATGCAGATAAAAATTGTCTTTTATGCAAAAATGATGTGGAAAATGCAGACCATCTATTCTTTGACTATGCATTTTGTAACAACCCGCATATCTATCGATTTTATATTTAAATATTTTATCGTTAGTCGGATGTTAGTCCGAAAAGCTACTTTTTGCATACGGTCAAATTAGGACTCGAGACCACTTCCATTGAGTTCAAAATGACGTTTGCGATCTTTTTGAGTGTAAACTTCGATATGTTTGGAGATAGTGAAATTTTCAACACTTTTTCCCGCCTTTGACTTTGGTTTGGACTGCACCCCTTTAGTTCAGCCCAACCATCTTCTTCACTCTATCAAAACACTTCAAGCTTTGTCAAAAATGGTGGTGGGAAGTGGAAATTAAAACTCCAAACACAAATTCTATTGCAAATCCGAGATTCAACATCAAATTCACGTGAAGACCATTGATCCAAGCTTGTTGGTGTTCTTGCTTTGCTCTCACATCTCCATCTTCATCAAATTCCGTGAAAAGGTGAGATTTTTGATCTCACATCTTGCCTATAATCGTCATTGGACTGTTGGGAATGATTCCTCATCACTTTAGCATGTTTGTTGCATTTGGTTTGGATTGGATTGGCGAAAAATTCCAAATTTTAGTGATTTTGGTGAAAAAACTGCTACTAGGTCGTTCTGGCCATTTTTAGCTCGTTCGGAGTTAGGTCGCACCATCCATAGGTCGTAGGTCGCCTGCGAGTTAAAGTCTTAGGTCGTCTGCGAGTTAAAGGCTTAGGTCGTCTGCGAGTTAAAGGCCTAGGTCGTTCACGAGTTAAAGGCTTTAGGTCGTTCGCGAGTTAACTTCTTAGGTCGTAAGACTTTTCTTTTCCTTAGGTCGTAAGACCTTAGGTCGCTCGCACTTAAGTCGTAGGTCGTTGCCGACCTATAAACCCCCAGGCAGACCTTAGGTCGCAAGACCTTAGGTCGCACCCTCCTTAGGTCGCGAACCCAGTTAAGTCGTTCGCCTATCTTAGGTCGCGAACCCAGTTAGGTCGCGCATTCTCTCTAGGTCGTAGGACCTTTTAACTGTTAGGTTGTGTGGCCTTATCCCTTAGGTCGCTCGATCCCACTAAGTCTTAGGTCGCGAACCACGTTAGGTCGCGTACCCCTAGGTCGCGAATCACCTTAAGTCGCGTAACACTGATAGGTCGCGCACATCCTTAGGTCGCGCCTCACTGTTAGGTCGCGCACTTCGTTAGGTCGCTCGCGAGTTAGCACTTGGTCGTTTTGACCTGTTTTTCCCCTAGGTCGTTCGATCTGTTCTTCTGCTAAGTCGCGTGGCAGTCTCCACTTAGGTCGTATGACCTTATCCCTTAAGTCGTAAGTCGTTCGCGAGTTAGTACTTGGTCGTTTGACCTGTTTTTCCCCTAGGTCGTTCGCGAGTTAGTACTTGGTCGTTTGATCGGTTGGGCTTCTCGAGACAGCTTGCCTTCACTAAGTCGAACCCCGTATTACTCTGCGTAGGCAATCTCTTCTGAAAAACAATTATCAGAATTTCTACTTTGATGGTTTTGGGATTGACTTCTTTGGACTTTACTCACGTCTTCGAACGTGAATTGATTTGTTCTACAATCGTTTTATGACTTGTCACTTTAAAGATATATGAAGGTTTCAATACTAATAGTAAATATCAAAACTCTTTCATCAAAGCGATTTCAACACTATTTTAAATATCTAAAGTTCGTTTTCTCAAACCGATTTTCAATCTACTAGTATATACAAGCCTTTACTTCACTCGAACGAGAAATCGACTTAAACAACTTAGTAAAACGAGTGGTATGAAACGCTTGCGTTCACTTCGTCGGTTAGCTCTTGAACTTGTTCGATTGAACCCTTTTCGTGACAATTTCCTAGTGAAGATTTACAGCTTGTTCGTAAATATTTAAGTTAAGCAAGTGGTTATGGGACATGAAGCTAAACTCATATATTTACTAGCTTGGTGTGATTGACACTTCTCGCTGATCATGATGATCATTTTATGATTTAGACTAGCAATTGTGCGATGTCTCTTTGTTTGCAAGGTAAGACTAGACCGCAGTAGTGTGATTCCGACTCACACACATCTCTTTGTCCGCAAGGTTAGTCTAGGCCGCAGTAGTGTGATTCCGACTCACACATATCTTTTTGTTTGCGAGGTTAGGCTAGACACCACTTGTGTGATTCCATTCACACATACCTTTTTGCTTTTTGGTTAGCCTAGGCCTCAATCAGTGTGATTCCGACTCACACATATGGGGTAGCTCCCCATGGTCTTCGGACCATCATGTGATAGGCCTCTTTCTCTTTTTTATGATTTCTGGATTTCTTGTTTGATTTCTGGATTTTTATGTCATTGACTTGTTATGAGTACAAGTTTAGGGTATGATGCCCTCTTTGGATCTTTGAGAAGATTCTCGTGATATTGATCATTTCTCATCGGTTGATCTCCTGTTGATCATCATTTTCATACTTATAGTAGTATGTCAGTATGGATATTCTATGTTTATGCCATGTCTTTTATTATATATCATGTCATCTGATATTTATAGTTAGACTGATCCATTTATTATTTTCTTAAATAATACTCGGGTCAGACCGAGATGTTACAGGTGCTTCTGCTTGACTTCCTTCCGGGATTTGCTACTCTGACTTTTGGCTGACTATTTAGTTTAGCAGTTTTTGTTGTATACACTTGAGATATGGACTCATAGTTGTATTCTTTTTGTATAGCACAGGTTGCTATTCTTTTGTATTATTGTGGAACTTTTTGACCACTACTCTGATGTACACTTTCATGTGTTAGTTATATATTCATATCTTCTTCCGCCTTTGTGATATGGATGTCTGTGACTGCTTTGTGTTATGTTTATTTCTATGTTTGTTTCCGAAGATTATTTTATAGCCACCGTGTGATAATCAATTACATGGATGGTCGCTCCTCAACAGCCTTATTCTCCGTGCTAGTTGACAGCACTACATCGTAGTGTCCTTGGCTAGCGTGGGTATTGAGGTGGGGCGTCACACATTTTCTAAACATATATGGTTTATTACTAAAAATGCTCTGGGGTTTAATAACCATCAATCTATTCAAAGCATAAGCGAATGCATTAATTACATTCTACATTGCTTCAAACCCAAGTCTACTGAATTTAAAAGAGCTTCAATTATGCTAACTACTGCAATATATCATATTTGGAAAGAAAGAAATCAAAGACTGCATCAAAAACAGGAGTCAGGCAGTATTCAAATATGGAACAATATCTCTTATGACTTTCAGATTCTTAGTAAAAAAGCCAAAATCCAGAATGATCACAGAGATAAAGATTTACTTTCTATAAATATTGATAAAGACTATGAGAATAGAGTTGAAGACTTTTTACTCAGAGGTAAATATGCTTCGCACATTCCTTGTAGAAGTCACCAAACTTGCCATTACCATCTTCATGCTACTGGCATGGGCAATATTTCGCATGGGCAAGCTACCATCCATCTGGACCATCTTCCTGGAGGCGGCCATACTTCAGATGACAAGGATATCACCTGCAAGGGAAGTAGACAGGAAAATGATTATCATAACATTAAAGATGCTAATATTACATACAGTAATAGATGTTTTTTACCTTGTGCAGCGCTGAAGAACTACCGCTCTACCAGCAGTGTTTCCAAGGATTTAATGATGATTTCTATCGAAGATTACAATCATTTGAAAGTTAATATTGGCAAAAAGGATGGCTACTTCTACAAGAGTTTACTAAATAATAAAGTTTATCACTTATCTTCTTGGAGCAAAGGAGAGAGCAACAAGTCTACTGATATCAACTCGCAAACAGGGGGCAAATCTGTTGCCAATTACTATTCACCAGAGGATCTGGAGAATAGTAATAGTGTGAGTAAAGGGGCGAAAGCTAGGGCAAAAGCTAAATCAACAATTAGCAGCTTTCCTGAGGATGCCATCATCAAACTAAAGAACGATGTTGCCAATTTTGAAGAAGCTGTCACTAATTCAGCTCCGTTGAGTTACAGAGGGAAGGAGCTCAAGCCTTTGGGCAAGCGTCGAATAGACAAAAGAGATCTTAAGCCCCCGTGATTTTTGATTTCTCTTTTCAACATTTGTTCTGATTTTTGTGAGTTTGTTCGCCATTTCTGTTTGTGGAGAGAACGAGGGAGAGTATAGAGGCGGGTTATGTTTTGTTAGGGTTAGGGTTGGGGTTTTGTTATGTGTTGGTTCGGGTATTTTCTTTGTATCCGGTTTCTCTTTTGTAAACTTTGGGCCGAGCCCTATTTTTTGACCTGTTTCAAAAAAAAGAGGGAGGAATCGAAAATATGAAGACTTATGAGCTGGCAACCATGAAAACGAGAAGCTTTGCAATCTTAAAAGAAACGAAAATGAAAATGAAGTTATTAAAGCAAACGAAAATGAACAGCTATTAAAGAAAATTTGAACGGTTATATTATTTTCAAAACAATGAACAGTCAAATATATCAACAACCTTATATAATTTTTTTTAGAGCGGAACGAAATGAGAATGAAGGGACCGAATGTAGATTAATGAACCAAAGTAAATATGAAGGGACAAGAAAAGTCAAGTACGCTTTGGATTCAGGCAGTTATTAGAGCACATGGCCATTTACTTCTGCCGGTTGATAAATGAATGGTCAGGCGAAACCAAAAGGCTCAAATGCGAAACCGATATGGCTAACCGTTTTGCTGATTTCGCCGTGTACCGGACACCGAAATGCAAGAATGAATATACTGCAGAGATCAGCACGACGAGACGAACAGAGTGATACATAGAAATCCATGATATGATCATCCTATTAAACTCGATATTTGCTGCCAAAATGCTGCTAAAATGTCGAAAATAAGATAAACGGGGCTAGAGAAGTCCAAATTCGATGAAATGAAATATGACGTCTCACTCAGAAAATGATTTACTTTTTTATTATATAAAAATATTTAGATTTCGAAAGCATTTTATTTTCATTGATTTTAGCTGATTTTAAATTGAAATTGAAAATTACACGACAGAACTAACATTCATATTTGCTGATGAAAATCTGATATTTGCTACGTTAAAATAGACGCATTCCAAATATCAATTTTTCATTGTCAAATTTTATCGTTTATTTTCAAGAAAAATTTCAGTTAATTACGCTATTAAAAATTATCAAAATTACCAGGTCGTTACACTCTCCCCCACTCAAAATTTTTCGTCCTCAAAAAGGAAGGAGGTAGGAGAATAGAAGTAACAAAAAGGAAAGATAGATTTGAAATACATATTATCGGATACACAACAAATTCAAAACCATATAAATTTCATTAGCTTTTAAATTGATTTATATTCGATTAATTTGGTTTCAATCCATTTTATTTAATCAATAATATTCATTTATATTCATATTTTGTTGATTTTCAATTCAAGCTATTTTCATTCAATTTGATTTGTTTCAATTTATTAATATTTGTTACAAAATTTCTATCAAAACAAATTTATTTGATTTAACTCATTTATTAAATCTATTTATCTTCAGTTGAGTTGATTCCACTAAAATTCAATTTCAACTATTCTTAAGTCCATATTTATTTACTTAAATAGTATTTTTCTTTGTTATTTAATTTATTTCACTCACATTACTTATAACATCAATTAAATATATAAAAGTCATTATAACAATCAATTTTTTTTATATAATTTCCCTTAAAAAAATTTCATTTTTGGACATCTTATTTCTTACATTTATTGCATATTATTCAATCACATATTCTTATTACATCCAAACATTTCTCAGGTAAGTTTTATTAATGTTTCATATGTAATTGAGCACTATACCAATTTACCTGTTATTTATAATATTTTTGTTAAGCAAAATTTAATTTGAACAATTTATTACCTAAGTTTTCTCTTATATAACCTCAATTACATATTCACCCTAACATTTAACTTTTTGAATATTTTAGGTAAATTGTATGCATTAGAAAGCAATTAAGTATTATACTAATAAATTTTATCCTATTTCAACTGTTTCAAGGTGTTTTAAATTCCAATTTCAATTTTAAGCACTTCAAATATTTCAATTTTTTTTGATTCATTTCCATAATTGAAAACCCTAACTTAACACAGAATTTAAGAATTAAATTTCCAGTTTTTCAAACCCTTTTTGATATAATTATATACATATATAGATTTTATATATCAAATCATACTTAAGAAATTCAAATCAAATCCATTTTCAAAACAAAAGTGTAGCAAAGCTACTAAGTAGTCCCTTTACTTTGAGACTTGAAAACGAATGTCGATGATGCTGCAGTCATCACCGAATTTATTTTCCAGCGACGAAAGAGGAGAGTACAAAATTACTTCCTTTAAAATTCTTTGGAAACATTCCCATTTGAAAATACTTTCAAATAGTATATTTTCAAAACCTTGAAAACCAATTTTAGAAAAGCACCGGAAATTTAGCTCTAGAATCTATAATTTAAATTCATTTCATTTACAAATCAGATTTATAACCATGCTTATAAAATTCAACTTCTTATAACATACAGTAATAGTAAATGATTTATGGACGTAAATAAGACAATAAATGATAATCTAGTATTATCATTTCTAAAACTAATTCATTTAACTATCTAATTTCAGAAAATTACACTTTATATATAAATATAATCATACAAAAACTATTTCATTTACAAATTTTGAAAACAATACCGTGTCAGTTTAGTCCGTTCAAGTGTTTTGGAATTTCTATCGATAGCATGGGCCAGACGAATCGATCAAAATCCCAAATCAAACTTAACAATTCAAACAACACAATATAAAACTTTTTATATTAATTACAAATAGACTCCCTCACATGGTGATTCAAGAATGGATTATAGAACAAGGATAGAGGTTCAAATTTATGGAGACCCTAATCAAAGAGAATTCTAACCAAGATGATAGTAATGGGAGATAAGATAATTAGATTACAACAGGTAAAAGATGGATAGACTTATATTAATCGCGGGCGACTTTAACCAGGTCAACCGAGATTTAGAGCAGATGAGAACATCATCAACAAAAATCAAGTCAAACTGGTTGAAAACATCGCGGAAACGCGATTCACAGGATCGACGAAGAAGGTAGGAGCATTAGTTAATCCAAAGGGTATGACTATCCATTCATAGAAACCATTCGTCCTGGAGGAAGGACAATAGGTCAAGCTCCAGAAGTAAGATTGATGCGGAATTCAATTTCCCGCATAAGAGGAGGAGGAGAAGTTACTTCATCCAATATCAGGATAATCTCCGATTATCGGAGTGGTGCCAAGATTACAAGGGAATTACCCTGATCGTCTACTAGAGACGGTTCGGGCTTTGCAAGAAATAATAGCATCTAAACCGAGGACGTAGAAATCTCTGGTGAATCGACACTTGTTGTAAAGGAGTTTCACCCCTTTACAAATCATATTTAGGTTGGCGGGACCGCCGATGGGATTATTCACACAAAGGATGAAGTTGACAGTTGAGATTGGAGCTATGGGATGCTCCAGTATCAAAAGAATACGAACAAGAAAGACACGAATGAATTTCGGAACGAAAGGGAAGGTTCCAAAATTCCAAAGAAGTCCTAATTTAAAGAGGAAGAAATTCAAGCTTGAACGAAGATGATTTCGTAATTAATTTTTACTCCATATACTAAGTTTTGCCTAAACCTCGCTCTGATACCACTTGTAACAACTTGATATTTTGAACCGTTCAAATCGATAATTTTATCATCTATTGAGGATGAGAAGTGCCTCTGCTCAACGAATCCCACTTAACTCGTCAAGTTAAGAAATAAGTTAAGAAAAATGCATCTCGATCAAGGGACTATTTGTTGGAATGAATCTTTAAAAATCCTTTATCTTCTTATTCATCCAAAGTAGTAAAATAACGTCCCAAATGCACAACAATCCAAGTTTTTTTGTTATGTTTCCTACACGCCGACTTAACCAATAAGCTCCTGGTTGAATATCTTCATATATTACTTAAGGTCCTTATCAACTTGGTCTTAACGAACCATCTATCAGATTTTTAGTATTCTCCATTATTTTCCTGAGTTCCAAATCACCTTTTTTCAAGAAGCCTTTTTCTTTTACCTCTAAGTTATAATATATGATAATTCTTCTTTGATATTCTTGTCATTCTTAATGCAACTTGGTTTATTAACTCATGATCTAAGGACTCCTTTTTCATCTCTTTGTTTGGTCCGTAGGTATACACAATTGGTATAATGGGACTTTAATTTCTACTAATAACAGTACTTTGAATTCATATCTTAAAGAATAGGGGGTGCACCTAGTGGTCGTTTTTTAGGAAGTCGTATATAACCACAAAATAAAGGGTTGTTCCTTCACCCGATTTCCTACTCAAATCACTTTTTCAAGGTATTCTTGACTGTTTTGTTTGTAGCTTCTTTCTTCCCGTTGACCTTAGATGGATTTTTGATGGGGGAAACTCTTTACTATCTCATTTCTCCTACCGAAATGAGTGAACTTTTCAATCTCGAATTGAATTCCTTTCTAAAAAATGATTTTATACAGAAGTTTGAATTGAGTAACAACGCTGAAACTTCGAGACTTTTCTTGTTGCTATGTTGAATAACGTTTAATCTCTATTCATTTAGTAAGATAGTCAATTATTATTGCAAACTTCACTCTTTGTTTTAAGGCGAATAAGGGTCCTACTAAAATAATTCCTCATCCATCAAAAGGCTAAGGGCTAATGACAAGGGTTGATGCACTCAAGGAGATTCATGGAATTATTGAGAATTTTTAACACTCGTCGAATGTTTTTGATATAAATTAGGGCATCTTCACTCAGTGGTAGCCAATAATACTCTTTCCTCTTTACTTTCCTTGCTAGTATCATATTATTGAAATATTCTCTATAAAATCCTTTTTGAGTTTTAATTAATAGTTATATCCACTTCCAAATAGTTATATCCACCTCTTTGGACCCACTCATTTTAGGTATGGAATTGAATAAAACCTTCTTGTATAGTATTCTGTTAATTACAGTATAGGAAGGCACTTAGCATCCCAACTTTTTTGATTCATTTCTATCTCATAACAGTGTTCCTTTTTTCCAAATATTCGATTATCAATGTTTATCCAACAATCCATATAAAGATATTTGTGGCTACCTATTCCTAATTCTTTATCGGCTACTTTATGATTGTTCTCCTTTCAAAAATTTCCTCCATCAAAATTTCATTATGCCAAAATTTCTATGAAATGTATCTCAAGCGGGAGACCAAATTTATATTTCATCTCAATCATTTTGAAAGAAAGAAATTGCAATAGTAAGAGTCTATCATCCAGATGATAACAAGGAAGTCCAAAAACCCATATAATGGAGAAATTCATAGTCGGCTAATAGGCATTTTGCATCTAAGTTCCAAGATTGAGGATTAGGATTGATTAGATTATACTCCATTTTCAACAAATAAAACCAAATTTCCATAGATTTATGCTTTTGATTGATGAAATCTATAGCATTGAATAACTCATCGTCTTTGCCAACTAACTTTTTGGAAACTTGTTTGGAGGATAAATCCAAAATAACATTCTACCTAATAAATCCTATTAATCATTATTCTATAAGTGACATGCTTTAATAAAAAGAGTTTACCATCGAGATAATAATGAAGAAAACAAGAAATCCATTCAAAAGAATCCATTATTACGCAATAAATAATTCGATATAGGCCTCGAAATAAACGATTGGAATTCTAATCAGGCTTTTTGCCAATAACTACTTCCCTAAGCAAACTTCATCACTGGATAATAACCCATGTTCGATAAGGAAATTTGGATTTTAATAAAAATGGTTAGAACCCAATATAATAAAGAGTCCATTGTCATATAATCAAGAGTTTTAATTCGAGTCTTCAAATAAAAGGGCGAAACTACATTCTTTATCATCATATTAATAATGCGAAGAATGGATAATTTCTTTTTCGACGAATACCCTCAAAATCTAAAGAAGAAATGATTTAGACTTTATCATTGGATGATAATTTATTTCTGACAAAGGAATTTAGGAGTTTATGCAATCTTCTTTCACATAAATAAAGTATGCAAATCTCATAGACGGTTCCAAATATACACATTTAACCAAAAATCCCAGTATACATTTGTAGAAGATGAGCAGCTACATTACGATGATGGAATTTGTAAGTTTGAATAGTATCCAATCCATGCTCTTTTTTTGTAAAGAAAATTTGAATCCCATATTAGTGAATACAAAAAATACAAATAACTTTTTATATACTTTTAGGAATTAAAATCAAATCTCGATAACAAATTTTGCTTGATATATTCACGATAAACATACGTAATTTATAACCTAGAAGATTTTGTAGATTTGATAAGCCTATTACCTTTTGTTAAAGTCATTCGATTTTATACACTTTGTTTGAAGTCATTTCATTGCGATATCTTTTGTGTTTATTTCTCAATACGAAAAATTAGCTCCATCCATAATATATTCATTTTTGAAGTCTATTTGTTCATCTCACTTTATTTTATATTTCATTTCACATTTCATTAAATTTTTAGACCTTCAAATTTTTGAATTTTGAAACTGAACGTTAGTCGATTTTTCGAACATCAATTGGCAATTTCCCTCACATATGGATAGATGCAGGCGAACTTTCTTCACGATTGTTTGTATTTTTCCAAGAGCTTTCCAATGGTACTAATTTCATCAAAAGCTACCCCTACTTGGATTTTTATGAACAAATATGGTCAATCATAGCCGTCCATTTACAACTTTTGATATGTAGCTCTATTCCTTAAATTGATTATATAGGCTTATGCATCTTGATGAGCATGATAGACCAATGGTGGCCGATTGTCAAAAAACCCCGTTGCATGGCTAAAATTTGGCTCAAAAAACCAAAAAATGGTTTCTCCTTTTGATTTTTCTTGGTGTTGCACCGTCTACTAAATTAGTGCATTTCTTGCACTAGGTAGAGGGGAGGTTAGGCTTCAATTTGGTGGTGGCCGTTGATTTTTTAAGGTTGTGGTTGTGGTGAATTTAGCCTCCGGGACGAGAAACATAGCGAATCACAACCTTTTACGGTGGCCATATGCTACAATAAGCGGGCGGACTTTGGGGCTTTTGCTCACCATTAGCTTCTATTCCTTCTGACAATTTTACGGTGATCTAGATCATTACAAATCACCAGTTTTACGATGATCTAGATCATTACAAATCATCGGCAATCGATGTTGTCGAAATGTTCATCTATGGTGAACTTTGCTTTTGCTTATTTTGATATTCCTTAGAATCTGCAACATCCTTACTTCAATCTATCGCAAGTTGATACTTGCTATCATAGACTGAAAAATTAGTTGGCAGGCTATTACCGTTCTGAATCGATGGCGTACAACTACCTCATCTTTCATGATCAACGGTTTACAAGCTATTGTGGGTTGACTGCTATCATAGGTTGAGAATTTGGATGGGCAAGCCATCATAGGTTGACATGGGAGCCCTCGCAAGTTGACATGGGAGTCATTACGGGTTGATGTAGAAGCCATCAAAAGTTGTTATCGCAAATTGATGATAGGTATCGAACATCGACATGAACTATCGCATGTTAATCTATTGTCGAACGTCAAAATTTGCTATCACAAGTTGACAAGATGATGAAGAAATAGCTATCGAAGGTTGAGGGAAGAAGCTGTCGCATGTTGAGGGAAGGAGAAAATTGGCGATAACTAATTTTCTGAATTTTAAATTAAAGGTTTTTAAACGAAGAGAAATTTATATCTTTTTCAAAACTACTCATATTTGAAATTCTTTTTGACTAGTATACTTACAAAAATATTTTCTACTTTTAAAAAATAATCAATTTTTTTTAAATCAATGGCATTTTGGTCATTTTTCAAAGACCCGAGTTCAACTCTAAATGAAATCACCAAGGTGTTAAACAAATTTTTGGTCCAAACATCCAAAAATATTTAAAAAGATACATTAACCAATAAAAATTTCAAATATGCCCATGGTCAAAATAAAAATTGTCCAAAATGTCTAAATCCATGCCATCCTTCTTTTATATGCAAATGTTATAAAATTCGAGTACATCTGCAATATTCATCATTCAGTTGTCAATATGTCAAAAGTACAAGTCATCCTCTTCTTCATAGTTCAAAATGTCAAAAATATGGTTAATATACTATTTCCTATTTATATAGGTCCTTTTGTCCAAATGTTCAAGTCATCATCCTCTTTGCCGACCATTACAATAGCCATCAAACTCTCAAATGAACTTAGAAATGTCAACTATCATATTAGAATTAGAATTACTTGTTATGTAAAATTTATTATATTTAATGTTAGTTTAGTTTTTCCCAAACTTCAAGTTATCATGAGCATGTAAATTAATAAATGATAAATTTTGAATAACTTCGATTATTCTCTTTTTAGTTGATTTCTTTCAATGGTTTTGAACTTTGGAATATCATGTATCACTGAAATTATGATCCATTAAAATCATGATACATTCAAGTATCATCACTGTCCCCGTGGTAATATTAGGAATGGTAAGACATTCAGGTAGAGCAGTTGGTAGAGGTCTTAGGCTCAATCCCTAAGGCAAACATATTTACCAAATTTCAAAAAAATACCACTAACATTGTGATACATTAGCAAATCATTTAAATAGTGATATATTAATTAAAGAACCAATACAATCATGATATACTAAACTACCATTTCAGTCATGATATATTAAAGTAGTAAAATTATGATTCATTAAATTATATTCACATTTATACACCACAACGATATTATGATATGGTTGTTCATAGTTCATATTTTGTTTGTATTTATCATCTTTTGTGTTGCTCTTCTTGGAATACTAATACCAATCTTACCATAATAGTAGTATTTCTTATAAGAAAAAGGCATTATAACTCATAAATTACTAGTAGATTTATCGATCGATGAAGTAAAACAAAAGATATTTTAATTAAATGAAACATATTATTTTAAGCTCTTTATTACATTTGAAGAGAAAGTGTTGTCATTGATATGGAGATGCGGGTCTATCATATTAATTGGCAACCACGAGGAACATAACTTTCTAGTTTTACCAGTGAAAAGAATATGCATAGGGGAGTTTTGCAGGGGAAGGCGAAGATTCTAAGGCATGGAGCAAGGTGGTAGTGGAGGAAGGAGCATCAACTTTTACTCCTATTCCTTTCTATCCGCCTAATATTGATAACAAATTATTTTGCGCTAAGATGGCTACCCAGGTAGTAAATGATGCTAGGTAATAGTGGAAACATGCTATTACGTTGTATGTTATGGGTCCTAAACCCTATTACCATTATTTTAAAGCCTATATCAATAAGGTTTGGAAACTGTCATGTTATTTTCAGATTTATTCTAAAGATAATGGTTTTATTTGGTTAGATTTGAAAAATAATTAGATTGTGATAGCATATTAGCTGATGTTCCATACTTTTATGATAAGAGATTAGCGATGATTAAGGAATGGATTTCGGGCATGAAGCTTACAAGAGACTTTCTATAATATATCCCTCTATGGGTACGATTTCCTAATTTAGATCTAGAGTATTGGACGGAAGTGAGTTTTGGTAGGATTGCTTCAGTCATTGGTAGGCTTATAAAACTAGATCAAGTCACCAAGGGTATGATGAGAATCTCCTTTGCTAAAGTTGTAATTGAAATAGTTGCCCCATTTTCTTTCCCAAATAAAGTTCCAATTTTGGATGATAATGACAGTCTAAATTGGTAAGTGGTAAAATAAGTGTGGAGACCTCAAGTGTATGAAAAATGTAAAAGCTTTGGGTATAATAGAAAATTGTGTAATTTTTCGTGGCAATGGATTCCTGAAAAATAGCAAAGTTCAAATGGCGATAGCAGCAGTATGCAAGTCGACTAGAATACTATAACACTATTAGTTATAGAGATGACACAAAATAAACAAGGGAAAAATGGCTCAACTATTAACAAATGCGCAGAACAATCCCAACTTATTTACAAGGATAAAAGTCCTTAAAATTCAATGAATATAGAAATTCAGTTGCATGCAGAAACTACACCAAAACAGTTTGAAACCCAGAATGCGAGATTTATATCTAGTAAAGCTACTAATGAGAGGAATGTTGATGCATCAAGCCAGTTAGAAGAGGATAGCATGTTGACAGACACGGAACATATTGATGCAGAAACGCATATTGACTTGAACAAAGCATCGTCTATGCCAGCAACTGAAAATACTCCAATAGGAAGCGGTAACAGTACGTGTAAGGTTGCAAAGGGGAGTCCAAAACCTTCATCTACTGCGTTCGATGGTCCTACTCAAAGGTAGGCTAGAAGATTCAGAGCAGAAGATACTCCTTTTGAATTCAATGCTACTGCTCCAACGGATATTATTACTAACCCTACATGGACTGAGATGGTTAATCAATATAAATCGAAGGGTAGGAGAAATAAAAAAAAATTAAAGTGAGGGCTTCCCCTAGTTGCTCGGCAAAATGAGGGAACTAATGCTAATATATATTAATTAATGACGTTCCATATTTGGAATGTTCGAGAGTCAAATTCCCTGACAAGGAAATACGATGTAATTGACTGGTCCTTTTATCAAAATGAAACGTGGTTAAATAAAAGCAGAATACTTCTCTTATAGAACCCATCAATATGCATTGCTCCAATTTTATAACCGATGATTAGTTTATTGCTTGTTCTTTGCAAAATAATGGAGGACTATTTCTTACCCTGACTTGCATGTATGAATTATATCTTACTCAACACGGAGCTAACTTGTAGAACCACAATAAGCAGCTAGCTAATAATATAGACCATTCATGGTTAATCGTCGGAGATATTTTAACCGTGTGATGTATAATTTTGAAAGAATTGGACCAAAAAATTATGCCCAAAATGTTGATGAAGAATGTTATAACACGATTGTTTGTTTGGGTTTACAAGAAATGCAATATGAGGGTCATGATTTTACTTGGAGGGGAGGGAAGGACTTATCCACCCACAGCAAAATTGATAGGGTTTTTTCACAATGTTCATTTCTGGTAAGTTTTCTAACTCATACGCTTCTATTCTTTATCATTCTATTGATGAGCATTGCCCTATTCTGATTACGCTAATTAATAAAAGCATCAAAGTTAAAACATTCCATTTAGATACAACAATGTTTGGCATCATTGTAATGGGTATTTGAATGTGGTTTACAATGCATGGAATATAAGAACTGAAGGCAACCGTTTGTATCAATTCCTTTGTAAGCTAAAAAATGGGAAAAAGGAAATCAAAGTTTGGAACAAAGGTAGACTGAACATTCATGACTTGGTGGAAAATTTAATATTAAGGGAGAATAACTATATCAACAAACAATTACAAATCCTAATAATAGTTCAATAATTAGTCGGTACTAGGAGAATTTGTTCACACTTGGGAGAACCATGCATAGTCACGCAATAGAAAATCAACAAAAATATAAAATTTGTTAGTTGGGAGATGGTGACCAATGTACAAAAAAAAATTCATGCTCATATGACATCCACAAAAGATAAAAAGGAGTTGAAGCATTTGCTGGACAATCAAAGGCAGCAAGCAATAGAGGAAACACTGCTCTAAAAAACTACAGTAGATCATTTTAACTTGTTATATAATGATGATAGATCAAATATTCAATTTCCAGAATTACATGCAAAAAATCATGTCAGGGCAGGGCAAGGAAAAAGTAGGAACATAAATTGATGAGGAGGTCAAGGAGGCTACATTTCATATTAACAACGATAACAGTCCAGGACCAGATGGCTTTGGTGCTAACTTCTTTAAACCATATTGGAATATGTTAAAGAAGGAACTCGTTTCTGCTATTAAAGGAGTATTTAATAGTGGACACATAATTAAAGAAATTAATCACTCTTTTATTACTCTGGTTCCCAAAAATAATTACCCTATCTCCATATCAGATTATAGATTCACATCGTGCTGCAATGTTTTTTACAAAATTATATCAAATAGTCTTTGAAACGGAACTAAGGGTATTTTTAGATAAACTAGTATGTGGTAACCAAAATGCCTTTATTCTGGGGAGGAACATAAGTGAAAACTTTCTACTAGCCTTTGAGATGGTTAGAACCTTTAATAGGAAGGTTCTAACAATCTATGTCTTAAGATGGATCTTCAAAAGGCCTATGATAAAGTTAATAGAGAGTTTGCTTGTCATGTCCTAACCTCTGAAGGGTTTCCATATAAATCACTTCCATAATAAGGGAATATATTATCATGCATACCTTCTCAATATTCATCAATGGGTCACCATATGGGTTTATAGCGAGTAATCGAGGGTTGCGACAAGGAGATCCATTATCTCCATATTTGTTTGCTTTAGTCATGGAGTTCTTAACTATTCTATTGGATATAGAACACATTAAAGCTGAAATAACTCCTATTTATATAACGATCCCTTTATTAAACGCTTACTATATGCGGATGATCTCCTTATTTTCTCTAAAGCTACTAGTGATAATGCATCTTTGTTTGCGTCAAAAATGGTCACAAACACCCTGTTGTATGTGAAAGCACCAATATCCAATATTTAGATCCAAATAAAGAAATATAGATTCACAGAATAGATTGTAGAAAAGTAATGAACATGCAACCTTTATGATGGTTCGGCAAACTCCGACCTTCGTCCACTCCAATAATCTTCTATTTATACTATAAGATTATAAGTATAGTTGTTTTTTGCCTCAGAAAAATAATTGAGGAAAAGATAAGAAGTGATGAAGGAGAACCAGCCGAAAAGTCCTTTGCAATGAGCCAAGTCTGTTGTATTTATAGGTGAAGACGTGCATGGATCGGGCTGAAATTTCGCTAGAAGAACCTCCAGATCCGTACGACCCGATCCATCATTTTTAGATTGATCGTACACCATATAAACGATCGGTGCAGATCATTCATACTAGCTCCAATGGGTGTGCGATCGTTCATGTAGGGTCCCATATACCTCTAGTCCATGCTCCCAAAGTTTCTCACCATTCCGACTTACCGTTTGTAAGGTATCGATTGATCTTTGTAGTTTTGAGTAGAAAATGGATCATGGGAGATCGTTCCATACTTGCAAGGTGCAATGGTTCTGATGAGTTCCCCATGATGTTAGCTACTTGCTCTCCAAATTTCGTACTATTCCGACTTACCGTTTGTGAGATATCGCGTTTTCCGTGAAGTTGCATTGAGTTGTAATCAATCATGGGCAATCGTTCCATATATGCTCCTTTTGAGGTGCGATCATTCTGGTGAGTTCCCCGAGATGTTAGCTACTTTCTCTTTAAATTTTGTGCCATTCGATTTACCGTTTGTGAGATATCGCGTTTTCCATGAAATTGGGATCGTTCTGGCTAAAATGATACGATCAAGAACGATGTAGGCTGATCATTCAAGTTTCTCCAAATGATGTGCGATCAATATGGTAGGTTCCTTTACATAATATTTAACTATTCCCAAAGTTTTGTGTCATTCTGACTTTTCGTTTGTGAGATATTGATCGATAATCATTGATTTGAATTGTTTTATGGATCGATCCATATAGATCATGACCGATTGATCCAACTTCTTCGTAGGACCCAGCAATCGATGATGTGGGTCCCTCATGGTGTAGTGTAGTTGTCCTCCAAATTTCATGTCGATTTCCTTTGTATATTTTGAGTTACAGATCGATCATCGTCGAAAATCCCTAAAACGGTTGTCGAAAAACCAACTTCAGGGTTGATCCGAAGCGAGACCCGAAGTAATCACCTTTCTGACTCGAAGCAGATGTTGAAATTCTAGTCCAGGGTTAGGCTCGAGTAAAATCCAAATTTTCTCCAAGCAAATGTGATTCTGATTCTAAGCACGAAAAATGATCGATGTCTGCCGTTTTTCTCCAAGCAAACATGCATCCGACTCCAAACGCGATCTAGCACTTGAAATTTCTACGACTCCAAGTGAACCATGCGACGACTCCAAGCAAGTAGCAAATTTTCCCGGGTCCGACTCCATGCAAATTACCATCAATCTATCAACACCGATCCATCTTCTTTTGCCCATAACTCAAGCATACAAACTGCGATCGACTTGAAATTTGAAATGTAGCCTTATGGGGCCTTCCTTGTCACTCCATACAAATCGCACCTTAATTGGGTCAGAAATTGGGGATTCGATCCGATCCGTTGCCTAGGTGAAGTGCTAATTCCATATTTAGCCATTTTTTGAGTGTTGTTCATCCGAATCCATTTAACTATTGTCCATAATTTCAACTGTAATTGATTTCCAATCCGTCCATTTTAACCGAATTCGTGGTATCCCGGCCTGACCAAAAGACGGGATAACAATCTTCTATTAAAGAAGTGTTGGACAAATTAGAAGAATATGCCAATCTTGCTATGAATAACAACAAACTTAAAGTATTTTTCAGCAAAGGAGTTGTTGTGGGGAATTTCACCAGCATGATTGGGGTTTGGTTGAAGGTAGAGTAGGCAAGGCAAAGACTCAGGCAGGGAAGATAACTTGAGAAACAAAGAAGAGAAGAAAGACTCACAGCTGATCCCTGTTCGATGGTCCAAGCGTCGAACCAATTCCTTTATTCGGTACCATAAGAGGCCGAATAGAGGATCATGTTCAGTACCCTAAGCCCCAAACAAGACCTTCTTTTCGATGGTTGGGAACTCACCAAACAAGATCTTCTATTCGGTGGTTGGGCACCCACCGAACAAGACCTTTTGTTCGGTGGTTATGCACCCACCAAACCAGGCATCTAAGCCGCCCACCGAACCAGATATCTAAGCCACCCAGCAAACCAAAAAGGAAGACACTCACCGAAACAAGCATGCCGAGCCAAATAGAGAAGCATACGATCTTGGCCAAGTACTTGGCCACATCCATCCTAGCTAAACTAACAACTTTGGACCGACTTCTCAGCTAGGCCCAACAGCATATAAATACGAAAGGAAATCAGCGTATATTTGGAAAAATATCAAGCATATTCCAGATTCTTGAGAATATTCCTTTTTGGGCGATATATACATAGAAATATCATAATTTGCCGCATTAAACACACCTCAAATCTACTCTACAAATACCCATGCATTTATCATTTAGAAGGATGACTTTTTGAGATCTGAAAGCTCCGAGCGACATCATTAATCTAACAGAGCATCCGAATCATCTTCCTATATTATAAATCATTGTATGTGGCATCAATCTCTTGCTAAGGCTGAATATATACGAAAAGTAATAAAAACAAACAGTGGATGTAAGCCAATTATGGTTGAACCACAATAAATCCTAGCGTTCTTTACTTTCACAGCTTTTTAATCTTTAAAAGTCTATTGCAACTAATTGATTGGAGGTGTTTGTCCATTTATTATGCAAACATTATTTGTGCTTTCACTAAGAAGGTCAAAATTTCTCAACATGCCTCCTAAGTCCAAGAGAAAGACTGGCGGTGCCAGTAGGAACGTCAATCCAGTTACAGATAATCAAGATAACCTATCATCCAGCACACCAGGATAGGATGCTATCACTAGGAATGATTTGGATAGAGTTATGGGGATCTTGACACCTACTTCACTGCTCAGCAGCAAGCCATTGTTGATCAAATCATGACACACTTGGGGCAGACGCAGCCAAACTCACACAACACTGAAACCAGAGGGAGAGCCCTGTCTCGGTGGGGCAAGAGACCAAGAAGATCACATTTTGACGGGCCGGGTTAGAGGATCAAGGAGCTAGATGAACAAAAGCTGAGGAAATAAGTCAGCCTAGAGATCAGCCATGCGCCACGTGATAGGAATGGTTCGGTGTCGAGCTAAATAGAGGAGGCATGGAATCAAAGGTGGTCGTAGCTATACCTCCCCAACCAAGACAGCGTTCCCCTGTCCTAGAGTAATTAGATACCGATAGAAGGAAAACCCATCGCTGAATGAATTCGGGACCAAAGATCCAGTCATTATAGATGGAATGAAAGAAGCCTCTCACCTTGATAGGGGAGATCGACTCAGCTCCGCCTCATCCCCCGAGCGAGAAGCAAATCGCTTGGAGCGACTTATAAGGGAGTATGTTCGTCATGAACAAATCGAAGGCAGAATCGGTGCGAGGTTTGGCAGTCCTTTTTCGGATAAATAGAAACTATTCAGAATCTTAGGAACTTTAAAATGCCTAATATAGATCATTACCATGACTTGACAGATCCTATAGAGCACCTGTAGCGATATACACAACATATGTTGATGAGCGGGGCAATGGAGGAAGTGTAAATGTTTCAACTATGCGGTTCTACCGCCTTCCCAATGGCACAAACCACTCATGGAAAATGTTGAAGGAAAAGTTCATCAGCCAGTTTCGAGTTTATATAGAGCCACCCAACGTGCTCCTTATCGGACGTTAAACAAAGGAAGGATGAGACATAGCGGCAATATTGAACCTGTTTTAATGTTGTTGCCACCAACGTTCAAAATGCTGACTCTTATGGCCTTGTGCAGTGGTGTTCACCCGAACACGAAAATGACTCAAAGATTGACAAAGGAAAAGCTAGCTACTCTTTAAGACTTCTTTTATGAAGCTACAAAGTATATGCATTTGGAGGAGACCGCAGCGGGGTGGAAGACCGGGGCAACTGCCAAACTATCGTAGACTTCTAACAGTGTAAATGACATGATAAATAACAATGAAGGTGACGATACTAAGAAAAGAAACTAATAACCCATGCAATTTTGGTGGTAGGAAAATGGATCGAAGAAGATTAAAACATGTCATGAGGTTCGACACCTACATGGACCTAAATGAAACTATAGAGAACATTTACCTGGCTACTCAAGCAGAGCTTAAGTACATAAGACTTGCTCCAAAGAAAGAAATAGAAGCCGAAAGAAACTCTGGGAAATGCTGCATGTTCCATGAGTCACATGGACATAACACCAATGAACGTCGACCTGATTGAGGATCACATCAAGAAGAGGAAGCTAGAATGGTGCGTAAAGAGCCTAAAGGTGCTTCCCTCTCCTGAGAAGTAGGCTCCGAGACAGACCCCGCTAGAGAGCGGAAGTGAAGGGTCTAGTGTCAACCATGGAATAGATGGGAGACTGGTCATCAATACCATAACAGGAGGATCCCACATGGCAGACAAGAGTTGGGGCGAGACAGAGAGGTATGCAAAGTCTTTGAAAAATATATGTATGCATGATGGGTGGGCAATAAAGAGCTAAGGCTCCTTGACGGGAGCAGAAAGTGATAGCTTTTGATGACAACGATTTACAAGGAAAGCAATACCCTCATGTGGATCTAATGGCGATTACGGCCTTGCTTGTCCTAGCAACAGTACATAGAATTTTGGTAGATAATAGAAGTTCAGTGAACATTTTGTTCATGGATGCATTTGATAAGATGGGATTGTCCATGTAAGATATTTTGCCCCGCAATCAACGACTACATGGTTTCACTGGAGAAGGCACCATGCTCTTAGGGAGGTTAGATTTGTTTGTTGAGATAGGAACTCGTCCCCGATCATCTATATGAAAGCAAACTTTCATTCTGGTGGATGGATTCTCAGCTTACAATGCCTTCCTAGGACAACCAGCCTTATCTGCTTCTGTGCAGTAATGGCTCCATAGTGTTTGACAATGAAATTCCTAACAGCTAACGAGATAGGAGTGGTGGAAGGGAACTGGGACACATCCAGGGAATGTATGTTGCAGAACTTTGAGAGAGTAAACAGGGAGAGAAGGGGAAGGGCGCAAAAGTTGCCTTCTGTACCAAGAACTCCCTCGCATAGCAACTAAAGGACGACCCCCTCTAGAGTTTACAAGTGATCCTTATAATGAGCTTGACCCAAGAAATGGAGGAGAGGGGGTCGTAGTCGAGCAAGGAGAGGCTTTAGAGTTTGTGGAAATTAATGATAGCGATCCTATGGAACTCATGAAAATCGGATCCATTTTGAGGTAGGATCTAAAGATACAACTGATTGGTTTTCTATGGAACAACCAGGATGTGTTCGCCTGGTCCCATGCTGACATGTGCAGGATTTCTCCCTCAGCTGCTTGTCATGCCTTGAATGTTAACCCAAGAAAGCCTCCTGTGAAGCAAAAGAAAAGGAGTATGGTCCGGAATAGTCGGCAGTACTGAACGAAGAGGTAAAAACCTTACTGGAAAATGACTTCATTCGAGAATCATTGTACCTAGAATGGGTAGCAAACCCGATTCTTGTTAAGAAGTCAAATGGAAAATGGAGGACTTTTATAGACTTTTCTAACCTGAATGATGCATATCCTAAAGATTGCTTTCTACTCCCGAGAATTGATTTGTTAGTAGATGTAACTACTGGGCATGAGCTTCTATCCTTTATGGATGCTTACTCTAGGTACAACCAAATCAAGATGCACGTCCCGGACCAGGAGCATACTAGCTTTATCACTGACCTAAGGCTCTACTACTACAAAGTTATGTCATTTGGACTCAAAAATGCAGGGGCAACATACTAATGTCTGATAAGCAAGATGTTGGCTGAATAAATTTGCAAAACCATGGAGGTATACGTTGATGACATGTTAGTGAAGTCAAGAAAGACTAGAGACCATATCTTGTTCTTAGATGAAATGTTTCAAATTCTGTGGAAATACGAGATGAAGTTAAACCCGCTAAAGTGTTCTCTCGGAGTGGCTTCTGGAAAATTCTTAGGCTTTATCATGCATGCGAGGAGGATAGAGGCTAACCCAGAATAAGTCTGAGCATTACAAGACATTAAAATTCCCAAAACTCGAAAGGAATGCAAATTTAAATGGAAAGGTAGCAGTCTTGAGCATATTCATATCCAAAGCCACCAACAAGTGTGTCCCATTCTTTGAGGCACTCATGAGAAAGAAAGGCAAGTTCATGTGGATAGATAAATGTTTGGCTGTATTCTTAAATTTATTGGAATACCTACAGAAGCCAGCGGTCTTGTCTACACCAGTTGAAGGGGAAGATCTTTACATCTATCTAGTGGTATCACATCATGCTTTAAGCACTGCTTTGGTTAGAGAGGAAGACCGAGTACAACGTCATATGTATTATATAAGCAAGCGCTTCACCGAGCCAGAGTCCAGGTGTCCTAAGCTGAAAAGTTGGCATACTGTCCATTGATTGCATCCAGGAAACTGAGGCACAACTTCCAGTCACATTCTATCTGGGTACTCACAAACCATCTACTACGGCAGGTCCTGCACAGGCCAAACACTTCGAGAAGACTAACCAAATGGAATATTGAGTTGAGTCAGTATAAAATAACATATCACCCACGGACTACAATCAAGGGGCAAGCACCAGCGGACTTCCTTGTTGAATTTACTATTCGAGATGATGAAGTGAAGCTGCTGGAGGAGGAAGCCCTCAAGTGGCTGGTGTATGTTGATGGAGCATCTAATGATTACAGCTCTGGTGCGGGGGTGGTATTTATCACCTCCGAAGGAAGAAAGTTGAGTTATGCAATTAAATTGAGATTCAAAGCAACGAACAACAAGGCGGAGTATGAAGCTTTGATAGCCAGATTAGAATTAGTAAAGGAGCTAGGGATTAAGAGGCTGTGTATTCACAACGACTCTTAACTGGTGGTGAATCAGGTACTTGGGGAATTGTAGGCTAAAGGAGAATGCTTGAAATCTTACTTGGAAATGGTGAAGGATCTAGTTACTGGGATGGAGTACTATACAGTTAAACATATTCCTCGAGATTAGAATTGAGATGAGGACAGATTGGCAAAGTTGGCAACATTGGGAGATGAGTCTCTGTTGGGATCGGTACCTATTACGACCCTACATCAACCCAGTTTCGAGTAGGGATGGCAATGGGGCGGGTCTAGGGTCCAAACCCGGTTGACCCGCCCCTGTTTTGGCCCGTCTAGACCCGCCCCATTGGGTCATTGGGGCGGGTAGACCCGTGACCCGTTCTTGGGGGCTCCGGGTCTAGGGTCGGGTCGGGGCTTGGCTGACCCGCCCCAACCCGACCCGCACTACTGAGATCTCATAAAATCGGTTTAGTATTATAATGATGGTTTGTTAATACACACACATGTATTTATGTGTGGGATTCTAACATGGATATTATAATGTTCCAATGAATAAGCTATAAAATTTTATAGTATTAAGCTGCATCATTGATATTATACAATAACATATGCATATTTTTTTTGAACTATTTGGTACATCATATTTTTATTTTCCCTTATCATTGGAAATACATTGTTATTTTCATTTAATGTATCACTTAGTAACAACAAATATAAATATATGTACATTAGTATACAATTTTGGATCGATAAAAAAAACTTCATCGGGTCTCGGGGCGGGGCAGGTCTACCCTGACCCGTATGGGTTTCGGGTTCGGGGCAAAATTTCGGACCCGCACCGGGTCTACGGGGCGGGTCTGGGGCGGGGTCTAAAAAACCCGGGGCGGGTCTGGGGCACAGGAAACCCGCCCCAACCCGCCCCATTGCCATTCCTAGTTTCGAGGAAGTAAATCTGGTTGTGGTTATGGGGGATGGGGAGACCTAGATGACCCTGTTGATAAAGTATTTGAGTGAAGGAAAGCTGCCTGACAGCCGGAACGAGATTAGGATGACCCTGCGGAAGGCGCCCCACTTCGTCATCAAGGATGGACTGCTGTATCGAAGAGGATATTTAATCCACTACTGAGATGCACCATTGGAAAGGAAACCGAATGGGTACTGAGTGACACACATCAAGGAAGCTGCGGAGACCATACTAGGGGCAGATCCTAGCGACGAAAGTGTTGCAGTATGGATACTTCTGGCTAACATTGAACCATGATGCAATGGGGTACGCGAGGAAGTATGACAAGTGCCAGCGGTTCATGAAGATTCCTAGGTTGCCCCCAAATGAGTTGACTCATATGGTCACCCCCGGCCCTTCAGGGCCTGGGGAATAGACTTAATCGGAGAACTTCCAATTACATGGGGTGGAGCTAAGTATGCGATAGTGGCAGTTGACTACTTTACTAAATGGGTGGAAGCTGAGCCCCTTACTAGGGTGTCAGCAGCCACGGTCATAATTTTTTTTAATCAAGATTGTAATATGAAGGTACGAAGTTCCTCTCCAAATCATCTTGGACAATGGATTGCAGTTGGACAATGCGGAGTTCATCGATTTCTACTAGTAGCATAGAATAAAAAAAACTTCTCTGTGGTGGCGTACCCGTAGGCTAACGGATAGGTGGAAGAAGTCAATAAGGTTCTAAAGACATTCATAAAGAAGCAGCTAGAAAGAGCAAAAGGAGCGTGGGTAGACCGAACTGCCTCTGGTATAAAGGGCCTACCGCACTTCTTTCAAGATGGCAACATGACATACTCCTTTCTCACTGGCTTACGGGACAGAGGTGATGCTGCGGTAGAGACGGTAGTTCCATCCCATAGAAGACTTCATTATGACCCAGAATGAAGAGCAGCTGAACATGTCACTTAACTTGGTGGATAAGATACGCTAGGAAGCCGCCTTGAGGGTTGAAGCACATAAACGAATGGTAGCTGAGTAGTGCAACTCTAAGGTCAAGCACCGCCTACTCAAGGAAAGGGACTTGGCGTTGAAGCAAATCTTCCCTAGACCGGGGGCACTTGATCCAGGCTGGGAAGGACCGTACGTCATTCATAAGGACCTCGAAAATGAGCCTTCATTCTCGGTGAAGTCGATCGAGCTATATTCAGAAAAAGCTTGGCATGCATACCATCTCCGTAACTGGAATTCTCTCCATTTTGCTAATTGTATTGAAAATATGTAATTGAAATAACTATGAGACAGATTCTAATAAAGTGTTTTTTTCCTTAAAATCTTGTCATTACAGGTAATGGTTAGGAAACATAACATTACTTTGTCACTTAAACGCGCATGGTAATAACATTAGCACCACGAGGAAGCATCGCGTAGGCCTGGGGAGCTGACTCCTTAACTCAGAATAGGACCATTTGTCGTACAATCTCTCCTCAAACTTCTCAATCGGCAGTGGTGGACCGAACTGATCCCTATTCGGGTGTCCATAGCCGATGATTGGCTCAAACTTATCTACCAACAATGGCGAACCTTATCAACCCATGGTCTGGACATGACTGCCAAATGGATGCTCGCCATTGACGATCTGCTCAAACTTATCTACCGGTAGTGGCGAGCCCGATCAGCCCATGGTCAGGACATGACCATCAAATGGGTGCTCACCATTGATGATCAGCTCAAACTTATCTACTGGCAATGGCAAGCCAATCAGCCAATGGTCAGGACATTACCACCAAATGGGTGCTCTCCATTGACAATCGACTCAAACTTATTTGCTGGCAATGGCAAGCCCGATCAGCCCATGGTCAGGAAATGACCGCCAAATGGGTGCTCACCATTGACAATTGGCTCAAACTTATCTACCGATAATGGCACGCTCGATCAACCCATGGTCAGGACATGATCGCCAAATGGATGCTCGCCATTGATGATCGGCCCAAATTTCCCAACCGATGGTGGTTGATCAGAGAGATCCCTATTCGGGTGTCCACAGCTGACGGTCGATCTATGTTTTCCCTTTGGCATTGGTAATTCGTAATGACACTGCTCAAGCATTCACCATTGTAAAATGACTTCAAACACAAAGGAGGATGGGGAGAACCCGACTTACCGGCCGTTAGGACGCAATAGCCGCCTAGATGGTCCCCTTTTTCGTAAAAACAAGTTCGATAACAACAAATGACCACAAAGGGCATGCGTTTGTCTAAGGCATGATGGATATTCCATCATACTCAATAAAAGCGCAGAACAACATTCGCAGGAACAATGAGACTACAATCCAAACATATTAATTGTATTTGTTAAACACACACATGTTTATAAAGTAAAATTAACAAAATGCCAACCCACACACTTGACCTTAACTACACATCAAAATTGGTCAAGCATAAGCAGGAATGTTTAATACAATAATCCACTTTGTATGCACAACATGTTTGACACAAACCAAAAAAGGAAATGCAGATAAAAAGCAGGTGTGATCGTCATTTTGACCCTGGCTTAGAAGCGGACAGCTTAGAATGATGTCTCGAGCTCTTATGATCATGTGAGCCCTTGTGCTCACCCTACTTCTTCTCTTTTTCCTTCTCTTCTTTCCTTTAAGCAGCGGCGGCGACGTCAAGTTCAGCTTGTTTTATCTTCATATGCTTTAATTCCTCCATGGCCTCACGCTTTACCCTCGCCAGGTCGACAAGGGAATCAACCAGGACTTGTTGTTTCAAAGCTTCCTCTCTATCAAACTTGTCGGCAGGATTAGAAGCGCCTATGATATCAACATCAGCATCCTCCATGAGGGTGGTAATCATCTCATTATGAGCGCTTCCAGTTGGAGGATCAGAGGGGCCCAAGGGCACGACACCTGGTGGTGGAATGTAGGAGATGGCCGTTGCTTTTGCAGGATCCACCATGTGCACATTACCTGCGAAAAGGCAAGAAAGACTATCAGGCATGGTCCTGATCAAGCAATCCTAGATATACTAAATGGTCGCTCATAAACTGTAAGGGAAAATCCTACCTCCCTTTGCAGACATGGGGGCATCGCCCGGAATATGAGTATAAGCTGGAGGAGGAGCCGCTAAGGGCTGCTTTTCAATAAGCAGATCTAGAGAAATGTGGGAAACTGTTAGTGAAACATCATGTGTTGAAGCGTAAATCACTGTTTTTGAAGTCTAACGTTGTATGGTTTCTCCAGAAGTCATGCCACCGTTTTTCTATTTTTCAGCTTCTTTCTTGTGAGCCTCCTTAGCTTCGGCTAGCATAATATAACCCAGCCAAACGGCCTCCATCTCATCCATTGGGAAACGGGAATCAAAAACTTCAAGGCTGAAGGGAGGGCCTCCATGTTCACTAGCAACTTTTGCTTCCTTGATCAACCGCTTGTGAATAGAAGCCATGACCTCCTGGTAATCGTCCATCTAGGCCAAGCTTTTCTTTGTAAACATCATATAATAAATTTTATCCAAGAGCCCTTTCACCTGATCTAGCTGGATATTTGCTTCATCACATTTTGTCTGTAGCTTATCAGCCGTGGAAGTCTCAATGGCTTTACCGGCAGATAGGGCTTTGATGTCTGCTTGGAGGGAGACCCTATCAGCTTTCCACTCTAATACCTTTTTCTTTAAGTTGGCAATCCAGGGTCCCACATTCTCTACCGTTGCCCGCAGCTCTTCTATCCTCTTGGAGTATTTGTCCTTGACATTTTTATAATCATCAAAGAGTTGTCCGGCCTTATCGTTGTACTCTTTCTTAGCAGCCTTGACACTTGCCATATAATCTCGCTTCAACTGCTCCAATTCTTCAGTATGGGCAGCCTTAAGACTCTCTATCTCATCGGCATGTTTCTTCATCTCCTCGCATGCAGATCTCTCGAAGGCATCAACCACTTTCTTATAGTCTAAGTCTTTCTCATGCAGCCGCTTCCTTAACTCAACAATCTTTAAGCTATGTTCTACATTCTTTTAGCCAACCTCTTCCCCAGCTATGGTGACCTTGGAGTGGTAATCTGCTTAGGCCTTAACTCCTCCCAACCCGTCCACCAATAAATCGATCACCCCTATAAAAGAAAAAGGCAACGCCTCAACAAGTAAGCGAGCCAGAGGATCTCTTGGCCGGTAGGGCTATTGGAACTCGTCGAACTTCAGGTCTGAGGGTTCAGTAATGATGGTTCCCCTTTCCTTCTGCTTCTCTTTGTTTTTGCTCCCAAAGAGGAGGACTATCACCCTCTCCTACTTGTTTTCTCCTACTGCTTGGAGGCATCCGAATCGGATAGTGAAAAGGGAAGTAGTGTGGAGATTTCGAAAGACAGGACAGAGAACGGGACCCATATTTGCGGCCAGGAGAACGAGATCTTTTCTGAGAGCCATCTTTGGGGTCCTAGTCACCCTTATCGCCAGTTGGGCGATA
Organism: Allium fistulosum; assembly: GCA_030737815.1. Taxonomy (NCBI): domain Eukaryota; kingdom Viridiplantae; phylum Streptophyta; class Magnoliopsida; order Asparagales; family Amaryllidaceae; genus Allium; species Allium fistulosum. The sequence goes on from CM060901.1 coordinate 501,978,899, forward strand.
GTGGACAACTTCCATGGTCGGCAACTTCATAGCTAGTTGCTTGACATTTACACTAGGGCCGAATGAAGACGTAGCTTGTTTTACTTCCTTAGGTGGCGCTTTCGACCCCAGCTGCGTCATCTTGAGAAGTATTTTTTTTCTCTTCTTGAGCTCATACTACCTGCAATGAAAAGAGCGAAGGATTGATGTGAGACCAATACTTGAACGATACACAGATGTGGCATAAGCGTGTAGAAGAGTGAGTGTGAGTGTAAATATTTAGAATTGCCGTACGAATCCTTAGGGTCCTCGTGGGTCTCCAGTTATTGCTAGATCTTCGCTATAGATGCGGAATCCCCATAGACAATTCTGAGCTATAGGACTTAAAGATAATCAGAAATAGAGATGTCACCAAGGATGAAAGCTTCCTCCCCCTCGGAACCAAAAACACGACGTAGGGCCTCGTCCACCTCTACACTAGTTGGAGTAGCTAAACCAATGTACCCAGAGGTGTGCGCTTCGTCATGGTCTGAAGCAGTATGCTTACTATCATGAGAATGGGTTTTCCCTTCCCTGTAGTCCTTGTCTGAATGCTATCATCCTCTTATTCTGCAAAATGGATAGTCAACCCTTTTTCCGAGGCTCAACCTTGAAGGCGCCCAACTATGGCTCTTCCGAGCATGCTAGGATAGTCGCCCGTTTGTTGGATATCTCAGTTTTCAGAGCAGCACTAGAAACAGAAGGCTACGGGGAGTGAACGTCGCTTTTTTCATTGGTCGTTGAGCCCTTTTCTTTTCTTTTCTTAGCAAACTCCTAGGTGGAGGGTTGTCTACCTTTCCTAATCGAGCATCTGACCGCCAGCAGACCAAGTTGTCTAAAGTTATCATCAGTCACAAGATAGAGGAAACCTCTCGAAGTCCTTTTGGAATTCGTTGGAGCCTCTTCGACATATCATCTAAGTCTTGCCCAGCAGCAGCTCTCACAACCCCTAAAAGGGAATCCCAGAGGAGAAAGTTTAGCTCCTAACATGAACTAAGAAATAAGACGAAGAAGGAGAGAAACTTACATCCTGAATGCCAGTGGTGGAAGCATGAGAAGTTATCTTGAATAAAGAAGTGATCCCTCTTGAACATGTTATACTTGGAATACAAGTTCTCTGCCGGCTTTAACTTACTCCCTGCCTTGAGATAAATGAAAGAAGAACCCTCTTGTTTATTCTTTATAGCATATAAGAATCTTATTTGACGATGAGTCGAGGGCTCTTGGAACTCCCTCATGAAGATGGAATACATGCTGGTGAGGATGGTATAACCGTTCAAATGCAGATGGAATGGAGCAATCTTTAAGTAAACAAGAAACCCCACAATCCATGGAGGAAGAGGAGGCGGAGCTCTGACCGCGCAATGATAATAGGAATATGCCATATATCCCTCGAGTGGATCATGCGCTTGCTGCTCTAGTGTAGGTAAGAGGAGATCCTCACGAGGAATTCCATAAGTGGTCAGAGTCTATGGGGTTCACCAAAGTTCAGGCTGTCCATATCCACGTATAAGAGAATGGGCGAAGATAGGTTGATTAGAGCGATGTCTCGAATGAACAGGAGCCGAAGGCACAGAAGAAGAGGGACCCAAATATCCTGAAGCAGTCTGCGAACGAGTCTGGCGACGGTCCAACATACCTGCCTGGTATGGCAAATTATCTTAGGTGTTAGTGTAAAGGATGGAGATACTCATGCATATGCGTATGTGCATGCCCCAAAAAAATTTCAACACTCATTTTCGATAGACCACCAAACAGTAGGCTATCGAACAACAAACAGCCGAACCGCATCAAGTCTTGGACCAAGCTAAGTCAAATGCCATGCAAATCACAGGGACAGATGTTAATATGGAAGAAAAATGCTCACCAAATCGTGAATTAACTTTGAGCTAATGGTTGGAGTTGAACTGGAAGCTTGGGAAGTAGTGCATAACAATGGTAGCTCGAGGAGATGAAGAGTCGCATGTTTTGTAGAAAGCTGGAAAATGAATAAGCATGTCTAATAAGGTGAGGCACTATAGCTTATATAGGAGTGCGGCCTATACCACCGAACCGAACCATGCTGAACCGACGACATACTGGACAAACTCCCCCTGCAAAGCCGAACCAAATTATGTCGAACCAACTATAACACCCAACAAGCAGCACTCTGATCCCACCTCTGCCACGAAATCACGAGACTAACTGATCCAAACTAGAAGAGGAGATGGTTCTGATGGATTTTTACGGAGAGGTTCAACAAAGCCCACCTCGTGATCCATGAGCTAGGCTTTGGGGGTCAAGTGTTATGGGCAATTTCACCCACAGGATTAAGGTTTGGTTGAAAGCAGGGTAGGCAAGGCAGAGTCCAAAGTAAGGAAGAAAACTCAAGAAATAAGGAAGAGAAGAAAGACTTGTGACCGATCCCTATTCGATGGCCCAAGTGTTGAACTGATTCCTCTATTTGGTACCCTACAGGGATCGAATAGAGGATCCTTTTCGGTATCCTAAGGGTACAGAACAGAGGATCCTGCTCGGGACCCTAAGCCCCCAACAAGACCTTCTGTTCAGTGGTTGGGCTCCCATCGAACAAGATCTTATGTTCGGTGGTTGGGCACCCACCAAACAAGATCTTTTGTTCGGTGGTTGGGCACTCACCGAACCAGGCATTTAAGCTGCCACCAAACCAGGCATCTAAGACACCTACCAAACCAAGGAGGAAGACACCCACCGAACCAAACGTGTCGAGCCAAATAGAGAAGCATACGAACTTGGCCAAGTACTTGTCCACATCCAACCTAGCAGACCAACACATCTGGACCGACTTCTCAACCGGGCCAAATAACATAAATATGGAAGGAAATCAACGTATATATGGAAAAATATTAAGCATATACTAGATTCTTGAAAATATTCCTTTTGGGAAAGATATACATCGAAATATCATAATTTTCCACATAAAACACACTTCGAATCTACCTCTATAAATACCCAAGCATTTGTCATTTACAAGGACGACTTTTAGAGATCTGAAAGCTCCGAGCAACATCATTAATCAAATGAAGCACCCGGATCATCTTTCTTTATTATAAATCATTGTATTTGGAATCAATCTGTTGTAAAGGATGAATATATAAGAAAAGTAATAAAAACAAATAGTGGATGTAAGTCTATTAAGGTAGAACCACTATAAATCCTGGTGTTCTTTACTTTTACATCTTTTTATTCTTTAAAGGTCTACTGCAACTAACGATTGGAGGTGTTTATCCATTTTTTGTGCAAACAAGAGTGAACAATAAAGTGACTTTGGCAAGCATGCTGAAAGTGGAATATCACTCTCTTCCATTTACTTATTTGGGTACACCTCTTAGCAGTTCCTCTTTAAAGAGGGCGGATTATAATATGTTAATTAACAAAATTAAAAGCATACTAATTAGTTGGATTCGTAGATAATTAAACATAAGTGGTAGGCTGGAATTAATAAAAACAGTGATTCAATCTATGGCATTATTTGGGTTGGAAATTTCTTAAATGCCTAAAAATGTGATAAATCAAATAGAAAGCATATGTGCAAACTTTCTATGACATGGCAGAAAACATTTGGTTAAACGGAACACGGTTTATAAACCTAAACAAGAAGGGGGTATGGGACTGAGGAATCTGCATGAGATGACAGACTCTCCTATTATTAAATTAGCTTGGAAATATTTGGAATAAAAAGTCTCTAGGCTAAATGGATGAAACAAAGGTAAGATGGCAAACAATTTTTTTGGATTATTCATGAGGACATTAACTCTTCCTATACATGGAAAGTGCTACTGAAATCCAAAGACAAATGTAGGGGTTTTATTGAAAGGAGAATCGCTAATGGAACAACTACAAGTACCTGGTTTGAACCCTGGATTGATGGTGTTTCTCTGATCAACATTTTAGGCCGGCAATCATTAAGTTTCATAAGAGATTCTAATAGTGAAGTGTCTGCACTAATCTCAAATGGAGAATGGTGCCTCAACAACTTTAATTTCCCCCTAATGTATGCAATCAAATACAGTATATAAGCATTTTCAACTCTCTAGAAACTGATTTATGGTGGTGGAAGCCTACTCATAATGGTCAGTTTAATCTTAAGTCTACATGGAACTGCATTCGAACGCAAGAGCCATTTCAAGAAAGGTTTCATCACATATGGAGTAAGGTTAATTGCCCAATAATGTCTATGTGTATATATTTGGTAGCATTAAATAAACTAAACACTCTAGATAGTGTAAGACAATGGACAAATACTCAAACAATGGAGTGTAAACTGTGCTGTAATGGGGATGAATCCATTAATCATCTAATTTTTCAATGTCCTTATTCAACTCAAATCTAGAATGGTACGTTCAAAAACTACAAATACAAGTTGCAAATACAGACACATTACCAACTTGTTTGGAATACATATCATGTAATTTCAAGAATAACAACTTGCATACAGATCTGGTGGATATAGCATTAAGCTAGACAATTTTGCATATTTGGTTAGAACGTAACTAACACATACATCAGAACAAATAATTGCCAATAAATATTCGATTAGAAATTGTATTAGTAGAACATGGTAGAAGAAGAAAAATTTGCATGGAGTTTGGCCTTATCTGAGCGTGTAGTGATAGATCTGGCTACTATAAGATTATAGAAGAGGAATCTCAACAATCCCCGGTAGATCTGGAGTAGATTAGAAGAGACGGTGTTCGGTAACTAGTGATTTGAGCTTATGGAGACAATATTTTGAGATTAAAGCTTCAAATTGACAGTAATTTTGTGACATTGCAGTTTTGGAGTGATTCTTAGCATTGGCCACCATCAGTTTTTGAGAGCGTTTCTGGCCTTTTTTGCTGGAGGGGATTATTGAAGTGGTAGTTCGGAATTATATGAGAGGAAGTTCATTGAATGAAGGGTAATATTACATGCAAGTAAGAATAGTTAACATGATCTAGCAATTCTCTTTACTTTTAGCTCTTGTCATTTAAGTTGATTGCTTAAATTACTTCTGCCAGTACGAGTGAATTTTCCAATACAGTCTTCGCTTGTTTTGGGTTTTTATTGTTTCTTGTTCAAACTATTTGTAAGTTAATATATGATGATATTATGTACTAAAAGGTACCCATTTAGGTTAGGAGATTGCAAGGTTTTAATGAGGTATATTATTGAAGTATATGTCATATTTTAGTTTATTAATAAGTACCAATTTTCTTAAAAAAAGTATCAATGTTGCAGCCAAAACACATATTGACATGTAGTATATTGCATACTATCTAAGACTTGTAGTACCAATATATACTACCATCTAAGTACCCTTTTTTTTTAAAAAGAAGGTCTTTTCGACTTATCTAAAACTTTAGGTCCTTTAACAAGCCTACACATAAAAAATATCACAATTGCATCATGTTTTTTTTGCTACAAACATAAAAAAACCTAAAGGTCCGTTTAGTTTATTTTGTATTTATTTTTTTGGGTTTTCAGCATTAAGAACAAAATATGAGAAGAGTGAAAGGACGACGAAGGGGACGACGGAGGAGGTGAAGAGATGACGGAAGGATGAACTGTTTTTCATGCTTCCGTTATTTCCTAAAACTAAGAACGAAAACCCAAAACTAAGAACGAAAAACAACCTGCAGCCAAAACTCTTGTCATGTTCTTTTTTGTATAGACGAAAACCGAAAACTAAGAACGACAAACCAACTGCAGCCAAAACTCTTGGCATAAAACATTTCTTATTACAAGAAACATTAATTGATTTGCTTCAAGAAAACAAGATCCTAAAGTATACAAGAAACATTTGAATGTAAATTAATAAACATGCACTTCGATTACATGTTCAATATCGACAACTAACTTTCAAAGCATACCCTGTAAGCCAGCTTTTTTTCTTACTTCAATACTACATGTTCCTCTGGAGAAAGTCCTCGAAATTGCTAGATGCTTCTACCAAATGGTCCAAATTCCTCTTAAGGAGGAAGAAGAAGAAGGAAAAAAAATTCAAAAGACACTTAAGCAAAAAAACATGAATCTTTTGGCCAAATGTAACACATGAATGTAATACATGAATAAGAGATTCGAATATATATCATTAAAGCACAAAATATTTTGTTCTGCCAAAAATTCATCCCTAAATCAGTACAGGAAGTATGAACTCAGAAATGATTCGCAAATCGCAATCGTGAAGTAAAAGGTAATCGTGATAAAAAAAGAACTCATGAATCTTTGCCCAAGTCTAGCGATTCTTAATAAAATAATCAACATTGGAAATAAACCCTGAAAATAACGGTAAAGGCCAGTGAGATAAGCGGTGTTGGACGAAGAGTAGCATAAATTGTAAAAACCCAAAATTTGAAGGTAGAATAGAGATTAAGTCAGCAAAAATATAGGGGGATAAAAAAAGAAAATGACACCTGAGAGATTCGAACTCTCGCGGGAAATCCCATGTACTTAGCAGGCACACGCCTTAACCACTCGGCCAAAGTATCATTGTCTCAATAATAATAAAAACTACCATTATGAACAATGCTTGTGTTTTTTTAATTTATTACAGCATAGAATTGTTAAGGTAAAACTGTTTTAATTATTTACACTCAATGCTTAAGCTAAATAATACTCGTAATACAGTTTTAAATAACAAAAGAAGCATTGGATAAGCACACTACTAGAACATGATTGCATTACTCTGGCTATTGTGATGGTAAAATCCCCAAAAACAGCTGATGGTGTTAAGAAAATAAATTAAGTTATCGATAAAATCCTTGTAAATGAGCTAAATAAAGATGAGCAATTTTTGAAATTTCTTTCAAAATAAGAGCATGATTGTAAAACATACCGACAATTATCAGTGTATTATGTATGGAGTTGGCAAAAACTACTGAATAGTATGCTAACTATGGGGAGAAAAAATTCATAAGGGTGGAAACACCGAAAGGAACTATTTGCAAATTTATACACATAACATAATGTAAAACCCATCTTGACAATATAGAAAAATGTACTAATTTTTATCTTTCAAGGAAAGGATCCAGAAGCTTATTATGTACCTAACTGGATGATATCTATCCATTTGTCGTCTCCACACATCCTTTGTTTTCCCAAATTATCTGAAAATTACAACAAAATTTATTATGATGGAATGATAAAAATGGTATTTTCCAAAAGGGCCTTTGAGCTAAATTGATTGGCAAAAACTGATGTATGGATTGACCGTGGAGTTTCCAATGGATCGAATTTTCTGAACTTGTACTGGAAAATGAATGAAAGCGGCAACTATGGCTGTCAAAGCCCTAAGTACTGTCTAACCTTGAAGAGCAAAGGTAAGGTGTTGAAGAAAAAGATTGAAATCTTTGTGTTGTAGAGGAACCAACTGATGTTCGGTATAAAAAAATATTCGAAACATTACAAATCAAAAACTTGGGAAACTAAGAGCTTCAGAATGAGAATAGAAAATTTTGAAATGGCAATAACAGTTGGGTTTACCGTCAAATAAATTTAAAAAATTAGGTAAAATTGTAACATGGATAATTTTAAGGGAAATAAAAAAACATAAAAATCTACATTGAAATGATGAGAGCTTAGGATACCAGCTGAGATTAAATAAGGAAAAAGAAGATAAAAGGTCAAAGATTATATTATTCTTATATAACAGAATTGTTTTTATTTTCTTTCAAATCTATAATTCACGCCACTGATCATTTTTTTTGTTTTTTATATTGTGCATTGCTTTTATCGCAAACCACACAAAGATTTTGAATTTAATTATGTCTGTTGTAATATTCACATTATATTATATATAGAAAGATGAGTTTTATATAGATAAATAAAACATAAATTCAGAACAATACCCATTTGTTCTATTTTTCGGATTTATTATATCTTACATTTTAAACAGTACAAGCAATCTGATATGTTATAATATCCATCGTTGTAATTAGAATTAAAAGGTTTGGATTTATGATTTTGGTTATTCATTTTTGGTTTGTATTATAATTTTATTATCCAATATTTACACTAGATATATATTACAAAATATATATTTTAGGGACTAATTTACAATATGAAAATTACAGGTATTAGATTTCCAATAAGAAAAACAAAATGTCATTTTTCCTTTAATACCATAAATTATAGAGAATTAGCACAAAAGCGCCCTTAGCTAATCTTAAATGATCTGAAATGCCATTTGTATTCTCTAATTCAAATGAAACACAAGAAAATATCATATGGATTTAGTTTAAAATTAATTTAAATTGTCAATTTGATAATGGACATCATAAATAAAGTATTTGATTCTTCTATTTTATATCAGGTCCGTATACACAAATTTACACAAAATTACTTTTTTATAATACATGTAATACCTTTGGTGTCAATAAAACAAAAATATTAAAATCTAGAAAAAATAGAGAATTTCTCAATTCTGACACAAGGTACTTATTAGATCGAATCAAATGATTTTGCCGTATCCAGAATAATCCATAACAAAAAATATGACTGTGGACATGAAAAAAAAGAAAAAAAAAGAACTACGTCGAGCTCATTTACGGATGTGACGCCCCACCTCTATACTCAGGCTAGCCAAGGACACTACGGGATAATGTCATCGACTAGCACGAATAATAAGGCTGTTGAGGAGCGACCATCTGTGTAATTGCTTTGTGCGAGTACCGATATGTCATAAAATATAACTTACATTACATTTCAAAAGGAAATCCGACATATCAAATACAAACTCAAAGCTACCACACAGTGGCTAAGTGGACTTCGGAAACAAATATAGATATAAACATAACACAAATCAGTCACAAATATTCATATCACAAAGGCGGAAACGGATATGAATATAACACATAAAAGTGTACATCAAAGTAGTGGTCATACAAGATCCACTACATCACAAAAGAATATGTACAAGTGCTAGACAAAAGAATAATTATACATCAAGGATTCTATTTCTCAAATGTATAATAACAAAAACTACTGATCTAAAGTAGTTAGCCAAAAATCAGATGATGAACCCTGATAAGAAGTCAAGCAGGAGCACCTGAAATACCTCGGTCTGACCCGAGTATTATTTTAAGAAGAAAATAATAAATGGAACAGTCTAGCTATAAATATCAGATAAAATGAGATAGGATAAGAGATATGACCAAAAACGTACGATAACCAAAAAATGCCATACTGTGTCAAGTATACATCAAATAACAACAAAAATCAGACAATATCTCAAATCATCTCAAAACACCAAAATGAATCACATTCTTTAAATTATTCACCAAAATCAAATATTGATAGAGCTTATCAATGCAAACCACAAAAATTGGTGAAACACAAATTCTAGAAATCACAACCAGAAATCCAAAAATCACAAAGGGGGGAAGGCCTATCACAAACAGGAGCATGAAAACTCACCAACACGTGTATCACAAACGAGCCGGAGTTCCTCCAAATAGGGTACAGTCCCCCATTGCGGACTTTGAGCCGAAGCTCCTCCAAACAGGGTACAGTCCCCCATTGCGGACTTCGAGCCGAAGCTCCTCCAAACAGGGCACAGTCCCCCATTGCGGACTTTGAGCCGAAGCTCCTCCAAACAGGGTACATTCCCCCATTGCGGACTTTGAGTCGAAACTCCTCCAAACAGGGTACAATCCCCCACGCGGACAAAAAGACATCGCACATCGCTAGTCTAAATCACCAAATGATCATCATTGATCAACAAGAAGTGTGAATCACACTAAACTAGTAAATATAAGAGTTTAGCTTCATGTCCCATAACCACTAGCTTAACTTAAATATTTACGAACAAATTGTAGATTTCCACTCGAAAATTGTCACAAGAGTTCAATCGAACAAGTCCAAGAATTAACCGACCAAGTAAACGAAAGCGTTTCATACCACTTATTTTACTAAGCCGTTTAATTAGATTTCTCATACGAATGAGGTAAAGGTTTATATATACTAATAGATTGGAAAATGGATTTAAAAGAGAGCTTTATATTTAAAATAGTATCGAAATCATTTTGATGAAAGGGTTTGAGTATTTTACTACTAATATAGACACCTTTGTATTTAGAAGTGACAAATCACAAAAATGATTGAAGAAACAATCAATCACCAAAGATTCACATTCGAAGACGTGAATCAAATCCAAAGAAATCGATACCAAATCCATCAAAATGGATATTCCCAAAAATCCAAAGAAAGAAGTCATCAAAGTCGATAGTAAGTGATAACAACAATCCGGATCAACTAAAATCGATTAAAATAGGAAATCCACACAAAACAGCCTAAATAGGCAAAAATGGACGTTTCCAGACGTCTGGTTTGGAATCCAGACGTCTGGATTAGTTTTCTGGAAATAGTTCAGAAAATCACCCAGACGTCTGGAATACCGAAGCAGACGTCTGAGCCTTGGCCAGACGTCTGGTTTAGAACCCAGACGTCTGGTTTTATTCTCTGGAAATAATCCAAAGAACCCCCAGACGTTTGAAACTTCAAGTCAGACGTCTGAGCTCATCCAGACGTCTGATCTTAGATTTCAGACGTCTGGAATTAGTTTCTGACTTTTTTTTATATATTTTTCATGCATACATTTTTGCTCCAGGTCTAAACCAGACGTCTGGACTTGGTCACCAGACGCCTGGTCACCTGGACTGGGAACCATTTTGCCTAGGCCAAAGTGGCCAAAACGTATCGGAAGCGATCGGACGAGCAACGACGACTAAGGATTTACGCCCAGTGACAACCCGACCTTAAAGGCTCTTCGATACACCCCGAATATCAATGTCCAAATATCCATAGAAGGATTTTCATAAAATTGGACCAAAACACCAAAATTTGGAAAATTCACCAAATCAAAAGCAAATGAATATGCACAAGTGTTAGGAATTCATACCTAACAACAATGATAGCTATAGACGTAGATGTGAGTTAGAGAACTCACCTTTTAAACTCAAAGCACAAGTGAGAAGCTTGAAAACAAAGGAAAGACCAATTCCTCTTCAATATACCTCTAGAATCTTCAATCTAAGCTCAAAAGAAGAATATTTTCTAAGTTAGGTTATCGGAAATTCTGAAATTGAAGAGAGATAGAGATGGAGAAGATGAAGAGGATGCGTACCAGAGCTTCTCTTTGATTTTGGAGCTAGAACTTGAATTTGCAAAGGAACTAGGGCTTAGGAATTTCTAATTCCTTTTTCTCTTCCCTCATTTTTCTAAAGCTTGAAGTGTTTTAGGAAATGAGAATGAAGTGAAGAGGAGAGGGGCTGAGTTAGGGTATTAGATGGGTTAGTGGGCTGAAACCCAAAGCCCAAGTAGAAAATAGCAAATTCTACTTAACTCCAAACATATCGATGTTTATACTCAAAAAAGTTGTAAACTCCATTTTTGACTCAATGGAAGTGGTCTCGAGTCCCAATTCGACTGTTAACAAAAAGTAGCTTTTCGGACTTTAATCCGATTAACGATGCTATATTTAAATAAAACATTTAAATATACAATCGTAAAATATGCGGGTTGTTACAGACTCACCTCCTTAAAGAAATTGCGTCCTTGCAATAATTAAGAGGAAGATAAAGAGTAACAACCATAAAAGCATATCAACACAAAAGAAAATTTGAAATAAGAAGTTCACCATAAAGAGCACGAAAGAGTAAGTCCAGATGAGTTTGCTCGATGAATTCTCAAGATTCCCAAGAGCAATCCTTAGGATTTGACGACCATTGAACTTTCACAAGAAGAATATCTTTATTTCGAAGACGTTTAACCTCCGAAGTAATGATACGAATAGAATGTTGCTCATAAGTCAAATTTGGTGAAACTTCAATTTCTTCTAATACACCGGGCTCAAGAATAGAATCGGAATCCCTAAGGTATTTTCGTAGTTGAAAGATGTGGAAAACGTCATGAATAGCAGAAAATTGAGCCGGTAATAAAAGGCGATAAGCCACGGAACAAATACGTTCGGTGATGGGAAATGGACCAACATATTGAGGTGCTAATTTTTCCGATCAACTGAAATGCACAACACCCTTCATAGGTGAAACACAAATGAATACCAATAAATCTAGACCTAAAACCAGCTTCTCACCGGCTTTAAGCCAACACGAAGGAAATCGGCATAGCCTTCCGTAGAGTGCCTCGAAAGGTGCCATACCGATACAAGATTGGAAGCTATTATTGGAAGAAAACTCAACAAGAGAAATATGATCTTCCCAACTTCCACCAAAATCAAGAACACATGCACAAAGTAGATCTTCAAGAGTTTGATTCACACGCTCGGTTTGTCCATTGGACAGAGGATGATAAGCGGTGCTAAAATTAAGCTTTGTTCCCAAAGCTTTTGAAGACCGTACAAAAATCCATTAGTAAAATAATGGATCATAATTGCTAACAATTGAAGTAGGAACTCCATGCAATTTAATTTGACATAGAGTTTAGCCAAAAGAGGTATGGTCCAAAAGAGAAGGTCGAGCCTCGAGGCTACACAAAACAAGAGATGAACATAAATTGGATTCACGATCTCGAATCTCACAAGTGGATAAAGTATCGAGATCATTCCATTCGGATATCATCATTGAAACAACTGCTTGTTGCTTTCGGCTAAGGGCATCGGCAACATGATTACCCTTTTTCGGAGTATAAAGAATATCAAGGTCATAAGATGCAAGGAACTCGAGCCAACGTTGTTGACGCTAATTAAGTTCCTTTTGAGAAAATAAATACTTTAAAGATTTATGATCGATGTAGAGAACAAACTTCTCCCCCAAAAGATAATGACGCCAAATTCTAAGGGCGAAACAATAGCCGCGAGCACTAGATCATGAGTGACATATCTAGTCTCGACAAGCTTTAATTGTCAAGAAGCATATGTGATAACACATTCCCTTTTGCAAGAGAATGGCACCCAAACCAATATGACTAGTATCGGTATAAACAATAAAGTCTTGATTCCCTTCGGGAATCACAAGAATAGAAGCATCAGAAAGGAGTTCTTTCAAATGATCCTCTTTCCCGAAAAGCTAAAACATTCAAAATTATCATTAACTTAAATGTAATCATCTATTTAGAAAAAATTACTTATTACAAGTCAATTTATTGTGTCTGACTGTCTCATCATAGCGTTTAGGAGATTCCTGGCGATAACGTTGATCAAGTGCATCGACCAGAATTCTTAAAGCACTCAATGGGCAAAATAACACAAAATCATCTTCTATATGATAAACATGCCTCTTATAAAATTTACAAATATTCTTTGTTCGTTTTAGGAACAAAATCCAATCATACTTATAAATATCTTATTAAAAAGATTTGCAAATTTTAAATTGTTGTTTTCATCCATAATCAATAAATACAAGGATAAACTCATCAAGATATTCGTAGAATACTCTATTCGTAAGATGGATGAAATAAGGTAGAAGGTTCGTCAAACCGAATAACATAACGAACCACACACAAGAATCACAACGAGTGCGGAATGCGGTAAGTGGAATGCTACCCTCCACAACTCGTAGTTGATGAAAACTGGTGGCAAGGTCGAGCTAAAAAGACCTTAGCACTACACAATAGATTGCTTAGGTGGTAATCCTAAGACAAGCTCAAATATATCAAAAAATTCACAAACTACTTGAATGAGAGAAATAACACTTTCCTCATCAAGTGGGTTTAAAGAATAAAATGATGCCACCAAATTGGAAATCGAAATCATTAAGAACAATAGAAATCTGCTTAACAGATTAAGGATGTCGAAGATAAATAGTCCACATTGGACATAGAATATGGACTTCATAATGATTAAGCCAATCCTTTCCCAAAAAATCAATTCCGAAGCCTAAGCAACGCATAACATGCAAATCGGCTCGAAAAGAATAATCACATTAAATAATCTCGACATTTTCACAAAGTAAATTGAGTGTTGCGGATCCATCAATCGAATTCGCAATTCTCAATGAAGTCATCAAGCCCATAAAATTTAAAAGAGAAAGAATCATCAAGTTCTTTTGATATAAAATAATGAGATGAACCCGTATCAAAAAGAACTCGAATAAGATAATCACAAAACAAATATCGTTAAGGATAGAATGATAAATACCTTGACCAAAAGAAGGGTTACTAGGGGCTTGCACAACATTCAACTCTCCATTTCTCCTACTTTGGAGTATGGGACATGTAGATATAAGATGGCCCAAACTTTTGCAATAACGACAAAAAAATGGTGTTGGGCACTCGTTTGCATAATGGTCCGTAGAACCACAATTGTAGCATCGTCCACGACTAGAGGTAGGAGTCTTTGCTACCGAAATTTCCTGCTTCCCTTTCTTGTTGGGATTAGTGCTTTTGAACTTAATATGCCTCTTCTTGTTGATGTTGAAGTTTTGTTTCGCATCCACAACTTCAACATCATTTTCTTTGTCAGCCTCTTCTAGTCGAAGAGTGGTATCTACAAGCTGATCGAAAGGCACTTCTAATTTCAAAGGTAAAACCTTTTTGGGGTTTTTACTCAAAGCACAGATAAACCTTTGATTCTTTACAAGATCCAAAAGTTGTTGGGCAGACATGAATACGCCATCCAGAGAAGGACTACTAGATTGACCAGCGCTAGGACTGCCAGATCTAACCATTTCTCTTCTTTAGGAAAGAAAGAAGACGAAAAAGGTTATTCACAAAATGAAGATCAAACCAACTTGATTGATGAAACAAGGCATCACAAAAGAAAATAGGATAGAACGGTATGAAGACTCGAATTAAATCCTATGGCACGATTCCTAAGAAAGACTTAGGACAATGATCCTTGCTAGATTATTCTACATTGTTCTGAAGTTTGGCACTGATACCAAGCTGTGACGCCCCACCTCTATACTCACGCTAGCCAAGGACACTACGGGGTAATGCCGTCGACTAGCACGAAGGATAAAGTTGTTGAGGAGCGACCATCTGTGTAATTGCTTTGTGCGAGTACCGATATGTCAGAAAATATAACTTACATTTCATTTCAAAAGGAAATGTGACATATCAAATGCAAACTCAAAGCTACCACACAGTGGCTAAGTGGACTTCGGAAACAAATATAGAAATAAACATAACACAAATCATTCACAGATATTCATATCACAAAGGCGGAAACAGATATGAATATAACACATAAAAGTGTACATCAAAGTAGTGGTCATACAAGATCCACTACATCACAAAAGAATAGGTACAAGTGCTAGACAAAAGAATAATTATACATTAAGGAGTCTATTTCTCAAATGTATAATAACAAAAACTACTGATCTAAAGTAGATAGCCAAAAATCAGATGATGAACCCTGATAAGAAGTCAAGAAGGAGCACCTGAAATACCTCGGTCTGACCCGAGTATTATTTTAAGAAGAAAATAATAAATGGATCAGTCTAGCTATAAATATCAGATAAAATGAGATAGGATAAGAGACATGACCAAAAACGTATGATAACTAAAAAATGCCATACTGTGTCAAGTATACATCAAATAACAACAAAAATCATACAATATCTCAAATCATCTCAAAACACCAAAAAGAATCACATTCTTTAAATTATTCACCAAAACACAAATATTGATAGAGATTATCAATGCAAACCACGAAAATTGGTGAAACATAAATTCTAGAAATCACAACCAGAAATCCAGAAATCACAAAGGGGGAAGGCCTATCACAAATGGGAGCATGAAAATTCACTAACACGTGTATCACAAACGAGCCGGAGCTCATCCAAACAGGGTACAGTCCCCTATTGCGGACTTTGAGCCGAAGCTCCTCCAAACAGGGTACAGTCCCCCATTGCGGACTTTGAGCCGAAGCTCCTCCAAATGAGCCGAAGCTCCTCCAAATAGGGTACAGTCCGCCATTGCGGACTTTGAGTCGAAACTCCTCCAAACAGGGTACAGTCCCCCACGCGGACAAAAAGACATCGCACATCGCTAGTCTAAATCACCAAAGGATCATCATTGATCAACAAGAAGTGTGAATCACACTAAGCTAGTAAATATAAGAGTTTAGCTTCATGTCTCATAACCACTAGCTTAACTTAAATATTAACGAACAGATTGTAGATTTCCACTCGAAAATTGTCACAAGAGTTCAATCGAACAAGTCCAAGAATTAACCGACGAAGTAAACGCAAGCGTTTCATACCACTTGTTTTACTAAACCGTTTAATTAGATTTCTCATACGAATGAGGTAAAGGTTTATATATACTAATAGATTGGAAAACGGTTTTAAAAGAGAGCTTTATATTTAAAATAGCGTCGAAATCATTTTGATGAAAGAGTTTGAGTATTTTACTACTAGTATAGAAACCTTTGTATTTAGAAGTGACAAATCACTAAAATGATTGTAGAAACAATCAATCACCAAAGATTCACATTCGAAAATGTGAATCAAATCCAAAGAAATCGATACCAAATCCATCAAAATGGATATTCCCAAAAATCCAAAGAAAGAAGTCATCAAAGTCGATAGTAAGTGATAACAACAATCCGAATCAACTAAAATCGATTAAAATAGGAAATCCACACAAAACAGCCTAAATTGGCAAAAATGGATGTTTCCAGACGTCTGGTTTGGAATCCAGATGTCTGGATTTGTTTCTATAAATAGTTCAGAAAACCACCCAGACGTCTGGAATACCGAAGCAGATGTCTGAGCCTTGGCCAGACGTCTGGTTTAGAACCCAGACATCTGGTTATATTCTCTGGAAATAATCTAGAGAACCCCCAGACGTCTGAAACTTCAAGTCAGATGTCTGAGACTCATCTAGACGTCTGATCTTAGATTTCAGACGTCTGGAATTAGTTTCTGACTTTTTATATATATTTTTCGTGCATACATTTTTGCTCCAGGTCTAAACCAGACGTCTGGACTTGGTCACCAGACGTCTGGTCACTTGGTCCGGGCAACATTTTGCCTAGGCCAAAGTGGCCAAAACGTATCGGAAGCGATCGGAAGAGCAACGGCGACTAAGGATATACGCCAAGCGACAACCCGGCCATAAAGGCTCTTTGATACACCCCGAATATCAATGTCCAAATATCCATAGAAGGATTTTTATAAAATTGGACCCAAACACCAAAATTTGGAAAATTCACCAAATCAATTCAAATCAAAAGCAAATGAATATGCACAAGTGTTAGGAATTCATACCTAACAACAATGATAGCTATAGACGAAGATGTGAGTTAAAGAACTCACCTTTTAAACTCAAAGCACAAGTGAGAAGCTTGAAAACAAAGGAAAGACCAATTCCTCTTCAATATACCTCTAGAATCTTCAATCTAAGCTCAAAAGAAGAATATTTCCTAAGTTAGGTTATAGGAAATTCTGAAATTGAAGAGAGATAGAGAAGATGAAGAGGATGCTTACCAGAGTTTCTCTTTGATTTTGGAGCTAGAACTTGAATTTGCAAAAGAACTAGGGCTTAGGAATTTCTAATTCCTTTTTCTCTTCCCCCATTTTTCTAAAGCTTGAAGTGTTTTAGGAAATGAGAATGAAGTGAAGAGGAGAGGGGCTGAGTTAGGGTATTAGATGGGTTAGTGGGCTGAAACCCAAACCCAAAGCCCAAGTAGAAAAATAGCAAATTCTACTCAACTCCAAACATATCGATGATTATACTCAAAAAAGTTGTAAACGCCATTTTGGACTCAATGGAAGTGGTCTCGAGTCCCAATTCGACTGTTTACAAAAAGTAGCTTTTCGGACTTTAATCCGATTAACGACGCTATTTTAAATAAAACATTTAAATATACAATCGTAAAATATGCGGGTTGTTACAACGGAAGTGGAAATAGAAGCAGAGGAATATCGAGGTATATCTAGATAATAGGTAGGAACAAAAACTGAAACATTCTGGAGCTACAAAGATAGTTATTACATCGTTGTAGCATAGTTGACATTGAATCAAAAGGATCGACTACTGGATAAATACCTTTGGCAGCTAATCCAATAAATGACTCCCCTTTAAAACTTTTTGTTTGTCTACTACTTCTTATTTCTTATGTTTTTATTTATTTAAAATAGTGAACAAATTATTCTAGAATCTGATTCGATAAAAAATGCGGGCGGTTTTCGAATCTTCATAGAATTTAATTCTCCCTCAAATTTTAGGTCCCCAAACATCCGACTGCATTTTCCAACTAAAATGGATAATGACTACTGAAATTGCATTGTACATCTAGAATAAACCTAAAAAGACATGATCCCAGGCAGAATTTTTCGATTATTTTTTAATAATCATAATAGGATTGATTCATCGTGGTGAATCCGATTTTTCTTCGAAGAAAACCCGACGAGCCAGGTGCTTATTTTTAAAATGATTTGATTGTTTCTTCACCAGCGCCAGGGTAAGGAAGATGGCCTTAGGTCTAGAGCAGCGCCAGTATATTAATAGGCTCCTTAATACCAACGTCGCTCTCCCTTAGCCACGGTACGAACTCCCTAACTGCTGCCTGCCTCCTACCTTCGCACACCTCCATTACTTCTAGAGTTCGCTTCTTTTTAATTATTAGCTGCCTCGAGCTACTGCTAATAAATCGAGCAATCACTTCCTTGCTCCTTTCTTTTATACATTTCCTTGCTATACTCCTTACTTTGCTTTCGTGTTGACCAGTGCTATCTTCATAAAACCCTCGTTATACATGCCGCCCGGATTAATATACTTGGCCTTGTCACGTATGCCTTCTCTTGTTTGTTCCCCGCCCGTCGCTATGCACGTATGATGCCAAAATTCCCAACTAATTGCGACTAAAAGGAGCGGGTTTACATGACTTGGGTCTTTAACCATTACCCTAGGACCTAGGAGTCCCAGTATATTAATTGGGAGCGAGAGCCCTCAATCACACATGCCTTTCATTTTTGTCAGCTTTAGTTCTTTCTCCTAGAAGCAAGAGAGGAGTAAACCCCCTCTCTCTGTCTATCTGGTCTTAGGACTTGTAGGAATCATCAGAAAGTATTAAAGAATAGAAGACACTTACAATCATAGAACAATAGCTTAGGCTCACGCACCTTTCGCTTAGGGCAAGAATGTCTATTGGCCTTTCACCGAGGTAGCTCACTGGCCTGGAACTACAAGCCGCAATGCATTCAATCAGATGGGCAAGAAGGTCAACAGCTTTCAACAACTTCTACGCGTCCCTTGTTATTCTTTCATTGATACCAGGACTTTGGTAGAAAGGTAAGATGACTTGGTGTCTTCTTCACTTTTGATTCTCCCTGATGTTTGCCTAGGCAACAAGCATCGATTCGATGCAATATCTTGTTCATTCGCAACAAAATATTTTCTTTGTGCGATTTTTGCTCATCACTTTGGACAGTTAGAAAGAATTTTTTTGTTTAGTTGAGTTTCGTTTATTAGAGTTAACCGAGAGATAATAGGTCCTCTGCATCCCCAAACACGCTGTCCTCCTAGGCGCCCTCCTAGGCGCGCAACACTAAGTAATCTAAGCCAACCCACAATACTGACTAACGGTGGATAATCATCTTTCTTAGAGGTACTAAATACAACTCCATGAATGACCAAAATGAAAGTTGCATTAATGATAAAGATCTCTGGGGAAATCCGATTCTTCCACATATGTGTAGTGGTTTACCGAACTGTTGGTGGCCATCATCCTCTGCTTATTTTCGTTTGCTTTGTGTGCTCCTTCGATTTTCTAGTAGCAAGACTTGGTGGCTTTCTTTGTCGTATGGATTAGACCAGCTAAATTCTCAAAAAGTGAGTGACGGGCAAGAAGGAGAAAGGCGTAAAAAGGTCAAGCTCGTAAACCGGGAGATTATCCGTGAAGCTTCCCACTCAATTTCCAATCTCATCCAATAGATTCGAATAAGAATAGACAGTTAGACGCAATCGCAATTTGGAACCTGTTGAATGTTTATACTGGCACCTGATGAAAGGGTAGTTGATCACTATGGCATTTGCGATTCAACTCAAACCTAGGAAGAGTCGGTTGATTTATCTCCTAACAGAGCACCATTGGTTGCACTGGATGGAATGATCGATTAGAAAGAATAACAGACGAGGTAGAGGAGAAAACTGTCGGACTAGAAGCTATGATTTCTTTTGTTGAAGAAGTTCTTCCTCTAAATAGATGGCAATAATCTGTGGTCCCATTTGGAGATCCCTATCAAGAGTGCAAAGGTGAACAGACAACTCACATGTAATTCTAGCTTCTCTTCTCACCGGCCGGCTAGAAATATTAGCTCCCTTAGCTCACCTCCCATATCCCGAACTCTCTACTCTTGCTTCGCTCGGTACGCTTAGCTTCCCATTACCCGAAGTGTTAGGAGGCAACTAAACGCTTCGCTTCAGCTTCACTTACACTTCATTTAATGCTGCTAGCAGCAATAAGGCATTACGAGGTGGAACCAATCAAGATGACTTCGAAGGAGATGAACGAATCATAAGGAGAGGTGCCTCCCACTCTCACTTGCCACCACCTACGGTTGATCATGGAAACCTTTTTTCAAAGAGATTAGGTTCTGCAACTACGAATGATGCAAGCCATCTAAGTCCGTATCGGCTGAAAGTCCTGGCTAAATCCTCCGAGAGTCAAGGTGCCATAACAACTATGAATTTGTCTCGATCTACCAGATTCCAAACCAACCAAGGAATAAATTGGTGCGTAGCAGTCCCAATGGAGTCATTTACCAAGGGACCTCTTCGAAATCCTACTTTGAGGACTTTTGAGGTCTAGTCATGCATCCGACCTCATTTACGGAGGTTTGAGATATAGGAACTTGATTGGGCCCTCTCATTTCAATAGAAGAAGGAGCTATCGATTCAAGCTGGGGAAATGGTTGAATTTGCCTGCGGTGTGAAAAGAGTAGCCTTAAATTGGGAATTTCTCTAAACGATCGAATAGGAGCAATTAGACCTTCAGAAATGAAGATTTGAAGTTGTCCATAATTTACTGCTCCGTGTGGAGGACACTTAGTACATCGCCTGTTGTCAGTTGCTTTGGCGGAGCCATGCGCACCTTACTCTCATCAGATTTGTACTGAAATGTGCAATCTAGCCCCTTGCAAACTGGTCATATTGGTCTATTAGGTGGGCACATCAGGAGAAGGATCCGAAAAATTCCCCCTGCTGAACGAGTGCCAGTATACTAGGGGTGCGGCTAAGCGCTATAACAACTGATGTTAGCACCTCACTAACGCTCGCCTTCGGGCCGCCCAAATCTCTTAACCCAAGAAAACGGCCGGCTGTATTTTTTCTTAATAGAAAGAATAATGTTTGCACAAATAAGGTAACCTTTAAGCGAACCGAACTCACTAAGCTAAGGGCCAAAGTCGCATACATATTTGTAGCAACAATATTATAAGTTTCTTCCTCTTGACCGAATCTGTAACTAAAGTACTAGGAAATAACGGGCCAATAAAGATTGGATATTCCATATTGGTGAGTTAATTGGTCACATTTTATTCACGAAATGGGTTGAACATGAACTTTCTAACCATTAACAAGAATATTAAAGAAACTAATAGATTCAAAAAATAAAATAAGGAGAAAATGAAAACAATAATATGCAAACCAAAAAAGAACTAATAAAATTCAAAACCAAAAAAATGGTGAAATAGAAGTGAGATAACAATCATTCATTTTCTTCCAAAAAGAAAAGAATTATGAGAAGGTTTCATAAGTAATCATTCAACAAATTAACATATTAAAGAAAAAATAGATTTCTCTCCAATTTTAAATAATAATCAAATGTTGTTAAATGTCTCAGGCTATTATGTTCACATATTAATTTTACAATTTTTTTAAACATCCCTTTACAACAATCTCATTGATTATAACATGAAAAGCAAATATATTCTAAATGTTAATTTGCAATGCAAGTAATTTTCTTGCCTATTTTCCAATGTACACATGTTTGAAACGAATTGATATAAATTATTAGGCCTAATAAATTAAAAGATGAAACAAATTAGTGGCAACCAATTTGAATTTGAAAAAATGATAAATCTTTTCACATTTAATTCATTATTAAAGTGTCTAACATATTTTATAGATTTCTTCCGATTTGTAATAAAAAACGTAAAAAATTCATGAAATTCTAAACCATGTATATTGGTCTGGTTAAAAAATAAGGGTGTGTTTTTGTTAAGCAAAAAAGGTATTTTGAAAGAGATATTCTAAAAAGAAAATGTGTTTTTATGTTACGAAATGGGCATTTGAAATGGGTATTTTTATGAAAGTTGTAATGTATTAATTATTGTTGATTATGATTATTTTTTAATTGATTAATATTAACATAAGTAAGATAAATAGTAACAATGAAAGAACAATTTGTAATAACAGATACATTAAAGCAGATACAATAATGTAGAATTGAAAACACGTTTTAACTCCATACAAAGTAAAATAGTAAATATTAATGTGATTCGTACAGTAATTCAATGACGTCATGTGACAATTAGTTCATCCCTTGTGTTATCTCGAACCAACGCCATATTGTTACTTGAACTCCTTTAAACCAGTCCATTCTCTCTCTCACCGGTAGCTTGAACTTTGTTGTATTCATTAAGGTGTTCATTCGAAATACGATCAGGATCATCATCAAATATCATAAAGTCGAAGATTAGCCGTTGTAACAACAACCACTTTTACTTGAATTCGAAAGTTAAATGCAGACATATTATTCAGGATCATAAACACTCTTATATATTCCAAATGTTCTATCAACTACCATGCGTAACCTAAAGGATAAGAATTTAAAATCTCATTTTCTGATCTTTGTTGATTTTGATCGCAATAAAGCGAATTCTTTTCATATGAAAGTTCTGTTGACAACGTTCTTGGTGTCCGGACAGAATATTAGAAATTCGTTGCATTTTAGTATAAATCGAAGTGTGCATTACATAATTGTTTTCAAATGAAATTATTTTCACACTTTAGTATATCAAGAAATCCTTATGTGACCAACAATGTAATCTAATCTTCATTGTCAGAATCAGTGTCGAATATTGTGTTTGCAAGAATGATATTAGCGGCGTAAAGAAGAAGAAGACGTAGTGTGAAGGAGGAGGAGGAATGTGAAGTTGTTATAGTGGGTAATTAACCGTTGGCGTCCGATATGTCAAACGCTTCGAACGCTGATGGATCTCTCTCCCTACCAACACCCCCTCCCTCATCAAATGAACTGGGTGTTTAATGGGTCTTTAATGGGTTTAGCACTCCAATTCAAAAATCAAATTCAAAGAACATCATTAAAAAAATTATAAATGAAAATTATTTTTTTTGTAGTGGAGAATTTGGTAAATTCAAAACAAAAATTCATTATTGGATCTTTAATGGGTCTAGTAGTCTAATTCATTTAGAACTTTTCTAAATTTTCTTTTAAATAACATCAATATTTTATTTGAATTTATAAATGAAACTTAGTTTATATAGTTTGTATTACGTAATTTGATGTGTATCATATACATATATGTGTGAACGTGCACATGAAATATAATAAAATGTATATGGTTTGACATGCCAACATATAGATGTTGGCATTTACACCGCAGCAAACATGTTAGCCCCTCTTGTATGCATTTGTGTTGTCCAAATATATATATATATATATCTGTGTGTGTGTTTGCGTGTGTGTGTGTACATACGTGTAACATAATATAAGTGAATATATATATATATATAATATCTATAAATATAGTTGATATGAAAAATTATTTTAAATAATAATTTACATGGTACTTTTGAATAAATATAAAACATATCATTCAAAAAAAAATTGAATGAAATTTAAAATTATACACACACACTTATGAATATATTGTAATGTAAATAATAATAATAAAATTTATGTATATATTCTTAAGTGTTCATGGTTAGATATTTTTTTTGGATTAAAATTTGTTTAACAAAATGCTCTTTTTTGTATAGAAATTTTTAATAAAATTTGTATGACGATTTCCGAAAAGAAAATTTGTAATATATTTTGTGTTGAAATTTTATGCTAATATTTTACATTAAATGCAAATGCATATAAGTATTTATTATCCGTATAACTATTTTTGAATTAAATAAAAGATTATACATAAATATTATATACCAATTAAATAAATATATATATGAAAAAAAACCCTTTTTCTTATTTTTGAAAGATTATTTATATATGAATGTAAAATATAAATCATGCATTATGTAGTTTTATTACTTTTGATTTTGACTTTTTAATTAAAAGGAAAATCATTTATTAATATATTTAGTTTTCGTATTTTTTATGCAAACAAGGCCATGAGCAACTACGATGAATACAAGTACCAAATGATTTTTTTATACACATATATAACCATCCAATGTGACAACACATATATACACAAATTCGTTATATTGATAGCTAACTAAACTAAAATATGATATGATAAACATATTAAATATTCATATATGATCATAAATAAGGAATTGTACCTTTCACTAAAGCCTAGAATGTATTGAAATGAAGAACCTAACTTCCAAAATTGAATCCCATATCCAGAAGTTGCAAGCTTCTCGAACGTAGCTACCACCAATCAACGATTGAATCGACTTTAATTTAATGTTAGAAATGCTTGAAAAGGTGGATGAGTGAGCTAGAATTTTTGGCCTGCACAGGAGATGAAGTGGAGGCTCCAAAAAATCCAAAAAGAAAATAAGGGTTTAGAGATGCTTAAATAGATGAGATACCAAGGAGAAAAATGTGAATCTGGATCCCTATTTCTCTCTTACCTTTTCTCCTCCTTTGTAATTCAAATCCAACCCTCCTTAGCCATCGTTATGGTCGACCTACCCTTGCACATTCCAATTGAAAATTCAAGCCTCCTTATAGGCCTCTAAATCATTTCAAGCTCGACCAATGCATTTAAATCCAATTTAAACGCCCATTGGTATCATACATCGATCAGTATATCTATTATAAATACACTGTTTAATATTTTTCAACACATAAAATAAAATTTTATAATTAATATTTAATAAAATTAATTAATTTAATTTATAAAAATTACAAAGTTTTTAAATTAGATGGTAAAAGGAGTGTTCAACGTTTCAGTTGTGTGACTCTTAGGTGTAAATTTGGTCAACGATTAATATCGAACAATTCGAATATTAACGTTCACATGTCACTTAGCAGGTGGTGTGACATTATGGCCAAATTTATCGTTTACTTGGTATCGATAAAATCTAGTTCTACCTTGCTAAGCGTTACCCGGCAGTGACAAATATTTACACCAATTCTCTTCGTCAAACCTATATCACTTTGGACTTATGAAATTTGGTAATGATCGAAATTCAAAAATCGTTCATGTTCCACTTTATAGTCCAAACGCAAAGTTCTTGGTTTAATAATAACAATTATTATTAACCGAACTGCCCTGGCCAGAGACTTTGACTTCAGTTAACCGTGATACTAACCTCATATAACTGAGGAGACGAATCCTCTTTTGCATAGTGTTTCACTTCTAATGTTTCCACTCGACCAAATTATAGTTGTACGATGGATGTCATGCCACAATTTAACTATAATCAAAGTGGAGCTTCCACGTTGAAGATCAATAGCATTCTCAAGTCGAGAGAACATCATAATCTTATCACGTCGATATTTTATATTTGACTGTAGTTATATTAAGCAACAGAAAACTATAGAGTGAGTCATTTTATGGTTATCCAATAACTATCAGTATGTAATCCCTTGGTGCCCCTACCAATCATGAGTAATACACTGCCCAACATTTGAAGAGTGTTACATACTCTAGTCTTAACGGATGCATCGATATCCAATCTCGATACATCTTGATTAGGAATATTTAAAACAATATGTTTATTTTATTGTGATAAATCACTCATGGCTACAATGAAAAGACAGTGCAGATCGTGCTATATGGAATTATACTATACTAGTGCGGAAATAAACTAAGATACTATAGCAATGTGAATAAGTAAAATAAAACAAGCACACCAGGAATTTTTATACTGGTTCGAACTTCCCGTTCTACGTCCAGTCCCAGACTCCTTCTGGAATTTCAACTAACTATAACCCTCACTTAACCCGGAGGAATAGGTTTACAACCCTTGAGCAGTCGAACAAGGACCTGAGCAACGGAACAGGATTTCGCCTCAGCAGCCGAAGAGGACTTCACACGCCTGAGCAGCAGAACAGGACTTTTACAAATAAAGTTTTCTTGACTCTATCTGTTCTTTAATAACACGAATTTGTCAATTATAGTACACCCTTCCTATAATCTTCTCATTTATGATATATATATATATATATATATATATATATGAATACGTGAAGATTAAGGAAGTAATAGAATGAATTTGTATGAAATTGAATGCACAAGAGTATTAGAATCAAAGAATGAGAATAGAGTAAGAATTGATTGAATTAAGTTATGTAAACATGATTCTAATGTGTTTATATAAATTATAAAAAGGTGCATATGTTTGTGAAGAGTTATCATGAAGAGATATGGTCATATCTATTGAAATGAAGAACGCATCTCTTCACGAATGGAAGTGCCTATTTGAAAATATAGCCGTTATAGATATTCAAACTTCTGAATTGAATAATTCAGACTTCTAAAATTGCACGAGCTCAAACCAGAAAGGAAATAGGCTAAAAATAACCATTTTCAAACGTCTGAAATTAACAAGTCAGACGTTTGAATATTGTATTAAACAATATTCATTTTTCCAGATTCAAACGTCTGATTTGTTATATTCAGACATCTGAATGTAAACTAAAAATGAGAATTTGCAATGATTATGAGAGTATGCTAATGAAATGAAAAACCAGTCGAAATATATATCATATAGAAGAGATTTTAACATGAGTAAACTTTAGACATAGACTCGATACATACATATATAAAATTTGAAGCTTATTTGAATCCGGTCTTATTTAATTCCTGCAAAAACAAGTTAGTATATAATAGTGACTTGTATAGTTGTCATAGTCAAAATATCGTTATTACGAAATATCATAAATACGAAGTTTCAACATACAATGCATTGTAACTACTGTTACAAAACACACCATTTATGGATTTTCTATTAATATATTTTAAAGTAGATTAATTAATATATAACACATTATATCAAGTACACAATAAAAAGAAACCACCTTTTATTTCGAAGTTATCGAGTTAGATATATGTAACAAATTACAAAATTTCCCCTAAGGCATACCCCTAACTCTATCATTGGACATAGGAGGGGTTAGCCAAGTTCATACATCCGATGCATCAGACGCGTCTAATGCCAACTGTGTTGGGAAATTACATAAAAATAGTGTTTCATATAGAATGTGGCTAAAATGAATTGCAGCGATTTGAAATGTGCCAGCTTAAATGGAAAAGTTAAATAGAAGTGAATTGAGGCATATCTAAATTGTCAACTATCGGTCCAGCATGAAAAAAATAACTATTATTTTTTGAATAGTTATCAAATCATTATCCTTTGTTCTTACAGTTGAATCCACAAAATGATCCAAGTAATAAACAATCCTTTGCTAAAATATTACTAGTCTCATAATTTATCTATCTACAATTGTTCTTAAGTTTGACAATCTTGTCTGAAATTTTAAGCTTAGATCGGTCATTAGTTCCTACCATCTAATACACATAAAAACAATAAAACCATGATTTGAAAAAATTGGCAATCGAACATTCTTGATAATAGTTGTATCCTACTTATGACAAAATAAAATTTATTCTTTATGAGATCACAAGTTCGAAGTCTACTTCTGATTTTAAAAAATGTTTTTTATCAAGTCACAGTATGAATCCCAGCACCGACAAAAATCACTTTTTATTGTACATATTTTCAGTTTATTTATTTTATAATCTTAGCATCATAACAACCAATTTGAAAAATGTCGTTAACATACAAAATAAAAAACAAATTTTTTTTTCCATGTTCCGAGTTGTAAAAACATAGAAAACAATCTATCTCTACCGCTGTTACTCTGTCGGCCTAATGGTTTAGAATTTTAAATTTCTCCTTCGCTCTCCTCACATTTTGTAATGTAGTTTGAAATCGCAAAATAGAATACTCAAAATAAAACCAAATAGACCATTAAAGTTTTAATCTTATGCATAGGTATATCATTTTTAAAACTAAAAAGTTGAAATTATTGTGAAAAATATATATCAATCATAGAATATTTAACTTGAATAAATTCAAAGTTACTTTAAGCTATGTATTTCTCATATAATTATTTTGCAAATTGTACACGGACAAACTCACAACAGTTAACACAAATATGACTGCACATGTAAAATCAAGCACAAAAGACTTCCTCCAAATTAAGCATTGGATATCTTCAGTGGTTCGAGCATGATAATGAAACAATCAATATAATTCTGACTTCAAGGATCTATATAATATATTTTTCTAGACAATAATTCAAACCGTCAGGTACAAACAAAATATCAAATCATTAACTTTTAGAATTCGGTGAAGCCTTCTAACTATAACGACCCCAATGCGATAACCATATTATTAAAGAACATTATAAATAATGTTGTCTAATAATACGGAGAATACGGCTTGTTAAAGATGACCAATTGTGAATATATCTTTAAGCAACACTGACACATCATACTAATGGTTTTTTTTCTTAATCTGTAGAATAAAATTTGACGTGTACAATCTCAGTTCAAAGTAATAATCACATCGGTGTCTCAAAATCAGAACAATATATCATATAAATAATAGTCACAGATCACAACAGAATAATATACATCATATACAATACAAATTATGAGTCTAAAAAATAAAATACTAGACTCACATAATATACATCTAATATAAATCTTTATCTCAATTTTACATCTCATATACAAAACTCAAAACCTAAAAGGGATAAACTAAAAGTCAACAATGTTTATCTCCTTGCTAGCACAACCATCCAATGGTTAACATGTCATGTAACCTGAAAAGTCTCGGTCTGACCCAAACATTAAGGTAACACACGGGTCAAACAATCTCTAAATATCCAAAAGGTGAGAACAAGATACAACACAGGAATATATGATATATAAGTAAATACAGATGTCCAAGGTATAACAAGTCACAGATTTAATTTAGCTTAGAATTTACTTCAAGGCACAGGTATACATATATTTGGTTACAAACACACATTAGTCAATAAACATAGAATCATAGAATAAATCACAATATTCGTACCAAAAAGAAATCAATTCCATAATGTGGCAAACAAACAAATATGGTATCACTCATACCGATCTGATACCAAATATCGGGAACACAGAATCTCGACATGATCATAAGGATCGGGGGACACAGAATCTCGACACGATCGCACAGATCGAGGAAAAACAAATCTCGATCGATCAAGACGATCGTGACAACCATGACTCGAAAACTCTAGATTATTCAATATTATATATATATATGATTGCGAAGAAATCCATGAGTATAACTCTTAAGAATCTATCGATCCCACCGAACACCAAAAAATAGTAAATTTTAGAGTGTCAAATACTATCACTTTTAGTAAACACAAGACTTAAGTAAAACATCACATACCACCTCGTGATATTCAAGTATTTACTAGAAGCTAGTAAATCTCACTCTTTACGGATACCACCGAAAAACCTGAACTATATTCCCATAAGGATCTATTGGTCCCACTAAAAATCGAAAGAGAATACAACCCTAAAGTGTTAAATACTTCCTAATAGCAATCACAAGAATTTAACCAAGGCATTTCATACTACCCAATGAAATTTGAATATTCGCAAATTGTCTAGTAAGTATCACTCAAACATTACATTCAATGAGTTATACCATATTCAATGAAGCGTTACTCGAGAGCATTTAAATCAATCGGTAACATTAAGTCGATTATTAGTATTTCCCACCTTATAAAATTAAGGTTCTAAAAATATTTTATCTCAAAATATTTTATCTCAAAATTTATTCAAATCCTTAAATAAAATAAACTACAAAATCTAAGATTTATCTCAAGCTCTGTTAAATAATAAGAAATCAAATTTTTAGAGAATTTGAAAATAGTTTTGAAAACAATATCTATATACATATAAATTCTAGCAAGTTTTATTTAAAACTTTTAAACTATCACTTCCTTTATAAAACCTTGCATCCCAAAATATACTTGTTTTTAAACCAAATTTAGAGTATCATTAATCACGTTAATGCTTTAAATTATTTCCTTTTCTTTGAAAGCACTTATATATATATATATATATATGAAACTCGGTTTGATTTCATTAAGCTTATGAAAATCGATTACGTTGAACACAAAGCAATTCATTTCCTTTGAAAGCATATATATATATATATTAAATCTCAACTTGAATTCATAAAAACAAGGAAAATGATTTATTTATTAACTCAAGGAAAATTCTTGAATCTCAAGGTAAAAGTGTAACAACCCGTATATTTGGACCATTTAAATTGACAATAATCCACACATGTCAACTTAAATAATACAAAACACGAATCATTATGGGATTATGAATACATATATGTAAATGAGAATCAATACAACATCACAGACACAGAATAGTCATAGAATAATGCAACGGAAAAGTACATCATAATAGTAGTTCATGAAGCTACTACAGGAATACAACAATGTCTCAACATAAAGTGACAAATAGAAATACAAGATGTCCAATACATAAGTTCATCAAATACTAGAAAGGAAATAACTGATAAAGATAAATGCTAAGTCTTCAGCATCTTCAACCAACCTTGATCAGCAACTGGATAGCTTCAGACTGACCCGAGCATATACAAAAGAAACACTCGAGTCAGGACTCAAAATCTTATACAGGATAATCAGGTGCAAATAATAAAGTTCATAACTCAAAGATGAATGTGTTACACATCTTTAAGGATCCGATAAACTATCTATATATACAATAAAATACGCTAAATAGATAAGGTCTAATCAATAAAGTATGATATCAAAATAGCGTTAAGTCGTGGCTCATTCTACCCTTAACACATTTTTATTCCCAAGAGCATATACAAGACCGTAGTTTCCCCAAAACCGGAAGTCACCAGAGGGCAATCCATATACTAAAGGTACAAAACAAGCGTAGTGGTCGCGAATAGGATAATCAGTATGACAAGGTACATGAGGCGATACCAACTAGGATACTAGTAGTTGCCTGATCCGGACTGATGTTGAGCATAGCAGCTACTATCTCAACACCGCGAAACAACACTCCCAAATCAAGGATGCACCCAAATCGAATCACAAAAGTAATAGATATGGTATCGAAGAAGTGTGTCCGCTAGAGATGGCGATCCTCAATGGCCCGGTGCGGCTCCTGTTTTAGTCATGTCAAGGGTCATCCAAAATCGTTCTCTTTCTTCAGTCAACGCGTTCATCAAAACCATCCACTTCGTTCTGGATCAACACTCCGCGTATATTAGTTATTAAAGTGGTTTCGGTATCGACAGAGAGTATGTCCATATCCTATCCCGGTCTCTTTAATAACTACGTTTTAATTACCCGTTGGTCATTTAATATTAAAGTTTAAACGAATCAAAGTCCAAAAGTCAAGTTGCAAGTTTGACTTTCAAAATTTGACATTTCACAATTCAATTTATTTCGAACATTAAAATCATATTTCCAAATGGAGTTTTAGTTCAGGTCCTTGAGTTAACGGTACTTAAGTATTCAATTTCAATTTAATTCCTATTCCCATTCATCGTTACATTAAATTTAATCAAAACTTTGATTTAATCAATTTCAACAGCTAAATCAACTCCTTAAATTTAGTTGGTTTTACATTCCTTTAGGACACTTTGTTACTTAATCTCAAATTAAATTTATAACAAATTCCAACTTAATTAAATTTATCCAAATTAGGTTTAATTTCGAATATAATAAATTCAATTTATTAGATTCTAAAACTTACTTATTCGAATCTTATTTCAATTAAATGTATCCATCCGTTTATCTAATTAAATAGATTTATTAATCCGTTTCAATTTTCCATTAAGTTATTACAATTAAGTCCACTTATTAATTCATTACAATTAAATCCCTTAATTTATTACAATTAAGTCCATTTATTATTGCAATTAATCCTATGAATCTAATCCATTGATTTATTTCAACTAAATCCATTTATTCATCACAATTAAATTCATTCGTTTATTACAATTAAATCCATTGATTTACTACCATTAATCTATTCATTTACTACAATTTAATCTATCGTTTTATTACAATTAAATCTATTGATTTATTACAATTAAATCTTCTCATTTATTTCAATTAAACCCATTGATTTATTACAATTAAATCTATTGCTTTATTACAATTAAATCCATACGTTTATTACAATTAAATCCATAAATTTCGTTACTTACTTTCAACCAATTTTTAAGTTCATTTCTTAATTTCAAATGGATTTCAATTCCAAAATGATTTTGTTGACCAATCGGGTTTCTTATTTTAATTATCTATCCTAGGCCAAAGTTGTTCAATTTGGGTATTTATCATTTCAACCCAATATAATTAAATAAAACAAAGCATAGCAAAGGGAACTTGCAGTGTGATAACTGGGATGGTGTCAAAGTAAATAAACAATCAATAGCAACCATACATAACAATTTAACCGTTTATTTAAATAATCCCGAAATAATCATATTTAATTTACATTTGTTATTTATGTAAATTAAATAAAATTATTCCTAGAATCCACACTATCATTTCATGCGGACTAAAGATCATTACATTATAGGTTTTCACTTGGCGTTTATTTTTGAATTATTACAGAAATCATACATTCAATGGTTCAAAGTATAACTGATCATATTTCTACGTGTCGTTTTATTTAACATTTAAAGGGACAAGTTCACATATATATCTTATTTTGACTTTTTGACTATCCTATATCAATTCAAATTTCATATTAATTATCACTTATATTAACAACCAAACATCACATAACAAATTTAATGTCCTAATTATTTTCATATCTAACTTCAAATCACAATTTAACATCAATTATTTTGACATTCAAATTAATACCAATAACATATATCACTTGATTATCATAGCATAATAGATCGAGTCGTAAATGAAATATTCACCTTGCGTGGTTAGAGAAGATGACGGCGAAGCACGAAAATGAACGGACTAGAATAGATGACACAAGCACGGATACGAACAACGACTAGATGCAAATAAGGTGGATGGAAGACTAGATCGCTGAATTAGTCTCAACTGGAACTGCGCGGAAAAAGCATAAATGGGTACATAAGTTACAAATTATAACTGATATAAAATTTTATCAAAAGAAGAACAAAATAAAATAAAAGAATGGCAGCGGACGTGGAAGCGGGCTAAGTGGGTTCGACGCGGCGAGTCGGTTGGTCGGGGTAAGGCGGGCTGAGGCGGGCGCGGTCTGGGTTCGGGTCGGGCTGGGTCAGGGTTCGGGTCGGGCTGGGTCTGAGGTGAGGTAGGGTGGCGTGGCGAAGGCAGGCGGGCGAAAGGGACGGGGCAGCAGGTGGCTCGGCTGGGCGTGGGGACTGGGCAGGCGAAGGGGACGGCGAAGGGGACTGGCGGGTTCGGGTGGCTGGGAGCTGGGCAGGCGGAGGGCACTGGGTGGCTCGGTGGTCTGGGCAGGCACGGAGGGCTGCTGGGGCGGAGGCGAGTTGGTGGTTGGGCGGGTGTGGGCGAAGGCTGGGTGATGCATGGGAAGGCAGGCGGGCGGACGGAGGCCTGGGATGAGGCGGGCTGGCGAACGGAGGCGGGGCTGGGCAAGCGGGCGGAGAGGCTGGGCCAGTGGGTGGAGCCTGGGTTGGGTGTGGGCGCTGGGAGGTAGGGGGTTAGGGTGGGTATGGGCGACTGAGCTGGGCGGATGGGGAGGCTGGGCTGGGGACAGTGGGATGGCGGAGGGCAGGGCCTGGGCTAGTGGCGTAGGCGGTGGCTGGGGCAGCAGGGCGGAGGCGAATGGGGAGGCAGTGGACGATGGGTTGGTGGGCAGTGGGAGTGGGTTCATTTTTGCTTGAGGAGAAAAGAAAATAAAAGAGAATGGAAGAGAAAGAGAATCACGTACCAGAGAAGAAAAATGCAAACAAGTGAATGAAGTGAACTAGTATAAAATGAATATTATAACAAAACCAAGAGTCTTCAAATTTATTTCTTTGGTAACTGAAAGGCTGTTGACTTTCCAAGGCAATTGAATAGACAAAGGCTGTTAGGATGCTGAACGTTGGAGAGAATGGGTACCGTTTTATGCTGCGTAACGGACCCGTTTGTAATCCATTAAACAATTATAATTCGCAGCGCCGAACTCCGATTGACACAAACCAATATACCGTTTTGATCAGCGCGACGAGGCGAACGCAACGGTATACAGATATCAGTGGTACGATTTAATTATAAAATTCGAAATTTTTCTATTGTGGAAAATG
Source organism: Allium fistulosum (assembly GCA_030737815.1). Lineage (NCBI taxonomy): Eukaryota > Viridiplantae > Streptophyta > Magnoliopsida > Asparagales > Amaryllidaceae > Allium > Allium fistulosum. The sequence continues at coordinate 502,013,351 of CM060901.1, forward strand.
CAGCAAAACACCGAAAAATAAGATCGACGGGACTGAAGATGTCCGAAATTCGAAAAACGAAAAATGACGTCTTGATCAGAAAATGGTTTAAAATTTTTCTATGTAAAAATATTTCGGTTCAGAAGATAAAAATTTTCGCGTTTAAAATGAACTGATGTGAAATAAACGCGAACGAAATTTACTGCGGTATTTTTCCGTGAAACTTTTCCCACATCTATAACTATTTAGGCGCAATTTTTAAACAAAGTTTGGACGCTAATTGAAATCGTAAGAAAGTTCCATCATTTTATGTTAAAATGGTGGATTCAAAAATTTAAAATTGGGTCGAAATTTCAGGGTCGTTACATTCTCCCCCACTCAAAACTTTTCGTCCCCGAAAAGAACGAGACGTTGAAGTAAGAATGGAGTAAGCGGAAAAGTCAAGATAGATTTTTAAGAAAATTTGATTTATACCTGAAATCAGTAGTTCGGGGTTTGAATCCCGAATGCTATCCTCAGTTTCCCAGGTGCAATCTCGCTCATCCGCACTCCATTGGACTTTTACGAGATTTATAGACTTCCTTCTTAGTTGCCTTGTTTCCCGATCGACTATCCGGAGTGGTCTTCTTTCGATAGTCAAATCTGGCTCAATATCTACTTCATCTAACTGAGCAATTGGGATGGTCATGGATGGATCACGCACGACTTTCCGGAGGTGTGAAACATGGAATACGTTGTGCACGCCCTCAAACTTTTCTGGTAATGCAACTCTATAAGCTAATGTGCCAATTCTCTCGGTGATAGTAAATGGTCCGACAAATCTTGGAGCAAGCTTCCCTCTACGACCAAATCGAATAACATTCTTCAAAGGTGATATTTTCAGAAATACCTCATCCCCAACCTGGAATTCCAAATCTCTTCTACGCCTATCAGCATAGCTCTTCTGCCTATCCTGGGCGGTCTTCATCTTCCTTCTGATCTCATTAATCTTCTCGGATGCTTCCATAATCATATCTGGGCCAAGAATTAATCTATCACCAGGCTCAATCCAACAAACTGGCGATTTGCATGGCCGTCCATATAAAGCTTCGAACGGTGCCATATCGATACTTGCCTGATAACTGTTATTATAAGTGAATTCAACCAAATGGAGATGGTCTTCCCAAGATCCACCGAAATCAATTATGCAAGCTCGGAGCAAATCCTCCAAAATCTGATTTACCCTTTCAGTTTGGCCATTCGTTTGTGGATGATAAGCTGTGCTCAGATTCAGTTTAGTGCCCAAGACGTCCTGAAATGCCTTCCAGAATTTACTAGTGAATATAGGGTCTCGATCGCATACTATACTAGATGGAACCCCATGAAGTCTAACAATCTCTCTCATATAAATCTCTGCTAAACTTGAAGCAGTACGAGTAGTCTTAACAGGAATAAAGTGAGCAGATTTTGTCAATCTATCAACGATCACCCATATACTCTCATTACCCTTTCTGGTCCTTGGTAATCCATCAATGAAGTCCATAGAAATCTGATCCCATTTCCAACAAGGAATCTCTAGGGATTGAAGTAAACCGGCGGTCTTCTGGTGATCGGCCTTAACTTGTTGGCAAGTGGTGCATCTACTGACATATATAGAAATATCTCTCTTCATCCCACTCCACCAATATAAATGCTTCATATTACGATACATCTTAGTGACACCAGGATGAAATGAAAGTGATGACTGATGATTCTCTCTAAGTACTTCTTGTCTCAATCCATCGACATTAGGAACACAAATACGGTTGTCAATCCTCAGAACTCCCTTACTATCTATCTGTGCTCCCACTTTACTGTCGGCATTTCCAACTCTACCAAGAACTAACTCCTTCATACGATAGAGCAAAGTGTCCTCATATTGTTTAGCTTTTATTCGATCTATAAGAGATGGAGAGATGACAAGCTGAAATAACATGCCTTCAACAATATTACAGCAAGACAATGCTTTGCTACGATTCAATGCATCGGCTACAACATTTGCTTTCCCAGGAGTATAAGTGATGTCAAGATCATATGCAGCTAAAAATTCGAGCCATCGGACTTGCCTCTGATTCAAATCCTTCTGAGAAAAGATATATCTTAAGGACTTATGATCAGTGAATAATTCGAATTTTGTTCCCAAAAGATGATGCCTCCATAGTTTCAGAGCAAATACAACGGCAAGAAGCTCTAGGTCATGTGTGGCATAGTTTAATTCATGAGTCTTTAACTGACGACCAGCATAAGCAATAACCTTTCCATTTTGCATAAGAACAGCGCCTAAACCTTCTCGGCAAGCATCTGTATAGACAGTTAATCCTTCACTTCCATCGATTACCGCAAGAACATGGGCTGAAGTTAACTTACGCTTCAACTCACTAAAAGCTGATTCGCACTTCTCACTCCAAATAAACTTAACCTCCTTCCAAGTTAAAGCAGTAAGTGGGGCAGAAATCCGGGCAAAGTGCTTAATAAATCTGCGATAATAACCGGCTAAACCCAAGAAACTACGAATATCTGTAGGAGTTTTAGGAGTCTCCCAATCCTGTAGATAAATTTCAAATTAGAAAGGAATAAGAGGAATTGAATGGAAATAGCGAATAGGGTAGAACTTACATTGATTACGGCGATCTTAGCTGGATCGACCGAAATCCCATTTTCAGAAACTATGTGGCCCAGGAATCTCACTTCATCTCGCCAGAAGTGGCATTTAGAGAATTTGGCCTTAAGTTGATGATTTCAGAGAGTTTCCAGAACATAAGCAAGGTGTGTCTCATGCTCCTTCTTGTCTTTGGAGAAGACGAGAATATCATCAATGAAAACAAGAACAAACTTGTTAAGCACATCACGGAAGACTCGATTCATCAAGTCGACGAAATAAGCAGGTGCGTTGGTCAAACCGAATGGCATAACCAACCATTCATAGAATCCGTTCTCGGTACGGAAGGCTGTCTTATGAATACTATCTTCTGCTACTCTGAGTTGGTGGAATCCAGTGGCTAGATCAAGTTGTGAGAAAATTTTAGCTCCATGGAGCTGATCGAATAAATCGTTGATGCGAGGCATCGGATAACGATTCTTGAGGGTGCGTTTGTTCAGTTCTCGGTAATCAACACACATGCGAAGAGATCCATCTGATTTGGTGACAAATACAACTGCGGCGCCCCATTCAGAGCAACTTCTTCTAATCAAACCTTTAGCAAATAGATCATCGATTTGGGTTTTTAGTTCAGCTTTTTCTTTAGGAGCCATCCTTCGGTGTGGGAGAACTATGGGAGTAGCTCCAGGAATAAGATCAATACGGAAATCGATTTCCCATTTAGGTGGTAGAGAGTTGACCTCTCCAAATACATCGGGAAATTTCTGAACAATTGGGGTAGTATTAAGATCATCCGGATGAGCATCAAGAGAGAATATGAAGCTTCCGGCATATTTCTGTGGTGATTTGCATTCAATGACAAGTGGCTGATCCATGTCGCTTACCAAAGAAACTGAATGAGTTTTGCAGGAAATAACAGCATCAAATTTTCTTAACCAATCCGCTCCTAAAAGAAAGTCGAATGCTTGGAATCCAAGTACATAGAAATCCCAAGTGAATCGAGAAAAATCATACATAAGTGCAACTCCCTTGCAAACACTTCGGAGGTAGGCGGGTCCTCCGATAGGATTTGAGACACATAAGGAGGTAGTAGCAAGAGTAGGTTCTAATTTGAGTGTATTACAAAGGTCAACTGATATAAAGCTATGTGAAGCACCAGTATCGAATAATACCCTAACAGGTGTATCATGTAAATGAAAAATACTTCGTAAGGTACCTTGGTCATCCTGAGCAGGTGGTGGAGGTGGTGTAGGAGTGGTGATAGCAAATACTCCAGATGGTGTGCCATGCTTATACATTGGGCATTCTTTCTTGAAATGACCCGGCTGGAGGCAGACATAGCATAAATCTTTCCTAGTCGTAGAAGGTGGTGGAACAACAACTCCGGTAGATGGACAACTATTAGCATAATGGCCCTTCTTATCGCATTTGAAGCAAGTGATATTAGCAAGGTCGATTGGGCTTTTCTGAGCATATCCCAATCCTGCAGTCTTCTGCCAAGCTTTCTTTTATTGATCAAAGTTCATCTTCCTTTTTCCGGTCTGGCTAGAAGAGGGCTGAGTAGGAATGGCCTTGGCAGTAGGTCCCTTAGGCTTCGCCTTATATCTAAGAGCATAGTCAACAAGCTCTGTGAAGGTGCAGTGAGTGTGGCCAGTAAGCAAGTCATAATATTCTGATCTAGCTCCCAAAATGAATTTCTCGTTCTTCAGAAGTGGTGTATCGATCAAGCCAGGTCCGAATTTTGAGAGTTCGTTGAATTTCCTCTCATACTCAGAAAAAGTCATACTGCCTTGCTTAAGATCCATGAAAGCTCTATAAAGTTGGGTTTTTCCAGCAGTTGGCATCCATTGTGCCGAGAAAGTATCCCTAATCAAAAGATAGGCTAGATAAATAACATTCCAAAGATTGAAAGAAAAAGTTATGCTACGAAAACCAACGGATTTATACCTAAACTGGGCCCAAGTGATGGTGTCCTCCTCGATACGAGAAGTAACTGATTCCCACCAATCTTGCGCGGCATCCTGAAGTTGCCAGGCAGCAAGCTGACGCTTCTGAGCATCAGTGATCTCTAGACCCGAAAATATCTTCTCTAAGCTTTTAAGCCATTGCTGAGCCTCAATAATGTTCTCGGATCTAGAAAACTTAATACCTCCAAGCTGTGAATATTCCTTACTAAGAATGGTGAATCTGACAGGAGCTGGAGCGGCAGGTGCAGCCTGAGCAGGACCATTGCCTCTTCCACCCCTATTGTTTCTTCTGGCACTCATCCTGAAATACCAAAAGAAATTTAGAACCGAGGATAAAATTATGGAACTCAAAGAAATTAAATCGATGAATCAAAGAAGCTCGAATAGAAAGGATTTGGATATTGAATCGATTCTCCTCATTCTAGGGTATAGCTACCCTATCTCTAATGAGTTTCATAATCCCGAACTAAGGGTTTTAGGGAAACCGAAGCTCTGATACCAACTGTAACAACCCGTATATTTGGACCATTTAAATTGACAATAATCCACACATGTCAACTTAAATAATACAAAACACGAATCATTATGGGATTATGAATACATATATGTAAATGAGAATCAATACAACATCATAGACACAGAATAGTCACAGAATAATGCAGCGGAAAAGTACATCATCATAATAGTAGTTCATGAAGCTACTACAGGAATACAACAATGTCTCAACATAAAGTGACAAATAGAAATACAAGATGTCCAATACATAAGTTCATCAAATACTAGAAAGGAAATAACTGATAAAGATAAATGCTAAGTCTTCAGCATCTTCAACCAACCTTGATCAGCAACTGGATAGCTTCAGACTGACCCGAGCATATACAAAAGAAACACTCGAGTCAGGACTCAAAATCTTATACAGGATAATCAGGTGCAAATAATAAAGTTCATAACTCAAAGATGAATGTGTTACACATCTTTAAGGATCTGATAAACTATCTATATATACAATAGAATACGCTAAATAGATAAGGTCTAATCAATAAAGTATGATATCAAAATAGCATTAAGTCGTGGCCCATTCCACCCTTAACACATTTTTATTCCCAAGAGCATATACAAGACCGTAGTTTCCCCAAAACCGGAAGTCACCAGAGGGCAATCCATATACTAAAGGTACAAAACAAGCGTAGTGGTCACGAATAGGATAATCAGTATGACAAGGTACATGAGGCGATACCAACTAGGATACTAGTAGTTGCCTGATCCGGACTGATGTTGAGCATAGCAGCTACTATCTCAACACCGCGAAACAACACTCCCAAATCAAGGGTGCACCCAAATCGAATCACAAAAGTAATAGATATGGTATCGAAGAAGTGTGTCCGCTAGAGATGGAGATCCTCAATGGCCCGGCGCGACTCCTGTTTTAGTCATGTCAAGGGTCATCCAAAATCGTTCTCTTTCTTCAGTCAACGCGTTCGTCAAAACCATCCACTTCGTTATGGATCAACACTCCGCGTATATTAGTTATTAAAGTGGTTTCGGTATCGACAGAGAGTATGTCCATATCCTATCCCGGTCTCTTTAATAACTACTTTTTAATTACCCGTTGGTCATTTAATATTAAAGTTTAAACGAATCAAAGTCCAAAAGTCAAGTTGCAAGTTTGACTTTCAAAATTTGACATTTCACAATTCAATTTATTTCGAACATTAAAATCATATTTCCAAATGGAGTTTTAGTTCAGGTCCTTGAGTTAACGGTACTTAAGTATTCAATTTCAATTTAATTCCTATTCCCATTCATCGTTACATTAAATTTAATCAAAACTTTGATTTAATCAATTTCAACAGCTAAATCAACTCCTTAAATTTAGTTGGTTTTACATTCCTTTAGGTCACTTTGTTACTTAATCTCAAATTAAATTTATAACAAATTCCAACTTAATTAAATTTATCCAAATTAGGTTTAATTTCGAATCTAATAAATTCAATTTATTAGATTCTAAAACTTACTTATTCGAATCTTATTTCAATTAAATGTATCCATCCGTTTATCTAATTAAATAGATTTATTAATCCGTTTCAATTTTCCATTAAGTTATTACAATTAAGTCCAGTTATTAATTCATTACAATTAAATCCCTTAATTTATTACAATTAAGTCCATTTATTATTGCAATTAATCCTATGAATCTAATCCATTGATTTATTTCAACTAAATCCATTTATTCATCACAATTAAATTCATTCGTTTATTATAATTAAATCCATTGATTTACTACCATTAATCTATTCATTTACTACAATTTAATCTATCGTTTTATTACAATTAAATCTACTCATTTATTTCAATTAAACCCATTGATTTATTACAATTAAATCTATTGCTTTATTACAATTAAATCCATACGTTTATTACAATTAAATCCATAAATTTCGTTATTACTTTCAACCAATTTTTAAGTTCATTTCTTAATTTCAAATGGATTTCAATTCCAAAATGATTTTGTTGACCAATCGGGTTTCTTATTTTAATTATCTATCCTAGGCCAAAGTTGTTCAATTTGGGTATTTATCATTTCAACCCAATATAATTAAATAAAACAAAGCATAGCAAAGGGAACTTGCAGTGTGATAACTGGGATGGTGTCAAAGTAAATAAACAATCAATAGCAACCATACATAACAATTTAACCGTTTATTTAAATAATCCCGAAATAATCGTATTTAATTTACATTTGTTATTTATGTAAATTAAATAAAATTATTCCTAGAATCCACACTATCATTTCATGCGGACTAAAGATCATTACATTATAGGTTTTCACTTGGCGTTTATTTTCGAATTATTACAGCAATCATACATTCAATGGTTCAAAGTATAACTGATCATATTTCTACGTGTCGTTTTATTTAACATTTAAAGGGACAAGTTCACATATATATCTTATTTTGACTTTTTGACTATCCTATATCAATTCAAATTTCATATTAATTATCACTTATATTAACAACCAAACATCACATAACAAATTTAATGTCATAATTATTTTCATATCTAACTTCAAATCACAATTTAACATCAATTATTTTGACATTCAAATTAATACCAATAACATATATCACTTGATTATCATATCATAATAGATCGAGTTGTAAATGAAATATTCACCTTGCGTGGTTAGAGAAGATGACGGCGAAGCACAAAAATGAACGGACTAGAATAGACGACACAAGCACGGATACGAACAACGACTAGATGCAAATAAGGTGGATGGAAGACTAGATCGCTGAATTAGTCTCAACTGGAACTGCACGGACAAAGCATAAATGGGTCCATAAGTTACAAATTATAACTGATATAAAATTTTATCAAAAGAAGAACAAAATAAAATAATGGCAGCGGACGTGGAAGCGTGCTAAGCGGGTTCGACGCGGCGAGTCGGTTGGTCGGGGTAAGGCGGGCTGAGGCGGGCGCGGTCTGGGTTCGGGTCGGGCTGGGTCTGAGGTGAGGTAGGGTGGCGTGGCGAAGGCAGGCGGGCGAAAGGGACGGGACAGCAGGTGGCTCGGCTGGGCGTGGGGACTGGGCAAGCGAAGGGGACGGCGAAGGGGACTGGCGGGTTCGGGTGGCTGGGAGTTGGGCAGGCGGAGGGCACTATGTGGCTCGGCGGTCTGGGCAGGCGCGGAGGGCTGCTGGGGCGGAGGCGAGTTGGTGGTTGGGCGGGTGTGGGCGAAGGCTGGGTGCTGCATGGGAAGGCAGGCGGGCGGACGGAGGCCTGGGATGGGGCGGGCTGGCGAACGGAGGCGGGGCTAGGCAAGCGGGCGGAGGCTTGTGCGGAGAGGCTGGGCCAGTGGGTGGAGCCTGGGCTGGGTGTGGGCGACTGGGAGGTAGGGGGTCAGGGTGGGTACGGGCGACTGAGCTGGGCGGATGGGGAGGCTGGGCTGGGGACAGTGGGATGGCGGAGGGCAGGGCCTGGGCTGGTGGCGTAGGCGGTGGCTGGGGCAGCAGGGCGGAGGCGGATGGGGAGGCAGTGGACGATGGGTTGGTGGGCAGTGGGAGTGGGTTCATTTTTGCTTGAGGAGAAAAGAAAATAAAAGAGAATGGAAGAGAAAGAGAATCACGTACCAGAGAAGAAAAATGCAAACAAGTGAATGAAGTGAACCAGTATAAAATGAATATTATAACAAAACCAAGAGTCTCCAATTTATTTCTTTGGTAACTGAAAGGCTGTTGGCTTTCCAAGGCAATTGAATAGACAAAGGCTGTTAGGATGCTGAACGTTGGAGAGAATGGGTACCGTTTTATGCTGCGTAACAGACCCGTTTGTAATCCGTTAAACAATTTTAATTCGCAGCGCCGAACTCCGATTGACACAAACCAATATACCGTTTTGATCAGCGCGACGAGGCGAACGCAACGGTATACAGATATCAGTGGTACGATTTAATTATAAAATTCGAAAATTTTCTATTGTGGAAAATGCAGCAAAACACCGAAAAATAAGATCGACGGAACTGAAGATGTCCGAAATTCGAAAAACGAAAAATGACGTCTTGATCAGAAAATGGTTTAGAATTTTTCTATGTAAAAATATTTCGGTTCAGACGATAAAATTTTTCGCGTTTAAAATGAACTGATGTGAAATAAACGCGAACGAAATTTACTGCGGTATTTTTCCGTGAAACTTTTCCCATATCTATAACTATTTAGGCGCAATTTTTAAACAAAGTTTGGACGCTAATTGAAATCGTAAGAAAGTTCCATCATTTTATGTTAAAATGGTGGATTCAAAAATTTAAAATTGGGTCGAAATTTCAGGGTCGTTACAAAAAGCATATCAAAGAGATCAAAACCATCACTAGAAAGTCACAACAAAAACCACAAATCATCATAAGTCAAGACGATGGATATGGAGCAAAATAGCTCTAGATTATCACCCAGGAGTAGACCGGTTACTGCCACTAGTCGTCTTGTACCAGTCGACTGGTAGAGCTTACTGACTCCTGGGAGTTGCCCTGGGGCAGTTTGCTCCAAGACGAACTTCCAGCGATCGACGGATGAATTTCGACGAACTTTACCATTCCTATGTTTTTGAATTTCACTCCTATCAACCAATGTTTCGTGCATAAAAGCCAGGGATGCCAGCAATCAAATGGGCAACATCTCCTTTGCATTTCAATCAATTCAAACAATTCAGACACTTCAACGAATCACTGATTCAACCATATCTAAACCAAACATCAATCAATTCAACAATTATAATACATGAAGTCCTATTTAAAGATAGTAGGTGAGGATCACTCACCTTTATACCCTCCTATAGCTTATTAGACCTTCACCTAAGCCTTGCTAACCCTTTATCTTCACCAAACCTACATTTAACTTAAAAACAAAAACCAACTAGCGAGCAATTTGTTCAAAAACGAGATCAATATCAAGACTTTCAAACTCTAGAAGATGTAGAATGGTTGGGAATAATTACCTATTATTATTCCAGATTTTATTTCTTAATTAATCTTCAGGATTTTGCTCTAGGTTTTAGGGTTTTCTTTAGCTTTGAGAAACCTAATCATGTTTCACTAACTTTGCAAATGAACATATACTTCATTCTTAATTACAAAGGAAATAAGAATTCTCCCTCATTTGCACAAATGGGCTGAAATGTATTAAGCCCTAACCCAGGTTTTAATTAAAAAGAATTAACACTTTTTCATTACTCTTCTACACACTTACTTTCCTTCTTTTACTCTTAAATTTAAAATTTAATTCAACCTCTAAAATTTTGCACAAAATACCAATATTTTTAAATCGCATAACTTACATTAATAAGAAAGAAATATATTTTAAATAATTTACCTTTTATAAAAGACTACAAATTTCCAAACTAATGATTTGCATTCTCCAAACTAAACATTTTTTTTAATTTACTCAAAAATGCATGTTATTACAAACTTCTCCCCTTAAAGAAACTGTGTTATCGCAATTTCAATTCAGAGAGAAGCCTATAATAGAAACATAAGTATTCAAAAATTTATCCTTTTAAATCTAACCAACACCGTAGTGATAAAACATTCTTTAATTTACACTTTTTCCAAAGAAAATAATCTAAATCATCAAATTATAAAATTCTAATTTCATTTTCAACTAATTCCTTATTTAAAATATTTTCCTTAATCTTATCTCACTATATAAAATAATATTAAACCATGAAATTTTATTGATTCATTTCATCACTTGGCTGCAAAGTTGATTACCTAGAATATCATCGTTGCTTCGCCATGCTCTCCACTTCTCACAATTTATTCAACGGCTAAAACATTTTTTAAATTATTTAAACTCAAATATTTTCCCAATTCCCAAATTAATTAGTTCTCATGTCAAAATGTCTCGTTCGATGTTTAAGAACTCCTATCGATAACATGGCATCCCATACATCGATCAGAATCTTTAAACATTTTCTGAACAAGTTAATACAATAGATAATCACCAATTTTCCTTAGTTATATTTATTTTATTATTACAAGCATCCAAGTATCTAGTGTAAATAAATACAACCAAGCAACCAATTTCTAACAACCAATCAACCAAAACTAAATAGTACCTACAGTGAAACAGTTCTATTTCTAAATTCACTGTGCAACTCTGATTATTCCTAGATTATTTAACTCTTAAACTTATTTACTCAAATTTCCCAAATTCTCCATTAAAAGAAAATTGTTCACTTAAATTAATTTACTCCAATTTATATCTTTTAAAATTAATTTCCCAATAATCCAAAAGTAATTTTCCAAACTCTAAAAGATTTTACACATTTCTTTCCAAAAGTTTAATGTCACAAGTTCCAACTTATCTAATTAAAATTTCAAATCAAAATACGTCCTCATTGATTATCCCGATAATCATTTTATATTCCTATCCCTATATAGATAATGAATATAACTATTTACCACACACCTTAAGGGACGGGACTCCAAGTCTCATTAGGTCTAGATCTGAGATATTATACGCTATAACGTTTCGACTCAGCTCTGATACGAAACTGTAACAACCCCACCGCGATAACCATATTATTAAAGAACATTATAAATAAAGTTGTCTAATAATACGAAGAATACGGCTTGTTAAGGGCGACCGGCTGTGAATATATCTTTAAACTAATACCGACACGTCATACTTATGGTTTTTTCTTAATCTCTGGAATAAAATTTGATAGGTACAGTCTCAGTCCAAAGTAATAATCACACCGGTTTCTCAGAATTAGAATAATATATCATATAAACTATAGTCACAGATCACAACGGAATAATATACATTAAATACAATACAAACCGTGAGTCTGCAAAATAGAATACTAGACTCGCATAATATACATTTGAAATAAATCTTTATCTTAATTTTACATCTCATATAGAAAACCCCAAATCCTAAAAGGGATAAACTAAAATTCAACAATGTTTATCTTCTTGCTAGCACAACCATCCAAAGGTCAACCTGTCCTGTAACCTGGAAAATCTCGGCCTGGCCGAACATTAAAATAACACTTGGGTCGGACAACCTTTAAATATCCAAAAAGGTGAGAACAAGATATACACAAGAATATATGACATATAATTAAATCCAGATGTCCAAGGTATAACAATTCATGGATTTAATTTAACTCGGAATTTACTTCAAGGCATGAATATATATACATTTGGTCATACATACACATTAGTCACCAAACACAAATCATAGAATAAATCACAATGTTCCTAACACAAAGAAACCAATTCCATACCGTGGCAAAAAAAATGTGGTATCACTCGTACCGACCTTATTCCAAAGGCCGAGAACAAAGAATCTCGACGCGATCACAAGGATCGAGGAACACATAATCTCGACACGATCACAAGGATCGAGGAAAACTAAATCTCGACCGATCAAGACAATTGTGACAAACATGACTCAAAAACTCTAGATTATTCAATATTATTATATATAGGATTGCAAAGAAATCTATGAGTAATCCCCTTAAGGAACTATCGGTCCCACGGAACATCAAAATATAGTAAACTCTAAAGTGTCAAATACTATCACTTTTAGTAATCACAAGAACTTAACCAAAACGTCCAATACCGCCTGGTGAAATTCAAGTATTTACTAGAAGCCAGTAAATCTCACTCATTACGGATACCACCGGAAAACCTGAACTATATTCCTTTAAGGATCTATCGGTCCCACCGAACACCGAAAGAGAATACAACCCTAAAGTGTTAATTACTTCCTAATATCAATCACAAGAATGTAACCAAGGCATCCATACTACCCGGTGAAATTCTAGTATTCGCTAATGGGCTAGTAAGTACCACTCAAACATTTATTCAATGAGTTATACCATATTCGATGAAGTGTTACTCAAGAGCATTTAAACCAATTGGTAATACTAAGTCGATTATTTGTACTCCCTACCTTATAGAATTAAGGTTCTCAAAATATTTTATCTCAAAATTTATTCCACACCCTCAAATAAAATAAACTACCAAATATAAGATTTATCTCAAGCTTTATTATATAATAAGAAATCACATTTTTAGAGAATGTGAAAATAGTTTAGAAAACAATATATATATATATATATATATATATTCCAACAAGTTTTATTTAAAACCTTTAAACTATCACTTTCCTTTATAAAACCTTTCATCCCAAAATATACTTATTTTTAAACCAAATTTAGAGTTATTACTAATCACATTATAGCTTTAAATTATTTCCTTTTCTTTGAAAGCACTTATATATATATATATTTGAAACTCGGTTTGATTTCATTAAGCTATGAAAATCGATTACATTAAACTCAAGGAAATTCATTTCCTTTGAAGGAATATATATATATATATAGTGTGTGTGTGTGTGTGTTAAAACTCAACTTGAATTCATAAAAATTATTAAAATAATTTTTTATTAACTCAAGTCAAATTCCAGAATCTCAAGGTGGAAGCATATCAAAGAGATCGAAACCATCACTGGAAAGTCACAACAAAAGCCACAAATCATCATAAGCCAATACGACGGATCTGGAGCGAAATAGCTCCAGATTATCACCGAGGAGTCGACTGGTTACTGCCACTAGTCATCTTGTACTAGTCGACTGGTGGAGCTTACAAGTCGACTCCTAGAAGTTATCCTGGAGCAGTTTGCTCCAAGATGAACTTCCAACGATTGGCGGATGAATTTTGACGACCTGTACCATTACCATATTTCTAAATTTCACTCATATTAACCAAAGTTTCGTGCACAAAAGCCTTGGATGCTAGAAATCAAATGGGCAGCATCTCCTTTTCATTTTAATCAATTCAAACACTTCAACGAATCACCAATTCAACTATATCTAAATCAAACAGCAATCGATTCAACAATTATAATACATGCAGTCCTATTTCAAGATAATAGGTGAAGATCACTCACCTTTATACCCTCCTATAGCTTGCTAGACCTTCACTTAAGCCTTGCTAACCCTTTATCTTCACCAAAACTGCATGTAACTCAAAAACAAAAACCAACCAACAAGAAATTTGATCAAAAACGAGATCGAAATCAAGAATTTGAAACCCTAGAAGATGTAGAATAGTTGGGAATAATTACCTATAATTATTCCGGATTTTATAAGAATTTTTCTGAATTAATCTTAAGGATTTCGCTCTAGGTTTTAGGCTTTAGCTTTAAGAAACCTAATCCTATTTCACTAACTTTGCAAATGAACGTATAGTTCATTCTCAATTACAAAGGAGATAAGAATTCTCCCTCATTTGCACTAATAGGCTGAAGTGTATTAAGCCTAAACTCTAGTTTAATTAAAAAGAATTAACACTTTTTCATTACTCTTCTACACTTACTTTGCTTCTATTACTCTCAAATTAAAATTTAATTCAACCTCTAAAATTTCACGTAAAAAACCACAATATTTTTAGACCTCTTAACCTACATTAATAAGAAAGAAATATGTTTTAAACAATTTATCTTTTATAAAATACTACAAATCAATTTATCTTTTATAAAAGGCTTCAAATTTCCAAACTAATGATTTAAATTCTCCAAATTAAATCATTTTCTAATTTACTCAAAAATTCGGGTTGTTACAGACTTTCCCGCTTAAAGAAATTGCGTCATCGCAATATCGATTTAGAGAAAAGCCTATAATAGAAACATAAGTATTCAAAAATTTATTATTTTAAGTCTAACCAACACCACAGTAATAAAACATTGTTTATTTTACACTTTTTCCAAAGAATATAATCTAAATCATTAAATTATAAAATTCCAATTTCTTTTTTAACTAAATCCTTATTTAATACTCCAAAATTTAAAATATTTTCCTTAATCTTATCTCATTATATAAAATAATATTAAGCCATGAAATTTTAGTGATTAATTTCATCACTAGGCTGCAAAGTTGATTACCTAGAATATCAACGTAGCCTCGTCATGCTCTCCACTTTTCACAATTTATTCGATAGCCAAAACATTTTTTAAAATTTTTTAAAATCAAATATTTTCCCAATGCATAAGTTAATTATTTCTAAATGTCTCGTTCGATGTTTAGGATCTCCTATCAATAACATGGCATCCCACATATCGATCGGAATCCTTAATCATTTTCTGGACAAGCCCATCGATTTTCCTTAGTTATATTTATTTTATTATTACAAGCATCCAAGTATCCAGTATAAAGAAATACAACCAATTCCCAATAACCGATCAAACAAAACTAAATAGTCACCTATAGCGAAATAATTCTATTTCTAAAATTCCGCTTCGCAACTCTAATTATTCCCAGATCATTTAACTCTTAAACTTATTTACTCAAATTTCCCAAATTCTCTATTAAAAGAAAATTGTTAACTTAAATCAATTTACTCTAATCTATCTCTTTTAAAATTAATTTCCCAATAATCCAAAAGTAATTTCCAAACTCTAAAAGATTTTAACACATTTCTTTCCAAAAATTTAATGGCACAAATTCCAACTTGCCTAATTAAAATTTTAAATCAAAATACTTTCCAATTGATTACCCCGTTAATCATTTTATGTTCCTATTCCTATATAGATAATGAATATAACTATCTACCACACACCCCAAGGGACGGGACTCTAAGTCTCACTAGGTCTAGATATGTGATATTATACGCTATAATGTTCTAACTCAGCTCTGCTACTAAACTGTGAAGACCCCACCGCGATACCCATATTATTAAAGAATATTATAAATAACGTTGTCTAATAATACAGAGAATACGGCTTGTTAAGGCAACTGACTATGAATATATCTTTAAATTAATACTAACACGTCATACTTACAGTTTTTTTCTTAATCTCTAGAATAAAATTTGACACGTACAATCTCAGTCCAAAGTAATAATCATACCGGTTTCTTAAAATCAGAATAATATATCATATAAACAATAGTCACAGATCATAGCGGAATAATATACATCATATATAAAACCAACTATGAATCTGCAAAATAAAATACTAGACTCACATAATATACATCTGATATAAATCTCTATCTCAATTTTACATCTCATATACAAAACCCAAAATCCTAAAAGTGATAAATTAAAAGTCAACAATGTTTATCTCCTTGCTAGCACAACCATCCAAAAGTCAACATGTCCTTTAACCTAAAAAGTCTCAACTTGACCCGAATATTAAATTAAATAACACCCAGGTCAGACCATCTCTAAATATCCAAAAAGGTGAGAACAAGATAAAACACAAGAATATATGATATATATAAGTAAATTCAGATCTCCAAGGTATAACAAGTTATGGATTTAATTTAACTCGGGATTTACTTCAAGGCACAGGTGTATAAATATTTGGTCACAAACACACATTAGTCACTGAACACAGAATCACAGAATAAATCACAATATTCCTAACATAAAGAAACCAATTCTATACCATGGCAAACAAATAAATATGGTATACCAATCTGATATCAAAGATCGGGTACATAGAATCTCGACGTGATCACAAGGATCGGGGAAAACGGAATCTCGACACGGCCACAAGGATCGGGGAAAACCAGATCTTGACCGATAAAAACGATCGTGACAACCATGACTCGAAAACTCTAGATTATTCAATATTATTATATATATCTGATTGCAAAGAAATCCATGAGTATACCTCTTAAGGATCTATCGGTCCCACCGAACACCAAAAGATAGTAAGCTCTAAAGTGTCAAATACTATCACTATTAGTAATCACAAGAACTTAACCAAAACATCTCATACCGCCCCATGAAATTCAATTATTTACTAGAAGCCAATAAATCTTACTCGTTACAAATACCACCGGAAAACCTGAACTATATTCCCTTAAGAATCTATCGGTTCCACCGAACACCAAAAGAGAATACAACTCCAAAGAGCTAAATACTTTCTAATAGCGATCGCAAGAATTTAATCAAGGTATCCAATACTACTCCGTTGAATTTAAGCATTTGCTAATGGGCTAGTAAGTACTACTCAAACATTCTAATCAATGAGTTATACCATATTTGATAAAGCGTTACTCGAGAGCATTTAAAATAATCGGTAGTGCTAAATCAATTATTAGTACTCCCCACATAATAGATTAAGGTTCTCAAAATATCTTATCTCAAAATTTATTCCAAATCCTTAAGTAAAATAAACTACTAAATCTGAGATTTATCTCAAGCTTTATTAAATAATAAGAAATCACATTTTTAGAGAATTTGAAAATAGTTTTGAAAACAATATCTATATACATATAAATTCCAACAAGTTTTATTTAAAACTTGTAAACTATCACTTTCCTTTATAAAACCTTTCATCCCAAAATATACTTGTTCTTAAACAAAATTTAGATTTATCATTAATCTAATTATAGCTTTAAACTATTTTCAGTTCTTTGAAACCACTTATGTGTGTCTATATATTTGAAACTTGGTTCGATTTCATGAAGCTTATGAAAATCAATACATTAAACTCAAAGCAATTCATTTCCTTTGAAAGCATATATTTATATGTATGTATGTGTGTGTGTGTGCGCATTAAAACTCAACTTGAATTCTTAAAAGTTAAGAAAATAATTTTTTTTAACTCAAGGCAAATTCCAAAATCTCAAGGTGAAAGCATATCAAAAAGATCAAAACCATCACTAGAAAGTTACAACAAAACCACAAATCATCACAAGTCAAGACGATGAATCTGGAGCAAAATAGCTAAAGATTATCACCCTGGAGTAAACCGGTTACTACCACCAGTTGTCTTGTACCAGTCAACTAGTGGAGCTTACCAATTGACTCCTGGGAGTTGCCCTAGAGTAGTTTGCTCTAAGACGAACTTCCAGTGATCGACGGATGAATTCCGATGACCTGTACCATTCCTATGTTTCCGAGTTTCACTCCTATCAACCAAAGTTTCATGCACAAAAGCCTAGGATGCCAGAAATCAAATGGGCAGCATCTCCTTTGCATTTCAATCAATTCAAACACTTCAATGAATCACCAATTCAACCATATCTAAACCAAACAGCAATCAATTCCACAATTATAATACATGTAGTCCTATTTAAAGATAGCAGGTGAGGATCACTCATCTTTATACCCTCCTATAGCTTGCTAGACATTCACTTAAGCCTTGCTAACCCTTTATCCTCACCAAAACTACATATAACTCAAAAACCAAAACCAACCATTATCAAAAATGAGATCAAAATCAAGAATTTGAATCCCTAGAAGATGTAGAATGGTTAGGAATAATTACCTATAATTATTCCGGATTTTATAGGAATTAATCTGAATTAATCTTGAGGATTTTGCTCTAGGTTTTAGGGTTTTCTTTAGCTTTGATAAACTTAATCTTATTTCACTAACTTTGCAAACGAATGTATAGTTCATTCTCAAAAACAAAGGAGATAAGAAATCTCTTATATTTGCACTAATGGGCTGAAATGTATTAAGCCCAAACCCAAGTTTTAATTAAAAAGAATTAACACTTTTTCGTTACTCTTCTACACTTACTTTCCTTCTTTTACTCTCAAATTTAAAATTTAATTCAACCTCTAAAATTTCTCGCAAAATACCATAATATTTTTAAATATCTTAACTTACATTAATAAGAAAGAAATATATTGTAAACAATTTATCTTTTATAAATGACTACAAATTTTCAAACTAATGATTTAAATTCTCCAAATTAAATCTTTTTTTAATTTACTCAAAAATCCGGGTTGTTACACTAACGGTGTAATCAGATTCAAAGTTAGTACGATTTTGATCCGACCAAAAACACTCCAAAAGTTGAAGGCAGACGATGCAATTTAATGGAGAAAAGAAGCAAAGGAGAAGAATTTTCTAGAATCAAAAATGAATTTGGCCTTGCCTATCCATAGGCAGTTAAAAGGTGCCTTCAACGGTCGTATATGCTCGCTATAACTTCATATACATTCATTCCAACGACCATAAATGTTTGCTCCAACGACCATATTCCAACAGGCATACCTATTCATTCCAACAACCATATTCAAACTATCATAATTTTAATTTTAAAAATATGTTCGTTGAATTTTTCCCGTCCAAACCCATTTTTCCAATTTTGAAAATATTTAACATTCTTCCCTGTAACGACCCACCTTTTTGGACGGTTTAAATCAACAATAAACCACACATGCCAAACTCAAACCATTCAAAAGGGAGGATTGTTAATGGGGTAAATAAGAAAATAAGAGAAAGGAAAGAAAAACAAAACATAGAATCTCACAGCGGAATGAGAAAATATAATAATCAAATAAACAGTTCATGAAGCTATTTTACAAACAACATTTGATTACACTTTTACAATACAATCAGAGTTATACATACAGCAAGTAAAATAGGATAATGCAGTGGAACAACATGATGCAGTGGAATAATACGAATAATATAATGTTAAACTCCATCTTCGTCCTCCAGAAATAGAGTCTTCAACACTGAAAAGCTCAGACTGACCCGAGCGTAATGAAAAGAAAAAACACTCGAGTCAGAACTAAAAATCTTATGTAAGTTAAATCAACAAAAAATAAATATAAGTGTAATGGCTTCAGAGATATTTATGGGATTTTACATCTCCTATCCAGTGGAAAACGTGTGTGCAGTAACTTAAGAGATGCTCGGGATTTCCATCTCCTAAGGATCTGTTAAACTATTTATATGTAGTAATATACGCTATATATATATAATGTCTATCAGTAAAGTAAAGTATTAAAATAGCATTAAGGCGTTACTCATATCCCCATTAACACATTTTTATAAATGTCGTGGTCTATACAGTATTGTAAACTCCACCAAAATGGTGGGCTGTCAGGGAGCAATCCATAGGTACGACACAAACCAAAATCGTAGTGGGCTCGATAAGGCATATGACAAGGCACGCAAGGCAATGCCAGGGTAGGATTCTACCGTTTGCACTCCCGGACTAGTGGTAATGCATAGCAGCTACTGCCACCCACCTCGGAACACACTGCCATAATCAAATCGAGGGTGGCCACCAATCAATCACTAAGTAACAGATATGGTATCAAAGAAATGTGCCCGATCAAAGGAGCGACCTCACTTGGTCCGGTATCGCTCATGTTTTAGTCATATCAAGCTGACCCGAGGGGGTCAGGGCTCCGTTCTTACCTCATAACAGTAGAGTTTTCCAAACCATCCTACTTCATTCTGGATTCTCTACCACGTGCACAGTTGTTAAAGTGGTTTCGGAACTGGCAGAGAGTATGACAATATCCGACCCCGATGTCTTTAACAACCAAACGCTTATTTCACACCGTGGTCATTTTATAAAACATTTTTAATAATAAATCCAGGAAACAGTTTATACCTTCATATCAAGTTACCCATATACTTATTTCAAAAGTATAAATATATTCATAAATATCGAGGAAGATTTCTTTCAATCAATTTCAAAAATAATTTATACATCTCTCTCAAACCATTTATATACTATTTATATGCTTTAAAACCATTTATAAAGCTATTTATAAATTCCAAAACAGTTTACAACTCTTCCCCTTTTCATAACTTCTACGCAAATTCCTTTAAACGCTTACAAATCCCTTTAGACAAGTTCTTTTATAAAACTGTTTATAAAATCCTTTAAAACCTTTATGGACTCCTTTATAAAGCTATTATAAAAATCCTCTACAATAATCTTTTATAAAATCCTTTATAAAAATCCTTTTTACAAAGTCCATTATAAAATCTCTACAAAACCTTTATAAATTCTTTACAAAAACCCTTACATTTTTTTATTTATTAAAGTTCTTATAAAAATCTATATTTATTATCTTAAATCAAACTATATTTATTATATTAAGTTAAATTTAAAATATATATATTAAAACTATATTAAATATTTCATTAAATTAAATTTTAAACTATTTAAAAATATATTTTTAAAACTAAATAAAATTATAAGTTAAAATCTTAAATTTACATTTAAACCATATATTAACTTATAATTTGAAGCTTTAAAACGTATAAATAAATTATTTACCAAATATTTTTTTTAATAAAATCATTAAATCAAATTTAAAAATGAAATTTATAAATCAATCATACTTTACCGTATATAATTTTCTACCCTATGGTCAAGTGATAGGGTATGTATCATTTCAACCCAAATAGTTAAATTTCCCGGGTATATATCATTTAGACCCGTGTCCCGGATCAATAATTTCCAAATCAACAAAATCGTTCGGGTTTATCATTTCAACCCATAACGATTTTCCCTAATCTATAAGATCGTTCGGGTATGTATGATTTCAACCCATAGTGATTTTTCCTAACAACAAACTAAGGGAACTTGCAGTGTGATAACAACATACATAATAAACATAACATCCAATCATCCAAATGTCAACAAATAAACATCCATCACAATCAACATCCAAATCAGCTAATAAATCACACAATTAACTGGTTATCAATATCAGGTATTTAACTATCAATTTAATTTCAATATTAATTTAAATGGCAATTTAATTCAAATACCAAATAGCAATCAATAATTTTTTTATCACATCATAAATTTAATTTAACCAACATAAGAAAGTTTAGTATTTCGTGAGTGAGTTAAATCACTCACGTTTGATTTATAGTCGATTTAAAATCCAAATAAAGCCCAAAAATCTAACAATCTCCAAAACCAACCAAACGAGTTCCAGGTTTTTCGAAATTTTGATACGATCCGAACAAAAGAAATCACGTCCAAATCCGAGCTCGTATGAAAAAGTTACGCTAGTTAGAAGTTTAAAATTTTAAAATTTAAATAAAAACAAACCAGGGGCATTATTGTAAATACATACCATCCCTACCCTCATCACGATCGAACTCACGTAGCTACAGCCGCCACGATCACCTCCTTTCGCATGCGCCTACGGCCGCCTATCCAAAGATCTAACACCACCAACGGCCTCGCCCCTCCAATCTCCAACTTCGGCCAACACGCCGATCTACACGCCGCCTCCTATAGCAGTTCGCCACCGCCGTGTATAACACCAAATTGCCGCAAATCTCGGCCTCCTTGGGATGAACGAGGACCATAGATGAACGCTGCTCGACCTCCTCTACCTGCCGGTGCCCTCCAATCATCGATTGGTCAACGATCCGCCGTTAAAATCGAAAACCTAGAATGGAGGGCCGAGAGTACTTCGCCAATTTCTGACCAAACGAATCATCCAATCGAAAAATGAACAATATGAATAGATTACGTTCGTCGAGAGCTTTCCAACGATATATAATTTGATATTGTTTGGGGAGTTTAAATTTTCGATTTGATTTTGAATTTGAAATTAGGGTTTTGAAATTTGGAATTAGGGTTTGAGATGATAGTTGTTTGAGAAGGAACTGATGAGAAACAAAGTACATATAGAAATATAAAAATGAGAAATAGCTAGGGTTTATAACAGCCTATATATAGACAGAGATGGATAGAATGAATGGACAGATCGAATTGGGTCGAAACGATAACAATGACCCGAAAAGTCCGTTTCGTTTCCGAAACGAAAGTAGGTCATCCAATATATCAAAATATAGGTTTTCGATATTTTTAAACTCAATGGAACTAGTTTCAAACCCTAATTCCATTGTATACAGAAGTTAGCTTTCAAAATCAAATTATATCCATTTAAATTATATTAGTTGATTTCTACGCGTTTCGAGCTCGCACGATAAAACGGTAAGTCCGATCGCTACGAAACTTGAAATCTTATAATAATTCACTGTTACGGATCCAATGAAATTGGTTTCGTCGAAATCCGAGACAGTGGCCAAAATGGCTAATTTTCACGTTAATTATATAAATTATTATTAAATTGATTTAATCACTTTTAAATTCAAATTTAAAAGTTAACAATTTTATCGTTCTTGATTACATAGAAATTTAAAATCTTTAAAATACAATTTTCATACTAAATCCAAGATTTAAATATTACATAAGTTTCAGCGTTCAACTACAACTGTAATAAATCCATTCATTATAATTTAAATTTCAAACAAAACCTTTTATTTTGATTTACATTCTTATTATTAAATAAACAAAAACCTTATAAATATAATTACCGTTAGTTTACATTTTATTACATTCATATTCTATAGTTATTATCTTAACTCGTATTAACGACAATATTTAATTATATTAAATTCAGATTGATTTCCCAATTATTTCAACGAATTAAATAATAAAATAATAATTAAAACAGTTATTACACATTAGTAATTCAAACACATTTCTAAGTCTATTGTTTACAAACAAAAGCTAATAAATTTATGTACTAATTAAATTATTTCATATTCTATAATAAACCTATTTCAATTAATAACATATAATTTCAACATTGAATCCAACATTTAATTTATTCCTTATTTACAATTATAACCAAATCAACTTTAGAATTATTTCAATTGATTGAAATTACATTAGAATAGTTGTCAATAACATTCAAACAACATTATTAAATTATATTCTAATTATTTTCTCATTAATAAATCATAAAATTTAATTTCTCACAATATTAAATTCAAAAGTCTTATTTAATTTAATGGTTTTTAATTATAAAAAATACGGGTCGTTACATTCCTCGATTTTCAGAGTAAACAATTTTAAATTAACAAAATAAATAGAATGGTTGAATCACATAGGTGACTGCCCATGTATCCAAGTGAATTAAGCCGACATAGTTCAAAGATCAAGAACGTTCATCATCATGAAAACCAATACCTAAATGAGAGGTATATTTTGGATTTGAACCTTCACTTAGTGTAAACCCTTCAAATTCCTTTCGAGATCATTGGTGAACTAGTCTTGAACCAGTACCTCTGATAAAACCGAAACAGTCACATATATTGATTTCCGTAAGTAAAGTATTCTGTGTGCCCAACACATTAATGGTCATGTGCTTTTAATCCCGAGTTCACGAGTCTACTATAGAAAGCGGTCTTGCTTTCGTAGAAAACGACCTGATTTCCATTCATACAGGTAAGTCTCCTAAGGTATTTTTATGACACGTCCTGTTAGATATCTAAACTTATTAAGGATCTTTATCCATCCTGGTTCATGCAAAATCCAACACTAATTTATGAGAAATTGTTTTAGTGTTCCATAATCATTCTCTTAACTTGTTGGTACCCAATAAATATTGTTTGTCCTTTTCAAAATATAGGTTGTATTTCTGTTAAGAATGATCAACCTTCATTTACAGACCTTAATCACATCTCTTTTGATACTATAGAAACTATTGTCTTTGGAAGACACTTAGTCAGTGGGTCGACCAAACTGAATGTAGTTACTCCTCTTTTGAGTAACTATCTTATCATCTAATGCTTGATACTCACATATCTAGACTTCCCATTATATGTTTTATTGGAAACATTATAAATCCTAGCCTAGTTATCATGGTTAATCGTGATCACAGAAGACATTTTCCACAGAGGACTTCCTATTAGAGATTCATAAGCCATTCAGCCTCTTTACATGCATCCGCTAATGCAATTAATTCTAACAACATTGTTGAGTTAGAAATATAAGTCTGCTTCTTGGAATCCCAAGACACATCAACGTCTTTTAATGTAAAGATCCATTCAGATGTAGACTAGGATTTGAATTCTACATTGTTCTAGGTTGCATCATTATATCCTTTTAATATAGCAGGATATTCTTTATAATATAAACCATAGTCTATGATTCCTTTCAAATAAGCTAAATTTCTAGAATTGCTTTCCAACGTCCATAACCTGGATTACTTGTAAATCAACACAACGCGCTTACATCGTATGCTATGTTTAGTTTAGTGCAATGCACAACATACATAAGACTTCCAATAATACTGAAATATTCAAATTGAGAAATAGTTCGTCCAGTATGCTTAGATAATTTAATACTAGGATCTAAAGGAGTTGAAACTGGTTTGTCATTGTAATGACCCTACTTCTTAAGAAACTTCTTGATGTAGTGAGAATGAGTTAGTACCAACTCTTCCTCTTTTCTTATGATTTTGACCTCTAAGATCACATCAGCCTCTATCGGTTCTTTCATATCAAAATTAGAGGACATAAACTTTTTTGTTTCTTTCACATAAGATATATCAGAGCCAAATATTAACATGTCATCAATATATACACATTATAACATAACTGTTTTGATCTAATTTGCTATAAATGCATTTATCAGTATCATTAAGAATGAAACCTTTTGAAAATGTTACTTTATCAAACTTCTCATGTCATTGTATGGGTGTCTATTTCAGACCATAATTACAAACTTTATTTTCTTGGCCTAGATTTATGAAACATTCTATTTGTTCCATATATATTTATTCTTCTAAATCACCATTTAGAAAAGTCGTTTTCACATTCATTTGATGAATTACCAGTTTGTGAATGGATGCTAGTGCTATCAAACAACGAATCAAGGAGATGTGAGCAACAAGAGCATATGTATCAAAATAATCTACTCTTTGTGTTTACTTATAATCCTTAGCAACTAACCTGAATTTAAAGTTATCAACATCCTATTGGTTTAGCACTAGGAGGTAAATCTGCTGAAATCCAAGTTTGGTTTGCGAAAATTAAATTTATTTCATCATTGATAGCTTTTTTTTTCCAGAAAATAGCATCTTTGGAACTCATTGCATTAGAATAATTTTTAGGTTAATCATCAACATTCATTACGTATGTAGTTATATTAAGGATTTCATCGTTACTTTCTTCTAATAGATATGTAATAAAGTCAGGACCATGGTCCTTCTATATTCTTGATCTTTTACTTTTTCTACGTTGAGTATTTTCTTCAGCTACTAAGATTTCGTCATTGTTTTAAGATGAAATATAATCTTCATCATTATTTTCATTAGTTTATATATGTTTTTGGCTAGATGATATCAATGGATCTTCAACGATTTGATTTTGAGATATGAATGGATCTTCAATGGTATTGAGATTTATATACTTGTTTTCGAAAAATTCTACATCTAAAGATTCTATTACTTCAAAGGTGTCAAGGATTATGAATCGATAGGTTATACTATACGGTGAATGACCAATAAAAGAACATTTAAATATTCTATTTCCTAGTTTTGGTCTTTTAGGATCTAATATTTTAACATAAGCCAAACAACCCAAATTTTGAGTCTTGTTAAACTAGGTTTTCTTTTATACCATAATTCTTAAGGAGATACATCCTTCTTTTTCAAAGGAATTTGTTTAAAATGTAACATGCGGATAAAATAGCATCACCCTATAAAATATTTGGTAAGTTGAAACTAATTAGCATAGCATTTACTATTTATACCAATGTCTTATTTTTTTCTTTCAGTGACTCCATTTTGTTGAGGTGTATAAGGAGCAATGCATTGATGTATCAAACCATGTTGTTTACAAAATAATGTGAAATCCTTTGATAAATATTCACCACCATGATCAGAATGCAACATTTTAATTTTAAGTTCTAATTACATTTCCACTTCAGCCTTGTAAATTTTAAACTTATCAAAACTTCATCTTTGGTTCTTATTAACTAAACATACGCATATCTATAATAATCATTAATAAATGTGACATAATATTTATTACAATTATATGGTTGTATGATTTTTAAGTCACCAACATCGCTATAAACTAATTGAAGCAAACTAGTTTTTTTCTATAGATTTAAAAGATATTCTATTTATTTTTCCTTGAACATAAGCTTCATATTTAGAGATAGAATCAAAATTGCAATAAAAAAATTAATCCTATTTATTCATATTCTTAAGAGAATCATAATTAACGTGTCCTAATCTACCTACTACAAATAAACAAAATTTCTTTATTAAAATCAACATTATCATGCGATTACAAGAGTATCAATATCCAATGAACTTTCTATTCTTGGATAACACAAACTTATCAGACTCATACACTATCTTGAATCCTTCCTTATTTAGAAGGTATCCGAAGACCAAAGTTTTACATATATCGGTTACTGTTGTAAAAATCCTTCTAGGCCATGCCTAAGCGCTAGGCGAGGCTTACTGCCTAACGATTTGCTTAATTCCTTCTAGACAATGCTTACTGCCTCATGTAAAAATCAAAACATGTGTTTAGGCACAAGTTAGGCATTATTTAATATTCAATGCCATATATAAGCATCAATGCGCTAATCTTAGGTTGTCTTGCCTCCTTGGCTACTCATAAGCGCATCAAATCTCAAAATTGTAATTACTATCAATCGATACTAAACAAAACTCAATAATTTTATCCAAAATACACGATTTATCAAAAATTCCTAGCTCCGATTAATCCTCGATTAATCCCTGCTTAAACGATTAATCCCTTAACCGCCTAGAGTCCGCCTAGTGATTTTTACAATCTTGTATCGGGTACATGAAACACATTGACCCAGTTAAGAACCTTTCCTAAAGTTGAGAATTCTATAGTGCCTTTCCCGTTTACTTTGATTTTGATATTATTTGCTCTCGTAACTTCATGTCCTTCTCCACCAACTTCTTCGTAGACCTTGTAAAGACAACAGTCTTTGCATATATGAATGGTCGCTCTAGTATTTAGCCATCAATCATTATCCATGCTACTAACGGGGTTTGCTTCTTGTACCACAGCCACAAATGAGTCTTCGACCACATTCGACTTTAGTTGTTTCTTTTGTAAACGGAAATCTTGAGCATAATGGTCGGAGTTGGTTACAAAAATAACAAACTCCCTTCTTTTTGTCCTTCTTGGGATAACTTTTTTCTTAAACTGTGCCCCATTATTAGACTTCTACGATTTTGATATTTCAACATTACTTATCTTAGAATGATACTCAGTTTGTTGACTATCATTTAGTTTCTGTTTACGAGAATCCTCTTATATTCGATGATGACGTCGTAAACTCTCTAAATCATTATCCATTTCTGCATGCATTAATTTTTTCTTATAATCTTTCCAAGAATGAGAGAGTTTAGAAATTATCACTCCCAATATAAAGAATTCAGGGATATCAATTTATACATCTTTAAGTTGATTTATTATACACAATATTACACTAACTTGTCCAATAATTGACTTATTATCGGTCATTTTGAATCTATAAAACTTCATACCAGGAATTTCTTGTTGCTTGCCTCTGATATACGGTATTTGTTTTTCAATGTACTCCGTAGTGCTTTCGCTGTTTGTAGGTTTAGATATGCATTGTCGATAAAATTTGAAAGTGCATTCATGGTGTGTCCTCTATACAGAAAGTCGTTCTCTTTACGCTTTGCACATTGCATCTTGAGCACCTCATTATTTGTAGGAGTTTTATCGGGATCTCCTCCAAGTCATCTTCTAGAATGTAAAACAGTTTGACGTGATCAGGAAGAATTTCATGGGCCCTTGTCGTCGGGTAAAGTTATCTCCATCAAACCTCTCCAAATGTGTTGAATGTTGATTCATGACTTGTTGGGCGTTGATATTACTCGAATCTTCCAAAATTGAACTTATTGTCTAAAAATTGTCGGATATCTTCGCTGATTTGAGCGTGATAAAGAAATGATTATTGTACTTCTGACTTCAAGGATCTATATAATAGATTCTTTCAAACAATAATTCAACCCACCAGGTACAAATGGATTATCGAATTAATGACTTTCAAGATTCAATGAAGTCTTCTAACAATGTAATCAGATTTAAAGTTTGTACGATTTTGGTCTGACCAAGATCACTCTAAAATTTGGAGGCAGATGATGCAATCTAATGGAGAAAAAAAGTGAAGGAGAAGAATTTTCGGTGTCAAAATTGAATTTGGCCTTGCCTATATGTAGACAGTGAAAATGTACCATCAATGGTAGTGTCCATTCGTTATAAGCCTGTAACTCCACCTGTTAGTTTTCTATGCAGCCTGTCCCAAACCAGGATAAAGGAGGAGGGTTGTGATAGGCTTGGCGAGCCAACGTAAAAACTCCAGCCTCTTTTATGGAAATGGAACCTAATTATATTTCGTTGGGGCGTAACCCTCTTAGCGACGTGCCATATCGAGGCTCGGGTATGGTGAAAAGTGAGCAAGGGTTGGGTCGCCACTCCCTTAGTGGCGCACCATATCGAGGCTCAGGTATGGTGAAAAATATGCAAGGGCTGGGTCTCACTCCCTTAGTGGCGCGCTGCATGACGCCCCGATGTAGTGATAAATGAGCAAGGGTCTTCGCACTTTACTCGGCGGGTGCGAAGGGCAAGAAAGCTAGTCGATGAAAGTAGGATTCGGTTAGGTAGTTGGAATGTAGGATCATTAACATGAAAGCTAAGAGAGATAGTTGATACTATGACTAGGAGACATGTAAATATCTTATGCGTTCAGGAGACCAAATAGACGGGCCAAAAGGCGAAGGAGGTGGAGAACACAGGCTTCAAGTTATGGTACACGGGAAAATAGCATAACAAGAACGGAGTAGGTATTTTAATCGACAAGAACCTTAGAAATGGAGTGGTCGACGTTAGGAGACAATGGGACAAGATCATCCAAGTTAAGCTGGTAGTGGGTGACATGATTCTTAACGTCATTAGTGCTTATGCCCTACAAGTAGGTCTAAGTGAAGCCGTCAAG
This sequence comes from Allium fistulosum, assembly GCA_030737815.1. Taxonomy (NCBI): domain Eukaryota; kingdom Viridiplantae; phylum Streptophyta; class Magnoliopsida; order Asparagales; family Amaryllidaceae; genus Allium; species Allium fistulosum. The sequence continues at coordinate 502,043,024 of CM060901.1, forward strand.
AGGAATTTCTGGGAAGAGCTAGATGTCATGGTTAGAGATGTGCCTAGTAGCGAAAAACTTTTCATAGGAGGAGATTTCAATGGTCATGTTGGTACAACTAGTGGGGGGTTTGAGAGAGTGCATGGTGGTTTAGGATATGGCGATAGGAACCAAGAAGGAGAAGAAATATTGAATTTTGCTATTGCTTATGACCTCATGATAGCTAATACCTTCTTTAGGAAGAGACACTCACACTTCATTACTTTTAGTAGTGGCCAATACTTTAGCCAGATTGACTTTGTCCTTACTAGAAGAGACGACAAACGAGCTTGTGTAGGTTGCAAAGTTATACCTGGAGAATGTGTCGTCTCACAACATCAGCTTTTGATATCCGAGTTTCGTTTTCGAATACGTGTTCAACAGGGTAAAGGAGCCAAGATTAGTCGGACGAAATGGTGGAAGCTCAAAGGAGACGTCTCACGGGTGTTTAAGGATAGAGTGATGGTAGAAGGGAATGGACGATGGAAGGAGAAGAAAATCACATGTGGGATGAGATGGCAAGGCGCATTCGGAAAGTGGCTACCGAGGTGTTTGGGATATCGAAAGGAAATAAACGCGAACCTAAAGATTCTTGGTGGTGGAACAGTGATATGCAAAAGGCTATCAAAGAGAAAAATGAATGCTATAAGTGCTTACATCATCACAGGAGCGAGGACAACATGCAAAAGTACAAAGTGGTAAAGAAGAACCCAAAGAGAGCGGTGAGTGAAGCAAGAGGTCAGGCGTATGAAGATCTATATCATAACCTAAGTACGAAAGAGGGTGAAAAAAAGTCTATAGGATAGCTAAGCTCCGCGAGAGGAAGACAAGAGATTTCAACCAAGTTAAATGCACCAAAGATGACAATAATAGACTTTTGGTGAAGGACGATGAGATAAAAAATAGATGGAGAGATTACTTCGACAAGCCATTTAATGAAGAAGGTGATAGCACTACGATCGAGATAGAAGACTCTTCTGATGACACCTGTAGACATTTTTTCGGAGAATTCAAGAATCCGAGGTAAAAGAGGCACTAAAACGGATGAAAGCAGGCAAGGCTTTGGGGCCTGATGACATCCCCATTGAGGTGTGAAGATGCCTTGGAGATGCAGGGATGACCTGGCTAACTAAGTTGTTCAATAATATTTTCAAATCAAACAAGATGTCAGATGAGTGGAGGAGAAGCATACTAGTTCCAATTTTTAAGAATAAAGGAGATATTCAAAGTTGCACAAACTACAGATGAATTAAGCTTGTGAGTCATACAATGAAGCTTTGGGAGAGAGTCACTGAACATCGATTAAGAAGAATGACAAGTGTTTCAAAAAACCAATTTGGCTTCATGCCTGGGAGGTCGACCACAAAGGCAATTTTCTTGATAAGACAACTTATGGAGAGGTTTAGGGAGCAAAACAAGGATCTACACAAGGTATTTATCGATTTGGAGAAAGCGTATGACAAGGTACCGCGAAAGGTGATGTGGTGGGCCCTGAAAAAGAAGAGAGTTCCAACAAAGTACATTACACTTATCAAGGATATGTACAATGATGTTGTGACTAGTATCAGAGCATGCGATGGTGAAACCCGTGACTTTCTCATTAACATAGGATTACATCAAGGGTCAGCTTTGAGTTCCTACATTTTTGCTCTAGTGATAGATGAGGTTACGAAGGTTATACAAGATGAGATTCTTTGGTGTATGCTATTTGTTGATGATGTTGTGCTAATTGATGAAAGTAGGATTGAGGTTGATAGAAAAACGGAGCTGTGGAGACAGACTTTAGAATTAAAGGGATTTAGGCTTAACAGAACTAAAACAGAGTATATGAAGTGCGGGTTCGGCGGTGTCAGGTCGGAGGATGGAGATGTCACTCTGGCCGGACAAATAGTTCCCAAGAAGGAATCATTTCGATATCTAGGATCAATGTTGCAGTATAATGGTGAGATTGATGAAGATATTAGTTTTAGAATTCTAGCGGGATGGGTGAAATGGCGACAAACGTCTGGGATTCTCTGTGATAGGAAGGCCTCACAAAAGCTTAAAGGAAAGTTCTACAAAACGGCAATCAGACCTGCGATGTTGTATGATGCAGAATGTTGGCCTACTAAAAGCCAACACGTCCAAAAGATAAGCGTAGCAGAGATGCGTATGCTGCGATGGAGCTGTGGTCATACAAGAAGAGACCGAATTAGAAATGATGATATACGTGATAAACTTTGAATAGCACCAATTGAGGAGAAGCTAATTCAACATCGCTTAAGATGGTTTGGACATCTTCAACGAAGGCCGCCCGAGGCATCTGTGCGTGTTGGAATTAAAGGCCGCGTTGAATGCTCAAAGAGAGGTAGAGGTCGACCAAGGTTGACATGGGAGGAAGTAGTAAAAATGAATTTGAAGGATTGGGGTATATCCGAAGAGTTGGTGACGAATCGGAGCGAGTGGAAATTAGCGATTCACGTACCAGAACCATGAGCATTGATTTCTATAAGTTTTAGATTATAGAACTAGGAAACAAGAGCCTAAGATGTAGGTTTGGTCTTTGACCAATATTACTATTAGTATCATTATCGTTATTAGTATTATTATTATCATTCCTCTTATATATATATATATATATATTACTTGGTTATTATTATTAATTTACTTATTTGACTTTATTTTATTATTGTTATTGTTATTGTTATTGTTATAACTTTTAAATTGATTTTGTCATTTAATTTTGGGTTTCATCTCTAACCAACCCCAATTTGCTTGGAAATAATGGCTTAGTTGTTGTTGCTGGTGCCACCAAGCTCCAACGGTCGTAACTTTTAGTTTTTAAAATATGTCTGTTGATGTTTTCCCATCCAAGCCATTTGTTCAATTTTGAAGCTATTCAACATTAACTACTTTCATGAAAGTAATGCTACGTGATTTCTAAAGTATACTGTTTGTATATTGTATATAACGTAGAATAATAATTTGTGATATATAGTCTTCACCTTACTAGCAACTCAGCATATAGAATATCTCTAAAAAAAGAATCACAGCCTAAAAAATGAAATTAGATAGCAAAATGATTATTATTTTTTCCCCTTATTTTTCAAAAGAAGTAGTTGTAGGCATTAGGGATGGCAATGGGGCGGGTCTAGGGTCCAAACCCGGTCAACCCGCCCCTGTTTTGGCCCGTCAAGACCCGCCCCATTGGGTCATTGGGGCGGGTAGACCCGTGACCCGTTCTTGAGTACTCCGGGTCTAGGGTCGGGTTGGGGCTTGGCCGACCCGCCCTAACCCGACCCGCACTACTAACATCTCATGAAACCACTTTATTACTATAATGATTTATTAATCTTTTTAGTTATAAGTGATTCTAGCATGGATATTAAAATGTTCCAATCAATACCTATAGAAAAAATTAGAGTATTAAGTTGCGTCATTGGGGCGGGTAGACCCGTGACCCGTTCTTGAGTACTCCGGGTCTAGGGTCGGGTTGGGGCTTGGCCGACCCGCCCCAACCCGACCCGCACTACTAACATCTCATGAAACCACTTTATTACTATAATGATTTATTAATCTTTTTAGTTATAAGTGATTCTAGCATGGATATTAAAATGTTCCAATCAATACCTATAGAAAAAATTAGAGTATTAAGTTGCGTCATTGATAATTATACAATAACATATGTATATATTTTCTGAATTGTTATTGTAGACATCATTTTTATTAACTTCCCATAGACACATTGTTATTTGTATTTCATACATTTTTTAGTGATAACGAGTATAAACAAATAAATATATGTACGTTGCTACATAATTTTCAATCAATACATAGAGACTCATCGGGTCTTGGGGCGGGTCGGGTCTACCCTGACCCGCACGGGTCCCGGGTACGGGGCAAAATTCCAGACCCGCACCGGGTCTACGGGGCGGGTCTGGGGCGAGGTCTAAAAAATCCGGGGCGGGTATGGGGCACTAAAAACCCGCCCCAACCCGCCCCATTGCCATTCCTAGTAGGCATGAATGTTTGGCTACATAGATGTCATGTTTTCTTTGAAATATAATATTGTAAGAGCTTACTCAGGAGCATGAAAAGAAGGTTTCTAAAGCTCGTAGCATCCATTTTTAGTTGTCATTGGCATTTGCCAACTGCATTGTCCACTGTTAATTTACAATATCAGCTGGCAATTATGAATGCATAAATAGTGTGATTAAGTTGGTCGTTCATTTATTAATACTTTGATTAATGTAAACGTGGGACTCAAAATTCAAAACAAAGAGTTTTGAAATTGGTTGGACGTGGTAGATCTCACAAATAGCTTGAACAATTGAGTTGTCAAATTTATACAAATCGATTTGCTTGACTGTCAAGTGTACTTCACGAGTGCTTTTTCTACTTTTTACTGGATGCGTCATCAATATATGAAAATTTGACAATGATATTGACAATTTGGTCTTCAACGTAACCGCAGAGCAACAATATGAAGGAGCCTAATTGGTAAAACTAGAATTCAGTCATTTTTTATTGCAATCATCAAGACAAGACATTGCTTGATTTCACATCTGTATGGAGTAGGGATCCACACCAATGCCTTCACAAATTATGTACATACATTCTATATTAAATATTAGCATTTACTACTTATTATCAATGTCCTCTCTTGCATTATGCACTTTTTTCTCCTTAATTGAGAAAAAGTGAAACCAAATTAATGTGATGATTAAATCATGCATTACATCGCTGTCTGTAGACATTACAACAGCTGTAATAATGCATTATTCTTTAATCTCTGGATCTGGAAAAACAAATTTATTTTGAAAAATCACATTATGTGATCAGTTGCACCTTGTTTGATTTACTGTAATAGTGTTAAAGAGAACAATGCTAAAAATAAAACAGGAATTAATTCTATTCCACCAATCCTACTCATATATTGGGTTGAAATGAAAAGGCAAAATTGGAGTATAACTAATATAGGACTGTAACCAAATGTTGCAAATAGTGAAAGTATGCCAACATGAGAAGAAAACAGCAAGTCAGTGCGTAAAATATCCCAGAGAGGTGTTTGGATCAAACTCTGACTAGATCAGATAATGAATATGCCGTTGATGCTTCAGTATAGGGGCTCCTGTTTTCCCAACGTCGCTTCCCCTTGCTTCTTTTTCCGAACCTAAGTTTGATATATGAATTTACAGCTGCATGGATATAAAATGAATTTATTGACACGTTAACAACACCACTTGTACTGGAACGGATTTACAGTAAGAAAGTCCTCCTCAAAATTGATAGGTACTTGTACCAAATTCCTCTATAGAAGGGGAGAAAAAGGTCAAAAGGCACACTTAGAAAAGCAGCATGAATCTTTGATTTGTCACGCAATAATAGGTGTTCTGTTTAAATATCTGAAAACTGATATTCGAATTCCGCTACTGGATCTTACTGTAATACATGAATCAAGAGATTCAGATATACCCATAAGCAGCCATCAAAGCACAAAATTGATGTTGTTGTACCAAAAATTCAACCTAAATCAGGACAGGACGTATAGACTCAGAAATGATTCGCAATCGTGAAGTAAAAAGTAATTGTAACTAAGGAAGCTTTGCCCTACTGTAGCGATTCATACTAGGTCAATCAGTAATAAAGCCTGAAAAGAAGAGTAAATATATTATTTTAGCTCGCCGAAGGAGAAGGGAAAGATGCAGGTCTGAGAGCTCACCGGATGTTGGGCCAAAAGGAGCAGAAGTTGCAAAGACCCAAAATCAGAGGGTAGACTAGAGAGTAGATTGGAAGAAAGTACAAATCCTTTAAAAAACGAAAACGACACCTGAGAGATTCGAACTCTCGCGGGAAATCCCATGTACTTAGCAGGCACACGCCTTAACCACTCGGCCAAAGTGTCTTTGTGATACTGTTTCTAGAACCCTCTTTTTCCTTTTTCATACACTAATTAACAAGCACACGGATTTGATGAACCGATCAGGGTTAAAAGGCTAGTAGAATCATTCACTATGGATTCAGAAGTGTTCATGATTTCATAGAAAAAAACTTCATCTCTTGGATCGCTAAATACCCTGTGCTATCATCCAAAAGACAATTAAAGAATCATTCAGCTCCCGGAGCAAAAATGAACTAGAGTTTGAACTTCGAAGTTTACTGAGTGGATGTTCTTGAACAAGAGTTCGGTTTGAATTGAGCACGGTAAAATTCTTTCTGTTTATTACTTTAGTTTATAATTGTTAGTTAAGTAATCATTTAAATAATTAATAGCTAATAAATAAAAATTAATACAACTTTCATAACTAATAATCAATTCAAGTACAACAATTGCAAAACTCAATCGAAATATAAGAAGAACTCGGTTCAAATACCAATAAAGGTCGACGTTGTTTTGGATCAATCAAAACTTTTATGATCTAAGTGTTTGATCAAGTGCATTGACAGCATGGTAAAAATGAGAAGAAAAGAAATACCCTTTTTGTTAATTTTGCACTAAATTTTTATTTTGTGTTTGAATGAATAATTCATTTGCACTAGATCGTATTTACTGAATATCTAATAGAAGGAGAATTTATTATTTGAAACTAACTTTTGTTTTAATATTTTATTATTTATATATATTTATAACTTAGATTTTCTTAATAAATAATTTAACATTATATTTTAGTTTGTTATGTTTTATCTAATGGAGATTTACATTCACAATTTGAAGATCACATATTGTATAAACTAATCTAAGACGTATATGTAATAAACAACAATAAAGCATATATATAAACACATACATATGTATTTAGGCGTGCCCGCACGCGTATCTATATATGTATATGTGTACACACACAACACAAATATTAAGGAGATATTATTGATATTGCATGCTAATTTTATACAAAATGATAATAAAATAGCGTGCAATATCAATAATACCTCCTTAATATATTTGTCAATGTTTATAACATCAAACACACACGCACGCACGCGCACGCGCACACACATATATATATAACACAAATATTAAGAAGATATTATTGATATTGCATGTTAATTTTATACAGTATGAGCATAAAATAACATGCAATACCAATAATATCTCCTTAATATATTTGTCCATGTTTATAACATCACACACTAGTCACTGTGCCAAAAGATTTTTGTTAACTTTTCTACATACATACATACATATATATAAAATCAAAAGCCCAAAGGAAAAGGTTTTTTTTAATCAAAACCAGAAGAGAACTTCATTTTCTTATTTAAACACGAGAACATTATATATACATGTATTGTTTAAAATTGCATATACGTACATAATAAAGTATTCTATTACTTGGTCGAAAAAGAAAATTTTATTTATTATTATATAGTAATATAAATTATGTATGTATAAACAAATACACACACACATATAATATAAATTATGTATGTATAAACAAATATATACACACACATTAATATATTTAGATCTAATTTTTTTAATTTTTTAATTTTCCAAGAGAAAACAAATGTATATATTATATATATAATAAAAGTTACATCAAATCTATCGGTTGTCAACACGTTGTGCCTCCTCGGACTATAGTTTCTTTCCCCTTCTAGTTTGGTGTGCAAATCCCGGTTTTGAGGCTCCAACGACTTTAAATAGAGTCTAGGTTTATTTTTTTTGCTAATGTTGAATGAGAGATGTGGGGCTATTTATAGCCACCAGATATATCAAATATCTCCACCTTATCCTCCTCTTTTAAGTTTAGATCTTGGCCAGGTCAAAAGAAGCATCCAAACCTCATACCCTCTTATTGGAATCAGGCCAGCTGGAAACGAGATAATTTGGATAAATTTAAAAAAGAATTCATCTTGTATCTTTATTGGGCCTATGTAGTTTAAATTCATTTAGAATTTTTCTAAATTTTCTTTTGAATAAAGTCTTCATTTTATTACAATTGTCTAAAATTGGTTTAATTTAATTTTTAAATTTTCGTATATTATGATGAGTGCATCAAATGCACCATGTGTAAAAGTGCAAGTGCAACATATGAGATGTGCACGGTTAACGTGAATGTTGTTTGGGAGTTGGGATTTACACCGCAACAGAAACATTTCTTCTTTATATATGTCTTTTCATCCAAAACAAGAAAAAAAATTGTTGATTAAATATATGTGTGTGTGTCTTGTATAGTGGATTACACTGAAATAGACCTTATTTATATTACATGTAATAAATCAATGAATACAATATCTAATTAAAGTAGTTCAAAAGTTTACTACTATATTTTACATAAAACCACTTTTGAAACATTTGAGTTAAATATGCGCGCACGCACACACATAAATATTATTACATACATATATGTTTATTTATATACACACTCAAACCAAAACAAAATTTGAACAAAATAAAAATTATATCCAAATAGTTTGTGAATTAGAATGTTTGCATTTTAAACAAAGATCTAGTACTAGTCTAGATACAATTGTAAAACAAGAAATAAATCACTAAATTAATGTTTCCCCTTTTGTTATAAGTGGCAAAACTTGCTTTAGAATAATTTAAACATAAGATAATTAAGTCATCATATTATATTGTCATCTATAATTAATTAATGAAATTATTTTAAAGTTTTATTCACATAGCAATTTACATGTAAACATTCAAATCTGAATCTTGTAGTATGAAAAACGACTTATTAACAAGATTGTTCCAAAATTTATTTTTGTTTTTTCTAAACAATAATAAAATCAAACAACATGGACATATACAAATTCATGATAAGAAGGTCTAGAACTAGGTTAAACATACAAGATAAATAAATATACAGAACAAAGATGAATAAAATTATTATTGTTCATAACAAACAAATAATAGAGAGCATAATATAGGTTCTTAATTAAATCAACATGATAAGAGTCAATTATTGATTCAAAAATGGGGGAATTGAGATATTCAAGTCATAATCCAAATTCACACATACATACATAAGGGAGGGACAGAGAATTAGAGGGATGTAAATAAAATTAAAAGATATATAAGTAAAATATAGAACTACCTTAGGATGAAGCCAGGAGAAACACTCTGAATGATAGAATAAATCCTAGATCCAATAGATCAATCTCTAATATAGAGCAATCAAGAGATAATCACCTATTTCTATTTAATTTTGTTTTATTAAGTTTTAGAATTTTGAAGCTCTAACCACCATTAGAATTTGGCCTTTGATGTTTCTATATGAAGAGGAAAAGAAAATGATATAGCAATATCTTATTGAAGAGGAAATAAATGTATAATAAAGATACGATCGTTTTCACTCCTTTAATTAAGATCGCCTTTTCATTCAAATTCAAAAAACCCTCCTCTTCTCTATATCATGGCCGGCCATCATATATGGGCTTTGGGTCTTCCAAAATTCAATTAGTGTTAACTCTATTTAAATCCAATTTTAATTTTCTATTAATATCGTATACTGATACACGCGTTTATAACTTTTATGTACGCACATTATTAAATACTAATTATAATCAAACAAATCAAATAAGAAATATTTAACAATTAATATTTCACAAGTATTAATTAATTTAATTATTTAAAGCCCTTTTTAGAATTATTTTTTTAAATTGAACTTAAACATTCTACTGATATCGTACATCGATGCACGCGTTTATAACTTTTATATATGCACATTACTAAATACAAATAGCATCCAATAAATTAACTAATATTTTATAACTAATATTTCATAAATATTACTTAATTCAATTAATTTTCAACATTTAAAAATTAATTAAATCGTCCGATTTATTCGGAATATTCATCATTTCGGTTGTATGACTCAAAAATGTAAATTCAGTCGGCGATTAATATTGAACAATTCAAATATTAACATTCATATATCACCTAGCTAGTGGTGTGACATTTCGGCTGAATTTATCGCTTACACATCCTTTGGTAAAATCCAATTTTACTTATTATAAGCGCTACCCATTAGTGGCAATTAGTTACAATAATTCTCTTTGTCAAAACTATATCACTTTGGAGTTATGGAATTAGGTAATGGTCAAAATTCCAATACCGTCCATATTCAACTTTATAGTCCAAACATAAAGTCATTGGTTCAAAAATAACAATTATTATTAACCAAACTGCTCTGTTTAGATATTTTGACTTTGAGTTGACTTTAGTGACTGTGATACCAACCCTATATAACTAAAGAGACAAATCCTCTCTTAAATAGTGTTTCACTTCCAATACTTCTACTTGACCAAATTATAGTCATTCGATGGACTCTGTGTCATGATTTGACGACAATTAAAGCGCAGCTTTCATACTGAAGATCGATAGTATTTTCAAGTTAAGAAAACTGTGTAAATTAGTCACATCAATATTTTCTGTTTGATCTTAGTTATATTGACTAATAGAAAACTATCGAGTGATTCATTCTATAGTTATCCAATAACTATCAGTACGTAAGTTCTTGGTGCCTCCAGCAGTCATGAGTAAGACATTGCCCAACATTTGGAGAGCGTTATGTACACTGGTCTCAACGGATGCATCGATATCCAATCACGATGCACCTTGACAAGGAATATTTAAAATGATGTGTTTATTATATTGTGATACAATACTCATGATTAGAGCTATTTATAATTACTATCACAAACACACCATTTATGGATTTTTTTTCTTTTAAATATATTTTAATTAAACATTTAATTATTTATAACACATTATAACAAATATATAACAGAAAAAATACCTTTCTTACGGAGGATTGACTACAGAGTTAATAGTTATAGAATTGCCCCTAGGGCATACCCCTAACTCTATCACCTATATGCTTTGGTTGGCCCCTTGGTACATGGACTCTTCATGATTTTAGGCCTAATTAACATCATATTAATTATTAAATATTTACTTCAGCATAAATATTAATTAAGTTAATATATAACGATTATATATTTTCTTAATTAACTTTATGGACCTAAATAAATAAAAAGCCATAAAAATTTAATACAACATGTGTACTGATTTTTACTATTGATTTATAACATTTAAGCCATGTAACTTCCCTTATTCCGAGATCTAAAAATAGATAACTATGATGCTGCAGTCTTTACTAGAATCATTTTCAAGCGACAAAATGAGATCAGATTTTTTTCATAACATTAAGTAATAGAGCAACCAGATAAATTTCATTAGACACTAACATCTTTACATTCTCATAATCTCACATCATGCCTATACAGGCTTAAATACAATATACATAAATAATAGTGTCGTGTTTGGCATATGAAGATGCCGACATAAATATTTAACCAATTATATAACCTGGTTTTACAATAGCGGAATTTAAATATCAACTTTTATTATCTACAAAGCCTCATATTTCACCTTCGGGGCTTTTATTTATCTACCAAACGCACCCTGTCCAAATCATAAACTTAGTCTACTCAAATGAGCACCCGTGAGTTTATGGGGAAGATAATAACAAAAACACGGGCCAGATATAAAGCCTGATATGAGTAATACAACTCCATATTTATAACATATAGTGAGATCACGTCACTTAATGAAATGAGTTTTTCCCTCACTAATCAAACATCAACAACTTAATCATGTCAAATAGATTGAACATCATAACAAAATCATAATCATAAAACACCATTTCAATAGTAAGTGTGCCCTACACTTAATATCAAACCGTGATTAGGTGTTGTAGTCATTTCTTTTAAGTTACCACTCAGGCCTTGAATCATTGTTCCTGGTTAATGTCGAGTTTTGACATATGTTTTCCATGTAGGCCTTATACCTTCTCTTTCGAATAATGTCGTGAATAGTGATAGAGTCAGGGGTACGCCCTAGGGGCAATTATGTAATTTGTTACATATATCTAACTCAACAACCAATCTTATTCGAAATAGTTTTCTTTCTATTAAATACTTGATATAATGTGTTATATTAGTTAACTAATTAATTAAAAGTGTATTTAATATAAAATCCATAAATGATATGTTTTTATGATAGTAGTTACAAAATATTGTAACCGTAAGTAATTTATCATAATGAAAGTAAATATATCATTTTAAATATTCCTAGTCAAAATGTATCTAGACTGGATATTGATACATCCGTTGAGGCTAGAGCATGTAATGCTCTCCAAATATTGGATAGTGTATTACTCATGGCCATTAGGGGCACCAAGGGGTTACGTACTGATAGTTATTGGTAACTATGGAATGACTGACTTAATAGTTTTCTATTGGTTAATATAACTAAGGTCAAACAGAAAATATCGATGTGATAAAATTACATAGTTCTCCTGGCTTGAGAATACCATTAATCTTCAATGTGGAAGTTTAGCTTTGATTATAGTTAAATCATGGCTTGGTGTCCATCGAACAACTATAGTTGGGTTGAGTGGAAGTATTGAAAGTGAAACACTATTCAAGAAAGGATTCATCTTCTCAATTATATGAGGTTAGTATCACAGTCAACTGAAGTCAACTCGAAGTTCAAGTCCGTGGCTAGAGCATTTCGGTTAATAATAATTTTTATTATTAAGCCAAGGACTTTGTTTGTGGATTATATAGTTAAACATGGACTATATTGAAAATTTAACCATTACCAAATTCTATAAGTCCAAAGTGATATAGTTTTGACGAAGTGAATTGGTGTAAATAATAGTCACACCAGGTAACGCTTAACAAAGTAAATTGGATTTTACCGAAACCAAGTAGGCGATAAATTTGGTCAAAATATCGCACCACTAGCTAAGTGATGTGTGAACGTTAATATTCAATAGTTCGATATTAATCGCTGACCAAATTTACGCCTAACGGGTCACACAACCGAAACTATGAATACTCCTTTGACCAAACGATTTAATTAATTTGTAATTGTTATAAATTAATTGAATTAATTAATATTTGTGAAATATTAATTATAAAAATTTGATTTTGATTTGATGAACAAATATTGCTAATGTATCTATAATAGTTATAAATGTATTAATCGATATGTGATATCGGTATGTGTTTAAATTGGATTTAAATGGAAATTTTTATTCGGGCATTAAATGAGTTTGAAGCCCATATAGGGGCTGATCATATTCGGCCATGATGGGGGTTTGGTGCGGCCTTGAGATGGTGCAATAGAGGCTTTGAAATGGAGGGCTAAGATGGAAGAGAATTGGTAAGAGATGACGTAGGGTGTTGATTCTAAAATATCTCTTAATTCTCCTCTATATAAGCATCTCTAACCATAGTAGTTTAGAGGCACTTTTAGCCTCCATATCCACGCTAGATTTGGCCGAATTCTCCCCATCCGTCTCTCAAATTTTCTAAGTTCAAATCAAATCAAGTGTTATTCGATAGCCGGCGGTCATTAGTTCAGGGACTAGCACTCTACTGGATTGGAAATCAGTTCAAGTAGCAAACTTCATCATTCCAAGGTGCACTTTTAGGCATTGGAATTATGGTACATTTCTAACCAATATATGATTTTTTATTTTCTGATATAATGTCCATATAATATATATTGTTAGTTATGCGATGATTCCGATATACATATACATTGTCACAATTAGATTGGTTGTATGTTTACATAAAATTGTATATTAAAAAAAGAATTTTTTAGACACATATACCTATATGCAGCACGACTAATAAAAATACATTTTTTTAATTTTAAATAACTTAAATATTTAATATTTAAATATGTATACATAGTGTAAATTTATACTACATCATACTTATAAAATATGGTTATATATTATATATAAAAACATTTGAAGGTATATTATTTTCGACAGAAATAAAAATAATTTTTAAAATACTATTTAAATCAATATATATATATATGTTAATTATATTAATATATTATATATATAATAAAATTATGTTTTATATTTATAAAATTAAATTATTACCTAACTTACTCTTGGAAAAAACAAAAAAAATAAAAACATTTTTTATGTTTTATAATTATTTAAACATAAGCTGAAATTAAAAAATAGATTTGAAATCATTTTTAATTATAAAATTGCATATTAATATTTAAAATTACAAAATATATTTCAGAGTTTTAAATTTTAAAATCCAAAATTAAGTTTCGAAAAATAATTTTTTATTAATTTTATTATTTTTAATGAATATCCACATAGATATTTATTTAAATATATTTTTAAATTTAAAAAAAATTGTCGTGCGCGTGACCTGGTATTATGTATATTTAAAATATATATTTTGTATAAATTTAAAATGTTAATATATACACACACACACACACATATGTAATTTGTTATAATATTATTTATGCATAAACATATAAGTATTATATATATATATGATTTTACATATACATTTATATATTGTTTTTGACTTTTAAAAAATAGATTTTATGTTATATTTTATGTAATTTATAAATGATTTAAATTTCACACATATGTTTATAAATACGTACATACATACATAAATATATATATATAATATGATTTATATACATCATACATACATACATATACATATATTTGTAATATTTTACAAATATATATAAATTAGAATTATATATAAACATTATGTTGTTATATAAGATGAGCTAACGTGTCCATTGCGATGTAAATCCTAGCACATACATAAGGGCTTGTTACACCTTGCACAGATTGATATGTTACACATGCATACACACACAAATATATATGTATATATGATACACATATACATATAATACAACATTAATTAGATAATATAAAATCATTTTATAAATTTAAATAAAATAAAGATTTTATTTAAAAAAAATTAGAAATGTTCTAAATAAATTAGGCTTCATAGGCCCAATTGTAATACCCCATAAAATAAATAATATATATATATATAAATAAAGTAAATTGAATTAAATATGATAATGGTTGGATATGGAAATTTTAGCAAAGTAAAAATTTGACCATGAAAGTTATTCTGTTGCATTCATAGTGAAATTATGATCTGTTTCCATATATAATATGCTAAAAACAGAGCTCAAGCAAAGAAATTATGAGCATTTGAAGTTCTTAGATTTAAATTAATTCAGTTTGAATTCAAATTCAAATGAGAAATCAAATTTAGGGTTTAAATTTCAAAAATTAGCTTGGGAGCTAAGTAAACGTTTACTTAACGTTTAACGTTAAAAAGTTAATTAGGGAATAAAATAATCTGGCAACGGAAATAAATAAACTTTCCCTGGATAAGAGGAGCGATCGACCTGAATAGTCAACCGGTCGTCCAAGGGCGGTCGACCGTTTGACGATAGAAGTTGCCAGCGGCAGCTAGGGTTTTAAGTTATGTTTTATTCGGTTATATGCTCCAGATTTACCTGTTTCCTACCTACTTCCATCCTACGGTTCTAGTGCATTTCAACTCCTATAAATAGAACCCTATCCTCTCCACTTTTATTCATATTATTTTAGGGAATACGACAAAACTCTACCATTGCTATCTCTCTCTAATAAGATTCAGAAACTTCGCAGAGAATTCAGGTAAGAACTCAACTTATTTCCTATTTGTTTCTTCTTTCTCTATTCTATTTTTATACTATTCTTCTCCAATTATTCTAAATCTAATGAATATATACCTCTTCCCTATTGTGTGTGTACATATCAAAAGAGAGAGATTCTGGAAAAGATTGGAAGGCTACATATCCATTTGAGTGAAGCTAAAGCTCATCTGTAAATGGAAACCTTAGTATTTCTTTTCAGCAATTGTTTAGTGTATTTCTTTTTGGATTTGAATATGCCTTAGAGATTTTGGGATTTCGAAAATATGATAGATAAAATCCCCCAAAATTCCTTTTTATTTCGATATGTCAATCATATGCTGAGATTCCTAATTATTTACATTAATTTGATGAGATTTGTTTCGTTTATGCAACCTTTGATAATTTCATAGTCTATTACACTTCTCCTTTTCTTTGGGTTAAATTGTGATCATTCAACAAAATATGGAGTTTATATTACGAATTCTATTCGTAGTTTACACCACTTATTTTTATCTATTTCTTCGTAAAAAAGGAGTTGAATAGAATATGGGATTTAGATTGCAGTTCTTATTGTTTAAGATATTCCATTGAATTGGTGTAATAAATTGAGTTTCTATTTTATTTACAAGTCCATTATTGCAGTTCTGGTAATGAATATTTATTCCTTATTTTGGACATTTGAATCCCATGAAATCTTGGGAATTTGAAGAAAAAGGACTTGTAATAATAATTGATTAGGGAATTGACATTTAACGCTAGTTTAGAGTGTAAAATCCATGCGTTTAGAATTTATTAGACGCGAATATTTAGTTATCTCTGTTTACGTAATTAATGTATAATTATTGCGTACATGACATAATTAATTAGGCATTTATTTACATTTATTTCCTCCATTAGGAAGGTAATTGATTTTGAGGCGAAAATAAGAGGAAACTCTTATATAGCCTAATTATTATTATTTTAAGGCGTAATAAGGAAGATTCCATAGAATGCTTTATTTATGAAATGGTGAGATGAGTGTGTGTGTGTGTGTGTATTTGTGTGTGTGTGCGTATACATATAGAGTAATTGATTTGTGGCTAAGTCATTGGGATGCGAGATCAATAGAGTTATATGACGGAAGTCTACCATTCACTTTGAGGATACCAGCCGTTGTATACACTTTTATTGATGTGAGATATCCTTATGGTAAATATTTGTAATGACACGCGGTTAGTTCGAAATTCTATAGGAGAAATCTGCCCAGCTAATCTGGCTACCAGTTCCTACAAATAGCGGACTAATGTGAGATGTCATTATGAGTATGGGCCGTAAGATTAAGGGTCTTCTTCGGAGTTTTGAGGTATTAAGTGGTTAGACCCACCTCTTTTCCCTGGATGAAGTATTAAATGTCCAAAGGGTTACATTAGATGGTATCTCTACTGGGGTTCACTTCTGGAAATAGGTCATAAATGATGGGGTATGCCTTGTTTAAGGCCTTAAATGACCAGAGTCTGCCTATTTTCCACTGGGAAGTATTAAGTGGCCTATGAGATTCCATGTGATGTCAACTAGATAGTACCATTGAGGAGCACGCTTTTGAAAATAGGTCTTAAATGATGGGGTCTGCCTTAATTAATGTCTTAAATGACCAGAGTCTGCCTATTTTCCACTGGGAAGTATTAAGTGGCTTGGGTACCATCTCTCACACTATTAGTTATTTATAACATATGATAGGTATATTGGATTCTAGAAATCTACTTTTGGAATGGAAGGTATTAAGTGGTTGGACTACCTCCTTTCCTTATAAAGAAGTATTAAATGACTTTAATGGTTTAATGTTCGTAGACATATTCTTATTTTGAAATATAATGCCCAAGTACTGAAAAGGTAATACTTGAGGTTTTTATTCACCGGACACTTGTTGTTCTGACTCCCTCCTTTTCACAACACAGGTTATGGACGGAGTGATCGCGGCGACGATGCTTAAAGATAGAGAAGCTTGGCTAGTGGCAGTATTTATTATTATTTGCTTTTATGTGTACCCATGGATTTAGATAATTGCTGTAATGGATATTATGTTACGGTTTTAAGGGGATTTTGTGTTATGACATTTTTATGGATTTGAAATAAATGGGTACACTTTACTATTATATGTTGTTCCATTCGCTACGAGCTCTGAAATTTTAGTTATAGCTCTTCAATGTTATTTCTTTTTACTACCAGCAGCTTTCTTTAGAATGGATCTAAGTTTCGATGGGCCTTTTCTGGGTCGAAATTTAGGCCGGTTCCGGGATGGGTTGTTACATTTGGTATCAGAGCTTAGGCTACTCGATCAATGGGGAAAAACTAAACGTATGAGAGACGTATTTGTTATTTTGAGAAAGGATTTTCAAAATAAAAAATACGTCTCTCATTCAAAAGAATTCTTACTATACACATACACACACCCTCTGTTCTTAAATATATGCACGCATACTAGGAAAACTTTTCTTTTCTTTTAGCATGTAAATACTATCTTAGGAAATCGTCACTAAAGGTTTAACCTACAAATAGTTGATATGGTTGATAATCAATCTTCTTCCGAACAAGAAAACCCTACCCGCGGAAGTCCACTCGTTCGTGGAATGCACGAATGGTTTAAACAATATATTAGGGTTGTCGAGTAGATTCATATTCCTCGAACTACACCAGTAGCACCCACTGCCCCGGTCGCCAATGCAGCACCCCACCCTGTCGACTTTCCTAAGTTATGTAAGGAATGTCTCAATGTGAGAGGGATGACATACTCTGGAACTAAAGGATATTCGAAAGCCAAAGCATGGATTAGTAACTACGAGAAGATATTTAGAGAGATTGGTTGGGATGATCAACTAAGAAGAAGAATGGTAGCTTGGAACCTCTGGGAAGAAGCCTTGAATTGGTGGAACTTTGTGACTGATGAGCACCTAGGAAGAATATTCTCTTGGGATGAATTCAAGGACTGATTTGAGATGAGATTCATGTCCAGAGTAGAGGTTAGCTTGCAATTGAAAAAGTTCATTCAGCCGAGGAAGGAGATTCTGCCCTTAAGGAGTACATAGCTACGTTTACTGAATTGGCTAATTCGGGGTAAGCCTGATAGACACACTTATGAAAAAATGCCATGAAGTTCATGAAGGGCTTAAATTACTCACTAAGAAAAATGTTATTGACCCAAGTACCTAGGGGGGCCACGTATGAGATGCTGGTAGAAACGGCGATGCTGCACGTGGCCAATGATGAAGATAAGGGAAGAGAGAAAGAGAAGTCTACACTGATCCAAAAGCAAGGAGTGTTCAAGAAGGGGAGCTTTTGGGTCAACAAGAAGTCGAAGGGGAAGTTTAAGAAGGATGTAAAGGTGTGTAAGAAATGCTAAAGGAAGGGTCGTGAAGTTAAAGATTGTAGGGTGAGTCTGATAAAGGAAGCCTTTAAAGGAAAGTGCTTTAACTGCCACGAGGAAGGGCATCACAAGAATCAATGTCCCAAGATGGCTAAGGAAACCAAGTGGACAGCCCTACGCTATTGAAGCTGTCCCTATTTCCGATAAGCCACTAAGAGAACAAGGAAAAGCAGCTCTAGAAGGTATAACTCTTATTTTTGGGGATACTCTTCGTACCCTATTTGATTTGGGGGCATCACATTCCTTTATAGCTAAGGATGTAGTAAATTTCTTTAACCTTAAAACCCATATGGTTAACAACCCAATAGAGGTTTCCAATCCCATTGGGGGTTCGATCCATCTTTCTCTTATTTGCAAAGACCGAGTATTAGACATATGCGACATTGATTTCATATGTATTGTGTACGTTCTAAATTTTAAGGGGTATACACTTAACTTAGGTATGGATTGGTTGTCATATTATGGAGCCATTCTTGACTATGATAAAAGGGTAGTACGATTAAGGAGTCGTGGAGGTCATGACCTAGAAGTTCTTTGTACACCAAAAGCTTTAGTTGAGTTAAGTCATTTCTACTCACTAAATCAATCTGTTGTTCGAGAACCATTATCTGTACCCATAGTTTGTGAATTTCTTGATGTCTTCGAGGAGGTCTCGGGTCTCCCACCCAATAGGGAGATTGAGTTTCGAATCGATTTGGTGAAGGACGCAGAACCTGTCTCTCTGCCTTTGAGACATATAGCCCCCAAAGAAAGAAGGGAATTTGATAAGCAAATCTCAGAGCTATTGAAGAAAGGATTCATCCGTAGGAGTACTTTTGAGTGGGGACCCCATGTTGTTTTTGCTACTAAGGCAGATGGTTCTTTGAGACTTTACGTCAGTTATACGGAGTTGAACAAGTTGACAAGGAAGAATAGGTACCCTCTACCTAGAATAGATGACTTGTTCGACCAACTTGTAGGAGCTAAAGTCATTTCCCAATTAGACTTAGCAATGAGATTCCATTAGTTGAGGATTGTAGAGGAAAGCAAGCCGAAGACCGCATTCCATACTTCAGATGGGTTTTATAAATGGGAAATAATGCCTTTTGGACTGATGAATGCTCCATCGTACTTTGTAGATTTGATGAGTAGAATATTTAGAGGGAAACTTAATAAATTTGTCGTGGTATTTTTTGATGATATCTTGGTTTTCTCCAAAGGCAAGAAGGAGCATGAGGACCACCTTAGGGAGGTATTGGAGACATTGAGGAGAAACCAACTCAAAGCCAAGTTTTCTAAATGCCACTTTTGGAAAAATGAAGTTAGGTTTCTTGGGCATATTGTTTCGAAGCAAGGATTGGCCGTGGACCCTACTAAAGTGGAAGCTATCCAAGGATGGAAGATCATAGTAATGTATCAGAGGTTAGAAGTTTTCTAGGGTTGGCAGGCTACTATAGGAAGTTTATCAAGAGCTTTGCATGAATAGCAGCCCCTTTAACCCGATCGACTAAGAAGAATCTAGTTTTTTTTGGGACGATAGATGCACCAAGGCATTTGAGAAGCTTAAGGAGTCATTGACTAGTGCACTTATGCTCACTATTCCACATGGAACCAAGCCATTCATGGTTTTCGCAGATGCATGTGTTACAGGATTAAGGGGCAGTTCTTATGTAATAAGGGAAGGTAGTTGCCTATGCTAGTAGACAACTAAAGGGCCATGAGAAGAGGTATCCAGTGCATGATTTAGAATTTGCAGCCATTGTTTTTGCCTTAAAGATGTGGAGACATTATCTCTTGGGGGAAAGGTTTGAGTTATTCACTGATCATAAATCACTCAAATACCTATTTTTCCAATAAGATTTGAATCTTAGATAGCAAAGGTGGATGGAGTATGTAGCATCCTTTGACTTTGGCATTCAATATACCCCTGGAAAAGGAAACGTAGTCGCCACGCCCTTAGTAGGAGACACACTACCTAGGTCTTATATATGAATGGAGATAGTTATAGTTTCTCTCAAATTTTAACCTCCAACCATCAACAGAACCCATCCAAGGTTTTCTATCATTTATGAAGATTAGACCAGCCTTGATGGATCTTATAGAGCATGAGCAGATAGTAGAGATTTTGGAAAAAATTAAGAAAAGGGGAGAATTTTCCCCATGCTAGGAGAAACTAAGTTGATGAGAAGGGATATTTGAGAAGAGTGGATGTCTTTGCGTCCTAATGATTGATGATTTGATGAGAGATGTGCTTATAAAGTGTCACAACTCAAGGATGACCATTCATCCCGAAGGAGATAAGATGCACAAGGACATGAAGAGAATTTTCTTTTGGAATGGAATGAAAAGGAGCATAGCTGAGTTTGTTGCTAACTGTTTGACATGTCAAAAAATAAAAGCTGAGCAAGGGAAGCCTGGTGGATTATTATTACCTTTGGAAATTCTGACTTGGAAGAGGGAACATATTTCAATGGATTTTGTAGAAGGATTGCCTAAAAGTCAAAAGGGCAATGAGGTTATTTGGGTTGTTGTAGATAGACTCACCAAGAGTGCTCATTTTGTTCCGAATAGGAGAAATAGGACTAGCGCCTCTCTCGCCAAGATTATATTAAGGAGGTAGTTTGTCTACATGGAATTCCTGTAAGCATAGTCAGTGATAGGGAGCCTTTGTTCACTAGTGAGTTTTGGAGGAGCCTACAAACAGCTTTGGGAACTTCTTTGAACCTTAGCATGACATATCACCTACAAACTGACGGACAAATAGAGAGGGTGAATAGAGTTTTGGAGGACTTGTCGAGAGCTTATGTCTTGGATTTTGGAGGACATTGGGAGTAGCATCTACCTTTGGCTGAGTTTGCGTATAATAATAGCTATCAAACTACGATTGGTATAGCTCCTTTTGAAGCACTTTATGGACGGTCATGCAAATCGCCTATTTTTTGGTGGGAAATCATCGACAAAGTATGGACCTGATTTGATCCGTGATACCGTAGAAAAAGTAGAGCTGATCAGGCCAAGGATGAACGTAGCGCAAGACCATCAGAAATCTTATGCACATAAAAGAAGGAAAGAACTTGAATTTGAGGTTGGAGATATGGTATTTGTTAAAATCTCCCCTTTTCGAAAAGTTGTTAGGTTTGGCAAGTCTGGAAAATTAGCGCTTAGATTTATTAGGCCGTCCAAAATTCTAGAAGGAATAGGAAAATTGACGTATCGTGTGGAGCTTCCTGACAAGTTGGCAGGTGTTCACAATGTTTTCCATGTTTCTTACCTTAGGAAATACCTTTATGACACCGCTAGCAGAATAGAGCCGAATCAGTTGGAGGATTTTAAGATGAAGCCGACAGTGCCTAGTGCCACCGCACTTATTGTAAAGCACGGTACTAGAAGACTTCATAATAAAATAATTAAGTTGGTTCAAGTACAATGGGGGGACAACCCTGCGAAAAGCACATGGGAGACTAAGGAGAAGATGAAAAACACTCACCTAGAGCTTTTCACTGGTAATTATTCTCTCTAAAATTAGGATTTTGGTTGCATCACAGTTGCTAGATTAGATGGTAGGAGATGGTTGTTACACTTTTTCACAATCTCTTTACACTCATATAGAAATTTTTATGCATGTTTAGGATATTTGCATACATACTTACATAACACGATTACACACTCACGCTAGGATTGAGCTCATTTTATCATGTCTGCAATACATAATCACATTGCATTATTGGTTGAGTAGATGGTTGTGTAGAGAACTTAATTGTATAACATAGATGTATTGCGAGTTACGTTGTTCGCCCCTTGGAAGATTTCGGGACGAAATCCTTTTTAAGGGGGAAAGAATGTAACACCATGCAAAATGAACCATAAATAAATAAACTAAATTGAATTAAATATGATAAGGGTTAGATATGGAAATTTTACAAAAGTTGGAATTTGACCACGAAAGTTGTGGCATGCGTGGCGAAATTCTAATCTATTTCCATGTATAATGTGCTGAAAACGGAGCTAAAAGCAATGAAGTTATGAGCATTTGAAGTTTTCAAATTTAAATTAATTTAGTTTGAATTCAAATTCAAATGAGAAATCAAATTTAGGGTCTAAATTTCAAAAATTAGCTTGCGGCTAAGTAAACGTTTAACGTTAAAAAGTTAATTAGGGAATAAAATAATCTAATAACGACAATAAATAAACGTACACTGAATAAGAGGAGCGGTCGACCTGAATAAGCCAAGCGATCAACCGCTTGGAAACAGAAGTTGCCAGTAGCAGCTAGGCTTTTAAGTTATGATTTATTCGGTTGTACACTCCAGATTTACCCGTTTCCTACCTATTTCCGTCCTACGGTTCTGGTGCATTTCAACTCCTATAACTAGAACCCTATCCTCTCCACTTATATTCATATTATTTTGGGGAATACAACAAAACTCTCCCATTTCTATCTCTCTAATAAGATTCAGTAACTCCATAGAGAATTAAGGTAAGAACTCAACTTATTTCCTATTTGTTTCTTCTTCCTCCAATCTATTCTCATCCTATTCTTCAACAATTATTCAGAATCTAATGAATATATATACCTCTTCCATATTGTGTGTATATATATCAAAAGAAAGAGATTCTGGAGAGATCAAAAGGCTACAAATCCATTTGAGTGAAGCTAAGGCTAATCTGTGAGTGGAAAACTTGGTATTTCATTTCAATAATTGTTTAGTGTATTTCTTTTTGTATTTGAATATGCCTTAAGGATTTTGAGATTTCGAAAATATGATAGATAAAACCCCCAAAAATTACTTTTTATTTCGACATATCAATTATATGTTGAGATTCCCAATTACTTACATTAAGTTGATGGGATTTGTTTCGTTTATGCAATCTTTGATAATTTCATAGTTTATTCCACTTCTTTGTGTTAACTTGTGACCCTTCAATAAAATAAGGGGTTTAGATTATGAATTCGATTCGTAGTTTACACCACTATTTCTTATCTATTTCTTTGTAAAAGAGGAGTTGGATAGAATATAGGATTTAGATTGTAATTCTTATTGTTTAAGATATTCCATTGAATCAGTCTAATAGATTGATTTTCTATTTTATTTACAAGTCTGTTATTTTTTTTGGTTATGAACATTTATTCCCTGTTTTGAACATTTGAATCCCAAGAAATCTTAGGAATTTGAAGAAAAGGGACTTGTAATAATAATTGGTTAGGGAATTGACATTTAGCGCTAGTTTAGAGCATAAAATCCATGCGTTCAGAACTTATTAGGCACAAATATTTATTTATCACTATTTACGTAACTAATGTATAATTACTGCGTATATGGCATAGTCAATTAGGAATTTATTTATATTTATTTCCCCCATTATGAAGGTAATTTATTTTGAGGTGAAAATAAGAGGAAACTCTTATATAGCCTAATTGTTATATTATAAGGCGTAACAAGGAAGATACCTTAAAAGGCCTTATTTATGAAATGGTGAGATGTATGTGTGTGTATGGAGAGTAATTGATTTGTGGCTAAGTCATTGGGACGTGAGGCCAATAGAGTTACATGACGGAAGTCTGCCCTTCACTTTGAGGCCACCAGCAGTTGTGTACACTTTTATTAATGTGAGATATCCTTATGATAAATATTTGTAATGACGCGAAGTTAGTTCCAAATTCTGTAGGGAAATCTATCCAGCTAATCTGGCTACCAGTTCCTATGAGTAAGGGCTTGCTTCGGGGTTTTGAGGTATTAGTGGTTGGACCCGCCTGTTTTCCTCAGATGAAGTATTAAATGGCCAAGGGGTTACGTTAGGTGGTATCTCTATAGGGTTCGCTTTTGGAAATAAGTCTTAAATGATGGGGTCTGCCTTATTTAAGGTCTTAAATGAGTCTTCCTATTTTCCACTGGGAAGTATTAAGTGGCCTATGAGATTCCATAAGATGTCAGTTAGATAGTACCATTGAGGAACACGCTTCTAGAAATAGGTCTTTAAATGATGAGGTTTGCCTTAATTAAGGTCTTAAACGACCAGAATCTGCCTATTTTCCACTGAGAAGTATTAAGTGGCTTGGGTACTGTCTCGCACATTATTAGCTATTTATGACGTATGATTGGGATATGGGATTCTAGAAACCTACTTCTGGAATGGAAGGTATTAAGTGGTTGGACCCGCCTCCTTTCCTTATAAAGAAGTATTAAATGACTTTAATGGTTTTATATTCGTAGACATATTCTTATTTTGAAATATACTGCCGAAGTACTAAAAAGGTAAGACTCGAGGTTTTTATTCATCGGACACTTGTTGTTCTGACTCTCTCCTCATTACAACACAGGTTAAGGACGAAGTGATGGCGGTAATGATGCTTAAAGATGGAGAAGCTTGAATAGTGGCGGTATTTATTATTATTTGCTTTTATATATACCCATGGATTTAGACAATTGGTTTAACTGATATTATGTTACGGTTTTTATGAGATTTTATGTTATGACATTTTTATGGTTTTGCAATAAATGGGTACACTTTACTGTTATATTTCGTTCCATCCGCTGTGAGTTTTAGAAGTTTAGTTATGGCTTTGCAATGTTATTTCTTTTTATTACCAACAGTTTGCCTTAGAATGGATCTAAGTTTCGATTGGCATTTTCTGGGTTGAAATTTAGGCTTGTTCTAGGGTGGATTATTACACCAATAAAGATCAAAAATGGTAAAAAAAAGTTCGAAATTCACCCATAACTTCTGCTGCGGGCTGGCCCGGCTCCAATGATGGTGACACAATACCAAAACTACAATATAAACCTAAGAACTCGATCACTAAAATATCAATTTGATCAGTTTTTGTAAGGCGAGTCATATTTGATGTCCTTAAATTTTAAGGATGATCAAATGCATTTTTGTAAAGAGTTCATCATGATATTATGGTAAGGGATTTATTTTGAATGGTTCGACCATTTTGAAAGAAAAATGAATGTAAAAGAGTAGATGTGATTTAAGGTATACTTGGAATGAAGAGAGTAAATGGTCACTTCTACTTCATAAAGGTCGGAAACGAGAATTGTAAAATAATAATTGATACTTAACATTGGAATAAGAAATACGATTTCTATTCCAAAATATATTTTCATATGGAAAATTATTTTCTATGAGATTTATTTCTTTGAGTTAAAGATTTTTGATCAAAAAACTCTCCACTATAAACTAGTTGCAGTATATGAAATAAATAATCAATATTAAGTGAATAATGGACCTTCGAATTCAGTACGCTATTATAGTAATAGTGGAAATAGTGGGAGAGTGCCATGTAACACTTATTGATTGCATCAAGTTACAAAAAAAATTCGTAAAACATACTGAACATTATTTATGAAATAATGACCATTTTTTAGTGTTGATTGAAAAATAGACAGTTATATTTCAATGTAAATATTATGAATATTCGTTATGGAATATAACAATAATGTGGTATTCGTTTTCACAACAAAAGTGATACATTGGAAATACAGAAATATCTAAAATTATTTTCAATTATTTTGAAATTATAAATTAAGCCGTAGTTTTGAGAAATAATTTTTATTATATGATTATGAATCATAAGATACCTGTAACGACTTGTAATTTTTGACGTTTCGAATATGAATATTTAATCTATTTAAATATTTAGATTTGATTCGAATGTAATAAATTATAAGCACATCAAATTTTGATAAAACGATTTGATTTTTGATGACATCGTTTTAATTTAATTTATAGAATTTTTTCATAATTTTTAATTTGGAAAATAAAAATATTTTCGTTTGACGCGTTTTGCGCCAAACGTTGTTTATTTTGAAATTTTACAGAATAAGTTAACCAGTCTATTTTATTACTGTTTTATGATCGTGTAATGTTGTTGTGCGCGATCATATTTTTATTTCGGTCGTTCACGGTCCATACGCGAACGGAATATAGTGTAGCGTCGTACCCCAAAACTTGTTACGATTAAAACCTAAGCAAATATCTTTCTTCCTTTGTTTGTACACATACTTGTGCCTTGTCCTTTCACTTCAATTTTGGCTTCCTTTGCATCTAAGTTATCGACTTTTGCTTGCATTTAAGTGTTGTCCTTTGTTTTCTTAACCTTTAAGGATATTAGCCTATACATATGCACATATTCACGCAGAGAGGGGGGCACGCAATTTTCATTTCACTTTCTCATTTCATTTATCACACAGTGACAATGCTAAACATTCATTCCATTTTTTTTGCTGCATGAGAATGGAAATTTTTTTCCTCCTCTTTCTTTATACATGCGTGAAACAAAAGTTGAAAAAAAAATATTACACATTCAAAGGTGACATAGAGGCATGCATGAACAAAATTTTGTACACATTTATTTGGACAAAAAGATGGTCATTTTCTTCTTTTTTTCCCTTCTCTGCAATACCCCACATTCCATTTCCTTTTAATTATTTCAATAACTCCTCAAACACTAAGTATTAGACAAAACTTCCAACACGGAAGTTGTAGCGGGTCGAATGGACTACGCTTTTCGTTCACATCGTACTTAACATGATGGCTTATGGAGGTCACGACGATCGGTGGTCAATGGCAGCGGTTGGAGTTGGAAGCACCAGGTGATGCATCATTTGATGCTGAGTCCAATGGTGAAGACGACATGCAATTTCGATGAGCGGAGAGGGAGATATGGTAAGGGGAAGGATCGCCATTACGGGGGAATGCATACATGAATGTGTGCAGGCAATATAAAAGAGGAGAGGTGTGCATTGCATATGCTTCCTATCATTTTGGAGTTGCATGAGAACATGTTGTGAAGGAGGTAGTGTGCTGTTCTCTTTCATGCATGGAAGTAGCAGGCAGGTGAAGAAGGGAGGAAGGACGTGTACATGTGCTTGGAAATGAAGGAAATAAAGATAGGGACGTTTCGATGGGCTTTGCAGTAGCTTGCGGGTTGCAGGGTATTTAGGCCGTGCAAGTTGGTGAGGATAGTTTCATCAAATTAGTTATTTTAATTTAGTTAGTTAATTAATAGTTAAACTTTGAAATGGTACAACTTCCCATACGAAGTCCATTTAACCCACGGTTTTCGACGTTAGAATCATATCAATGAATAGAACATACTAGTGTAGTTTATTAACACGTTTAGAGAAGTATAAAATATTTATAAAATATCAATGATCATTTATTAGCAGAACAACTCCCCATTCTGCTATTGTAAACTGTGTAGATTTATTATTATTTAACAATTGATCTGTTTGATATTGATTGTATTATTTAATAAATAGATACGTTGCTATTTAGTATTATTGTTGTTAATTGATTGTTTGATTATTTGGATTTGCTCGGCTAGTTTATGAGCACTGATTAATATTTATCGATTATTGACATTGCTCGACCAGTTTATCAACAATCAATTATCCATATGCACGGGCTGGATAGAAAATAATTGTAGACTAACACCTTATGATTTATTTTACGATTTGACTATAAGATGTTTAGCGATAAATATTTGGTTCACTTCAATTTAATGAATTGTTTTTAAAGTTGGTTTCAAATGGAAAAGTTATGTAATGTTTTCCTTTAAAAGAAAAAGCAATATTTGAAAATGAATATTTTGAAGTTATATTATATAAAAGTGATTTATATAAAGAAAGGTTTTATAAAAGTGTTTTATAAAACGGAAAGAATTTCGAGGACTAAACCCGATGGTTTTATGATGATTTTTGAAAGGATTTGGAAATGCAAATTATTATAGATTTGAAGCATTTGTATTTATTAGTGTAAATGATTTTGCCACTTCGGGATATAAAGTGATTTGTTATGTTACTGACGATTCGGGTAACCCATAATTAAAAAGTGGGCAAGGGAGGTGCAAATGTTCTGTAGCCTCAGTATAGCCCACTCTCGTTGTAGAAGGATATACATATCTATATTTATTTTCGAAAGGATGAGACCCAATTGCCTTGTTATGGCTAGAAACCTCTCAATCAGGTAGCATATAGTTTGCATGCTTATATATTGATATCGTTTCAAAAGTGATTTGTTTTCAGAGCCCGAAGTAAAATGACTAGTTTGAATATAAAAGATATATATATTTCAAAAGTTTTGAAATAAGAATTCGGGAATAAAGTCCAAAGAGATAATTTCCGTAAAGTTAATTAGATTTTAAAAATCTAAAATTGAAGATTAAGTCTATATGGGTAGTTTTGGATTGCATATTGCTTGTTGCATCATAGGCTCCATGAGTCTTATTTATGGTAGGAGAACTACATTGGCTTGATCCTGTATCTAATTGGGTACCCAATTAGATAGAGGTACGTAGGCAGTCACAAGTGGTAGTGATGCATCCCCAAAAATAACATAACATTTTTCTATTTATTGTTTGCTATATATCGTGTATTGTTGTATCTTTCCTGCTTATTATTTTATTCTGCATTTACATTGTTTATTGAGTTTGCAGGTAAGGATATTACTGTTTCTCATCAGAGTTGCGCAGCGGTAGATTTACAGTTTATATGTAGTATTTGATTTTGGGTTTGTATTAAAGCACAATGTAGAATAAATGACTACTCTGATAACTTGTATAATTGACACTTGTATCCTATACATTTAGTAATGTTGAATATTTATCAAATATTGTGTATTAAGTTGGTAGTTTTCATTTGTAGTTTTTGAATGGATGGGTTTTTTAGCGATTTTTACTGGTCTGAAAACCCGGGTTGTTACAATACCTGTTAATTATATCTCAAACAATTAAGGGCTATGAACCCATTTAGTGTGGGCATCATAAGAGCTGATGAACTCTTCGGATTTATACATTTAGATGTATGCAATTGTAAGTCTATTAATACCAAAATGGTTCCATGTACTTCTTCATATTCACTGATAAGTTATCACAGACATGGATATGTGTATTTCATATGCAAGTATAAGTCTACGATAAGCTCATAGAATATAAACGGAAGTAAATAATGTAACATGCTATATTAATGATTCGATTTGATCGAATGGGTGAGTATACTGGAAAGAGTTCAGTATGTACCTAATATGAATAAAGATTCAGTCTCAAAGGTCGCTCCTCCCTATAATACATAATGATGTATTGATAAGGTTTATAAGAAACCCCTATATATCTTAGGCCAAGGAGTTGGCAGTTTGTATGAGTCGAAAGACTGCATGTAATAATTGTACGTAAGGGATCTTGTATGAATTGTCCTGAGAGAATTTGAAGAACGATAGTCATTTGATGACTAATTTATGTTGTGAACATAAATATATTGTGAAGTAATGCAAAATTGGTTTTATATAAGCAATTCAAAAAATGTTTATGAATACTCGTTCGTTCCATTGCACTTTGAAACGACTGTTGCTTCAAGAAATACCAACTTTGTAGCGAAGAAATTTCTTTGAGAAACTATTGATATAAAATGAATTTGGATATTATCCAAGGATAAAACTGATAATGAGGGATGACATGAAATTGACAGAACTTAGAAGAACACAACATATTAGAACCTCTTATGAGTATTCTTGTACATTAAAGAGGAATTATGTGTTTCTTGTCAATGTTAAGAATAAATAATCCTTGGTTATTTAATTAAACCATTAAGAGCATTAACTATATAAGATGGTATGATGTGCAAATCCGAAATAGATTCCAAGTATATTATCAAAATATGATTTTGATCGTTGAACCTAAAAGGATATTTTCCATTGGCCACAAATATGTCTTTAAGCAAAAGACAAATGCAGTTGGAATATAGTGAGCCACATTGATAAGAATAATACCATGAAATTTAATTGCTGAAATCAACGTAATAGATTCACCATTCGATGTGCTCAAGTTGGTTCGGAATTTACAAAATAACCGCATGGCATGACTTTATGTTTTGGTACGTATGTGTTGAAACCGAAAATTTTAAATAATAATTTAGAGTAAACTATTTGCATATAATAACCAAAGTGTCTCGAAGTCAGTGAGAGCAATATTGAGTTTGTGAGTTTTTTGGATATGACCTAAGAACAGCTACGAATGTGTCGTTCGACAAGAATCAAAAGTGAACAAATATTTTGACAGAAATATCAAATGGTATGATTATCAGTCATAATGCAAAGGAAGCGTGTGTTCATAAGAATGAACGTTAAAAGGTACACAGATATTTGTAAACCATAAGTAAACAACGCATTGCTGATTGTTAACGATGTACTTGTGTTAGAATCGGTTTTAGTTGTTTCTAATACTCAATGTTGGATTTTTGAATGATGTCTTTTATAATACGTATGAAAGATATTGGGAATGTCCCAAACGATATGCAAGGACAACTTATTAAAATATTTAATATGGAACATGTAAGATGGATTCCTTATGCATTGGCCATTTGAATTATCATATATATTATGTTGTCTACGATATAGTGATATGTTTATGTATTGGATACATGAAGCAAATATCAAATTCAAATAGATATCACTAAATGGTTATTTATGATATACTAGAGAACTGTTTACAGAAACAATGAACTCCTTCTGAAGGATTGTTCGGACTCAAACTTCGTAAGTAATATTGAGTATAATATGTCAATAATAAATTCAAGTTAAGAATCTTTAAGTTGGAAATGTTTCAAATGAAAGATTGTGACTGATTCAATGAAAAGGCTAAGTACATCGCCTTGAATAGTTCCACTATAAAAGCAATGTATATAAATATAAATGCACAAATTTATAACTGAGCTGAGGGTAATTCCAAATGTTGAGAATCTCATAACATTGTTATATGATAATAATGTCACGGTATAGTACGTAATAGAACTTAGAGCTCACTAGAAGTCGAGAGACATACCCTGAATTGTTCCATATGATAAAACAATTTATCAGTGTTGGGGAGAGTTGATTGACAGAGTAGATAATTGAAGCACAATAGCATACCCATTCACTGAGGGACTGGCCCTATTGGTTTTGAGAAAACCGATTGGAGAAGTTGGAATAAGATTCCATATTGACCATAAGTGCATGGGGAGTTGATGGAATTAGGGGCATGTCCTAAAGGCAATTATGTAATTTGTTACATATATCTAACTCGACAACTAATTTTGTTCGAAATAAAAGGTGTTTTATTTCTATTAAATACTTGATATAATGATCTGTGTTAATTAATTAATTTAATTAAAAGCATATTTAATAGAAAATCCATAAATATTATGTTTTTGTGATGGTAGTTACAAAGTTTGTAACCGTGAGTAATTAATCACAATGAAAATAAATATACCATTTTTAATATTCCTAGTCAAGATGTATCGAGACTGGATATCGATATATCCGTTGAGACTAAAGTATGTAACGCTCTCCAAATGTTGGGCAGTGTATTACTCATGGCTGTTGGGGGCACCAAGGGGTTACGTGCTGATAGTTATTGGATAACTATGGAATGACTCATTTGATAATTTTCTATTGGTTAATATAACTATGGTCAAACAATAAATATCGACGTCACAAAATTACATAGTTCCTTTTTACTTGAGAATACTGTTAATCTGCAATGTGGAAGCTCCACTTTGATTATAGTTAAATCATGGCACGGCGTCCATCGAACAACTATAGTTGGGTCGAGTGGAAGCATTGGAAGTGAAATACTAGTCAAGGGAGGATTCGTGTCCTCAATTATATGAGGTTAGTATCACGGTCAACTAAAGTCAACTCAAAGTCAAAGTATCTTGCCGGAGCATTTCGGTTAATAATAATTGTTATTATTGAACTAATAACTTTTTGTTTGGATTATTAGTTAAATATAGACTATATTGGAATTTTATCCATTACAAGATTCCATAACTCCAAAGTGATATAGTTTTGACGAAGAGAATTGGTGTAAATAATAGTCACAACTAGGTAACTCTTAACAAAGTAAAATTGATTTTATCGAAACCAAGTAAGCAATCGATTTGGAAAAATATCACACCACCTGCTAAGTGATGTGTGAACGTTAATATTCGAATAGTTTGATATTAATTGCTGACCAAATTTTCACCTAATGGGCCATACAACCGAAACAATGAATACTCCTTTGACCAAATGATTTAATTAATTTGTAATTGTTATAAATTAATTATATTAATTAATATTTATGAAATGTTAATTATAAAAATTTAATTTTTAATTGATGAACAAATATTATTAAATGTATCTATAATGGTTATAAATATATTAATTGATATGCGATATTGCTACGCGTTTAAATTGGATTAAAATGAAAAATATTTGTTCCAGGTTTAAATGAGTTTAAAGCCAGGATGATCATATTCGGCCATGATGGGGGTTTGGTGCGGCCACAAGATGGTGCAGTAGAGGCATTGAATGGAGGGCTAAGATGGAAGAGAATTGGTAAGAGATAAGGTAGGATATTGATCCTAAAATATCTCTAAATTCTCCTCTATAAGCATCTCTAACCACACTAGTTTGGAGGCTCTCTTAGTCTCCATATCCCCTCTAGATCTGGCCAAACTCTCCCTCTCCATCTCTCTAATTTTCTAAGTTCAAATCAATTCAAATCAAGTGTGATTCGATAGCCAGTGGTCATTAGTTCAAGGACTAACGCTATACTGGATTGGAAATCAGTTCAAGAAGCAAACTTCATTGTTTCAAAGTGTACTTTCAAGCATTAGGATTAAGATACATTTCTAGCTAATATATGATTATTATATTTAGAGATAATGTCTATATTATATTTGTGTGTGTGTGTGTATTTTTTGACAAACAGTGTGTGTGTGTGTGTGTGTGTGTTAATAGTTATGTAATGATTCTGATATACATATATATTGTCACAATTGGATTGGTCATATGTTTACATATAATTGTATATTAAAAAAAATATTTTTTAGACATACACACACACAAACACCTATATGTGGCATGGCTAGCAAAAAACATTTTTTATTTTAAATAACTTAAATATATAATATTTATATTTGTATACATGGTGTATAATTTAATACTACATCATGCTTATATATAATATAGTTATTTTTTTATTTTCAAAGTTTTGAAGGTATATTATTTTCGGCAGAAATAAAAATAATTTTTTTAAAATACTATTTAAATATATAAATAAATAAATTATATTAATATATATCATAAAATTATGATTTATATTTTATAAAATTAAATTAGTAACTAACTTACTCTTTGCAAAAAATAAAAAAAATAAAAATATTTTTTATATTTTAATTATTTTAAATATAAGCCGAAATTAAAAATTAGATTTAAAATTGTTTTTAAATTATAAAATTACGTATTAATATTTAAAATTTCAAAATATATTTCAAAATTTTAATATAAATTTAAAATTTAATATTAAGTTTCTACAAACATTTTTTTATTAATTTTGTTGATTTTTAGTGAATATCCATACGGATATTTATTTAAATATATTTTTAAATTTTAAAAAATTGTCGGGCGCATGACCTGGTATTATGTTTCTTTAAAAAACATATTTTATATAAATTTAAAATTTTAATATATGCGTATATATACATATATATACATATAACTTATTATAATATTATTTATGCATAAACATATAAGTATTTTATGTGTGTGTGTGTTGTGCATATAATTTTATATGTACCTTTATATATTGTTTTCAACTTTTAAAAAATAGATTTTAAATTATATTTTATGTAATTTATAAATGATATAAATTTTATACATTTGTTTAGGAATATATATATATATGTATGTATATGTATATGTGTATATGTATATATGTATATGTATATAATTATTTAAACAAAATATGATTCATTTACATACATGCATACTTTTGTGTGTGTGGGTGTATATATTTGTAGTATTTTTGTAAATATATATAAACATACATTTGGACAATATGTTGGTATATAGGATGAGCTAACGTGTCCATTGCGGTGCAAGTCCCATCACCTATACACGGGCTAGTTATACCTTGCACGGATTGATATATTATACAGTAATACACACACAAAGATATATATATATATACATATATATGTATGTATGTATATGATATAAGTATATATATAATACAATATTAGTCAGATAATATAAAATCTTTATAAATTTAAATAAAATAAAGATTTTATTTAAAAGAAATTTAGAAATGTTATAAATAAATTAAAATTCATAGATCCAATAAAAATCCAAAATCGTAAAAAAATTTGAAATTCACCGATAACTTCCGCTGCGGGCTGGCCCATTTCCAACAAGTAGATGTTTAGTTTGTCATCCATTCTTGCACCTACGCTTACGTATAATGTCATGAATAGACTTCTAGGATACCACTCAGTCCTTGCACCCAAGCTTTCTTGTATGGCCGTGAACAGATGTTTGGGAAGCCATGCAGGCTTTAAACTCCCTTACACTATTTTAAGGTCAGATCAACATATTTCCAGTTTGTCAAATATTTTTTTAATTTTTTCTCTGTATATGATATAGCTTATCATTTCTTAGCTCTCCATGCTTATTCTTTTTTCACACCTTCGCATATGTTATTCCGTTTTCATACTTATTATTCTCTCTATAGTTTCATCCTCGTGAGTTTCAAATTAAACATCTTGGAAACTGTCTTCCAAAATGCTACCCAAAATTTACACATTTAAATAATGGATTTATTATTAATTTCTATCGCATATATAGCTATCAACCTTCTAAAACCATGGTATCACATACCTAACTGCGCTATGTATATATCGAAAGTATAGTGCAATCGCACGTTAAAAATGGCCATCGAAAGTATAAGGCTATCGCACCTTTAAACTAACTAACACGAGTCTAATATAGCTATCACCTATTTAGCTATCGCACCTCCCAATAGCTTTCGGATGTATAGCCATCGCTCATGTAAATAGCTATTGCAATTATAACTATCGTACTTCCAAGCTATCACACTTCTCGGCTACCGCAAGTATAACTATCATATTTCTAAGATATCGCACTTTAGGCTATCGCAAGCATAACTATCACATTTCTAAGCTATTGTACTTCTATGTTATCCCATTTCTAAGTTCATAGTTACGCATGTTTAATTATAAAGCTGTTGTAGATGTAGATCTTAAAGTTATCGCAGGTATAAACCTAAGTACCATTGCAGTTATAATAATAGCTATCGCAAGTATCAGTTTTTAACTATCGCAAGTATAACCCAAATGTTATTGCATATATCAATATTGGGCTAATGTCCTAATATGGAGCAATCACATGTTTAATGTGGCAAATCTGCAATTAAGTGAGAAACTAATATTTTCCCTAATAAAGTAACCGAGTTTTGGTTAATTCATTACACACGTCTTATGTTCATTTGTCATTTTAATTTTGTTACAGAAATCTCATGAGTGCTCTGCTTAAATATATGTATCACTCTTGTTATCGAAAAAAACTTGTAACATAAATCTTAGGTGATAATCGAAATTTTAATCTTTTAATTTAGCCTTGGTTAATTACTTTCCGTAATTATTTTTTTAATTAAAGTATTATCTTCATTTCAGTTTAATTCATAACAATTCGAAAAATGTTGATGAAATTTCTCAAAAAATTATAGAAATTCGAAAACAACATTTTTTACCTTTAGTTTTAGATCAGAATATTAAATTTTAACTGTGATATCCCGGGATTTCAGGGTATTTAAAATGTGATAATCTTTTAAATTAATTGGTAAAGAAGTTATTTTCAAACAATTTAATAATGAGTTGTTTTTAAATATAGATATAAATAGATTTAAATAGACATATTATTTCAAATTTAATAAGGGTTGTTTAAAATGTGTATATATATATCTGTGTATTTAAATTTATTTTAAATAGGATAATTATTGACAATTAATAATGTGATTATTTAAATCTAATATATATATATATTTATTTGCATTGATTTTTAATTTGGATTTTAAATTGACTTTGAAATTGAATTTAAAAATTGAATTTAAAGATTTATATATATCTTAAAATGAAATAATAATATAGTTTGAATTTAAAATATATGAATAAAAGTTTTTATTTAAAAATAAGATTTGTTTTGTATTATTCTCTTTAAAGAAATATATTTATAGAAATTGGAAGAGTATTTATTTAATAGGAAAAAAATACAAAAGCTTTTAAATTAGCATTTTAAATAAGCTTAAAATATTTTATATGGTTTTTATTTAAATCATAATTGGTTTATATTCTATTTTCTTTAAACATTGTATTTATGTAAAAATTTAGAAAGCATTTATTAAAGTACAAATGTATTTATTAATTAGGAAATAAATATAAAAGTTTTTAAAATCTTTTAAAAATAAATAAAAATGCTTAATGACAAGTGTTAGGATAATAGAGCTTGTAAGTATATGTGTTAAATGAATAAGTAGTGTATGAGACAAGTGTCATCTTTTTATTTTTATTTTCTTTAATTTTAATAAATCCTAAATGAACTCTATTTAAACTCCTATCTTCCTTTCCATTTTCTTTTGCTATCTCCTCATTTTCTAAACTCAAGAGAACAAATCCGTAAAACTTTCCTCTAACCAGAAATTCAAGCAAAGTAAACAACTCAAAAACAAAAATCAAAACCCTGTAATTCCCTATTAAAAGCCTGTAATCTCCTCTAAATCAAAACAGACTTGTAAACAAATTTCCAAAGCAAGTCTGTGATCTTTTAAAACCAAAGAATCCAAGAATCAGGATCAAGATACTTCTCAAACTCAAGTTCAAAAGTCTGGATCAACTCATCATCATCCAATTCAACTGAGCACTCCAGTTTTAAAGAAATCAAAGTCTTGAATCATCTCAGCCAACAAGCCTTTCAGTTTTAAAGAAATGAAGCAGATTCAGTTGCAAAACTTCCAGTTTTTCCAAAACTCTCTGCCTCTTTGAATAAGTGAGTAAACATCTTATTTTTAAAAGGCTTAAATAAATTAAAACTGTTTATATGATTCCTGATTAAAATTGTGCTTTGCATGTGTATATAAAAAAAATGATGAATCCATGTATGTTTGTTTGTGTTTGAATTATGCATGTTAGTTTTTCCCTGTTTCATAGTTACAGGTTTGAAACAAATCAAATTAAATGTCCCTGCACCTGTTCTATGTTTGGTTTGTCTCTGGGATGAATGATGGTTGCTTGTATATATTTATATATATATAGTGGTATCTTTGTGTTTATAAATGCATATAAGCCTGCATGTCTGATATATCAAAGCATATCTCTGTTCATAATATAGAGTTGAGTTTTTGATATAAAAAAAAATGCAAATCTATTGATATGTTCACTATAAAACTTAGGATTTTAAACAAGATAGTTTAGATTAAACTTAATCTAGATTTTAAAAATAGATTCAAGTATTTAATTTTGAAATCTCCTGGAATCAAGATGATACAGTAGGAATTTTAATAGTATGTTAAAAATCAAGTATTTTAATTTGTTGTTTAAATTATATAACTCGAATCAGCTCGGGATAATATGATTTTTAAATTGAAAATCATGAATTCTAGTTTTGGATCGAACGAGTTATTCTGGGTTAACCAGAATATGATCTTTTAGTGTTATCTGATGATCTGTGCATCTGGGTTGCTCGAGATTGCTGATGGAGCTAGGTGAAGCATTGGAGAGTATAGTAAAAATGGTTGATGAATTTATAAATCTCTTTGATAATTGGAATTGCTTGATTTTAATTTTAACCCTAGTTTTGTTGAACTTGGGAATTTTGACTACTGCATCTTCAAAATCGCATCGAGTTGTATAAAATTTTAGGGGAATGATGCGTGGTGAGTCAGTAACTCGTGGCCGGAGTTGTAGGATGTATAGTTGATCGGAGGCGATGGCTCAGGGGGATTTCCTGATGATGTTTGGGTTTCAGCAACCATGAGAAACTCGATTTTAGATTGAGGCAAGAAATGGGGTTATGTTGGTCGTAGAGAGTTTTCAGGGTGTTGTATGACGTGTCGGTGAAGTCAACGATGATCGGAGGTGGTCCAGTCGGCGTGCATCGTGCACGCGTGTACGCTTTGTTTCAAGCGAAACGATGGATTTGGGAAGAAGCAGTTGTACCGGGTTGGTCTCGAGAAAAATGAGAGTGCGACTCGAAGTAGCAGTGTTGCGTGAGGAAACTCGGGGTTTTTCTTGATTTACTCGAGTTTGTCTCGGGTTGTACTTGTCTTGATAACCAGATTTCATATTTTAAAGAATGTACAGATTTATAAAGAGTAAAGATTTTACAAATTTTAAAGTTTTAAATAATTTAATTTTTAAGAAAGCTTAGTAAATTTAAAAGTGTAATTAAAGGGATATGTTTATAAAATGAATTATTTAACAAGTTTAAAAATAAAAGTAATTAAAGTGATATAAATTTGTTTAACTTGAATTTGTTAAAGTTAAAATTTTAAGTTATTTTAAACTAAATTTTAAGATGTATTTAAGTGTTAATTTAAAAGAGTTAAATGTTTTAAAAATATTATTAATCATGATTAGGTAATTATTTAAGATTAAGATTTATCTTTAAGTTAATTAAGGCGTTGGTAATTAAATTAAGTAATTAATTAAAAGTAATTAATTAGTTTAATTAATTTATGATTAAGGATTAATTTAAA
The DNA here is from genome assembly GCA_030737815.1 of Allium fistulosum. Classification (NCBI taxonomy): domain Eukaryota; kingdom Viridiplantae; phylum Streptophyta; class Magnoliopsida; order Asparagales; family Amaryllidaceae; genus Allium; species Allium fistulosum. The sequence goes on from CM060901.1 coordinate 502,082,471, forward strand.
GTTAATTGAGAGTTATAATTAATTAAATTAGAGATTAATTAATGATTAGAGATAAAATAACTAAGTAATTAAGATTTATTAATTTATGATTAGAGATTAATTAATTTAGTAATTAAATTGTAATTAGAGGTAAATAAATTGGTAATTAAGAAGTACTTAATTTGTAATTGAGTTTTATTAATTATTAATTAAGGGGTGATTAATTTGTAATTAAATGATAATTAAAGATTAATCAACTTATAATTAAGGATTAATTAATTGATTATTAATTTTTATTAATTGATAATTAAGGTTTATTAATTAATAATTAAAAGAATAATTAATTTGTAATTAAAGATTAATTAATTTGTTTAAGGGTAATTAAAGGATGAATTACTCAATTATAAATAATAAATGGATGTAATTAATTTAAGTTAATTAATTTGTAAATTAATTAAAGATAATCTGATGCTGATTAAAGTATAATTACTTAATGAGAAGTGATTAAGAATTAATTATTTGGTATAATTAATTAAAGGATCAATAATTAATTAAAGAGTTAATTAATTAGGGTAAGTAATTATAGGATGATAATTACTGTTTATGATTAATTGAGGTGGATTAATAAAAGTGATTAATTAAAGTTTAATTAATTAATGTAATTAATTAAGGGTCAATGTAATTAATTATAGTTAATTAATGGAAGTAATTAATTAAGGATCATTAATTAATGTAATTAATGAAAGTAATTAAAGTTTAATTACTGTTAATGAATAAGAATAATTAATTTGTAAAATTAATTAAAGGATAATTACTTTATGTAATTAATGAATAATTAATCAAGGATGGTTAATATTTAATGAGTAATTAATTATTTAAAGGTTGTAATTAATTAATGATGGATTAAGCAAGATTAGATAATTAATTCTTAAGTAATTAATTTAATTTAAGTTAATTAAATTAATTATAACATAGGGTTAATAAATTGTTGCTTATGGATGATTGTTTGTGTAGAATATCTGAATTGGATATCTATTGGATGATATGTTATGATATTCTGTGATATGATATTGGATATATCCGTGATAAATGTGTGATATTTATCTATGTTAAATGCTGTATGAATTCAAGTATTGAATTGAATTGTTTTAACCTTTAAACAACTTGGCCTTAAAAGATACGTTTTGGATTTCGATGAGACCGGGATCGGGTTTCCGTATACCGGTATTCCAGGTCTGGAGACCCGAATACCACATCGATCCAAATTAACGATAGGTCGTGAATCTCAAGTGAAGATGAAGATTCATAGTGCAAGGGTTATTGTCGTTAACTCTGAGGGTGATTCCAAAACGAGTGTAACGAGATAATGCCTTCGGTTTCGTTCGAACCCGGAACGAACTTGTATGGATTGAATGCTTTCAGCACATCGTCAGGTGGACGATGAGCATTCTAAGTGATGTGTTCTGATTAAAGGTAATCGTGACCTCAAGCCTCATCAACCGGGAATGGCTAAAACAGGGGAGGTTCAGCAAGGTTAGTGGGTAGCACCCAAGTAGTATAAGATTCCTCTGTCTAGAGTCCCTTTTTATTTCGGCTGGCTGGGATGGTTGAAAAGCCTACCGGTCGTGAACCGTTGCTGAAGGTTGAAAAGCCTAGGACGTCACATTTGGTATCAGAGCATAGGTTGAGCGAATACCTAAGCTCTGGAGTGGTGTCTATCTTAAGAGAGCGTATTTGTAATTTTTATATAACTATATATATATATTTATTCTACCTATCTATTGGGTTACCTGTTTGGGTTTTCCAATATGAGTTATAAAGGTAGATATGGTAGTGGTGTGTGTAACACGACTACCAATGGTTGGAGTCTGAGTATTAAGGTTGGAAGTGTATCTGTCGAGACTGTAGACCTAATACCGTCTCGAGTGAATTTGCTGTGGTGTAAGGATTTCATTGATCTCTGAAGGAAACCTGTTAAGGTTCGGAGTCCATCATTGTAGGGTAAGTTTGATCGCGCTCGTGTGAGCAGATTTTTGAGAGTTTGGATCTGACGGAAGAGCAGAAGCAAGTGATGGTATCTGGGTACCTCAGGTAGTAGTAGTTGCGTAATGAGACGCAGTGACTGGATGTTTCTGAAGATGTTTTCTTTTGAAGCAAGTTTAAGGAAATGTGTCTGCTTCGGTGTTGTGGCTGAGTTCAGCAATGGTATTTCTATTTGGTTTGGGGTCCGAGTTTCTCGAAGAGCTTTGGATAGGAAGTCTTTGACATCTGTGTCAGCGGTGCAGCTCGGAAGTGTTTTGTGTTCCAGCAGGAAGATCTTTTAGCTTAGCAGTTTTCTAGAGGTGGAGTTCAAAAGCAACAAAGTGGATCCATTTCTTCGATGGATTGGTTAGTCAAGCATAAGCTGTTCTGATGGGTAAAGAGAGAGCAGTTTCTTTGGAATTTAGGCTGAGTGGAATGCAAAAGTGACTTGCGATAGTTGAGTATTCTCTTGAGTTATCTGAGACTTTCTGGATGTCTTATCCGAAGTCAGAGATTTGTCTGCATTTGAGATTGAGTTCCTTATCGACTTAATTTCAGGAGTAGTACCGGTAGTTCAGCTAGGTAGATGGGTGTCTCCTAGAGAAAGGATTTGGTGAAGCAGCTCAGTATTTCATGGAACTGCTGAGTTTTCTTTTTATGGATCTGTTGAACCATATTTCCAGGATGTGTTGTCTAGTTTGTGCTCGAGTTCATCGACGGCATTCTTATCTTCTCCAGATCAGAGTTGTGCAGCGGAAGCAAGATGGCAGTTGTTCTAGAGGGGAAGCAACCGAAAGTTGCAGTATTTGGATTAAGAGTTTCTACAGGAAATTCTTCTGGATCTGAAGGTCAGAGTGGTAAGTGCATCTGTTTTGTCTTTTCCAGATAGGAGAAGTAAGTTGTAGTCTACTGATGTTGGTAGAGTAGAGTTTGTGCTCTGGATTTTTGGTAGATCTTGAAGGATCGTTTTGTTGAGTTGTTTTTGATCCAATTTTTGTTTCTAGAAGCATCAATGAAGGTTGAGCTGATCAGAAAGGATGTAGGCAGCCAGGATCGTCAGAAGAGTTCTGAAGATAAGAGACGGAGGAATTTGGAATTCGAAGTTGGAGACTTTGTTGTTATTGAGATTTTCTTCGGTAAAGGGAGCAATAAGATTGGGTAAGACTAGAAGTTAGCTCCGTAGTATATTGGATTCTTCCGAGTTTTGTAAGGATCAGTGTTTGGCTTAGAAGGTTTGAATTACCAGTTTGGATAACCGGGATTCAATGTATTTCATGTATCTCTGAGGGAGTACGTGTTTGATCTATCTCTGGTTTTGGAACCAGCAGTTCTGAAGAATTTGATAGTTGAGTTGATCTTGTCTGTGGTCTGATATCTTGTTCAGATTGTAGATCTAGATGAGTAGAAGCTCAGTAGCTTAGTAGTATAGCTAGTTCTGGATTCAGTAGAGCGAGTATCCCGGTATCTGTACTTGGGGAACTCGGGGATAAATTTTAGGAAACTTATTCGGATCTGTGTCCGGATAGCTAGAATTATTGTTTGATTGAATTGTTTGTTTGGATGAAATTGGTTGTTTGTTTGTGTTGGCTGATATGTATGCTAAAATTGTTTGAAAATTTTTAAAATAAAATAAAAACATTGGGTTATCTTCTGTTTTAAATTTCGAGGACGAAATTATTTTAAGGGGGGAGGAATGTGATATCCCGAGATTTCAGGGTATTTAAAATGTGATAATCTTTTAAATTAATTGGTAAAGAAGTTATTTTCAAACAATTTAATAATGAGTTGTTTTTAAATATAGATATAAATAGATTTTAAATAGACATATTATTTCAAATTTAATAAGGGTTGTTTAAAATGTATATATATATATATCTATGTATTTAAATTTATTTTAAATAGGATAATTATTGACAATTAATAATGTGATTATTTAAATCTAATATATATATATTTATTTGAGTTGATTTTTAATTTGGATTTTAAATTGACTTTGAAACTGAATTTAAAAATTGAATTTAAAGATTTATATATATCTTAAAATGAAATAATAATATAGTTTGAATTTAAAATATATGAATAAAAGTTTTTATTTAAAAATAAGATTTGTTTTGTATTATTCTCTTTAAAGAAATATATTTATAGAAATTGGAAGAGTATTTATTTAATAGGAAAAAAATACAAAAGCTTTTAAATTAGCATTTTAAATAAGCTTAAAATATTTTATATGGTTTTTATTTAAATCATAATTGGTTTATATTCTATTTTCTTTAAACATTGTATTTATGTAAAAATTTAGAAAGCATTTATTAAAGTACAAATGTATTTATTAATTAGGAAATAAATATAAAAGTTTTTAAAATCTTTTAAAAATAAATAAAAATGCTTAATGACAAGTGTTAGGATAATAGAGCTTGTAAGTATATGTGTTAAATGAATAAGTAGTGTATGAGACAAGTGTCATCTTTTTATTTTTATTTTCTTTAATTTAAATAAATCCTAAATGAACTCTATTTAAACTCCTATCTTCCTTTCCATTTTCTTTTGCTATCTCCTCATTTTCTAAACTCAAGAGAACAAATCCGTAAAACTTTCCTCTAACCAGAAATTCAAGCAAAGTAAACAACTCAAAAACAAAAATCAAAACCCTGTAATTCCCTATTAAAAGCCTGTAATCTCCTCTAAATCAAAACAGACTTGTAAACAAATTTCCAAAGCAAGTCTGTGATCTTTTAAAACCAAAGAATCCAAGAATCAGGATCAAGATACTTCTCAAACTCAAGTTCAAAAGTCTGGATCAACTCATCATCATCCAATTCAACTGAGCACTCCAGTTTTAAAGAAATCAAAGTCTTGAATCATCTCAGCCAACAAGCCTTTCAGTTTTAAAGAAATGAAGCAGATTCAGTTGCAAAACTTCCAGTTTTTCCAAAACTCTCTGCCTCTTTGAATAAGTGAGTAAACATCTTATTTTTAAAAGGCTTAAATAAATTAAAACTGTTTATATGATTCCTGATTAAAATTGTGCTTTGCATGTGTATAAAAAAAAATGATGAATCCATGTATGTTTGTTTGTGTTTGAATTATGCATGTTAGTTTTTCCCTGTTTCATAGTTACAGGTTTGAAACAAATCAAATTAAATGTCCCTGCACCTGTTCTATGTTTGGTTTGTCTCTGGGATGAATGATGGTTGCTTGTATATATTTATATATATATATAGTGGTATCTTTGTGTTTATAAATGCATATAAGCCTGCATGTCTGATATATCAAAGCATATCTCTGTTCATAATATAGAGTTGAGTTTTTGATATAAAAAAATGCAAATCTATTGATATGTTCACTATAAAACTTAGGATTTTAAACAAGATAGTTTAGATTAAACTTAATCTAGATTTTAAAAATAGATTCAAGTATTTAATTTTGAAATCTCCTGGAATCAAGATGATACAGTAGGAATTTTAATAGTATGTTAAAAATCAAGTATTTTAATTTGTTGTTTAAATTATATAACTCGAATCAGCTCGGGATAATATGATTTTTAAATTGAAAATCATGAATTCTAGTTTTGGATCGAACGAGTTATTCTGGGTTAACCAGAATATGATCTTTTAGTGTTATCTGATGATCTGTGCATCTGGGTTGCTCGAGATTGCTGATGGAGCTAGGTGAAGCATTGGAGAGTATAGTAAAAATGGTTGATGAATTTATAAATCTCTTTGATAATTGGAATTGCTTGATTTTAATTTTAACCCTAGTTTTGTTGAACTTGGGAATTTTGACTACTGCATCTTCAAAATCGCATCGAGTTGTATAAAATTTTAGGGGAATGATGCGTGGTGAGTCAGTAACTCGTGGCCGGAGTTGTAGGATGTATAGTTGATCGGAGGCGATGGCTCAGGGGGATTTCCTGATGATGTTTGGGTTTCAGCAACCATGAGAAACTCGATTTTAGATTGAGGCAAGAAATGGGGTTATGTTGGTCGTAGAGAGTTTTCAGGGTGTTGTATGACGTGTCGGTGAAGTCAACGATGATCGGAGGTGGTCCAGTCGGCGTGCATCGTGCACGCGTGTACGCTTTGTTTCAAGCGAAACGATGGATTTGGGAAGAAGCAGTTGTACCGGGTTGGTCTCGAGAAAAATGAGAGTGCGACTCGAAGTAGCAGTGTTGCGTGAGGAAACTCGGGGTTTTTCTTGATTTACTCGAGTTTGTCTCGGGTTGTACTTGTCTTGATAACCAGATTTCATATTTTAAAGAATGTACAGATTTATAAAGAGTAAAGATTTTACAAATTTTAAAGTTTTAAATAATTTAATTTTTAAGAAAGCTTAGTAAATTTAAAAGTGTAATTAAAGGGATATGTTTATAAAATGAATTATTTAACAAGTTTAAAAATAAAAGTAATTAAAGTGATATAAATTTGTTTAACTTGAATTTGTTAAAGTTAAATTTTTAAGTTATTTTAAACTAAATTTTAAGATGTATTTAAGTGTTAATTTAAAAGAGTTAAATGTTTTAAAAATATTATTAATCATGATTAGGTAATTATTTAAGATTAAGATTTATCTTTAAGTTAATTAAGGCGTTGGTAATTAAATTAAGTAATTAATTAAAAGTAATTAATTAGTTTAATTAATTTATGATTAAGGATTAATTTAAAGTTAATTGAGAGTTATAATTAATTAAATTAGAGATTAATTAATGATTAGAGATAAAATAACTAAGTAATTAAGATTTATTAATTTATGATTAGAGATTAATTAATTTAGTAATTAAATTGTAATTAGAGGTAAATAAATTGGTAATTAAGAAGTACTTAATTTGTAATTGAGTTTTATTAATTATTAATTAAGGGGTGATTAATTTGTAATTAAATGATAATTAAAGATTAATCAACTTATAATTAAGGATTAATTAATTTATTATTAATTTTTATTAATTGATAATTAAGGTTTATTAATTAATAATTAAAAGAATAATTAATTTGTAATTAAAGATTAATTAATTTGTTTAAGGGTAATTAAAGGATGAATTACTCAATTATAAATAATAAATGGATGTAATTAATTTAAGTTAATTAATTTGTAAATTAATTAAAGATAATCTGATGCTGATTAAAGTATAATTACTTAATGAGAAGTGATTAAGAATTAATTATTTGGTATAATTAATTAAAGGATTAATAATTAATTAAAGAGTTAATTAATTAGGGTAAGTAATTATAGGATGATAATTACTGTTTATGATTAATTGAGGTGGATTAATAAAAGTGATTAATTAAAGTTTAATTAATTAATGTAATTAATTAAGGGCCAATGTAATTAATTATAGTTAATTAATGGAAGTAATTAATTAAGGATCATTAATTAATGTAATTAATGAAAGTAATTAAAGGTTAATTACTGTTAATGAATAAGAATAATTAATTTGTAAAATTAATTAAAGGATAATTACTTTATGTAATTAATGAATAATTAATCAAGGATGGTTAATATTTAATTAGTAATTAATTAATTAAAGGTTGTAATTAATTAATGATGGATTAAGCAAGATTAGATAATTAATTCTTAAGTAATTAATTTAATTTAAGTTAATTAAATTAATTATAACATAGGGTTAATAAATTGTTGCTTATGGATGATTGTTTGTGTAGAATATCTGAATTGGATATCTATTGGATGATATGTTATGATATTCTGTGATATGATATTGGATATATCCGTGATAAATGTGTGATATTTATCTATGTTAAATGCTGTATGAATTCAAGTATTGAATTGAATTGTTTTAACCTTTAAACAACTTGGCCTTAAAAGATACGTTTTGGATTTCGATGAGACCGGGATCGGGTTTCCGTATACCGGTATTCCAGGTCTGGAGACCCGAATACCACATCGATCCAAATTAACGATAGGTCGTGAATCTCAAGTGAAGATGAAGATTCAGAGTGCAAGGGTTATTGTCGTTAACTCTGAGGGTGATTCCAAAACGAGTGTAACGAGATAATGCCTTCGGTTTCGTTCGAACCCGGAACGAACTTGTATGGATTGAATGCTTTCAGCACATCGTCAGGTGGACGATGAGCATTCTAAGTGATGTGTTCTGATTAAAGGTAATCGTGACCTCAAGCCTCATCAACCGGGAATGGCTAAAACAGGGGAGGTGCAGCAAGGTTAGTGGGTAGCACCCAAGTAGTATAAGATTCCTCTGTCTAGAGTCCCTTTTTATTTCGGCTGTGTGGGTGGTTGTTTGGCCGCAACCACGGGGTTTCTTATGCGGGAATTATCCAGTAAGGGATGGTTCCGGCCTTGTGTTGCAGGGGAGCGGGCGTACTCCTCGGTACGTTGATCTAGGCCACGTACTGTGACGGGCGGTACCCCAGTAGCCCTGCCATTGTATGGAAATCCAACTTCCAATAAGTGCCAACGGACTTGATTGTATAACCCACTTTGTGGCTAGTATGCTGGAATTTAATAATGTAACAATTTCAGCTATTTCTTACTTACTTGAAAACCTTAGACCCTATTATAATATAACTCGATTTCCTATCAAATGTTTTGGTTAGCGTAAGGTAAAAACTTTTCCATGTTTATGTGTGGGAAGTCTTACGTGATACCTTTGTTTTCAAAAGGTTTTGAAGTTAAACAACTTTAACCCGTTTACTCACACCAGACCCATGTCTGACCCAAGTGTTTGTTTCCTGTTTTATAAACTCTTGGGTACTCAAATTTTTACGAGTAGCCAAGGGATTCAGGTTTGCTTTGACGAATTCTGAAGGAGCAATGGAGCAGGAGGCTTCAGCGTTTGTAGATATATAAGTGGTTCCGCTGTGTTGATCTCTGAGTCATTTGTTTGAGTTGTATCTTGAGTTGTAATAACTAGACAGGTGTTTATAACTGTCTAGTATGTGTTTTATAAGCTGTGTATCTCTGATGTATATGATACTATGTAATACTTATGTTATTAATATAATTTATTCGTTCCGCTGTTAAGATTCTGATGTTGTTCTTTCTTTCTTCTCTACCTTTTCTCTTTTCTATCCCTTTCTTTCTTCAAGATGATACGACTTTCTGTGGAGAAAAAGTCGGGTCGTCACATTAACTCTTTTAAATATTAATTTAAAGTTGAAATTATCCGTTTCAACTTCGAAAATTCATAGTAAATAATATTCCCATGAAAATTAAAACTCATTTCTGTTTTAATGTTATTAACATCATATTAAATTTTCAAGGCATCAAGAGATGATTAACTCATGTTTTACCATTAAACACATTAAAAAAACAAGGCCATTTCATATCCAAAACAATAATGGAATTATTCGATTATAATCAAAACATGTTTATCTCCATTCAAAACATCAAAAACACGTTAAATACAGATCTAAATCGATTTGGATAAAACTAAGGAAAGTATTACTCACCTACCTTGAAACTCTTGATTAAAATCTCTTTTCTTCTTTAAAGATGAAAGCTTAATCTTGTGCTCTATTATCCCTCCTTCCTTTTGATAATGGTGGCCGGTCTTGTTGTGTTTCTTTTGTTTTGCTTTGTTTTTGTGTAAGTAGAAAAATGAAGAGAACGATATGGTGATGGGATATAAGGGTTAATATTTTAAGCCTGGGCTAAAACCCTCTTTAGCTTAATCTTATTAATTCCATTGTCTCTTCATCATAATGTGACGCCCCACCTCTATACTCACACTAGCCAAGGACACTACGGGGCAATGCCATCGACTAGCACGAAGAATAAGGCTGTTGAGGAGCGACCATCTGTGTAATTGCTTTGTGCGAGTACCGATATGTCAGAAAATATAACTTACATTTCATTTCAAGAGGAAATCCGACATATCAAATACAAACTCAAAGCTACCACACAGTGGCTAAGTGGACTTCGAAAACAAATATAGAAATAAACATAACACAAATCAGTTATAGATATTCATATCACAAAGGCGGAATCAGAAATGAATATAACACATATAAGTGTACATCAAAGTAGTGGTAAAACAAGATCCACTACATCACAAAAGAATAGGTACAAGTGCTAGACAAAAGAATAATTATACATCAAGGAGTCTCCATCTCAAATGTATAATAATAAAAACTACTATGCTAAAGTCGTTAGCCAAAAGTCAGGTGAAGGACCCAGATAAGAAGTCAAGCAGAAGCATCTGAAATACCTCGGTCTGACCCGAGTATTATTTTAAGAAGAAAATAATAAACGGACCAGTCTAGCTATAAATATCAGATAAAATGAGATAAGATAAGAGATATGACCAAAAACGTATGATAACAATAATGACATACTGTGACAAGTATACATCAAATAACAACAAAAATCATACAATATCTCAAGAATCTCAAAGCACCAAAAAGAATCACATATTCTTTAAATAATTCACCAAAACACAAATATTGACAAAGCAAATCAATGCCAATCCACGAAAATCGGTGAAACACAAATTCTAGAAATCATCAACCAGAAATCCAGAAAACACAAAAGAGGGAAGGCCTATCACAAACGGGAGCATGAAAACTCACAAACACGTGCATCACAAACGGAAAGCTATTCCATGGTCGCTAACCATCAATTTTGAGCCGAAGCTCCACAAACGGCCCGAAGACCATGGGTCGATACCCCACCAAATTGAACCGAAGTTCCACAAACGGGGTTTTTAGTCCCCACACAAACAAAGAGACATCTCACATCGCTAGTCTAAATCACAAAATGATCATCAATGATCGACAAGTGTAAATTACATTAAGTTAGTAAATAAATGAGTTTAGCTTCATGTCCTATAACCACTAGCTTAACTTAAATATTTACGAACAGATTGTAGACTTCCACTCGAAAGTAAGTGTAAATTACACTAAGCTAGTAAATAAATGAGTTTAGCTTCATGTCCCATAACCACTAGCTTAACTTAAATATTTACGAACAAATTGTAGATTTCCACTCGAAAATTGTCACAAGAGTTCAATCGAACAAGTCTAAGAATTAACCGACAAAGTAAACGCAAGCGTTTCATACCACTTGTTTTGCTAAGTCATTTAATTGGATTTCTCGCACGAATGAGGTAAATGTTTGTATATAATAATATATCGGAAAACGGTTTTAAAAGAGAGCTTTATATTTAAAATAGTGTCGAAATCGTTTTGATGAAAGAGTTTGAGTATTTACTACTAGTATAGAAACCTTTGTATTTGAAAGTGACAAATCACAAAAATGATTGTAAAAACAATCAATCACCAAAGATTCACATTCAAAGACGTGAATCAAAACCATAGAAATCGATATCAAATCCATCAAATGGATATTCCCCAAAAGTCCAAGGAAAGAAGTCATCAAAGTCGATAATAAGTGATAACAACTATCCGGATCAACAACAATCGATTAAAAATAGGAAATCCACTCAAAACAGCCTAAATAGGCAAAAATGAACGTTTCCAAACGTCTGGATTTGTTTTCTGGAAATAGTTCAGAAAACCACCCAGACGTCTGAAATTTATAAACAGACGTCTGAAACCATGACCAGACGTCTGGTTTTGAATCCAGACGTCTGGTTTTGTTCCTTGGAAAAAATCCAGAGAACCCCAGACGTTTGAAACTTCAAGTCAGACGTTTGAGACTCATCCAGACGTCTGATCTTAAATTTCAGACGTCTGGAATTAGTCTTTGACTTTTTTTTATATATTTTGCGTGCATACATTTTTGCTCCAGGTCCAGACCAAACGTCTGGACTTGATCACCAGACGTCTGGTTACCTGGTCTGGGCAACAATTTGCCTATGCCAAAGTGGCCAAAACGTATCGGAAGCGATCGGACGAGCAACGACGACTAAGGATTTACGCCAAGCGACAACCCAGCCTTAAAGGCTCTTCGATACACCCCAAATATCAATGTCCAAACATCCATAGTAGGATTTTCATAAAATTGGACCAAAACACCAAAATTTGGAAAATTCACCAAATCAATTCAAATCAAAAGCAAATGAATATGCACAAATGTTAGGAATTCATACCTAACAACAATGATAGCTATAGACGTAGATGTGAGTTAAAGAACTCACCTTTAAAACTCAAAGACACAAGTGAGAAGCTTGAAAACAAAGGAAAGACCAATTCCTCTTCAATATACCTCTAGAATCTTAAATCTATGCTCTAACAGGAATATTTCCTAAGTTAGGTTATAGGAAATTCTGAAATTGAAGAGAGATAGAGATGGAGAAGATGAAGTGGATGCTTACCTAAGCTTCTCTTTGATTTTGGAGCAAGAACTTGTGTTTCCAAATCAAACTAGGGTTTGGAATTTTAATTCCCTTTTCTCTTCCCCCATTTTTACTTAAGCTTGAATGTATTAGGAAATGAAAATGAATGAAGGAAGTTGAGTGGAGTTAGGGCATTCAGTTAGGTTAATGGGCTGAAACCCAAACCCAAAGCCTAAAATAAAAAATAGCAAAATTCTACTCAACTCCAAACATATCGATGTTTATACTCAAAAAAGTTGTAAACGCCATTTGGACTCAATGGAAGTGGTCTCGAATCCCAATTCGACTGTTTACAAAAATTAGCTTTTCGGACTTTAATCCGATTAACGATGCTATATTTAAATAAAATACTTAAATATACAATCGTAAAATATGCGGGTTGTTACAGGCTCCCCTCCTTAAAGAAATTGCGTCCTCGCAATAATTAAGGGGAAAAATAAAGAGTAACAACCATAAAAGCATATCAACACAAAAGAAAATTTGAAATAAGAAGTTCACCATAAAGAGCATGAAAGAGTAAGTCCGGATGTGTTTGCTCGATGAATTCTCAAGATTCCCAAGAGAAATTCTTAGGATTTGAGGACCATTGAACTTTCACAAGAAGAACATCTTTATTTCAAAGGCGTTTAACCTCCGAAGCAATGATACGAATAGAATGTTGCTCATAAGTCAAATTTGGTGAAACCTCAATTTCTTCAATAACACCAGGCTCAAAAATAGAATCGGAATTTCTAAAGCATTTCCGTAGTTGAGAGACATGGAAAACGTCATGAATAGCAGAAAATTGAGCCGATAATAAAAAAGGCGATAAGCCACGGAACCAATACGTTCGGTGATGGGAAAGGGACCAACACATCGAGGTGCAAATTTTCTCGATCAACTGAAACACACAACACCCTTCATAGGTGAAACACAAATGAACACCAATAAAATCTGGTCCTAAAACCAGCTTCTCACCGGCTTTAAGCCAACACGAAGGAGATCGGCACGGCCTTCCGTAGAGTGCCTCGAAAGGTGCCATACCAATACAAGATTGGAAGCTATTATTGGAAGAAAACTCAACAAGAGTATGATCTTCCCAACTTCCACAAAAATCAAGAACACATGCACGAAAGAGATCTTCAAGAGTTTGATTCACATGCTCGGTTTGTCCATCGGACTAAGGATGATAAGTGGTGCTAAAATTAAGCTTAGTTCCCAAAGCTTTTTGAACACCTTTCCAAAATCCACTAGTAAACAATGGATCACGATCGCTAACAATAGAAGTAGGAACTCCATGCAATCTAACAATTTCCTTGACATAGAGTTTGGCCAAAAGAGGTACGGTCCGATTGGACCGAACGGGAAGAAAATGGGTGGATTTTTTAAGTCTATCTACTATCACCTATAGGCTATTATGACCCGAACGAGAACGGGGAAGACCGTCAATAAAGTCCATGGAGACTTGATCCCACTTCCAAACGGGAATGTCCAAAGGTTGCAATAACCCACCAGGCCTTTGATGCTCGGCCTTAACGAGTTGGCAAGTCATGCAACGCTTAACAAAGTTAGCAATATCAGATTTCATTCCATCCCAATAGTAAAGTCGCTTCATATCCGTGTACATTTTACTACTACCGGGATGAATGGTAAATTTAGAACGATGAGAATCTTCTAAAATACCTTTACGAAGATCACAAATATTTGGCACGATAAGTCTACCAAATTTTCGGGTACCGCCATGAGCATCAATATCAAAGTCTTTCAAACCTTCAATATCAATTTTATCCCTACAACTTTGGCTAAGAAGAACCAATTCGGGACCATGCTTTTGAGCTTCAAGAATGCGGTCTAAAAGAGAAGGATGAGCCTCAAGGCTACACAAAACAAGAGATGAACATGAATTGGATTCACGATCTCGAATCTCACAAGTGGATAAAGTCTCGAGATCATTCCATTCGGATATCATCATGGAAACAACCGCTTGTTGCTTCCGACTAAGGGCATCGGCAATAAGATTTCCCTTTCCGGGAGTATAAAGAATATCAAGATCATAAGATGCAAGGAACTCGAGCCAACGTTGTTGACGCAAATTAAGTTCCTTTTGAGAAAATAAATACTTCAAAGATTTATGATCGGTGTAGAGAACAAATTTCTCTCCCAAAAGATAATGATGCCAAATTCCAAGGGCGAAAACAATAGCTACGAGCACTAGATCATGAATGGCATATCTAGTCTCGACAAGCTTTAATTGTCAAGAAGCATATGTGATAACACATTCCCTATGCAAGAGAATGGCACCCAAACCAATACGACTAGTATCGGTACAAACAATAAAGTCTTGGATCCCTTCGGGAATCGCAAGAATAAAAGTATCGGAAAAGAGTTCTTTTAATTGATCCTCTTTCCCGAAAAGTTAAGACATTCAAAATTTATAATTAACTTTATGTAATTATATTTTTAAAAAAATTTACTTTTTACAAGTCAATTTACTGTGTCTGACCGTCTCATCATAGCGTTTAAGAGATTCCTATCGATAACGTTGATCAAGCGCATCAACTAGAATTCTTAAAGCACTCAATGGGCAAAACAACACAAAATCATCTTCTATATGATAAACATGCCTCTTATAAAATTTACAAATATTTTTTGCTCGATTTAAGAACAAAATCCAATCATACTTGTAAATATCTTATTAAAAAGATTTGAAAATTTTAAATTGTTGTTTTCATCCATAATCAATAAATACAAGGATAAACTCATGGAGATATTCGTAGAATACTCGATTCGTAAGATGGATGAAATAAGGTAGAAGGTTCGTCAAACAATATGACATAACGAACCACTCATAAGAATCATAACGAGTGTGGAATGCGGTAAGTGGAATACTACCCTCCGCAACTCGTAGCTGATGAAAACCGGTGGCAAGGTCGAGCTGAAAAGACCTTAGCACCACTCAATAGATTGCTTAGGTGATAATCCTAAGACAAGCTCAAATCTACCGGGAAATTCACAAACTACATGAATGAGAGAAATAATATTCTCCTCATAATGTAGGTTTAAAGAATAAAATGATGCCACCGAGTTTGGAAATCGAAATCATTAAGAAAAGAAGAAATCTGCTTAACAGATTGAGGATGTTGAAGATATATAGTCCGCTTAGGACATAGGATGTGGGCTTCATAAAGATCATGCCAATCCTTTCCCAAAAAATCAATTTCGAAGCCTAAGTAACGCATAACATGCAAATCGGCTCGAAAAGAATAATCACATAAAATAATCTCGACATATTTCACAAAGCTAACTGAGTGTTGCGGATCCACCAACCGGATTCGCAATTCTCAGTGAAGTCATCAAGCCCATAATATTTAAAGAAAAAGTATCAACAAGTTCTTTTGATATAAAATAATGAGATGAACCCGTATCAAAAAGAACTCGAATAGGATAATCACAAAACAAATTAATGTCATCAAGGATAGAATGAGAAATACCTTGACCAAGAGAAGTGCTAGTAGAGGCTTGCACAACCTTTAGCTTTCCCTCTTTCTTGTTTGGGAGTTTGGGGCATGAAGATAAAAGATGACCCAAACCTTTGCAATAACGACAAGTAAGAGGTTTTAGACACTTATTTGCATAGTGTTCCGTAGAACCACAATTGTAGCATCGTCCACGACTCGAGGTAGGGGTCTTTGCTACCGAAATTGCCTACTTCCCTTTCTTGTTGGGATTAGGGATTTTGAACTTAATATGCATTTTCTTGTTGATGTTGAAGTTTTTTTTGGCATCAACAACTTCAACATCACTTTCTTTATCGGCCTCTTCTAGTCGAAGAGTGATATCAACAAGCTGATCGAAAGGCACTTCTAATTTCAAAGGTAAAACCTTTTCAGGGTTCTTACTCAAAGCACAGATAAACCTTTGATTCTTTACAAGATCCAAAAGCTGTTGGGCAGACATGAATACTCCATCCTAAGGAGTAGCACTCGATTGACCGGTGCTGGGATGGCCTGGTCTAACCATTTTCTCTTCTTTAAGAAAGAAAGAAAGAAGAGGAAAAAGGTTATTTTCAAAATGAATATCAACAATCTTGATTGATAAAACAAGGTATCATAAAAAGAAATAGGATAGAACGGTACGAAGACTCGAATTAAATCCTATGGCACGATTCCTAAGAAAGACTTAGGATAATGATCCTTGCCAGATTATTCTACATTGTTCCGAAGTTTGGCTCTGATACCATGCTGTGACGCCCCACCTCTATACTCACACTAGCCAAGGACACTACGGGGTAATGCCGTCGACTAGCATGAAGAATAAGGCTGTTGAGGAGCGACCATCTGTGTAATTGCTTTGTGCGAGTACCGATATGTCAGAAAATATAACTTACATTTCATTTCAAGAGGTAATTTGACATATCAAATACAAACTCAAAGCTACCACACAGTGGCTAAGTGGACTTCGGAAACAAATATAGAAATAAACATAACACAAATCAGTCACAGATATTCATATCACAAAGGTGGAATCAGATATGAATATAACACATAAAAGTGTACATCAAAGTAGTGGTAAAACAAGATCCACTACATCACAAAAGAATAGGTACAAGTGCTAGACAAATGAATAATTATACATCAAGGAGTCTCTATCTCAAATGTATAATAACAAAAACTACTATGCTAAAGTAGTTAGTCAAAAGTCAGATGAAGGAACCTGATAAGAAGTCAAGCAGAAGCACCTGAAATACCTCGGTCTGACCCGAGTATTATTTTAAGAAGAAAATAATAAACGGATCAGTCTAGCTATAAATATCAGATAAAATGAGATAAGATAAGAGATATGACCAAAAACATATGATAACAATAATGCCATACTGTGACAAGTATACATCAAATAACAACAAAAATCATACAATATCTCAAGAATCTCAAAGCACAAAAAAGAATCACAAATTCTTTAAATAGTTCACCAAAACACAAATATTGACAAAGCAAATCAATGCCAATCCACGAAAATTGGTGAAACACAATTCTAGAAATCATCAACCAGAAATCCAGAAAACACAAAAGGGGGAAGGCCTATCACAAACGGGAGCATGAAAACTCACCAACATGTGCATCACAAACGGAACGCTATTACATGGTCGCTAACCATCAATTTTGAGCCGAAGCTCCACAAACGGCCTGAAGACCATGGGTCGCTACCCCACCAAATTGAACTGAAGTTCCACAAACGGGGTTTTTAGTCCCCACACAAACAAAGAGACATCGCTAGTCTAAATCACAAAATGATCATCAATGATCGACAAGTGTAAATTACACTAAGTTAGTAAATAAATGAGTTTAGCTTCATGTCCCATAACCACTAGCTTAACTTAAATATTTACGAACAGATTGTAGACTTCCACTCGAAAGTAAGTGTAAATTACACTAAGCTAGTAAATAAATGAGTTTAGCTACATGTCCCATAACCACTAGCTTAACTTAAATACTTATGAACAAATTGTGGATTTCCACTCGAAAATTGTCACAAGAGTTCAATCGAACAAGTCTAAGAATTAACCGACAAAGTAAACGCAAGCGTTTCATACCACTTGTTTTGCTAAGTCGTTTAATTGGATTTCTCGCACGAATGAGGTAAAGGTTTGTATATACTAATAGATTGGAAAACGGTTTTAAAAGAGAGCTTTATATTTAAAATAGTGTCGAAATCGTTTTGATGAAAGAGTTTGAGTATTTACTACTAGTATAGAAACCATTGTATTTGAAAGTGACAAATCACAAAAATGATTGTAAAAATAATCAATCACCAAAGATTCACATTCGAAGACGTGAATCAAAACCATAGAAATCGATATCAAATCCATCAAATGGATATTCCCCAAAAGTCCAAGGAAAGAAGTCATCAAAGTCGATAATAAGTGATAACAACTATCCAGATCAACAACAATCGATTAAAAATAGGAAATCCACTCAAAACAGCCTAAATAGGCAAAAATGAACGTTTCCAGACGTTTGGATTTGTTTTCTGGAAATAGTTCAGAAAACCACCCAGACGTCTGAAATTTATAAACAAACGTCTGAAACCATGACTAAACGTCTGGTTTTGAATCCATACGTCTGGTTTTGTTCCTTGGAAAAAATCCAGAGAACCCCAGACGTTTGAAACTTCAAGTCAAACGTCTGAGACTCATCCAGACGTTTGATCTTAAATTTCAAACGTCTGGAATTAGTCTCTGACTTTTTTTTATATATTTTGCGTGCATACATTTTTGCTCCAGGTCCAGACCAGACGTCTGGACTTGATCACCAGACGTCTGGTCACCTGGTCTGGGCAACAATTTGCCTAGGCCAAAGTGGCCAAAACGTATCGGAAGCGATCGGACGAGCAACAACGACTAAGGATTTACGCCAAGCGACAACCCAGCCTTAAAGGCTCTTCGATAGACCCCAAATATCAATGTCCAAACATCCATATTAGGATTTTCATAAAATTGGACCAAAACACCAAAATTTGGAAAATTCACCAAATCAATTCAAATCAAAAGCAAATGAATATGCACAAATGTTAGGAATTCATATCTAACAACAATGATAGCTATAGACGTAGATGTGAGTTAAAGAACTTACCTTTAAAACTCAAAGACACAAGTGAGAAGCTTGAAAACAAAGGAAAGACCAATTCCTCTTCAATATACCTCTAGAATCTTCAATCTAAGCTCAAAAGAAGAATATTTCCTAAGTTAGGTTATAGGAAATTCTGAAATTGAAGAGAGATAGAGATGGAGAAGATGAAGAGGATGCTTACCTAAGCTTCTCTTTGATTTTGGAGCAAGAACTTGTGTTTCCAAATCAAACTAGGGTTTGGAATTTTAATTCCCTTTTCTCTTCCCCTATTTTTACTTAAGCTTGAATGTATTAGGAAATGAAAATGAATGAAGGAAGTTGAGTGGTGTTAGGGCATTCAGTTGGGTTAATGGGCTGAAACCCAAACCCAAAGCCCAAAATAGAAAATAGCAAAATTCTACTCAACTCCAAACATATCGATGTTTATACTCAAAAAAGTTGTAAACGCCATTTTGGACTCAATGGAAGTGGTCTCGAGTCCCAATTCGACTGTTTACAAAAAGTATCTTTTCGGACTTTAATCCGATTAACGATGCTATATTTAAATAAAATACTTAAATATACAATCGTAAAATATGCGGGTTGTTACACATAGCATCCTTTTTTATACTCTTTAATTAATAGTCTAATTTAACTACTATAATTACCCTTGGTCAACAAATTTACCTTTTAAATAACTAATTAAATTCCCCTTGAGTAATTCTTTTAATTAAATTTACTCAATAGTCATTTAATAAATTCTCCATATTAAGTATATTTACATATTATGGCACTCTGAAATATGAGATGTTTCGGTCTCCCCTCCTTACAAAATCATCCTCAAAATTTAGATAAATTAGAATAATAACCATTATCATCAACACAAATACACACACATGCACAACCATTACACTAGTCCATATTAATGTACATCATCAGTCAACAAACATACTGTAATAGAGAAACTATCAATACATAATCATAGAATAACACAAAACATACTATTGCCACTACTAGTTTATATAATATACAAACAAAGCACAATGCTTAAGCATACATGTCTAAAACAACTCAGCATAGATATTCCTAATCTTATCCTTACCTCCCAAGTAAAATCATCTATATCACCACTCTGCTGGATGCGAACAAGTCCTTTTACCTTATTCCATAACTCTTTCAAATCACAACCCAATATCCATTTCAATCGTCTAACATATGTTAAATCCGGTTACATGGATAGTTCTTCGACCACCCTCGGTTCCATTACCATACTAGGGTCATGCACACATTTCATCAAATGCAATATATGAAAAACATTGTGCACACCTATCAAACTATTTGGTAACTCGACTCAATACACGAGTTTACCAATCCTCTCAATTACTGAAAATGGACCTACATATCTAGGAGCCAATTGTTCGTGTTCCCAAAAAGCATCACACCTAGCATCGGTGAAACCTTCGCGAACACATGATCGCCGATAGCGAACTCTATTCCTTTCGTCTCTTATTGGAATAAATCTTTTGCCTTGACTGTGCAACCTTCATCCTGGCACGAATCAACTCAATCTTTTTAGTAGCATCTCTTACTAAGTCAGGTCCCAATATGAGTCTATCTCCCATGTCCAACCAACAAATGGATGAGTACACATTCTACCATAAAGCGCCTCAAACGGTTCCATTTCAGTAGTCAACTAATAACTAATATTGTAGGCAAACTCTACCAAATGGAAATGGTATTCCCAAGATCCTCTAAAATATAGGACAAATGCTCTCAACAAATCTTCTAGTACTTAGTTCACCCTTTCTGTTTAATCATCAGCCTATGGGTGGTAACCATACTCAAGTTCAACTTTATGCCTAAAGTACTTTGTAAACTTCCCCAAAACTCGCTGGTAAATAATGGATCCCTATCACTAACTATGTTGCTTGAAACCGCATGTAGTCTCACAACATTCTTCAGACATAACTTCAATAAGTTATCTGTCATTATTATCGTCTTTACCCGGATAGAGTGGGCACTCTTAGTTAATATATCGACTAATACCCATATACTATCATTTCCCATTTTCGAACTTTGCAAACCATCTATAAATGCATAGACATAGAGTCCTACTTCCAAGTCGATACTTCCAAGGGATGAAGTAAACCAATTAGCTTTTGATGCTTAGACTTCATTTGCACGTAAGTGAAACACTTATTCACACACTAGCTAACATCCTTTTTCATCCTTTCCAAATGAAGAAACGCTTCATGTCACGATATATCTCTGTTCCTTCGGAACTTAGACCGATGACTTTCTTATGACTTCCTTCTAAAGATTTCCTACATTCGGGGACACAGTCTTCATTTCTTTCTAATGCACCTTCTAGAGTTTATCTCATTTCCCTTTAGGTCCTCTACGGTTACTATCATCTCCAATCGCCTAATTCTCTCAGTGAACAATGGGTCATCTCCTTGCCTTGTTGAAATTCTATCCACAAGCACTGGATGAACTTCCAAACTTGCTAATGCACTCGCATCCTAACTTGATTCTTTATTCGTCCTAAAATGCACTCCACAAGAAGCCAAGGTCTCTAATGCCTTTCACTCCTCAATCATGGTAACACTCCATTATTCTTCTTTCTACCCAAAGCATTGACAAACTTGTTCTTTTTTCCCGTTATATACTTTATATCAAAGTCATATGCTACCAAGAACTCTAACTACCTCTGTTGCCTCATATTCAACTCTTTTTGAGAGAATAAATATTTAAGAGACTTATGGTCCATATATAACTCGAACCATTCTCCTAACAAATAATGCCTTCTAATTTTCAATGCAAATATCATCGCTGCCAACTCTAGGTCATGATTTGGATAGCGAACTTCATGCTGTCTTAATTGCCCATATGCATAAACTATCACTCTTCCTTTTTGCAACAATATTGCCTCAAATATAGTTGCACAAGCATCGTTATACATAACCAAATCCCAATTCCCTTCAAATATGATCAGAAGGGAGCATTGTCAATAACCTCTTCGATCCTTGAAATGACCCTTCACGTTTATCGGTCCTCTCGAATTTATTGTTCTTTTTGGTCAAATGGGTCAAGAGTGTTGCTCTACGTGAGAAATCCTTAATGAATCTACGGCAATAGCCAGTCAATCCAAAAAAACTTCTCATTACTTTAACCGTCTTTGGTCTCTTCTAATCATTTTTGGTTTCTTTCATCGATAGATTAATCACTAATCTACTCACCGGAACAATATGACCTAGAAGCTTAACTTCTTGTTTTAAAAAATAAAACTTGAAAAACTTTGCCTTTAACTTATGTTGTCTCAAGGTATCCAACACTAATCTAAGATGGACTTCACAGTTCCGCTCATTCTTAGAGCATACCAAAAAGTCATCAATGAAGGTCAACTAAAACCTATCCAACTGATCATGAAAGATATGGTTCATAAGATCTACAAAGAATGCAAAGGTGTTGATCGGTCCAAAGGGCATAACAAACCACTTATATGAACTATATATAGTTCTAAACATAGTCAAAGGAACACTATCTTCAGCTTCCTCCGGTTGATGAAATGTTATGGTCAAATCTAGTTGCAAAAATACTCTAGCTCTACTCAACTGGTAAAAACAAGCATTATCCTAGGCAATATATAATAATTCTTCATTGTCAACTCATTCAGCTTTTGTTAATAAATACACATTCAAAGTGATCCATCTAATTTCTTCGCTAATACCATGGATGCTCCTCGCGGTGAACTACTTAGCTTAATGAAACTTTTATGCTCATGTTCCACAAGTTTCTTTTTAAACTTTTCCATCTCTTTGGGTGGCATTATGCTAGCTGGTCTACTAAAAGGTTGTACCCTAAGTATTAAATCTATTTAGGATTCAATCATTATCCTGAGAGGTAGTCCTGTCATTGGCTCGAAAAAATCTCCAAATTCCCAAACCACCAGTACTCTATTAATCCCAAATCTTGGAGTTTCAATCCCAAAAAATGTTGCTTCAAATCTCTCTTCCAACGTATCTAATGCCAACATAATCTTTTCCCCACTTTTGGGGCTTCGAAAAGTGATAGCTCCATCGATATAATTAATTCCAACATTATTACGTGCTAACCAATCCATACCCAAGATTACACCATAACCTATAAAGTCAAACACAAATAGGTTGCAAGCAAGCAATTGTTCGCATTTTGCAAACTCTAAATTAGTGCACATTAATCCGTGAGGCATACTCACCAATAGGATTAACCACACGCAAAGAGGTAACTAAATAAGTGACGTCTTAACCCACTGATCAACCAAATCTATTGAAATGAAAGAGTATGTAGCACTAGTATTAAATAGAACTCTAATTGAAATGCTAGAAATCAAAATCATAACTCTTAGCACCACACCCTTCCCTTTTTCATTAATTGATGCCCAGCTATTAGTACCTCTAAAGCGTACACCTTTACTTGCTATAAGTCTGGATTGTTCCTCTTATTATGACTTGGTTTTTCACAGTGAAGAACATGACTTTAACCACTAAGTCGATTTTGGACACTTTGATACATAGCACCCTATTTAACCACAATTACAACAAGTGACCTTAGAAACATCCTTCCATGCTCCTCCACCTATAGCCTTTCCTTTTTATTGCTTGCCCTTCTTACCCTTCTTACCCTTTTAGTTTGGGGAGAACTTCTTCCTCTTATGTATCTCAGCCTTTTGTCCTATACTCCTTTTCTTAGTGTACATCAGCTCATATCATCGCGCCATATCCACTACTTCGTTAAATGGGAGTGCTAAGTAAGCCATTGTACTATCACTAGCCCTGGTATTAGTCTTATAATAAACTTCTCTACCTTCTTCCTTGGTGTCCTGATCAGATCCCTTTAACAATTAGACAAAGTGTTAGAATTCTATAAATATTCCGACACAGTCATGCTTCCCTATTTCAGTTAAGAAATGCTTGAAACATTGCTAACATCTCCGATCTGGGAATAAATTATTCCTAAAACATCTCCTTGAACCTCTCCCAAGAAATTTCTTCCTTAGGGACTTCCGCCCTCATTGTCTCCTATTAGATACCGGTTAAGCCTTTGAATTGTATAAACACCAATTTCACCTTTTGAGCATCTGTAACTTTCAAGTCTTCACTAATAGTCACATATCCTCAACCAATTAATTGCTTTCTTAGTCAGATTTATCTCATCAACCATCTCTTCTCTCAAACTCAAAAAAATCTTGATTCATCTTAGCAAAATTCTCCTTGGTAACTTGCATTCGGCCCCCCAATACATTCGGGACTTGCGGTGGCATTTGTTGTTGAACTTTCTAATGCAGTAAGTTCGCCATAAACTACTGAAATAGGGCATTCAGATCCATCACTCCAACTATCAGGAGTAGCATTGTAACCTCAATTTCCATGTTAACATTCGAGGCCGCCACCCCTCCTTGGCCATTAGCCTATATACTTGCACTTCCACTACTAGCATTTTCCCTAGAAACCTCCTATCATCAAATGTCAGCTTGAGTTTCCATTCTTTCTTTCTATGTAAGAAAGTATTCATAAGGAATAGAAGTAAAGAGGGTGAAAGTAATATTAAAAGAATAGATATATCCTCCTATATATCTAAATCAAAATACAAGTGCATTATGTATATATCAATATATATATCAATATATGTATGTATGTATGTAGTGTATACCCCTCCCAAGGTGTTGGCTTTCTTCTATCTAGTTTCTACTTAGATTTATACTTAGTTATGTTTTATTTAAGTGTCCCATAACCTAAGATTTGATACCAAGTTGTAACATTCCCCATTCTAAGACCTAAAAAATGAACGTCGATGATGCTGCAATCATCACGAAAATGATTTTTAGACGATGGGTTCAATTTATTTTTTCTACGACATTAAGTAAAAAGAGAAACTAAATAAATTTCATTACACATAACCATGTTTACATTTTTATAATCCCACACGATGCCTACATAGGGGTAAATATTATTAGAACATAAATAATAGTGCCGTGTCCAACATATGAAGATGCCAACACAAACACTTATGTAGTTATATAACTTAGGTTTATAACAGTGGGTTATTTATAGCAACTTTTATTATCTACTAAGCCTCCTGCTTTGTCTTTGGAGCTTTTATTCATCTTCCAAAAGCAATCCATCTGAAACATAAACTCAACCTACTCGATGAGCACTCGTGAGTTTATGGGGAAAACAATATTAAATACATTGGTGAAACAAAAAGCATGGTATGAGCAATATAGCTCCCAAATTACACCATACAGTGAGACCATGCTGCCTAAAGAACAGAATTTTCCCTCACTAATCAAACCCCATCAACTTAATCATATCAAATAGACTGAACATTATAACAAAATCAGAGTCATAAAAAATCACTTCAATAGTAAGTGTGCCTACACTTAGTATCACCCTATGATTATATTTTATAGTTATTTCTTTTAAGTTGCTACTTGGGCCTTAAATCATCATTCCTTGCTAATGTTGAGTTCTGACATATAGTTTTTTCCATGTAAACCTTATACCTTTGCTTTCAAATAATGTGATGAATAAATGTTTAGGCCGTCACCCAAGCCTCGCACCTATGCTTATGTATAATGTCCCGAACAAACATTTGGGATGCCACTCAGGCCTTGCACCCAGGCTTTTGTATATCGTTGTGAACGGACATTTGGAATGCCCTTTGGGCCTTGCACATATGCTTTCATATATTGTCATGAACATATGTTTAAGAAGCCACATAGGCCTTGCCCCCTATATTATTTTAAGGTTAGATCAACATATTTCCGATTAGTTAGAAAAAATATTTTTATCTTCTCTCTTTAAATGATACAACTTATCTTTTCTTATCTTCTTTAAGCTTATTCCT
This sequence comes from Allium fistulosum, assembly GCA_030737815.1. Classification (NCBI taxonomy): domain Eukaryota; kingdom Viridiplantae; phylum Streptophyta; class Magnoliopsida; order Asparagales; family Amaryllidaceae; genus Allium; species Allium fistulosum. The sequence goes on from CM060901.1 coordinate 502,108,211, forward strand.
TTTTCACATCTTCACATGAGTTATTCCATTTTTTCTAACTTATTATTCTCTCCATAATTTCATCCCTACGAATTTCAAATTAAACATCTTTGAAAACTGTCTTCCAAAATGCTACCAAATATTTGCACATTTAAATAATGGATTTATTATCAATTGCTACCGTGAATATAGATATTGACCTTCAAAATCCATGACATCGCATATCTATGGCTATTGTAAGCATGGTGTGCTTTCGCATGTTAAAAATGGCTATTGAAAGTTTTGACTATCGCGCCTTTAAACTAGTAATTGCATGTCGAACTATTGTCCATCTAATATAGCTATCACATATCTAGCTATCGCACCTCTCAATAGTTATTGCATGTACAACTATCACGCTTTTAAATAGCTATCGCACTTCTTAGCTATTGCAAGTATAACTATCGCACTTCTAGGCTATCACAAGTATAACTATCGCATTTCTAGGCTATCACACTTTTTTCTATCACAAGTATAGCTATTGCACCTCTAAGCTATTGCAAGTAAAGCTATCACACTTCTAAATTCATAGCTATCACATGCTTAAATAAAGATATCGTAAGTATATATCTCGAAGATATCGTGGGTATAAACCTAAATGTTATCACACTTCTACAAATAGCTATCACAAGTATCAATTTTTAGCTATCGCTGGTATAACCTAGATGCTAGTGTGTGTATCAGTATTGGGTTATCGCATGACTCAATATGGAGCCATCGCATGTTTAAAGTTGTAAATATGTAATTATGTGAAAAACTTAGGTTTTACCTAACAAATTAACTATTTTTTTGGCAAATTCTTTACACACGTCTCACGTTCATTTTTCATTTTAATTGTGTAATGGAGATTCCTAGTGATAGTTGAAAATTTAGTACTTTAGTTTAGCATTGATTAATTACTTTCCTTAATTATTTTGTTAATTTAGGTATTTTCTTCCTTTCAATTCAGTTCATAATAGTTCGTAACATGACATGGAAATTCCAAAAATTTGCAAAAAATCGAAAACATCTTTCTTTACCTTTGGTAAAAGTTTTGGACATAATAAATTTTAATATTTCTAAATATTAATTTAAAGCCAAAATTACCCGTTTCAACTTAGAAAATTCATAATAAATAATTTTCACATCCGAAAATTATGAAACTTAAAACTCAGTTTTAATGTTATAAGCATCTTATAAATGTTTCAAGGCATTTAGAGATGACAAACACATGTTATATATATATATATATAAAAACATGGTCATTCAATATCCAAACTTGAATTATTATGATCAAAACATGTTTATCTTCATTCAAAACATCAAAATCATGTTAAATCTGAATCTAAAGAGATTTCGATGAAAATAGGAAAAGTAGTACTCATCTAAACTTGAAAACCTTAATTAAAATCTCTTTTCTTCCTTTAAAGATGAAAGCTTGATTTTCTTGCTTTAGTTTCCCTCCTTCTTTCTTAAGAATAGTGGTCGGCCTCATTGCATTTCTTTGTTTTATTGTTGTATAAGTAACCAAATGAAAAGAATGGTAGGGGTTAGTAATTTGGGCTTGGGTTAAAACTTCGTTCTAGCTTAATCTTATTGACTCACTAATCCCTTCATCATAGTATTCTATTTTTTTCTTTTAATTAATGGCCAAATTTAGGTAATATCATTACTCTTGGTCAAACTCAATTCACCTTTTAGTTATCTAGTTAAATTACCCTTGACTGATTTCTGTAATTAAAATTTCTTAATTACCATTTAATAAATTCTTATTGTTAGGTATATTCCCATATTATGGCACTTTGATATGTAGAGTGATACAAAGAATTAAAATATGCTGAATTGGAAATTGCTAACAACGCTATTGTGTTGACTCTGTGGTACGAAACTCAATCCACGGTAATATTTAAACAATTTAAATACTAAAGCATGTATGGACTTTGTTGAAGTGTAGTATCAGACACAAGTTCGGCTTCTTACAGATCATTTAGGAGAAATCTAATTTCTAATCTTTATTAAACTACACCTTTGTAATAGCATGTTGTGCATTTTTTCTTTTCGCCATTAATATATCAATAAGATATCTAGAGTTTGGTCAATGGTAGAAAACTCTAATAATATTCCTAGTTAATGGCGTAGATCCCTTGATTCAATCCAATAATATTTATATATTTATCGATTTACTCTAGCAATAGATTTCGACTTTAAGTTTACTAACAATGATACTAACATTTTACAATAAAGGTGATGAATCCTCTATTGTATAGTGTTTCACTTCAAGTAGTTCAACGTGTACCCAACTATAGTTGTAACATAATTGTGACGTCATGTAATTGATAACAATGAAAGTATAGTTTGGATACTTATGGTCAATAGTAGTTTCAAGTTTGAAAACAACTTCACATCGTTACATGAGATATTCTACTTTGATTTAGTTAAATTAACCTATAGAAGATTCTCATTAAGTCATTTTGTGATTAATTCAAACAACCACAAGTATGTAATCTCTTGATATCCCCAATAGTCATGACTAACTCATTGTTCATCATATTGAAATAATTACAGACATTAGTCTCAACGAATGTATCAATATCGTTTTCTCAAATCATTTTGACAAGGAATAATTTAAGAAAAAGTATTTTACATGTTCGAGTCGGATTCACGTTATGAACACTTTTGCAACTATAATCGATTAAATATTTTCCCTGAATATTTTCTATATGTATATATTTAATGCATTTAGATTACTTATATCACAATATAACAATAGATAAAATATAAAACAAAACCAAAAGCATACTTTATTTGGAACATGATTCTTATATGGGAGTTAAATTATATAATAAATTAACTTGGGGTCAATTATGGAGCCTAACGCCCATATATTTGAACAGTTTACCTAAAATTAGATTGAGAAAGGGCCTAATGAATGGATCTACACTGTTATCCTTAGTATCTACTCTCGATTACTAGTCTTCGGCATTGATAAATTGTCTTATCATATGGAACTTATGGAAGATGTGTCTCTACTTCGTGTGAGCTTGTGGTTGCCTGATAATCTATATTGAAACATTATTATCACAATACATCAACATTAGACCTCAATGCTAATAGCACACCTAGATCTTTAATGAACTTGCACGTCCACACTGCCTCTTTTACAGCATTATTTAAGTCAATGTACTCAGCCTCTACGGTTGAATCCGCCACAACTTCTTGTTTGAAACTTTTTCAACATATGACCCCTCTGTTGTGGGTAATACAAATCTTGAGATTGATTTACCATCATCCACATCACTTTTAAAACTCAAGTCTGAGCAGCCTTCATACGGAGTTCGGTGTTTCCATATATTAGAATCAAATCTTTGGTATTTTTCTAATACTTTAGTGTAACCTTAACTGTTGTCTAATGAGTTTCGCCTGAATTTGACTGATATTGGCTTACTGCACCTAGTGGAAAACCGACATCTAGTCTAGTACATAGCATATTATAAATGATGAATTTTACTATCAAAGCATAAGGAAACGTACTCATGAGCTTTCTCCCCTCATATGAATATAGGGAGGCTTTCTTAGAAAGAAAGATTCCATGCCGAGTAAGAACATTTCCATGCTTGGAGTTTTCCATACCAAACCTCTTTAGTTAGATCTATGTATACTGATTGAGATAACCAATAACCTTCCAAATCTATTTCTACAACTTTTATACCCGGTATAAAGAATTCCACTCCCAAATCTTTTATTGAAAATTATTGAAAAACCAAGCTTTTATTGTTGTAAAATTGATACATAATTACCAATCAGTAGTAAACAATCAACGTATAAAACAAAAAATGTTACAGCACCGTTTTATTTTTTCCTATAGACACACTTTTTGACTAAAACCAAATTATTTGATTATCTTCTCAAAACATTTATTCCAACTCCTTAATGCTTGCTTAAGACCATAAATTAATCTTAAGAGTTTACATGCTTCGTCATTGCTTCCACTGACTTTGAAACCCTCTGCCTACGATAATATCTTAAATCACCATTTAAAAATGTTGTTTTAATGTCGCTGCCATATTTCATAGTCATAATAAGCATCAATTACAAGTAAAATCCAAATTTATGCATGATACCATGGTATCTTTAATAATTACTAATTTTGGATTTTAAATGGTGAATTAATTTAAATACGAGAGGGGAAAAATGGTCATTTTTACAACTTTGAAATTTGATGATAGGACTCACACAAGTGATTTAATTGTGAGTCCCGACCAAAATAGACACAAAACCGTCTTATTTTTCTGATTCATAGGGTATATTAATTTTTCTAATTTGGAGGTCGTATAAAAGAGTTATCGACGGTTTTGTGTCGAGCTAGTGGGCGTCAAAATTTGAATTTAAAAGTTTGGTTTTCCATTACTCTTCCCTCCATCTATATATAAGCCCAGTCAAAAGAGTGTTGTTTCTTTTCTAATTTTCAGAAACTTCCACCATTTCGTTTTCTTCCAATTTCCCTCTTCCTTTCTAATCTTCAAAATACAATAAATTGCATATTTTTTGACGGAATCAAATGAAACTACCGGCATTACAGAAAAAATATAGAGTACTATAAGTACATATAGGAGGCAAGTTTTGAAGGTTTGACGATACAACAGTCCGGACAGTGGAGGATTTCAGGATTTGGTCTTCAAATTTTCGTAAGAAAACCTTTTCTATTCCTATATAATACAATTGGAGTGTTAAGGGATTTTTAGGGGTCTGGTTAGGATCTACTAACAAATTAAAGTTGATTAATTAATGATTAAACTTGATGATAGTAGTGTATTTGAATTTACAACAAACACTGTTTAGCTAAAATTGTAGATAACCCAATCTATATCGAATTTTACAAGTATAAAGTAATGAATTGGTGTTAGGAGTTTATATAATGTAGTATAGACTATATTTAAATAAGTTAAAATGAAGTATAATTGAAATATGTTGAACTAAGATCAATTGGGATGAGAAAACAGATGACCATATCAGTGCATCGGTGGCTACCATTGGTCTAACAAGTCGACTGATGGTATTTCACCTATGGATCGATAGCCGAATTTTCAAGTCAGGTCGAACCTAGATCCAACCGGGTCGGTATAAAAAGGACGCACTGTAGAATCAAGATGTTGTATGATACTTCAGTGTACCTCGAATGCGACAATGCGGTATGATTGTGATGTGGTAAGACGTATATAAGTCATTGAATGTACATGAGTCTAATGTGTGTGAAAGCCAATGTTTGATTGTGTATCAAATTTTGATATCATATGGAATTCGTATGATCGAATATTGGATATTAGTACGTGTAATATGCTACTGATTTGTTGAGTAACTATTTACGAGGCACATGTCATGCGGAGAATAGATGTCCTGGGGAATAGTTGTTTCCTCAAAATCTGAAAAGGAAATAATTATTCCATGGAAATGGTTGTCTCAGTATTAGTGTAATTATTTAGGAAATAGTTGTTCCACGGAAATGGTTATTCCCTCGGTAATAATGTGTTAGTCGTTCCAGGGAAATTGGTGTTCACTCAATAATGTGGATTTGGTAGACTCAATTGATTGAGTATGTGTTTGTGTATAGTGTATAACAAGACGTGGTATGACCTTAATCAAGCGGTCAACTTAGGTATAGTATCGATATCACTCCTTGGGTGCAAGTAGGCTGGTTACGGTAGTTCTATATGGGTTAGCAGATACTAACTATGTTCTAGCAGTCTTTTTATAGTGTATATGAGATCGACCATTTTCACTCACTCAAACATATGTCCGACCCACTCATATTTTCCTTTTTATCTATATCACTAGTTGATGGATCCCGGTGATGTGGAGGACATGGTGACTAAGATTTCGCATTGTAAATGTTGTAAATATAACCTATGATAGTATATTTCTATGTGTTGTGGATTAGGATTTATTGTTCAAATTTTACCATGTACTTGGCTCTATGTTGAATATGAGTTGTTTTATATCATATGTTGTTTCCTTCAACTGCAAGTTTAGAAAGTTTATAGTTGGATTTTTTTTGTTTTCTTGTTGTTATAACTTAACGACTTTCCATTTTCGGTTTTTGCGATTTGAACATCGCTTCGGGCGTTAAATTAGAGGATCGAAAAGACGGGGTTTTACATTTGGTACTAGAGCAAAACCATACAAAATTAAAGACCAGGAATGTATCGAGAGAGCATATTTGTATTTTTATAAATGTAAATATATATAATATAATATATGAGTTGGGTATAAGTGTACACCTTGTTTACTGTTCCAATCGATTTACTATCTATTGGGGAGTTGTTAATGAATTCCACTTGTAGATAATCGAGAATGAGTGCTCGATGGAAAATGGAACAGAAAAAATGTCGGTAGGGTTGAAATCAGTACTAGAAACGGCACTAGAGTGGATGTTATGGATATTCCCGGGATGAACCTTCCAGCTTAGTTCCATCAATATATATAAGCGACCAGCCAAACCAGTGAAAACCCTATAGGACCTGCAGCTGCAACCCAAGGGGTAGTTCATTTCCAGACACTACCTAATGTGAATTTTCTAAAATTGTGTAGGGACTTCTTTAGTTTAGATGGTAGATCCTCCATTGGAACAGAACCCAATGCAGCAACGTGGGATTGGCTAAGCATGTGTGAGAAAGATTTTGACCTTTTAGGGCTAAATATGTTATTAACTGGCTTTTCGATACCTCTAGGAAGAAGCGACAAATTAGTAGGAGGTTGTTATTGTTGAAAATGATGAGGATAATATTTCATGGGAAAATTTTAAGAGAATATTTGAAACGAAGTTCTTCTCCAAAGTGGAGAAAGGATTATTATTGGAGAAATTCGTTCACCTGAATCAGGGTGACATGACTATGGGTAAGTATGAACCAGTTTAATGAGTTAGCTAATTTCAACTTAGAATTGGTCAACAACCTGGACAAAAAGGTGATGAAGTTTGCAAAAAGATTAAACTCACCACTTAAAGAGTTAGCACTAAACCGGATACCAGGACTTGTTGAGGCAACATTGTTGAATTTGATTAATAGGGAGATAGCTAAGGAACAACACAGGAAAGAGATAAACCAACAACAAGGAAAATGAAAAAGCGAGGATGGTCATGGAACGTAAGAAAGGAGAAGATGTAATCGATACAGAAAGAAAGGGCTTGTAGCATAGAACTATAGGACTGACCTCATATAGATTAAATATTATAATTGTAACAAGTTGGAACATACAAAAAGGGAATGTCTGAGTTTATCAAGGGAGAATCAAATAATTAAAGCTTATACAATGGAAGCAGTCCCAAGTGCTAATGTACCATCATCTGCTCAGAATAAAGGGAAATAAACCATAATGGAAGGTAAGTTATTATTATTTTGGAAATTATGAGGTTTTATTTTTGATAGTTATACTTTAATCTCACATGGTGCATAAGTCATTTAGTAACGTTATGCCATGATTTGAAATGGATTTCATATGGTCTAGAGTAATTTAGTACTCTTATGAATTGAGATTTGAAATGGGGCATGGGTTGAATTTGGCAAAAGAATGGATGACTCATTATGTGATAACATTGAATGCTAAAGCATATGATTTGATTAAGAGTAAAGCGCTCCATGATTTTGTTTTACATTATGACCCTGATAGTCACATGATGACGATTTGATATCTATCTTTGACGAAGGATTTCTATATACCTCCGTTAAAGACACCGACCTCCCTCCCTAAAGAAATAAGTTATTAGGAATGTTGACATGCCGCTTAGACATATATCTATTGAAGAAAATTGAAAATTAGGCAAGAAGGTTTCCAAGTGAGTTAAAAAGGAGGGGTTATATTTTGGTCAAGTAAAGAAATTTAAATTATTTTGGTTGAAACATCAAAGAGAAGATACGTGTATAACAACAAATATTTGGATTAAGCGCTATATGAAGGAGACTCGGGAAACAAGGTTGGTAAGAAAAAGAAGAAGGCGCACAAGGAATAGGCTCCTTCACTATCTTCCAGTAATAATGAGACGATTTCCATTTTGTCTCCTTTTGGGTTGTAATGGTTGTTTTTCCAGTTTGTTGTACCTTGGCCATGATTGTGCGGGACCAACCCCCGCGAACGTTATATATAAAGTTAGTATGTAGTGAAAGACTATTTTTATGTTTCGGCCTCTGTTCCATTTACATCCACACTTTATATACTATTCCTTCCTATATATAATTACTTGCATATATAATATAACCACTTGTAGTGCAATCTATACATATTATACATGCTTGTGCCTGTGCATTGCTTTTACTCACTGTAACGTTGTACGCGTAAGCAAAATTCCTGCAATTGCTTCAGTTATATTCCATTATTTGGTTATGTTTTTTCATCGCCAAAGTGCTTTCATTTGGCTAAATAAAACTAATGTTTAATTAATTTTATGGTTATTCTTGTTTATCCCGCGTTGAGTTTCCTTCAACCAGTAACCAAGTATATGTAATTCAAGTTCTTTGGGCTAAGAAGAATGCTAGATGCTTTAATAACAATGCAATTTCTAGGTTGGACTGAGATGGTATTTACTTGATATTGGAAGATTTGAAGTTGAGTTTGACCTGAAAATTTGGTAGTAAAATGTGAGACTAGTTATATTGGAATTCTAGATTGGGCCTAGTTATCCAATTGGTTGAAAAAAAGTAAGATATGAATGATGATTCTTATTTGAAGGACCTATAGTTTATTAGGATAGGGTGTCGATGATCCAATGATGCTATTATGTGATCTGATTCGATGACCGGTCCATAGTGCAGAAATTGAAATGATTAACATTCACATTTTTTATGTCATTACGGTAACGATTAGAGATGGAAGCGAATATTATTTAGAACTCCTTATTGTTTGATATCCCTATAAACGTGAAATTTTGGGTTGACCTGTGGATAGGTGTCGTTGATCCGACATTGCAGTCAATGTTACACCATACATGTTTGTTTTGTAGACAATTTGAATTGGTTTAAAGATTGTTGTCATTGACCTAATATTTTGGGTAACGGCACACCATTTATGTTATATGGCTTGGATGAATGTTGTTCTCCAAGCAGTAGATTGTTGTCTTGCTGTATATGTTTTTGGGGCAATAGTTATAAGTTGTCAATACTTGAGTAAGAGTTGGAACTGCAAGTATATGGTTTGGATTGGATGTGACATGAGATAACATGTTCACTGTAATAGGACAACATCATTTTTTTGATGTTCCTATATATGTTTAGGGGTAAGGTATTACTATGATTATTGAGTATAAGGTTGATTTTATTTGCATATCGAGATGCTATCCTTGTTGAGTTGTCTCATCCATAGTATGACAAAAATGTAAGTTGGTAGAAAGATATATGGGGAAAGATACCATTACTTGGTTTATTTAAAAAACTGATTTGTGCTTGGATTTTTTGATTTAAAAGGGGTAATTGAGCTTGGATTTTTTATTGTAAAGGTTATCTTGTATTAGATTTGGTATTAAGATTATATAAGAATAAGAATTGCAGTATGATTTATGAGTATGTAGAAATGCTTAAACATAGATGGATACTAAGATTATATGAGTTTATAGTACCATTGACAAAACAGAGTAATTGGAATTGCATGGATAGATATGTTCTAGAGAATAAAGGATTGAGTAGAGTTGTGACCTATGTTTTTAAAGGATGTTCCAAATTGGAATGGTGGTGAGAATTATATGAGAAGTGTTTCTAACTAGTGTAGATAAAGGACTCGGATAAAAGATTTTGAGCTAATGGAATTGACTCAATTTGTGAAATTATAGGAAAGATGAATGTTCCAAATTGAATGTATACTAGGTAAATTAGGAAAGTATCTCCGATTAGTGTGAATTTATGTGTTCCATGATAATTAAAGATTTTTTTTTACAAAGATTGAGGAAAAAGTATTGCAGTTGCACATATAGAGGATATGGATGCAATCTCATGAAAAGTGGGATTTGGAGATTCAAATATGGTTTTGAGTGAGGAGTGGGTATATTCTTTTCATCGTCTGCCTTATTGAAAAGTGACTTTCTATTCAAAGGAAACTCTTTTGGAGTGATGACTTAAATATGCATAGTTTACATTTCAAATGAGGTGCATGTTAACGATGTATTATGTAGTCGATTTTTTTAACAGTATCACTATTATTGGTTAGTATTTTCCTTAGGTTAGAACTCTGCTTAGATTTATAATTTTGATTGCTATGTTTTGAACGATTTAATATAATATGATTTCTCTTATTGGATGCTTACTTGCTTGAATGTCATTGAACTTAGAAAGAAACATTTGTTGAGGATGTGATGCTTTGGGTATCAAACTTGTTGGATGTTTGGAGAAGAGATATCATAAGCTTTATGATACCACTTAAGTTAGATTGGAAATTTTGATGGAGGATATGTTATTTTTGCCAGGTTAAGACGTCTATCATTTTGATGTTCTTAGGTGAAAGCAGATATTATCTAGCAATTCAATTTGTTTGGGTTTGTTTAAGTAAGACACCGTCAACTTTGAGTTGCCTTACTTTAGCAATATAAAAGATGAATTGAAAAGGGTACCGCTGAAATGATTTGGTATTATGTATGTGCATTTAGGAGTAGTAAGAGAGACTACATATTATTTTGGGGCACATTTGTGCTCAGGCTACTCATTACTGTGCATTGTGGCATTATTTACTTGAGTTGGTAGAATGGATTTCAGAAGTAAAGATGTTCAAGTATATTTGAAGTCGATGTTTCAGAATGAGTTTATGCCAGTATAAGTTGGGTAAATTGAGTTGGGAAGGACGATTTGGTCAGGGGTACCTTAATAGTAGAGAAGTAGATTCGATCATTTTATTTTGACTCCTTTCCAAAACGTTTTCCTTACTGCATGTTTGTAAGTATAGTTAGTAATTAGGATTGCTTAGATAATTACTATGGATTCATTGTTGTTTTTGTTTAGGCTGCTTAGCTAAGTTGGATAGTTGACTTGGATGATTGTTTTATTTATGTTATGGTCGTGTTATGATCTTGGTGCGTTTTGTATGCTTGAATTTTTATTATTTACTTATGAATGTATTTGCATATGTTATGTTGAAGAGATTGTTTGTTGTGTACATATATAATTTATATATTCACCCTACGATGCTTGCTTACATGCCATCTATGTCATATCATCTCAGTCATATATGAGGGTCCGACTAATAGATATTAGCATTTATATAATGTCATATGTCATTTGAATAATATCAAAATTCTAAATTATTGGTTACATTTCATAAATACACAAGCATTATTGTGGACATTTTGATATGTGATGAACACACGTATACTAATGAATTTGATTATGGATTTTATGTACTATGTATGGATGTTTTGTATGGTTGATTTCTTTGTTGGATGAGTGTTTCACTCAAATGTATGTTAGATTGATTGGGTATTATGAGTATGTTATAAATAACATGTAAAGCAATATGGAGTGAGAGAGTGTGTGAATTGCATTCTTTGTCTTTTAGGAATTTTGAGGACAAAATTCTTTTAAGAGGAGAATGTAATACCAGATATTTTTAATAGTGAATAATATTGAATTTTAAGTGATGAACTAAAACTTAAATATTGGAGTAGCAAAATGGTCATTTTTACAACTTTGGAATTTGATGATGGGACTCACGCTATTGCAACCGACTATTTTTTTGATTCACGCACTATATTCATTTGTCTAGTTTTGAGGACGTACGAAAGAGTTATGGACAGTTTTGTGTCGAGCTAGTGAGTGCCAAAATTTGAAATTAAAAGTTTGGTTTATCGTTACTCTTACCTCTGTGTGTGTGTGTGTAAGCCCAACCCGAAGAGTACATTGTTTCTATTCTCATTTTCAGAAACTTTTATCGCTTCATTCTCTTTCTATTTTCCTTTTCCTTTATGATCTTCAAAATACATTTACTTACACGGTTCTTGACGTAATCAAACAAACCTAGGTATCACAATATAGATGAAGTGTGCTATGAGTACATACCAAATTGGGGGCAAGTTTCGAAGGATTGGTGACGCATTAGTCCAAACAGGGAGGATTTTAGAATTTGGTTTTCAAATTTGAGCGAGTGAACCTTTTCTATTCCTATATAATACAATTAGAGTGTAAAGGGATTTCTTTGGGGTTTATGAATTAAAATTGATTAATCGATGATTAAACTTGATGATAATAGTTTACTTGAATTTACATCAAGGACTGTTTAGCCAAAACTGAAGATAACCCAATCTATATCGAATTTAACAAGTACAAAGTGATGAATTGGTGTCAGAATTGAGGCCATATAAACTATATATAAATAAGTTAAAATGACGTATAATCAAAATATGTTGAACTAAGATCAATCAAAACCAAAAAAGCCAAAGAAAAATGCTCAGAAATGTGCTGGGACGAGAAGAGATGCGACCAGACCAATGCACCAGTGGCTGCCACCAGTTTGACCAATCGACCATGGTTTTCCAACAGTGGACCGGTAGTCGAATTCCTAGCCAGGTCGACCCTGGACCCAACCAGGTCGGTATGAAAAGGAAGCATTGCGGAATCAGGACTTCGTGTGTTACTTTGGAGGAGGCAATGCGGTACGATTATGATATGGCAAGACGTATACATGTCATTGAATGTATGTGAGTCCGATGTGTGTGAAATTAGAAGTTTGATTGTTTATCGATGTTGGATATCATATAGAATTCATATGATCAAATATTTGATATTGGACGTATATATTGTGTTGTTGATTTGTTGAGTAATTATCTAAGGCACGTGTTGTGTAGACAATAGATGTCCTAGGGAAATAGTTGTTCCCTCAGTATTCGAAAAGGAAATAGTTTTTTGGTAAAATGCACGTTCGCTCAGTATTAATGTAGTGAGTTTGGAAATAGTTGTCCTTGGGAAATGGTTGTTTCCTTAGTAATAACGTTTTAGTCGTTCCAAGGAAATTGGTGTTCCCTTAGTATTGTGGATTTGGTAAACTCTATTGGATGAGTATATGTTTGTGTATATTGTATGATGAGACATGGTATAACCTTAATTGAGTAGTCGACTCAGGTATAGTGTCGATATTACTCCTCGGGTGCAAGTAGGCAAGTTAAGGTAGTTGTATATGGATTAGGAGACACCCACGATGTTTATCAATCTTTTTGTAGTATATATGAGATAGGCTTGTTTCACTCGCTCAAACGGATGTCTGACCCACTTCTGTTTTTCTTTTTATCCATATCACTAGGATGATAGATCCCGGTGATGTGGAGGACATGGCGATGAAGACCTTATGTTGTAAATATTGTATAGATTGTAAATATAACCTATGATAGTATATTTCTATGTGTTGTGGATTAGGATTTATTGTATATATCTAACTATGTAGTTGGATCTATGTTAAATATAGGATGTTTACATTATACGCTGTTTTCTTCCGCTAGGAGTTCAAAAGGTTTATACTTAGATTTTTTTTGCTTTCTTTTTATAACTTAATGACTTACCATTTTCAGATTTTGAGATTTGAACATCGGTTAATGCATTAAATAAGAGGGTCGAAAAAGATTGGTTGTTACAATATGCATGTCGAGTAGAGAAAGCCTTCTGCCATAATCAACACTTTGAATTCGTCAGAAACCTCTCATCATTGACCTAAATTTAGAGTTCTTGACCTTTCTATCTACACCAATCTTTTTATTAAAGATCCATTTGACATCGATAGGTTTTACCCTTTTCGGTACATTTTCCAAAGTCCATATTGTTCTTGTACATGGAATCCATTTCAGATTTCATTGCATCAAGCTACAAGGTGATGTCTTTATTCTCGAAGGCTTGTTGGTGTGTTAGGGGATCATCGTCATGGACGATGCAACCCTCTTTCTCACTATCAATGCAATTCCCATACTATCTCTCTGGCGGTTGAGATTTCCTACTAGGTCTTCTAGTAGTTGTGTGTGTTCTTTGGGTGTTGAATTACTATATAAATATTCAGTTTTTATGGTAGTTTATTGGATCTCATCCAAGTCTATCTTATTACCACTAATTTTCCAGGATCAAGATTCTTTTCCCAAAAAGGTTCATGTCTTCAAACAAACACTTATTGTTACTCACCATGATAAATTACATATATGTGAGAAATTCTAGGATACCCAATAAACTTGTATAAAACTTATCTTGCCTCAAGCTTATTGGTGCTTAAGTTCTTAACGTAAGCTGGATAACCTCATAACTTAAGGTAATTAAAGGTAGGTTTCTTATTAGTCCATAACTCATATGGGTCTTAAGCACATATTTAGATGGTGTAGAATTCAACATATATTTCGTGCATTCAAGCGCATATCCCTAAAAGGAAAGAACTAACTTAGTACCACTATCACTGATTGAACCATGTCTAACAAAGTTTGATTTCTCCCTTTGAAATATCAATGTGTTAAGAAGTATAGGGAGTGACATGAGAGGGAATCTCATTCTTCTTTAGGTACTCTTGGAGTTCATATCCAATGTACTCACCACCTCGATTAGATCGAAGTATTTTAATTGTCTTGCATGTCTAGTTTTCAATTTCTTTCTTATATTCCATGAATTTATCGTAGACTTATGATTTGTTTTCGTAAGATACATATATTCATGTTTAGATAAATCATCAGTGAATGCAATGAAGTATAAGGATCCACTTTTGGTAGCTATAGACATGACACCAGATACATATGTATGTGCTAGTACTAAGAGTTCAATAATTCTTTTGTTGCTCCCAGTGAATGGGTTCTTGGTCAATTTTGCTTCGAGACTTGTTTTTCAAGTATCAAATGATGGTTGAAATATTTGGTTTCTTAACTTGTTTAATCGTTAATCAATTATATGGCCTAGTCTACGATGCCATATCTAGCTTTCAATTATTGAAGAAGCATTATTAATTTCTAGAACAAGTACATGATTATAGTTAAGTGTATGAATGCCATCTTTAAAAGTACCAAAGCAAATAGTTTTATTATCATATCATATATTCATAACATTGTCATTACATATAAAATAGTAACTATTTCTAGTTAAATGGGAAATAAAGATTATTCCACTAATAAAGTTAGTACAAAATAAAAATTATATAAAACTAAATCATGTCAACTAACAAGCTTCACATGGTAATATTCTACTGCTATGGTAGCTAAAGTAGCTCCATTTGCAACTTGGAATCAATGGTTACTCTTGCTTAGGGATGAGCATTTGGTTGGTTCGGTTGATCCGATGATGAAAATTGTTAAATCGAACATTAACCAATAAAAATGAAAATTGTTAAATCGAACATTAACCAATAAAAATGAAAATTAAACCAAACCAACTGAATTAAGATTGATTTGTTTGGTTGGTTATCCGATCGAACTAAAAATGTATCACATTTTTTGTTCGGTATATTCATTGTACTTTAAAATAAAATATAAATATATGATTAAAATATTCTCATTTAGTACTCTTATGCTTTTTAATAGTAATTTTGATATATAAATGATAAATAAAACTTATTTAGACAACTCAACTAATCTAAAAAAATCATTATAACATTAGTAATTTTGACAATATAATAAAAGTTTAGTTAATTTGGTTAAACCAATAACCGAATTAATTTTTATTACAGGTCGATGAGAAACCAATTTAGTTTCAAAACCAAACCAAACTGACCAAAGTAAATTGATTTTGTTAGTTTATTTGATTTAACCAAAGATTGCTCACCCCTACTCTTGCTAAGGCCTCTTGCTCCTTATTTATGTAATTGAATTATAGATATGAGTTCCAAATCATGTATCGAAAACCTAAGAAGAAGCACTTATTAATAAACATTTTTTCTATAAGGAAAATAACTTTAGGTGAGGAATCATATTCCTTCCCTTCGACCATCTTCGGACACTCTATACACTCTGGACAGTGCCTCTTCTAGTGTCCTTAATTAGAATAGCGATGATATTCACCTTTTTCTTCTTGGGCTTAAGCTTTACCATTTCCTCACTTCGATCCATGCTTTCTCTTCTTCAAACTTTTTAAAGAAGAACCACCCTTGACCGCGATAATACACTTAGTTCCTTCGTGAATGTACCCTTAATCTCCTTAACATATTAAGGAGATCCACAAAAGTACACTTTTATAAATGCATATCGAAATTCAATATGATTGGATCAAACCACGAAATCAGTGATCCTAGAATCAAGTTTGTCTATATCACAATATCAAGAATTGTTCCTAACTCGACCAATATCTATATGCACTCAATCGTATTGAGTATGTGATCTTGGATGGAGTTTCATTGCTAATTTTTATATAAAATGATTTCCTTATGTTATCGACATATTTTCTAAAGGATATAAACAGAAGAGGCCATGCCGCAAAGGATTACTAACGTGTATAGTCGATGATGTTCCTCTTTGATGTCGCCTCTATCCAATACCGCCACTCTTCGTTATTGCTTCCCAAAGCATTGCCACATATCAGTAAAGCCGAAATCTATATTGCTTTGAGTCAATATCGCCGTCAATCAACGTCGCCGATTAGCAATGTCGCATGTCTCTGATGCTCTCATTCCTAATATTGCTTTGATTCCTCATACAACTTCTGCCATTGCTCCCGAAATGACACAGCATACTGCCTTTCATACATATTGCATCCTTTGATGACACATGGCATCAATGAAGCTAGGAATCGTATGCCTTGCATCCAACCTCAAATGATAAACTTGTTCTTGAGGACACTCTTTGGTCATTGCAAATTAAGCTATGCTTAGTTGTGATTTTATCATGGGTTAGTTTATCACAATTAGCATCATGAGTGTTATGCCAATTTTTTAGTTTAACACCTTGAGATCGTGTACCTTGCCGTACGAGATTATTCACCATACAACTTTTGTAGCTGCTTAAATATGGATCAAACATCCATATTTTCATGCTACCTTTGGAGCTCGACGCTCACTTTAGATAGTACATAGTATTGAGAAAGTTCGTGATATATTAACCATGACTCAAAGGAGGATATTTTTTCGTGCTTTGCATCTTTATCGATTTAGTCTTAGGTTCAGTGGCGATTACATACCAGAGTTTTTGTAGACGATTACAGGCTTTACCTTTCTTAACCATTCTTTATAGTACATGCATGTTTACATGTTTTCTTTAGAAATAGCCTCATTATTTCCATTCAATCTATGCAAATTTATTAGAGTAAATTATATAGTGTCGCATATCTTCTTATGCTTATTAGTTTGGTTTATTATATTTATCTAATTAGGCTCCTACTAGTATCTAGATCTCTTAAAAATTCTAAAATAGACGCAGGAATTTTTGAAATTCCTTTAATGGTTATTGGGATTCATTTACCATGTTGCTGCAAACTTGAGGGTGCTCAACAAATTACAGTCCCAATAAATGTTAAGTAACACTTTGCTAATCATATCTCATGTATTATTCCTAATCGTATATATTTGCTCCTAATCAACTTTATGACCTAGAGGGTGCTCAAAAAATCATAAAGTACATTAGATGCTCTAGATCCATCATTTTGCGACAGCCTAAGGGTGATTTCATAAGCCTTGAGGGTGCTCATCAAAATGAAAAATATTCTTACCAATTTGATAACAATATAGACATTATTATATAAAAAATTATGACTTGAGGATGCTCAACAACCACAAGTATGTATAGTACTCTATTTATATTATTAATGATGGAGAAGAACATTATTCTAAATTTATAACTGAAATTAATAATAATTGAGTATCCTCGACATTTTAGGGAGATAAGTATATATCACATGACATTATATGTCTTTACATCTTATGTAAACTCTTTTAAGTCTATATGGGTTCTAATTTATTTAACCTCCCTTTTCTTACACATATGTGATATATATACGCTTTAATTGATTATAACATTTCTAATTTATTAAGTTATATATATATATATATATTCATATGTAATTTACAAGTTCGATTCAAAACTCATGGTTATGTACACTTTTGCAACCGTAATCGATTAAATACATTTCCTAAGGATTTTCTATATGTATATATTTGGGTTATTTAGATCATTACTTATGTAACTGTATAACAACACATACAATAGAAAACAAAACCAAAAGAATTTATTTCGAACAAGATCCTTATACTAGAGTGTTCTACTTCGTTCGGGGAAATTTATTCAAAAACTTTGTAGGGACTTGCATCAATAGGGACTAGGGTTCTTCTTCTTTTTCCTTTATCCTCATCTTCCACTTCATTCCTTATCTAACCCACATTTTCCTATCTTAACATCGCGCTTCTATCCCTATCGCCTCTTTCCCACCCTAGCTTTTCCTATTGTTGTAAGTCCTCTATGCTGAACTGCTTATCCAAACATTCCCTATTTTCTATTGTCGACCTTCGATTTAGCTTCTCCCTCTAAAGATTTTGCATGCTAGCCATTTTCTCCTTATGCTCGGCTTAGAAATTCTGATGTATTGACCCGCTATTTTGGACCATTCGCATCCGCACATGTCGAACTTGAATGATTCAAAATATGGAATTGTTAATTATATTTGGCAAAACTGAACATATACAGTAAATAAATAATCACAGATCACAGACACAGAGTAATAAATGCAGCGGAAACAAAAGATAGTAGTTCATGAAGCTACTATATACATATCAGAGTTAAATAAGGTACAACAGATGTCTCGAATACAATAATCAAATACAATATCAGAATACATCACTGGAATCAACTGAATATCTGAAAGCTGGATAGATAGCTGGATCTCCAAGCGAAGCTCCAACTCCAAAGGTGGTTCTCGAATACTGGTACACTCAGTCTTACCCGAGCGTAAAGCAAAACACAAAACACTCGAGTCAGGATTAACATTCTTATATCAATAAATCCAACTCAAGTGAAATAGCAACTGGAATACAAGTAACTTAAAGGATGTTTGGAATAACCATCCTCTAAGGATCCGTTAAACTATCTACTATGTAGTAGTGTACGATAAGTAGATAATGCCTATCAGTAATATAAAGTATCAAAATAGTGTTAAGGCGTTACCATTATTCCCCTTAACACATTTTATATAAGCGTTATAGTCTATACAGCACTGTAAACTCCACCGTAAACTAGTGGGATATCAGGTAGTACTCCATAGGTATAACACAAAAAAAATCGTAGTGGTCGCGTATATAGGGATACAAGCATGACAAGGCACATGAGGCAATACCCAAGGTAGTGAAACTACCATTTGCCTGATCCGGACTGGTGAGAACGCATCGCCGCAGCGATCGCAACACCGCGAAACAACACACCCAAATCAAGGGTGCACCAATCGATAACAAGTAATGAGTAGTTTTCGAAGAAGTGTGTTCGCTCGAGGTAGCTGACCCCATTTGGCCCGGCACGACTCCTGTTTTAGTCATTTCCAATTTGACACAAGTGTCAAGGCTATCCATTATCATTCTCTTTCTTCAGTCATCACGTACATCATTCCAACCACTTCATTCTGGATCACACTCCGCGTATAGTTATTAAAGTGGTTTTCGGTTTAGACAGTGAGTATGTCCCTAACCGATTCCGGTCTCTTTAATAACTTTCGTGATTATTACACCAATTGGTCGTTTAATAAATTTCAAAACCAAATCAATTACAATTTCAATCAGAGTTTGTAAACCAACATTTCATTTGTCTTTCTACATCAATTTCCAAATTCACGTTTCAAAATTTCTAAATTACCATTTCAAAATCTTATAATTCAAATTTAATATTTGATTTAAGACAATTCAAGTATTCATTTAAATTCGTATATAAGTTTCATCCCGAAATCATTTAAATTACTTTAATTTAACATTCAAATCAATTTAAATTCATTGATCGATTTCATTCAATGTTCGTTAAGTAAATCTATCCTTCAAAACAATTTTCATTTAACTTCCAATTTATTAAATCAATTATTTAAGTTCAATTCCATTATATCAAAACTTACAAATTGCATTAAATTAAATTCATCAAATCCAATTCTTTACATTTCAAGTCTTACATTAATTTCAATAAAACACATTTTTTTTCTTGTTAGAGAAATTCAATTTCACTTATTTATTTACTTAGTTAAAATTTCAAAACTCAAATAATAAAGAAACTTAATTTCACTTATTCAAGAAGTTCAATTTCACTTAATAAAGAATTCAATTTTATTAAATTTTTAAATAATTCAATCTTATTTAATTATTAAATAATTTCAAAACTTTAATTATTAACTAATTTCAAACTTAATTATTAATAACTCCAAATTTTAAAACAACGTTCTTTCATCAGCTACTATGTTAATATTTTGATTCAGATTATTAAATATTAACATTTTCTTTCATTAAAATTCAATTTCTAACTTCGTTTCAAAACCATATTAATTATTCAAATAAACTCTTCATTTTATTTTTAAATCAAATTATTGACCAATCGGTTTTTATTTAATTCTCTATCCTAGGTCAAAATTTAATTTGGGTATTTATCATTTCAACCCGATTCCAATTCAATTCAAAATCAAAGCATAGCAAAGGGAACTTGCAGTGTGATAACTGGGATGGTGTCAAAGTAAATAAACAAGCAATAACAACAACCAATATCAATCCAATAATCAATTCAAATAATCTCGAAATAATCGTATTAATTCACATTGTTGTTTGTGCAAATTAATATAATTATTTCTAGAATCTACACTATCATTTCATGTAGATTAAAGATTATTGCACTAATATTTTATGCGGTTCTTCACTTGGTATCTATTATTCAATTCATACTACATCAATTTATACAACATACATTCAAATGGTTCAAGGTGTAATTAACCATATTACTACGTGTCAAGTAATTAAACATTTAAAGGGGTCATATTATGCAAATGTCATCAATCAAATTAACACATATATCAAATCTAACTATCCTACGTCAATTGCAATTTCAAATTATTTATCACTTTATACTTAACAATTTAACGTCCAATGCAAACATCAAACTGTGATATCCCGGAATTTTGGCAATATCAATTTAATAATCTTTATAAATAATTAAATTGATTTGTTGATTTTATTTTGTAAATTGACAAGTTTATTCATTTTAAAGGTTAATAATATTTAATTGGCAATATTTATTAATATCTTTTCTAACAATTTAAAATTGGTAAGATTTATCTTTCAAAACTTATATAAATGTTTTCTATTTATAATGTATATATATATATTGGTATATATATTATAAATAGGGAGTCTTTAATTTAATAAAGGATATGTTTTCAAATTATAATATATATGTATATATATTGTGATTTGAAGTTATGTATTAAAATTCAATATGGTAATTATCAAGCTAATGTTAAAAATATTTTCCATTTAGAATATATATATTTGTATATATTGGAATGGAAAGAATATTGAATTTGAATTTAATAAAGTATTTTCAAACTTTAATATATATAATTTGTAATTTGGAAATTTGTAATTTGGTTTAATACTTTTGGAAATAATATTTGAGATTTAAATAACAAGAATAATTTCTTATTTATTATAAATATATATGTAAGCTTAAGTTTAAATAAGATTTAAATTAAGAAGTTTATTTGTTTTAATAATCCTTTCTCTTTAAAAATTCTAAAGTAAGTCAAAATTGTTTTGTGAAATATATATATAAAGTTAAACTCCATTTCTCAAACATATAAAAATATGTTATATTAATTTGATCAAAGTGTAAGTTTTTATAAATAATTGTTTACATGAATTCATATTTGTATATTTATATAGAATCTTAAAGCTTATTTATAAAAGGATAAATACATTTTTATATATATAGATATTTTTAAATACACATGTAGGATTTAAATAAATCAAAATAAAAAAAAGGAATTAACACTTGTAAATCAATAAGAAAGCATTTAAAACACTTGTAAACATATGGAAGCTTGGAGTGTTTAGGTGTAAGTTAATTAACTCTTAAGAGGACAAATGTCAACATTCTTCTTAATAATTAAAATAAATAAATCAAAATTTAAAAGAAGAAATATTTTTACTATCTGCTGGAACTATTCTTTTCTCAACTAAAAACTAAGTTCGAATCTAAAAATCAAATAAAAGTCTGGAAATCAAAATGCTAAGAGAAAAAGAAAACTTGGAAATCAAAATTCAAAGAAGCAAAATGAAATCTGGCATTCAAATGCAAATCAAAGGAAAGAAGATGGAGGCAAATTCAATAAGCAGTTTCAAAATCTTCAATTGCAATCAGATAAGGAAATCAAACTGCAAGTTTAAAATTCAACAAAGCAAAAGAAATGCAAGTTTAAAACCAAACATCAACCTGGAAAACAAATTGGTCCTCTGTCTCTGTTCAAAGTGCTGGTGAGTAAACTTAAGTTTTAAAAATAGTTTTAAATCTTGTTTTCACTTTGTTATATGAATAAAATTCATATGTTAGCTTAAATATTTGAATTGAATGGATGCATGCATGTATACAAGTATTGTTGCTTGTGAATAACTAGTTATGTTTGAATATAGGCCCTGTATGTTTACAGAGTTTGATTTTCTTTTTAAATATCTACATCTCATCATTTAATCTCTGATAACTTATGAATCGTAAATAAAAGATGTGTGGAATCATGTAATATTACTAATAAAAATAAGTTCTGGAAATTTTTATAACTTATATTGTCTGGAAATTTATAAATAGCAGTAAAATGTAAATTGGGTCTAAATTTTATCAATTTAATTTTAAGTTTGAATTGCATAATTGAATTCATAATGCTAAATCATGAATTTTGAGATATGAATCATGATTTCTAGTTTGGTAATTAAAGAGAATTTTGGGTTAAACTGTTTTGGACATATTGACCAATCAGAGGCGATTCGTGACGAACTGGAAGTCGGGGTTGAGTTTGAAGGTAGAGGGGATGATGGAGTTCCTCGGAAAAATAGTGGAGTGATTTATCGTTAATCGTGATGGCTGGAGATCATTGGAGTAGGGTTTAAGACGCCGTTTTTACGTTGTTGTTCTAATGGGTTTTGTGATGTCGAGAAGTGATCGGAGACGATCGCGTATTGTTTTGGAGATGCGGGTAGGCGAGGCGAAGCTATGGGGAAGATGGCGAGGTTCCTCGAGACTGGGATGATCGGAGACGAACGATTTCTGGTGATGCTTCGTTCCAGGTGATGGGTTCGAAATAGTCGAATTCGAATCTCGTTCGAATCGCGAAGTTTGGAATGGTTGTACGTGATAGCGTGATGGAGTCTGACTTGCCGGAGGTCGAAATAGTGATCGCCGTTGATCATCGTGGGTGTGCACGTGCACGGCTACGTTAGCGTGCATCTGAGAATTTGGTTTGGGAAAGAAGTGGATACCAGGTTTTCTTCGGGGATTTTAGTGTTTTACTCGGAGCAGATAACGTAGTGGGGAATACTCGAGAGTTACTTCGAGAATTCTAAGGATTTTACTCGGGTTTTGATGAGAGCAGATTTTAAGAAAATTTAACAGGAAATGTTTCTAAGCTTTAAAACAAAGGTAAACAAGTTTTTCCTATAAAACCAAATTGCTTTCAAGATTACAAGTTTAACAAGTTTAAATAATTTAAATAAATAAGTTTCAAAGATTAGGGAAGTGGGTTTTCAAATGATCTTTGTATTAAAGTTAATTAATAACTTTGAAAAGCTTCAAAGATTTTAGAGGTAAAAATTAAATGTTGTAATTGTTTAATTATAACAAGAATTTATCTTAAGTAATTAAGATTTTGATTTATTAAAGGAAATTAATATGTGAAATTAATAAGGATAATTCATTTATTGAAAATGATTTAAGAATAGATAATAATTTAATTAAGATAAATGGTTTTCTTAATTAAGATCTTTAAGTATAAATAGTTAAGAAATTATTTAATTAAATTTAAATAATTAATTTAATAATTAACTAAGTAATTAATTAGTGATTAATTAAAGATAATCACTTATAAATTAATTAAGTGTAATTACTTGATGAAGTAATTAAGGAATAATTACTGGATGTAATTAAATAAAGGTAAATTATTTAATAAAGTAATTAGAGGATAATTATTTTATGAAAGTAATTAAATGGAAATGATTAAGGGTTAATTACCTAGTGTTATTAATTTAATAATTTAGTTAATAAAGTTAATTAAAGGATTAAGGTTAATTAATAAGGTAATAAATTTTTAGTTAAGATAATTAATTAAAAAGTAATTAATTGAGGGAAGTAATTAAGGAAAGTTAATTACTGGATTAGATTAATCAATGGTGATTAATAATTGTGGTTTAATTAAGGTTAATAACTTAATGTAATTAATTTAAATAGAATGAATAATTAAAGATGTAATTAAGGATCATTAGTTATAATTAATTAATGATGTAATTAAGACTTGAGTAATTAAGATTAATTAATCAAATGATAAGTGATTAATTGTAATTAATTAAGAATTAAAGTAATTGATTATAATTAATTAATTAATGAAGTAATTAAATGTTAATTACTATATTGGTTAAGAATAATTAATTTGTGAAATTAATTAAAGATAATTACTTAAATGTAATTAAAGTATAATTAATCAAGGTGATTAATTAAGTGGATAATTAGAGAATGATTAATTTATTTATTTGTAATTAATTAATGATTATATAAGTAAGATTTATAATGATAAGTAATTAATTTAATTTATTTTAAATTAATTAGAAGATGAAGTAATTAATTTAATTCACTTTAAATTAATTAAAGATAAAGATAGTTAATTTAAATAAATTTTAAATTAATTATGTTATGATTAAGTAAATCATTGTTTATATAAGAATGGATAACATTGATTTGTGTGACGCCCCACCTCTATGCTCATAATGACAAAGAGTATTAAAAGAAATACTGTCTATTATTACGAAGAATAAGGCTGGATAGGAGCGACCATCCGTAATTGGCCTTACACTAATATTGGTTATCTCGATAGGAGTGGTATATACTTTTTAATTTTTCATCTATTATTTATTTACTCCCATCGACATATCTAATCATCAGTATAAAACAAACTACGATAGTTCATAATAGTTTAGGACATTAGATATAATAATAACACAGATAATATAAATGCGGAACACAGAATAACAATAATCTCATATATATATAACCGATGTCAGTTACAATATAGTTGACACGATACATATGATACAACTACAACTGTCGACTCTAGAAGTTATATATACAAGTACATTATCGACTAATATACATGAATACATATCGTTCTATACAATGACGCGACTACGACAAAATGACACTGACAACTTCAGAAGATGTGAAAAGTCTTCAAATCCTGAACAGCAACTCAAAGAAGAAAATCTACAACCTAAAATAACTCGGGTCTGACCCGAGTATTACATTCAAAAGAAAATAATACATGGGTCAGTCTAATTCAAACTCAGTTATTAGTGCATAGGAGCAATAATAATCAAACGTCAAATAGACGACAGTCACAGAAATCTCGTATATCCAACTCTCGATACGAGAATTGGATAACGGCAGATATAACACTAAATAGTGTTAAATAACAAATCAACAATCCAAATCAGAATACAACTCCAAACATCAATTTAAAGCTGTCAAATCTGATAGGGCTGCAGTACACGCACGCGTGTACTGCCTCGCCACTATCGTCGGAGATACACAAAAGATCAACGAGCCAGAACAAAATGGCATCAACTCACTCTGAAGAGAGTCAAGTGCAATAGAAATGCATAGCGACATGCACAAGTGACTCGAACTAGTGAGTCAAGTACAAGTCAAGGCAGGGTACAATATTGAAACTGCAATTTCCAAAAATGAAGCAAGGAAACTCAATATGCAGAGAAACTGCAATAACCAAAATGAAGTAATAACTCAATATACAAAGAAACTGCAATCACAAATGAATGCGAGGGGCAAACTGCACAAAAGAAAACAGAAACAACTGCACAATAAAACTACAGTTGAAACAGGTACAAAGACAAGGGCAGACTGCAACTAAACTACAGTCACCATAATGTCTCCAGGGCAATGGTTCACATGAAATGAATCAAAAGAATACAACTGATATTGAGTGAATGACAACAAGTATTACATTAGTGACCCAAAACATATGTAGTGAAAATAGAGGTAATGTTCAGGGCCAAGACAAAGCATACTACAGTGCGTAAAGTACAAACTACACACGAACTATAGGACAGCATAAACAGGCATACACCAGTTTATAAAACAGTGGTGGACCACTTCATGTCAAACTCAATGAAGTACATGGAAATAAAGGCTAAAAGTTCAAGTCTAAGTGTGTACGAGTTGCAGCAGTATGTAACATAGTGTAGCATATATACAATGTCACCAAGCAGTAGTTATCAAGCATCTAGTCAAGTATAGCCTCAATGCACGAAATAAAATCTGCAAGTGCAGGGCAGTAATATGTGAAGCACACATGAAACCTATAGTCCAACTGATCAGAGATGGAAGTTAGTAGCATCAGACCAAAGTGCTCAAAGGCAATGGTCCAACATGAAACGAAGTCGAGCAATAGTCCAACATGAAATGAAGTCGAGCAATGGTTCAACATGAAACGAAGTCTACGTGCCAAAATGTCAGAGGCAATGCAAACTACAGATCTAACTCGAGTACAACAGGAAATGCAAAACAAACTGCACCAGAGAGCAATGACCAATTCAGGTGACAATGCTAATCTGAACAAGTATACATGCATCAGAATGTATATGCAGTGTATAACAAAGTTATCAAGTACAGCAGCCTCGAGAAGGAAACCATTCAAATTCGAAGATGTATCAAATGCAAATGCAGACTCAAATACACAGGAATGCAACTACCAATGCAGACTAACTTATAATATTCAATGAAACCAGAAGAGACTGATATCAAGTGAGGGAGTTCGAATCGAAATGTTTTGCAAGTTTGCATAGTGAACTGTTATTAGTTGCTGATACTAAAACAGTATAACCAGTTCAAATGAAGACAAAAATCACGCAAAGTAGTTTTAAAACATTTTAAAACTCGGTGTGGCTAGTTCGAATAATTCCTGAGCTGAGTAATTTTAATTACACATGTATGCATATATATATAAGTATACACATACATGTCTATCTCAAAAGAAACAAAGAGAAATTTACAAATGTGTACAGCAGCTAGCAATGGTAAGACACGAGTGCAGTGAGTCTCAATGCAATCACGAATATAACTGTACACAGAAGTATCAGACTCCAAGCATCCTAGTGAAGAATGGATGCAACCCAACGTAACTCGAAATACAGTGGATAGAATTAAATGCAGACATGAACCATATCACATCACAAAATCACTGGTGACCAGTTCTAACAAAGATTTCCAACAGATTCAAGTCAAACTTTCCAATTTAGAATTGCTATGACCAAATCAATAATCAATATGATGAAAACAACTAAACCAAGTCGAGGACTTTTGCAAATAAATAACCAGAAATTCTCTCAGCAAAACCCAAATTATGTTCACAGAGCAACAGAGGCCGAAGCCAAAATAATATCACGAAGCCAAAATGATCGAAGTCGAAGTATGGAAGAATTCATCAATCGGTCAAAACAAAATTGAATGAAAATCAAAACATTCGATCCTACAACTTATGATTTGAAGTAGATATGAGTAAATAAATTACTCACCTTATTTTGAAGAGCACGACATCGTCGAATCGAGCGAAGCACAAGAAGACGAACCCTAGCTACCACAAGTATCTCAGAGCCGAGCAATCCCTCGAGCAAGGAAGTCGAGTTCGATCGAACCTTCAAAGTCGACGTCTTCGAGTTTGCGAAACCCTAGCTATAGAATCGAGGCAGAGGAGCATCGAATAACGTCGCCTCGATCCTAGCTTAAAGATCAACAAAGAATCAAGGAGCAGAAGCTCGTATTCACCAAAGAATCGAAGATTCGCCGAAACCCTAATTTTATTCGCCATCTTTTTTTTTCTCAAAGTGAACGGGCTCGTGAAATAACAGAAGGGATCGGGCCGGAGATAATATCGAATAGGGGATCGAAGAGATAAAGGATCGGGCCAACGTTTTAAAAGGGCTGGCCACAAAAATAAAGGAAATATTTATTTAAGGCCCACCATAATTTCTCAATAATTTAAAATCTTCCAACAAGTAATTAGCCAACAGATTAATCGTTTAATGACGATTAAAAATCACTGCGAAATCCCGGTTGTTACAATTTGTCTAGAATGAATGTAATCTCAGAAATGAGATAAGTGATGTTGTGTGGTATGAATGCTTGGTTGCATTATGATGGTAATATAGATTAACTATTGTGATATTGATATAAATTACCTATTTGGTTATAGATCATCTGTTTAATTGATAATGTGATTATCAATTGTGAATTGTGAATTATCTATCTGTATGAATATAGATAAGTTAAATTGTTTAAACCTTTAAACAACTTGGCCTTAAAAGATACGTTTTGGATTTCGATGAGACCGGGATCGGGTTTCCGTATACCAGTATTCCAGGTCTGGAGACCCGAATACCACATCGATCCAAATTAACGATAGGTCGTGAATCTCAAGTGAAGATGAAGATTCAGAGTGCAAGGGTTATTGTCGTTAACTCTAAGGGTGATTCCAAAACGAGTGTAACGAGATAATGCCTTCGGTTTCGTTCGAACCCGGAACGAACTTGTATGGATTGAATGCTTTCAACACATCGTCAGGCGGACGATGAGCATTCTAAGTGATATGTTCTGATTAAAGGTAATCGTAACCTCAAGCCTCATCAACCGGGAATGGCTAAAACAGGGGAGGTGCAGCAAGGCTTCATGGGTAGCACCCACTGAGAGCAAGATAGATCCCTGTCTAGAGGTCCCTTTTCTTTTCATTCGGCTTAGTGTGTGGTTGGTCGCGCCAACTACGGGATTGTCTTGTTCGGAATTATCCAGTAAGGGATGGTTCCGGCTTTGTGTTGCAGGGGAGCGGGCGTACTCCTCGGTACGGTGATCTAGGCCACGTACTGTGACGGGCGGTACCCAAGTAGCCCTGCCATTGATGGAAACCCATTCTTCCTACGTGCCCTTACGGTTTTGATTGTATAACCCACTTTGTGGCTAGTATGCTGGAATTTAATAATGTAACAATTTCAGCTATATGAGTATTTACTTGAAAACCCTAGACCCTATTATAATACAATCAGATTTCCTATCAAACGTTTTAGTTAGCGTAAGGTAAAAACTTACCCATGTTTATTTGTGGGGAGTCTTACGTGATACTTTTGTTTTCAAAAGTTTTCAAGGTTAAGCAATCTAACCGTTTACTCACACCAGACCCATGTCTGACCCAAGTGTTTATTTTCTGTTTTATTAAACTCTTGGGTACTCAATATTGTATTGAGTAGTCGAGGGATTCAGGTTAGCTTTGACGAATTCTGGAGGAGATTTGGAGCAGGAGGCTTCACCGTATAGATATATGATGATTCCACTGTGTTTGTATTAGTCTGTATTGTACTGATGTACTTGTGTTGTATAATAGACAGAAGTTTATAACTGTCTATTCTGTGATGTATAAGTTGTGTACTCCGATGTATATGATACTATGTAATATTCTATGTGATATATTATATTTCATTCGTTTCCGCTGTGAGATTCTTTTGTGTTGTTGTTTTCTTCTCTTCTATCCTTTCTTCTTCTATCCCTTTCTTTCTTCATGATGATGCGTCTTTCTGGGCAGAGAAGGGCGGGTCGTTACAGTGGTATCAGAGCGATGGTTGAGCGAATGCCTAAGCTTTTGGTTAAGTGAATATCAGAACACTAGGTTGAGTGAATACCTAGGTTCGGAAGGATTGTTCATTAGAAATAGGATATGTAGCAACCTGTTTGAGTCCGAGTGTATATATATATATATGAGAGCGCGTAATTGTTAGTTATATAAAAATGGTTTTATATTGTGTTAATTGATCGGCTGAGTGGTATATGGATTCTGGTCAATACGAGTAGCTAACGTTATTGATAGGGATCTCTAAACACTTGAACCAGGCCAACGGACACAATATTGTTTTAAAGAGGTAAATGAAATAATTTTACCCAGAAATAATTTCTAAAAAGTATCATTTTAAACACATATATATATATATATGTATTTCTACCTATTTGTTGGGTTACCTGTTCGGGTTTTCCAATATGAGTTATGAAGGTAGATAAGGTAGTGGTGTGTGTAACACGACTACCAATGATTAGAGTTTGAGTGTTGAGGTTGGAAGGGTATCTGACGAGACTGTAGACCCAATACCGTCTCGAGTAACCTTTGTTGTGGTGTAAGATTTCATCGATCTCCGAAGGAAACTGTTAAGGTTCGGAGTTTATCTTTGAAATTGGATGAATAGAGTAGATCTATTGGATGAGCTGAAGAGAGTGATGGTATTTTGGCAACTTCAGGAAGTAGTAGCTGTGTGGTGAGACGCGGTGACTATGGACGTTTCTGAAGATGTTTCTTCTGAAGCAAGTTTAAGGAAGTAGATCTATTTCAGTGTTGTGGCTGGGTCCAGCGGGGTGTTTCTTTTTGCTTTGAAGTCCGAGTTTCTCAAAGAGTTTCGGATAAGAAGTCTTTGGTATCTGTGACAGCAGTGCGGCTCGGAGTGTTCTGTGTGTTAGCAGGAAGTTTCTGGCCGAGTAGTTTTTCTGAAGTTGGAGTCCAGAAGTAGCTGAGTGAATCCATTTCTTCGATGAATTGGATAGTTAAGTATGAGCTCTTCTAATTTGTGAAGAGAGAACAGTATCTGTTGAAGTTAGGTCGAGTTGATCGCAAAAGAGACTTGCGATTGTTTGAGTGTTCTCTTGGGTTATTGGAGATTGAGATTCCGTATCGACTTGATTCGTGGAGTTACTGGTGGTCCAGCTTAATAGAAGGATGTCTCCGAGAGAAGAATTTGGTGAAGCAGCTAAGGATTCTTTGGAGAGGGATTGATCATACCTAATTTTCTGGAAGGAATTCTATTGGGATGTTTTTGACCAAGTGGAAGGGTTCACTAAGATTTTATAGATATGGTGAATTGTGGATGATCAAGTTTGCTCGAGTTTCTCCGATGGAATTCTCATATATTCCAGATCAGAGTTGTGCATCGGAAGCAAGATAACAACTATTCTAGAGTGGGAGCAACCGGGAGTTGTGATTTTCTTGGAGTAAAGGATTTCTATAGGAAATTCAAGTGTATCTCTAAGTGTGAAGAATTTTCAAGATCTGGAGGTAAGATTGTCAAGTGCTACTGTTTGGCTATTCCAGAAAGGAGAAGTAGTTCGAAGTGCTCTAATGTTTGTAAAGTAGAGTTGTGTTCTGGATTTCGGTGATTTTTGGGAACCATTTTGTTGAGTAGGATCCAGAAATTGATTTGATGTTGGTCTAGATTATTTCAAGAGGCATCAGCAAGAGTTAAGCTGATCAGGAAGGATGAAGTGACTCAGGATCGTCAAAAGAGTTAAACAGTTAAGAATGGATGGAATTTGGAATTTGAAGTTGAAATTTGGATATTATTTAAGTTTTCTCCGATCAAAGGAGATATAAGATTTGGAAAAATTGGAGAGTGAGCTCCAGAAGTATTATGAGATTTTTCCTATGTTCCCAAGAGGATTAGTTCTTTGATCTATAGGATTAAATGGCCAGTTCGGATAACTGGAATTCATTTTATTTCACGTATCTCTGAGGGAATACGTGTTTGATCTGTCATTGGTTGTGGGATCAGCAGTTCAGAAGGATTTGGTAGTTGAGATGGTTTTGAGTTTAGTCTGATATTTTGTTCAGATTTGTAATCTAGATGGGAAGGAGTTCTAGATTATTGTAGATAGTTAGTTAAGATCCTGTAGAACGAGTATCCCGGTATATATATATACTTGGGGAAACTCGAGGAAATTCTATCCAGAATTTGTCTGGATAGTTAAATTTGTTTGATTAAATTGTTTGCTATGATTGTTAGAATATGATTGATATGTATGGTTGCTGTTTGAAATTAAAATTAAAATTTTGCTGGGTTATTAAATTATCTTTGCTTTTAAATTTCGGGGACGAAATTATTTTAAGGGGGGAGGAATGTGATATCCCGGAATTTTGGCAATATCAATTTAATAATCTTTATAAATAATTAAATTGATTTGTTGATTTTATTTTGTAAATTGACAAGTTTATTCATTTTAAAGGTTAATAATATTTAATTGGCAATATTTATTAATATCTTTTCTAACAATTTAAAATTGGTAAGATTTATCTTTCAAAACTTATATAAATGTTTTCTATTTATAATGTATATATATATTGGTATATATATTATAAATAGGGAGTCTTTAATTTAATAAAGGATATGTTTTCAAATTATAATATATATGTATATATATTGTGATTTGAAGTTATGTATTAAAATTCAATATTGTAATTATCAAGCTAATGTTAAAAATATTTTCCATTTAGAATATATATATTTGTATATATTGGAATGGAAAGAATTTTGAATTTGAATTTAATAAAGTATTTTCAAACTTTAATATATATAATTTGTAATTTGGAAATTTGTAATTTGGTTTAATACTTTTGGAAATAATATTTGAGATTTAAATAACAAGAATAATTTCTTATTTATTATAAATATATATGTAAGCTTAAGTTTAAATAAGATTTAAATTAAGAAGTTTATTTGTTTTAATAATCCTTTCTCTTTAAAAATTCTAAAGTAAGTCAAAATTGTTTTGTGAAATATATATATAAAGTTAAACTCCATTTCTCAAACATATAAAAATATGTTATATTAATTTGATCAAAGTGTAAGTTTTTATAAATAATTGTTTACATGAATTCATATTTGTATATTTATATAGAATCTTAAAGCTTATTTATAAAAGGATAAATACATTTTTATATATATAGATATTTTTAAATACACATGTAGGATTTAAATAAATCAAAATAAAAAAAAGGAATTAACACTTGTAAATCAATAAGAAAGCATTTAAAACACTTGTAAACATATGGAAGCTTGGAGTGTTTAGGTGTAAGTTAATTAACTCTTAAGAGGACAAATGTCAACATTCTTCTTAATAATTAAAATAAATAAATCAAAATTTAAAAGAAGAAATATTTTTACTATCTGCTGGAACTATTCTTTTCTCAACTAAAAACTAAGTTCGAATCTAAAAATCAAATAAAAGTCTGGAAACCAAAATGCTAAGAGAAAAAGAAAACTTGGAAATCAAAATTCAAAGAAGCAAAATGAAATATGGCATTCAAATGCAAATCAAAGGAAAGAAGATGGAGGCAAATTCAATAGGCAGTTTCAAAATCTTCAATTGCAATCAGATAAGGAAATCAAACTGCAAGTTTAAAATTCAACAAAGCAAAAGAAATGCAAGTTTAAAACCAAACATCAACCTGGAAAACAAATTGGTCCTCTGTCTCTGTTCAAAGTGCTGGTGAGTAAACTTAAGTTTTAAAAACAGTTTTAAATCTTGTTTTCACTTTGTTATATGAATAAAATTCATATGTTAGCTTTAATATTTGAATTGAATGGATGCATGCATGTATACAAGTATTGTTGCCTGTGAATAACTAGTTATGTTTGAATATAGGCCCTGTATGTTTACAGAGTTTGATTTTCTTTTTAAATATCTACATCTCATCATTTAATCTCTAATAACTTATGAATCGTAAATAAAAGATGTGTGGAATCATGTAATATTACTAATAAAAATAAGTTCTGGAAATTTTTATAACTTATATTGTCTGGAAATTTATAAATAGCAGTAAAATGTAAATTGGGTCTAAATTTTATCAATTTAATTTTAAGTTTGAATTGCATAATTGAATTCATAATGCTAAATCATGAATTTTGAGATATGAATCATGATTTCTAGTTTGGTAATTAAAGAGAATTTTGGGTTAAACTGTTTTGGACATATTGACCAATCTGAGGCGATTCGTGACGAACTGGAAGTCGGGGTTGAGTTTGAAGGTAGAGGGGATGATGGAGTTCCTCGGAAAAATAGTGGAGTGATTTATCGTTAATCGTGATGGCCGGAGATCATTGGAGTAGGGTTTAAGACACTGTTTTTACGTTGTTGTTCTAATGGGTTTCGTGATGTCGAGAGGTGATCGGAGACGATCGCGTATTGTTTTGGAGATGCGGGTAGGCGAGGCGAAGCTATGGGGAAGATGGCGAGGTTCCTCGAGACTGGGATGATCGGAGACGAACGATTTCTGGTGATGCTTCGTTCCAGGTGATGGGTTCGAAATAGTCGAATTCGAATCTCGTTCGAATCGCGAAGTTTGGAATGGTTGTACGTGATAGCGTGATGGAGTCTGACTTGCCGGAGGTCGAAATAGTGATCGCCGTTGATCATCGTGGGTGTGCATGTGCACGGCTACGTTAGCGTGCATTTGAGAATTTGGTTTGGGAAAGAAGTGGATACCAGGTTTTCTTCGGGGATTTTAGTGTTTTACTCGGAGCAGATAACGTAGTGGGGAATACTCGAGAGTTACTTCGAGAATTCTAAGGATTTTACTCGGGTTTTGATGAGAGCAGATTTTAAGAAAATTTAACAGGAAATGTTTCTAAGCTTTAAAACAAAGGTAAACAAGTTTTTCCTATAAAACCAAATTGCTTTCAAGATTACAAGTTTAATAAGTTTAAATAATTTAAATAAATAAGTTTCAAAGATTAGGGAAGTGGGTTTTCAAATGATCTTTGTATTAAAGTTAATTAATAACTTTGAAAAGCTTCAAAGATTTTAGAGGTAAAAATTAAATGTTGTAATTGTTTAATTATAACAAGAATTTATCTTAAGTAATTAAGATTTTGATTTATTAAAGGAAATTAATATGTGAAATTAATAAGGATAATTCATTTATTGAAAATGATTTAAGAATAGATAATAATTTAATTAAGATAAATGGTTTTCTTAATTAAGATCTTTAAGTATAAATAGTTAAGAAATTATTTAATTAAATTTAAATAATTAATTTAATAATTAACTAAGTAATTAATTAGTGATTAATTAAAGATAATCACTTATAAATTAATTAAGTGTAATTACTTGATGAAGTAATTAAGGAATAATTACTGGATGTAATTAAATAAAGGTAAATTATTTAATAAAGTAATTAGAGGATAATTATTTTATGAAAGTAATTAAATGGAAATGATTAAGGGTTAATTACCTAGTGTTATTAATTTAATAATTTAGTTAATAAAGTTAATTAAAGGATTAAGGTTAATTAATAAGGTAATAAATTTTTAGTTAAGATAATTAATTAAAAAGTAATTAATTAAGGGAAGTAATTAAGGAAAGTTAATTACTGGATTAGATTAATCAAAGGTGATTAATAATTGTGGTTTAATTAAGGTTAATAACTTAATGTAATTAATTTAAATAGAATGAATAATTAAAGATGTAATTAAGGATCATTAGTTATAATTAATTAATGATGTAATTAAGACTTGAGTAATTAAGATTAATTAATCAAATGATAAGTGATTAATTGTAATTAATTAAGAATTAAAATAATTGATTATAATTAATTAATTAATGAAGTAATTAAAGGTTAATTACTATATTGGTTAAGAATAATTAATTTGTGAAATTAATTAAAGATAATTACTTAAATGTAATTAAAGTATAATTAATCAAGGTGATTAATTAAGTGGATAATTAGAGAATGATTAATTAATTTATTTGTAATTAATTAATGATTATATAAGTAAGATTTATAATGATAAGTAATTAATTTAATTTATTTTAAATTAATTAGAAGATGAAGTAATTAATTTAATTCACTTTAAATTAATTAAAGATAAAGATAGTTAATTTAAATAAATTTTAAATTAATTATGTTATGATTAAGTAAATCATTGTTTATATAAGAATGGATAACATTGATTTGTCTAGAATGAATGTAATCTCAGAAATGAGATAAGTGATGTTGTGTGGTATGAATGCTTGGTTGCATTATGATGGTAATATAGATTAACTATTGTGATATTGATATAAATTACCTATTTGGTTATAGATCATCTGTTTAATTGATAATGTGATTATCAATTGTGAATTGTGAATTATCTATCTGTATGAATATAGATAAGTTAAATTGTTTAAACCTTTAAACAACTTGGCCTTAAAAGATACGTTTTGGATTTCGATGAGACCGGGATCGGGTTTCCGTATACCGGTATTCCAAGTCTGGAGACCCGAATACCACATCGATCCAAATTAACGATAGGTCGTGAATCTCAAGTGAAGATGAAGATTCAGAGTGCAAGGGTTATTGTCGTTAACTCTGAGGGTGATTCCAAAACGAGTGTAACGAGATAATGCCTTTGGTTTCGTTTGAACCCGGAACGAACTTGTATGGATTGAATGCTTTCAGCACATCGTCAGGCGGATGATGAGCATTCTAAGTGATATGTTCTGATTAAAGGTAATCGTAACCTCAAGCCTCATCAACCGGGAATGGCTAAAACAGGGGAGGTGCAGCAAGGCTTCGTGGGTAGCACCCACTGAGAGCAAGATAGATCCCTGTCTAGAGGTCCCTTTTCTTTTCATTCGGCTTAGTGTGTGGTTGGTCGCGCCAACTACGGGATTGTCTTGTTCGGAATTATCCAGTAAGGGATGGTTCCGGCTTTGTGTTGCAGGGGAGCGGGCGTACTCCTCGGTACGGTGATCTAGGCCACGTACTGTGACGGGCGGTACCCCAGTAGCCCTGCCATTGATGGAAACCCATTCTTCCTACGTGCCCTTACGGTTTTGATTGTATAACCCACTTTGTGGCTAGTATGCTGGAATTTAATAATGTAACAATTTCAGCTATATGAGTATTTACTTGAAAACCCTAGACCCTATTATAATACAATCAGATTTCCTATCAAACGTTTTAGTTAGCGTAAGGTAAAAACTTACCCATGTTTATTTGTGGGGAGTCTTACGTGATACTTTTGTTTTCAAAAGTTTTCAAGGTTAAGCAATCTAACCGTTTACTCACACCAGACCCATGTCTGATCCAAGTGTTTATTTTCTGTTTTATTAAACTCTTGGGTACTCAATATTGTATTGAGTAGTCGAGGGATTCAGGTTAGCTTTGACAAATTCTGGAGGAGATTTGGAGCAGGAGGCTTCACCGTATAGATATATGATGATTCCGCTGTGTTTGTATTAGTCTGTATTGTACTGATGTACTTGTGTTGTATAATAGACAGAAGTTTATAACTGTCTATTCTGTGATGTATAAGTTGTGTACTCCGATGTATATGATACTATGTAATATTCTATGTGATATATTATATTTCATTCGTTTCCGCTGTGAGATTCTTTTGTGTTGTTGTTTTCTTCTCTTCTATCCTTTCTTCTTCTATCCCTTTCTTTCTTCATGATGATGCGTCTTTCTGGGCAGAGAAGGGCGGGTCGTTACACAAACAATCAATCATTTATCAACCAAACCGGATTATCATTGTATAAATAACAGATAATGGTGTCAAATGTCACAGGTGAACTGATACAGGTAGTAACACATATAACAGTGTAAATAACTAACAGCAGCATATTTCAATTGTCGTTTCAATTGAAATCAAATTTAATAAATACAAGAACATTAATCGTGAGTGATTGCTCACCTTTCGAGGCTAGAGAGATAAACAATGAAATGAGTTACAGATCCAAGCACGAATTAAAATGTAAAGCTAAATTGGCACGAATTTGATGAAGAAAGCAGGCACGACGAACTAGAATTGATGAAATAAAATACAAATTAATTTTTCTATACATATATTTAAACCACATCAAAATAAATCCTTATATCTATAAATCAATATTTATGAAATTCAATTCGACACATATCAGGACAACCTTTATATATATATATATATTATTATTTGTTTAAAAATCAATATCCATTTAAAGCACACATATGAATAAAAATAAAAATAAAAAAATTATTTTAAAGCCTCACATATTCGAAATCAAAGTATATATATATATATAAGTTCAAAATAAAATTAAAAGTGCATATATTCAAAGTCGAGTATATAAAATATTGCAGTTATTATAAACTATCAAAGTATTATAACTATCAACAGAACATACATATGCAGGTTAGTATATATATACATACCTATGTGCAGACCATACAACAAAACAAAATATGGAGAAAATATACATAACAATATATGCAGACTATCCAATATATATAACAACTTAAAATATGTGCAGACTTGAATAGATATATAACAGATCCTAAAGTATATGTATACATTTATATATTTACAAACAAACCATTACATAATAAATATAATATTATAAAATACAAGAAAGAAATATATAATGATAATAATAATAATAGATTATCCAACTAAATATAAAATAACAAAGCAGTACTTAATAATAAATCACTAGAACATAAAATTTTATATAACATAGTTAATATATAGAATTGCATAATAAACAATAAATGATAAATAAAAATATATTCTAGAATTGATAAAAAAAATTAACTTAATCAACATCAACAGAATCAATATAGAAAGATAAGAAATTAGAAACATAGAGATTCAACATAAGAGATTACTCTAAAATAAACAAATGTGTATAGCAATCTAACATAGTGTATACATATATTTATTATGTGTATTTACCTATTGGTTCATTTTACCTTTTTAATATATAAATACTTACGCCTATCACATAATGGAACCAAGCTTTCTTTTAGGTAAATATATATATCACGTGAAGACCAGGCGTCATAACATGCAAATGCTTATAAAGATGCACCAAAATATGGATTCAATTATTATAATATAATGCAATGCAACATGGCAACGTACCAACCAAAATATAAATGAAAGTGAACATTCATTATATTATTATGATATACAACAAATCAGATAACTCTTTTTTTTTATTATATGAAACTTATAAATATCATACGGACTTATATCTTTAAACATAACAGCAAAATATATATACTAATATATACATAAGATATAGATATATAAATGTATACTCACGTAAACATATACATTACTTTTTAAACTAATACAACTTACAATTTATATATTGAAATAAAACGTAATACATACCTCAATATATAAGAGCAAGAAGAATAGTCGCTCGTTGACTAGGTGCAAGCGGAGGGAGATTGTCAGGGAGGAGTGGTGAAGGGTGAGGTGGCGTGTGCTGCCTTGTGTGGTAGTGGAGAAAGACAGGGAAGCGGAAAAAATGGTGAAGGGGAAGGCCGAGGTGAAATAAGGGAAGAGATATGGTTGCATGCGGCTATAGTTGAATGAAGATGAAGGTGAACAGAAGTGTAAAACAGAGAACGAATGTACACATAGATAATATCACAACCAAGGCATAAGAAGCGTTAAAGGTTTGATTTCCGAAATTATTAAATGCTAGTGACCGTTAGATTTAACACAGTGGATAAGAATTCAAAAGGTTGAAATTTGGGTACCGATACGGTTAAATGTTTCATAGATTTCGACGCGAAACGAATGCCAAAAATATAGAAATGAGTATACTATAGAGATCAGCACGATAAGACGATCGAAACGGTATAAAAATATCAGTGATATGATTGAATTATAAAAATTTGAATTTTCTACTAGCGGAAAATGCAAGAAAAACGTATAAAAATAAGATCGACGGAGCCAAAGAAGTCCGAATTTGGAAAAACGAAAAATGACGTTTGCTCAGAAGATGATTTAGAATTTTTCTATGTAAAAATATTTAGGTTCCGAAAACATTTTATTTTCATTGTTTTTAATTGATTAAATTGAAGTAAATTTACGCGTGAAATAAACTTTCATATTTTCGGACGAAAATTTACCAGTTGCTATGTTTAACTAGACGCATTCCAAATATCAAATTTATACCTCAAAATTTTATCGTTTAAAGTTTCACAAAATTCAACTAATTACGTTATTAAAACAGTTAAAATTTACGGGTCGTTACACTCTCCCCCACTCAAAACTTTTCGTCCCCGAAAAGGAAGGAGGTAGGAGAATAGAAACAACCAGAAAGAAAATAGATTGGAATACAAGTAAAACAATTAATTTAAACCATATAAATTTCAATTTAAATTAATATTTAACAATTTGGTTAAATCCCTTTGTGTTCACTTAAGTTAAATCAATCTATCTATTTCTAAATTCATTATCTTATTATCTAGTCATCCTCAATTAACAATTTCTAAATCATCAATTTGTATAATCATTTATTGTACTCATATTTTATTCAAAAAATTTAATTCTTTTATTCCAAATTATTATTAAGTTTATTCCACTTAATATATCTTATTACATATATTTAAACCATATAAATTTCAATTTAAATTAATTTATATTCAATAATTGGTTTAAATTTAAGGTATTTCCATTTGTTAATTATTTCAGAACAAAATTTATTATATTCATCTCATTCAATTAACTTATTATTCTATCATCTCAATTAATATTTATAACTAAAATTTAAGTGTATAACCTTTATTATAACCACTCAAATTCTATTTATAAAAGTCATTTGATGTTGTATATTATCCAATTACATATTAACTTCTGAATAATTTAGGTGAGTTATATTGAAATGCAATTTAGTACTATACAAATAAAATTTTCAAATTCAATTATTTCAAGTTTAAATACTTATTCAAAATTTAGCTTTATTTATAATTGAAAACATCTTTTAACAAGATTTTTAAGAATTAAATTTCCATTTAATTTCAAACCCTTTAGAAATAATTACGTATATAATATATATATTAAATCAAATTAAATTTAAAATAATATACCCATATATATACATATAAATCCAGTCATATTTAAGAAATTCAAATTAAAATATTTTTCCAAACAAAACTGTAGCAAAGCTACAGAATGGTTTCTCCACTTCGAAACTCGAAAATGAATGTCGATGATGCGGCCGCCATCACCGAAATTATTTTCCAGCGACAAAGAGAAGAGCACTGATTTCAACATTTTAAAATTCTTTGAAAAGGTCCCTATTTGAAAATACTTTAAATAATATACATTAAAATTTCTTTGGAAACAAATTATAGTCAAAATACCTTTAAATAATGTGCATTTTAAACCTTTAAAACCATAGTTCAAAATCATTGGAAATTAAATTCTCAAATTCTTAATTTAATTTCATTTCAAATTCTAAATCAGTTTATAAACCAAGTTTATAAATTCATTTATCGAACAATAGATGAAAATCAAATATTATCATTTCAAATAACAAATTAATTTACCTCTTCTTCTTTTTTTCAGAAAATTTTACTTATATATTTATAATATAATCATACAAAATTATTTCATCTACCAAATTTGAAAACAATATTGTGTCAGTTTGCTCTGCTCAAGTGTTTTGGAAATCCTATCGATAGCATTGATCAGACGAATCGATCGGAAACCCAAATAAACATCAACAACTCAAACAACACAGCATATATTAATACATTTATACATATTAGTTTACAAATACATTTCTTTGCTCGACGATACAGGAATGAATTTTCAAAATAAGGATAGGGTTTCAAATTTGATGGACTCAAATCAAAGAGAAATTTGATTCGAAGATAAGTTCGAAACAAAGATATGATGATTAATAACAAAGTAGGAAGACTGATAAATTCATATAAATCACGGGCAACCTTAATCGGGTCAACCGTGACTTCAAGAATAAGATCAATGTAGAATTTCGAGGCAAATCTACATCAAATCTCAAGGAATAGAATTTAGGCATAGCAGGAGATAGATAGCATCGAAAACCGAGGATACAGAAATCTCCGGTAAATCAATGCCTATTGTAAAGGAGTTTCACCCTTTTACAAATCATTCGAAGTTTGGCGAGACCGCCGATTCATTATAAGGGTCATTCGAAGTGGAGTTATGGGATGCTCCAGAATTGAAAGAAGACGAATAGTAAGGGACACGAATGAATTCCGAAACCGTGGGAATGTTCCAAAATTCAAAGGAATCGAGTCAAAAGGAAGAGATCCAAACTCGAATGAAAGTGATTCTGTAAATACATTTACCCTATATGCTAAGTTTTTCCTAGAGCTACCAAAGCTCCGATACCAACTGTAACGGACCGCGTCAGTGGGGTAACGCCCACCGTAGCATACAGCAGTACCTGTGTTCTGCCTTTACAGCCAGCCTCTCGACTGTACCAACCCCGCAGGGACATGTAGGAGTAAGATTCATCCGCTCGCTACCAAACCAAATGCGAGAACCCCCTATCATGCTGCACCCGCCAAGTGCATAGGCAGACACACATGTCGAACTTGAATGATTCAAAATATGGAATTGTTAATTATATTTGGCAAAACTGAACATATACAGTAAATAAATAATCACAGATCACAGACACAGAGTAATAAATGCAGCGGAAACAAAAGATAGTAGTTCATGAAGCTACTATATACATATCAGAGTTAAATAAGGTACAACAGATGTCTCGAATACAATAATCAAATACAATATCAGAATACATCACTGGAATCAACTGAATATCTGAAAGCTGGATAGATAGCTGGATCTCCAAGCGAAGCTCCAACTCCAAAGGTGGTTCTCGAATACTGGTACACTCAGTCTTACCCGAGCGTAAAGCAAAACACAAAACACTCGAGTCAGGATTAACATTCTTATATCAATAAATCCAACTCAAGTGAAATAGCAACTGGAATACAAGTAACTTAAAGGATGTTTGGAATAACCATCCTCTAAGGATCCGTTAAACTATCTACTATGTAGTAGTGTACGATAAGTAGATAATGCCTATCAGTAATATAAAGTATCAAAATAGTGTTAAGGCGTTACCATTATTCCCCTTAACACATTTTATATAAGCGTTATAGTCTATACAGCACTGTAAACTCCACCGTAAACTAGTGGGATATCAGGGAGTACTCCATAGGTATAACACAAAACAAATCGTAGTGGTCGCGTATATAGGGATACAAGCATGACAAGGCACATGAGGCAATACCCAAGGTAGTGAAACTACCATTTGCCTGATCCGGACTGGTGAGAACGCATCGCCGCAGCGATCGCAACACCGCGAAACAACACACCCAAATCAAGGGTGCACCAATCGATAACAAGTAATGAGTAGTTTTCGAAGAAGTGTGTTCGCTCGAGGTAGCTGACCCCATTTGGCCCGGCACGACTCCTGTTTTAGTCATTTCCAATTTGACACAAGTGTCAAGGCTATCCATTATCATTCTCTTTCTTCAGTCATCACGTACATCATTCCAACCACTTCATT
This sequence comes from Allium fistulosum, assembly GCA_030737815.1. Taxonomy (NCBI): domain Eukaryota; kingdom Viridiplantae; phylum Streptophyta; class Magnoliopsida; order Asparagales; family Amaryllidaceae; genus Allium; species Allium fistulosum. Next base: position 502,151,520 of record CM060901.1, read on the forward strand.
CTGGATCACACTCCGCGTATAGTTATTAAAGTGGTTTTCGGTTTAGACAGTGAGTATGTCCCTAACCGATTCCGGTCTCTTTAATAACTTTCGTGATTATTACACCAATTGGTCGTTTAATAAATTTCAAAACCAAATCAATTACAATTTCAATCAGAGTTTGTAAACCAACATTTCATTTGTCTTTCTACATCAATTTCCAAATTCACGTTTCAAAATTTCTAAATTACCATTTCAAAATCTTATAATTCAAATTTAATATTTGATTTAAGACAATTCAAGTATTCATTTAAATTCGTATATAAGTTTCATCCCGAAATCATTTAAATTACTTTAATTTAACATTCAAATCAATTTAAATTCATTGATCGATTTCATTCAATGTTCGTTAAGTAAATCTATCCTTCAAAACAATTTTCATTTAACTTCCAATTTATTAAATCAATTATTTAAGTTCAATTCCATTATATCAAAACTTACAAATTGCATTAAATTAAATTCATCAAATCCAATTCTTTACATTTCAAGTCTTACATTAATTTCAATAAAACACTTTTTTTTCTTGTTAGAGAAATTCAATTTCACTTATTTATTTACTTAGTTACAATTTAAAAACTCAATTAATAAAGAAACTTAATTTCACTTATTCAAGAAGTTCAATTTCACTTAATAAAGAATTCAATTTTATTAAATTTTTAAATAATTCAATCTTATTTAATTATTAAATAATTTCAAAACTTTAATTATTAACTAATTTCAAACTTAATTATTAATAACTCCAAATTTTAAAACAACGTTCTTTCATCAGCTACTATGTTAATATTTTGATTCAGATTATTAAATATTAACATTTTCTTTCATTAAAATTCAATTTCTAACTTCGTTTCAAAACCATATTAATTATTCAAATAAAATCTTCATTTTATTTTTAAATCAAATTATTGACCAATCGGTTTTTATTTAATTCTCTATCCTAGGTCAAAATTTAATTTGGGTATTTATCATTTCAACCCGATTCCAATTCAATTCAAAATCAAAGCATAGCAAAGGGAACTTGCAGTGTGATAACTGGGATGGTGTCAAAGTAAATAAACAAGCAATAACAACAACCAATATCAATCCAATAATCAATTCAAATAATCTCGAAATAATCGTATTAATTCACATTGTTGTTTGTTCAAATTAATATAATTATTTCTAGAATCTACACTATCATTTCATGTAGATTAAAGATTATTGCACTAATATTTTATGCGGTTCTTCACTTGGTATCTATTATTCAATTCATACTACATCAATTTATACAACATACATTCAAATGGTTCAAGGTGTAATTAACCATATTACTACGTGTCAAGTAATTAAACATTTAAAGGGGTCATATTATGCAAATGTCATCAATCAAATTAACACATATATCAAATCTAACTATCCTACGTCAATTGCAATTTCAAATTATTTATCACTTTATACTTAACAATTTAACGTCCAATGCAAACATCAAACAATCAATCATTTATCAATCAATCTGGATTATCATTCTATAAATAACAGATAATGGTGTCAGATGTCACAGGTGAACTAATATAGGTAGTAACACATATAACAGTGTAAATAACTAACAGCAGCATATTTCAATTGTCGTTTCAATTGAAATCAAATTTAATAAATAAAAGAACATTAATCGTGAGTGATTGCTCACCTTTCGAGGCTAGAGAGATAAACAATGGAATGAGTTACAGATCCAAGCACGAATTCCAATGCAAAGCTAAATTGGCACGAATTTGATGAAGAAAGCAGGCACGACGAACTAGAATTGATGAAACAAAATACAAATTAAAATTTCTATACATATATTTAAACCACATCAAAATAAATTCTTATATCTATAAATCAATATTTATGAAATTCAATTTGACACATATCAGGACAACCTTTATATATATATTATTATTTGTTTAAAAATCAATATCCATTTAAAGCACACATATGAATAAAAATAAAAATTAAAATATTATTTTAAAGCCTCACATATTCGAAATCAAAGTATATATATATAAGATCAAAATAAAATTAAAAGTGCATATATTCAAAGTCGAGTATATAAAATATTGCAGCTATTATAAACTATCAAAGTATTATAACTATCAACAGAACATACATATGCAGGTTAGTATATATATACATACCTATGTGCAGACCATACAACAAAACAAAATATGGAGAAAATATACATAACAATATATGCAGACTATCCAATATATATAACAACTTAAAATATGTGCAGACTTGAATAGATATATAACAGATCCTAAAGTATATGTATACATTTATATATTTACAAACAAACCATTACATAATAAATATAATATTATAAAATACAAGAAAGAAATATATAATGATAATAATAATAATTGATTATCCAACTAAATATAAAATAACAAAGCAGTACATAATAATAAATCACTGGAACGTAAAATTTTATATAACATAGTTAATATATAGAATTTCATAATAAACAATAAATGATAAATAAAAATATATTCTAGAATTGATAAAAAAATTAACTTAATCAACATCAACGGAATCAATATAGAAAGATAAGAAATTAGAAACATAGAGATTCAACATAAGAGATTACTCTAAAATAAACAAATGTGTATAGCAATCTAACATAGTGTATACATATATTTATTATGTGTATTTACCTATTGGTTCATTTTACCTTTTTAATATATAAATACTTACGCCTATCACATAATGGATCCAAGCTTTCTTTTAGGTAAATATATATATCACGTGAAGACCAGGCGTCATAACATGCAAATGCTTATAAAGATGCACCAAAATATGGATTCAATTATTATAATATAATGCAATGCAACATGGCAACGTACCAACCAAAATATAAATGAAAGTGAACATTCATTATATTATTATGATATACAACAAATCAGATAACTCTTTTTTTTTATTATATGAAACTTATAAATATCATACGGACTTATATCTTTAAACATAACAGCAAAATATATATACTAATATATACATAAGATATAGATATATAAATGTATACTCACGTAAACATATACATTAGTTTTTAAACTAATACAACTTACAATTTATATATTGAAATAAAACGTAATACATACCTTAATATATAAGAGCAAGAAGAATAGCCGCTCGTTGACTAGGTGCAAGCGGAGGGAGATTGTCAGGGAGGAGTGGTGAAGGGTAAGGTGGCGTGTGCTGCCTGGTGTGGTAGTGGAGAAAGACAGGGAAGCGGAAAAAATGGTGAAGGGGAAGGCCGAGGTGAAATAAGGGAAGAGATATGGTTGCATGTGGCTATAGTTGAATGAAGATGAAGGTGAACAGAAGTGTAAAACAGAGAACGAATGGACTCACAGATAATATCACAACCAAGGCATAAGAAGCGTTAAAGGTTTGATTTCCGAAATTATTAAATGCTAGTGACCGTTAGATTTAACACAGTGGATAAGAATTCAAAAGGTTGAAATTTGGGTACCGATATGGTTAAATGTTTCGTAGATTTCGACGCGAAACGAATGCCAAAAATACAGAAATGAGTATACTATAGAGATCAGCACGATAAGACGATCGAAATGGTATAAAAATATCAGTGGTATGATTGAATTATAAAAATTTGAATTTTCTACTAGCGGAAAATGCAAGAAAAACGTAGAAAAATAAGATCGATGGAGCCAAAGAAGTCCGAATTTGGAAAAACGAAAAATGACGTTTGCTCAGAAGATGGTTTAGAATTTTTCTATGTAAAAATATTTAGGTTCCGAAAACATTTTATTTTCATTGTTTTTAACTGATTAAATTGAAGTAAATTTACGCGCGAAATAAACTTTCATATTTTCGGACGAAAATTTACCAGTTGCTATGTTTAACAAGACGCATTCCAAATATCAAATTTATATCTCAAAATTTTATCGTTTAAAGTTTCACAAAATTCAACTAATTACGTTATTAAAACAGTTAAAATTTACGGGTCGTTACATCTGAAATCTATTTATAAATCGTTGGCTAAACTTGAAGTAGCATTGTGCTTCAGCGCCTTTTTCTTTGTTGCGAATTTTTTTTCAATGTTCTCCTTCTTTGTTGGGCCATGTGGCAGTAGCGCCCGTTATTTTGTGGTCTTTGGTGGGTCCTAGAGTTATACATGAGGATTCTTATCTGTCAGATATTTTCCATGGCTCCATCATTCACTTCTTGGTGATTGCTTGCAACAGATGCATCTGCCTTGGTAGCTGCTTGTGGTGCTTACTGTAGGCATTTTGGCATGTATCTTGCTTTTGAATCCTCCTTCCGACCAAGACTTGGTTTGCTAGTACTGTTATAACTTTGTTTAGATTCGGCTTTGGTTTTGGATTTTTGGTACTTTGGTTTTGGATTTCCTGTCCATCTCTTTTCGTGCCACTATCTCATCATCTCCTTTGGTGACCTCGGCGATTGCGCTGCAGTTGGTGTTGCTTATTTAGTGACGTTTGTGTGCTTCCTTTCGGCAATTCTGGTGGTATGCTTATAGTTTTCCATTCTCCTTGGTGCTATCTTGTGACTAGCTTTTGGCTACTTGACCTCTGAAAATGGGTTTCTTTGTCAAAAATTTTTCGTTGTCATCCTTTGTGTGCATTTTTGTGCACTTATGGCTAGGAAATATCCTTTATTTAGGGCATTTGTTTAGACTAATAGTCTTTTGCAATTTATAATAGGCTTCTCTATCTATCTTCGTTGATTATCTATGGTTGTTGTTTGATTTTAGGATGTGAGCTTTACTATCCTAGCTCATTGAAGGATATTGTTTAAATTGGTAATATGTGGTTTAGGTGAAGGATATTTTTTACATTGGTAATATGTCGTTTAGGCCATGGTCTATCGTTGTGCTAGTGCCATGGTAATGGTATTTTATAGTACCTTGAAAGTGTGATCATGTTTGTGTACTTCTGAGTAGTGTAATTGTGTGTTATATGGTGATTGTATGAGAGATTGCCTAGTGCAACCATGTATGACTGATAGTGCTCTATGGTATAGTTACTGAAGTTGTTGAGGCCTATTTGCCTCACACCTGGTTTAACTTGTATAAAATAGTGGACGAGCCACTTTTAAAACTGGCATACCTTTCAAAAAAAGATTCTTGTACAAAAGTTAAGTTATATATTAAAAAACACAATTACCCCCAGGACACACCCTTAACTCTATCACGCACCATGTGTTGTAATGTTTATTGTGCATTTCTTTAACTCCTAACATCATGGATTTTTTGATCCCGTACAGTCCAAATTTTGCATAATTTTGAGAAATGTATGTATTTATAGTTTCTTTGTAGTCAAGATATGAATGTTATACTTTCTTATATAATTATGACTAACACAAATTGTAAGGACAAAATCTGCTTGTTTTTTAAACTATATGTAAGGGTATCTCATAAAATGTTAAACTTCAATTTTCAAATTTCAAACATTCTTTCGACGGTCATACATAAATCTTAGTGGTAAAAATTGAACATTTCATGATGTGTTTTATGAACATTCAAAATTTGTTGATAATCAGGAGCGTGCTGGCGTTCCTTGTAATAGGGTTGTTAAAAATAGTTTCTATCTAGTAACTTGAATCTACAAGATGATACCTACCGTGCGAATGATGTGGAAAGGTATCAACTTCTTCAATAGTATGAGTAAAATCTACTATCACACGCATTGCCTTTCCAACCAACTACTATGAAACTAAATGTCAAATAAAAAATAACATGTGGTAGGGTCTTTATCAAAAACTTCTTTATGCATATAAACATTAATCATTTCTAAGCCTAGCAAAAATATGAATTTTGTTAATAGCTCCAAAAGCATGTTGTAAGAAAAGGTAATAACATAGATCATATCAAATTTCATTAGGAACAATGGTAACTCTACCGGTTTTTATATCTTTAGCATGAGTAAGACACCACACATGACTTTAACATAAGCATTTATCCAATTATAAGCTCAATAGAAAATTTGCCCTATCATTTATATGACATATCATAGCTAATTATGGATACAAACATTCCAACCAATTCAACCTTTTTATAAGTGAAGTGGATATTAAATCACATTTATTACTTAATTTGTCACAAAGACATTTGAAATATTGAATCCTTATTTGGAATAGATCTTGACTTTTATTTTCATGATCATCAACGACACCACCGAATCACATTTGACCTTTATGTGAAGAAGTGTGATTTTGATTATGAGCTCTTCATTGAATGTAACATCCCCCATTTTAAGGTCTGAAACTAAATGCTATGGATGGTGCAGTCATCCATAGTATTAATTTCCAGTGACAAAATAAGATCAGTTAATTATATATATAACATCAAGAGCATATAAATAAGAAAATTTTCAAAAATCACTTCATTAATAACTTTCATATCCATTACATCCAATTACATAATCCCATCGATTCCACATTCATAGAAATTATAATAATAATTACAATTATATTTTAGGAGTGATATATGAAGATGCCCCCTTGGGTAAGCAGAGTCTAACTATTTGACAGTTCTAAATCCTGTCATTACATCTACTCAAACAAAAAATAAGCTTTAAACAACACGGCGGAATAAACTCCTAATATTAGCTAGCTTGCCTTCTGCACGTCTCTGGAAGCTTATTCGTCTAACATGAAATTCCTTGCTCTTGACCTACTCAAATGAGGACCCAAGAGTTTAGGGGGAAAAAACTTCAGTTCAAACAAAATGTCCGGTGTGAATAATATTATACCATCTCAAACCAAAATAGATATCTAGTGAGACCACGCCACTGAGTGGAATAAGTTTTCTCCTCACTAGTATCTTATCCAAACATGTCAATCATAAATCATGCATCTAGTGTTAGTCATTGAGATGATGGTTTTGATGACAACAACCTTAGGACTTGTTATAAAATATAAATACTAACGTTATGGTTTAGATATATATGTATATGCAGAATATAAACATGTAGGTACAAAGAATGAAGACTGTACAGTATAGAGATTCAAGAACTGATGAACTCAAGATCAAAGATATCAAGATTCAAGACTCATGAGTATCAAGATTATCAAGTGTTCAAGATTTCAAGACAAGTAATTTAGTTAGGAATTTTGTTAAAACTCCTAGAAAAGCACTGATATCTTAAAATCCATTTTATTCATGGAATGGAATCCACTTCGAGCCCGTTAAAGGGATGGAACCCTAAGTAGGATGGAACCTACGAAAAATCTAGTGGAACATCGTTTTGTATCCACTAACTTTTTTTCAAATGTTTTAAAAAATTATATCTTGTTTTCAAAATGATTTCAAAATCTTCCTTTTTAAATCAAAAACATCTATCCTGGTTTTAAATACTTTTAGCCTCAAAATAATCTTTATTTTCAATATCAAAATTATCCTTGGTTTTAAACTATCTTTAATTATAATGTACTTAACTTTTAATATTTATATTTAAGATTTAAATATGAAATTATAGTAAAATTTTATATATACCAAAATATTACTCTCTATACTTATTTATGTATTTTAACTATAGTTAAGTATATTTATAAAGTTTAAAATAGTTTTAATACAAGATAGAAGTTATTTTCAAAGAAAAACAAATTACCAAAAATAACTTAGGCTTGTCGACAACCCCAAGGACCCCTTGTCGACATGGTGACAGTTTATTTCAAAAGTTTGAATTTCAAAGGAAGTGTCTACTCGTCATATCCTTTCACGAATGGACATGGCTGTTGTTCTACTATATAGGGGCTGTTTTAAACGAATTTACATTTATATTTTCTCCGATTTCACTCCTCTTCTTCTTCCACATTTCTTTATATACATTTTTACCATTACTCTGCCGAAATCACCATTGAATCTAACTAGATCATCTCTGGTTTGATTCTCTATCACAATTTCAACAAGATCCCAGTGCTATTCAGAGTCATAGATTTCTTTGTATTCAATCGAGCGAGAAAAGGTGTGTTTGTAGCCTAGGAAATCAATTGGGTGAACTTGTTGCCCGTAAAATCAAGTATCTCTACCCAGAGGATTGTGAATCTGTAGTGGTGTACCTTGTGGCCTTGAAATCGAGGGTGTAATTGTAAGAATTGATTTTGAAAGGAAATCCGTACTTGTGTTGCGGGACTGGATGTAGGGTAACTCCGAACCAGTATAAAATCCGGTGTGTTCTTTCCTTTATTGCTTTTACTTTATATCTGCATCTGTGTTTGATTCTATGATCATATCTGTGTCTGAATATTGCATACATTTGTGTTCAAATTAATATAAACTCAAAAAGAATTAGTAATTCCTTAAAACACTATTCACCCCCCTCTAGTGTTAATTGTAGCCTTAAGATCCGTAATCCGCATTTCTCACACCTACAACCATAACGGTTATAAAAAATATAACATGAGCATATAGAGGCATGCAATGTGGGTATGTATGACTCATTTATCTTCATAGGGTTATGAACTCCCATAATCTACCCAATCTCATAAAATGGACTACCTGTCTCTAATCTATGGACTATTTGTCTCAAATTAAATGGATCATCTGTCTCATATTAAATAGACCATCTATCTCAACTTATATGGACTACCCATCACACATATTATATGGACTATCTATCTTGGGTTATGTGACTACCCATCACACATATTATATAGACTATCTGTCTAGGGTCATGTGGACTATCCATCACATATATCATAGTTTTCCTGAGATTACTATGAACCTATCAAGAATTATATGACTATCCGTCTCATATATTATATGGACTATCTATCGCACATATCATAGTTTTCCTAGGATTGCTATGAACCTATTGGTTTTCACAGGTTAACCAATAACCTATCTCCTCATACGGTTAGTAGTATACAAGAATTCTTTTGATCAGTTTGAGGTATCCTAACCAAATTTGATCTATCTGATCTTCTTGATGCAATTCTACTCTCTCAGGAGTTTAGTCTGACCATACTCACCACTGGGTCAACCTAATTGGTAATTTTGCCCCCAAACCCCAAGATGCAATATTAGGTCATAATGATGTGAGTATGTCAATGATAAATAAGAAAATTTAACTAATCAATAAATAACAAGAACATATAACATCATTCTTCAAAACAGGTTCCATCAATAGTCATAGGCATCACAAAATTAATTAATTTTAAATAATAATTTGCTTTGGAAAATTCATATCGAACTTGGGCTAAAACACCATTTTATCTTCTAGAAAACATTTATCTTTACAAATTATTAATCTCCTAAAAGATTTAAAACAAGGAAAACATAGCCCCTTTACATAGCCAAAATCTTACGCCAAAATACAAACACCTTTAATTTGCTTCTTTTAATCATTTAGTATCAAAATGAGGTTGCCAATCCTCTAAAACATATAGCTTATCGAGCCATTAAATAAATCTATTCAATCTATAAATATACAACATCTCTAACATTAGAATAGGATATCAAGCCTCTATATCGAGTCTCTAAGACAACCATTCTGAATTATAAAGCATATGGCAATAATGATGAAATTATATAGTTATCGACTATCTAAAATACATAGGCTGTCGTGCCTTTAAAACATAGCTTTCGATTTGCATATCATAAGGCCTTCAAGCATATAAAACAATGAAATCAGGTTTATAAACATACGGCTACTATGCCGCAAACATAGGTATTGAAAATATAGGAGACAAGAGGTTCCAAGTAAAACATTTAGAGTTATTGAACCCTTAAAAACTTAGGGTATCGTGTCCCTAAAATAGGTTAGTGCCAAATCTTTAAAACTTGAGGGTGCTGAAACAATAAGCAAAAGAGGTGCTGAACTTTTAAAAGAATGGTATCAAGTTTTGAAACCATAGGTTGTCGAATCTCTGCAACATTGAGATACCAAACCTCTATAATACATGGTGTCGAACTTCTATACAAGCGGATACATCACATGTCTAAGTAGATATTGCATTCATCAACCCACATAGATGCCGAACCATTAAATGGATACCTAATATAACTATCAAGTAGTTATTCCAAGTATAGTTTATTATAGATGTTGAACAACATAACAGGGATGCCGAATATCTACAATGGCATTTACAGTAAATAAATATAAAACTGATTTGTTTCATTTTTAAAGACAAAATTTTCCACCAACTCTTATCTCCTATCAAAATATGATTGGTTAACAAATTACTGTTCATTTTCTTTTAGAAATTCACTGGAAGATTATGTTTTACCTTCCCAAAATAATTAGCAAACCCTTGTAATCAACATCATTAATTAATATTAATTAAAAACTTTTCTAGCATAATAAATTCATAGAAAATCATAACCACTTGGAAAAAATTCTCAAAAATACCAAAAGTCAGAATTTCCATCGTCTTTAACATATAAAAATTTCAAGGGCAAAACATTTATTTAATTATTTTTAAAATTAAAATCCAAAATAAACTCCTTTTCCATCTTATGAAATTCATAAAATATTCATATAAACTTGAAAAATTATGAAATTAAAAAATCATCATCAAAACAATGTTTTATACATCATATCAGAATTTTAAGTGGATTGAAGATCAAAAATTAAGTTTTTTACCTTTTTAAACCCATAAGAATAATTCTATAATAATTTCAATTAATCATCATTCAACCAAACAGTGATGTAATCAACTATAACATGACATATTATTACAAAACAATTCGGAAATCATCCTAAATCCAAAATCAAACATAAATAAATGAGATGGATACTATTATTGACCTTATATTGGATAAGAGAGATTGATATTTATTGTTGATCAATTTCCCTAAGCACTTCCCCTGAATCCCTTAGAGTTTCCCTTCTTTTTCCTCTAGTAATGGTCGGCCTTCCCTTACGTGTTTGTTTTGATTAGATATGAAAATGGAAAATGAATGAGAGAGCGGTGGTTTAGGGAATGGAATAAGGATTCATTTCCATTTTGCCTTTCTCATTTATTTCTTTCTATTTTATGTTCAAATCAATCTTATTAATTGGTTAATTAAGGCCCGACCCGATTAATTATCAAGTCTCGTTCTCTTTGTCTTCTCACATTGCATTATTCTATTTAATTCATTTAATTAGATCTCCTGAATAATATTAAAAAAATTAGGGGTGTTATAGATTCCCCCTTAAGAAATTTCGTCCTCGAAATTACAACATGGAAAATAACAAGCATATCAATCATGCAAACATGTGTGACAACGTATAACCATAATACTAGCCTATCTTACTAGTAAAAAGTCTATACGACAAATATATAACATACCATGAAAACAACTCAGGATAAGTATCCATAACCATGTCTTCTGTCTCCCAAGTACAGTCTTTCTCACTGTCACTCTAGCAGACTTTCACTAACTTGGCTGTCTTGTTCCTTAATCTCTTTTCATCTCTTGCTACAACATGAACTGGTTCTCTAACAAAAGTCATATTCGGTTCCACTACTATGTCTTCCAATGCAGTCGTTGCGATAGTAGTAGTTTATGGATCATTAACACATTTTCTAAGATCATAAACATGCAAAATATTATGGACATATGCCAAACTACTTGGTAACCCTATTCGATAAACGAGTTTCTCGATCCTCTTTATAATAGGAAACATATCAACATATCTCGGTGCCAATTTCCCTGACTTTCCTAACGAACCTCACCCTTCATCAGTGATACTTTAACAAAAACATGGTCTCCAACTGAGAACTCTAAATATTTACGCCTCTTATCTGTGTAACTTTTCTACCTAGACAGAGCTTCCCTTATCCTTACTCGAATTAACTCAATCTTCTTAGTGGCTTCTCTCACCATATATGGACCAAGAATCAGTCTGTATCAGGCCTCTAGCCAACATACTAGTGATTTGCATGGCTTTCCATACAAAGCTTCAAAAGGCGTCATTCCTATATTAGCCCGATAACTATTATTATATAAAAACTCAACTAAGTGCAAATAGTCTTCCCATGACCCTCCAAAGTCTAGTACACAAGCTCTCAGCAAAATTTCAAGTACCTTATTGACTCTTCCTGTCTACCCATCTGTCTGTGGGTGATAAGCAGTACAATTCAGCTTGGTACCTAACACTTCTTGCAGACTCTTCCAGAATTCACTAGTGAACAAAGTATCTCTGTCACTGACTATACTACTAGAAATCCCACGTAGTCTTAAAATATTCTTCATAAACAACTTCATCAAAGTACGTACCGCCCTTGTCGACTTAACGGGAATAAAGTGTGCACTCTTGGTCAGTCTATCTACCACGACCCAAATATTTCATTTCCCCTATTCGACCAAGGCAACCCATCAATAAAATCCATAAATGTAGAATCCCACTTCCAAAGTGGTACTTCTAATGGTTTAAGCAACCCACTAGGTTTCTGATGCTCATCTTTCACTTGTTGGCAATTCAAACATTGCTTAACCCATATGCCTATATCCCTCTTCATACCTTCCCAGAAGAAACTTCTCTTTATGTCTTGATACATCTTAGTTCCTCTAGGATGAATAGTTAACTTCGATCGATGACACTTCCTAAAAACTTACCTCCTTAGGTCACAAACATCTAGAACACACAATTGTCCCTTCTTCCTTTACCATCCATTTTAGTCAAGACTAAAACCTTTCAATTCATCAATCTCAGTTCTTACTTTAAGCCTTTTGATCTGTTCAGCTAGTAATGGACCATCTCTCTACTTAGAAGTAATCCTTTCGATCATTACTGGCCGTAATTCCAAACATGACAACACCACAACATTCCGACTAGAACTAGCCGTCGACCTTAACCACACACTACATATAGTCGGTGTCTCTAAATCCTTCCATTCTTCCAACATAGCTAACACCAATTCTGATGTTTTCTACTAAGTGCATCTGCGACTTTGTTTCCTTTCCCTGGTGTATACATTCCAAAATCATAAGTCGTTGAAAACTCTAGCCACCTTTGTTGTCTCATATTCTACTCCTTCTGAGAGAATAAATACTTCAATGACTTATGATCCGTGAATAACACGAATCTTTCTCCCAAGAGATAACGTCTCCATACTTTCAAAGCAAAGATCACCGCTGCTAGCTCTAAATCATGAGTTAGATACCTAACTTCAAATGGTCTAAGCTGTCGATAAGCGTAGGCAATCACTTTAACTTTTTGCATCAATATAGCTCCAAACACCATCCCACATGCATTAGTATACACCACAAAATCTTGATTTCCATGTGGCATAACTAACACATCCATATTGGTCAATAAATGTTTCAGCTGCTTCTTCACATTTATCAGTCCAAACATATTTTATGTCCTTCCTTGTTATTTAGTCATAGGTGCTGCTATACGAAAGAAATTTTTGGTGAATATTTGATAATAGTTAGCTAGTCCATAAAAACTCCTTATCTCGGTCACAATTTTGGGTCTCTTCCGATTGTTAACAGCTTCAATCTTAGCTGGATCCACAGATAACCCTTTTTATGAAACCACATGACCAAGAAACTTTACGTCTATCTTCCAAAAACAATATTTCAGATACTTTGCTTTCAGATGAAGCTGCCTCAATGTCTCAAGCACTATTCTAATGAGAGTCTCGTAAACTTATTCATTCTTAGAATATATCAGAATTTCATCTTTAAACACTAACACGAACTTGTCCAAATGCTCTCGGAAGATTCGATTCATCAAATCCATAAGGAAAGCCGGCGCATTAGTTAGTCCAAAGGGCATGACTAGCCATTCATACGAGCCATACCTAGTTTGAAATGTCGTCAAAGGAATACTGTCCTCCGCCAATCTCCATGATGGAACCCTGTCGCCAGATCCAATTGGGAAAATATTGTAGCTCCACTAACCTGATCAAACAAATCATCTATCCTCGGCAAATGATACTAATTTTTACCGTCTTTCTCATTCAACCTACGATAATCAACACACAATCTTAATGACCCATCCGGTTTCTTCACGAACACCACGGTGGCTTCTTAAGGCGAACTACTTGGTCTAATGAAATTCTTCTCTTCTAAGTCCATCAACTACACCTTTAACTCTTTCATCTCAGTAGGTGCCACTCTTCTAGCGGTCTACTCATGGGTGCTCTAGGTACAAGATCTATTCGAAACTCAATAGCTCATTTCGATGGTAGTCTTGTAACTGGCTCAAAGATATCTGCATACTCTTTTACAATAAAAACCCAATTCACCTCTTATCGGATTCACAACCCTTAAGGAAGAAATAAGGTATTATGGTTTTAAACTTAGCTTGTCTACCAAAAAATGCAAGATAAAAGAATGTGATGCGCCAGTCTCAAATAATTCTTTAATAAGTATGCCATGTATCAAAAGTGTACTTCCCATCATAAACTTTCCTTTCTCCTCTGTGGTAGATCTAGAAGCTGACGGCTCCAGAGCAAAAACGTCCCTTTATCAGCCTTGACTGCTTCTTGACATTTATTCTTGTAATGCCCCACCTGGTTGGAGATAAAACACTGCATGTTCTTCTTTCACACAACTATCTTTTCATCATCATATCGACACTCATTAGCAAAGTGCATTTTCTTATCACACTTATAGCAAACAATATCAGCTTTCCCTTTCTTGGTAGCTCCGCCCTTCCGAGCTCCATTCTTTTTAAAGAACTTTCCTTTCTTGCCTTGAAATACCTGAGTCTCAACAGGCTTGTCCTTTCCAAATGTCAAAAGCACTTCTTCATTCCTAATCGCCATCTCTACTACCACATCACATGAAGTTCTAAGATGCGGCATAGTTGCCTTGGCAATCGTCAGCTTCAATCCTGAATGAACTCCTCATTCGTTTTTATTATAGTGTTTGTGGTAGCATGTCCGTATCTAGCCAACTCATCAAACTTAGTTACATACTCCAGAACTGACATCTCCCTCTACTCCAATTCCACAAACTTCCTGAGCAAATTTAACTTGGCTATCTTAGACAAAAACCTTTCTTCGAACCTCCTTCTAAACTCAGCCCAAGAGAAGTTCTCTTCTGGTATTCCTACTGTCACACTATTCCACCAATACAAAGCAGCTCCTTGCAACTGTCTAGATTCCAACCTCCTCTTCTTCTCATCATTGAAATCTAAGTCAACAAAGATCCTTTCATAGTGCAATAGCCAATTCTTAACTTTAATAGCATTCTCCATACTTGGAAAAGGATTTCCTCCAAAACTGGTATAATCTTGGCTCGATTTAGCATAGTTATTGCCAGTTGGTACCTCGGGATCAGCTCCTTCTGCAATAGCAACATTTCCTCCAGCCAAACCAGCAGCAGCTCCAGCTTGCATCATATTCACGAAGAACTGGTATTTAGTCCCCATAACTACTAGTGGAGTTCCAGCACTCACATTAGCATTTGCATTTGGGTTAGCATTTGCTTGTCGACTCGCATTCCTTCTAGTATTAGGCCGAACATTTCCATTAGTTATGGTGCTTCCTCCTTCTAGATTCACTCTTCTATTTCCTGCTTTTATATCTTGTTTTCTCATAATCTACATACGAGCCTTAATAAGATACAGAAGAATGATTTAAGAGAGAGGGGAGAATAGAGATAGAGTACATACTTATATATATATATAGCAAATACAAGAACTTTATTGTAGCATTATCCCGTACCCCACTCTTATTTTCTAATTCATTTGGATTATGCTTATATATATATATAGCAAATACAAGAACTCGTTTCATTAATAACTTTCATATTCATAACATCCCATTACATAATTCCATTGATTCGATGTTTAGAGAAAATATAATAATAATTACAATTATATTCCAAGAGCAACATATGAAGATGCCCCATTGGGTGATCAAAGTCTAACTACTTGACAGTTATAAATCCTATCATTACATCTACTCAAACAAAACATAAGCTTTAAACAACATAGCAGAAATAAACTCCTAATATTAGCTAGCTTGCCTCCTACACGTCTTTGGAAGCTTATTTGTCTAACCTGAAATTTCCTACTCCCAACCTACTCAAATGAGTATCCAATAGTTTAGAGGGAAAAAAACTTCAGGTTAGATAAAAAGTTTGGTGTGAATAATAATATACCATCTCGAACCAAAATAGATATCTAGTGAGACCATGCCGTTGAGCGGAACGAGTTTTTTCCCACACTACTATCTTATCTAAATATGTCAATCATAAATCATGCGCTTACAACCACAATGGTTAGAACAAACATAGCATGATCATATGCAGGCATGTAATGTGGGTACGTATGACTAATCTGTCCATATAGGGTTATGCACTCCCGCAATCTACCTAATCTCATAAATGGATTGTCTGTTTCTTATCTATGAACTATCTATCTCAAATTAAATGGACTATCTGTCTCATATTAAATAGACTATCTGTCTCAACTCATGTGGACTACCCATCACACATATTATATGGACCATCTATCTTAGGTCATGTAGACTATGTGTCTCAACTTGTGTGGACTACCCATCACACATATTATATGGACTATCTATCTTGGGTCATGTGGACTATCCATCACACATATCATAGTTTTCCTAGGATTACTATGAACCTGTCAAGAATTATACAAACTATTCATCTCATATATCATGTGGACTATCCATTGCACATATCATAGTTTTCCAAGGATTACTATGAACCTATTGGTTTTCACAAGTTAACCAATAACCTATCTTCTCATACAGTTAGAAATAAATAAGTATTCTTTTGATTAGTTTGAGGCATCCTAATACAAATTTGATCTATACGATCCGCTGGATGCAATTCTACTCA
This sequence comes from Allium fistulosum, assembly GCA_030737815.1. Classification (NCBI taxonomy): domain Eukaryota; kingdom Viridiplantae; phylum Streptophyta; class Magnoliopsida; order Asparagales; family Amaryllidaceae; genus Allium; species Allium fistulosum. Next base: position 502,168,312 of record CM060901.1, read on the forward strand.
CTCAGGAGTTTAGTCTGACCATACTCACTACTGGGTCAACCTAACTGGTAATTTTGCCACCAAACCCCAAGATGTATCGAGTCATAATGATGTGAGTATGAAAATGATTAATATGCAAATTTAACTGATCAATAGATAATAAGAAAATATAACATCATTCTTTAAAACAAGTTCAATCAACAGTCATAGGCATTACAAATTTACTTAACCTTAAGTAATAATTTCCTTTGGCAAATCCATATAAAACTTGAGCTAAAATACCATTTTATTTCCTTGAAAACATTTATATTTACAAATGATTAATCCTTTAAATCATTCTTTAAAACAAGGAAAACATAACCCCTTTACTTAGCCAAAATCTTATGCCAAAATACAATCACCTTTAATTTTCTTCTTTTAATCATTTGGTATCAAAATGAGGTTGTCGATCATCTAAAACATGTGGCTTATCGAGCCATTAAATAAATTTATTCAATTTATAAATATATGGCATTTATACCGCTATAATAGGAGATCGAGCCTCTATATCGATTCTCTAAAACAACCATTCTGAATTGTAAAGCATATAGAAATAATGCTGAATATATGGTTACCGACCTTCTAAAATACATAGGTTATCATTCCTTTAAAACGTAGCTTTCAGTTTGCATATCATAAGGTCATCGAGCCTATAAAATAATGATACTAGGTTTATAAACATACGGCAACTATGCCGCAAGCATAAGTATCAAAATTATAGAAGACAAGAGGTTCTGAGTAAAACACTTAGGATTATCGAACCCTTAAAAACTTAAGGTATCGAGCCCCTAAAATAGGTTAGTGTAAAATCTTTAAGACTTGAGGGCGCCGAAACCATAAGCAAAAGAGGTTCCGAACTCTTAAAAGAACGGTATCAAGTTTTGAAACCATAGGTTGCTGAATATTTGCAACATTGAGATACCAAACCCTTATAATACTTAGTGCTAGACTTTTTTACAAGCGGATACATCACATATCTACTAAGTGGATATCGCATGCATCAACCCATATAGATGTCCAACCTTTAAATGTGATACCTTATATAACTATAAAGTAGTTATTCCAGGTATCATTTATTATAGATGCCGACTAATATAATAGGGGTGTCGAATACCTACAATGGCATTTCAGTAAATAAATATAAAACTGGTTTGTTTCTTGTTAAAGATAAATCTTTTCACCAACTCTTGACTCCTGTCAAAATATGATTGGTTAACAAATTACATTTCATATTCCTTTCAGAAATTCACTGGAAGATTATGTTTTACCTTCCCAAAATAATTAGCAAACCCTTGTAAATAACATCATTAACTAATATTAATTAAAAGCTTTTCTAGCAAAATAAAACCGTAGAAAAGCATTACCACTTGGGAAAAATCCCCAAAAATCACCAAAGTCGAAATTTCAATATTCTTTCACATATAAAACTTTTGGAGCCAAAAAATTTATCAAATTAAATAGCGAAAAGCCAAAATAAACTCCTTTTCCATCTTACGAAATTCATGAAATATTCATATAAAGTTAGAAAATTAAAAAATTAAAAATCCATCTCCAAAATAATGTTTTATACCATATATAAGAATTTCAAGTCGATTGGTGTGACCACTTGTCTCCTCGACTCTTAAAAATCGACACTAATACATCCACGGTATTCACGTGTCGTAAATCCAAGGGCCGGGGAGGCAGATTATCAGGAGCAAAGTAAAGTGGAGATAGAAGATAGAAACACAAATTCTCACATTTCGATTAATTATACAGATAGATAGTGCATACGACCACTCTCACTAGGGTACATCAGAGTTTTGGTATGAACTAACCTAGCCAGGAACAATTATAACCGCTTGCTCATACACTTGCTGGTACAACTAAACTTAGACATAGAGGAAAAATAAAAAGACGGATGGATATCCACATCGGGTGCTCCAGCTCCATGCTCCAAAAACTCTTCCAGCATGCTTCTCCCAGAATACTCCGAACCGAATCCTGACTACTTGGCTGCCCGGAAAAATAGGGCACCCAGATTTTAAAAGGAAAACAAAATAAACTCCAGGTCTTTCATGGGACTGGTGCGAGAACTCAAAATACGATGTTTGAAAACAAAAGGTATCTCATAAGACCGTGCCACACATAATCACGAACAGGTTTTTACCTTATGATAACCAAATCTTTATTACATAAAAATAAGGGATATTATATTTAATGACATTCTTTGAAAATATTTGCTATTAAAATTATTTATCTTAGCCGAAATCGTTACATTGATTAAATTCCAGCATACTAACCACAAATGTTGGTTCTACAAACAAAATGGCAGGCGCTTATTAGAGAATGGATTTCCATACAAATGACCGGTGAATGGACTACCTTCCAGCAATACATCTCTAGAGGAATGTACTGAGGCCCAACTGATGGTTCTCTACCAACACAAGACCGGCCTACCTCTTCCTAGATAGTACCGAATATGTCATCACCCCGGTCGTTACTGACCTATCCGAGACGTCTCTTAGCATATGCCACAATAATTTAAACCTGAACGTTATAGTGGGTAGAAATATATCTAGAAGGAGATGATCATATCCTAATGGTTGCAAACCACATAGCCTTGCTGCATCTACCCGTTTCGGCCATTTTCGGGTGTAAGGCTTAAGATAACGATTAGCTTTCACATTGCACATCATCTTTCTTTGAATGTCACACTGCCATTCCATGGTCATACAACTGATTTCTACAAACGTATAACTCTTTAGCTCTTACGTCTTAGGAAAGGGTGTTAAGCTAAGAGAAGTTGTCTTCTCCGCCACCAAACAAATGATACGTTCATAGAGATCACTTATGTAACTAGAAATGCAACTTCAGACATTCGTCCATATAAGTTCATTCTGGGACTGAACGAAACCGAAGGTACTCTCCTACCACATCATGTCGGGAATTAACCCCAGGATTAGTAACGAGAAGTCCTTGCATCGAAGATCTTAAATGTAAAACTACTGCCACATAATATGATATGTGAAATTTCCCCCGAGGGTTAGACAAGTAGCCCTACATTCCATCTTCCACAATTATCTTCATGTCTTCACTTTGAATACGTAAATTGATTCGAAGTGGTCTTCGGACAGGAATCATCCAAATCCGACCTCAGTTCCTCCGAACCAAACATCGATAAAAGAGGTCAAGTGAATAGTTGAATAATATTTGATTAATTCATTTCTTTTATCAAAAATATCTTTTAGAGATACATAACTTTTAAAACACTTTTTTTCGGTGTATTCGGAATTATTAGACCTCTCTTATAAATCCTTTGATAAATTTTAAACTAGGAAAATATGCAAAATCATTTCAATTTTCACTTAGGAAGATATTGATCCGAGTTAACCAAATTCACTATCCCCTCCGTCGGGCCAGTCCGGATAGCCAGGGAGAGCAGGAAACTGGTTTTCCAAACTCAAGCCTAGACACTATCTCTTTGACACCCATAAGGCGGTCAAGTTATTTGATCGACTCTAAATCATTAAACATTCACAAAATCATCTTTAAAACACTCTATTAATCATTTAAAAACATTTATAAAATAATCGTTAAGTTTAAAACTATATTTCAAGAGTTATAGAAAAGTGCTACAGAAAGTGCTTTTTTAGCTATATTGATTAAAACGACTTTTTATTACTTGAAAATTCATTTTTATAACTCAAATCACTTTTAAAACATTTTAAATGATTTATAAGATTTATTTCACATTTTAAAAAAAAATTAAAACATCATTTTCAAAGAAATCCAGTTTTGGATTCCAAACTGCAAAACCACGATTTTTCAAAAACTTGTTTTACTCATATTTCAAAATCTACTTATCGAAATCTCGATTTTCTTTCTTTATTGGGAAACTATGGATATATTTTAGAAAATTCTCATCTCGAAGAATTCCAAGCTATATCCCATTCTATACACTCGTTTGACTTTTATGGCGCGAAATCACGAACTGTCGTTACACGATGTGCTTATTTTTGACTAAATTTTCAATTCTCATTCATACTTCACCAAAATTATTTTAAATGTTTATAAAACATTTCACAATTATTTAAAAACCTTTTTTAAGAGGTTTAATATTCCATATATACTAATTTATTAATATATAGGAAAGTGATTTCCTTTGTGCTTATCGACGTGTATTTCCGTGACTTGCATATATATTCAACATTCATATTTAACAACCATCATCAACCATCAAAAATAAACATATATAACATCCAATAGCATATAATTCAATAGTTTTAGGAGTTCTCACCTTGAGTTTTAAACGATTAACTAAAAATTCTCTATAGCTCCTCTATTTAGTTTCCAAAGCTTACTATTCTTCGGACTTAAACTCCAAGGCCCCTTGACCAAAGCTTGGGGTGGCTTGGGGAGCTCATGGCCTAGAGTGGAGCAAGGAAGTGGCTTGGCCTTCAATGAAATATGGTGAAGGCCGTGAAGAACAAGAGAAAAGGTGAAGTTTCGGGATTGTTTTGAGGTGTTTAAGTAAATATAACTATATATTATAAATTTAAACTCTTTTTGAAATAAATTTTGCCATAATTTCTCTTAGGGTAGAAGACATTAAAGAGGAGGATAAAGCTTAGAAAAATGAAGAAGAAGATGAATGAAAATGAAGAGAAGAGTGTAGGGTATTTAAAGGCAAAGAAGAGAGTAAGAAATATCTACACACACATCATCTTTTGCATTGCCTTCATCATCACACCCTCCCTCCCTAGGCACGGCAAAAGCCCCATCACCCATGTGCCCGTCCCTTCTATCACTTTAGGGTAGACATATGTTGACTTTTGTATGCTTAAGAAGTAAGGTAACTTAAAATATCTTATATATTTTATATTATATTTTTATACTTAATTATATTTGTATATATATGTTTATGTGCATGTTCTCATGTATGCACATGTACATGTGTAAGTGTATATTACATATCCTACAACGTTGCATAACTTCCACACGTATTGTTACAAATCCCGATTTTGATTTTTGGTCATATTTTTTCTTTTTAGTTAATATGCATATATTTGTAAACAAATTTTGAAAATAAATTTTCTTATCATTCTTAACTAATTAAAATGATCATATTTTATTTATAAAACCATATAAATTAATATTTATAATTATTTACAAAATTGTTGTTATATCGATAAAGTGAAACGAAGATTTATTTAAAGTGATATACTTACGGATCATTATAGACTCCCCTCCTTAAAAGACTTTCGTCCTCGAAATCTAGATAAGAAGAAAATAGTTCAAAAGGAAATATATTCGATATGATGAGATATATACAAAAGTATGGATAAGTGACTACACCACAGGCGGTTAGTACACTATAACGATATTATTTATGCAGTTCATTCTTTAATTCTAAACTCGGGATATGCCTTTTTCATTCTATCCTCTGTTTCCCAAGTGAAATCCTCAACATCTCCACTCCATTGAACTTTGACTAACCTTACTTCCTTCCTCCTTAATAGTTTCTCATTATGATCATCGATTCGAACAGGCCGTCTAATAACCGCCAAATTCGGTTCCACCTCCAAGTCTTCTTGAGCAATTGTTTCTATGATTTTCCCTGGGTCATGCACATGTTTCCTTAAATGAGATACATGAAAGATATTGTGCACTCCCTCCAACCTTTCTGGTAATCGTACTCGGTAAGCTAGTGGGCCGATTCATTCAAGAATGGGAAATGGTCAAATATATCGAGGTGCTAACTTTCCCGCTCTCCCAAACCTTACCACTCCTCTTATTGGGGAGATTTTCAAAAAGACTGAATCTCCAATTGAGAATTCTAGATTTCTACGCCTTTGGTCTGCATAACGTTTCTGTCTGCTCTGGGCTTCCTTTAGCTTCTTTCTAATCAAATCGACCTTCTGTGAAGCTTCTCGTATCATATCAGGACCAAGTATTAACTGATCTCCAATTTTGATCCAACATGCTGGTGACCTGCATGGACAATCATATAGAGCTTCATACGGTGACATGCCGATACTAGCTTGATGACTGTTGTTATAGGAGAACTCTATTAAATGCAAATGATTTTCCCATGAGCCTCCAAAGTCCATAATACATGCTCTAAGTCAAAACGCGGTTGACTCTTTCCGACTGTCCATCAGTTTGAGGGTGATAGGCAATGCTTATATTCAACCTTGTTCCCAAAGCTGTCTGTAATGCTTTCCAAAACTGACTAGCAAAGATTGGATCCCAATCGCTAACTATAATGCTTGGAACTCCATGCAATCATACAATCTCTTTCATATATATATCTGCAAGGCTTGCAACGGTCCTTGTGGGATTTACTGGAATGAAGTGTGCACTTTTAGTTAGTCGATCTATGATAACCCAAATGCCTTCGTTTCCCTTCCTTGTTCTTGGTAAGCCATCAATGAAATCCATTGATACTTGATACCACTTCCAAGTTGGAATCTCCAGAGGTTGAAGTAACCCTGCAATTTTCTGCTGGTCACTTTTGACTTGTTGACAATTTATGCATCGACTAACATAAATGGATATGTCCCTTTTCATACTTCTCCACCAAAATGTGTGCTTCATATCTCTATACAATTTGTTAACTCCCGGATGAATGTTGAGTTTGGATTTGTGACATTCGCCTAACACCTCTTGCATAAGATTTTCTACATCTGGAACACAAATTCGCCCATTCTATCGTAATATTTCATGGCTATCTATTTCAAAGCTTAAATTCTACCCTTTGTATTTATCTTTAAAAATCTTTTTTAGGAATTGATCTTATTTTTGCTTGTTGGTAATTCTTTCTTGAAGAGTTGGAGTTACTACCAAACAAGAAATAACATCATACATTCTACTCAATGCATCTGCTATTACGTTGGCTTTCCTATGTGTGTATAACAAGGTTTTAAATATCGGATTTCGGTCACGTTTCGTCTCGAGATTTTTACACAAGTTATCTCGTATCGGGAGAGATCTCGGACGAGATGAGTACGTATCGGGTGTACATCTCGGATTGACATCTCGGATCTTATAATGCATCTCGGGAATATCTCGGATGTACTTATGTGTTTAAAATTGATGTGTCAAAAATTTATTTAACGATTATAACTTTCTTATTAAAAATAAAAATGGTAACATACTTGATTTACATGAACAAAGAAATATTTTTAGAAGAGTAGTAGCTTGATTGGCTTAATTGATTTGGTAATGAATCTAATGATTGAATAATATCCTTTTATTTGAACGTAATAAAGATGTGAAACCTTTCGCTATGACTCATTAAGATAAAAAGTAAAGAATATGTTCAAGAAGTTGGTAAATTATAATTGGATTGAGTAGTTTCTTTTGAATCAATATGAAAATAAAAATTATTATGGAAAATAAGAAAAATGTATAACTTCGGGTGAGATCTCGGATTGAGATTTTGATCCATATATCGGGTGAGATTTGAATATCTCGGACGAGATGAGTGTCGAGGGAGATATGGAGGAGATTTGATGTCTCGTCTCGTTTAAGTGTGAAAATGAGATCTCGGGCGAGATCTCGGGCGAGATATAGGAGATTTAAAACCTTGGTGTATAAAATATCTAGATCATAAGATGCGAGAAATTTCGACCAACGTTGTTGTCTCATGTTCAAATCTTTCTAAGCGAAAAGATACGTTAAAGATTTATGATCCGTAAAGAGATCAAACTTTTCACCTAATTAAAAGAGGGAATTTTATTTACCAAGGTCAATTCAAAGTTTTATTGAAATAACTATGAAAAATTCTTACCCAGCAAATAATGCCTCCATATTTTTAATGCGAACACGACGGCTAATAATTCTAAGTCGTGTGTTGCATAATTCTTCTCATGAACCTTCAGCTGTCTACTCGCATAAGCAATCACCTTCCCTTCCTGCATCAAAACTGCACCAACTCCTTCTCCACAAGCATCTGTATAAATGGTTAATCCACTATTTCCATTTATAATTGTTTGAACTGAAGCGGTAGTCAACCTCTTCTTAACTTCTTGGAATGCTTGTTCACATTTAGGAGTTCAGACGAATTTAGCATCCTTTATGGTCAACTTCGTTAGGTGGTAGGAAACCTTTGAGAAGTCTTGAATGAATCTTCTATAATACCCTGCCAAACCTAAGAAGCTACGAATTTCTTTATGAGTTTGTGGTTGTTTCCAATTTAGAACAGCTGTAACCTTTACAGGATCTACTGAAATCCCATCCCTTGACAATATATGTCCAAGGAATCTTACCTCCTTTTCCAAGAAATGGAATTTTGAAAATTTAGCTTTAAGCACATTATTTCTCAATATCTCCAACATAATTTCTAGATGTCTTTCGTGTTCTTCTTCTATCTTAGAATAGATAAGGATATCATCGATAAAGGCTAACACGATTTTCTTTTTATTGAGTACATCTCTAAATACTCTATTCATAAGGTCTACAAAATAAGCGGGTGTTGGTTATCCCAAAAGGCATAACCAACCACTAGAAGAAAGTGTTTGGACCTTAAATGCAGTTAGATGGATGCATTCTTCTACGATTCTTAGTTGATGGAATCCTGTAGCTAGATCCATTTTCGAGAATACTCGAGCACCATGTAACTGATCAAATAAGTCATCTATTCGAGGTAGAGGATACTTGTTCTTAATCGTTTGTTTATTTAGATCTCGGTAATCTATGCACAACCTTAGAGATCCATCCGACTTGGTAACAAAAACTATTGCCGATCCCCAACTTAAATGACTTGGTCTTATCAACCCTTTCTTTAATAGTCCTTGGGTTTGGTTATTTAACTCCACACTCTCCTTCGAAGCCATCCTTCGCTCAGGTTGTTCAACCGATCTTACACCAGAAATTAAGTCAATACGAAATTCGATTCCCAATATAGGGGTAAACTTTTTTACTTCTTCAAAAACAATTGGGAATTCTTTAACAACAGGTATTGTTTTTAATCCTTTCTGGGATAAATCTAATGCATATAGGAAACTTCACCTCCTTGGACTAGGATCTTCACAAGATATTCTATAAACTTCCCTAACTTTGTTTTTACGAAAACCGTCCTTTTTATACAATCTAGGATAGCTTCGTGCTTAGTCAGCCAATCCATACTGAGCAAAATTTTGAATCCAATGAAATCCAAGACTAATAGGTCAAAAGGGAATCGATGGGAAGAATGGAAAATCGAGACTTTTTCACAATTCATACAAAGATTAGTGGTGCCACCAATAGGATTTGTCACGCAGATAGGGGTATCAACTAATTTAGGGTCAAGTTTTACTTCTTCTACGGTTTTTTTAGCAACAAAATTATGAGAAGCTCCTATATCAAATAAAACTCTAACTAAAACATCTTTGATAAAAATATTATCTTCCAAAACTCTCTTGCCCTTCACATCATGAGAGGTTGAAGGTTCATCCTTTATTGCGTAGACTCTGGCTTGCTCTCCCCTCCTCATAATCGGACAATCCGTTATCATGTGCCCTGGTTGATGACAATTATATCAGTTTGGTGGTGGCCTATGAACCTTTCTTGCAATTAGTTGCTAGGTGGCCCTTTTGTTGGCAATTGTAACATGTAGCATCCTTCAAATGGTTGCCTTGCGATCCTCCTCCATATTTACCTTAACCTGGCTTTTTCCCATTTGGTTAAACTTTCTCTTCTTCCAATTGTTGGTGTTGTTGTTGTTGTTTGAGCTACCACCGAATTCTTCTTGTCCAATGTTTTGAAATGGAATCCCATATTCAACAAGTCTATAAATGATCCTTTAACATGGCCAGTCATCCTTCTCTGGTACTTCTCGTTCATCCCGAAAATAAACTTCTCATTTTTCTTTAAAGGCGTGTCAATTAGACCTTGCCCAAAACAAGATAAATCATTAAACTTATTTGCATACTCCTCAATAGTCATTTCATCCTACTTCAGATCTATAAAGCTTCTATAAAGACGAGATTTCATGGACGATGGCATGTACTGCTCCTCCAAGACCTCTTTAAACCTTTCCCAAGAGAAATTATGTTCCGAATCATTTAGGGTAATGGACTCCCACCAAGTCAGAGCCCCATCCTGCAATTGCCACGAGGCCAAAAACCTCTTTTGCTCATTACTGATGTTCAACACCTTAAAGATCCTTTCGCATGATTTAATCCAAGCATGTACTTTAATGATAGCTATTATAACCTTGAATGGTTTTCCCCCTAAGCTGGTATAATTCTTGCACAGGGTAGCAAAATTAACCTGGGGTTATACATGAACTATTTCTTCTATAGCAGCGGTTGGAGCTCGACCATTGGTTATTGTGGTGCTGCTATTTCCCCATCTTCCTCCTCTACGAGTACTCATGTCTTACTACCTGAATTTAGTAGGATAACTTTAGAATACAAAGACGAAATTATCTTGGGAAATGGGTATATAACACAACTTGATCTTTTTCTCTTTTCACATAAGGGTTTTAAATGTGCACTGTCAAAGATTAAACTCATTCTATGGTATTACTAACCCTATATCTAAGGAGTTATACTCCACCAAAGCCAAGGTTCTCGCTTAACCTTCAGCTCTAATACCTAATGTGATGACCCGTCTCCTCGACTCTCAAAAATCAATACTAATTCATCCACGGTATTCATGTGCCGTAAATCCAAAGGCCGAAGAGGCAGATTATCAGGGGCAAAGTAAAGTGGAGATAGAAGATAGAAACACAAATTCTCACATTTCGATTAATTATACAAATAGATAGTACATACGACCACTCTCACTAGGGTATATCAGAGTTTTGGTATGAACTAACCTAGCCAGGAACAGTTATAACTGCCTGCTCCCACACTTGCTGGTACAACTAAACTTAGACACAGCGGAAAAATAAAATGACAGACGGGTATCCACAACGGGTGCTCCAGCTCCATGCTCCAAAAACTCTCCAGCATGCTTCTCCCAAAATACTCTGAACCGAATCCGGACTACTTGGCTGCCCGAAAAAATAGGGCACTCAGAGTTTAAAGGGAAAACAAAACAAACTTCGGGTCAATCATAGGACTGGTGTGAGAACTCAAAATATGATGTTTGAAAACAAAAGGTATCTCATAAGACCACACCGCACATAAACACGGATGGGTTTTTACCTTATGATAACCAAACCTTTATTACGTAAAAATAAGGGATATAAGTTTTAATGACATTCTTTGAAAACATTTGCAAGTAAACTTATTTTTCTTAGCTGAAATTGTTACATTGATTAAATTCCAGCATATTAGCCACAAACGTGGGTTCTACAAACAAAATGGCAAGCGCTTATTGGAGTATGGATTTCCATACAAATGACCAGGTGAAGGGACCACCTTCCGGCAGTACATCTCTAGAGGAATGTACCGAGGCCCAACTGATGGTCCTCTACCAACACAAGACCGACATACCTCTTCCTAGATAGTACCTAATATGTCATCACCCCGGTCATTGCCGACCTATCTGAGACCTCTCTTAGCATATGACACAATAATTTAAACCCGAACGTTATAGCGGGTAGAAATATATTTAAAAGGGGAAGATCATACCATAATGGTTGTGAACCGCATAGCCTTGCTGCATCTACCCTACTTCGGCCATTTTCGAGTGTGAGGCTTGAGGTAACGATTACCTTTCATATTCCACATCATCTTTCTTTGAATGCCACACTACCATTCCATGGTCACACAACTGATTTCTACAAACGTATAACTTCTGAGCTCGTACGTCTCAGGAAAGGGTGTTAAGCTAAGAGAATTTGCCTTCTCCGCCACCAAACAGATGATACGTTTATAGAGATCACTTATGTAACTAGAAATGCAACTTCAGACATTCGTCCATACAAGTTCGTTCTGGGACTGAACGAAACCGAAAGCACTCTCCTACCACATCCTATTAGGAATTAAACCTAGGATTAGTAGCGAGAAGTCCTTGCATTGAAAATCTTAAATGTAAAACTACTGCCACATGATATGATATGGGAAATTTCCCCCGAAGGTCAGTGACAAGTAGCCCTACATTCCATCTTCCATAATTATCTTCATGTCTTCACTTTGAATACGTAAATTGGTTCGAAGTGGTCTTCGGACAGGAATCATCCAAATCCGACCCTGGTTCCTCCAAACCAATCATCGATAAAGAGGTCAAGTGAATAGTTGAATAATATTTGATTAATCCATTTCTTTTATCAAAAATATCTTTTAGAGATACATAACTTTTAAACCACTTCTTTCCGGTATATTCGGAATTATTAGACCTCTCTTATAAATCCTTTGGTAACTTTTAAACTCTTTTTAAACTAGGAATAAATGTGAAATCATTTCATTTTTCACTTAAGAAGATATTGATCTGAGTAAACCAAATTCACTATCCCCTCCGTCGGGCCAATCCACATAGCCAGGGAGAGCAAGAAACTGGTTTTCCAAACTCAAGTCTAGACACTATCTCTCGGACACCCATAAGGCAGTCAAGTTATTTGAATGATTCTAAATCATTAACCATTCCCAAAATCCTTCAAATCATCTTTAAAACACTTTATTAATCATTTTAAAACATTTATAAAGAATCGTTAAGTTTAAAACTATATTTCAAAAGTTATAGAAAAGTGTTGCGGAAAGTGCTTTTTTTAGCTATATTGATTAAAACGACTTTTTATTATTTGAACATTCATTTTTATAACTCAAATCAATTTTGAAAAATTTTAAATGATTTATAAGATTTATTCCACATTTTTAAACAATTTTAAAGCATCATTTTCAAAGAAATTCAGTTTTGGATTCCGAACTGCAAAACCGCGATTTTTCAAAACCTTGTTTTACTCATATTTCAAAATCTACTTATCGAAATCTCGATTTTCTTTCTTCTTTAGAAAACTATGGATATAATAGTTCAGAAAATTCTTATCTCGAAGAATTCCGAGCTATATCCCATTCTATAAACTCATTTGACTTTTATGGCCCGAAATCGCAAACTGCCTTTATGTGACGTGCTTGTTTTTGACTAAATTTTCAATTCTCATTCATACTTCACCAAAACTCTTTTAAATGTTTATAAAACATTTCAAACTTATTTAAAAACCTTCTTCAAGAGGTTTAACGTTCCATGTGTACCAATTTATTAATACATAGGAAAGTGATTTCCTTTGTGCTAATCGACGTGTATTTCCATGGCTTGCATATATATGCAACATTCATATTTAACAACCATCATCAACAATCAAAATCAAACATATATGAGAACCAATAGCATATAATGCTATAGTTTTAGGAGTTCTCACCTTGAGTTTTAAACGATTAACTAAAAATTCGCTATAGCTCCGCTATTTGGTTTCCAAAGCTTACTATTCTTCGGACTTGAACTCCAAGGTGCCTTGATCAAAGCTTAGGGTGGCTTGGGGAGCTCATGGCCTAGGGTGGAGCAAGGAAGTGGCTTGGCCTTCAATGAAATGGAGTGAAGGCCATGAAGAACAAGAGAAAAGGTGGAGATTCGAGATTGTTTTGAGGCGTTTATGTATATATAACTATATATTATAAATTTAAACTCTTTTTGAAATAAATTTTGCCATGATTTCTCTTTGGGTAGAAGCCATTAAAGAGGAGGACAAAGCTTATAAAAATGAAGAAGGAGATGAATGAAAATGAAGAGAAGAGTGTAGGGCTTTTATAAAAGAAGAGAGTAAGAAATATCTACACACACATCATCTTTTGCATCACCTTCATCATCACACCCTCCCCCCTAGGCATGGCAAAAGCCTCATCACCCATGTCCCCATCACTTCCATCACTTTAGGGTAGACATATGTTGACTTTTGTATGCTTAAGAAGTAAGGAAACTTAAAATATCTTATATATTTTATATTATATTTTTATACTTAATTATATTTGTATATGTATGTTTATGTGCATGTTCTCATGTATGCACATGTACATGTGTATGTGTATGTTACATATCTCTACAATGTTGCATAACTTCCACACGTTGTATTGTTACAAATCCCGATTTCGATTTTTGGTCATATTTTCTCTTTTTAGTTAATATGCATATATTTGTAAACAACTTTTGAAAATAAATTTTCTTATCATTCTTAACAACTAAAATGATCATATTTTATTTATAAAACCATATAAATTAATATTTATAATTATTTACAAAATTGTTGTTATATCGATAAAGTGAAACGTACATTTATTTAAAGTGAGATACTTACGGGTCGTTACAATTAGAAATCAAAGTTAGGTTTTTACCTTTTTAAACCCATAAGAATAATTCCATAATAATTCCAATAAATCATCATTCAACCAAATAATGATGTAATCAACCACAGCATGACATATTATCCCAAAATAATTCGGAATCATTCTAGATCCAAAATCAAACGTAAATAAATGAAATGGATACTATTATTCACCTTAAATTGGATAAGAGTGATTGAGATTTGCTGCCCTAAGCTCTTTCTCTGAATCCCCTAGAGTTTCCCTTCTTTTTCTTCTAGTAATGGTCGTCCTTCCCTTATGTTCTTGTTTTGATTAGAAATGAAATGGAAAATGAATGAGAGAGGGATGGTTCAGGGAATGGAATAAGGAGTCATTCCCATTTTTCCTTTCTCGTTTTTTTCTTTCTACTTTATGTTCAAATCAATATTATCAATTGGTTAATTAAGGTCCGATCCAATTATTCATCAAATCTCTTATCCTCACATGTTGCATTATTCTATTTAATTTATCTAATTAAATCTTCTGAATAATATTTTAAAAAAATTAAGGGTGTTACATTAAAATTCATTCATCCTTATTTCAACAATAGCTCAAAATCATTATCGTACTCATCTGAATCATTTTATTTTTTGAATTGTCACTATCAATTTAGAATCGAAGAGATGATCGCTTTAGGAAGAGTATAATCGAACTTGTATCTTGACATTATTGGAAATATTATATGGTGAGGACAAATATTTGGAATGAACTAGTAAATTTAAAAAGAGAGAAAGGAGGAGTTATAGAATTTTTATATCCAATGAAAAAGAGTTTACATTGAACATAAGTCTTATGTCTATAGAAAACTAATAGAATTTGAAAAATCAAACACTCCTTCATAATCTTTTATTCAGCATCTTGCTATACACTTTGAACGTTGAAATGTCAAATGCTAAATAAGGAATTCTTGGCATGTCTGAAAACGGACCTTAAATATGAATTACTATGATAAAAAAATTCAAATTCCATAATTCACATATAATAACAACATTATACATATGAGATTAACGGTAAAAATGTTGCAATTGTCATATCATATCATTAAATAAATAATGACAAACACATAATGATCATACATATAGAGTAAAACCTCTCTATATATAAATGGTAAACAAATTCTCTAATACATAATAATTGTTATCACTGCTGATAGCATAACATAACGGAATATAAAATTGATAAAATGTAGGTTATGGTCTTATGATCATCTACTCACCTTTGAACAACTACAAGCATACTTATAACTTGACTCGTTTTTCACCGTACTCGTGTGAGTACCTGTATGTTCGTTAGAATAGGCAAATAAATGGATCTGGGGAAAGTCTGGCATGAGTAATTCCTATGACAAAAATGTAATATGGTAAGTATAGTTGTATAAGTATATATATTAAATACTCATACTTTGACATGTTCTATAACACATTGATTACGAGACTTGCATACCGCTTGGTGCTTGTCCCACTATTCTATGTGCGAAAGCATTAACACATAAATCATATGCTAACAAATACATAACATGACATACTATGTTACACTATAAGGTAATCTGGTCTCAAGTAATGAGGATTACCCACATAATCCTAATATCTAGCAGACAATGCAATCATTTCTTACACGACACTTAAATAATAATCATATAACTCACTTGAATTGTATTGAAATTAATAATCTATAATATACCTAGGAGAGAAACAGTGATGGATATGGCATCTAAGAATCTTAGTGAAACTACTATACTAAACATATGTAAACATCCTTACTTAGTCCTACATTGCACCTTTCCTCCCTTGGGGTTGCTTTAGCATCCACCTCTAAGTATACTAGTCTTATGCAACTAGACTTCCTATTACATGATAGAGGGTTAATGAGTCACGATGATCAAAAAATCTACTAGTTTACACCTAGTCTATCATCTTCTACAATTAGCACAACGATAATTCAAGCTTAAATCATCTTATGAGATCCATCACTCAAAACTGAATCCATTGCTAGTCTCCACTGAAATATGTGAGCATATAAACTCCTAAGTTAGTTGCATAACCTTTACGAACCTCGGCCACATGCTTAGACTAAATACACTACTAACTGCACGATCCATGACCTCAATCGCATAGTCGAATACTTGTTCACACAACACTCCATGATTGCTCACACAACACTCCATGATCTTGTTTGCATATCATCATTGTATCACTTGCATAACTACATCTAGATTGATAAAGTTAAGGGTGTGCCCTAGGGATAATTATGTAATTTATTATATTAATTAACTCCTATAGAAATCTTATTCTAAATAAGCATGCTTTTGGTTTTATTTTATGTTATATGTTTTGCTACATTGTAATATAAGTAATGATCTGAATATTTTAC
The DNA here is from genome assembly GCA_030737815.1 of Allium fistulosum. Lineage (NCBI taxonomy): Eukaryota > Viridiplantae > Streptophyta > Magnoliopsida > Asparagales > Amaryllidaceae > Allium > Allium fistulosum. The sequence continues at coordinate 502,184,949 of CM060901.1, forward strand.
ACATATATAAGTAAAAAAATACTTAGGGGGAGTATTTAATCTATTGTAGTAGTGAATGTGTTCGTAACCATGACTTTTGAGTCGAACATTCAAAATACCAAACCTTAAATTGTTCCTAATCAAGATGTATTGAGAAAAGGATACTGATACATTCATTAAGACTAGTGTATATAATGTTGTCCATACAATGGATGGTGAATTACTCATGATCGCTGGGAACACTAAAGGATTACGTATGTGTTATTGTTTGGAACAATCGTTGATTGAATCATTGCGAGTCTACTATTGGTTAATACAACTAGATCAAAATAGAAGGCCATATGTAACACCTGTAATAATCTTCAAACTTGAGAGTATTGTTGCCTTAAGTAGTTACTCTATACTTTGATCATGGTGAATCACATAAACACAATCATATTTCAATCATAGTTAGGAATACATTGAATTGCTTGAAGTTAAACATTACTTAAAAGAGGATTTATCTCCTTTGTCGTAGAAGGTTAGTGCCACAATAATTGAAGTCCACTTAAAGTCATAATCTTTGGCTAAAGTAGAATATATAATCGATAAATTATATCAGATTGAACTAAGGGTTAAAAGTGGCACTATGTAGTTAGCTATGGATATTATTAGAGTTTTTGACCATTGGTCGAACTCTCGATATTTTATTGATATAGCGATGACGAAAAGAATACATGCATAAAATATCATTATAAAGGTGTTGCTCAATAAAGATTAGATATTGAAGTCCATATAAATGATCTATATCAATTGAACTCATGCTCGATACTCTACTTCAATAAAGTCCATACAGGCTTTAGTATTTAATTTTTTTAAATATTACCAAGAACCGAGTTCACACTATGAAGTCAATACAACATTGTTATTTGCTATTTTCTGAGTCCAACTAGTTTAACTTAATTTATAGATGTTATAAATTAATAATAAAAAATAATACAAATGTTATGTTATATTTTATGGTATTTGATTATTTATTTAAGACCTTAAAACTAAATAAAATAGTTCAAATATTGTGTTAAATTTTTATGTAATATATATATATATATAATTAAATAAACAATATTAATTAATATATAGTGTATTAATTAGGTTGTATTTCATGGAGTGTCCATGAAGGGGAGGCAAAGCATTTAGTAGTGGAATTTGAATGGATCTTTTGATGTAAGATTGAATATTAATTTAAAAGAGAGGAAGAGGTGGAGATATTTTATATTTCTAATGGTTGTAAATAGCTCTGTCTTCTCTCATTTAAAACAAACAAAATAATTACAGCCCTAATCCAAAAAATGTTGGAGCCTTAAAACTAAAATTTTCACACAAAACTTAAAAGAGGAAGGAAGTACAGTCCAAGAAGGAAGAGGTAACATCACAATGTGTCAACAACTGGTAGATCTAGGGTAATTAGTATTTATAATAACTTGCATACTTACATTTATATTCTCATATTTATTTTTGTTATAAAAAATTATCATTTTTTATTTATTAAATATATTAATAATATATATGCATAAAAATGTTTATATACCCATTTGTATTAAAAAACATTTTTTGGCCAAACTATTTAAAATATAATGTACACTATGTTAATAGTTATATACATATACATTGTTTGTACCAAAAATGGGCACAACACTCTTCGGAAGTTTTTGAAGAGATAAAATGAAGAAATTAAATGGAAAAAGAGGATTATCTAACAAAAACTCCAAAAACAAATATGTAAATGATAAAAACGCACAGAAACACAAGAATTTAGAGTGGTTCGGCGCGTTGCCTACGTCCACTATGAAATTGATCACTTTATTGATGTTTCTTCGATGATTACAATTGATTGCAGCGGGTTACTGCGAATGAAAGATATGAAATTCGAGTACAACAGTAGTAATGGAGCATGGAATTGAATCCGGCAGAGTCTGGGCATTGGAGCGTCAAAGGATCCTTTCTCTGTAGGCCCTGGGGCTCTATTTATAGGCATAGGAAGCTGATATTTCGCCCAGATCTCGGGAGACTTCTTCTGGCACGTGAGCGGGCCCACGCGACCGAGCCCGTGAAGTTTCGGCTTGATCCGTGATCGATACGAAAGAATTTCGTATCGATCAAGATTTCGTCCAATGGAGTCGAAACTTGGTGTGGACATTCTTTAGCTTGTGCTTAAGCTCCTGTGAAAATTTCATAGCATTTGGACTTGTGGATCTCGAGTTATGATCGATACAAAATGGAGACTTTCGGTAGTTTGTTTGGTTCGAATCGATCATTTCGACTCGATCATGTTCGAATCGATGATTACACGTGCCCTGGTGATGACATGGTTTGCACTCTTCGGATCGATCCACTTTTTATGCCGAGTTGATCGACTCGTTCCAGGATCTTCGCCTTGTTCGTATCGAAGCATTTGTCTTGTTCGAATCGATGGAAGGTGACTCTCGTTCGCATCGATGCAACGAGCTCTGTTCGTATCGATGGAGAACACGTGGAATACGTTAACTGCGTGGCCTTGTTCGTATCGATTGGAAATGACTCCAGTCGATCGATACAAAGTTGAAGTGGCCAGATGGACTCGAACATTGGTAGCCCAATCGATACAAATAACCATGATATGGATCGATACGAACAGGGACTTCTCGATGGATACGAAGCAACTAGACTTGAAGGATTCGAACAAGGGCTATCTGCTGGATACGAAGTGGCGTGTCCTGATGGATTCGAACATATGTTTTTTAATGGATACGAAACAGACATTGGCCGATCGATACGAAGTGCACTATCTGTTGATGGATACGAAGTTGATCGATACGAACTAGGGCTTGACGATGGATGCGAATCTGATCGATTCGAACTGTGGCCTTCTGATGGATACGAAATTGAGGCTCGATGATGGATACGAAATGGAGTCATTCCCTTCAATTTGCATCGATCATAACTTGAACATACGAACTCAAATTGACCTAAAATTTGGAACGATGGCTTTCATGGCTTCGCTCGTCGTGTCTTGTCAATCGTAGCTTGATCCGGACTTAGACAAAATTCATCGATATCCATGGTAAACCTGTGCGTACTCGATATTTGGGATGAGCGATCCTCGGTTTTCAATCAGTTCCTTGATATCCCGACCTTACCAAAAGGCGGGATAACATACATACACACACACAAACACACACACACATATATATATATATATATATTACTCTTCACATAAAGAAAAATAATTACTCTTGAGTTTTATCAAAAAAATCTTTTTGGTTTTAAAATAAATAAAGTAACACACACATATGATTTGGTCAAATATAAAATTTAAAATTTAAAACATGTATATATATATATATATATAAACGATATAGAATGATAAAAATGAATTATTTTAGGTCGAAAATGATAAAGTTTAAAATATTTAAATTTTAGTATATATATTTAATAAATTATTTAAAATGTTTATTACTAGAAAATTTATATTAAGAAAACAATTTTTATAACCAAAATATATAATGCATTGTCGAAAATAAATCTTTATATATATATATATATGCTCACAAATATATTAAGGATATATTCTTGATGTTGTATTATAACGACCCCGGATTTTATATATATTTAAATTGATAATTAATTTAGTTTTTGGATAAAAATTGTGAAATTAATCGATAAATGGATGCGAGTTTCCCCGAGTTCAAATAAATTCTATGTTAAATCATTTAAATTTTAAAAATTGTATATATATATGTATATATGTGAATATATATGTATATGGGCATATATGAGTAAATTTAAATTTGTATATATATATATATACATTGTATTTGAATTTAAAATCTTAAATATAAATGGTTTGAAAAATAAATATAAAAGTATATACATTGACATAAGTATAAATAAATAAATAAGTAATTTTAAATTTAGAATTGATGGTTAATAATAATTTGAATTTATAGATTAAATACAAGACAATAAATATTAAAGTAAAATAATAATAATAATAATAATTTAAGCTAGAAATAAATATATAAAAGGGTAAACTATAAAATCCAAAGTAACACATTTGCTAAATTAACAACATATAAAATATAGAAATTATCCATATTACACAATAATAAGATTAAATAATAATAGAGATAAATGTATATAAGATAAATTATAAAAATATCAAGTAATACACTTAAATAAAATTTTAATAACATATTTAAAATAGAAATTATCTATATTATAAAACAATAAGACTAAGGAAAAGAAAATAAAAATAGAAATAAATAAAAGCAAAATTACAAATTAGTTAGAATATAGCAACATGTTAAAATAGAAATTCATTTATGTTATCAAGCAAGATAAACAAATATAACTATTCATGAACAAACAAAGTATGAAGACAAACAAAAAGGAAAAGAAGAAAACGAAATGCATTCAGATCTGGGAACAAATAAAATATACACATAAGTATGAACAATTGTAAAAGGAAACAAAAATATACATAAGTATGTAAACAAGTAAAGGCTTCCAATACAAGCTAAGATATATTCAAGTTGTACAAATAATTAATGCAAGCCATCACAATGTTTTCACGTCAGCCACCAAAAGAAAAAAATATCTGTCCTATGTTGTACAGCAAAATAATATTACACTGTAAAAATCTTTCTATTTTCGTTCATAAAGCAAGTGCAAACCATTTTTAAGTTTCAAAACAAGCCTGCAAAGCTTCTTCTACAACCTGAGATTTTCTAATGCCAGCATTTTTTCAAAACTAAAACAAGCAAACAAGTAAACATCATCTTAAACTTCAACATAAACAACAACATATATCAATACAAATTTATATTAACCAGAGATCAAGAAGAAAGATTCCAGCTTGAATTTCAAAGCCTGGTTCAAAAAGAAAACTCTGTTCTTTCATTCTGGAAAACAAGGTGAGTCAACATTTATTTTAAAAACAGTTTTAAATCTGGGATTATACCTTGATGCATGTATGAAAATCTTGTTGTTGGCATGGATGTTTGGATTGGAAGTGAATTTATGAAGTGTGCATATCTGTTGATTTTAAATATCTCTGATCTTAGTTCAAGTCTCTGCCTTTAAACTGTAAACATGAGACACCTTTAGATTTGATGTATATGACATATGGTTGAAGTAAACTTGTGATGTATGTTTGAAAATGGGTTTGCATGATGGTTTAAGACTCGAAAACATGTTTATATGTATAAAGATGCAGTGAGAATGTCTGGATATTCACTGTAATTATCTCTGTTTTAAGTTTCAGAGATTTAAACTTAGATTAAAACTTCAAATTCTTCACACTCTAATTTCTTTTAGGCTTAAGTATTTAAACAAAGTTTGTTTGTTTAAAACTAAACTAAGCTTTTAAAATATTTTTAAGAATAATAAATAGAAATATTATCTGGAAAAATAAAAAGCACAGAGGAGCTTAAGATATGTTAAAAAATCAAATGCAATGATCTGTGAATTTATACATATAATCTGAATTCCTTTTCCAGACTAAGATTTGTAACACCAAAATCTTGATTTCTAACATTGAATTGAATAAACAATCCAAGGTTGACTGGGAATGGGTTTTCGAGAGTTTTCTGATGATCTAAGTGACTGGGAAGGTCGGGGTTTGAGCTGAGGCTAGGTGAGTGATCAGGGAGTAAGGGAAAAATGCTCGGTGATGTCCCAGTTCACTGTGGTGACGGCGGCGAGGGGATTAAATATCTAAACCTAATTTTAGTTGAGGTCGGGAATTTGATCGTAGTGGCCTCGTTCGTGCATCGAGTTGCACGTGCTTCTGGGCAATCGTAGCTTAGGGGTTGACGAGTTCGTGGCCGGAGGCGTAGAATTTTCAGATGGTCGGAGGCGCGGTTGCGAGTCGAATGTTTGGACGGAGATTTGGTTCAAAATTTATCGAGCTATGCTCGATTTCGTCTGTGGACTGGTGTGGGCCTGTGGTCGATTTGGGCTCGTTGTCGAGGTGTTCGTCGACAGGTCGGAAGTGTCGGGGTTGGTTGGAGGTCGCCGGAGGGGCTGTACACGTGCACGCGTGATGATGTATATCTGGTGTTGTTTGTAAAGGTGAGGAAGACGTAGTTTCATCGGGGAGAACTCGAAGTAATTCACAAGATAACTCGGGAAAATGTATGATTTGGGAACACTCGAAGTTAGGCTCGGGTAAACAGGTGTATGGCTCGAGTTTGAGTAATCAAGTATAAAACGGTTTTTAACTTATTAAAACAAATCAAGTTTTATTTGAAACAATTTTATTAAAACCAACTCTTTTGTAAATGATAATTGTTATCCAGGTTTTGAATTGATTAAAAGGTTTTTTTTAGATAAAATTGTTTTAAATAAATGAAGTTTAAAAATGTTTAAGATACATATAACCTTTATTTTAAATAAACTTAATAATTAATGTGATTAATTAAGAGTTAATTTAGGAAAAGGATAATTACTTAATGTAAGTAATTAAAGGTTAATTAATTGATTAAAGGATAATTTATTTAATGATTAAAGTTGATTAATTAATTTGGTTAATTAATTAAAGCAATTAATTTGAAGATAATTAATCAAAGATTAATTAATTAATGTAAGTGGTTAGGGATGATCACTTATTGAAATTTTATTAATTAAATGGTAATTAATTAATTTAGGGTTAATTTATTAATTAAAGATAATTAATTAAATGGTGAATTAAATAATTAAAGGTTAATTATTTAATAATTAAAGGTTGATGAATTATAATTAAAGGTTAATTAATTTATTGTTAATGGTTAATTAATAAATGATTAAAGAATAATTTATCAAAATGATTTGTAATTTATTAATGTTAATTAACCAGGATTAGTAATTCATAAGAAATTAATCTGATTTGAATTAATCAGACAATTAACTGATCTTACTTATGAATGTTTGGATTCTATTGGATGATTGAATTGTTCGATATCCCTACTATGTGATGCTGTGTGATATGAATTGTTTTAATTCAAGCTGTGATGAATGTAATTTATTTATCTGTGATTTATCTGTGGATCTGTGAATAAGGATAAGCGTTATAGTTATACCGCTTATCAACTATATTTCTGTATTTTGATCTTTGATAATTTATTGATGTTGCACTACTGTGTAAAACCCCTGGACAACACTCATACACACACAAATATGGATTTCACGAGGAAATCGGTTAAGTCACAGATGATTTAAATTTAATGTTTTTGGAATTGAAATTTTAATTTCAATTGATTTTGGAAATGGATTTGGGTTAAATGTTAAAGCTTTTGAAAAGGGTTTTTAAGATAAAAGTTATTTTGAATAACTTGGTGAAGTTTTTCAATTTAAATAATTTAATTTGAATTTAACCCAAGGTTTTAACTTGTATAAATGAAATCGGATTTTTCCAAAATGAAAACTAATTGTTTTCAAATGATAAAAGCTTCCATATAAGAAATGAAATTCCAATTTAATTAAAGGAATTTCAAGTTTGAATTGGAAATAGTTTTCCGAGTTATGAATAAATCTTTTTGTGTAAAAGATAAAAAAGGGTAATGTGTTTAAACCATTTGAAAGAGAAGTTTTAGGTAATAAGTTGTGACTTAACTGAAATCCCAATATCCATATGTTTTTAAATATGCGCTCGTTATTCGGTTTAGCCGGGAGAGGACCTTTGTGTCATATAACCCATTCCGAATAATGATACGACGTTATGGATAGCATTTGAAGACCGGCGGTGAAGACCGGATATTTTCGAAAACGAAAGGACAACTCGTCGAATGTCTCTGCATCGACTGGTCCCCGATATAGAGATTTGATCACCCTTTGTGATGGGAAGTCCGAGCGTGGTTAGAAATTATCCGGATTTGCAAGGGCTTCTTCGGAAGTGCCTTCGGTTCTGTTCGAACCCGGAACAGACTTGTATGGTTGTATGTCTGACACTACACTTTGAGATATAAAGCTGATTTCTTTCGAATACATTTCTGTTTGGTGGCGGAGATTTATTCTCTTAGCTTAACACCCTTCTCTGAGACGTACGAGCACAGAGGTTATGTAGTTGAAGGTTATCAGTGATATATTCCTAATTTGTTAGTGTGGCATGCTGAGTGTTGCTGTGTGTTGCTGATCATTTGTTGATCAAAGCATGGCTTTGTGAAAAAGCGTAGCTTTGTGGATGAGACCTCATCGAGCCTCACAAACCGGAAATGGTCGAAACAGGAAAGATGCGGCAAGGTTTCAGGGGTAGCTCCCCTAGGGTATGACCATTCCTTCTAGAAAAAGGTGGTATCATGGTATGGAGCCCAGATATTTACCTATGTGGTTGGTCCAATCTCATTTACTCTATGTGATTGTTGCTTTGTGATCGAGAGCTCTCGGATAAAGGTCGCAAACGACCGGGGGTGGCATATCTCAGGTTTACTACCCGGGAAGGGGGTAACCAGCCTTGTGTTGGAAGAGAGCCGGGTGGTTCTCGGGGCGTCCCTCCAGAGGCGTTCCCATGTGGCATAGGAAGTTCCTTAGCATGACCATTTGTTGGAAATCCAAAGAAACAATACGAGCCCTTTACGATTGCAGTTGTATAACCTGTCTCCTTAGGCGGCAGCTATAACAGGCATAATATAATGGTACTTATGCTGGCTAAGATTAATATTATACTTTCGAAATGTTTTCTGCACTATGCACTAATAATAATATCAAATGATTTTGCATAGTAAGCATGTTTGACTATCATAAGAAGAAATCTCCTCCAAGTCTGCGATTGCATTGTGTGTGTGGTGGGAGGTCTTATGGTAGTTTCATTTTCCAAAAAGCATTGCGGGTTTCAATGTTTAAAATTCTTTTGTTGTTTGTTTTAAAGATGAACAACTGTTTTTGTTACTCACACCAGTCCCATGACTGACTCGGAGTTTATTGTTCCCTTCCTAAACTCTGGGTGCCCATAATTTTCCACACGGGCAGTCTAGAGTTGGGTTTTTCAGATAGTCAGGTTAGTAGATTATCGAGAGCTAGGTCAGTGTTTGGAGTTCACTCACGACTGACGTTGCTTACCTTTGTGAACTATGATGGTGGTTCGAGCTTGATATTGGAGTTGGTGGACTCATGCTTTTTTCCAGATCATTTAGAGTTATTAGTTCTGTTATTTCCGCTGTATCATTATTTATCTCTGATATTGTTGTATCATATAGATATCATTGTTGTATATCATTCTGGATATTGTATTCATTGGAGTTGTATATGATATCATCTATTTCTTTCTTCCGCTGTGTTGTTATACTTACTGTGTTATAAGCTCCGGCGAGCCAGATTCGGCGTTTGGATCTGTGGCATTCTAGTACAAGTGAAGTACGGGTGCCGATTTTCGAAGGCCGAGTTAGGATCGTTATATGTATGCTCATTTTATGACCATAAATCAAAATGGTCACATACACACACACACACACACTCTCTATGTTGTTAGTCTCATAAATGTCTTATATTAGTTTATATCAAATATGATGTTCACATTATGAATGTGAATTTCCATTAAGTAAAATACGACAAACTAAATTGTAAAATAAAGTTAAACTAAAATATATAAACAAAACATTAAAAGGAAAAATAAACAAAATTAAAATCAAATAATAAAACTCTTCTTTTATTAATATTCACTAAATATGATTTGGTGCAAACATATTATTTATGTAAATACAAGATAAAGATCTAATGCAATATTAAAAAGTGGACTTTTTGGAATTTCCTTGTTTTACTCCACCGCAAATGCATCTGATCCAATAATTGTATCAGATCTTCATTATGTTAACATGAATAATTAACCAATACATAGGGCGGTCAGTTGAAAAATCCAATCAGATGGGTGTCTAAGGTAAGAATGTTTAACTAAAGAGAAGGTACTTTAATTAAGGAATATTTTTATGAATAAAAACACTCCCGTCTCTGGGTCCTTACCTAGTTCGTTGTAGGGATCTGTTCAAAGGTACCTATATCCTTAGTGGAAGGCCCAAATTCTTTTTGTGTCATAGGTTGATTCAAAGACATCGAGGTGCCGAGCCATCCCGTCGATGTGAACTCTTAGGGAAGATCGACCTATTATCCCTGGAGTAACTTTTATCGGTTGAGCGACGACCCTTCCACTCGGCACTGTCGAATCACTAAGGCTGACTTTCATCCCTGCTTGATAGGTTAGTCTTGAAATCAAGCTTTCTTTTACCTTTGCACTCGAGGTACAACCTTTATCTATCTTGAGGAAACCTTTGCACGCCTCCGTTACCTTTTGAGAGGCATACACCCTGTAGAAAAATATGTATATTTGAATATTATAAAATTGTAATGAATTTAAATAGAATATAATATAAAAAATTAGTAGGTTATATATTTCATTTAAAGTTGTTTCAAATGTTACATAAATATAAATGTTATATTTATATTAATTAAAGGTTTAATTAATAAAGAATTACATATGAATATATACACACACACACACACATATTATTTAATAAATTATAAATGTTAGTTCCAGTTTCTATATATGTATGTATGTATGTATGTATAACATATATATAAGAAAAAGGTGAATTAAAACACATATAGACTTAACGAAGTATACATAAGTTGTTGAGATATATGATGTCATGGGATATTAAACCCATCTTCCTTAAAATGTCAATAAACTATTATATTATTTAAATTATTAATTTGAAATAATAATTTTCCCCATCATTTACAACATAAATAGATTATTATATATAGCTGTGATTGTTGAGCACCCTCAGGCCATAAAATATTTACAATGATGTTTATATTGTCCTTATATTGGTAAGAATATTTTGTAACTTTATTGTGTAACCTCAAGGGTTACAAAGTTATCCTTACCTATTGCAAAATGGTGGGTTCATAGTACCTAATGCACTTTATGATTTGTTGAGCACCCTTAAGGTTAAAAAAATGATTTGTAGGAAATAAATATATGATTAAGAATTATATACGAGACGGAATTAGTAAAGTGCTATTTGTTATTTATGGGGACTATAATTTGTTGAGCACCTCAAGGTTGTTGTAACATGACAAATTGTTTCTAATACCCATTATAGAAATTCACGTATCTCTTTTAGGGTTTTTAAGAGGTGTAGAATATAGTGGGAGACTTATTAGATAAATATAATAAACCAATCTAATAAGTATAAGACCATATGCGATGATATCTAGTATGTAGATTGAATAGCAACATTAAACTATTTCTAGAGAAAAACATACTAAAGAGCATGAACTGTAAGGATTGGTTAAGAAATGTGAAGGTCACGGTCGCCTATGAAAAACTCTAGTATGTAATCGCCAATAAGACTAAGGCTAAACTCGATAAAGGCACAATGCCCGAAGACATATCCTTGTATAAGGCATGATCAATAGACTATGAAATTGCTCAAAGTACATACTGTCTACCATAAGCATCAAGCTTCAAAGGTAACATGAAAATATGAATGTTTAATCCATATTCAAGCACTTATTAAGTTGTACAGTGAACAGTCTCATACCATATGGTATGAGATTTCATGGAAATGTTTTTGTACAAAAATGATCAAAGGAGCTCCCATCCAAGATTACGTAAATATGATTTAGTACATAGATAGATTAGATGAGTTGTGAATGACTCTTGATACTAAGTTGCAGACTGACTTGATTCTTAGATAATTGACTTTGCAGTTTTATCGATTCAAAATGAACTTCAATATGAACTCATTGAAGTGTACTGTCATGGATCTCCTTAATATATTAAGGACTATGAAGTATTTCATGAAAGAACCAGATATGGTATTCGTAGCAAAGGGCAAATCTTCTTCAAATAGTTTGAAGAAGAGAAAATGTATGTCGAAGAGAGGCAAGGGTAAAGCTAAGGCTAAAGAAGAGAAGGATGAATGCCTCATTGCTCTAGAATATTACGCTAGAAGAGGAAATGTCTTGACTATCTGAAGATGCTCAAAGGAAAGGAATCTGATTTCGCTCCTAAAGGTATTTTCCTTATAGAAATTTTCTTATTTATAAGTACTTCTTCTTGGGTTTTAGATACATGATCAAGAACTCATACTTGTAATTTATTACAACGACTTAGGAGCAAGAGGCCCGTATCACGAAGGATCATGGAATTCTAAGTTGCAAATGGTGCTACCATAGTTGCTATTGTAGTGAGAGATTATCCTGTGAAGCTTGCTAGTGGACATGATTTAATTTTATATAATTGTTATTTTGTGTTGAACTTTATTAGTGGAGAAATCATCATTTTTCGTTTGATGAAAAATGATTATCGTTTTATTTGTAATGACAATGTTATGAATCTTTATTATAATAATAAAACTATTTTCTTAGACACTTTTAAAGATGACATTTATACATTTAATTATATTCGTGCATTTTCTATTGAAAATAATAGTGCATCTAAGATAAATGAAAGCTGCCTTTGGTATTATAGACTAGGTCATATAAGCAAGAAACGATTCAACAAGTTAAGAAACCAAGGTTTTCTACCATCTTTTAATTCTGAATCATTTGATACTTGTACATCATGTCTTAAAGGTAAAACGGCAAAGCACTCATTTAATGGGAGCAACGAAAGAGCTGTTGAACTTTTAGGACTACTATATATAGATTTATGTGGTCTTATTTCTTTATCTACCAAAGGTAGATCCCTATACTTTACTACATTCATCTATGATTTGTCTGGATATAGATATGTATATCTTATGAAATACAAATCAAAGGTCTATGAATATAATATAAGAATGAAGTTGGAAACTAGACATGTAAGATAATTAAAATACTTTGATACGATCGAGGTAGTGAGTACATAGGATATTATCTCCAATATTACCTAAATGGGAATTGGATTCTCTCTCAAGTCACTCCTCCCTATGCTCCTTAGCACAATGGTATTTTGGAAAGAAGAAATCAAACTTTGTTAGACATGGTTCGATCAATGATCAGTGATACTGAGTAACCGTTATCCTTTCGGGATATGCAGTCGAAACTACAACATATATGCTGAATTATTTACCATTTAAATCTATGCCTAAGAATCCACATGAGTTATGGAATTGTAAGAAACCTTGTCTTAATTATTTTAAGATACGTGTTTGTCCAGCTTACAGTAAGAATGTAAACCTAATAAACTTGAGGCAAGTTCACTTTTATGCAAGTCTATATGGCTTTAAATATTCTCAAGGATACATATTCTATCATATCAAGGGTCAAAAGTGTTTGTTTTCAACCATGCCACCTTTTTGGAAAATGATTTTGTACCTTGAGAAATTAGTGGTGGTAAGATAGATTTAGATGAAATCTGTAGCAACCCGCCGTACACTACCCTTTTAATCCTACGTCCTAATCGATGCTCAGATTCCCAATGTAGTGAACAGTGAATCGTTAAGGAAAAATATGTTGAAATAGTCGCATAGTTGTCTAATTTCAATAAACTTTCTAAGCTCACAACGTAAGGGAATAAAATATTAACATAAAATAACTATTTGAAACAATTGGAAATAAAATTAAATATTATTACATCTAAAACCAAAAGTAACACTTCATGGTATGTAGTTCAACAAAGTTATATAATACTGAAATAGAGTTAACTAGATAAGTATTATAAATAGTACGGCTCCATAAAATCTCCATCATCATCTATTCACCTCATGCGCTCCAAGACCATGCCAACCTATTATAGGTAGGTACAAAAGAGAGATGTAGAGAGGGTCAAACATAAGCCTTGTGAGTGAAAACATACCTCTAGGTATATGATACCAACGTGCTAGTAAAATATTTTTATATACTACTCTACATTTGTCATTATAGGGATTTATTCATCATGATTAATTTAATCTACCATTAATAGAATTTAACAATCATATAATATTGGCATTGATATAACTAAAACAATCATATAATCCTATAACTAAAACAATCATATAATATTGATATGCTTTACAATATTAACGTACACTGATTCTGATATGCTTAACATACCCTCACAGCTTGACCATATAATTGATGTGCTTTAAAACATTAGTGCACTCTGATCCTACTGATATGCTTTACAATATTAACGTACCTTTTCTGCTTAAGTTTACTTATTTGGTACGCTTTACAATATTAACATACCTTGATCCTACTGATATGCTTTACGGTATTAACATCTCCTTGAAGCCTAACGTGACTAATTAATATGCTTTACATTATTAACATACCATATTCCTATTGATGTACTTTACAATAGTAACACATCCTTGCAGTCTTAGTCCAAGTTATTTGTATCGATACTTATTCAAAAAAATCATCAATTCATGTATTACCATATACATACTCATACACATCATTCAACATTATTGTGTTGCTACCCAATCAAGTTAAAGCATCTATAACCATTCGTCTTGCCCCTATGGGTCTAGGTTTAACTTGCAATTTTCACAGATGTTTAGATTTGAATTAACCAATTAAAACATCTAAAATTTTCTCAAATAGCTGAATTTAAAATCAGGTACCTTATCACCTAATAGTGTTTTTCGCTTTAATTCAGACATTGGAATCTTTATTTCAGATACCTAATTACTAATTTTAGATGTCTCAAATAGGCCTAAAATCATCGTGTTTTCTTCTGTTTTAATATCATATAACTTCATTGCCTGATTCATTAATTCAGATGCCTAGAATAAATTTTCAAACATCTGAACCTTGTTTTCAAACATCTAAAATAGGTGAAAATTGTACTATTTTACTTTTGTTTTGATATATAAAATTTTAGAAGCCTGGTTCTCTATTTTTAGACATTTAGTTTACTATTACTATGTGTTTCCCTTTTTTATTGAGTTTACTCGCTATCTCCTTACATTCTATCTTATTTGGATTTAATACTTCTCTTATTACCATTATACAAACAATTTATAAGTCTATATGGTTGATCAAATTGCTTATTCCATTTTATTTACGTTCTATTAGCCATAATTATATTGACCTAACCTAATAATCTCTTCTTAACCTCCTGTATAATTATTGCAGTATCAGCCAATTTCTAACATGATGGTTATACTTCATTATATTCATTGAATTCATATCTTTTTCGAATTTAGTACATTACTTCATTGAATTCATATCTTCTTCTTCATTTATTAACAAAGGTCTTATTTCAACATTAATGGCCAAATATCCTTTCTTAATCCAAACATCGATTATTAATGTTTCAATTTAGTACATATTCATGATTTATTCATATTAACTACAACCATTAACCTAAAATAGACTATAAAGATGAAATATAAGCATATGGATATTATATAAAATGTAAATAGTTTCTCACTCATTGGTTAACCAAGTTATTCTCAAATTCAATTGAATTCTCCTTCTTCTCCACTATTTTGATTTTCCCTAATCTCCAAACTTCACGAAACTGCTTGATTTTAATCACTTGTTATTGTTCTCATTGATCTAACCCATTTTGGCTTTAATTTGATTAAAATTGATGGTGATTTGGTTAAGAAGTTCTAGATCTATGAATTAGTTTAAGGGTTTCTTCTTTTAAGAGGAGGAGGACGATGAAGAATTAAATGAGTATAGGTTTCTTACGAGTTAGGAAAGAGTATTAGTACCTTATTTAGTACTAACGAACTATTAGACCTAACTAGCCCATTCTAAATAAATTTACTCTTTTATTTATAAATACACTCTGTATGTCTGATTTTAACATTCTTATAGTGAAACTTGACCAGAAAAATATGCTTTATGCGAAATTGCAAGTTTTAATGCCTAATTCATTCATTTATAAAAATTTCTATTTCATCATTTTTGAAAAAATTTCCACTTTTCCTTCTTCTATTATTTGTTTATTTACCAAAATTTATGGGGAGTTACAAGATCTAAGAAACTTCCATAGAAACTGAATATTTAAATAGTAATTCAACATTTGTAGAATACACACAACTTATTAGAATATCTTGTAGAGGATCTCGTGTGCTTGAGTAATACTATGGGATTCTTATTGACAGTGAGAAAGAGGATTGCATCGTTAATGACAATGATCCTGTCACATAATAATAACTCTTGAAGAGTAATGACTTTGCCATGTAGCTGGATGCGATGAAATCTAAGAAGGATTCCATGTACAAGAACAATATTTGGACTTTGGAAAACGTACATGAAGTGGTAATGTAACAACCCGCATTTTTAATGGCTAGATATTTAAATAATTAATTTAAATATTGAATCATTAATTAATGTTAGGTCCAAAATCTGATTTTTCACATACGGTCGAATTAGTACTCAAGACCACTTTCGTTGAATCAGAATAAACATTATGAATTAGTATGAGTATAAATATCGCTATAATTAGAGTCACGACATTTTTGTGATTTACATATTGTTATACATATTTTGTAAAAATACATGTGTAGTCGAGTCAAATGGGATTTTGACCGACGGCTTGGGTTTCTGGGATGAGGACTTCCTTTTAGGATGAATGGTTCGAGTATCTAGAATCGGATAATTCCATGGGCAAAATTGTCTCGAAATGCATGAAATTATCATTCCGGGGCACTGTCTCAGATCATGACAAAATTTATATCATCGGAACCGAAAAATAAGGAGAGGTATGTCGACGAGTTTTGTGATGATCTGATGTACTGTGTGGTCGTACGAGCTTGCAGCAGGTGGCGATTTATTTGAAGGACTAAATATAATATATTTTTAATATATAAACTCCCCCACACTCTTATTCCCTCTATCACTTTTTCATCTCCTCCCTTACAATAAACACAAAAAGGCTACTACCCTTTTTGAATTAAATCGAGAGCTACAGGCCGCGAGCATTAGCGAGATCGGATCCATTGGACATATGGAAGAGAGGGCTTTGATTCTATGTGGTCGGTGATAGGTGCAACGTGCTTGGCCATGTTCGACTTTTGGAACATCGATTAGGGTATATCTTGGCTGTTGCAAGTCTACGACAGGACCTGTAGGCCAACTTCTTTTGAGGTGTTGGTTTTCAGGGGGGTCTACAGTATAGTTGTGGCTCTCGATTGGTCTCTTTGGTAGCTAATGACAATTTGACTCAGTTTAGCAATATGTTATTTAAGCGTATGTATAGTTCGGTATGCCCGATTTAGGGTTGTCGAATAGTGGACCAAATATATTACATAGATATATAAATATATGGTTCAAGTGATATATATATATATATATATGCATGGTTTGGACAATTTATATACATTAGTTTGGTATGCTTAACTTGAGGCGGCAAGTAGTTCGAAGCACTTCAACAACGAATCATGATCCATAAGAAAACGATAATACTTCAGCGTTGTGTAACCATGTGGGAAGAGTTCACGTGGGATTTAGCATTTACATACGATTTCAGTATGTCCGTATAGACAATCAGAATGAAAGGACGCTAGTGGGGGAATCCATTGTACCATTGAGGCGCATGACCTACAGACGTGGTCCTGAAGCAGGGGTGGAGAGAGACTGGAATGCCAGTCTAGAGTAGGTCATATACTGTTCCATAGTACGATTGAGTGCTGCGACAGGATCTACATGCCAACTTCTTTTGAGGTATTGGTTTTCAAGGGAGTCCATAAGTTAGTTGTGGCTCTCAATGGGTCATTTTGGTAGCTAAGGGCAATTCGGGATGGGTTTCAGTTATAGATATCTGTATTTCAGTTTTGGGTATGAAGATGCTATGTTAGTAGCATCATTATATCATTGTATATTTTTTTTGTTTAGATGCTTTGATATGGAGCATTCAATCAATTAGTGTCCATAGCAGACTCTACCCATCAACAATGATGGGTATCAAATTATTTTCTGTGTCTCTTATCATTATGATTGTGCATGTTATAGGTTGATTATTAGTATTGAACACTGTGTGTTAGACTTACATTGTGATGTTTATATTACCATTACATTTGTACATTAAGTTACCCCTATCATAATACGTTGTTACATTTCAGACACATTATATTAGTTGAGCAGACTCATTGATTATTGGAGAAGAGCATGTTATGGTATTATTCCCTACCTTTGAGTTGGGTTTACTTTACTTGTTTGTGGGCAGCCCGGGTTTTCCCTAAGCCACGTTTGTGAAGAGGATCAGTTGTACTTTAGTATTTCCTTATTTATTTGTATATGGTTTTGATATACAATATTTTAGATTGTTTCCTTCACACCAGGCTTTATGTCTCATCCATATTTTCCTTTATCAATTTAAGTCATGATAACTCTCGAGTACTTGATTGAGTAGTTTAGGAGACATGTGCTTTTGGGGATACGTTTTTAGGACAGATGAAGCACTTTGGAGGCAAAGTCGATGCTTTAATATATACTTGATATTATGGTAGTACCTAGCAGATATTCTACTTATATATATGAGATTTGTCTTATCAAATATTGTGTTCTGACTTTCTATATTGATATTCATTTATCAATTACGTCTATCTATACAGTCTTTTATATATTGTTTATCCCGTTGCTCATGTGTATTCAGTATATTACAAAGTATCATTCTGCTGTAAGATTCTATCATTGTGCCTTGGTGATGTTTAGTTTTTTATTTTACCCCAATGGGCTTACTTTTGTGGTATTCAGGAGTTAGACGTTGTCACTCAACATTGATTCAGGGTATTACGAATGGTGGGTCATCACAGGTAAAACCCGTCGGATTCAAATGGATCTTTATGAAAAAAATCAATCCAGATGAAAAGGTTAAGACCTATAAAGATTGACTAGTGGTGAAAGGATTCCATCAAATTCAACGTGTTGATTATGACGAAAAGTTTTCTCCAATTGCTATGCTTAAATCACTTAAATCAATTCGGATTCAACTTGTAGTTACTGTTTATTATAAATATGAAATATGGAAGACAGGCATTATTCTATATGGTGATGTAGAAGTGACTATTTATATGTCGTAGCTAGAGGGTTTCAAAGTCAGTGGGAGCGACGATAAGGCATGTAGACTCTTCAGATTAATTTATGGTCTTAAGAAGGCATCAAGTAGTTGGAATAAATATTTTGACAAGGTAATTAAACAGTTTGGTTTCAGTCAAGACATAGGGGAGGCTTGCATATATAGGAAAGAACAAAATGGTGTTGTTATATTTCTAATTTTATACGTTGACGATTTACTACTAATTGGCAATGATGTACCAATATTACATCAGTGGAAGCTTGATTGTCCAAAAATATTTTGATGAACTATTTGGGAGAGGAATCCTTTATAGTAGGTATAAAGATCTGTAAAGATGGATTTAGAAGGTTATTGGATTGTTCCAATCAATGTACATAGATATCGTACTATAAATGTTTAGTATGGAAGATTCCAAGCATGGAAATATTCTAGTATGACATGAAGTTGTTCTTTCTAAAAAAGACTCCCCATATATAGATTATGGGAGAAAGCATATGAATAGGATTCCTTATGCTTCGATTATAGTATCCATCATGTACGTTATGTTATGTACTAAGCCAGATATCACTTTTTCATTAGGTGCAGTTATCCGATATCAATCAAATCTATGCAAAAATGCCAAGGATTTGTTTATAACATATTTAAGAAATACCAAGGATTTGTTTATAATATATGGAAATAATGAACTCCTTACGAAGGGGTACTTAGACTTGAGTTTTTAAAGTGACGTCATGATAGAAACTAAGTCTTGTGATTTGTATTTATCCTCAATAGAGGGGTCGTATGTTGGAAAAGTTCCAAACAAGAAGTTGCGGTGATTCGATAATGTAGGTTGAATACATTGCCTTAAATGATACTATAAGAGAAGTAGTGTGGATCCACAAATTCATTAAAGAGGAAGGAGTGATCCAAAGCATTTGAGGTCCAATGTTGATGTACTACGACAATAATGCAACAATACATTTAGCAAGGAATATTGAGCTCCCAAGTGTTTGAGACATATCCACCACAAGACCCACATGATAAGACAGTTTATCACTGATGGAAAGATAGTAATCGAGAGAGTAGATACTAATGATAACATCACAATCCCTTCTTTAAGGCCCTTTCTCAGTCTAATCTTGGTAGATTAACTGAAGGTATGGGCATGAGCTCAATAATTGGCCCTAAGTGCAAGTGGAAGATTAGAAAATATAAGGATATGCCCTAGAGATTGATAAGAATCTTGTTTGAAATAGAGTATTCTTTCAGTTTTATTTTCTATTATATGTGTTATTATATTATGATATAAGAAATGATCTAAATACATTAAACATATATAAGTAGAAAATCTTTAGGAGAAGTATTTAGTCAATTGTAGTGGTGAATGTGTTCATAACAATGAGTTTTGAACCAAACGTTTAAAATACTTATCCTTAAATGGTTCCTAGTCAAGATGTATCGAGAAAAGGATATCAATACATCTGTTGAGACCGGTACATAATTCTCTCCATCCGATGGACGATGTATTTCTATAGGTTAGTACAACCAAGTGAAAATAAAAGATCTCATGCAATGATGTGCGATAATCTTCAGCCTGAGAACATCGTTGATTTTAAGTAGCTAAACTGTATTTTTATCATCGTCAATCACATAACATCACAATCATGTTATGACCGTAGCTAGGTACATGCTGAATTACTTGAAGTGAAACACTACTCGAGAGAGGATTCGTTTACTTTGTTATAGAAGGTTAGTATCACCGAAACTGGTAATCAAAATCTCCGATCAAACTAAATTAGTTAATCCATAAATGTTGATGGATAGAAGCAAGGATTTAAAGTGGCACTATGTAATTGACTACATATAACATTAGAGATTTTGACTATTGACAAAAGCTAGATGTCTTAGTGATATAGTGATGACGAAAAAGAAAATATGCATTAAATAACATTACAAAGGTGTAGCTTAGTAAAGACTAGAGATTTTGACTAAACTCAAGCTTGATACTATTCTTCAGCAAAGTCTGTATCAGCTTTAATATTTAAATTGTTTAAATATTAAAGACGACTTAGTTCACACCAAGGAGTCAAATAATAGCGTTGTTAGCTATTTTACGAGTTCAAGTAGTTTAAACTAATATATACATGTTACAAATCAGCAATTAAAATTAATTTTAATTATTACGTGTTAAACTTTCATGGCATAAATTATTTATTTAAGGCCTTAATATTAATTTAAGATAATATATAATTGTTATATATATTAATTTGATTAATTATATAGGCTTAATTAATTAATTAACTAATTTATATTGTATTAATTAGGCCCAACATCATGGAGTGTCCATGATGAGGGCAAAGTATGCAGTAGGGGGTTTGAATGGGCCTTTTGATCTGGATTAGATGAAGATTTAAAAAAATGGAATAGGTGGAGATAATTTATATTCTCCGCCTTCTTTCATTCTAAACATACAAAATAAGTACAACCCTACCCTCCATTAAAACTTATTGGAGCCTTGAAGCTAGAACCTGCACACCAGGCTTAAAAGAGGAAGGAAGCGCAGTCCAAGGAGGAAGAGCTAACATCACCACATGTTGACAACCAACATATCTAAGATAATTTTATTTTAAATAAATTTAATTTACACATATTGTAGAACCAAAAATTGGCATAATACCCCAAATCAACTATAAAAGAAGTTGATTTAAATAAATCAGTAGAAAACAACGAGAATGCAAAGAATTTTATAGTGGCTCGGCAAATTATATGGTCTACGTACACTTTAATCTTATCAGAGTTGGATTTGTCGCAAGTACAAGAGCTTTGCGATTATTTTTTGATCTAAAACAATAAAAATAGACTTAAAGTGACAAGGGTCGAGTAGAGAATAGAAGATGAAGAAGGTGGATGCCAAAGAGAATCTAAAAGTCCCCTCAAACTTGCCACAGTGCTTCTATTTATAGCAGAATCATCCACCATAGTCACTAAATCACGAATGACTAGGTAAGATTCTAGATCTGAGAAAGTAAGAGGGAAGAATAAGTCTTGCCATGCCCAAAAATCATGTCGGTATCAACCATAATTGTGGTCGGTACCAATCACAATTATCGCCACAGACACTTGCTGTAGTTCATATCTCCTTTTGTTCTCATCTATATCTTCAAGCCATCAAGCTTAGTTCACCACTTTTCCATCACTTCATGTTAGTGGCAATATGATTTGTTCTATATGGAACTTGTTCTTCTCTACAAAGCTATAGAATTTTTCACCTACCCTTCAGAGATGGACCTCAACACAATTGCTATAGTATTCCATATCCGGACCACAACACAAGTGTCAAAGATTTCCATGAGCAAATCATGTCGGTACCAACCACAACTACAGTTAGTACCGACCACAATGTGCTTTAATTCAACCTCAAAATTTTGGAGTCTCCTCCCATGGCCATCTCAAGCTTGCCTCCAAGTTCTTAGTCCATACCGTCTTCGTTTCGACGTCCAGATTCAATTATAAGCTGCTTGGTTCAAACGTTGGATAATACTTGCCCTTAAAAGAGTGATTCTATGAAATAAAGCATGCTTTGGATCCAGATAAGCGATATCATTTCAGTTGCCTAAGGGTCTCCACGTAGCCAACATTTATCCTTGAAGTGTCGTATTTGTTCTAAAGATAACCGTTCGTCACTTTAAATAGTTAGTGTACCCTTTCCTTACAATCAAGTGGGGACTACCATCATCTTTGAGATCGTAGCACGACTTGATCTGGTATCGCATCTCCTACCTTTTCTCTTTTTTATTAAAAAACGGGCAACATGTCTGTACCGATCACTTTTTTGGTTAGTACTTAGATGGTTACTAGATATATGTTAACCCCAATACAACATTGGGAGTTAGAATATTTTTCCATACTTCCATTTTGCTTGACACCGACCTCTTTTGCAATTTCAAATCTGTAACCGCCATTCAAGCACTCCAACATTGTTCATCAAGCCACCGTCGCCTCTTTCACTTTGATGACAACTTCTGTCAGCACTTCAGGCGAACTCCATCACTTTCTTCATTAATTTGGTCAAGAAATCATCTCCACAGCTCCTTTTTACTTCCAGATCTCGACCAAAACAAGGTAGGACCTTAAGATTTGTCGCCATCATGGCCACCACGCATAATTCTATCAATGTTGCCGCATACTCCGCCAATTGCCATTTGATTGTGTCCGAGGGGAGGTCTTGGATTTGATCCGTGACCGACCAATTACTTGCTCTTCACCTTGCATAGTTAGCCCAAGACTCAAGTCACCCTAGGGAAACTTCGGCTCATACCCGAGGCTAACACTAACAACCCTTGGGTTAATATTGATTTCTTCAATACATAGTGTTAGCTTTGCGTTAGCACTCCAAGAACTTTCGGTTTTCGATGGTACACTTGAATTTTGTGATAACATGAGTCTTTAATGCATGTAAGAATTCATACCCACTTTATTTGACTTTGATCGAATATGAATCATAGATTATGCTTCGGTGGGACAGTTCTGGGGAACGATCACGTTGAGCACACTTTGGCATTTGAATGACTCATAAAAGCCAACGTCTTAAATCACCACAGTCTTGTGTTCCTACAAAAATGGCTTCATATCACTCCAGACAATGGTTCCGTTATCGTTCACTTCGCGATAACGGATAAGATTCGACACACGATTCCATTGCGACGAAGCTCGTTTGCTAGTACGAGCGGGCTATCTACATAGTGTTCCGTACACCATGCTTCAAACAGAGGATGCACACTATATAGACCGACACTTCACATGAGTCTGATTGGTCAACACACGTCGACTGTTGGATTCCATACATCGGCTACATGGATTTTAAATAAAGTAAATTTCAAAATAAAACATACCTCACCGCGTTTGCTGCCAAGATTTCCAATTCACACGACGATCTCCTCGTCTTAAAGTTGGTTCTGATCCTCTAACTCTTCTTATAGTTGGATTTTTTACCGCTCAAGCCTACATTTACTCTATCTGGAGAAAGACGTTCAATAACAACTGAACTCTAGGGGAAAATCGTTTCGGTGGCATGTATTCAAAATTAGCCTCATCCATTAAATGAGTAGCATGCCTCGAGGGTCTTGGATAACCCTCCAGATCATAAATCATCTTTGTTAACCGTGGAATTGCTCCAACTAATTCTTTCATCATGGAATCCCAGAGAGCAATGTCCTACTACCAACGATTGATCTACGAGCATATGGTCCACCCTAAGAATACACAAATTGCAACAAATATATATGCTTGGGTGGGGCTGTTTCGCCCTTCAACGAATTCCTCAATTTTGTCATGCAAGAGCTTTGGCTAGCTTCAACTCAAGTGCATCCCAACTGATACGCACTAACTAGTTCTCTATATATCCTCTTTATAATGAGGCTGAATCGTTCCTTAAACTTCAAGGAGTTGACATAACTTCTAAGTTTCAGGAAGAGAGTGAAGTCTCCTTCTCTACCGATCTTCAATAATTATCTATTTTAAGTGTGAATTTCTTCATTCACTGTCCTTACAGTTTCAACCGACTTTTTTTGTCTGGACATAAGTCATTTCTTCTATCATGTTCCCCTCATTCAGATTTTCCTTATTCAAACACTTAAATCCTTTTCTATGCTCTTCATAGACCTTCCCGATCGAGATGACAGCATTGCACATGCTGATACACTAACTCTTCTAAATGAAGTTAAATTTCAGTTTTGCACTATCTCTTACTTGCTCACCAATGAAAGGCTTTGCCAGTACAGCCTTCTACAGCCCGACATATACGTTGTTCCTCTTCCACTCCCATTCAAGAAATCTCGAGCAGCTGTCGGACTTTCTCTCACCGTCCACAAATCCGATAATGACGATCAGGGGGATTGTGAAGGCTAAGGTGGCAAAGTGAATGTCGATGAAGGAGAAGAGAGGATAGTGGAAGAGAATGTGGTAAGGAAAGGGGACGAATGAAAAGGAGAAGAAGGAGAAGTAGAAGAAAACGAGAGAGATAAGGAAGAGAAGGAGAAAAGAAAGGAGAGGACACAGGGGACGACGATGACGAAGACTATTGTTTGGGCGAGAACAAATTGTTTGGAGAAACATCCTCCGAAGGTGATACCATTCATATTCCCTCTTGCCTAACATGTTTGGTCATCAAGTCTTCGCAATAATCTCCCGGTCCAAGTTTAGTGCCAACCAGTGAGGTAACACAACCTATAGGCTCTTTAGAGAACATATTCAGCTCATTGAGTGATATTGGCGTTCTCTTTGCCTTTGATACTTGAGGTGCTACCTTTGAAGATATTTTGAATGAGCACTTTGGTGGCTTTACTTTCCCATCTAAGGACATCCTTACTGAGAGAGATGAAACTCCATCTTTGTAACTCTCCGAGCATGGTCTATAAAGCACTTAAGGAAATATCCACACTTTACACATTTTTAGGATCACGAACACCAACACTCTGCATTCACCCTTAATTTAGTGTGTTTGTTCTGATACACATTCTTCTTCCTTTTAGGTTCAAAGGCAAGGGATAAAATGAATTATCTTTGTTCGAGTGTTAGTCAACACCGCTCTTCAGCCCCTGACCTCTACACACATCGTTGTAGCTCATATTGAGAGTCGGAGGAGGATAAAAGGAGAAGGAAGGATTAGGAATATTGAGATGGGGAGGAAAGGAAAACGCTCCATTTAGTAGAAAAGGAGCACCATGATTCAGAGAAAAGACATCGCAATTCCCATGACCAATCGTAGGGTGTCTCTAACGCTTCTCAACTGCACACTTCTTTGTTCCTCCATAACAACCTCCGATAATTCAGCCTCTGCTCTCCAACCGTCTTATCTTCTCGTAAATCCAAAGAAGCTACAATTCATACTTCCCCGCCTATGCCCCCTTCAGGCTCATCCACATCTATCAAGAATAGAATGCAGGATGCTCTGCTTGATTGTTTCACGATGGGGGTCAAGTTCGACTATAACATAAAAGGCATTCTTCGTCAAGAAGCCAGCCACAGGATCACCAAGGTCAATGAAATAGTGGACTAATTCTTTGAGTGGAATAAACTCACCAAGGCCTTCTCCACCATTAACATAATCAATAAGTCGAAGATTCGGTCATTCGAGAGAGATATGAGAAATCACAACAGAATAGTTGTTGGCTACAAAACTGAATTGGCCAGCATCACAAAAGAGAGGGATGGAGCCGTAAAGTCTGCTAGGCTTGTGAAAGAGCTAAATGAGGAACTGTCCAAAGTTCATACTTAAGCCACCAATGTAATGAACAATCAGATCAAAATTGCCCACCATCAGAACACTGAGCTTATGACATAAATCAAGGCCAAAGATGAGAAGTTATAGGCCAAGGAGTTAGAGTTGAAGGTACTTCAGACCGAAGTCGATGGCCTTAAGGCCTATAAGCCAAGCAGAAATAGATTTTGGGGATCAGGTTCAGATTGACTCACCGTGTCTGCTGATGAAATCACAAAGCTTAAGGCCCAAGCTGATAAGAATCAAGAAGAAATGAATGCTACCCTTCATTAGTTTTTTGCTAACGTTGTCGAAAACAAGAACTTAAAATGGCTGGTGGATAGCTATGCCATCACATTGGCATATGCTTGGAAGGAAATACTTGGTTGAGAAGCTATGGCCGACGAAGGTATTACTAAGGAAGAATCGAAGGCTAACCATTGAACACGGAAGATATTGTATTCTTGGAGGAGGGCAAAGCCAATCTGTCCGCCCATGATGCAGCTGCGAGGGAAGCAGCTATTGAAGCTTCTACCTATCCCACTACATTGGATCGAGTAGAATAATCCATTTCAAAATCCACAAATCCTGTAATAGAAGTTGGAACTCCGGCGATGGCCACCACTGAGGCCGCCCATACTGAAATCCCTATCTCTGCTGCAATAACAACTAAAGAGCCTTTTGTTCCTCTTCATGTTACTCAACCCATTCAGCCATTCGTTGAAGGGGGAGAAATTGCCAGGTCTCCAATCAAAGGAGCTTCAACTAGCAAAGGTATTTCTCTAATCTCCCTAGTGTTCGAGAAGCTTCTATTATCACCTAAAGTAGTCTCTAATCCTTATTTCATTGCCTACCAACTTACAGGACATCTGTCGCTTCCTACTTCGATCAGTAGCTCAGGCTTGGGTCCAGGCGTTGTCTCTACCACGTCAACCTCTATCACTACAGAGTCAATCGTTCTGACTCCTTCCTCAAGCTCCGGTCTTGATCTAGATTTGTAGAAAAATCGAGCGTTGGAAGGGTTGGAAAACTTCAGTAAATCCCAGAAGGAAGATATTATAGTCACCAACATTAAGGACCTAGATGACCATATCACGATGGCGGAGAGGCTGAAAGTCAAGTATGAGAAAATTAAGATTAAGCTCAAGTTGGGAACTGAAATGCATACCACCGGCACTGACAAGCCAAACCTTATTCCTAAGCTTCCTTCCTTAAAAATCAAGCCTTCAAAAGGTCGTGGTACCGGCGATTCCTCAAAATCCTCTGACCTTACCATTGACAAGCCCGAGGACCCTATCAAATTGGCGACTAAAGGAGAAACTACACCTTGCAAGGGGAGCATTCCAAAAATGGAGAAGGCTAAAGATGGAAAGGTTTGAAGAAGTGCCAAGTGGAGGATGATTCCAAAGGCAGCAGCAAGGAAGGAAATAAGAAATAAGTTCTTAGCTTTGGCTTCTATGAAGGCGATTTCTTTTGCCTTTTTGATGTATTTTATTTTGTTTCTCTTTTGCATATTGGCTGGCATTGTGCAGGAGCAACCTCCACGCTTCTCTGTATAAAAGTGAATTTAAACAAAAGACTATTTTTCCATACATTTTTGTTGTATTTACATTTTTGCACTTTTACTTTTTTGTCTATATACCATTACCTGCATATATAATATAATCATACGTGATTCTATTTCATTTACATTATACATGATTGTGTCTGTGCAATGTTATTACTTACTATAGTTGTGTACATTTATGTAAATTTCTACGATTGCTTAGTAGTGTTTCATTATTCAGTTCTATTTATCATTTCCAATATTTCTTTCTTAGCTTAACAAAATTTATTATTCATTCGACCAACTTCAAGGCCATCCTTCCTTATTCTAGGTCGAGTTTTATCCAACCGTAAGCAAGGTTGCTGTTGGAGAAGCATCCAGCTTTGTATCGTTTCATGTCTTTGGGAAACAACATTCTGGGTGTCTATCTTTGGACACCAAACTTTGATCTCATCTATCTCTGGGCGTTGATCGAATTCTTTCTTTGACCTTCATCACTTAAGCATGGTTATATTTGTAGGTAGTTCGTTCATTCATCGACCCCTTTCTTCGAGGATCAATGTTTCTGATGCTTAACTCTGAGCATCAACTTTCGACCTCACCTATCTCCAGGCATTGAACAAAATAAATTACATACCATCATCATTTGTCTTTGGCCTATCATGTCTTGCTGGGCCATAAACGTAGTCATGAAAGCTTCAATTGCTCATTGGTTCTTATCTCTAGGAATTGGCGTTTCGGTTGCCTAACTTTGGGCATTCCTCATTGACTTTGCCTATCTCTAAGCATTAGTTCAAGATTGCAGGGACATGGTTGAATCATTCGATCAACCCCGATGTGATTATACTCCTCTGACCCGACAATGGGTCAAAGGAGTCAATTGGTACCTATCTCCGGATACTTAATTGTGGCGCTAATCGCACAACACAAGGTTTAGCTTATAAGAACACCATTCCATTGATTCTAGAAGCTAGCATTATTTATAAACAAAAGAAATGGTCAGTCCTACCTTATTACATAACCACCAATTCATTAGGATGGCCTATCTGTAGAAAATAAAATGAATAAATCTAAGTGAAATAGCATCGTAAGTGTTCACTATTCCATGCCCATGGAATTGGGATCCCATAAATAGTTGCTAGCTTGAAAGTTCCATCTCCAAGCTTCTGCTCAATCATATAGAGACCTTCCTAATTCGGACCAAGTGCCTAATACTAAGGAGGACTCATTTCAAAATGAGATCCCCTACCTCAAAGGTACAGTTTTTCATTCAAGTGCCATGCCACTCTTTTATAGTGAGAAACTGCCCTCAGTTCAGACTCTTCCCATTTCTCATCATCCAAGTCAAGGGACAAGCAAGAGCCTTATTCATCTTGGGATCATAGTGTTTTCTTCGGTAGGAAGGAATTTCCAGTTCTATCGGAATCACGGCATCAGCTCTTTAGGCTAAAGCGAATTGAGTGTGCCCAGTCGTGGACTTATGGGTAGTTCTATAAGCCCAAGGTGCTAGTGGCAATTCATTTTGACCCAATTGCCCTTGGATTTTGTCAGTCAATTCTTCAAGATGGATTTGATGAATGTGTTTACCGTCTCCACCTTTCCATTTGCTTTCATCTTATCCACTTCTTTTTTCAACATAGTGAATCACTTTAGACCCATAATGCATCTCTTTGGCTTCATAGGATGGGCATCTTGGGTCCACATTCAATGCGCAGCATGAAAACCCCAATGATATTCCACACATATGAGAATGTGTTCAGCCAAACACATCCAGATTTGCCTAGAAAAGCCCTAATGATTGCTTTGTTATCTTTATGCCAAGCTGAAATCCAACCTTGAGGACCCTCGTAAGATCATCCACATCGATCGAGACGTTGATTGTCAGCTCCGCTAGTGCCGCCCTTGCATCCTTTTACTCTTTTAAGGGTCCATAAGATTGTAAAATTTGTTATGAAACACGAGCCGAGGCTTTGGCGGTAATTGCTATGCGTCTGCATTCTTGATGTAGAGAGCCTTCTTTGCACTTTTTCCTTTCTCACGTCGCTTTTCCTCTTCGAGCTCAGCGACATAGCATTTACAACTATTCTCTAGTCGCCTTGGACAGCTCCAAACCCATTTTCCATGGTGAATTTCATCATAAGACACCATGATTCCAGTACTATTCTGAACTGGCAAGGGCTAGTTGACCTCGAAAAACATTATAAGCAGAAACCTCATCAACAATCATGAAGATATGCACCCGCACAATCATGAGGTCACCTTCACCTAATTCCATCGATAAGTCAATACATCTTATGGGCTCTTTTGCCTCTCCGGTAAATCCTTGAATGTGGTATTTACATGGCTTTATGTCCTTTGGACTTATCTTCATTTGGTTAAACGCCTTCTTGAATAGAATATTAAACGAGCTTCCACTATCAATCAGGAACAGGTACACGGTTGCTGGCCCTATCACAGCGGTAATCAACATGGGGTTAAGCATCGTCGTTTGCACCCTATTAGCATCTCTATCTCGAAAAACTATATCATCAGTCATCATCTTTGGTTGTTTTGTCGGAGCTCTATCTTCGACAGCAAAACAACTATCCTATGACATGTGTTTTAATGAAGTCCTATATCGCTCCATCTTATTTCATCTCTTCTCCACTGGATGAGGTCCTCCAGTTATTGGGTTAATCACGATCCAACCATCTGATCGCCCGGGCCCATCTCCGTTGGGCCTAGGTCGATCCCTCTAAGCGTACTGCCCTTGAGGTCTAGCATTTTGCCTGCCATCATGCGGGTCTCTCACATACTATTGCAATTTCTTTTTACGTATCAGTTCTTCAACCATGTCTCTTAAATGACGACACTCATTACTATTGCGCCCACGAGTATCAGGGAAGTGACAATACTTCCTCGAATTTCATTCAGCTTCAGTTGCCTCACTCCGAGGTGGCTTCTTATAATTCTTGGTTCCTTATGTAGCAAGGTATATATTTTCAACCGTATTGTTCAATGGAGTATAATCCTTCGGCTTCAAGTATCTCAAATGCTTTTTGGTATCATTTCTTTTACCTCCAATGCATTGACTTCTAATTTTTTGATTGTTGTCATTGGTTCCCACATTCATCATAACGTTACAAACGCTCTTGCCAGTTTGCTTAATAACGACGTGACTTTGCATGACCATATTTGACAATCTACCACCAGTCTTTCCAGTAGCTATTCTACCTCTTCCAAGCGCAGATACTGGTACGCCTAGGGATACAAGTCTTCCATAGTTAGCCATTGTTTTCTCTTTAACCATATACCAAACTCCAATTTCAGGTGTATCCCCCGGATTAAGGCTAGTAGAAAGATGTCCTCCTTTGGATTGCTCACCTCTGTCATAGTATTATTAAATCGAACAAGAAATCCTTTAGGGTCTCTCCAGCGCCCTAATGAATAATCGACAAGGACACTATATCCTTCGGTCGGGTGGTGTGGAATCTGAATTAATTCATAAACTTTTTGGCCAATTTATTAAAATTATGATATGGATTTCGGTGAGAGCCGAGTAAACTACATTGTAGCTATCACATCCAATAATATGGGAAACATTTGCAACTCACTATGTCGGTAGCTCTAGCACCATCCATGCACCACTCGTATTTCAATAGATATTTTCTAGGGTCTATTGTCCCATTTTATGACGGCATTGTTGGCATCACGAACTTTTTGGGATACACCTTCCAAAAGATATCATTGGTAAATGGAGTTCTGCTAGGTACTGATCCCCATTCTTTATTCTTTCTCAATCGATTTTTATTCATCAACCATCAGAAACAGCCCTGAGTATTTGACTCTGCAAATGTTCTCGCTTCATTCGATGACGTCTAGGTTTTCCCATCCTTGGAAGAACCACCCCTTCGGATCTTCTATGATGCTTAACCGGTTTTCTAATGTTCGTTTGAGCACCAGCATTTTACGTATTCTACCCAATGCCATTGCCAGTATCCTACAAATCATCTTCACTGTCAGATAAATCAACAACCTCAGGTAGTTATGCTCCAAAACCACCAAAATTATGCTTGCTACCAACCTGATTTTTATCGATATTGACCACATTGGTCGTGGCAAAATTTTGGCCACTTCCTTAAGTTGTCTTCCCTGATTTCCCCGTAGCATTTTCCTTTATTTTTTGCTTCCCATCCCTTTTGTTATGGTCAGATGAAGATGAATTTTCTTCTCCAAAACTTGAAGGCAATACATCTTTCCAGCTCTTCCCGCACCTTTGGAATTGCTAGGTCAACATAGCAATTCTTGCATCCATCCTATCAACGAACGCTTTCTGGAAGTCCACCATCCTTTGGTTTAATTCAGCCATCATTTAGTCAAATTCAACCTTTCCACCGTTCTAGCTAGATCTACTCCTGAGTTATGTTCTTAGTGAAAGCACCACAAATGTTGAACCAAAAATTGGCACAACATACCAAATTAACTAGAAACAAAGTTGATCTAAATAAATCAGTAGAAACAATAGGAACACAATAGTGGTTTGGCAAATTTTATGGTGTATGTCCACTTTAATCTTAATAGAGTTGGATTTGTCACAAGTACTAGAGCTCTGCAACAGATCTAAAATAACAAAACTAGGCTCAAAGTGATAAGAGCCGAGTAGAGAATAGAAGATGAAGAAGGTGGTGGCCAAAGAGGATCTAAAAGTCCCCTTTAAGTTGCCATATGCTTCTATTTGTAATAGAATCATTCACTGTAGTCGTCATATCACAAAAGACCAGGTGAGATTCCAGATTCGAGAAAGTATGAGGGAAGAACAAGTCTTCTCGTGCCTAAAAATCATGTCGGTACCGATCATAAATTGTGGTTGGTACCAACCATAATTTTCGTCATATAGTAATATTGGAGTTCATATCACTACACCAAAACAGTCATTTGGCAACACTTTTTTTTCATTTGCTAACGCTTATATAGGTTTCATTTTAGTCTCGCTAATAAGTGTCACAATCCAGCAAATGTGTGACTAAAAGTAAACATTTACAATTTTAAATATCCCAACACTTATTTGCATTGAAAGCGCAGGTTCAATTGAAATTAATGGGAATGTGGAGCAAAATAGTAAATGAGCAATAACTTACGCATACCCTAACCACGCTTCCCCAATTCAGTGATTTTTTGCTCTCGCCTCCGAAAATTCGATCTCACCTCCAAATATTTTCTCTCAGCTCCGAAAATTCGATCTCCTCCCCAAAAAATTTTGATTTCAACTTCAGACGGGCTCTCAACTTCGACTTCGACTTCAAGAAGACTTGGACTTAAGGCGCTTTCTTTGCCTCCACCTCGTTCCAGTACCACCTCCATCAGGTATTTGCACATAAGCATTAAGCGTAGATTGTTCAAAAGGGTATAAGGTATTGTAGTCACGGCGCTATTTGATGTCGACTAGGAGCTAGGGTTTTGATTTTATCGTTCTTAAGGTCTATCTCGATTTACGCTTGCAGTCTCAGAATGGTTACTGGCTTACAACATCATGCATTATCATTATATTGGTAATAGAATATAGACGCACTGCTATTATTGTTGCGAGTATTGTTCATTTGGTTTCTTATTTGCTGTTTGATATAACTGTTTTAAGTATTTATGTTTCTCGATAGAGGATTTTAAGCAAAGATTTTGTATGTCCACTATATATAAGTGAAATAAGAAATATGTAATGTAGGTACTTTAGTTTGTTAGATCTCCCTCACTTCTGAGGATTGGTTCAACAAGTATTCTTCATTTTCATATGTTTAGAAACAAACAGCAATGCCAAAAATTTGTACATTAGTGCATTTTCATATTTGATTATTCACATAAATAATTTTGATCAGTAAACTACCAAAAATAGCAGATTCAAATGGTGATTTCTATTTCCGAATGACTTTGGAAATTTAACAGTTATTTGACTTGTAGTATATGCATTGTAGCTACTGTTATCCCACGGATTGTTTAAACTTTAATCTATGTATAAGGGCCACTATTGATATTTACATTGATAATCATACAAATGAAGATATTGTTCCTGTAATATGAATCAGTGATTACTTATTTAAGATTTTATGCTATGAAACTTCTTCTAGAATATAAACTTCTGAATTGAATGTTCTTACTTAACAATCCTATGCCAGCAACCATTAGGGGATGATAGGGGATCCAACGATTTGGAAATCTCATATGACCACTTGATGAGGCTGGTGGGAAGTCATATTGGTAAAACTTCTATATAAATGAGCATGTATCAAATTAGTTGCAGCTTAAGATAGTTTAATTCATGTCACCTAACTATATTTATTTAGTGAAGTGATTTAAATTTCCTAAAAAATCCCTCTCTGTCTATTTACCCCTTTGATAAATATTTTGACAAAAAATTTATTTCATAATTACTTACAGCATGTAATCTAAAACACAAAATGTACAGCTATTTCTGTAGCATCAGCTTATCAAAATCTTACCTTTTTTGCTGATTACATGCCCACATTTTGCAACATTACACTTCTTGACATAAAGTTATCAATTTTTCTTCAGTTTTACATTAACCATCACATATGCAACTACTCCAATTAGAGGATGTGTGTGTGTGTGTTTTGCTTGAATTATTCAATTTTATCACTGATATGCCTAGCTATTTCTCTTCCACGATAGAAACTGGCATTCAAAAAGCTTCTTTTTTTTTCCTTTTAAAATCAGAATTATGCGGCTTTCCTTAGTTAATATGTGACTTGCATATCACAAACGAAATATTTGGACCTAAGACAATCATATAAATGGCCTAATTAAAAAAATACTTCACTTTTTGGAGTTATTTCTAGATACCACTCAGTTTCATTGTCAATATTTCATTAGACTGTCAGGTATTCAACTAAGAATTATAAAAGTTTGCAAAGTAGCACTTTCTTTAACCATCTAATAATGTAAATGAAATTGGTAAGGATTTTAATTAAGGCGTTTTCTGAAGTATATAATGCGATCTTTTCTAGTTATCTTTGTTGATTGTAGTGATATAACTCACTAAAATTTGCATTCTTGTGAGGAAATTTTGTAACGAGATAAAAGTTGGTAACACATAACACTGAGTTATATATCTCTGCACTAATATACACATCTATTATTTATTCATAAAATTGTTAATTCTGCAATAGAAACCAAAGCTTCTTTTCATTTTTATTTTATTTTATTACTTTTAAACCCGCCCTTGTGCATCCTCTCAGTTCTGATACAATTTGGCTGTTTTGTGAATTATTTGGATCATTCTGACTCTGCTGTTAATTATTTATAAAACCTTTTTTTATTTTTTTCAAATCGATAAACTATGAATTATTTGCTCATAAAAGCTTATCCATACATACAATTAAGGCAATCTTCTTGTTACTACGGCTGGTGTGTTTCCATATCAGCTTGAATATCACATTTTTATCTTTGTAAATGCATCACAAAGACTATCTGAAATTTTCCGAATTCTGTTCTTTTATTTTGCTCTTTCATTTGAACTTAAAACATACTTCAATTTGGTGTCATATGCCATGCACATGTTGATTGTTCAGGCTCTTTGGACAATGCCATGCATATGTTGACTGTTTAGAAATTTGCATAGTTGAGCACAAACCTCTTTTTTTTCCCTTTCTGATAGTAAGAACTACAAGTGTTTTTGTTTTGAATTAAATTCGTAATTTTAAATGTGTACATTTGTTCGTGTTGCAAATTAAGAATGTGTACATTTAAAACGTAGTGGATATTAAGTAAGCTTCTGGATAGTGTTCTGTAGTGCATGATTTTATTGCTGCAAAGATTTTATATGTCCACTGTATATAAGTGAAATAAGAAATATGTAATGTAGGTACTTTAGTTTGTTAGATCTCCCTCACTTCTGAGGATTGGTTCAACAAGTATTCTTCATTTTCATATGTTTAGAAACAAACAGCAATGCCAAAAATTTGTACATTAGTGCATTTTCATATTTGATTATTCACATAAATAATTTTGATCAGTAAACTACCAAAAATAGCAGATTCAAATGGTGATTTTATATGCTATGAACTCTACTCTATGTAGGGTAAAATAATTTTGATCGTAGTTTGTCTTTTTTTTCAAGCAGTAATGCTTTTACGATTCTATTTTTTTTGGTTACTTGAATTGAAAATTGCGGTGTCCTGCTTTTATTTTTAGAGTAAAGGGTTACACACACACGTCAAAAAATTCATGTAAATCCTTATAGATTTTTTTGTCCCCATCTGACAAGTGTTGTATATGATCGTTATATGGATATTCGTTTTTCATAGAACGGACATCTATATTCATCTGATACAATATTTGTTGGATTTGTCCCAGTATTGGACAAGTTACAAACACAATAAAGTAATCACATTATATAAATCATTTCAGGTTGAATGGTTCACAAAATTTCGATGGCACTTCCTTTTTGTTCCCTGTGTACACGTTTTTGTGTACGATACAGGGAATAAAGGGAAGTGCTGCCGAAATTTTGTTGAATCATTTAACCCGAAATGGTTTATAAAATGTGATTATGTTATTGTGTTTGTATTGGGAAGTAGGATGACCGACCTTCAAATTTATTGTAATGGAACTATAAAATGAAATGAACACTATATTTTTGTCTAACAGGTTCAAAAGGTAAAACTTGAAATTTATGTCTAACTCAAGTTCAAGAGAGTGGATTAAAAGTCCATACAGAAATACTGAAGAATATAAGCAAGGCGTTCGAGACTTCATTAGTTTTGTGAAGAATTACTCATCCCCCGATGTCGAAATATGCACTTGCCCTTGTATCAAGTGCAAGAACTCTAAAAAGCTCTCATTGGAAAGCGTTGAGAAACATTTAATCATTCATGGTATGATTAAAACATATAATAGATGGTTTTTCCATGGAGAGATGAACAAGAATAACATGGGGGTGAATCATATGCAAAATATTATTCCAGATTCTCATATCCAAGATCAAATTCAAACCGACCATTGTGTAGAAGGAGCTCTTAGAAATCTCATAGACGATGCTTTTGGAGTGCATAATATGCCCCAAAGTAGCCATGAAGAGGATGTTCAAGAGATAAATATAGACAATTCTCATTCGTACCATGGAGAAAAGCACAAAAAATATACAAACAAAGCAAACGAAAAACTTTATTCTTCTTGTGAAGATGGGCTTACAACATTAGGTGTAATTGTTGAGCATCATAACCTTAAAAAAGAATTTAATTGGTCGGGAAACAGTATGACTGAGTTGTTGAAGCGATTAAAACGTTGGCTTCCAAAGGAAAATAATTTACCTGACAAGTATCCCACAATGAAGAAAATATTAAAGGATCTGGGAATGGAGGTGAAGTGCATACATGCTTGTGAAAATGATTGCATATTATTTTGGAAAGAAAATGTTAATGCGAAAGAATGTCCTCAGTACCATACACCAAGGTATAAAACTAAAAAAACAGTGTTAGGGGAGGTCAAATTAACGAAAGAACCAAGAAAAGTTTTAAGATACTTTCCTATAATTCCGAGATTAAGTAGGTTATACACTATACCATGGATAGCTCGTAAAATGCAATGGCACAAGAAAGCCACACCCTCTTGGAATTCCATGCGACATCCTATGGATTCAACTGAATGGAGATCAATCAAAAGTCGATGGCCATAATTTGCTAATGAAGGACGTAATGTGTGGCTTGGTATTGCTACCGATGGGTTTAACCCAAATGGCGTTCTCTCCAATAGTTATAGTTGTTGGCCTGTTTATATGATACCTTATAACCTACCCCCTTCGTTGTGTATGAAATCACAATTTCAAATGTTGACTCTTTTAATTCTTGGACCAAGAGCACCAAGTCAGGACATTGATGTATACTTGGAACCTCTTATATATGATTTAAAACATCTTTGGGACGAAGGAGTGTCTGTTTTTGATGCGGATAAACAAGAAATTTTCAATATGAAAGCAATATTATTATGGGGAATTCATGATTTACCAGCATTTGGTAACTTATCTGGTTGTGTGACTCACGGTTATAAAGCGTGTCCTGTCTGTGCTATCGAGACGGAATCAGAGCACATCGGCAACAAGATCGTCTATCCAAAATATAGAAGGTTTTTGAAGGATGATCATCCATATAGAGCATTAAAACACGGATGGTATAAGGATATTGAATATAAAGAGCCTCCGACTCGGCTAAGGGGCTCGTCTCTTTTAGAAAAGCTTGATCGTATCAAATATATTCGTGGAAAACTACCACAAAGCAGAAAGAGAATGATTACTGAAGCTTATGATAATGTAGATTGTCTTGTTGATGATGAAGAAAGACCGACATGGTACAAGAAGTCAATTTTGTTTGACTTGGATTATTGGAGCAGTCATAAAGTTCGTCATACTATTGATGTTATGCATACTGAGAGAAATGTTGCTGAACATCTCATCAACTTTATGTTTGATAAAGGACAACAATCTTCTAAATATGCATGGGATAAGATTCACAAGATACAATGTTGTCAAGTCCTTAAAGATGCAAAACTTCCATAATGTCTTGCAACAAAGTTACATGGTCTTATAGGTCTTCAACCACCCAGTTTGCAAATTAAGAAGACATATGATTATCATATTATTATTCAATATTTGCTCCCTATCATGGTTCAACATGCATATCCAAAGTGTCGCGAGTTAAGACGAGCACTTCTACAAATAAGCTTGTACTTCAACATAATATGTTCGAAAGTTCTAGTTCGAGAACATGTACAAGCTAATGTGTCTTTTTGGTGGTTGTTCATATTTTGTGATATCTCATATCGTATTATTTTTTGAAGCAGCTATTTTTGATCTATATGAATATTAACGACTATGAAGTTTTTGCACTGGGTTGTGTACGTTTATGTGAATGCTCCTGCATGAGCTAATGTGTATGGGCTTTTGTTTTTTTGGTGGTTTTACTTGTTGTTTCGTTGCTTATTTGTGGGTCTTTCTGTTGTATGTTGTGTGTGAATGGTGTTGTATGTTATATGTATGTGTTGTATGTTGTATGTACGTGTTGTAGGTAGTATGTTGTTATAAGTGTTGTATGTGTCGTAGGCAGTGTGGTGTTATAAGTGTTGTACGTGTTAAAAGTGTTGATCTCACCTGAATCAATAGGCAGTGTAGGCAGTGTCGTAGGTAGTAAACTATATCATTATTTGAAAAACAGTCTCAGTAACTGAATCAATACTTTTGAAAACAATCTCACTTGCACTCTAATTACCAATACACACACCACCAAAAATTTCTTGATCTTCATTGATATCCTCATCTTCATCTTGTATTTCTATAATATTATGAATTCATGACTTTTCTGCTTTTTTCTTTTTAATTTCATCTACTGCAACTTGAATTTTCTTTTGTACTTCTATAGTTGTGGCTGGACATGAGGTATAGTTTCCTTTGATGACAAGAATATGCACTTTTAAATGCAGCAACTTCATTTCTTTCCTTTATTTCTTGCATGTGCCTGCCAATTAACCACACGGTACACATGAATACACACACATGCATGCAAGTTCATATTCACTTGTGCAAATTCAATTTAACGTGATATTAAATACAGGCACTACTAGAGGAAGCGGAAAAAAGAGGAAGTTGGATGATAGTTCTAAGGGTGGAGTCGAAGATCTTGAAGATGACCCAATTGCGGAAGTTTTTGGTTCCGACACGAAGAAAAATTATTGTCGAGCAATTACTTCTACTTCTTCTATAAAACAAGTGAAGATGGCTCGAGCTGTAAAAGCTGTAACTGAAAAGAAGCAAGCCGTGGATTTGTCTATTTGGAAATTGGAGATAGAAAGGCAAGTAGCTAATCAAGTTAATAATGCCATCAATTCAATTACTTCAACTTTTATGAAATTTATGCCTAGTTTGCAAGAAAAATATATTGCAAGTCCTACGACTCCACAAACGGAAGGTGCTTCTAATTTAGGAGATTCTCATACAAACAATAATGTAGTTGTTACTCCAACCGTGTCAAATAATGATATTCGTTCATCTACAATGGAAAAGAAATATGTAATGCTATTGTCACAAGATTTAGAGAAGGAAGTAGCTAAAGGTTATGTTGGAACACAAACTATTTGTCATTTTAGGAAGGTGATACCGAATGTAGAGAAAGTAATTTGGGTGGATGATGTTCTTGAACCGGATGCACCAATTTATGATGGTCGTTAAAATGGAATGTACAAGTTATGTGATTTTTCAGATGGAGGTTTCGTTATATGGCCGGAGTTTCGTTTTCGGTATTTGTAGAATTTCAATATGAAATTTACATTATCTTTTGTATTCCAATTTGACATTGTTATGAAGTAGTTGATTATGTATTGAATTAACCAACTTAATTATGTATTGTACTTGTTATGAAGTAGTTGACATTGTTATGAAGTAGTTGACTATGAAATTTATGTTATTATTTGATCATGAATATTGTAAATTTTGGGTTCCTATTGAATGTAGTATAATAATGTTGTTAAAGCGTTATAAGCGTTGGCAATTAAAATATACCAACGCTTATAAGCGTCAGCATAGAAAATTAAACAATGTTGGATGGTTAATTTACCAACGTTTATAAGCGTTGCTAAATAATATACGCCAACGTTTATAAGCATTGGCGAATACAACCTTCCAACGCTTATAAGCGTTGCTAAATAGTATACGCCAACGTTTATAAGCGTTGGCGAATACAACCTTCCAACGCTTATAAGCGTTGCTAAATAATATACACCAACGTTTATAAGCGTTGGCGAATACAACCTTCCAACGCTTATACGCGTTGGCAATAAATTGCGATGTCCCTACAATGACGCTAATAAGCGTTGCTATAACTGTTTGCGACAGTTATACTCGTTGGTAATCACCTGTTTGTGGCACGATGGGTTTTCAGTGTGATGGCAGTGATAAAAAATTTCGAATCCAAGTTGAGCAGCATTTCCAGGTGGTCAGGTGGACTACGGTGATCATGGGCGGTCTGGGTGGATAGTCGACGGTAAAAATTGTTGGCCGAAGGCATGCACACATTCGTGCATATTCGGAGTGTTTAAAAGAAAGAGAGGAGAAGGAATTGCGAGAAAGAACGAAGGGAAGAAGGGTATCGGGTTTTCTTTTGTTTTTTTGTTTGTAGATGAAATCGTGGGCTTCAGCCCATGTTCTTAAACAAAAAAATATAAAAGGAAAAAAAGGAGGAATGGGCTTAGCCCAGATAGGAATGAAGGAGAAGTTTCTTTTAATTTAAAATGTTAAATTATATATACATACACACACACCCAGATATATATATATATATATATATATATATATATATATATATATATATATATATATAAATGCTATAACTCGTCCATACGAAACCTAGTTATCGCGATTCTTTTTGCGATGGGTTCGTATCGTCGAGTACTTCGGTGCTATGAAGTTTTTTGTTAGTTTTGACTAAGCGAGAATTTATGGTATTTTAAAACAGTCAAGTTTTAAATATAAAAAGTTAAATTATATATATATTTTGTAAATTTTAAAATGTCATAACTAATGCATACGAATTCCGATTGAAGCAAAATTCATTGTGATGGGGTCGTATCGATGAACACTACATTGTCATATGAATTGTTATCGAGTTTGAATAAGTGAAAAATTATGGTATATTTAAACGGATAGAAATTTAGTCACCCGATTTAAAACAAATATCGTCTTTTAAATTTATATGACCTGTCTGTTGAAGTTATTTCTCTAGAGAAAAATAACGATAAGTTAATTTAAGTAATTACGATGTTTTGACATCTGTTTAGCGGAATAAAAACACCGTTCCGCTAATTGTATTTAATTGGACCCCTGTTGGCAGAATAAATCACCACTCTGCCATTATTACTGTATATATGTGTTTTGATCATCGACTAGCAGAAATAAAACTTTGTTCTACTATTACATTTGCACATACATCTATTTATTATCCTGGTAATTGTATTGGGCAATATGATGTTGAATGAATTGTTAAAAATAGATTGATGTGAATATCTGTATCTGTTATTCTGGATTGTTATGAAATGAATGGTAATTTGATTAAGTACCATTGAAATTAATTAGTCTTTTTCCGATTTGGAAATTGACTTTTGAACCAAACTTTGTTTTAAGGATGATTATTATTTATTAATGATATTTTAAAGTTAATTAATAAATGTTTTAATAATGATTTGAAGTTAATCATTTTATTATTCTTAAAAATTATTTAAAAAGTATTTAATTATTGTTTCAAAGCTATTTAATTATTTAAAATGTTTAAAGAATATTTAATTAATTGATTAAAGTTATTTTATGGTGATTTGTTTAAAGTTATTTATAGTGATTTGTTTAAAGTTAATTATTACTTAAGGATTAATTAATATTAGGATATTATAATTATTCCAAAGATAATTTGTTTAAATATTAATAATGTTCTAAAAATAATATATTATATAGTAAACTTTTATAAAAGAGTATTTTACTTAATTAAAACATGGAAAAATTATATAGAAACTTTATAAGTATTATTTTGAGATAATTATTAAATATAGTTTTCGGGAAGTAATGGTATACTTTAATGGCGTAATCAGGAGGCAGATACGGCCTACAGTTAAGTTTGGATTTCTCTAAGATAGAGACGTAATCATCGAGCTGCGAATCCATGGTTGATACCGTAGAGTACTTTCCATGTTTATTTAAAAGAGTTTTCAAATATTATTAAAGGAAATGGTTTGTGAATATACTTATTCCGTTGAAATAAGTATATACCTTTTGATAAAGAGATTTAATTTAATTAAATTTTAAATTAAATAAGGCTTAGTGTTTTCAGTGGGAAATGGAATCTTTTGATTGAACGATAGTTTATTTGGTACTTAAATAACCGACTATCAAATCTGGACCAAAAATGTAAGTTTGGAAATATCTAGTAGAAACACGAGAATTATAGGGTACAGTTACCGTTCGAGGTGCTATACTGTACGTATAAACTTGTTTTGTTCTGCTAGGACGATTATAAGGAAATACGTCCACTAACGGTTAGGAGATGATCTCCGATCTTATT
Organism: Allium fistulosum; assembly: GCA_030737815.1. Taxonomy (NCBI): domain Eukaryota; kingdom Viridiplantae; phylum Streptophyta; class Magnoliopsida; order Asparagales; family Amaryllidaceae; genus Allium; species Allium fistulosum. The sequence continues at coordinate 502,227,731 of CM060901.1, forward strand.
TTCATATGTTTATTTCCTAAAGAATCGGGGTTGAGTTTACCAGAAATATCGAATGTTGTTTTGAAGAGACCGGGAAAGTTATCTGAAAACCACTTCGAATCAACGAATACGTTTTCGAAATGAAGATAAGAGCATGGAATCGAAGATGGAGCATTGAAGTGCAAGGACTAATAGCTACTAATCCTAAGGATGATTTCAAAATGGATGTAGTAGGAATAGTTCCTTCGGGTTCGTTCAGACCCAGAACGGACTCGTATGGATGAATGCTATCAATACATTGTCATTGGAGGACAATGAGCATTCCAAGTGTAAATTCCTTAAAAAGGTAATCGTAGCCTCAAGCCTTAGCAACCGGGAATGACTAAAAATCAGGGAGTTGCAGCAAGGCTAAGTGGGTCACTCCCAATTGGGGTATGTTATCACCTTTCTAGATACCCTCAGATATTATTACTACGGTGCGTGGAAGAACTCGGTAAGGGTGGGAACACCCGGGGTGATAGCATATTCAGTACGATCCAAGTTAGGGGTAGAACTGGCCTTGTGTTGTAAGGATCCCGGCGTGGTCCTTGGTACGTTTTTCTAGACATGTACCATGATAGGTGGTACCCCAGTGCCTAGTCATTGCATGGAATCCATTCTCCAATAAGCGCCGTATGGTTTTGATTGTGCTCAACTATGTTGAAATGTGAGATGCTAGCATTTTAGCTATTTCTATATTTTACTTTAACCTCTAGACAATATTATAATATCACTGGATTTTCTATAATAAGGGTTTTGGTTACCGTAAGGGAAAAACCTGTCGTGTTTATTTGTGACGTGGTCTTACGAGATACCTTTGATCTCAAAAGGATTTTGAAGTTAAAATGAATAAAATTGCTTGTGATTTAAATTCTCACGCTGGTTTTACCAGACTGACCTGGGCGTGGTTTCTCCTATATGCTCGGGTCAGACCGAGCATATTTCCAGGTTTAACTAGAGGGATTGGAGCATCAGGAGAAGAGTTGGAGGCCCAGAGACATATTCACGTAGATGATTATTTTACATTGCATTTTAGTTGTGTTTATCAGCAATTGTAAGGAAATGTGTCATAACTATCCGTGCTGAATAGGTTAGTATACTCTGATTAATGTCTGTATATATGTTATTTACAGTTTTTTTATTGTAAAGGTTTGTTCTGTATTATAGATTATTCAGGATCTTGGTAAAATCTCGGGAATCTAGCATCTCTTTGAAGTCTTCCATTGACTGTGCATTCTCTTGACTATCTCTAGAATCCATGTCTGGTATTATTTCTTCTGGGATTTCACTTTTGTCTTGACTAACTTGAGTTAATTCTACATGTTTTCTTTTCCTTACTTTGAATTCCGTCCTCTCATTTATTACTTGATTTGTCTTTGGTAGAACTTATGACATGTTTGTCTTGAATATCAGTTCCTAAGGACTAATATGTAAGGGCTTTTTTATTTTGATTATAGTTATTAGACCGATGTTCGTAAGAAGATTCCTCCATTTTATTATATTATTCAAGTGTTGGAAAATACATTTCATGAGAGCTAATTTGCTCGCCACGAACAGTCCCCATCCATATTTGCAAAGAAATTTAACTGAAAGCCACTTTGGTGAAACAAAGGCATTAATTTCATCAAGTGTCAGTCTCCCGAATAAAGCATTATAGTATAAGCATTGATCCATGATCGCAAACAAGATTTTAAACATTCTCGAGTACGGTGGAGTGTCAATTTGGACAAACAGCTTGATTTGGCCTATTGGAGTAGAACATTTATTGTTGAATGCAAAGATTAGTTATGGACTTGGTTCAAGCTTCTCCTCTGGAATCCTTATCTTTTCAAAGGCATTCTTAAAAAAGACATTTACCACGCTGCCACTATCTACTGGAATCTTGGATATAAGCAAAAGCCCATCTAAGCAGTTATCATGAGGAGATCAATATGGGGGTATTTGACTCCCTTTAACTCTTTCGGGGTTATCAACAAATCTGGCATTTGAATAGAGCTCTTGAAAGATTTTAAGGGAGCTTCTTCACTTATTAAATAAATGCCCACTCTGGCCTCATTTACATACCCATTCCTTGACCCTTTACCCAGGCCTGCGATATGCGGTTCCCTAAAGACAACATCAATATGATTGATTGATTGTAGCATATCTTGAGGAGTTCATGATATTGGTGTTGTTGGTCAGCGGCATCTCGTTGCAGTGGGGTTTTTGGTCGGTCTTGACAAATTCTTTAAGAATTCCTTTCCAAATAATTTTCTAAATAATCCTAGCCAAAACTCGGCACTCATTGGTCTTGACATGATGTATTGCCTCCTCTCAAACTTGGACATTCACTTTCTTAGTTGACCTTCCCATTATGTAAGAGCAATCGTCGATTAACTCATAAATAGCTATGAGTTCGATTTTCAGTGAAAGTACCACTTAATGATATAGTAAAAGTTGGACCTTATGTGCTCCAAGCGATTCAGTTAAGTCGAGAAACTGTAGTCATTATGCAATCCATAGCATACATGCATGTTTAAAATCAAGAGTCATATTGTTCAAAGTAAAATGGAAAATCACATGCATAAGTCAAGAGTCCAAAATAGTCGATTATGAAAATTATGCTAAGCACAAGTCCTTAATAACAAAGTCTTCGATTCAATTTACCCTAGCGGCTGTGAATCCCCAATTCAAAGCTCACTTACAATGTGGAAAGAAAAATGAAAAATGGTGGAGAAGAAGAATTCGAGACCACTTTTAGGTGGGGGTGCATGCTTATTTATAGAGAACTTGGACTGTTGTATCTTCGACATGTGGCACCTTACTTAGAATAGATGGTCATCATCTACTGATTGGCATATGTTTGAAGTGACATGTAGTAACGCCTATCTTTATACCTATACTAACAAAGAATATAACATAGTAATCTAGATAGGAGCAACCAAACATGAAAATTCCCCTGAGTTAACACCAACACATTTTACTTTACCTCATGAATCATAAATGATGCACATGGTATCAACACAAAGCAATAACACGTTAGCTAATAAGAACAGAACAATATATGATATATCTCAGAGAACAGAGAATCATATAACACAACAGAATATATAATATAGACATGAAGATACATACATAAGTGAGTCTACAAAACTGAAGTACTAGTCTCACATGATACAGGTATAGATATAAACTACAACACGTCTCAAAAGTATATATGACATAAAAAGTCTAGCAGCTCATACAAAGTATACAACATGCATAAAGGTGTAACATCTAAATGATATACATATATATTTATATATATCTATCTCCATAAGCTAATCCGTCTTTTAATGGTCAATGAGTCCCTGTATCTGAAGTGTCTCGGCTTGACCCGAGTATTAATAAATAATAAATGGGTTAGACTATCTCTAATTCAATGAATGTGAGATCATAAGTAGAACATAAGTAAATTTCAACAATATAGTCATAACCATATAATATGACAACATCCAAATAATAAACGACATAATCACAATAATTCACCATGTCATAAAAACATATCATGCTTATTACAAGCAATCATTTCAAATATGGTGAATCAAAATATCTCATATATCAAAATCGTAAACTAGCATGAAAGTAAATCAAAACCATATGACAAGCATGAAAGCGAGTCAAAACCAAAAGACAAGCATGAAAGCAAGTCGAACCCAAAAGACAAGCATGAAAGCGAGTCATCCAAAAGATGTTCATGAAGGTTACGCCAACCACAAGATAAGCATGAAGGCTATGTTGATGAAAAGACAAGCATGAAGGCTACACCGATGAAAAGACGAGCACGAAGGCTACACCGACAAAAAGACAAGCACGAAGGCTGCACCGACGAAAAGACGAGCCCGAAAGCTACGTCGAAGTGATCATTGCTTATCAAAAGTGTTAAATACTTTCATTTAGTAATCAAATGAGTGCTGCCCAAATGTCCTATAACCACTAGGTGATACTTGAATATTTCCTAAAAGATTGTAAATTCCACTCTAATAAAATATTCTATCAAAAATGTGTCGAAGAATTAATCGATAAAGTGATATAAGTTTTTTATACCACTTGTAATACTAAACCATTTAATTAGAGTTCTCATTTTATAGAAGTAATAATTTTATACAGGAATTACTACTTTTAAATCATTGACCATAAAATTGCTATATTTATAAATGGGCTAATATAACATATAGAAATCTAATATACATACATATGCACATATAGTTTTATTCCCATCTTTTAGAACAATATTACTATGAAAAACTCTATAATAATCTTTCTTCATCAAATATTTTAAAATATATTATTCTTATCCATATTTCAAAACCCGAGTTTTGGAATCAATAATATATTTTATATAAACTCTAAAATTGATTTTTAAAGAGTATATTTTAATATACTAATTTATAAAAATTTATTTTCATCTAAATGTATTTTCATATATATTATTTATATGAATTAGAACAAGGAAATTCCCAAAAATTTAATGCTATCAAAATTCTAGAAATCACAGAAATCAAGTAAGCAGAAAGATCAAGAATCAAAATAAAAAAAGAAATAGAGTATAAAATAAAACACAGAAAGATTTCATGGAGCACACAGGCTCCAGTACTCGACCGGTCGACCCATTGGTCGACCGTTAGAGGTCAACCGATGGATGCGTCTGGAGCCTAAATGCTCCAAGCATCACCTCTAGCGACGATTGCTTGCTTTTCTGACTATTGAAACTTGAAATATTAAAGCTAAAAACTATTATTAAACATGCACACAATTCTCTATTCTTTATGACTAATAAAGGAGATGTAATGAGAGTTACAGCAAGCAATTTACAGGTTTTCTACGTTTCATGTTTATTGCATATATTCAGATAGACAGTAACATCCAATAATCATTCAAAAATCTGAATCAAACCACTTAACAACTGTATGCAACTCAAATAGAGATAGATGTGAGGATTACCTGCCTTAGTACTTTGAAATAACCTGCCAAAACTCCAATTTCAACCTAGCCTTTGAATTTCAGCAAACCCCTTAATTGTATTAAGATTTTCAAAAATTTCCCTGAATTTAAACGGAAAGATTTTCTTCCAGGGTTTTAGGGAGAAAAAGACTTTGTTTTCTTTTCTGATTGTAGTATGTGCAAAAGGAATCTTTTTTTTTAATTTTACTTGGGCATTGGGTTGAAGCAAAACCCAATAAGAAAAGAGTTTGTTTTTTTTCTTTTTATCTCATTCTTTTTAGTCCTTTTCTTTTCAAATTCATTCCTAATCAAAGCTTTCAACGCATTTTAAAATGTATCCTTTAATAATTATTACAATCAATACTCCAATTTATTTTCATTTTATGATATAAAATCATAAACTTTAATACAATTATTTAGGTCAAATCTCCACATGCACTTTAAATTGATTATTTATGAAATACTCATTTCTTAATTATTCATACAAATAATTGAATAATTTTACAAATAAAATCTCAATATATCTTTTAAAATTAATTACTTAAAGTTTAATACTTCTTAACTCCTCTTTATAATAAATAAAAAAGGATTTAACAAAATAAAATTTCTGTTCTTCTTATAAAATAGACTTATTTATAAATTCCAAAATATTCATTCCATGCATTAATTTTTCAGTATTATATAAATTTAGAATTCATATTCCCAAAGAATTCATTAACTTTTATAAAAGGATACAAATTCAAATTTTCAGACATTTTAATACTTGAAAAATCAAATTTCTCATTTAACGCTTCAGTTTAAATAATTATTTATTTTATAGAGTAATTCAAAAATCAAGGTTGTTACAGCCTCCCCCCCTTAAAGAAATTGCATCCCCACAATTATGCTTTAGAGAAAAGTCTATAAGATATACATTACTATTAGCAATACATTCATTTTCAAAATATACAACATATACACAACAATCCGCCAATTAAAACAATCTCACAAATAGAATCGTTTTTGACCATAACCTAGAAAACACCACATCTACAATCTTGGTCTAGCATGTACTGGGATTAGCATCGACCCATCAAGTATTAAGTAGAGCAAAAAACAATTATCGACTCATAAATAAATTTTTAACATTTATACAAATCACAATAAGTTATGCACAACCAATCAAAAGAATCACACACAATTTATTTTAGCATATACCTGATAAATGAACAAAATAAATTTTCCTATACTAAATAATATAATGATGTTACTGTAACGACGCGTATTTTTGATAATTAAAAATATTAAATTTAATAAGATTTTTAGAATTTAATATTGTGAGAAATTAAGATTTATGATTTATAAATGGAAAAAATTATTAGAATATAATCTAATAATGTTGATTGAATGAAATTGACAACTATTTGATGTAATTTCAATTAATGATAATAATAAAGGTTAATAATGAATAAAATAAATGTTGTATAAAACGAGGAAATCAGTGTTATTTAATTGGAATTGGTTTTAATATTTGTAAGTAGATTTATAATCTTTGTTGTAAACAATAAATGTATTAACGTATTTACATTATTTAAATGTAACAACTGTTCGTTTCTCATCTTATTATTAAATCCGTTTTGGAATTAATTTGGGAATCAATGAAATTAAATGTAATTAAATATTGCAGTTAATATAGAAAAAGATGTTAAAGGTAGAGTTTGAGTGAAATAAAATGGAAACTTATGTTAATAAATAAATTACATAAGAAACTGTTGATTTAATATAAGAACTTGTAAATCAAAATAATAGAATTTATTGAAATTTAAAATATAATAAACTGGGGTTTTATTACTGTTGTAATTTAACGTTGTAATTAATTTAATATTTAAATCTTGAAATTAACATGGAAAATTGAATTCCAAAAGATCATTAAATTTTTGTGTAATCAAAAATGATGAAAATGTTAACTTTTTAAATTCAATTTAAAAGCAATTAAACTAATTTTAAAATAGATTGTTTTAATTAACGTGTAAAAATAGTCTTTTTGGGCACTATCTCGGAATTCGATGAAACTAGTTTCATCGGATCCATAATAGTGAATTATTATAGGATTTCAAGTTTCGTAGCGATCAGAGTTATCGTTTGATCGTGCAAGCTCGAAACGCGTAGAAATCAATTAATGGAATTCAAATAAATAATTTGGATTTTAAAACCTAACTTCTATATACAATGAATTAGGATTGGAAATTGGTCTCATTGATTTTAAAAGTATTGAAAACCTATATTTTGATTCTTGGATGACCTACTTTAATTTCGAGAACGAAACGGGCTTTTCGGGTCTTTGTTAATTATCGCGTTGCCCCAATCGATCTGTCCATCCATTCTTATCCATCTCTGCCTATATATATGTTATTATAAACCCTAGCTGCTTCTATTCCATTTTCTGCACGTACAATTTCTATTCATATCTATTTCTTCTCAATGGCAGACATCGCAAAACCCTAATTACAATTCCAAATCAAATCGAAAAATCCAAACTGCTCAAAACCTATCATATAATATATCATCGTGAAGCTCTCGACGAATGTAATCTGCATCTGCAATTCATTTTTTGATTGGAAGCTCCGTTTGTCTAGAATTGGGCAAAACATTCTCGACTATTCGTTGTAGGGTTTGCAATTCGATGGTGGATCGTCGACCAATCGACGATTGGGAAGCATGGCACGTAAAGGAGGATGAGTCGAGTGCATCTATCGGTTTGGATCGATCATCGAATAGGGGATCAAATTCGCCACGATCGGCGAAATAGGGCGGTGGTGGCGTAGAGCGCCTGGGGGCGCCAGAGGCGGCCGCAAGTTGGCCAGGGGTATGGAGGAGGCCGCGGCGAAGTCAGGGGTGGTAGCTGATGTGGTCGAAGGCGAGCATGGTGGCGACGTTTGGCTCATGATCACAACGGCTGTAGCTAGAGTATGGGTTCGGGTTCGCATACGTTAGGGTTGAAGGGGATTGGGTAATTACAGTTTTTCCCCTGAGTTATTTTATTTTAATTTTAAATCTTCTAACTTGCATAACTTTTGCATACGAACTCCGATTGAACGCGGTTTCATCCATTGGGTTTGTATCGAAATTACGGACAACATGGAACTAGTTTGGTTAAATTTGGAGACTGCTGAAATTTTGGGCTTTTATTGGATTTTAATCTGCTTTAAATCAAAGGTGAGTGATTAAACCCGCACACACAATACTAAATACCTTATGTTAGTTGAATTAAATTTATGAAGTGATAAGAATTTTATTGGTTGATATTTGGTAGTTTAATTTGACATTTTAATTGAAATTGAATTTTATATTGAATTAAAGTGACATTTAAATTAATACTGGATTTAATTGCCAGTTAACCCAGACATTGATAATCAGTAACCGTTGCGATATATTGGTTGATTTGGATGTTAATGGTTATTGCATGCCTATTGATTGATGATGGATGTATGATTGTTTATTTATTTGGCATATTCATGTTATTACCTATTTATTTATCGACATCATTTATATTATCACTTGGACCGTTGGAAATGAACTAAGAAATATGTTGAAATGATATATACCTATGACACCTTGATTTGGATTGAAATGATATATATCCATCCATGTAATTAAATTAATATAAATGATCACCTGGCCATAGGTTAAAAAATTATACACGGACACCGGATTGGTTAAATTCATTGGTTTTTAAAATCTTGAATTTTTGGATTTTGATTAAATGATTTTGTTTTAAAGAAAAAAATTGTGGATTTATATGAATTGAATTAACTCTAATTCAAGCTTTGTAATGTTAGAATTGAAATTGGTTAAAAGGAATTGTTTTAACAAATTAAAATTGAAATGTGAAGTTATAATCAATATATGACTTAAATTTTGAAAATTGATTATTTTTAAGTTTGAACCTTAAATTGAACAATGAAGTTTAAATTGATTTATGGGTCACGAATCAGTAAATTGAAATTGGACTTGAAATCGATATGAAATGAAAAGGTTTAAAATAGGGATTCAACTGGAATTTTAAATCATCGAATTGAATGGTTGTATCGAATTTGAAGTAAAAAAATGAATGTTTTGAAAATTGAAGTTAATTCAAATTGTAATAGAAATCAAGTTGATTTGAAACTAAATCGAAATTGAGTCAATTGAATAGAAAGATTGGAAATTTAGTTTTGATGTGAAATTTGGACATGGGTTCAGATTTGTTGAAATGGAAGGAAATAGTTTGATTTAATATTATTTTCAAAATAAATTATTTTAATATAAACTGTTTAAAATCTATCCTTTTAATATTCAAATTTATTTAGATTTTCTAAACCATTTTTACTATGTAAACCACTTTCAATACTCAAACCATTTTATATCAAACTGTTTTAAGTCTTTAAACTATTTAAACTATTTTTAAACTATTTAAAACTACTCAAACTATTTTCTAAAATTTCAAACTGTGCAAAGTTGAAATTTTTATATTTAAATCGTTGATTTAAATGCGAATGTGGTTATAACCTAAGTTGAAATTTGAAATGATACTTTCAAGTGAAAATGACATATTTTGAGTAAATATAGTGTTTTGAAATGAAGTAATATTTTTGAAGTGAATATGATATTTTGATATCAAATATGAATAGGTTTCGAAATCTAAAAGAACCAGCCTGTGTGAAAAGTGACATTTGTTTGTTAAAGAGACCGGGGTCTCTTATTGGCATACTCTCGATCAATATTGGAACCACTTTAACAGCTATATAAGTGGTAGATGATCCAGAATAAAGTGGTTGGATTTGGTGAGCATTTGTTGGATTTGGTGAAGAGAACGATGATGGATGATCCCGACACTTGTGCCAATTTGAAATGATTAAAACTGGATGGCTTTTCATGGCCAAGTGAGCTAGCTACCCCTAGCGGAGACACCTCTTTGTATTACTATATTGATGTTGAATTGATCAGTGCACCTTGATTTGATTTTGGGGGTGTTGGACGTTGTGGGCAGTCGTGGCTACGATGCGTTACCACCAGCCCTGTGACCCAAACTAGTAGTATCCTACCTTGTGCATTGCCTCACGTGCCTTGTCATACTTTTATCCTTATACACAACCACTACAAGTTTGTTTTAGTGTTGTCTTATCACGGTGCCTCCCTGGCTACCGATGTTACTAGTTATGTTAAAGGCAAACTATAGGACAATGCTTAAAAATGTGTTAAGGGGGATCAATGTAAAGCCTTAACGCTATTTTAATACTTTACTTTACCGATAGACACTACATATATGGTGTATTTTACTACATATAGATAATTTAACGGATCCTTAGGAGATGGAAAATCCCGTAACATCTCTTAAGTTACTGCACTCACGTTATACACTAGATAGGAGATGTAAAATCCCGTAAACATCTCTGAAGCTATTACACTCATATTTACCTATGTTGATTTAACTGACACAAGAAATTTTAGTTCTGACTCGGGTGTTTTGTCTTTACAATACGCTCGAGTAAACCTGAGCATTTCAGTGTTTGAAGACATTATTTCTAGGGGACGAAGACGGAGTTTGGTATATTATATTATTAGTATTATTCCATTGCATAATTATTGGTATGTTGTTGTTTGTACTGATTATGTTGTAAAATTGTGTAATCAAATGAATATTGTAAAATAACTTCATGAACTGTTTATTTGATTATTATATTTTGTCATTTCGCTACAAGATTCTGTGTTTTGCTTTCCTTCCTTTCTCTTATTTTCTTATTAAACCCCAATGACTATCCTCCCTTTTGAATGGTTTGAGTTAGACATGTGTGGTTTATTATCAATTTAAACCGTCCAAAAGTGTGGGTCGTCACAGTTTGCCCTCCATTTATAGCAAATTGCTTTGTCAATTGTTGCGATGTTGACCGTGTAATCAACATCGCCTTGCTGTTGACCTCGGCTGTCGCAAATGCTCGGTAGCTACACTCGTCATCTAAAATGTCAATACATATAATGTATCCTTATTCTCTTCATTATGATTACTTTTAACCATCAAAATTGTAAAATTTATATATATTAACAATTTTCATAATAGATATATTTTTTGTTTGTACCAAAAAATGGCACCTAACACCCAATAGAGATTTTATAGAGAAATAAATGAAGAATATAAAATGAAAACAGAGGAAATAAGCAATTGAATAATAGAAAGTAAGCAATAACAAGAAGACAACGATTTATAGTGATTTGGCATGAAAGCCTACGTCCACTTTGGAGAAAATAACTTTATTAAACACCTAAATTACTGAGTACAAGTGGATGGGTCGGAGTAAGACCCTAGGTTACAAAGAAATACAAAGTGTAACGACCTGTATTTTTAACCATTAAAAAATATTTAAATTAATATAATTATTGAATAAAAACTGTTAGAAATAATGAATTTATGACTTTATAAAGGAATAATATATTAAAATGTGGGTTAGGAACTTAAATTGAATTATTAAATGACAACATATTGCAATAAGATAAAAGTTGTAACTTATATTAGAATTTAAATTAATGATATTGGTTTGTAAGAAATAAATAACAGGAATTGAAATAATAAATGTTGGATTTAAATAAAGAATTAAATGGATGTTTAATAAAAGTAAAATATGGGTTTATTTATTTAAATTTTATTTTAAGATACGTTTGATTTCAAAAACACTTAATTGGAAGTAATGTTTAACTTATGTTGTATGCAATAAATCGAATAAGTATGTTCGAATTACTATAAAAAGAAAAAAATTGTTCTATTGTTAGATATGTTTAAAATCTAATATTGAAATTAATTTATTGGAAACATTGAATCAAACACCTTGTGAATTTAGTTTCATAGTTTGACTATAAGGTGTTCGACGATAATGTTGGGTTAAAATTGAAATAAAAACCGTTGGTATAAACTAAACATAGATATAAAATTGTGAAATGATTTTATTCAAGAAAGTGACTTATATAAATATGGTTTATAACTAAAATGAATTTCAAACCAAGAATTCGAGAACCTAAATTCCGAGGATTTTAGCATTGGTTTTATGAGATTTAGAAAGTAATATTAGTATTATTTGGAAGTATTTACAAATAGAAATGTTTTCAAAAAGGATTTTTAAAGACATAGAAGTGCTGAACTCAACTTATCGTTGGAAAATAATTTTGATGATGACTACAATATCATCGACATTCATTTTCGAGTTTCAAAGTGAGGGAGGCCATTATAGTAGCATTGCTATGCAATTGTTTTGGTGAAATGGATTTTTATTTAAATCCCTGAATTATGATTTGGTATACTTGAGATATATGTATATATTAATATCAAATAATTTGAAATAAAACCCGACGTTTAGTTCTTGAGTTTTTGCTTAAGTGATATTATGTATGCATGTATCGTATGCCTTAGGATAGTTAATTGTGCATTTGATTAGAGAAAGGTCAGAACTAGGCCCTTATGATAACATTGTCTGTTATAGGTGTCACCAAAAGGGACATTTCGCAGCTATGTGCAGCAAGAAGAGGAAGCGAAAGGAAAAGGATCAACGTCGTGATTTTGCTTTGGTTGAGCTGAATCGAACGTGACCTGCGTTACTTAGCTGGAATGATTAGTGAGTTAAGAAGGGTTAACAATGGTAATTAAAATTAAATTACTTCTAAATTAAGTGTTTAATAAATTTATTTAATTCAAAATGTTTATTATCCGTAACTTTTCCATATGAGGTCAGATTTGGGCACGGATTCTTGCATTAGATCTATATCACCGTTGTCTACACTATGGAGTCTGATTCGTAGCTGTTCGTCATCGTGATATTTTCATATCTATTTAAAGGTGAGTGGTTAAACCCATTCATGAAGTACTGAATTTCCTACCGCAAGTTAAATTTGACAGTTAAAATTGATAGTTAATTTGATAGTTAAATTTGACTTGAATTGATAGTTAAATTGATAGTTAAATTTGATATTTAAATTAACGTAAATTATATTGAAATTGCATACTACTTTTACTTAAACACCCTGATATTTAATGACTATTGGTTGTTGTGATGTGGTTGAATTGGTTAATTTGGATGATGATGATTGATATTGTGATGGATGATATTTTGATTGGCTGTATATTGTGTAGTGATTTTGATATATCCATATTTTCACCCTGTTATTATCACTATTGATATGTTGATCACTTGGATACTGAATTTTGCTATGGACCCTTGGACATCCTATTTGATATGTGGATTATTGGATGCATTGTTAACTGCTTTTGCAGAAATGTGATTCTATTGCCGTTTGGTGATACTTAAATATTATTGAGTCAAATCGAATTTTTGAAAATAAATTTGAAATTCATTTATAAAACTTTTAAGTTCTAATTTTAATAATAATATATATATATATAATTTAAAAGAACAAAAGAAATAAAGGGTTGCAAAATTTTCGATAACTTTATTCAATAAAAGAAAATGGTTGCAAAGGAATCGAGATTTTGAGTTTTAACTGTTAAGTGATTTTGGTATGTTTATACTTTTAAAAATGGAATCATCAAGATTATGTAAGTTTGTAAAGTAACGTGAAATATTAAAACTGTAATAAGTTATTTGTATAATATTTGATAAAAGAAAACTGACTTTATTTCGATGATTTGATAATTTTAAAATTTTAAACTTCGAAGATTAGTCATGTAAATTTTGTGAAATATATCAAATCCATTTTAAGTTGATAAATTTATTGAAAACCTTGAAATGAAGTTTGAAACAGTGAAACCCTTATGTGAAATTCGAGTAAAAATGAAGTTATTTGCAAACTTATTTCACCTGATTTTGATTTAACTTACATGAGGATTTTTAGTCCTTACTCAAGTGTTTTGTCATTTCATTACACTCTGGACAACATAAGTATTTCAGTGTTTCGAAGACATTGTTTCTCGATTATGAAGATGGAGTTGAAGACCACATTTAGTATTATTTTTCCACTGCACTATTCATTCTGTTGATTAAAATGTATAACTCTGATGATATTGAAGAATTGAAATCAAATGTATATTGTAAAACAGTTTTATGAACTATTTATGTATTTATTATATTTTATCATTCCATTGTGAGATTATGTATTTTGTTCTATTGTATCTTATTTTCTTTAGAATAAAACCCTTTGATAATCCATCTTTTGAATGGTTTGAGTTGGACACGTGTGGTTTATTGTCGACTTGAATCATTTAAAAAGGTGGGTCGTCACATAAAGTAATAGGCGGCGTAAAGATCCCCTAAATGAACAATCAAGTCTATATTTATAGGGGAAAATAGTGAAATATCTTCCTGAAATTTCGACAACATTCTGCCGATCCAGAAAAGTCATGCTATCGATCGTGAGTCCCACTTCCTCAACAATAATGATCGGTACTGATCGTTCTATGGGCCTATTTTGGTGTACGATCGATATGATGGCTCCACTCTTCAATATATTTATGTCCACAAAGTTTCATATGTATTTGACTTGTCGATTTTGAGATACTGATCGTTTTCCATTGAGTTGAACTATAATATCGATATGGTACAATCCATAATCGATGAATATGGATCATACCCGATCCATTTTCAGTAGATGGTATATTTTCATACTTCTATTATTCTATTGAATCCGTTTTCTGATTTCACTTCGTCCCTGCTCCATATTATCATCTGTGCCTGATCTTCGGGCTTCGTGACTGTTAATCTGACTTATCGATCCCTATGACAGTCGAGTCTAGCTTGTCTAATCAGTTTGAATATAGCCGAGCCAAAAGGCTGGATAACACTTGCCCCTCAAAGTACGTCTTGTTTCAACATGACATGCTTTGAATTGAAGCAAGTTAGAATCATCGGAAATGAATTCATCCAGCTTTCTGAATAGTTATCTACCCTTCGATTTTGAAGAATTATATCTCCTTTTGCTTTACATGATGATTGAATGATTTACGATAGCATAAATTCTAAATTGTTATTTACCAGTTAATACATGTGCCCAGTTCCATTGATCTATTGGACCTCGATCCCTAATCCAGTTCTTTCTGTGATAACTCCACGTGAGAAATCAATTTATGTCGATTTCCAGAAATCGAATTTTTAGGATGTACACGTGCACATTCATGAACACGTTCTTATTCTTAGCTTCCAGACGCGTTCATATGTTCACGAGTCATTGCCAATTTGGTGGAATGTAATTCAATCATATGCATTTTTTTTTAAATGGATCGACACGAATCCATCAGGTAAATGGATTGTACTTGATCCATTTCTAGTATGGATCGGGCCAAATCCTTTTGAGATTGGGTCAGGTCCGATCGTTCTCCCTCTCTCTCTCTCTTTCCCTTTTTTTCATTTGGGGATGGATCGGCACGAATCCATCATAGAACAATCTTGGCCGATTGTTTCCTTGTTTGGCCAGCTGAACAAATTATAGGTTTTGAAGAACGGAGGCTTAAGGCCATCATAAAATGATCGTATCTGATCGTTTATCAACTGGGCCTCCATTGGACTATAGATTTCTATTGACGCCAAAAATGGGCATCAACACAAAATAGAATCTAGTAGAGATTAAATGAAGAATGAAACTAAAACAAAGCAAAGAAATAAATAAACACACAGATTTTTATAGTGGTTTGGCAATCTTGGCCTACGTCTACTTCATATTTTTATTTATCTTGCACTGGATTATGATTACAAGAATGTTTGGATCAGTTGGGATCCATTAGTACAAGAGTGAAGAATAAAAAGGGCAGCGCCTGTGCAGTAGAAAGAAGGATCCTCTTTATGCAGAATGGTAGTTGTATTTATAGGGGAAGATGTGCATGGATCGGGCTAAAAGATCGCTAGAAGAATCTCTAGATCCATAGGGGCCCACCAGAACGATCGGTGGTCTAAATTCTACAAAAATAACGATCAGGGTCGATCATTATTTTTGGCTCTAATCAATGTGCGATCGTTTTAATAACGATCGCCCCTTTTCCAAGATTTTGGAGTTTTGGCATGCAATCATTTTTATGGGCCTCACTCCTCATTATATTGATGCTCTAAAATTTTCAAGTGCATTGGCTTTGTAGATTTTGAAGTATCGATCGATTTTCATTGATTTATGTTGTTTTATGGATCATTCCCGATCGCTCCATATAAATTTTTCCTTTGTCCATAACTTGAGCATACGAACTCTGATTGACTTGAAATTTAGCCTCACGTGGCCTTCCTTGTCACTTCATATTGATAGCACCTTGATTAGGACCCGATCTGAATCTGCTCGACCATCATCCGTAGTCTTGTATATCATTGATTCTCAAGGTTGGTAACCACTCATTTTTAGCCAAATCTACGGTACCATAGCCTTGCCAAAAGGTGGGATAACAATTTTGATGGTTTGTATCATATCCTTCATATATATACCTATGTGCTTAGATTATTTCCTTCATCCTATTTCATTTTTCATTGCTACTACCCGAAACAAAAAAGAAAAGAAAAAAACCATTTTCATCCTCTCCTCCAAACATCGATCCACCGAGCCTTTTGATCCAACCCATAATCGTTTTGTAACCATCTCCATAGGTCGACCTCGCCTCTTGCTATGCCAACCATCACCGCCACCATCTCCTATTGATCTCGCCTCATGCTCGAATCCAAATCGCCACCGCTTTTCTACTCTGATACATAAGTAGGTTCGATTTTCCTCTTACTTGTTGGGACTTAGTGACGAGATAATGGGATCTTATTCTAGCTTGCATAATCCAAGTCATGGCGACTCGATTTGTTGGAGTGGAGGGGGAAGATTACTTTTAGCCAATCGTTTCTAACGAGGTCGATGTGGCAAAGTTTTTGGCATAGAGGAATAAAGTGGATTTCGACCGATCATTATGATGGATTGGTATTTGAAATCATGAAGAGAATTTAGACCAGTCGTTATTTGTTAGGGTTGTTGGCCGATCGATTTTGGATCAGTGCTTCAAGTTTTGAATTAGAGTGAGGTGTGGACCGAAGTCAAAGGTTGGATAACGATCAGTTGCATAACAATCGGTCGTGAAACGGTTGCGCAGAAATGATCGGTCGTAAGCATTAGGATCAATCAGTCGAACATTAGTTTTTGGATGGGTTATTTTCAATCTAAACTTAGTGACGAGCTTCGGCCTTGAATACTTGAATGATCACACGTGACTTGCATATGAAATGAGCTGCATATTAGATATATATGATAATCGAACCATGGAACAAACTTGACTAATTCCCTGCATATTTACGTTGGATACCAATGCCTTGGATAAATTTCTGAAGCTCATCCATTTTTAAACGTACAACTCGAACTTCAACATGCCAATAACTGATCCTGATGATTAGACCGGACCTCTTGCCATTGACGTAGATAATCTGTTGAGATGGTCATCAGTGAGGGTCACTCCGATACGAACCCTTGAGTATTTCCGTAATCATAACCTTTAATTCTATATTGTTTTTATTGTATCGCACGACACTACACCACCCTGCACTAGCACACACTTTATATGAGGGGAAACAGGTTAATTTTCTAACGATGATTATCTACTGAGTTTAGTAGTCATGGGTTCCAGATGCTCGGGGGTTTAGCTACCATGTCTTCTAAACAGATTTCATAGCAAAACAGCATGAGTGAAAAATCAAGCTCCACAACTGATTCCAACGAATTTTCCCCGGTTATTAAGCAAAACAACCGAAAATTTCTTATCCATCATTCATCATCTTCTCTGTCATTCCCGTTCTTCCAACAGAATTGATAGACCCTGCTCCCGACACTCTAGAAGATTCCATATTTTTGGAAGATCCGAAATATTTTGTGACTTCGAAAATTAATGAAGCGTCTCTTCGTAGAATCTGTGCCAAACATGGGATTCCGTTGATGACGTGCGAGTCCCAACTCAGGATAATAGAGCTCATATGCCCCCTGAAGGGTTCATTGCATGCAACAAGTTCACGTGTTGGGCAGGGTGCGTAACATCCTTCAATTTATTTAGCCGAGAAATGCTACATCATATGAGGCTTGCACCAGCACAACTGCATCCAAATGGCTATGCCCTGCTCAACAGTACTTACATGGCATTTATGGAGATTTTGTTCCGTCTTCCAACTCCCGAAGATATTCGATTCCTTTTCACCTTCAAGCGACGAAAAGGAAGCCTTTCGTTCACATTTCTTGAGTCGGCTAAGATGTGCCAGATCCTGGCTGGTATTTGGAACAAGCTGAGTACCTTCAAAAACGAGTGCTTCTATATCTACTGCCCATCTGGCTTTGCCAGATGGTGGTTAGAAGAACATAAGTGTTACCCTTTGCTTAATTTCTTGATTGCTTATATCCGGGTCATATCCTAAACTAAGCGATTCCTCCGGTTTGTATAGGTTCTTATCCACGACCTAATGGGAAACGATATTCAGATGCAGTCTCAACACTAAAAAGGGTTCCGTCAGAAGATAGAGACATAAAGAATCTCCTTACCGACAAACCTCCCATTACCTACGGCCTGATGGAAGAGGGTCATAGCATAGGGTTATTGGTCACTGCTGGAGTTACAATGGCTGAGTAGGGGGATGCGAATGGTGATAAAGGCAATCAAGCCAATCCTATCATACCCCCCATTTAAGGGAGCAAAAGAGGCTACTGATAAAGACATAGCGGGAGATAGGGGTGACATCCTTGGTGGCAACGACGTGGGGTCTGGTTTCGGGACTACGGCCGAATCTTCGCAAACTTTACAGCCTCCCGCTCTCGAAAAAAGAACATTAAGAGCCGCTTCTTTAAACAGTCCAAGCTATCCATCGACCCTCACGTTATTCCGGATTAGTCCACTTCTCAACCTTTAGAACATTTGGATAAAACATTTGTGGCATTATCTGATCTTCCAATACCGGATGACGTTGATGCATTTCATTTTATTGAAATGAGTACCAGTAGATCAAAATCTCCCTCCAGAGCTGGGGCTGGAATCTCTCCAACCACTAGTGGAGAGGTTACTCCTACTAGCAAAGCTTCAACAACCAGTCTATTGAGGGGACATAAGGACACACACATTCATAGTATTGCATTGCACTTACTCCGTGTCCTTTAATACTCAGAACTGATTCGTTCTTTGTCTTTCTTTGCAGAAATAGTGATGAGGAAGAAGCATATGTTTCAATCTCAACAAGAGATATCACCCCAGAATCCTGGTGCTTGTTTGAGCTCATATCGCCATGTTATTAGTCGTAAATATGACCCTAGTTATCGCTCCAGTCAGGATTGTGATTATCAAAACAATGGAGACAGAGACAGGTCCTCCCGTGACAAATATTGGTCTAGATCTAGATTTGCTCCCCCTAAATATTCCGAATGGCAACAAGATCACCACGATGACGTTCCTCCTATTGATACCTCCTGCGGTCCCCCTTCTACTTCAATTTCTTCACAGTCCATTGTCCTATCTCATCTTCAGTGACCCAGTGATCGTCGGCGTCATGACGTTCACCAACAAAGGTCAGGCAAAGAAAGTGCTGACACCCATGTTGTCACTGAAGCTCAACAAACCGATGCCGCCATTCGCATGGCCCAACTTAAGTCAGATTTTCCAAATGTATGTCTTGATGGATTTTCTTTGTATCTAATCTTAAGAAAGTTCCTAAAAAAGTCCAGCAAATGACTATTGTTTGTGTGACAGATATCCAAAAGCAGTATAATGAGTGGATGAGAGCAACTGATAGGATTTCCAAAGTGTCTTTGGAGAGAGCGACAGAGATTGAGAAACCGAAATGCCAAGAGTCCTAAGACAAGTGGATCATCGATACTCTAACCAATGAGTTAGAATCTTTAAGGAGCTCACAGGTAGAAGCCAAGAGAAAAACAGAAACAACCATTAAGGCACTCGAAGATGAAAAAGCTAAGCACTTAGCCAAAGTTGAAGCGCTTCATCATCGGAATCATAAACTGGTACTAGAAAGGGATGCGGGTCAAAGAAGCATGGCTGAGTATAAAACTAAATTCGAGCGCAAATCCAAAGGCAAAGAAGAAGCATAGAAGATTGATCAGGATGCCTGTGAGGAATTGGTTACCGTCAGGCTTGAAAGGGACGCGGCCGTCGAAAAGGCTAAAGACATTGATGCCCTCGTTAAACGAGAGGTAGATGGTGCAAAAGCAAAGGTTGGGGAGGAGGTTATGGAGGTATTGGATCCATGGCTCATTCTTTACAATGCTAATGTCTTGAAGTACATAAACTTGGAGTGGCTTCGGGGTGACTACCCTTGCCATCTTGTACGTGCTTGGGAGCATCTTGTTCAAGAGGAGAAGGAGGCTCTTGACAATGAACAAATTGATTTGATGAGGCTGGAAGGCGAAATTCAATTGGGTGATGAACCCAAAGTTCTTCATGAAACTTAGCTTATACTTCAAAAAGA
This sequence comes from Allium fistulosum, assembly GCA_030737815.1. Taxonomy (NCBI): domain Eukaryota; kingdom Viridiplantae; phylum Streptophyta; class Magnoliopsida; order Asparagales; family Amaryllidaceae; genus Allium; species Allium fistulosum. The sequence continues at coordinate 502,248,127 of CM060901.1, forward strand.
GCATGCCACAACTTCTCAACATGAAGCTGGTGAAGGTTCTGGGTCCATATCGCACAAAGTCGGAGATGACAAGAATCCGGTGACCCAAGCTATTCACAGCACCACTATGGGTCCTTCTATCGAGCCCCATTACAATCCGGAGAAGTCGCATATTGCTACATCTAGTGTGCTTTCCTCGATTATGGGAGGAGGTTTCGGTGGCACTCTGGCTCATGTGGGATATCAATCTACTGAAGATATTGCCTTTAACTCAACTATCCTCCAAAACGCTGGAGTGTCGTCGGTCGATATGTATAATCTTTTTAGTTATGTTTCTCAGCTTTAGATCTATTGGCTTCAGTTCCACCTCTTCTCGAAGAATCTCAACCAAAACCTCAAGTGCTAATGATGGATTCCATTACTGTCATGGCTTTGGCGACAACCAAAAATGCCCCAAAAGAGGAAACTTTTATGTTCGACGAACACCCGGTGGATGCTTTATTGAGGGAAGAAAGTGGTCCACACTCTTGGGAGTGTGACGCCATCAACAGTCGCTAGCTTGAAAGTTCCCTCTCCAAGCCTCTGTTCAATGACATATGGTCCTTCCTAAGTAGGATTCATGTGTGATGGTGCAGGAAAAACCCGTTCCAAGATGAGATCGCTGATTTCAAAGGTTCTAGGTCAGACTTTAGTGTTGTAGTATCAGGTGACTTGGTGTCGATTTGCAGCTGCCCTCAAACTAGCTTCTTTGTGCTTTTCATCTACAAAGTCTAGAGATTCCAAGAGGAGATCCCTATTCGTTTTGGTATCATAATAAGTCGCTCGATGAGAAGGGACTTCGAATTCAACAGGAATGACGGCTTCAGAGTCGTAATCAAGGGTAAATGAAGTATGGACAGTCCCGGACTTGTGGGTAGTTCTGTAAGCCCATAATGTTGTGCAGAGTTCATCCACCCACTAGCCTCTAGCCTTTTCCAAATGCTTCTTTAGAATCACCTTTATGATTTTGTTTACACTTTCAACTTGTCCTTTTACTTGAGGGTGAACAACTGGTGCAAATCTCTTTTCAATATGATGCCGATGGCAGAAGTCTTTGAATTCAGCACTGTAGAATTAAGTTCCACTATTAGTTACAATAGTTTGTGGAAGACCAAAATGACAGATGTTGTTCCGAACGATGAAGTTGAATATTTTATTTATCGTGATCTTCGCTAAAGGTTCTGCTTCGGCCCATTTGGTGAAGCAATCAACTGTGACGATGGCGTACTTCACAGCACCTTTAGAGATCGGTAATGAACCAATAATATCTATCCCCCATATAGAAAATGTCCATGGAATGGCCATTTGTGTGATTTCTATCGGTAGAGCTTTCGGAACTTTTGCATATATCTGGTACTTGTCACATCACCTAGCATAATCAATAGTAACTCGGTTGACAGTCGGCCAATAATACCCATAACAGAGTATTTTCTTTGTTAGGTTCTGCCCCTCAGTGTGATCGCCACATTCTCCTTCATGAACTTCCCTTAGGACTCATTTTATTTCATCTAAAGCGATACACCGGTATAGAGGAATGGATAAACCCTTTCTATACATGATTGCTTCCTAAAAGATATACCGCGAAGCTTTGCGAAGGACTTGCGGCCTTTCATTCCTCCATTCAGAAAGGACTCCCTGTAGCAAATAGCCTTTAATCAGAGTCATCCACGACTCTTTCTCAGGCTCCGTCTCTAATATCCAGTCAGTTTCCATCCGGTTTACACTCGAAGCGTCTAGTACTTTGATTGGAACCAATCCTATTTGTTGTGCATCCTTGGTGCTAGCAAACTTTGCCAATGAATCGGCCTCTTTGTTTTGATCTCAGGGAATGTGCTTGATATCATAATACTAAAAGCCAGTCAATAGCTCTTGGACTTGGATAAGATACGGGGCGAGTCATTGTCCTTTAACTTGGTAATCCCCCTTGACTTGGTATACTACCGACTATGAGTCACAAAAGATTTCAAGAGATTCTATTCCTAGTTCTCTAGCAAGTTTGAGTCCAGCAATCAGAGCTTCATACTCAGCTTCGTTATTCGTTTCAGGGAAGTCAAGCTTTAAAGCGTAGCAAATTGATTGATCTTCCAAAGTTACTAACACGATTCTGGGTCTAGAAAAACGATCATTGGATGCTTCATCTGTATACATTTTCCATCGAATGGTAGGGACTCCACCGCTCTCTGGGAGGTCATCTTATGTGGTGAATTCTACTATAAAGTCCGCCAGTGCCTGTCCTTGGATGGCTCTCCGAGGGAGATAGGTAATGTCAAATTGACTCAGCTCGATGTTCCACTTGAGTTGCCTTCCAAACATCTCAGGTCACTGTAGGACCTGTCGTAACAGCTGACTAGTGTAAACAGTAATATGATAAGCTTGAAAATAGTGGTGGAGCTTTCGTGAAGCAATCAACAAGCAATAGATGAATTTCTCTATCTTTGGATAGTTCCTTTCAGCTCCTATTAATCGTTTGCTAACATAGTAGACCGGTTTTTGGATCCGATTCTCTTCGCGAAGCAGTGCAGCACTTATAGCATGCATCAACATGGCCATGTAGATATATAAGTCTTTGTGATCCACCAGCTTTGACAAGATGGGAGGCCTCTTTAAATGGTTTCCCAAATCTCGAAATGCATCTTCACAACCCTGCATCCATTCAAAGTTCCTTTTCCCTTTTCTAATGAAGTCGAAGAAAGAAATGCATTTATTGGTAGATTTGGAAATAAACCGACTAAGAATGACAACCTTCCCATTTAAGCTCTGTACTTACTTGATGGTCTTTGGCACTTGGATGTTGCAGATTGCTTGAATCTTCTCAGGATTAGCTTCAATTCTGCGAGCATTGATGATGAAACCCAAGAAATTTGCTGATGCAATGCTAAAAGAACACTTCAAAGGATTGATCTTCATTTTATAATATCGGAGGAAATCGAACATTTCTGCTAAGTCTCTAATGTGGTCGCTTGATCATCGTGACTTCACGAGCAGATCGTCCACGTATACCTCCATCGTCTTTCCAATACAATCTTTAAACATTCTATTGACTAGGCGTTGATAGGTCACTCTAGCATTCTTCAATCCAAATGGAATTACCACGTAACAATATAACCCAACATCGGTAATGAAGTTGGTGTGCTCCTGATCAGGGTTGTGCATCGGGATTTGATTATATCCAAAGTACGCATCCATAAAAGATAGCAATTTATGTCCTACGGTTGAGTCCACCAGCCGATCAATCCTTGGTAGGGGAAAACTATATTTTGGACATGCCTTGTTTAAGTCCGCATAGTCCCGTTCGACTTTCTCACTAGCACGGGATTAGATACCCATTTAGGGTGGACGGCGTCGCAAATAAACCCATTGCTTTTGAGCCTATCCACTTCCTCTTTAAGGGCATCAGATCTCTCTGGATCCATGCCATGCCTTTTTTGTTTCACCAGGACATGCCTCAGGTCAATATTTAATGCGTGGTTCGCAATGGCAGGTGAGATCCCACACATGTCAAAATGAGTCCAAATGAACACATCAAGATTTGTCATAGAAAACCAACAAGTTTTATCATCATCTGGGGGTTGAGCTATGATCCAATCTTTAGGACCTGTGACAGGTCGTTGTGGCTCACCATGATGTCAACCGTCAGCTCAGCTAGTGCAGCCTTAGTCTCTTTGAGATCCTCCTCGTCATCCTTTGGATCCATGTCTTTGTAGAATCGACTGTGGTGCCCGAGCCAAGGTCCAGGTGCTAGTTTTCAATTTTTGGTGGTTTGGATGCAGAGAGACTTGTCCACACCCATACCTTTCTCCTTCCGCTGAGCGTCTCTCAATTCTACCACATAGCAGGCATGTCCAGTTGCTTGATCACCATGCACAACTCCAATGCCATAATCAGTTGGGAATTTTAAAGTCAAACACCATGGGGCAAGAGTTGCTCGAAATTCAGCTAGGGCTGGTTGACCTAGAAAAGCCTTATACGGAGAGTCAACATCCAAGACCACAAATGGAAATATCCGCACTCTTCTGTGGTCACCTTCTTCAAACTCTACAGGTAATTCGACATATCCGTCAGCTTCGGTCGCAACATCGTTAAAGCCATGAATGCGGGCTTAAGATGGTTTCAAGTCCTTGGCTTCCATCCTCATTTGATCGTAAGCATTTTTGAAAATTATATTTAAGGAACTTCCACAATCAACCAAAATCCTTCTCACTAAGGCGGGGCCGATCATGGCCGAAATGACCATTGGGCTGGTCATCGGTGCTTCCACCTTGTCTGCATCTCTGTTTCTAAACACAATGTCATCTATCATTGTACGTTGTTGTTTTGTCGAAGCTCCATCTTCTATACTCGAACAACATTCAAAATTCATATGTTTGATCACGCTAGCATAGCGCTCCATCTCATGACATTCTTGTCAGCTGGATGTGAAATGACCCTCTCTTTTAGATACCTGAATTTGTAAGGATTTTTTTACATATATATATATATGTATATATATATATGTATATATATATATATGTATATATATATATATATTTCTGAAGTCCAGAGTCATTTTTTTCTCTATCAATACAACTTATCCAGGATCAAAATCTTTACCAATATAAATATATCAGTGTATTCAGAAGGATATGCACATACATATGATGATGCATGTGCCTCTCTTGTTTGAATCAGAGTTCTGGTAAACAAGAGGATAATTTGATTGATTAAATTTAATCAATCTACACATAGTTCAATTTAATTCATACAATAAAATTCCATCCATATATGTATCAATATATATATATATATATATATATTTTAAACTCCTGATTCCTTGCTAAATTCTCTATGGAGTATAATTCCTAGAAACCAGATAATTGTGCTATGATTATCTATAAATTAATGGTGTAGTGCTTGTGCTCTGGAAAATGATATAAGTTTCTATCATTATCTATGTTGAATTTTCTTATAAAATCTGTTTAGAGTACTAACTCTTTTCTGGAATATTTTTAAGTGAGATATCATATTTCAAAGGCTTAATTCTTTGATGCCAGGATGCTAAGCTAAATGAAATGCAAACTTAAGTGGGTTTCCTGTAACCATGGGTATCCATATCATGGTTCAACCAGACTCTTTGTTCTGGTGTAACCCATAGGGTCTTAAAAAAATGCATTTTGATCAAAACTTGAGTGAAATGGAATTCAGATTCATGTTAAAAATACAAAGGTAACGGGTGTGTTAATATCTGTACAAAACATGTTTAAATTGCTTTCAACTCCTATATTACAGATTCTTCCTTTATTTAAAAATAAGGTATAAAAACATTTGTGTAGAACAAGTTGAATTATGGAAACATTACAGACACATATTACATTCTCCCTATGCTTCTCATCTCTTTTATACATATGTCATGGTAGAAAAATAAAACCATTTAATTTACTGAGACTCAACTATCCAGATTTCCCAAAACTTAACCCTTTTCAAAGACTCAAGATTGACTAATACATTTATAAAATGTAACCATCCTATTTATCATAGTATTCTTGCTCAATTCACTTACAAGATTTAGATTATCTTCTTCAACATATTAGATAATATCCAGATTTATAAATCCCAGTTACAAGTCAATTTCTTAGCAAAATATCCATCCAATATTCAATACTCAATACAGGTAGCAACTTAAATTATCAATACATGCAGGTTTCATCATTTAGGCTCTTATCTAACTAAGTTTAGCATGCTATAATCCTCTTCTCAAAGCCTTGCTCCTACTTAGTTGCTGCAGTCCCTGAAAATGCATTTGAAGCTCCCCATTTTAAATGATACACCCCATATGCCATTAGCACACTAGGGTCAGACACATGTCTGGTATGAGAAAATCCACTAAAACAATTTGTAAATCAAGTTAAAGTTAAAACATGGATATATGTATATAACTCTGCCTTTAGAAAACAAGTAATTCATGTGTGCATGCTCTGTGTCAGTGTGCAGGTGCACACTTAAGTCTGCCTTTCCAGAAACCTCAAAAAGATATGGTACATTCATACATTCATATAATTCAATCATAAATCTAATAAACATCCATAAAAAACAGGGAAATCACCAAAATGAATTAAATCATTTATTCACTATTCAGATTTCATTCCAGGAAGACTCTAGTTCCTCTTTATATCAACTTCTCCTACATTGATATATTTATCTATCTTGGTCTCATCTGCAATTAATTGAATCAATGGACACACTGTAATGGACTAATTCACTCCATTACACAAAGATCTCAGGACTTAAACAAGCCATGTGTCAACTTGTATTACTCAAGAACACAAGTCATTCCTGCAGTGCTCTTTACCCCATTTCCTAATCAGATTTAAATTAATAATAATACTCCTGATTTTTCATGCCTAAACCATTCAGTGAATTATTTCACTAAAACAATCATTCATGTCATGGCATTCCACATCATTTATAACCAACCAGAGGCAAACAGGCAATTAAATGAAATGTGTCTATTAAATAGATTCTGCACATATATATATTCTTACAATTTTAAAAAGGGGTATAGAAAACTAACATTGGATTATGGCTTTTGAGAGAGTTTTTCTTTTGCAAACTTCTGTGCTTTAGCTAAACTCAGAATAACCAAGTATTACTGAATCACAAAATTTATTTGCTATGTGTTTGAATATTTATATATTTTCTTTGAATCAGGAGCATCAGCACATAGGCAACCTATTGCACTCCTAATTCCTTTTTGTCTCAAGCCTCAACACTTATACATGAGTATATTGCAGCTCAACATGTTCACATTTTTCTGGGTTGAGCCAAGACCAATACTACTTGCCTATATTCAACATTTTATTTTCTAGGTACTTGCTTGTGTTTCTAAACATTAACATATCAGAAAGATCTGAGTTTATAAAATATATATACATATACTATTAATACCTAGAACATTTAGATAATAAAACAAACAGAACAACCAGGTATAAATCAAAACATTTTCATCTCTGAAATAACAGATAGACAATCACATATGAAAATACATTTTTAAGAAAAATTAACTTATAAACTGGCTGCCTACATTAGGACTTAATGCCTTAGATTTTTATGAGTGAGTTTTCTCACCTAGCTCTCTTTCACTTCCTAGTTGATTGGTAAGCTTCTACCTTCAACCCTTTTCTTCACTTGTATTATATTTATATAATATATATATATATTTTCTCAAGAGCTATCCGTGAAGAAGAGAAGGTTCCTCTTCTCACTGCCTATTTATGCAGGGTTTTTCTTAGGGTTTAGGGTGTTGGTTAAAGTCATTTTTGCCCATAAAAAATCATGCCATTTGCATTTAGTTTTTAAACCCAAAATCTTACCCTCCCCCGGCTTGAGTTTGTGAAGAGAAAAGTGGTTATATCTTTTTGGTTAATTTCATAAATTTGCTTTTCCAGAAAATACTTTTTCCTCTTGTCTACTATCATGCTAAAAGTGTGACTTGATTTTATTATTTATCAATTATTCTTCCTAGTTCTGCCTATACCAAGCATTTCTCTGTTTTATCTTATTTTTCTATTTTTAGCTTTCATCTAAATAGTATGTACTTCCTTTATTTATTTATAAGAGGATTACTCCTTTTTATATCTTCATTCTTTTTCTTTCTGCCTATAATTTAAAATATGTTTGTATATTTTATTTTGCTGATTTGAATTCTAGTACTTTATTAACATATATATATATATATATATGTATATAAGTCTTACTGAAATAATTAGTACACCTATATACATATTTATACATTATTTTGTACTGACACACATGCACATGTACACTAAAAAATACTCAGTAGCATCCATATATATATATTTATTTATGCATATAGCTTTTAAGGATTTAATCTATATATATATATAATATTTCCATACTCATCAACATGTGTTCATTCTTAGCATTCAGGAATTAAGCTTTAGTTCATGTGTATTTCCTGTGCACACATGTACACACATACAGATACACCATATCAAGCTATATCAATTCCCCTTCAAAATTGGTTTAAAAATTATTTTAAACTTATTTATATTTTTCAAAATAAATTCCTAAAATCTTGGGTCATTACATACACCCCTCCTTTTAGAAATTGTGTCTCACAATTTTCCTAAGCTTAAATAAATTTTAAACTTAATTCAGAGAACAAGTACATTCTCAACCAAATAGATTCTTAGTTCTATCATAATAACTAAAAATGCATGCATCCAAAAAGGAAAGCAAATTAAAAATCAGAATTACCTTTAATCTGAAAATAGCTTAGGGTAGTTCATCCTAACTTTGTCTTCTAATTCCCATGAGCAATCACTAGGATCAAGACTCCACTGTACCTTCACAAGTTTCAGAGATTTATTCCTCAACTTCTTCACATCCTTTTCCAAAATTCCCACTGGATCCTTTTCATAAACCAAGTTAGGATTTATTTGCACTTGGGTTGGGGTCTCAAGAATTTCTGCCTTGTCATGAACCCACCTTCTCAATTGTGATATATGGAAAACATCATGCATCCCTTGCATGTTTTCTGGTAATTCCAACTTATATGCCAAGGAACCAATTCTTTCCAGAATTTTGTATGGCCTAATATATCTTGGGGTTAACTTGCCTTGTTTCCCAAATCTCAGTACATTTTTCATAGGTGATATTTTGATGAAAACAAAATTTCCTACTTCATATTCCACCTGCTTCCTTTTCATGTCTACATATTTCTTTTTCCTATCTTGAGCTGCTGCCATTCTTCTCCTTAGCAACTCAATTTTCTCTTTAGTTTCTTGTATGTACTCAGGCCCTAAAACAGCTCTTTCTCCTGCTTCTACCGAACAAACAGGTGACAAGCATGGCTTGCCATATATGGCTTCAAATGGAGCCATTCCTATGGTGCTTTGATAGCTGTTATTGTATGTAAATTCAGCTAAATGGAGATAGTCTTCCCAGTGACCTCCAAAATCCAGTGCACATGCCCTTAACAAGTCCTCTAAAACCTTGTTCACCACCTCAGTCTGCCCATCTGATTGTGGATGGTAGGCAGTGCTTAAGCACAATTCACTTCCCATGGCTTCTTGAAAGCTTCTCCAGAATCTTAAGGTGAAGATGGTATCCCTATCACTCACAATGGTTTTGGGAATGCCATGCAATTTTACCACCTCCTTCATAAATACTTGAGCTAATTTTGGTGCATTCCTTTCTAATTTGACTGGGATGAAATGTGCCACTTTAGTTAGCCTATCAACTATCACCCATGTACTTGTGTTTCCTCTTTTAGATCTAGGCAGTCCATCTATGAAATCCATAGATATATCTTCTCATTTCCACTGTGGTATGGTAAAAGTTTGCAACAACCCTGATGGCGTTTGGGTTTCAGCCTTGACTTGTTGGCAAGTCATACATTTCACAATATATTTGGCTACATCAGATTTCATTCCCTTCCACCAAAAATCTCTTTTTAAATTTTGATACATCTTTGTACTACCTGGGTGTATGGAGTACTTACTTCTATGGTATTCATTCAATATCTCCTCCTTCAACTCTATGTTTTCTGGCACACATATTCTATTCTGGTTTCTCAAATAACCATTTTTGTCAATATGGTAATTTATCACTTTCTCCCCTTTTGATATGAGAATTTTCTTCTCCAATAAGTTTGTGTCTTGTTCTTGCATTTTACTCACCTTCAAAATTAGTTCAGGTTGAAGTGTTATCAAGCTCAACTTCCCTCTATTTTCCTGTGCACCATGCACATGCACATTCATGTGCACACAGTCATTCCCCCCAATTTCTAACTCAGCAAGCAAAGCCAAGTCCTTAAACTCTTTTATCATCATCATAGCTAATTTAGCATGTTGTCTACTTAGAGCATCAGCAACTTTGTTTGCTTTACCTGGTGTATAGAGTATGTCCAAGTCATAAGCAACTAAGAACTCCACCCATCTACGTTGCCTCATGTTTAAATCTTTTTGTGAAAATAAATACTTTAAAGACTTGTGGTCAGTGTAAAGTTCAAACTTAGTTCCTAACAAATAATGTCTCCAAAGTTTCAAAGCATAGATCACAGCTGCTAATTCAAGATCATGTGTGGCATACCTTACTTCATGGGGTTTAAGTTGTCTGGATGCATATGCAATGACTTGGCCTTGTTGCATCAACACTGCACCCAAACCAAACCCACTAGCATCAGTGTATACAACTAATTCTTCATTTCCCTGGGGTACTTTCAAGATTGGAGCATTCACCAATGCCTCCTTCAACTGTACAAAAGGCTTCTCACACTTCTCTGACCAAACAAAAGCTTGGTTCTTCCTGGTTAGGTTAGTAAGTGGTGTAGAAATTTTTGAAAAATCTTTTATAAATCTCCTATAATATCCTGCCATCCCCATAAATGATCTCACTTCACTCACTGTGCTAGGCCTCTTCCATGCTTGAATAGCCACTACTTTATTGGGGTTTACAGAAATTCCTTTGGCAGAAATGACATGGCCAAGGAAATGTACTTCCTCTTTCCAAAATGCACATTTTGAAAATTTTGCCTTTAAATCTTTTTCCCTTAATCTAGACAAAACCAGGTGCAAATGATTTTTATGTTCTTCCAATGTTTTGGAATAAATTAAAATGTCATCTATAAAAATCAGCACAAACTTGTCTAAATAATCTCTAAAAGTTCTATTCATTAAATCCACAAAGTATGATGGTGCATTAGTCAAGCCAAATGGCATAACCAGAAATTCATACAACCCATACCTAGTGTTAAAGGCAGTGTACTTAACGCTTGACTCCTCCACCTTCATTTGATGAAATCCAGATTAGTCTAGAGAATACTCTTGCCCCAGCTAATTGATCAAAAAGATCATCTATTCTTGGCAATGGGTATTTATTTTTAATAGTTACTTTGTTCAATTCCCTGTAATCTATACAAAGTCTTAAGGAACCATCTTGTTTCTTAACAAATACCACTGGTGCTCCCCAGCAAGAATTACTTGGTCTTATAAAACCCTGTAATGATTACATCCCCCCAGCTTAAAGCTACTCCTTTCAGCTGTCTTGAAGCCACTTGCCTCTTCCTTTGATCATCAAGTTGAATGTCATTGAAAATCCTATCCAATGTTCTCAACCATGTTTGAATTTTCATAATACTTTCTGTCCCTTCAAAGCTTTTGCCTCCTAAATGAGTATAAGTCTTGAGTAATTTGGAGAGCTCTTAATGGGGATTTTCTTGCCTCTGACCTGCCCCATCCCTAAATGCTCTCACCAAATCTTACAGATTGACCATTGGTGGTGCATTGGAGAATCCAGCTCCCTGATTTGGTGGTCTTCCTACCATAGTTCGCTAATAATAATTTACATAGCTGGTTAGTTTTTTTTAGAAGGATTTGATTTCAATTTTTTTTTTCAACTATGTTTTAGTAACATAGCTCTGATACCAAATGAAATGACCCTCTCTTTTAGATACCTGAATTTGTAAGGATTTTTTTTACATAGATATATATATATATATATATGTATATATGTATATATATATGTATATATATATATATATATTTATGAAGTCCAGAGTCATTTTTTTTTTCTGTATCAATACAACTTATCCGGGATCAAATCTTTACCAATATAAATATATCAGTGTATTCATAAGGATATGCACCTACATATGATGATGCATGTGCCTCTCTTGTTTGAATCAGAGTTTTGGTAAACAAGAGGATAATTTGATTGATTAAATTTAATCAATCTACACATAGTTCAATTTAATTCATACAATAAATTTCCATCCATATATGTATCAATATATATATTTTAAACTCCTGATTCCTTGCTAAATTCTCTATGGAGTATAATTCCTAGAAACCAGATAATTGTGCTATGATTATCTATAAATTAATGGTGTAGCGCTTGTGCTCTGGAAAATGATATAAGTTTCTATCATTATCTATGTTGAATTTTCTTATAAAATCTGTTTAGAGTACTAACTCTTTTCTGGAATATTTTTAAGTGAGATATCATATTTCAAAGGCTTAATTCTTTGATGCCAGGATGCTAAGCTAAATGAAATGCAAACTTAAGTGGGTTTCCTGTAACCATGGGTATCCATATCATGGTTCAACCAGACTCTTTGTTCTGGTGTAACCCATAGGGTCTTAAAAAAAATGCATTTTGATCAAAACTTCAGTGAAATGGAATTCAGATTCATGTTAAAAATACAAAGGTAACGGGTGTGTTAATATCTGTACAAAACATGTTTAAATTGCTTTCAACTCCTATATTACATATTCTTCCTTTATTTAAAAATAAGGTATAAAAACATTTGTGTAGAACAAGTTGAATTATGGAAACATTACAGACACATATTACATTCTCCCTATGCTTATCATCTCTTGTATACATATGTCATGGTAGAAAAATAAAACCATTTAATTTACTGAGACTCAACTATCCAGATTTCCCAAAACTTAACCCTTTTCAAAGACTCAAGATTGACTAATACATTTATAAAATGTAACCATCTTATTTATCATAGTATTCTTCCTCAATTCACTTACAAGATTTAGATTAACTTCTTCAACATATCAGATAATATCCAGATTTATAAATCCCAGTTACAAGTCAATTTCTTAGCAAAATACTTAGCAAAATATCCATCCAATATTCAATACTCAATACAGGTAGCAACTTAAATTATCAATACATGTAGGTTTCATCATTTAGGCTCTTATCTAACTAAGTTTAGCATGATATAATCCTCTTCTCAAAGCCTTGCTAATACTTAGTTGCTGCAGTCCCTGAAAATGCATTTGAAGCTGCCCCATTTTAAATGAGACACCCCATATGCCATTAGTACACTAGGGTCAGACACATGTCTGGTATGAGAAAATCCACTAAAACAATTTGTAAATCAAGTTAAAGTTAAAACATGGATATATGTATATAACTCTGCCTTTAGAAAACAAGTAATTCATGTGTGCATGCTCTGTGTCAGTGTGCAGGTGCACACTTAATTCTGCCTTTCCAGAAACCTCAAAAAGATATGGTACATTCATACATTCATATAATTCAATCATAAATCAAATAAACATCCATACAAAACAGGGAAATCACCAAAAATGAATTAAATCATTTGTTCACTATTCAGATTTCATTCCAGGAAGACTCTAGTTCCTCTTTATATCAACTTCTCCTACATTGATATATTTATCTATCTTGGTCTCATCTGCAATTAATTGAATCAATGGACACACTGTAATGGACTAATTCACTCCATTACACAAAGATCTCAGGACTTAAACAAGCCATGTGTCAACTTGTATTACTCAAGAACACAAGTCATTCCTGCAGTGCTCTTGACCCCATTTCCTAATCAGATTTAAATTAATAATAATACTTCTGATTTTTCATGACTAAACCATTCAGTGAATTATTTCACTAAAACAATCATTCATGTCATGGCATTCCACATGATTCATAACCAACCAGAGGCAAACGGGCAATTAAATGAAATGTGTCTATTAAATAGATTCTGCACATATATATATTCTTATAATTTTATAAAGGGGTATAGACAACTAACATTGGCTTATGGCTTTTGAGAGAGTTTTTCTTTTGCAAACTTCTGTGCTTTAGCTAAACTCAGAATAACCAAGTTTTACTGAATCACAAAATTTATTTGCTATGTGTTTGAATATTTATATATTTTCTTTGAATCAGGAGCATCAGCACATAGGCAACCTATTGCACTCCTAATTCCTTTTTGTCTCAAGCCTCAGCACTTATACATGAGTATATTGCAGCTCAACATGTTCACATTTTTCTGGGTTGAGCCAAGACCAATACTACTTGCCTATATTCAACATTTTATTTTCTGGGTACTTGCTTGTGTTTCTAAACATTAACATATCAGAAAGATCTGAGTTTATAAAATATATATACATATACTATTAATACCTAGAACATTCAGATAATAAAAAAAATAAAACAACCAGGTATAAATCAAAACATTTTCATCTCTGAAATCACAGATAGACAATCACATATGAAAATACATTTTTAAGAAAAATTAACTTATAAACTGGCTGCCTACATTAGGACTTAATGCCTTAGATTTTTATGAGTGAGTTTTCTCACCTAGCTCTCTTTCACTTCCTAGTTGATTGGTAAGCTTCTGCCTTCAACCCTTTTCTTCACTTGTATTATATTTATATAATATCTATATATGTTTTCTCAAGAGCTATCCGGGAAGAAGAGAAGGTTCCTCATTTCACTGCCTATTTATGCAGGGTTTTTCTTAGGGTTTAAGGTGTTGGTTAAAGTCATTTTTGCCCATCAAAAATCATGCCATTTGCATTTAGTTTTTAAACCCAAAATCTTACCCTCCCCCGGCTTGAGTTTGTGAAGAGAAAAGTGGTTATATCTTTTTGGTTAATTTCAGAAATTTGCTTTTCCAGAAAATACTTTTTCCTCTTGTCTACTATCATGCTAAAAGTGTGACTTGATTTTATTATTTATCAATTATTCTTCCTAATTCTGCCTATACCAAGCATTTCTCTATTTTATCTTATTTTTCTATTTTTAGCTTTCATCTAAATAGTATGTACTTCCTTTATTTATTTATAAGAGGATTACTCCTTTTTATATCTTCATTCTTTTTCTTTCTGCCTATAATTTAAAATATGTTTGTATATTTTATTTTGCTGATTTGAACTCTAGTACTTTATTAACATATATATATATATATATATGTATGTATATAAGTCTTACTGAAATAATTAGTACACCTATATACATATTTATACATTATTTTGTACTGACACACATGCACATGTACACTCAAAAATACTCAGTAGCATCCATATATATATATATTTATGCATATAGCTTTTAAGGATTTAATATATATATATATATATATAATATTTCCATACACATCAACATGTGTTCATTCTTAGCATTCAGGAATTAAGCTTTAGTTCATGTGTATTTCCTGTGCACACATGTACACATATACATATACACCATATCAAGCTATATCAATTCCCCTTTAAAATTGGTTTAAAAATTATTTTAAACTTATTTATATTTTTCAAAATAAATTCCTAAAATCTTGGGTCATTACAGGATGTGGTGCTCCAACTATTGTATTGATCACTAACCTTCGAACAGTCTGCATACGCTCCTCAGCCCCGTGCGGTGCTTGTCCTTGGTTCGGGGCAGTGTCCCCTGCCCGCCATCCTACGGGGTTTTAACAAATTGCTGTAAATTTCTTTCCCAAATCAGTTTCTCGATAATATCCTGGAGATGCCTACACTCATTCGTGTTATGACCATAACATTCGTAGAACCGGCAATATTTTTCAGTCTACTTCTACGTTGCTTCTTTCGAAGGTGGCTTCCGATACTGCATGGTATTGCAGGTAGACAAATAGACGTTCTCTAGTGATGTATTTAGTGGTGTGTAAGTATCATACATTGGAATCTTTGGCTTTCCTCTTCCAGAATCCCTCTTTCTCTCACAGTTCCTATCATCGTCTTTCTTTTTCCGATTCAGTTTATTTTAGACATTTACTTGAGGTTTTACGAAAGTCTCCCCGGATTGCTTCACTGCAATCTTGCTTTGCACTCCCTCTCCACTCGGTCTAACAACATTCTTCTTCCTAGAGCATCTAACTTCCTCTTTCCTCAATTACTGAGCTAATTTTGCATAAAAACGCTCCAATGTCGCATGTGGTTTGCCAGCTAAACAATCACCAAAGTCAAATTTTGGATCGATCCCTCTTGTTACCGCCATCAATATTGAATGGTCATTCGGGTTACTTATTTTTGTGACAACTATATGAAATCTCTCTAAATAGTCTTTCAATGATTCCCTTGGAGCTTGGATCATGCTTGATAGGGGCATTACGTCTTTGGTGCGAGTTTCGTGCATATGAAACTACTCTACAAACTTTGTTGCCAAATCGTCAAATTTAGAGATTGACTATGGGGGAAATCTTGTGAACCACACGTTGCTATGCCAGAAAGAGTGGTGGGAAAACATCTGAACTTGGTGGCATCATTAGCTTGTGTGGAGTCCATCATTCATTCATATCTCACGATATGCTGCCTAGGGTTGGTTTTTCCCTTATAGGCTGGCATTGACGGCATGCTAAATCTTCATGGATACTCCCCCTGTAGGATATTATCAGTGAATGGGGTATGGCTTCTCGAGATTCCCCGATCGTCATTGGTCAGCCTTGGCTCGCTCTCACTAACTACCGAACCATAGCTGACAAGTCTAGTATTTGGATAGTTGGAGCCAAGCGGTAGTCGCGCTCCACCTTGCGTGAATGGTCTGGTCGATGTCTATGGGTCGTTCCACGTCTTCTTGGCTCAACATCCTCTTGATGTACATTAACATCTTTGTCATTCCAGAGAGGTAACTGGTCTGCATTCACTTGAACTTCAGCATCCAAATCGATCGTAACATCTCTAGTGTGTGCCCTTCCCACTACTTGATGTGATTTGCTTCCAAGAGTTGGATCAGCACCGACCGTTCCAGATGGATCGATATCAATCATTATCGGTCTGTTTTGATCGGTCGGGTGATGGTGGGTCGACATTTCAGCATGGTATCTGTAGGTTCTACGATGTCTGCGCCTGTGATAGGCATCTAATGAAGTTGAGCTTTCCGAAGCAGAATAGGGAGTTGGCTCCCTCCTATTTTTCCCATGCTGTTGATCCCTGAGTTAGTTCATTAGATCGATATTAGCTTGAATCTACTGGTTCAACTATCGGTAGCTATCCATGAGCTCTCTCATCAGATTCTGGAAATCGGCTCTTATGATGGAATCAGCCAGATTCTGGACATCAACTGGATTGGCAGCATTCATATCCACTAATAGATTACTCAGGCCTCCTTATTGGATGCTAGCGTTCTTATTTCCTAATGCGTTCTGAGAAGTAGACCTGGTGTTCCTAACCATTGTTGATAGCTTTTCTTAGACTTATGCAAATCTGAATAGAAGTAATAAGCTTCTAGAAGACAATTCCAGATCTCTTTAGGGGATTTATGCAATCCAGTAGCAACAAAGGGAACCAAACAAGGCTGAGAGTCTCTTATCAGTGAAAGCACCAAAATGTTTGTACCAAAAATTGGCACCTAGCACCCAATAGAGATTTTGTAGAGAAATAAATGAAGAATATATGAATAACAGAAAGCAAGTAATAATAAGAAGACAATAATTTAAAGTGGTTCGGCGTTGGAAGCCTATGTCCACTTTGGAGAAATTAACTTTATTACACACCTGAATTGCTGAGTATAAGAGGATGGACCCTAGGTTACAAAGAAATGCAAAGTAACAGGCCACGTAAAGATTCCCTAAATGAAAAATCAAGTCTATACTTATAGAGGAAAACGATGAAATATCTTCCTAAAATTTTGGTAGCGGAGTCTCCAAATCCAGAAGAATGCATGCTATTGGTTGCGGGTCCCAATTCTTCAACAATAACGATCGGTATCGATCGTTCTGTGGGCCTATTCTGGCATGCGATCGGTATGGTTGGCTTCACTCTTCAACATATTAATGTTCCCAAAGTTTCATCTATATTTGACTTGTAGATTTTGAGATACCGGTCGCTTTCCATTGAGTTGAACTATAATATCGATATGGTACTATTCATAATTGATGAATATGGATCATACCCGATCCAATTTTAGTTGATGGTGTACTTTTATACTTCTATTGCTCTATTGAATCCGTCATCTGCATTCACTTCATCCTTTCTCCATATTTTCATTTGTGCCTAATCTTCGGGCTTTGTGATTGTTAATCTGACTTTTCAACCCCTATGACACTCGAGTCTAGCTTGTCTAATCAGTTTGAATATAGCTGGGCTAAAGGGCTAGATAACATTTTTCTTCTTAATTTATTTTCTAAAACACCTTTCTTAATAATATTCTAGCTTTTCAAATAGTATTATTCAATCCCAAATCAATCACTTAATATTATTATCAAAACTCCATATAATAGTTTTTTTCCAAAATAAAATATATAGCACACAATTCTTCTTTAAAATCTTATTTATCTTCATGATACTTTCTTTCAAAATTATTACATATGTGTGCGTGTATATATATATTTCCAAAACATTTATTTCATTTTTAAATAATATATAACTCACTTTAAAAACTTATTTCCTCTTTGAAAATTATATATAACTCTTCCACAACTATTTATAAGACTTTCAAAATATTATAATTCAAAGCACTGCGTCAAACTGTCTCGTCCAAGTATTTAGGAATCCCTATAGATAAGTTGGTCAAACGCCTCGATTAAAATTCTTAAAGCACCCAATGGACAATTAAACATAAAATATATCTCCAAAGATTTCTTTAATCAAAGAGATTTTAATCTAAATATATGCTTTCTTTTATTAAACTACTTCTAATAAATCTTTATATTTTCATACAGGTATTCATTAATAACATTCAATAATACACCCATTTGTCCATGCATACATCAAGCAACCATCAAATTTTAAATTCATCTTAGTATTTAATTAATCATACATATGGATTAGTATTATATTTTATAAAAATCAAGCTTTCAATATCCCTTGCGATCACTACACCACCAAAGACACCTTAAGGCCTTATTCTTAATATCGAGTAGGTTTCAAACTCTCAAGTGATGATTCCTACTAAGTATAAATCTTAAATTGTTTCTAAAATTTTAAAATAACCAAGCATTCATCAACAAATCAAACATATATAAGACAAACTAATTAGTGTAATCAGGGGAAGGCATTCAATCAGCTTCTATTGCGCAACTCTTATCACTAATAGATCAGGACACAAGAATACCATTCTAAGACATTTAAGGTCTAATCTATGCTATCCATAACAATAATTTGTACAGTAACTCAAAGTTTTTACACTTACATCCAGATGATTATTCCCAATAATCATTTGTATTTTTTTTATAAATAGGAATAAATTCTAAATTCTACCCTGCACCCTAAGGGATGGTGTTAACAAGAAAACTTGTCAACACCCCAAAGCAAAGTCTAAAGTGTAGATGTCTCCTTCGAAAATCCTTTTTGATCAGTTAGAGATAGTTAAAACCTTATTATTCCCTTAAAACTACATTCTGAACAGGTTGTTTCAGCTAAAACTTCTTCTTATTCAACCTTTCGACTCAGTCGAAATGCCTAATTCCCTTTATTATACATTTCAACTGGTTAAGTCAAAATTCCTCCTTATTAACCTTCTGACTCAGTCGAAACACCTGTATCCCTTCCTATTAAGCCTTTCAAACTAGTTTAATTTGTTTCGTTATCCTTTCGAACCAGTTGAGAAAACTCAAGGATTGGACCTTAGGATATGAATTAGATGGAAAGGTTCCGACTTCGTCGAAAGCTTGCCTTTCTATAGCTTGGGTTAGGACCTATAGATCTATGGATATTGGCTGAGCTAAAAGTTTCGAATTACTTAAAAGGTAACCTTTCGATAAGTTAAGGTTAGGAGCTATGGCTCTAAGGATATTGGTCGAGCTAGTGGTTTCGACTCACTAAAAAGGTGCCCCTTCGATCAAGTCGACATAAGCAGATCATAAATTGAATCCAATAAAAGTATTAAATCAGCTGCATATCCAGAAATACCATAAACTTGCTTTCATTAAGCTAATGCTATACAAATTAATCAAGTCCCCAATCTAATTTCAAAATTAGGGTTTACAAATTTAAGAAAGTACAAAAATGAAGTGAATGAATTCAGATCCCTTAAACTAGACTGAAATGACCCTCCTCTTTCTACCTTAATTTCATAAGGATTTTTTTTACTTCATCAAAGGGAATTTAAATCAAATAGAAATCAAAATGCCATACAAGCTATTGACATAGCCACTTATTTCTTTTCTAAGTAGGCAAATTAGGCAAAATCAGCAGTTCAGACGTCTAAATTCTTATGACAGGCATCTAAACTTAATCCCAGACGTCTAGCTAATTATGACAGACGGCTCAGAGATCTAAAATTAAAACAGAGAGAAAAAGACATTTTGAACTAAATTCAAACATCTAAATTTTTGTGACAGACGTCTATATTTAACCTCAGACGTCTAAATTATTATGACTGACGTCTAAGTTTAATCTCAGACGTCTAAATTAATATGACTGACGTCTAAATTTGATCTCTATGTACATGCATATGCACATTCAATTTATATGTGTCTGGATGTCCACCTACACTCATTTGCACTTTTAAGTTTGATTTAAACTTCCTTTGAACTATCAGAGTCATTTCTTTTTCTTTCAAACAATTCAACCAGGATTCAAAACTTATTACCAATATAAATATATCAGTGCATCCCTATAATATACACATACATATGAGGATGTACGTGTTTCTCTTGTTTAAATTCAGAGTATATATATTTTTGTTAAACAAGAGTATCCTGCTTAATTTGGATTCTAGCAGTTCTGACTAAAGTTAATTACTATATACTTTTGAATATTTGTAACAAGTCAGTAAATCCTATGCATATCTAATTTATATGAACTTAAAAATATCCACAAGAATAATTCCAGGTTTTTATAGCTAAACTCAGATTTTTAACCTTCAAACTTAAGGTTTTAAGTAACTTGAAATTAACTAATACAATGTATGTACATATACATATCCATTTCTCAAATACAGGCATGTATCATTTACAGATTTTCACCACAATACTCAAATATATATTTTCTTGCAAAAATTCAACCAAGTCTTTAGATTAATTCCAAACTTAATACATCACTAGATTCATTTAGAACAACCAATAAATCCAAACTTTTAAGACCATTACATAACAACCAAAACAGAATTATAAAAACTCCCCAGATTACATGCAAATATTTCATTCTAAGTTCTTATTCAATTCTAATTTAGCATGCTTATATAATCACTCTCATTAGCCACAGCAGCTTCCTATTTAGATCCAGCATTCCCTGAAAGAACATTAGAGGCTGCCCCATTTTAGATGAGACACCCCAGAAGACATAAGCAAACAAGGGTCAGATACAAGATCTGGTATGAGTAAAATCAAAAATTCCATGATATTAAGTAAATGAGTGAGACATAAATATTTTGTACAAGTGGGCATATCTTCTTTGAACAATTTGCCTGACTTGTTGATGATATACTTGTGCATATATGATCAGTATTTAAGACTAATCATGTACACACATTCAACCATGCAAACATATATTTCAAATAGAAATACTCAGGAACTATCATAGCTCCAGTCCAACCATCTTAGGAATAACTCAAGTTCCTACTTCATCAATTTAAGGTTGCATTTACCAAATTAATTCCTAGCCTCATCTACCATAAAGGAATCACGGGGACACATTGCAATAAAATAATTCACAATATTGCACAAAGATCTCAGGGCTTAAACAAACCATGTGCCAACTTGCATACTTCAAATATGACAAGCATTCCAGCAGTCTTCTTGGCTCACAATCCTTAGTTTATTTACTAAGTGTTCATGTTTAATCCTATCGTGAGATAGCTAGGTGACTAAATCCCAGTATACATGAAACATTACATAGAGTTTACAAGCATAACTCAAGAACAATCTAACATTCATGTCCAGGGAAAATCATATTTTCAAGTATTTTGGCTTAAAGAAAATACAAGAATATTTACAACTGGGAATAAAGACTAGGCATGTGGGTTATTATTGTTTCATAAGCAACCATGTTTGAACTAAATTCAAGATCTAGCTTAAACAAGATTTCTGGCTCATGGATTTTCTATTTGATCAAGGGTTCAGCACTTTTGGATATTTCCATTGCAACCTTGAATCTTTCATTTGAGCCTCAGCACTTACACAAGTGTAATGCAACTCATATACATTTTGGTTTCTATGTTTTCCATGCCATATCTAAACCAGTTACAAGTATTCTCTATTTACTTTCATGATTTCATACTTTTACCTTTCTGGGTGTAACCAAACAGAGCAAAACACTCAAACATCAAAGCAATCAAAACATCCAGAAACACCCATTAAAACATCCATTGAAGCATCCATTAAAACCATAGTACTAGAATCAAAAACATGTAGAAAAATAACATAAGTCTGGCTGCCTCATAACAGGACTTAATGCCGTGGGTTTAGTGAGATTACTCACTTGAATATTTCTTCTTATAAATCCAGAAAATCCCTGAGTGTATTTTCTCTTCCTTTAAAATGTTTTCTTCTTTTCCTATTATAAGTAGCTCGGGTAAAACAATTTCTCTGGCCATAACTACTTATTTATAAACATATTTTTACTAGGGTTTTACTCAAGACAAAATTCCATTTCTGTCCTGGCTAGCATCATGCATTGTGTGTTTGCATTTTCTCATTTTTATTCCTAATTACCCCCGGTCATATTAACCAATTAAAGGCTGCATTTTCTTTTCTTTACTTTTTCAGAAAATGGCCACTCACCTAGTCATGTTAAAAGTGTGACTACACTATTTTATATTTTAATTATTCCTGAGAATCCCCTTTGCTATTTTTGCCTACACAAGCATATTGACTTGTATTACATTTCATGTCATTTTAATGTTATAGTTTCACTTGCTTATATATATATACTTTTCAGTACTTAAAAATGTATATTTGTATACATATCTTATCTAGGCTTATTTAATTCCTCTTTAATTTCAGAAACATATGCACCTATATGTATACAGGTTTTCAAATCCTTATAACATATATATGTATAATTTTTTCTTCTGGGTTTTAAATAAAATCTGTTTACTGATTTTAAAATAAAACTTACTTTTCTTATTTTCTGGGATGATCCATATAATTCCAGAAATCAAATATCCATATCACAAAATCATGTTTGTAATGCTTTTTAATCCTTGTTTTAAATTCAAGAAATCTAGAGTTCTTCCTTGTGCCATATCAGTGTGCACGTGCACACATGCACACATACTTGCACACAATTAATTCCATATATTCTTATACAAATAAATTCAGATATTTTCAAAATTCAACTAAAATAAGATTCCATGAATTTTTGGGGCATTACAATCACCCCACCTTTTTAGGGATTGTGTCCTCACAATTTTTCTCATTTTGACTTTAAACATTTCCAGATTTTATAAAATCTATCAAACATAGCATAAGCAAACAATTCAGCCAAAACTACCATACATATTAAACTTTTTAGGGATTTAGATTTTTACCTTCCACTGCAAAAAGCTTAGGGTGATCCATCTTTATCTTATCCTCTAACTCCCATGTACAATCATTAGGGTCTAGGCTCCATTGAACCTTTACCAATTTCAAAGTTTTGCTCCTCAACTTCTTTTCCTCTTTAGCTAAAATCCCCACTGGTTCTTTCTCATAGACCAAGTCAGGATTTATTTGAACTTGAGTTGGTTTCTCTAGAATTTCCTTTTTATTATGCACCCATCTCCTAAGTTGTGATACATGAAATACATTGTGCATTGCACTCATCTCTTCAGGTAGCTCCAACTTATATGCTAATGAACCTATTTTTTCCAAAATCTTGTAAGGTCCAACATATCTTGGGGTAAGTTTTCCCTGCTTGCCAAACCTCAACACCTTCTTCATAGGTGAAACTTTGATGAAAACATAATCACCAACTTCATATTCTACCTGCTTCCTCCTCATATCTGCAAACTTCTTTTGCCTATCTTGAGCTGCTGCCATTCTTCTCCTCACCAATTCAATTTTCTCTGTAGTCTCTTTAACATACTCAGGCCCTAAGACAGCCTTTTCTCCTGCTTCAACCCAACATATTGGTGACAAACATGGTTTGCCATACAAGGCTTCAAATGGTGCCATACCTATGGTGCTTTGATAACTATTGTTATATGTAAATTCAGCCAAATGGAGGTGATCTTCCCAATTACCTCCAAAGTCCAATGCACATGCCCTCAACAAATCCTCCAAAACTTTATTTATCACTTCAGTTTGACCATCTGATTGGGGGTGGTATGCAGTACTCAAGCATAACTCACTTCCCATGGCTTCTTGAAAGCTCTTCCAAAATCTGGATGTAAAGATTGTGTCCCTATCACTCACTATAGTCTTAGGGATTCCATGCAATCTTACTATTTCTCTCATGAATATTTGAGCTAGTTTAGGTGCATTTCTTTCTGCCTTCACTGGTATAAAGTGTGCCACTTTAGTCAATCTATCAACTACTACCCAAATGCTTGTGTTTCCTCTTTTTGACCTAGGCAGACCATCTATGAAATCCATAGATATATCTTCCCACTTCCACTGTGGTATACTTAGAGGTTGTAATAGGCCCGAGGGTCTTTGGGTTTCTGCTTTGACTTGTTGGCAAGTCATACACTTTGCAACATGTTTGGCCACATCAGTTTTCATCCCTCTCCACCAATAATCCCTCTTCAAATTTTGGTACATCTTGGTGCTGCCTGGGTGTATAGAATATTTGCTCCTATGATATTCATTAAGTATCTCTTCCTTCAATTCTATATCCTTTGGAACACATATTCTACCTTTATTCCTTAAGTAACCATTCTTATCAATGTGGTAGTTTGCTACTTCTTCTCCTTTTTCTATTAAAGTCTTCTTTTCTAATAAATCTGGATCTCCCTCTTGCATTTTTCCCACTTTCAAAATTAAATCTGATTGCAAAGTTATCAAACTTAATTTTCCTTTACTCCCTTCTTCAATCATCTCCATGTTTACCTCACTGTTTTCCTCAATTTCCAAATCAGTAAGTAGAGATAAATTTCTAAACTCTTCTATCATTAGCATGGCTACTTTTGCATGCTGCCTGCTCAAAGCATCTGCAACCTTATTAGCTTTTCCTGGAGTATAAAGTATGTCTAAATCATATGCTGCTAGAAACTCAACCCATCTATGTTGCCTCGTATTCAAATCTTTTTGTGAAAAGAGATATTTCAATGCCTTATGGTCTGTGTACAAAATAAACTTAGCACCTAGAAGATAATGTCTCCAGAGCTTTAGTGCATATACCACTGCTGCCAACTCAAGATCATGGGTTGCATACTTTGATTCATGTGGCTTCAATTGTCTTGATGCATAGGCTATAACTTGATCTTGCTGCATCAATACAGCTCCTAGCCCAAAACCACTTGCATCAGTATACACAATCAAATCCTCATTTCCTTCTGGTACTTTCAACACTGGTGCATTGACTAAGGCCTCCTTGATTCTACTAAAGGCTTGTTCACATTTCTCAGTCTATATAAAGGGTTGGTTCTTTCTAGTTAGGTTGGTAAGAGGTGATGACATCTTAGAAAAATCTTTTATAAACCTCCTATAATACCCTGCCATTCCCATAAATGACCTAACTTCTCCCACTGTGCTTGGCCTTTTCCATGCTTGGATTGCCACAATTTTATTGGGGTTTACAGAAATGCCTTTGGTAGATATAACATGCCCAAGGAAATGCACTTCTTCTTTCCAAAATGCACACTTAGAAAATTTTGCTTTTAAATCTTTTTCTCTTAATCTAGACAAAACAAGGTGTAAGTGATTTTCATGTTCCTCTACTGTTTTAGAATAGATCAAAATATCATCAATAAAAATCAAAACAAACTTGTCTAAATAATCCCTGAATATCCTATTCATCAAGTCTACAAAGTATGATGGAGCATTTGTCAACCCAAATGGCATGACAAGAAACTCATATAAACCATACATAGTGTTAAAGGCTGTGTACTTAACACTTGAGTCCTCAACCTTCATCTGATGGAATCCAGATGCCAAGTCTAACCTAGAAAATATTTTTGCTCCACTAAGTTGATCAAAAAGATCATCAATTCTAGGTAAGGGGTACTTGTTTTTGATAGTGACTTTGTTTAGCTCCCTGTAATCTATGCACATTCTTAAAGTACCATCATGTTTCCTTACAAACACTACTGGAGCACCCCAGCATGAATTACTTGGTCTTATAAATACTTTGCTTTCCAACTCTTCTAACTGTTTCTTCAATTCCTTCAACTCACTTGGCCCTATCCTAGTGGGTTTCTTAATAATTGGACTTGCTCCTAGTATTAGATTAATTTGAAATTCCACTGGTCTGTGGTGTGGAACACCCTTAACTTCTCCAAACACATCTAAGTATTTGTTAATTATGGGGATTTCTTCAATAGAAGGCTCACTGGAATCCTTACTTAAGTCAATCAAGTGATATAATTTTCTTTCCTTGGCTATTTCACACAAAATTGTGATTCTTTGACCTATAGAATTTTGTAATGATATGGTGGATGAGTCTAAATTAATTATTTCTTTGTATTGTCTTAACCAGTCTACACCCAATATAACACCTATATTTGGGTAATTTAAAACATATAAATTGGAAATAAAAACATTTCCTCCTATGTTTAATTCCACATCCACACACATCATGTTTAAAACACTAGAACTTCCCAATGGGCTTTGCACTAACAAAGGGGTTTTAACCAGTATGCAATTTAATTTAAGCAATGCAACTAACTCATGGGAAATCAGAGAATGTGTTGCCCCTGTATCATACACTACTGATATGGGTAGGGTACAAATAAATAAAGTACCTTCCACTTGACCATGGTTTTCTGCATTAGCCTTTACTGTGGATTTGCTTCTACTTTCCAAACTTGCTAGCTTCCCGTGCTATTTATACTCAGGGCAGTTTCTCTTGATATGTCCCTCCTTACCACATAGGTAGCATTTGAAAGCTCCTCCCTTCAATTCTGGGCACCTTGGTTTGATATGTCCCTCTTTTCCACAATGATGACATGTTATTTTTCTCTTTGTATCAGTGGTCTTAGTATCATTGGTTTTCTTGCCTTCTGTCTCCTCCTTCTTTTTGTCATAGGGATGATACCTTCCCCTATTTTTCTTATTGTTGTTATTCTTAAAATTCTTATACTTCTCCCTTTCGTTGTCATGTTGCTCAAATTTTAAGGCCAGATCAATGATTTGATCAAAAGTTTTATCTGCATATGGCAACATAGCCCTACTAAGCCCTGGGTTTAAACCCTTAATATACCTATCATTCTTTGATGCCTCATCAGCCACAAGCATAGCTCCATACTTAGACAAGCCCTAAAACCTATGAGTATATTCAGTCACATTAAAAGTTCCCTGCCTAAG
Organism: Allium fistulosum; assembly: GCA_030737815.1. NCBI lineage: Eukaryota > Viridiplantae > Streptophyta > Magnoliopsida > Asparagales > Amaryllidaceae > Allium > Allium fistulosum. The sequence continues at coordinate 502,275,251 of CM060901.1, forward strand.
TCTGATGAATTCTTCAAGCAATAGAGTTTTGGCTGATGCTGGAACAAATCTAGCTTCCAACATCTCCTTGAATTGATTCCAAGTGATCTCATTTTCATTTCTTCCAGCTATGACCACCTCCCACCAGCTTAAAGCTACTCCTTTCAGTTGTCTTGAAGCTACTTGCCTCTTCCTTTGATCATCCAATTGCATGTCATTGAAAACTCTGTCCAGTGTTCTCAACCATGCTTGAATTTCCATCACATTCTCAGTTCCTTCAAAACTCCTGCCTCCCAAATTGGAATAAGTCTTCAGTAGTTTTGAAAGTTCTTCATGTGGGTTCTCAGGCCTATGCCCAATTCCATCCCTTAAAGCCCTCATAAAGTCTTGCATATCAAGCATTTGTGGTGCACATGATCCTGCATGGTGATGAGATCCTCTTCCTACCATGGTCTGCTAACTAAGTTCTGGGCAAATGGTATTAGTATATTATGAGTACTTCTATAATTACTATTTTCTTATCTAAATTATTTCATCCGAAACAAACAGACAAAATACATTTCTATAATACTTAGCAATCAATGCAACCAAGTGCTCTGATACCAACTGAAATGACCCTCCTCTTTCTACCTTAATTTCATAAGGATTTTTTTTTACTTCATCAAAGGGAATTTAAATCAAATAGAAATCAAAATGCCATACAAGCTATTGACATAGCCACTTATTTCTTTTCTAAGTAGGCAAATTAGGCAAAATCAGCAGTTCAGACGTCTAAATTCTTATGACAGGCGTCTAAACTTAATCCCAGACGTCTAGCTAATTATGACAGATGGCTTAGAGATCTAAAATTGAAACAGAGAGAAAAAGACATTTTGAACTAAATTCAGACATCTAAATTTTTGTGACAGACGTCTATATTTAACCTCAGACGTCTAAATTATTATGACTGACGTCTAAGTTTAATCTCAGACGTCTAAATTAATATGACTGACGTCTAAATTTGATCTCTATGTACATGCATATGCACATTCAGTTTATATGTGTCTGGATGTCCACCTACACTCATTTGCACTTTTAAGTTTGATTTAAACTTCCTTTGAACTATCAGAGTCATTTCTTTTTCTTTCAAACAATTCAACCAGGATTCAAAACTTATTACCAATATAAATATATCAGTGCATCCCTATAATATACACATACATATGAAAATGTATGTGTTTCTCTTGTTTAAATTCAGAGTATATATATTTTTGTTAAACAAGAGTATCCTGCTTGATATGGATTCTAGCAGTTCTGACTAAAGTTAATTACTATATACTTTTGAATATTTGTAACAAGTCAGTAAATCCTATGCATATCTAATTTATATGAACTTAAAAATATCCACAAGAATAATTCTAGGTTTTTATAGCTAAACTCAGATTTTTAACCTTCAAACTTAAGGTTTTAAGTAACTTGAAATTAACTAATACAATGTATGTACATATACATATCCATTTCTCAAATACAGGCATATATCATTTACAGATTTTCACCACAATACTCAAATATATATTTTCTTGCAAAAATTCAACCAAGTCTTTAGATTAATTCCAAACTTAATACATCACTAGATTCATTTAGAACAACCAATAAATCCAAACTTTTAAGACCATTACATAACAACCAAAACAGAACTATAAAAACTCCCCAGATTACATGCAAATATTTCATTCTAAGTTCTTATTCAATTCTAATTTAGCATGCTTATATAATCACTCTCATTAGCCACAGCAGCTTCCTATTTAGATCCAGCATTCCCTGAAAGAACATTAGAGGCTGCCCCATTTTAGATGAGACACCCCAGATGCCATAAGCAAACAAGGGTCAGATACAAGATCTGGTATGAGTAAAATAAAAAATTCCATGATATTAAGTAAATGAGTGAGACATAAATATTTTGTACAAGTGGGCATATCTTCTTTGAACAATTTGCCTGACTTGTTGATGATATACTTGTGCATATATGATCAGTATTTAAGACTAATCATGTACACACATTCAACCATGCAAACATATATTTCAAATAGAAATACTCAGGAACTATCATAGCTCCAGTCCAACCATCTTAGGAATAACTCAAGTTCCTACTTCATCAATTTAAGGTTGCATTTACCAAATTAATTCCTAGCCTCATCTGCCATAAAGGAATCACGGGGACACACTGCAATAAAATAATTCACAATATTGCACAAAGATCTCAGGGCTTAAACAAACCATGTGCCAACTTGCATACTTCAAATATGACAAGCATTCCAGCAGTCTTCTTGGCTCACAATCCTTAGTTTATTTACTAAGTGTTCATGTTTAATCCTATCGTGAGATAGCTAGGTGACTAAATCCCAGTATACATGAAACATTACATAGAGTTTACAAGCATAACTCAAGAACAATCTAACATTCATGTCCAGGGAAAATCATATTTTCAAGTATTTTGGCTTAAAGAAAATACAAGAATATTTACAACTGGGAATAAAGACTAGGCATGTGGGTTATTATTGTTTCATAAGCAACCATGTTTGAACTAAATTCAAGATCTAGCTTAAACAAGATTTCTGGCTCATGGATTTTCTATTTGATCAAGGGTTCAGCACTTTTGGATATTTCCATTGCAACCTTGAATCTTTCATTTGAGCCTCAGCACTTACACAAGTGTAATGCAACTCATATACATTTTGGTTTCTATGTTTTCCATGCCATATCTAAACCAGTTACAAGTATTCTCTATTTACTTTCATGATTTCATACTTTTACCTTTCTGGGTGTAACCAAACAGAGCAAAACACTCAAACATCAAAGTAATCAAAACATCCAGAAACACCCATTAAAACATCCATTGAAGCATCCATTAAAACCATAGTAATGGAATCAAAAACATGTAGAAAAATAACATAAGTCTGGCTGCCTCATAACAGGACTTAATGCCATGGGTTTAGTGAGATTACTCACTTGAATATTTCTTCTTATAAATCCAGAAAATCCCTGAGTGTATTTTCTCTTCCTTTAAAATGTTTTCTTCTTTTCCTATTATAAGTAGCTCGGGTAAAACAATTTCTCTGGCCATAACTACTTATTTATAAACATATTTTTACTAGGGTTTTACTCAAGACAAAATTCCATTTCTGTCCTGGCTAGCATCATGCATTGTGTGTTTGCATTTTCTCATTTTTATTCCTAATTACCCCCGGTCATATTAACCAATTAAAGGCTGCATTTTCTTTTCTTTACTTTTTCAGAAAATGGCCACTCACCTAGTCATGTTAAAAGTGTGACTACCCTATTTTATATTTTAATTATTCCTGAGAATCCCCTTTGCTATTTTTTCCTACACAAGCATATTGACTTGTATTACATTTCATGTCATTTTAATGTTATAGTTTCACTTTCTTATATATATACTTTTTAGTACTTAAAAATGTATATTTGTATACATATCTTATCTAGGCTTATTTAATTCCTCTTTAATTTCAGAAACATATGCACCTATATGTATACAGGTTTTCAAATCCTTATAACATATATATGTATAATTTTTTCTTCTGGGTTTTAAATAAAATCTGTTTACTGATTTTAAAATAAAACTTACTTTTCTTATTTTCTGGGATGATCCATATAATTCCAGAAATCAAATATCCATATCACAAAATCATGTTTGTAATGCTTTTTAATCCTTGTTTTAAATTCAAGAAATCTGGAGTTCTTCCTTGTGCCATATCAGTGTGCACACATGCACACATACTTGCACACAATTAATTCCATATATTCTTATACAAATAAATTCAGATATTTTCAAAATTCAACCAAAATAAGATTCCATGAATTTCTAGGGCATTACATAGACCCTAGGGTTTTATTTATAAGCGCGGGTTGGCACCTTTCGAATCAGTGCTTTCGACTTAGTCGAAAGGCGGCCTTGGAGACCTTTCTTCGCCATTAATGTTTGGGCATCCTTTTGCATGTATTTTGAATAGACTTGAGTGCTTTCGACTTCATCAAAAGGGGTAGGTGCGCTTCTCCACTTTGTGTTGCTGTGTTGTTGCAAGCAAGAAAAGTTTCAAGCTTTCGACTCTATCGATAGGTGGATCTTTAGAGCTTCGAAAGAGTCGAGGCGTTGAAGGTTTTAAAGTGGAAGGTAGCTTTCATTGGCTCACTTGCTGATTGATGCGGAACCCCATCCTCTAATGTAGGAGATTGCAATATTTAACCTTAACAAGCTCTTCTTTCTTAATTGTGAATGGTCTCGAACAGTTCAAAAGGTTTATTTATGCTTTTGAAAAGGTTGTTCTGACAAAACATCCTTCTGTGGAATATTAATGAAGGCGAAACCATTAGTTTCGAAAGGCTTGGCGCGCATGTGAGTGGCTGCAATTTGTTGCCTTCAAAAGGCGTTTCTTAACTTATTTAAAGCATCTTCATGTATGTAGAAGCATCCGCTTTGAAAGGAAGCAATTGAAGCGAACAGGTGCTTTCGACTCTTTCGACCCCTTCGAAAGCTTATTGCACATCTAAGTTTGGTTGTAGCATCCCTTTGACTCCTTCGAAAGGCTTTGTTGATGTTATCATCTCTGTAAATTCTTCTCTTCTATTCATCTTGGTTTCGACAATGTTGAAGTGAGAATTAGTGGTAACACTTCCCCCCTTGTGAAGGGATGCCTTTGACTTTTCAAGTCAACTGACTCGATCTTCTTCTTTGTTTTAGCATAGAGATATCCTACCTTTTCATATTCTTGCATAAATCCTGGCCATTTATTTAAATTTGATCGTATGGTCTGTCCTTTATGTTGACTTTTCTTATAAATCACGCTTCTTTTTTTTCCCCTTTTCATATACCTGCAATTCTAGCAAGAATTAAAATTCTCATTTTCTTTACAAATTTCCATTTCCAGCAAATAAAATCTTGGATTCAAGGTAAGTTCTTATTATCCTGCTTTTCGAACTAACTCACCACGCTAAATTCTGATTTTAAAATTCATTAGGTTTGAATTTGAATTACTGTTCTAATTTCATAAAGATGGTTTAATTTTCATTCACATGAAAATATTCTTTGGTTCATTTTTGTTGCTTATTTTATTCCATTTCCCACATCAATTTATATTTGGAATTCATCCGATTTGGTTTTTTTATGGTTCAAATTTACATTCTGGGGCTTTTTGCAGTTGTTGATTGTAAATTCGCGCTCGAACCAATTTAATTATTGTCTTTTTGAAGGATTGGGTTAAAATTGAATTTGGCGAAGAAAGATTTTTCTAGTTACTTCATAGAGAATTTTAAGTCGTATGTATCACAACTTGACATTGTAATTTGACTTTTCTACCCTTTCGAAAGGGGATAAGGCAGCTAACTCTATTTTGCTTCTTCAACCTCTTTCGAAGGGGTCGAAATGAGGTCCAGTATCTATTTTTTAATTGGTCTCTTCGAAAGTGTTGATGTAGCCAACATGAAGTGGACTTCTTCCAAAGCATAAGTATGCTTTATTATATTCTGACACCTTTCGAAGAAGTTTCCTTCGTGTGCTTCACTAAATGGTTACATAATATATACTTTCGAAAGCATAATTCTTATTTTATAGGTTTTGAAACCTCTAGTAAAGAGAATTTAACCTACCGTTGGATTCATGTCTAATTTTAATTTACTTTAGGAGATGTTGACAATTAAAAATTTACTCTCTTTTCACAAAATGGATTGAGGAAAACATATTTTGTTTACGTTGAAAACCAAATCAAACCTTTCGACTTGACCGAAACCTACTATATTGAAACCTTACACCCCTTTCGACTTACTCGAAACTCATTGCAGTTAACTGGAATTTGATCATCATTTTATATAAACACCATCGAAACCTCCCAAAGCCCTTTCATTTATATTGGTATTACTTAAACCTAAGTCTTTCGACTTAATTGGTATATAGGGTTTCGACAACATTCATATTCTTCGAGTAAAACAAAATTCATGGGTTTTAACATTGTCGAAAGGTTTATTTATCCTATTTGTGGAATGTTGTTTAGCGTATATTTATATTAAAACTAGTTGTGTAGGCTTTAACTATTCGTTTTAATAGTAAAATCTTCCTTGGGCGTTCAACATTGTCGAAGGGTGTTTGTAGGTGTTACCATTCCATTTACCCCTTCGACAATATTGAAGCTCAACGAATTTCATTTCTTAGACTGATTTTAATATTCTTTTAAAGATATGAAATTACATATTTTGGTTGATATTTGAATTGTTGTAATAGGCTTTCGACATCCTTGAAAAATGTTAATAATAGAAAATTATAACTTTTTACTGAAATGATTTCACCGGACAGGACCATGGGTGTGTAAAAAGTCTCCCAGAAACCTGAAAAAGATACAGTACCAATGGTAGAAACTTCTCCAAAGAAGGTCGAAGCCATTTCCAAACATTCTTTAATATCTTTCCAGGGTGAGGTTAATGCCATTCTAAACAACTTTGTCATAGAAGCCATTCCCCCAAGTGATAGCGATACCATTCAAAATCCTCCCGAAGAATATTTCGCTTATATTGCCATTCATATTTGGCATGGTGGCTTCCTTCCTTTCCCGGTTTTCTTGTCTAAGTTCTAGACCCATCTGGGAATTACACCTATCCAGTTGTCCCACAATGTTTATACATACCTTCTTTCTTTGGAACTTATGGCTTTGGAGTCAGGCATTCCTTCGTTAAATGCTAAATTCTCAACTATTTGATCTGCCTAGTCAAACTCAGCAACCTAAATAACCAGATCTTCCGAGCTAACCCCTCTAAAAAATTATTCTCAGAGGGGGTAAACAAATTTAGAGACTAGGAGACGCAATTCTTCTTCGCAAATGCTTTCCAAATATAAGTGGAGTCTTTTCTTCTCCTAGTAAGTTGATCATAGTCTTTATCTTTATTCAGTTACTTTCTTTCGCTAATCTACACTTCTTTGTCAGTCCTTCTGCTTAAGGTCTCAATGATGAGGATAAGAAAACTGTCAAGTTGTTGATTGCTGCTTCAAGTAGCATCGAAAATAGGCTCACACTGTTGACTCCATCAGACCTTCGAAAACATTCTCTTCTCCCCACGAGTCAAAGAGTCCTTGGTCAACTCCCACTTGTTCAACATACTTCTTGAAGCAAACTCTTCTTGTCTTTGGGTGATCCTAAGAACTTCTCTCCTATATCTTAGATTTACCCAGATCACCCTGGTATGGTTAAGTGTTGCACTTGTAGTTTATTGTTGTGTTACTTCTTAAATTACTTTACTGACTTGTGATTTTTTGAATTTTCAGCAACTGCTCCTCGGGTCAAATTAATTGCAAGTGATCTAGTTCTCTCAACTTCCACGTCTGGTCATCCTTGACTCAGGCCATCGCTAGGTTGAAGATGATTGCTAAAAGAAATTTGGGCAAGGTGGCTGTAGCAGGCCCATCTCTTAAGAAAGATATAATTGTTGAAGTTCCATCTTCTCCACCTCTAGAAGAGGGCAAGACTGTCGATGTGGGCAAAATTTTAGGAAGTCCTATTCTTGAAGCTTCCATTAATCGTCCCAAAACAACTCCCTCAAAAGATGATCTTATATCTCGAATTTTCATCTTCGATTCTCCCCACGTCATCGAGCAAATGCAAAAATATTTGGGAGCTTTAACTCCTTCTCAGGAATTGAACCCCTCAGACCCATGTCACCAGTGCTTATAGGTGATTTTGAGAAAATGATTCAATCTATCTTGAACTCTTCATCCATTGCTTCCATTCACCCACCTTCATCCGTTTCTGACCTGGTGGGTTACTGTCAATAACTAATAGAGCAACAACTTCTGGTATGTTTCATACTATTTAACCTTCTTATTATCATTTCTCTCTGAATGCTGACTTATGTTATTCTTTTCCTTTTAGATTTCCAAAAGCTGGCTTTATCTTCAAGAAAACGCGTCAAATCAAGTCCCTGTCTATTGACAAACATAATGCTATAAAGGAACATGAAAGATTGGGAGCCTCTCTCGCTCAAGTAGAGTTTATTATTTCCGAATAGAGGAAAGCAAAACAACTTCTAGCCGATGAAAATTTGGCTATGAAAATGGCTTTGAAAGAGTCCGAAGACGGGAAAGCTCGAATGGTGGTCAAACAATCCCCCTTAAGGCAGCAGTTGGAGAAAAAGAAAAATCCCTTAAAATTGGCTGTCAACACTATCTCTGATGCTAAGCAAAGGGTGTCACAATTTCTGAGTACTTCCTTAGACAAGTGGACGCCCTTATGCTTGCCTATGCCGACAACATTGAGAAATGCTCAGATTTGGGATTTCCTTCAGTTGACCCTACTCTTGTCAATAGATTTATAGACAAAGTCAAAGAAATGGATCACAGAGTTGAAATCCCTGAGAGAGAGAGGAGATTGATGCTTCCAAAATCTTATCTTTTGAAGTCCCTTCCATCGAAGTAGACTCCGATTTTGATGAAGAAGGTGATGAAGATGAAGCCGTCGCTGAAGATGGCGGCAATGATGACGATGACGATGGCAATAATAATGATGGAGATAATAATAATAATGATAATGATAATAGAGGCCAGGGTTCAGGTGGCAACGGAGATGGTCACGCCGATGTCCATGAAAAAGATGGCGATGTCATCACCAGGGCTTCAGAAAAGGTAAACCTGGATCTAAGTATCCATGAAGCAAGCCCACCTGAACCCCCCGAGCTTTCTGACCTTCAAGAAGGGACTACTAACATCATCGTTGAAAAAAAAGGGAGAAAAAGGTAAGTCCCTCAAACTTCAGTTCCCATTTCTCAGGCATTGGAATCCTTATCTAAATGGCTTTCAATTCCAAGATAATAATACTTGACATCTTTTATTTTAGATAAGGAGGAAATTCATCCAAGTTTATAAAAAAATAGCTTGAAAGAAAACAAGCAGAAATAAATAGCTTATATAGAGAGTTGATAACCGGTTAAAAGAACACAATACCCTCATTGATAAGTATCATAGGCTTAACAAAAGTGCAGCAGTGTTAGCGTCTTTCAATGATCAAGAAGTTGCCCCGACTGAGGAGGGCATGCCTTCGATATGATAAACTTTTGGGAGAGAATCAGGAATTATTTACACTCTTTTGGATGTTGGTTGAAGAGAGGGACATCCTTGTAGACTCTTATACAAAGCCTATTATAGACATCCAACTGTAGATTTTTCATACTTAGGTGATTTTAGTGGGGGTCTACTTATGCGTTTACATAAGAGATATTTGGATGAATTTGGATTTGATCCACATCCGGGGGTTTGCTGGAATTTACTACGGGTCAAATCAATTCTTCATGAGTCGCCTCTTGAAAAAATTAAATATTATAAGGATAGATTTGTTTCTGAGTTATACAAAAAGTCAATTTTGTATGAGCTGGATGAACACTTATAATTATGTAATAACATTGATTTTTAAATTTTCTATTCTAGTTTCCTTTTATACTTAGTTGTATTTTATTACATTATCACAGAATAAATGTCTCCTAGGCAGCCTTGTTTCTAGAAATTATTTAAGCAAATATGTTAAAATAAGAAGAGATTATCTAGGAAAGGCTTTGCTTTTGAAATCCTTAAAATTATCCAGATACTGCTTTCTTAGAGACTTACAGAGACTTTAAATGGAACATCCTCATCTTCGTTTCGATTTTCTTGGCGAAGACAAAGAAAAACTTCTTAAGGAAATTCAAAAATATCATACCAGATTAATATGTGGTCTTGATAGTCCTCTTGCCGGAGAATGGGATTATAGCAAATATCCTTCAGTGATTACCCTAGAAGGATATAACGCTCCTTTTGATTCAACAGTCTCTTTCAGCTAATTCCTTGAATAAAGTAAAAAAACGCGGTTTCTCAATTATAACTGTAAAACAAGTGTCCAATGGAACTGTACTTTTTGTTTCATTTCTACTTAAGTTGTAATCTTTTATTGTTATAATAAAAGAGATTGGTTCTTTGAGTTCTGACTTTATTTTCTTTTTGTTTGTTTAAATAGGAATTACAGTTATCTACAACACCACTCTCATTAGATTCAACACCTCATTTTATCAGCATCAGAGATAGGTTATTAGCAGATATTTAAAAGAGGAAGCTCCTTAACAATCCTTTGTCTACTCGTCTTCAAGGCAACACTGAAGCGTTAGAATGTCATAGAAAATTTTTGCTTCAGAAGACGATTGTTAGAGACTTTAGCGATCAGATTACAAGTCTCGAAGCGGACATCAAGAACAAAGACGAAACAATTTCTCAATTAAAGCGTTAAGTTAAATCAAACCCCTCGATTGACTTTGATCAGGATATGTCTAAGCTCCTTCAACAAATAAATGATTTAGAGATAAAATTAAAAGACAGTCAAGCCAAGTGCAAATCCCGGGAGTTCATCATGGGGAATAACATTCAAAATATCAGTTTACCAACTTCTCTGATCGCTTCGTATGTTGTAAAATCGACAAGGTACTCATCTTTAGCTACTCAAAAATTTCCAGCTACGACTAACCGTCCACTTGGCTTAGTTGAGGTATTAGTGGGAGAATGGTGCAGGAAGGTTAAATTTGAAATGATGAAATATTTTGATGACCAACAAAAAGTTAGGTATTCTTAGTGTATAAACGAGTATGCGACTAGGATTCAAAAACTTGAACATGATAAATATCTTCTTCGAAAGCACATCGTAGATTTAGAAAGGTAGAACAAAACCTTCAAAGGTGCTAATTAAGCTTTCAACCGTACTTTAAAGGCTCGCATTGATTCCATCGATGATACTTATGAAGTAAGGAAAAAGGAAAAGAAGCTCAAAGAGAGTCTTTGTATAGCAATTCAGCATATTGTTGATTCTTTGATTGCTGAAAATCTAAATAAGACTACTCAGGATAACTTGGGCTATTGTTGATCCTTTGATTGCAGATGATTCTTTGTATAGCAATTCAGCATATTGATTACAATGTTGTTTCTGAATCTGCTTTCTGATAACTTGGGCTATGGTTTTTTGTACTTGTTGGCCCATTCAATCTTCTTTACTAATCTTATTTCCCTGAAAAGGATGAAGTAAACAATATTCTTTATCGTTAACTTGAAATCTATATATAGAAGTTTATCCACATTATTAGTTGAGTTTAACGGATCATTATGTAAACATATTATAATAAGTGAGAAGTAATTTTATATTTGAATACAGTTGAATGTCTTGAAATCCATCTTTGGTAATGATGAGAAAGATCCAGGAATTCAACTTCAACCATATTGATAGAATACCAAAAACCTAATGATAGATAACCAACAATCCAAATCCAGATTCAATCATAGAAGCTTAGAAATTCATCTTCTGGAGATAGCTAATAGAAAGTCAGTAATAGCCGTGTAATAGAAATCCAGAAATCATTGTCTGAAAGTTTGTAGTAGAAGTTCAGTGACCCCAATTTGGGCATTAGTAAAATAGATCTCGAGCTTAATTGAAGATTAGGAATTCATAGAAATCTCAATATCATTTTCTCTGGGACCTAGATTTGGGCATTAGCGAATGTAATTTAAAAGTCAAAAGATCCGAAACCCAGATTCGGGTATTAGTGGATGATAACCAGAAATCTATAATAATAGTCTCCATAATAGACACTTAGAGCCCAGATTCGGGCATTAATGTGTAAAGTGCAGCAACAGCCCCGAAACCCATATTCGGGTATGATGAAGACCATAGATTATTAGTAAAGACCTGAAATCTTGATTCAGGTATTAATAAGCGAAGTTTCGAACTTAATAATGAAAGACCCGAAACCCAGATTCGGGTATGAATGAGTGAAGTTTAGAAATTTTTCTTTGATAATTAGTCGGAGGCTGTAGATTCTTATTTAAGCCTTCTGTTCTATATTGCTCCTTGGGTTTTTACTCTCTTGACATGTGTTACCCTTTAGGCCTTGTATGTTGTCTCTATTTGATTTGCCGCTTCTCGGGATCAGACATCTTAATCCATTATTTGACATACCTCTTCTCGGGTTCAAACATCTTAGTCCATTATTTGATATGCCGCTTCTTGGGCTTGGACGTCTTAGTTCCTTGTTGTTTGGTGCACTTGGTTGGCTTATCCATAAGCAGGACCCAAGGACTTACCCAACCTCCCTCCAAAGGCGCTCCAACCAGGCCTTATAGGTGGGACTGAAGGCTTGTTCGGTGCCTTTTCCAGGCCATAGCATAGCGGGACCAAGGGCTTACTCCATCCTCCCTTTAGGAAGCGCCATGACCTGGCCATAGCGTGGCGCGATCAAGGGCTTGTCGATGCTTTAACCCGAAAATAGTGTGGTGCGGATAAAGGCTTACTCTAACCTCCCTCCAGGAGGTGCCTTGACCTGGCTATAGGATGGCGCGGCCAAGGGCTTATCGATGCTTTAACCTAGCCATAGCATGGCATGGATAAAGGCTAACTCTAACCTCCCTCCAGGAGGCACTTTGACCTGGCCAACTCGGCGTGAACAAAGGCTTTGATCGTTTTAGGTAATATCCAAGTGCAAGGAGAATTTTACTCCCAACCATGTAGATTTTTCTTAGTAAAGTAGTTCTTTATTGAATTCAACTAAGATCTCTTTACAAATTCATTGATTTTGCCTTATTTGAAGAAACTGATCACTATTCCTTCCAATGCCCTACATTGATTTGTCCCATGTCCATTCATCATATGGTAGTGACAATAGGATCCTCCCCGATTCTTTTCATATTTAGTTTTTTCATCTATGATGGTCAATAGTTAAGCTCTTCCTTGGTTAGCAAATAAACATTCTTGATTGATGTTGTCAAATTGCATTCCTTAGGGAGTCTTGACTTGAAATTTGTCTTTTGAGGATGGTTTCTAGATCTTTTATTACTTGATTCTGAAGCTTCACCCTCAATTACCAGTTTCTTTTCAAAACCCTTTGAAGTTCATATGTAGGCAATACCCCACTTGTTTCTTGACGCCATTTATGTGTAAAGGTGTTGTAATCAGCCATCATTCCCTCTTCAAAGATTGTGTCTCTGGTGTAGAGTTGAATTTTTTTCCTCATTTGGTCAAACAAGTTATCACTTTCATTGCTTGTTCCTCCTAAGGCAAAGATAGGTGTGGGGTCAATGTGAAAAGGGTTTAGACTCCATTTATTTGGATCATAAGATCTAGCTTTTTTTTTTCTTTATGATCCTTAAAGCTTCCAATCTCAGCATTTGTTCTTCATGTTGTTTAGAATCATTAACTGTTCTATGGGAGAATCTAATTGGATGTGGCTCTGAGGATCCTTGTTCGGACCTTTTCATTTTGCCAAACATGATGATGTAAAGTCTAAAGTATGTTTGGAATAGAATTGGGTTAGAGGAAAGTGGAGTTGGAAGTCCAACAAGATCGGAGGTTCAAGCCCTCCTTCTAGCGCCAAAAATGTTAACAAAAAAACTTGTCAACATCCCAAAGCAGAGTCTAAACTGTAGATGACTCCTTCGAAACTCTTTTTTGATCAGATAGAGATAGTTAAAACCTTATTATTCCCTTAAAACCACCTTTTGAAATAGGTTGTTTCAGCTAAAACTTCTTCTTATTCAACCTTTCGACTCAATCGAAAGGCTTGATTCCCTTTATTATAACTTTTCAACTGGTTAAGTCAAAATTATTCCTTATTCGACCTTCCAACTCTGTCGAAACACCTGTATCCCTTCCTATTAAGCCTTTCAAATTAGTTGATTGGTTTAGTTATCCTTTCGGAACCCCCTTTCGAAATAGTTAAGGAAACTCAAGGGTTGGACCTTAGGATATGAATTAGATGGAAAGGTTCCGACTTTGTCGAAAGCTCGCCTTTCGATGGCTTGGGTTAGGAAATATAGATCTATGGATATTGGCTGAGCTAAAAGTTTCGACTTACTCAAAAGGTAACCTTTCGATAACTTGAGGTTAGGAGCTAAGGCTCTAAGGATATTGGTTGAGCTAGGGGTTTCGACTCACTCAAAAGGCGACCCTTCGATCAAGTGGACATAAGCAGATCATAAACTGAATCCAATAAGAGTATTAAATCAGCTGCATATCCAAAAATACCATAATATTGCTTTCATTAAGCTAATGCTATACAAATTGATCAGGTCCCCAATCTAATTTCAAAATTAGGGTTTACAAATTTAAGAAAGTATAAGAATGAAGTGAATGAATTCAGATCCCTTAAACTAGACCGCTAGGGACTTATTTATAGGTACGGGTTGGCAGCTTTCAAATCATTGCTTTCGACTTGGTTGAAAGGCGGCCTTGGAGACTTTCGTCGTCAATAACGTTTGGACATCCTTGTGCATTGCTTTTGAATGGACTTGAGTGCTTTTGACTTCATCGAAAGGGGTAGGCGTGCTTCTACACTTCAAAAGGGTCGAGACGTTGAAGGTTTTAAAGTGGAAGGTAGCTTTCGCTGGCACACTTACTGATTGATGTGGAACCCCATCCTCTAATGTAGAAGATTGCAATATTGAACCTTAACAAGCTCTTCTTTCTTAATTGTGAATGGTCTTGACCAGTTCAAAAGGTTTATTTATGCTTTCGAAGAGGTTGTTCTGACAAAACATCATTCTATGGAATGTGAATGAAGGCGAAACCATTAGTTTCGAAAGGTTTGGCGCGCATGTGAGTGGCTGCAATTTTTTTCCTTCGAAAGGCATTTCTCAACTTATTTGAAGCGTGTAACAACCCTGAGATTGCAATTACCGAATAATGAATTAAAATTATGACTTTAGGTTAAAAAGGGGGCTAAACAAATTTTCGGGGATTTAAATTTACTATTGGTTTGCAAATTAAAATATTTTGGGTTGAAATGGGGAATTTTTAAATAAAAAGTGATTATGGGTTAATGGGCCAAATGAGATAATTACATGGTTTTTATTAAAACTAGGATGCTTATTAGGATTTTGTTCACATGATAACTTAGAAAATAAACTAAGTCCTAATGGGTTTAAAACCCCCTTACCATAACCCATTAGCCTAACCCCCTCCTATATAATATCTTAAACCCATAACCCTAACCCTCCTCCTCTTCATAAATTCCTAAAACCTAGATCTAAACAAAATAATGGCCTCCATTTAGAAGCTCCTTCTCCTTCTCTTCATAATTTGATTAGCTTAATTTTAGAGAAAAAAAAGGTAAGGCAATCTCTCTCTTATTATCTAATCCTCCTTAATCCTCTTTTTATCTCTTCCATCTTGTTGTAATTATTGTTTTTTGTTGATTTTGGGTCCTTGAAGTGGCTTGATCTTTTGCTTTGGAAGAGTTTGGCTTGCTTTGATTGTTGCACTCTAACTATTTGATCATTTGCTTCATTAAGGTAATTACTATTGATTAGTAATTAATGCTAGTTGTAATTTTGGTAATTACTAATTATCGGAAAAGAATATATTATATGTATCGGATAAAGAATAGCGATTTATTTCTTTAATGATTATTGCTAGTTAATTTTGGTAATAATTTTGATGCCCAAAACTGAAAAAAACACCCCTAAATCACCTAAATCATCAAAATCAGCTGGCTGATATTGTACAGGCTGAAAACAGAATCCAAACCTGTCCTGGGTGCACCAGAACAGGTCTGGGTTGCACCCAGGCTATGCCCAGGTGAGGCTAGCCAAGCTGGGCTAGCCCAGAGCAGGCCAACCGCCTAAGGGGCTGGCCACATGTATTGAACCCCAGCCCAGGCGGGCTGGGGCATTAATGCACCCAGCCCGCGTGGGCTAGGGCAGATCAGCACCCAGCCCGCGTGGGCTGGGTAGAAAACACCTAGCCCGCGTGGGCTGGGTGGTAAAACACCCAGCCCGCGTGGGCTGGGTGCCTCCCAGCCCACGTGGGCTGGGTATAAAACACCCAGCCTGCGTGGGCTGGGTGCTCCCCAGCCCAGGCGGGCTGGGGCATTACTGCACCCAGCCCGCCTGGGCTGGGGCAGGCTGACGCGGGCCGGGCCCGCGTAAGGAAAAAAAAAAAAGAAAAAAAAAATAATAATAAATATTTTTTTTAAAGCCTATTTCAGATTTTTTATCTCCACTTCGCGATGCCGCCACGATCGCATCCGAAGTCGGAATTCGACGTTTTTGGTCTCGTTGGAAAAGTGGAGTTTCGAACTCCATCTCTGTAAAATTTAGACATCATCGGCATTCTTTTGGTACTTCGAATTTCGTGTCGAAGTTGAACTCTTGTCGCTGTTTGTAAACAGTGTGAATCTTGTTCTGGGTCCAACTTTGAGACGTCGCTGCTACTTCATCTCAACTCGGATTCCAGAAATTCTTTATGCATCTTATAGTAGGGATGTTGGACTATATGCCTACCAGTTTTCATGTCATTTGGATTCAGTTTGCTGGTTCAAATAAATTGCCGAACTTGGGTTCGCAGCAGTTTTTGAATGGTCAAACACTTAGAATGAAAATCAAATATCCCTTCTGTTTCCAGCTTTTGAGCGCCACTCCGCGATGCCGCCACGTTCGCATCGGAAGTCGGAATTCGACGTTGTTGGTCTCGTTAGAAAGGTGGAGTTCCGAACTCCATCTCAGGATAATTTGGACAACATTGGAGTTCGTTTGGTACTTCGAATTTCGTGTCGAAGTTGAACTCTGGTCGCTGTTTGTAAACAGTGTTAATCTTGTTCTGGGTCCAACTTTGAGACGTCGCTGCCGCTTCGTCTCAACTCGGAATCCAGAAATTCTTTTTGCATCTTATAGTACGGATGTTGGACTACATGGCTGCAAATTTTCATGACATTTGAACACATTTTTCTGGTCCAAATAAATTGCCGAACTTGGGTTCACAGCTGTTTTTGAATGTTTACAAACCATTAGAATATTTTCAGTGATTTTCTGGTTTTCATTGATTTCTTTGAGATTTGTCTCTAGATTTCGTACACGGGTTTTATGAATCATTTTCAAAAGATTTTTCACTCCAAAATGGCTTTTGAAAATTATTATATAATATTATTTTAATTATTAAATTAATTACTCCATAATAGGAGACCTTTCAAAAGACCGTTTTAAAAGTGATTTCGAAAATCAATTATAAATCCGTTTTACACCATTATTTTCTATAATAAAAATCTCACACTCACTTTTAGCACGTCGAGCGAAGTGGAAAAGTGCTTAAACGGTTAGGAAATCTCCGGCCTATGGGAACCGTGTGTATTTTCTTTCCGGTTAATCCCCGACCTATTCGATTGATCGTTTTGACCTTTGGGTCTAGTTTACCGATGATATGAGGTAGACTTTTTATTGTTTGGAGTGTGAGCTTGCTATTGGTTAGGAAACCGTTTAGTGCGAACGTGGGGTATGGGACTCATTGTTAACACTTTGTGGGTTCCTCTCCAAGAAGTTAGTGACACATTAGCCTCTGGGCGGCCAGTACTGGACCTCTGGGTCACCACGCCTCTGGGCAACCGTCTCTGGACACCTGCTCTATGGAGCAGTTTATTTTTCGGCGTGTGCCTCTGGGCCTTTATCCTTCTGGGAAGGATCTCGCCGTCTCGCGCGTTTCGCATCGGTGCGAGTGATCGATCACAACTCTACAGTACTTGGCAACAACGACTCTGGTCGGTGCACGTGCAAAACTTGTATTATCTGATGATTTTTATATCCATTCGAGTACCGCCATTCGGCGTTGGTTCTATGGAACCATACGATGTAAGTGCGATTACCTTGTGGATTCACAGTGTCTTTGGACACTACTTTTCAGTGTTTGATTTCATTGATTTTTCAGTATATCCCCATTGCTCTTTGGAGCATCGATCTTTGCTTGGGCATTGATTACAGACTTTGGTCACTCTTGGGATTATTGCCTATGGGCATCTTTTTATAGCTTTGGCTACGCCGATGATATGAGGCGATTTTATTTATTCTACACTTTGGTGTTGATTTCTCTTTGGAGATTTTTATTGTTTATTGATGATTAGGGATCGTCATTATATTCATGTGGTTCATAATATACTTCTCTTTGGATAAGTACTGTTTACTTATGTACCGCATTATTATATATCTCAGTTATTACTGATTGTTTAGCTAGCCTGACCCGAGTGTTTTCGCTCGGGTCAGACCGAGTTGTTTCAGGTTAGATCTCTGGACTTAGCTTCAGTGCTTTCGCTTGGACATTATCTGCTATGCTGATAGATAGCGCTTTTATTTGTCCACTATTCCGCTACTCTCTTATTATTCAGACTTTGATATGTACATAGTTTTGACTCACATGTGTGAGCAGTGGCTTTGTACCCACTTATGATATTTGGATCTGTATTGATGATGTATTGTTCTGGGATTTTATATCTGTTATGTGATTCTTTTCTATGATGTTTTTATCATTTATTATTATGCTTTGTCCTGATAGATCTTTAGCCATTTGTAATTTTGTTATAAGTATTTACCGAATATGTCGAACCACCTGATTGAGAAAAATTTAAATAGATTCCACCTTTCGACGTATTCGGTAGATAGTTATAGCTTGATTATAGATGGTCGCTTCCACTATACTCTATTCTCCGCTTTAACAGACAGTATTACTCCCGTAATACTCTTTGTTACAGTGGGTCTCAGAGTGGGGCGTTACAGCTTGGTATCAGAGCCTGGTTTCAGGAATAAGCATAATAAACACAGAACAGATACACTTAGAACAATACATTTTAAATTAGATCCGAATTAAATCAAATCCCTTCCTTATGTTTATGGATAGATAAGTTAGGAATATGTATAGGAATCCGTTATATTCCGTAGTATTCCTTAATTAATTATCTATCATTGAATCATGTCTAACTCTAATTCCCGTTACAACATGTTTGACCAATTGAGCGGTGCGAAGGTCTTCTCTCAACTTGACCTTGCCACCGGATTCCATCAGCTACGAGTCATGGAAGACAGCATTCCTCTTACAGCATTTCGCACTCGTTATGTTTCTTTTGAGTGGTTGGTCATGCCGTTCGGCTTGACGAACGCTCCGGCTTTCTTCGTCGATCTTATGAATCGAGTATTCCGGGAATACATCGATAGATTCGTTCTGGTTTTCATCGACGATATTCTTATTTATTCTAGATCCGAGGCATAGCATGCTCATCATTTGCGGATCGTCTTGGATACTCTTCGTCAGCATCAGCTTAAGGCCAAGCTCTCCAAGTTCCATTTTTGGGAGAGCAAGGTCAAGTTCTTGGGCCATATTGTATCA
The DNA here is from genome assembly GCA_030737815.1 of Allium fistulosum. Lineage (NCBI taxonomy): Eukaryota > Viridiplantae > Streptophyta > Magnoliopsida > Asparagales > Amaryllidaceae > Allium > Allium fistulosum. The sequence continues at coordinate 502,294,408 of CM060901.1, forward strand.
TCTAAGGGTATTTCTGTCGATCCTGCCAAGATCGAAGCTATTCAGAAAATGAGGCAGCCCGAGAACGTTCATGATATTCGCAGCTTCCTTGGGCTGGCGGGTTATTACCGTCGGTTTATCAAGGATTTCTCTCGAGTTGCACTTCCCCTCACGACTCTGACTCGTAAGGGGGTTCGTTTTATTTGGTCTGATAAGTGTGAAGCTTCCTTTCAGCGATTGAAGGAACTTCTCACTCATGCTCCTATCCTTGTAGTTCCTGAGAGTAACCAGGATCTTGTTGTTTACACCGACGCTTGTGGTAGCGGCCTCGGTGCTGTGCTTATGCAGAAAGATCGGGTAGTTGCTTACGCTTCTAGGCAGCTACGTCTGAATGAGGTTCGCTATCCTACTGATGATCTTGAGTTAGCAGCTATCGTCTTTGCCTTCAAGACGCGGCGTCATTAACTATTGGGCAAACATTTCATTCTCTACACCGATCACAAGTCGCTGAAGTATTCATTCAGTCAGAAGGATCTCAATATGAGGCAGCAGCGATGGCTCGAGTTTCTCGCCTCATATGACTTAGACATTCAGTATACCCCTGGCAAGGGTAATCGTGTGGCTGATGCACTCAGTCGCAAACACTCGACAGTAGTTTCTATGATGATAGCCGAGTGGGATATTCTTGTGACTCTTTCTATGTGTGATATTCGAAATCGAGCTCCGTCTTCTGATCCTCAGATCTTATTATTCAGCTTGGAAGCCCGACCTATTCTATTGGATCACATTGCCCATGCTCAGCGGCAGGATCCAGACTTGTTGCGATATATTCATCTCCTTGAGTCGGGATCCAGTGATGAGACATTGTTGGATTATTCTATTGATTCTCATCGGTGTCTTTGCAGGAAGAACCGTATTTTGGTACCATCTGATTTATCACTTAGGCATGACATTCTGGACGAGTGTCATCGCACTAAATACACTATACATCCCGGGTCGAGTAAGATGTATGCCGACATGTGTCGCCTATTTTTTTTGGGAGGGCATGAAGAGTGATGTTGCAAGTTATGTAAGCCGTTGCATGACTTGTCAACAGATCAAAGCTGAGCATCAGCGTCCATCTGGTCTTCTTCAGCCGCTAGAGATTCCATTGTGGAAATGGGATCAGATATCCATGGATTTTATTGACGGTCTGCCTCGATCGAGGTCAGGCCATACCTCTATTTGGGTCATCGTCGATCGCTTGACCAAATCAGCTCATTTCATTCCTATTAAGTCCACTCGGACTGCTCCTCAGCTTGCCAAGCTATATGTGAAGGAAGTCGTTCGACTTCATGGCATTCCTAGCTCTATCATCTGTGATCGAGACACTATCTTTACTAGTCACTTCTGGAAGTGCCTACAGTCAGCTTTGGGCTCAAAGATGAATCTCTCGACTACTTATCATCCTCAGTCCGACGGTCAGACGGAGAGGGTGAATCGTGTTTTAGAGGATCTTTTACGCTGTTGTATTCTGGATTTCGGAGGTAGTTGGGAGGATCACTTACCGCTTGTAGAGTTCTCCTACAACAACAGCTTTCAGTCTAGTATTGGCATGGCTCCTTTCGAGGCTCTTTACGGAAGGCCATGTCGTTCTCATGTCTGTTGGTTAGAATCTGGTGAGAAGCACCTCCTTGGTCCAGATTCAGTTCGGGAATCTTCTGAGAAGATTATTCTTATCCGTCAGAGAATGAAAGAGGCACAGGACCGCCAGAAATCCTACGCGGACAACCGTAGGAAGCCTCTTGAGTTCTCCATTGGTGATCATGTCTTTATTCGGATATCTCCCATGAAGGGGGTTGTGCGTTTCAGGTCTACAGGGAAGTTGGCTCCTCGTTATGTCGGACCATTTCCTATTACGGAATGCATCGGCCCCGTTGCTTATCGTGTGGCTCTACCTGCTCATTTCTCTGGAATACATGATGTGTTCCATGTCTCTCAGCTTCACAAGTGTGTGCGCGATCCTGATTCTGTTATCGAGCCTCATATCGTGCCTGATTTGGAGATCTCACCCGATCTATCTATAGAGCAGCATCCTCTTCGTGTGCTTGATTCGGAGATCAGACGTCTTCGAAATAAAGAGGTTCCGCTTGTGAAGATTCAATGGTCGTCTAATCCTAAGGACTGAACTTGAGAGACCAGAGAATTTATCGAGCGTACTTATCCTGGTTTTCTTTCATCTTCCGGCACGGGTGAGCATCTATATTTTATCTTCTGTATTCCTTTTTTGGATTAGATGTTATAGACGACTTCTCTAAATTTAAGGAATTGCGGGGACGCAATTTTCTTAAGGGAGGGAGTCTGTAACAACCTTGAGATTGCAATTACCGAATAATGAATTAAAATTATGACTTTAGGTTAAAAAGGGGGCTAAACAAATTTTCGGGGATTTAAATTTACTATTGGTTTGCAAATTAAAATATTTTGGGTTGAAATGGGGAATTTTTAAATAAAAAGTGATTATGGGTTAATGGGCCAATTGAGATAATTACATGGTTTTAATTAAAACTAGGATGCTTATTAGGATTTTGTTCACATGATAACTTAGAAAATAAACTAAATCCTAATGGGTTTAAAACCCCCTTACCATAACCCATTAGCCTAACCCCCTCCTATATAATATCTTAAACCCATAACCCTAACCCTCCTCCTCTTCATAAATTCCTAAAACCTAGATCTAAACAAAATAATGGCCTCCATTTAGAAGCTCCTTCTCCTTCTCTTCATAATTTGATTAGCTTAATTTTAGAGAAAAAAAAGGTAAGGCAATCTCTCTCTTATTATCTAATCCTCCTTAATCCTCTTTTTATCTCTTCCATCTTGTTGTAATTATTGTTTTTTGTTGATTTTGGGTCCTTGAAGTGGCTTGATCTTTTGCTTTGGAAGAGTTTGGCTTGCTTTGATTGTTGCACTCTAACTATTTGATCATTTGCTTCATTAAGGTAATTACTATTGATTAGTAATTAATGCTAGTTGTAATTTTGGTAATTACTAATTATTAATGATTATTGCTAGTTAATTTTGGTGATAATTTTGATGCCCAAAACTGAAAAAAACACCCCTAAATCACCTAAATCATCAAAATCAGCTGGCTGATATTGTACAGGCTGAAAACAGAATCCAAACCTGTCCTAGGTGCACCAGAACAGTTCTGGGTTGCACCCAGGCTATGCCCAGGTGAGGCTAGCCCAGCTGGGCTAGCCCAGAGCAGGCCAGCCCCCTAAGGGGCTGGCCACATGTATTGAACCCCAGCCCAGGCGGGCTGGGGCATTACTGCACCCAGCCCGCGTGGCCTGGGGCAGATCAGCACCCAGCCCGCGTGGGCTGGGTGGTGTAACACCCAGCCCGCGTGGGCTGGGTAGGAAACACCCAGCCCGCGTGGGCTGGGTGCTCCCCAGCCCAGGCGGGCTGGGGCATTACTGCACCCAGCCCGCCTGGGCTGGGGCAGGCTGACGCGGGCCGGGCCCGCGTAAGTAAAAAAAAAAAAGAAAAAAAAGAAAAAAAAAAATAAATATATTTTTTTAAACCCTGTTTCAGATTTTTTATCTTCACTTCGCGATGCGGCCACGATCGCATCCGAAGTCGGAATTCGACGTTTTTGGTCTCGTTGGAAAAGTGGAGTTTCGATCTCCATCTCTGTAAAATTTAGACATCATCGGCATTCTTTTGGTACTTCGAATTTCGTGTCGAAGTTGAACTCTTGTCGCTGTTTGTAAACAGTGTGAATCTTGTTCTGGGTCCAACTTTGAGACGTCGCTGCTACTTCGTCTCAACTCGGATTCCAAAAATTCTTTTTGCATCTTATAGTAGGGATGTTGGACTATATGCCTACCAGTTTTCATGTCATTTGGATTCAGTTTGCTGGTTCAAATAAATTGCCAAACTTGGGTTCGCAGCAGTTTTTGAATGGTCAAACACTTAGAATGAAAATCAAATATCCCTTCTGTTTCCAGCTTTTGAGCGCCACTCCGCGATGCCGCCACGTTCGCATCGGAAGTCGGAATTCGACGTTGTTGGTCTCGTTAGAAAGGTGGAGTTCCGAACTCCATCTCAGGAAAATTTGGACAACATTGGAGTTCGTTTGGTACTTCGAATTTCGTGTCGAAGTTGAACTCTGGTCGCTGTTTGTAAACAGTGTTAATCTTGTTCTGGGTCCAACTTTGAGACGTCGCTGCCGCTTCGTCTCAACTCGGAATCCAGAAATTCTTTTTGCATCTTAAAGTAGGGATGTTGGACTACATGCCTGCAAATTTTCATGACATTTGAACACTGTTTGCTGGTCCAAATAAATTGTCGAACTTGGGTTCACAGCTGTTTTTGAATGTTTACAAACCATTAGAATATTTTCAGTGATTTTCTGGTTTTCATTGATTTCTTTGAGATTTGTCTCTAGATTTCGTACACGGGTTTTATGAATCATTTTCAAAAGATTTTTCACTCCAAAATGGCTTTTGAAAATTATTATATAATATTATTTTAATTATTAAATTAATTACTCCAAAATAGGAGACCTTTCAAAAGACCGTTTTAAAAGTGATTTCGAAAATCAATTATAAATCCGTTTTACACCATTATTTTCTATAATAAAAATCTCACACTCACTTTTAGCATGTCGAGCGAAGTGGAAAAGTGCTTAAACGGTTAGGAAATCTCCGGCCTATGGAAACCGTGTGTATTTTCTTTCCGGTTAATCCCCGACCTATTCGATTGATCGTTTTGACCTTTGGGTCTAGTTTACCGATGATATGAGGTAGACTTTTTATTGTTTGGAGTGTGAGCTTGCTATTGGTTAGGAAACCGTTTAGTGCGAACGTGGGGTATGGGACTCATTGTTAACACTTTGCGGGTTCCTCTCCAAGAAGTTAGTGACACATTAGCCTTTGGGCGGCCAGTACTGGACCTCTGGGTCACCACGCCTCTGGGCAACCGTCTCTGGACACCTGCTCTATGGAGCAGTTTATTTTCGGCGTGTGCCTCTGGGCCTTTATCCTTCTGGGAAGGATCTCGCCGTCTCGCGCGTTTCGCATCGGTGCGAGTGATCGATCACAACTCTACAGTACTTGGCAACAACGACTCTGGTCGGTGCACGTGCAAAACTTGTATTATCTGATGATTTTTATATCCATTCGAGTACCGCCATTCGGCGTTGGTTCTATGGAACCATACGATGTAATTGCGATTACCTTGTGGATTCACAGTGTCTCTGGACACTGCTTTTCAGTGTTTGATTTCATTGATTTTTCAGTATATCCCCATTGCTCTTTGGAGCATCGATCTTTGCTTGGGCATTGATTACAGACTCTGGTCACTCTTGGGATTATTGCCTATGGGCATCTTTTTATAGCTTTGGCTACGCCGATGATATGAGGCGATTTTATTTATTCTACACTTTGGTGTTGATTTCTCTTTGGAGATTTTTATTGTTTATTGATGATTAGGGATCGTCATTATATTCATGTGGTTCATAATATACTTCTCTTTGGATAAGTACTGTTTTACTTATGTACCGCATTATTATATATCTCAGTTATTACTGATTTTTTAGCTAGCCTGACCCGAGTGTTTTCGCTCGGGTCAGACCGAGTTGTTTCAGGTTAGGTCTCTGGACTTAGCTTCTGTGCTTCCGCTTGGACATTATCTGCTATGCTGATAGATAGCGCTTTTATTTGTCCACTATTCCGCTACTCTCTTATTATTCAGACTTTGATATGTACATATTTTTGACTCACATGTGTGAGCAGTGGCTTTGTACCCACTTATGATATTTGGATCTGTATTGATGATGTATTGTTCTGGGATTTTATATCTGTTATGTGATTCTGTTCTGTGATGTTTTTATCATTTATTATTATGCTTTGTCCTGATAGATCTTTAGCCATTTGTAATTTCGTTATAAGTATTTACCAAATATGTCGAACCACCTGATTGAGAAAAATTTAAATAGATTCCACCTTTCGACGTATTCGGTAGATAGTTATAGCTTGATTATAGATGGTCGCTTCCACTATACTCTATTCTCCGCTTTAACAGACAGTATTACTCCCGTAATACTCTTTGTTACAGTGGGTCTCAGAGTGGGGCGTTACAAAGCGTCTTCATGTATGCAGAAGCATCCGCTTCGAAAGAAAGCAATTGAAGCGAAAGGGTGCTTTCGACCCTTTCGACCCCTTCGAAATCTTGTAGCATATCTAACTTTGGCTGTAGCATCCCTTTGACTCCTTCGAAAGGCTTTGTTGATGCTATCATCTCTTGTAAATCTTTCTCTTCTATTCATCTTTGTTTCGACAAGGTTGAAGTGAGAATTGGTGGTAACAGATGGGACTCTAAGTCTATCTAGGCCAAGATTCATGTGTCAAATATCGTATATTGTTCTAAACTAATGCTCTGATACCAAGCTATAACGCCCCACCTTTATACCAATACTAACAAGAACTAAAATAGTAATATAGCCTGCTAATATGGACAATAAGGCTGGATAGGAGTGACCAAACGTGAAAATTCCCTTGGGCTAACACCGATATATTTTACTTTACCTCATGAATCATAAATGACTAGTATGGTATCGGCACAAAGTAATAAACATGTTTGATAATAAGAACAGAACAATATATAATACATCTCACAGAACACAGAATCATTGAACACGGTAGAATATATAATATAGACATGAAGATACATACATAAGTGAGTCTACAAAACAGAAGTATTAGACTCACATAATACAGATATAGATATAAACTACAACATGTCTCAAAAATATACATGACATAAAAGTCTGTAGCTCATACCATGTCTACAACATGCAAAAAGGTCTAGCATCTAAACTATATGCATATATCTATATACATCTATCTCCATAAGATAATTCGACTTCTAAGGGTCAATGAGTCCCTACACCTAAAATGTCTCGGCCTGACCTAAGTATTACTAAATAATAAATGGGTCAGACTATATTTAATTCAACAATTGTGAGATCATAGGTGGAACATAAGTAAATTTCAACAATATAGTCATAATTATATAATATGCCGACATCCAAATAATAAACGGCATAATCATAATGATTCACTATATCATAAAAACATATCATGCTTATTACAAATAATCATCTCAAATATGGTGAATCAAAATATCTCATATATAAGAATCACAACTATCATTGTAACAACCCTAGATTTGTGCATATATTTTAAATTTGACTTTATTTTATTTTGAAATTATTTTAAACTTTTTTTATTTCAGACATTTCATTTTAAAATATAAATTTTGATTATTATGTGAATTATAATTTCAAACTTGTATAAATTGGATATTTTACTAAAAAGTGAATTTTTGTTCAAATTGGTCAAACTTTGACTTTTTAATTTAAATATTTAAATTCTTAAAATTTTATCTTTTATTATGAAAATAGATTTACTAACATGAATACTGCTTTTCGTTTCGTTGGAAACGGAGTTATATTGTGAAAGTTATACATTTTTCAATATTGTGTGTAAACTGATTTATTTAGCAATATTGTCTATTTTAAATTATATAAATTATATTTTTATTTTCATATTTTGTTTTAATATGTGTTAATAGGTTATTTTATGTCTTTTAAATATTTTTAAAGTGATTTTAAAATTTTTCTAAAGCTTATTGAATTTATTTCTAATTTTTAAAGCCTAGTTTGCATTTTTAGCCATTTTCTTAATTTAATTATATTTATTTAAAATTTATTTATTTATTTTTGCATTTTATTTTTCATTTATGAGTTTTTATCCATATTTATCAGGAATTTATATGTATTTAAAATTTCAAAAGAAATGATGGAAATACGAAGAGTTTGTGACTTTTTATTTACCTTAGTCTTTTTGTATTCTACACCCTTTTCAATTCATAACTCTTGCATTCAATTCTTTTTGGCCGTCCCCTATCATTCTTCAGCTGCATTCCACTTCATTTTTGTAAATAAAAAATCTCATTCACCAAAATAGCCAACCTCCATTGCTTGAGGAATTTTTGGGTAAAACTTTCTTCTTCTTATCTTGTTTTTCTTGATTTTCTTATGTTGTTTTGCTCTTGTTCTCAATAGATTTTCTTGGCTCTTCCTCCGCCAGCCCTTGGCCGACCTCCACCACCTCATTCTCTGATCACCACCCCCTCCAGTCCACCACCCCATCAAGTCGAGCAACCCTAAGGCAAGCCTCACCACCAAAATGCACAAAACCATCACATACTATGCAAACCAAGCCTAGAATTGCAACATCACCTTCTACCACCTTTAGCCGCCACTTCCACCACCACCATCACCTCTGACCTGTCCTCCACCATCTAGCTTTGGCTGAGCCCATTTATAGCCTAGTGATGATGTTATTTGCCTTGTTGTGTTGTATACTTTTGCATCTATATCTCCACACCTTTAAACACAAGTTGGCTGACCTGTTTGGACCCAAACCCAGCCCTTAGTCCCTGCCGTAGCTGAGCTTATTCCATCACTAACTGATCCATGTGAAGTTGAGAACAAGTGCAAACCATTTAATGTTGTTTTGGGCTTTGATTTCTAGTGTTATTTGGTGATAAATTGTTTTGAAATTTATATATTGTTGTATTGTTTTGTGTAAATGTTTTCAAGGGGTATAGCTTTGACTCTCCAAATCTCAAATCATATTCGTGTTGTCGTGCTTTCGTGCCTCTGGAAATCCTTATTGTGCGTTCGTGGTTGCCATCTCCAGCTTAAACAAGTGAGTAATTCTCACTAGACAATGTGTACTTATATAACTAGTAAACTGACACCATTTGAATCTGTAAAATTATATCATCCTGTTATAACTGTTATATTATGATCATATCATGTTTACCCATGTTATTACATATGTTATATCATCCATTACTGTTATATGATGTTATTCTGTTCATTTTTATCAGTTTATCACACTGCAAGTTCCCTGTAGAGTAGGTTCACTATGGGTTGAAATGATACATACCCGAACGGACTTTAGAATAGGGAAAGATCGTTATGGGCTGAAATGATAAGCCTGAGAGACTTTTTATTTATTTTATTTAACTTGGGATTGCGGGTTTGAAATGATAGAACCCGTTTTTTCTTTGTAAATTACGGATTGAAATGATATATATCCGTATCACTTGACCTAGGCTAGAAAATTATATACAGACCCGTGGTATATATATTTTTCTAAAATTTTTAAAAATGTAAATATTATGATATTTTAATTTAAATTTTATTAAAATGAATTTTATAAAATATTAGTTATATTCTACAAATTAAATAAGTGAATTAAGTAAATGGTGAAGTAGAATTTGAAATATAGGTTAATTTTGGAAGTTATGATTTTGTTTATAAACGAAATATATGTAAAGTAAGAAAATATGACAAATTTGATTTAAAAGATGAATTTAATGATTTTTATGAAGTATTAATAATTTTTAAAAGTGTTAATGATTTTGTATAAATTAAAATATGAAATAAATGAAAATTTAAGCTGAATTTGGAAATATAACTTATATTGAATTTTGTGGAATTTGTTTAAAAGTGAAATTTTAATTAAGTAAAATAAATGGAAATAAGTTATATTTTGGAAATTTAAACTTAGTTGTTAAGTTAAGAATTTAATTAAAGAAATGAAAATTTAATTGTTATTTAATTTGATTTTTGTATGGAAATTGGACTTTATAAAATCATAGAAATAAAGGTATTTAAATGATTGTTTTAAAATGTGAAAATATATGATTTTATAAGTTAAAAGGATTTATATTAAAAGTTAATTGTTTGTGAAATCGTAATTAAACTCTGAATTTGATTTGACATCATTTTTGAAATATAATGTAAAGATATTACACCATTGGTAAATGCTGTAGTTGTTTTAAATGAACCATATAGCAAATTTGAACTAAAGGTTATTATAGCACTTTTTTAGTGCTATAGTTGGTAAATTTAACTAAAATTTCAATTGAAACTAAATTAAGATATTATAGCATTTTTAATGTTGTCTTTTGTTAATGAACTGTTTTAAAACATAACATTTCATAGCATTTCCTAAGTGTTGCGAAAGTTGAATTTTTATTGTTTTAATAAACTTAAATGGATAAATGATCTTTGAAAAAGATTTAAATTTTGTAAATTAAATATTTAATTATTAAATATAATGAATTGACTTTAAATGATTTAAATGGAATAGTTGATTTGGAAATACAACTATTTTGAAATGTGATTAAATGGTATTTAAATTTAAATTAAATAAATGATGTTTGAAATGATATTCTGATATTCTGAAATGAATTTGAAAGGATATTAAATCTTGGAATGAATAATTGAAGTTTATATTAGTATGATATTTGGTTTACTTGTAAATTTGAATCTATTTAAAAGATATTGGACTTATGAAATATAGGATAATAAAGCTTTGGAATTTATTTTATAATTTGAATAGTTATTTTGTGGATTAAATCTAATTTGAAATTTATAAGATTTGAAATGGTCTATGGAAATTTAATTGAAATAAATGATTTAATTGAACTAAAACTTTGAAAATTTTAATACTTGATTTGAAAGTATAATATTTACACTTTTAAATGGTTTAGATGAATTATTTTGATTGAAATATAAACTATTTAAAAGGTCACTTGAAATGATAATAAATGAATGATATCTTTGAATTTAAAAAGTATTTAAAGTTGTATATTTAGATTTGAACTCAAATGATATTTTGGTATATAAAAATGATTTGAAATGAAGTTTTGGAAAGATTTGATATTTTGATATATTAAACTGATTTGAAATGAAGTTTTGGAAAGATATGATATTTTGATATATTAAAATGATTTGAAATGAAGTTTTGAAATGAAGTTTTGAAATGATATGATATTTTAAATATATTGAAATGGTTTGGAATTGATTTAATCTTTATTTTGATAAAGATTTGGATATGAAATGATATTCTATTTTGAAGTATAAACTGTTTTTAAATTATAACCACGGGTTATAATAACGATTGGTTGTTAAAGAGACCGGGATTGGATATGTACATACTCTCTGTCGATACCGAAAACCACTTTGACAACTGTGTACGCGGTGGAGTTTCCAGAATGAAGTAGGATGGTGACGACGATCCTAAGGTATATATACGTGGACCCAACTCCCGTGAGTTGGCATAAGGTGGCTAAAACAGGAGCAATCTCGGACCAGTGAGGTAGCACCTCTTATCGGACACACTTCTTCGATACCATTCTATTACTTGTTATTGATTTGGTGCGCACCCTTGATTTGGGAGTGTTGTTCGAAGTGGAGCGGTAGTGGCTGCTATGCGTTTCCATCAGTCCGTGTGCGTAATTGGTATATCTACCCTGGCATTGCCTTGTGTGCCGTGTCACCTACCATATCGAGCTTTACTACGATTTGTGATTTCTCCCGTAGCCTGTGGAGTATTAGGGTAGCCCCCATTTTTTGAGTATGCTAATACTGGATAGACTACTGGGACTATTACGTGTTAAGGGCTATATGGGTAACCCCTTGACGCTATTAAAAAGTATGTTTATTTTATATTAGACATTATTATAATAGCGAATATTACTACATAGTAGATAGTTTAACGAATCCTTAAAGAATGGGCGATCCCAAGCATTCTTTAAGTTACTTGTACCTTTGTTACAGTTCACTTGAGTTGGTTTACATTATATAAGTATATATTGTCCTGACTCGAGTGTTTTGTGTTTTGCTTTACGCTCGGGTCAGCCTGAGTTATTCACAGATTTGGATTTCCACTCTCATGGAGATTTGAATCGCTGGAGATTATCTGCTTGTCATGTCTTATCTATTTCAGTTCCGTTGTTCTGCTCAGCTTGTACTTGGTTATTTTATTGAGACTTCTGTTGTACTCTATTTCTTCTGTTATATCTTATGTAACTCTGATATTTTTATATAGTAGCTTCATGAACTACTATTTCTTTTACTTCCGCTGCATTATTTTACTCTATGTCTGTGATATGTGATTATATTTATTTACTGTATATTCTGAGATTTGCCAAATTTTATTTACAACGCGATATTTTGAGCAATTCAAGTCCGACATGTGCGGATGCGAATGGTTGAAAATATCGGGTCGTTACAGTTGGTATCAGAGTTTTGGCTTTGAGGCTGTTTGCACAAAAAATGGACAAACGCCTCAAAGTCGTATGATTAATAGATTTTATGTTTTTCTTAGTGGTTTGGGTGATTTATGCAAATATATGAAAAGCAGGGGCTAAGCTGTAAAAGACACGTAGATTTATAGTGGTTCAGCCAGAATGTGCCTACGTCCACTTTATATGTTATTTCTCTTTTCTTGTTTAGATTACAAGTACAAAGCTTTGATACAAGTAAAAGAAAGTTGTTTGAAAGTTCTCTCCGTGCTTGAGCTCTCAAACTTGTCCCCCATTGTTGTACCCCTGCCCCTCTATTTATAGAGTGAGGCTGGGGGTAAGGGTCTTTGATGTATATAGCTGCTGGTGGGCCTGGGCTGACGCGATCTGGCCTGGTATTGTTGGTCCGGAAGGAGCTTGGTTCGGAACGTCTCGGTCCGGTGGCAGGTGGTCTGGTAGGAGCATGGTTCGGTAGCGTGGAGCTGGGTTGGTCCGGTAGTGTGGAGCTGGGTTGGTCCGGTAGTGTGGAACTGCGTTGGTCCGGTAGTGTGGAGCTGGGCTGGTCTGGTAGTGTGGAGCTGGGTTGGTCCAGTAGTGTGGAGCTGGGCTGGTCCGGTAGTATGGAGCTGGGTTGGTCCGGTAGTGTGGAGCTGGGTTGGTCCGGTAGTGTGGAGCTGGGATGGTTCGGTAGGAACGAGGAAGGGGGTGGTTCGGTAGTCATGGGAGTTGGATCGGTGGTAGCTTAGGAGAGTGCTGGTTCGGTGGGCATGGGAAGGAGTTGATTCGGTGGTAGGATGGAGCCGGTCAAAACACACCCAACACTTGCCCCCCAAAGTAGGGCATATGCCTGTATATGGCGTGCTTTGCCCCCCTTTTTTTTCCATTCGGCCTCTGAGTGCCGAATCAATTGGTCCAGTGTCCCATATCTGCCTATAAGTAGGGGCTATGCACCTTTGATACTCCTTACCAAATCGACATAGCCGAACCAGATTTCTCTTTCTGCCGAATCCATTATACTGCTGAGACCTTCTGTCTACCGAACCAGGTAGCTGCCGGATGATTTTTACTGCCGAATGACGAATGACTTTGTGAACTTTGCACTTTGCACTGCCGAATGACTTGCACTGCCGAATGACGAATGACTTTACGTGTTTTATAAGAGGAACTCTAGACAATATACACTTGTTCGTTTGAGTCTCTATACCCTGTGTTCTAACAACGTGCTTTCCTGTGTTTGCAGATAAATGTCTCACAAAGTGGAAACCCGATCAGAGAAGAAAAGATCTACGGACAGAAGAGAATCTCCCGTCGTGCCCTCAGTTCAGCCGAATCCAGAACAACATGGGCCCACCCCGACATCGCTAGTGGACGGGTATGGTCCTCAGGAACTTCTGAACTTGCCTCCTGATTGCTTCCCTAGCTCACTCAAGGGCGAGCAACTTGATGTCATATCTCGCTCTTTCGGGATCTACCGAGCGCGCATGCTATTGCTGGATGCGGGAGTGATGCCGTATGATCCTCTCGAAGGATATTTTGCCTACAGCAGATACCATTGCATGTGTGGTGCCATCCCGCCTCTCAATGCCTAGGTAGTCAGCTTTCTCACATATCTAAAGGTAGCTCCATTCCAGCTTCAGCCCAACTCCTATGCCATTCTGTTGAGTCTCTTCGTCATCTTCCAGAGGAGATATGGGCGTCCTCCTTCCAACCGGGAAACCCGGTATTTGTACAACTTGAGAGGCTACAAGAAGGGGTCTCCATACATCAGCTTGGAATCGGCCGTATCCTTTAAGCTTGTCCTGGATCTCTATTCCAAGTACAGCATGTTCAAGAAGGAATGGTTTTTTGTTAGGGATGATTCCGTTTCTATTCGGCGCTTCACCTCCGGATGTAAGTCAAAGCTTTATTTTTAACTCCCGTTCTGGTTGCAATGCTCCTTCTTATGTGTTTTTATTTTTTGCTAGCGACAAGTGGTTTTGCGATCATGGAGAATGATCACCTGGTTCAGATGGCAGCAGAAATAGAAGCTATTACTGGGAGAGATAGGTCGGCTGCCTACCTGATCAGGAACGCTACACTCTTGGAGTACAACTTGATCCTTCCACAGCAGTCCGTGGTCAAGCAGAGGGACACGGCTGAAGAGAAGGCTTCCCAAGCTAAAGACGGGACCGAGTCGAAGAGCAGTAAAAGGAGGCCCTTTCCGAAACACCCGGTTGCCGGGGGGAAGAAGCTCAAAAAGTCTGACGGTCCCTCTCCCAACACATGTCCAGATATCCCGGAGGAGGGAGAGGTGGAGGAGGAGCAAGGCAAAGATGGAGGAGAAGGCGCTGGAGGTGGCGACGGTGTCGGGGCTTTGTCTTCTGGGCAAGTAGGCGAGATGCAAGAGTGGACGGATGATGATCAAGTTGATCAAGGAGCAGATGCTGGTAAGTCTTCCTTTCTAGTCTTTCCGTTAACTTGGTTGCTTATCACTGATGAATTCTTTCTCTGACCGGACAGGTGGGCAACAGGACAAGGATAAGATTCCGACGCAGCCGGGTCCTTGATTCGACCTGGAAAGTTTTTTTTTTTGTGGACTTGACATGGTTGTATATGTTAGTCTTAAAACAGTAAAGTAACTCTCAGGTTGTAATTTTTTCTACTTGTAATAAATAGCTCTATTCTTGACGTGTAATTCTTTAACTTAAGCTGATTCTGTTGTCTTTTGAATGTTTTTGCTATTTTGACATGTTGTATGAGAAATATAGCTATGCATATTCTTGTAATTAAATTGTGTTTGATGTCAGGTTCTTGTTTAAAACATAACTTCATGACTTGCAATGTTAGCGTGAGGTGTGAATAAATTACAGTCATGTGTTTACACATGAAAGAAGGAAATACCGCCCTTTATATTTTGCTTGTGGATGGCAGCTTTGAATATCCTGGGTGACCGAGTAAGGGATGCGGTCCAGTATCTTGCTGTGAGTATCCGCTTCTTTTAGTGAATGTCTCCTGTTCTGTGTCCTGTACTTCAGGGATTGTTATAGAGGATAGGAGAAAAATTTCTTAAGTAAAATTGAAATATGTGAAAAAGTAAAACTTCCAATCACGGAAGGCCTTCGATGTGCTTAAGTTCGTGGCAAACGGGCTTTGTAGTCACTTTCCCTATCTGTGGGTCTTGGAGACATTCGTCACCCATCTTACGCCACTGCGGGGAGTTAATTCTTTTTACCACAGCCGCACTTAAGACACATCGGAGCCGAGATCGCGCACAGTAACTACCTGGGCCATTATGGCCCGTAACCGTGGGTATTATTCGATTTACTGTGGCCGGCTAGCGTGGGTGCCGATCGTCAACCGTGAACTGCCCCTAGCTGGCCACACCTTATGTTGGGGCTTATAGTCGGTTCACAGTTGCCAGCGAGCCGAACGCCGTAATGAGCTGCCTCGGCTATAGTCGGCCTTCTCGGTGGCTTATAATCGGCTCATTACAGTTGGCTTTAAGGGCCGTCGCGAGCAATGAGTTAACCCGCAGCAGAGGGATGCCGGAGCAAAAGTGTCTCATTGGCGAGGGCATAGATTCGCATAGTACCTGTTAGGTCTTGTCCATGTGAAGTTGCGCTGTGGAGTGCTTTGAGTGGAAATGCTATAGGATTTTGTTCAACAGAAAAGGATAAAGTTAACAAGCATCCAAGATATAAAGGAACAAGTTAAAAAAGAGACAAGGTTTTTTAAAGTGGTTCGGCATGAAAAGGCCTACGTCCACTGATTCTCTTTGTTAATTCACTTCATATGGGCAGTACAAGTTAAGAAAAGTATCGACGGAGGTGTTGGATGTTCCATGCCCTCTGGAACACCTCTCCATCCACTGTTGACAAAATATGAGCTCCATTGTGGAGATCTTTATGAATTACATATGGTCCATCCCAGATTGGATCTAGTGCTCCGGGGCGAGGGAAAATTCGCTTGAGGACAAGATCCCCTTCTTGTAAGGTACGATGCTTGACTTTGGAGTTGTATTGTGCTGCCACTTTTTGCTTGTGGGCCGCTGCTTTAAGGACTGCATCATTTCTTCTCTCCTCAACTAGATCCAAAGACATGTGAAGGAGTTCTTCGTTCTCTTCTGGGTTATAGTGGATCCTACGGTGGGAAGGCACAATGGTTTCAACTGGGAGCATAGCCTCTGATCCGTATGCCAAAGAGAAAGGAGTATGCCCCATTGATGTTCTAAAGGATGTGCGATAGGCCCACAGTGCCGTAGGGAGTTCATCCACCCAAGCGCCCTTTCGAGTTTCTTTTTATTAGAGTTTTCAGAATTTTGTTGATGGCTTCGACTTGTCCGTTTGCCTGGGGATACGCTATGGATGAGAAGCTTTTGTGAATTCTGTGCTCTCGGCACCAGTTGGCGAATTCCTCGCTATCAAACTGAAGTCCATTGTCTGATATGATTTTGAGTAGGACTCCGTACCTGCATAGAACATTTTTGATCAAGAAGTTAATAACTTTTGCTGAAGATACTTTATTCACAGGTTCCGCTTCCACCCATTTGGTGAAATAGTCGACTGCCACTATAGCATATTTGGCCCCGCCTCGGCCCATTGGTAGCTCGCCGATTAAGTCAATTCCCCACATTGCGAAGGGCCAAGGGCTGGTCATTTGAGTAATCTCAGTTGTTGGTAGCCGTGGAATCTTAGCAAACTTCTGGCATCTGTCACACTCTTTGACGAAATCTAAGGCGTCCTTGCTTAAGGTGGGCCAGAAATATCCATATCGGAGTATCTTTTTTGCTAATGTTTGCCCTCCGGTGTGATCTCCGCAGCTTCCCTGATGAATGTTGGATAAGATTTCCTTGGCTTCCCTCCCAGCGACACACCTTAATAACGGGTTAGAGAATCCACGCCGATAGAGGATGTCTTCTTGTATTGTGTAGCGGGAAGCTTTCCTCAAGATTTTCTTGACTTCGTTACGCCCGTTGGGTAGTGTGCCGCTTTGTAGGTAGTCTCGGATGGGAGTCATCCAAGTTGCTTCTTCGGTTGCAGCTATCAGATTCACTTGCTCAAAACTTAAGATCAGTTGCTTTGAGATGGTTACTGCTCCGAAGATGGCGCTGTCTCTCACACTTTCTTGCTTTGCCAATTCGTCGGCCTCTTGGTTCTCTTCCCGAGGGATGTGTTTGACTAAGTAGTGGTCCAATCAGCTGAGAAGTAACTTGGTCTTCTTTAAATATGCTATGAGTCGTTCTTCTCGAGCTTGGAATTCTCCTAGTATTTGATTAACAATAAGTTGAGAATCGCTATGAAGACACAAAGAATTGGCTCCGATTTCTATGGCAAGTTCTAATCCAGCTATCACTGCTTCATATTCTGCATCGTTGTTGGTGGCAGCGAACTCCAACCTTATAGCATAGTGCAGCTTATTTCCCTTGGGAGTGATTATTACCACACCTGCCCCCGAGCCTTGTTCGTTTGATGCACCATCCACAAAGAGATTCCACTTGATGTCTTCTGCTATTTCCAATTGCTCCTTATCTTCGTTGGTAGTGAATTCTGCAATGAAATCACCCATGGCTTGTCCCTTGATGGCGGTGCAAGGGTGATAGGTGATATCATACTGACTTAGTTCAATGCACCATTTAAGTAGTCGCCCAGAAGTGTCGGGACGATGGAGTACCTGCCTCAGTGGTTGATCGGTCAGAACTTTGATGGAATGGGACTGGAAGTAGTGACACAGTTTCCATGATGTGATTAGTAAACAGTATGCTAGCTTCTCAAGTTTAGGATATCGGACTTCTTCCCCCGTAAACCTCTTACTTACGAAGTAAACTGGCCGCTGCGTGTGGTTGTCTTCCCTTACCAAGGCAGCGCTTAGGGCATGAGATGACACAGCAAGGTATAGGTATAACTCTTCGCCTTCGCTTGGAGTCGAGAGTACCGGTGGTTTCTGGAGGTGTTCGATTAAGTTAAGGAAAGCGGTTAAGCATTCGTCAGTCCATTCGAACTTTCCTTTGTCTTTCTTTAGAGCTTCGAAAAAGGGGACGCACTTGTCCGTTGCTTTGGAGATGAATCGGCTTAGGGCGGCCACTTTTCCATTCAGGCTTTGCATTTCCTTTCAAGTGGAAGGTATCTTGATATCCCTTAGCGCTCGGACTTGTTCAGGGTTTGCTTCAATCCCTCTGGCATGGACGATGAATCCTAAGAACTTTCCTGATGATACTCCGAAGGAGCATTTTAGAGGATTCAACTTCATTCCATACTGGCGAAGTACTTGAAACATCTCGCCTAGGTGGCTTACGTGATCGTCGGCTTTCCTTGACTTTACCAGCATGTCATCCACGTATACTTCCATAGTTTGCCCTATTAGCCCTGCAAACATCTTATTGACGAGGCGCTGGTAGGTGGCTCCTGCATTTTTAAGTCCGAAAGGCATTACCTTATACAGTATAAACCTCGGTCAGTGATGAAACTAGTGTGGTCTTGATCGGGAGCATGCATAGGAATTTGGTTATATCCTGAGTATGCGTCCATAAAAGATAAGAGCTTGTGCCCGGCTGTGCTGTCTACAAGTTGGTCGATTCGGGGAAGTGGGAAGCAATCCTTTGGGCATGCATCGTTTAGGTTGGAGAAGTCAATGCATGTTCGCCACTTCCCATTAGCCTTCTTTACCAGCACCGGGTTAGCGATCCATTCCGGGTAGATGGCTTCTCGTATGAAGTCATTGGCGAGTAGATTCTTTACTTCTTCATCGAGGTCTGCTGATCGCTCTGCCCCCATACTTCTCTTTCTTTGTTTTACGGGCGCCTTGGTAGGATCAATGTTTAGTACGTGGGATGCCACGTCGGGGGAGATTCCGGTCATGTCAGCGTGTGACCATGTGAATACATCCAAGTTGTGGCGGAGAAAGTCGATGAGTTGCTCCTTCAACTCTGCTTTTAGTTGGGACCCAATTTTCAATAGTCTACTCGAGTCGTGCTTGTCTACAGATACAAACTCCATAGCCTCTCCAGGCTCGGCGGTGGCCTCCTCCTCTTTGTCCATGGGGTCTAATTCATTGAAAGGGTCGCTGGTATATCGAAGAGGAGGGGCTTTCTTTAGTTGCTACGCTTCTAGACTTTTCGTGCAGAGAGCAACCTCAACACCCTTCCCTTTATCCTTCCTGAGGTTGTTGCGAAGTTCAGTCACATAGCAGTCTCGAGCAACGTCCTGGTCTCCTTCTACTTCCCCTACTCCATTGTCCGTTGGAAATTTCATCTTTAGGCACCATGGGGCTAGGACAATTTGGAAGTCAGACAAGGCTGGCCTTCCTAAGAAGGCGTTGTAGGCCGAGTGGTTTTCTATTAGCACAAACGTCTGTTTTCGTACAATGGAGCGGGGATGGCTTCCAATTTCAACAAAGAGGTCCAGTTGCCCGAGGGGCATCTTCGCATCTCCAGTGAAACCGTGTAGTGGTTTATTACAGGGAGATACATCCTTCATTGATAGTTTCATTTTGTCGAATGCATGTTTGAACAGGATATTTACTGAGCTTCCAGTGTCTACTAGAATTCGGTCAACTTCGGCGGGACCGAGCCGGGCAGAGATAACCATGGGATCCATGTGAGGGTATCGCCTTCCTTCTCGGTCACGCTTATCGAATGTGATGTCATCACTTTCTTTCCACTTCGGGTGGCGCTCTTCTATAACCGAATTGACACAGTCTTTATTGTCTCTAAGCGACTTTCCATATCTTTCCATCTCCTTCCAGCTTCTGTCTGCGATGTGCGGTCCTCCTGAGATGGTATGGACCACTATTTTCTCTTGACTAGAGCCGCTAGTGTTGCGGTTTCCTCTGCCGATCTCCGGTGAGGGCAGCCTTGGGTTCTCATTGGCAGGAGCTGGAGTCCTGTCCTGACCTTTTACATAGCATTCCAGTTTCTTCCTTCTGATGTGTTCTTCAATCAAGTCCCGGAGATGATGGCACTCATTGGTATCATGCCTATGAGATTCGTGGAAGCGGCAGAACTATTCGGACTTCTGCGCGTTATCTGATTCCTTCTTGTATGGTGGGCGTTTGTATCTAACTTCGCCTTGGGTGGCAAGGAAGATGTTTTCGACGGTTTCGTTTAAAGGAGTGTAAGTGTCGAATCTCGGTCCTGGCCAATATAGGCGCTTCTCTCCTTTCTTGCCCCCAGCATTGTCTCTGGAATCATTTCTTCGAATGTCCCTTGCCACAGCAGGCGCGTTGCTGTGAGTTGCCTTATTTTGCTGTCTTGACTGCCCCTCAACAGCAGCATCCTCAAGCCTCATATATTTCCCGGCTTCATGGAAGAAATCGGGTAAAGTAGCTGGTTTTTCTTTTGTCAACCTTCTAGCAAATTTAGTGTCCGGATGCACACCACTACAGAGGGCCATTAGGATAAGCTTCTCATCGACATCTTGGACTACGGCCGCTGCGGCATTGAATCGGGTTAGGTATTGCTGCAGTTTCTCTCCAGGTTTCTGTTTGACGCTGGATAAGGAATAAGCGTCCTTAGGTTGTTCCACATGAATGCGGAACTGACTGATGAACTTTTCTTTCAACATTTCCCACGAGCTGATGGATCCCTGGGGTAGATGACAGAACCAGGAGGTAGCGAGATCTGCTAAGAATAGTGGAAAGCATTTGCATAGTACTCCCTCTGTCGCTCCACTCATGAGCATATGTTGGGTGTATCTCTGTAAGTGTACAACGGGGTCGGAGGTTCCTTTGTAAGGTTCCATTGTTGGCATCTTCCATTCTCGGGGGGTGATAGCAATTTCGATATTGCGGGCGAAAGGGCTGGTTACCCTAGCGCCTATCCCTCGATCTCTTTGCTCCCGTTGGATGCACTCTCTGAATAAGCGTGCCATCCTTTCATCAGAATTTGAAACAGATAGAAACGAGTTTGGTTCTGTTCTGCGGGATTGATTCCGTCCAGATGACCTGTAGGGATGGTATCGTCTATCATTCCTCATATTTTCCAGTGGCTTCCTTTGGTCTTCTGGGAGCATGCTAGGGTCAGCTACAGTTGGCCCTTGCCTTGATCTTCCCCTGCTGGGTTCTGATCTAAGTACTTCCTCGGGTCCAACTTCGGGCTGGACTCTAGCTCGGCCCCGTTCACTGGCGTTTCCGTGGTTAGGCAGTATGACAGGCTCAGCTACAATTGACCTCCGCCCGGTACCTCCACCGTTGGGTTCGGTTCCAAGCATTTCCTCAGGCCTAACTTCGGGCTGTGCTCGATCTCGGCTCCTACCATGGTTGCTTCTGCCGTTAGCTCCTTCGAAGAAGGAAGATCTTTGTTGTCTCTGAGATCCTCCAGACTGGGACTCGCCCCATGATTCAGTGTTGCGGTTGGACTCTTCAGCATCCCTTAAGCGTGACATGAGATGGTCCACCAAGGCTTCCTGCTGGGACATGAAGCGGTTAGTTACTTCAACCACAACCCTGTCTAAATCTGCCCTAGTAATTGCTGGGGGTTGTTCTGTGGCAGGAGTGGTCGGATTAGCCTGTCCTTCATTTGGTATTGCTGCTAGAGGAGGAAGATTTACTTGATCCGTGACCGCTGGATCTGGAAGACTGCTGGATGCGATGTTTTTTTCCTTTGTTAACATCTTTTTTCTGCTTGGGAGGAATGTTTTCCAAACGATGAATGATGCTGTTAGGAAAAAGGTTAAGTGGAAGAAGCTGAAGCTTCGAGCTTCTAGCTCTCAATGAAAGCACCAAAAATGTTTGCACAAAAAATGGACAAACACCTCAAAGTCGTATGATTTAATAGATTTTATGTTGTTCTTAGTGGTTTGGGTGATTTATGCAAATATATGAAAAGCAGGGGCTAAGCTGTAAAAGACATGCAGATTTATAGTGGTTTAGCCAGAATGTGCCTACGTCCACTTTATATGTTATTTCTCTTTTCTTGTTTAGATTACAAGTACAAAACTTTGATACAAGTAAAAGAAAGTTGTTTGAAAGTTCTCTCCGTGCTTGAGCTCTCAAACTTGTCCCCCATTATTGTACCCCTGCCCCTCTATTTATAGAGTGAGGTTGGGGGTAGGGGTCTTGGATGTATATAGCTGCTGGTGGGCCTGGGCTGATGCGATCTGGCCTGGTATTGTTGGTCCGGAAGGAGTTTGTTTGGAACGTCTCAGTCCGGTGGAAGGTTGTCAGGTAGGAGCATGGTTCGGTAGCGTGGAGCTGGGCTGGTCCTGTAGTGTGGAGCTGGGTTGGTCCGGTAGTGTGGAGCTGGGTTGGTCCGGTAGTGTGGAGCTGGGCTGGTCTGGTAGTGTGGAGCTGGGTTGGTCCGGTAGTGTGGAGCTGGGTTGGTCCGGTAGTGTGGAGCTGGGTTGGTCCGGTAGTGTGGAGTTGGGATGGTTCGGTAGGAACGAGGAAGGGGGTGGTTCGGTAGTCATGGGAGTTGGATCGGTGGTAGCTTGGGAGAGTGCTGGTTCGGTGGGCATGGAAAGGATTTGATTCGGTGGTAGGATGGAGCCGGTCGAAACACACCCAATAGAGGCAAAACTTAGAATGTGTGGTAAATTTAGTTACAGAATCACTTTCATTCGAGCTTGAATCTCTTCATTTTATTTGATTTCCTTTGAATTTTGGAACGTTCCCTGCGGTTCCAAAATCCATTATTGTCACTCTCTATTCATCTTCTTGTGATTTTGGAGTATCCCATAACTCCGCTTTGAATGAGCCTTATAGTGAATTGGCGGTCTCGCCAATACTCTAATGACTTGTAAAAAAAGAAACTCCTTTACAATTAGCATCGATTCACCAGAGATTTATATTTATCCTTGGTTTAGATGCTAATATCTCTTGTTATTCCAAACTCTATCTCTTGAGATCGGATGTAGATTTACCCCAGAAAAATTCACATTTTGATCTTATTCATTAAGTCACGGTTGACCCGGTTAAGATTGCCCGCGATTTATCTAAGCTTATCCATCTTCATATTTTGTTAATTAATCATCTTGTCTTTGTTTCCAAAAATATCTCCAAACATTTTTGAATTGTACTTGTAAATCTATGTTTTGTTTTATATATTGTGTTGTTTGAGTTGTTGATGTTGATTTGGGCTTCCGATCGATTCGTCTGATCAACGCTATCGATAGGATTTCTAAAACACTTTGACAGAACAAACTGACACAATATATTTTAAAATTTGGTTAATGAAATAAATTTTGATATAAGTAAATATTATGGAACTTAATAATTTGATTTAAATTGATTATTTGACATGATAATACTTGATTTATCATTCTATAAATGAATTTATAAATAGTTGTTTATAAATTGATTTGGGAATTGAAATGAATTTAAATCAAGAATTTGAGAATTTAATTTCCGATGGTTTCAAACCTTGTGTTTAAAATTTTAAAAGGATATATTATTTAAAGTATTTGTGAATAGAAATTTGTTTCCAAAGAATTTTAAAGTTTTAAAATTTTTTAGTGCTCTTCTCTTTGTCGCTGGAAAATAATTTCGGTGATGACCGCGGCATCATCGACTTTCATTTTCGAGTTTCGAAGTAAAGAGACCATTCTGTAGTCTTGCTACAGCTTTATTTTTAGAAATTTAATTGATTTGAATTTCTAAAATATGATTTGATTTATAATATATATAGATATATGACTTAAATTTGATTTGACAAATTATGTACATACATTTATTTATCTCTAAATGGTTTGAAAGGAATCAGAAATTTTATTCTTAAATTCTATCTTAAATAATAACTTCAAGTATAAAAAGAAAACCAAAATTTTGAATAAATATTCAAGCTTGAAATGATTGAATTAGAATGTTTATATTGTATATTAATTTTAGAAAGTTTTATTTGTATAATTCTCAATTGCATTCCAATATAACTTACCTTAATTTTTAGAAGTTAACAATGTAATTGGATAATATACAATATAAAAAGATTTTATAAATAAAATTTGAGTGGTTATAATAAATATTATACACTTAAATTTTAGTTATAAAAAGATTAACAGAGGTAAATAGACTAAAAGGTTAATTGAATATTTATAATATAAATGATGTTAAGGGAATTAAAAATGAATTAAAACAGTTATAATAAGTTTAAGTATATTTAACATAGGTGATAAAATATATTGAGAGGGATAAATTTAATTTTAATTAGGAATAAAGAGGAATTAAATTTATTAAGTACATTATGAGTATAATAAATAATGAATTTGCAAATCCATGATTTTTGAAATTGTTAGTTTAAGAAAATTGGATGATAAGGTAATGAAATTAGAGATAGTTAAGATTTATTTAACTTATGTAAAATTAATCAACAATGTAAGTTGAAATTTCCATGGTTTCTGACTTATTATCTTCTTTTGTTTTCAAACTATCTTTTAGTTGTCCTTATTTTTCCTCATCTTGCTACAGACTGGTATAGGCATCTTTCTATAGTCTTTCTGGTTAGAAATCTTCCTATAATCTTTGATAAATTTTTGGTACTCAATTTGAATCTGAGCATTGCTTGCCATCCACCTTGTTAAACTTACTTATAACAATGGTTATCAGGTATAATTTCAATCTCCTTGTCATCTTGTCATATTCTTATTTCACTCTATCTTTTTCTGTGCTTTCCCGTACCTCATTTTTTTCGAGGACGAAAAGTTTTGAGTGGGGGAGAGTGTAACAACCCTAGATTTGTGCATATATTTTAAATTTGACTTTATTTTATTTTGAAATTATTTTAAACTTGTTTTATTTCAGACATTTCATTTTAAAATATAAATTTTGATTATTATGTGAATTATAATTTCAACTTGTATAAATTGGATATTTTATTGAAAAGTGAATTTCTGTTCAAACTGGTCAAACTTTGACTTTTAAATTTTTAATTTAAATATTTAAATTATTAAAATTTTATCTTTTATTATGAAAATAGATTTACTAACATGAATACTGCTTTTCGTTTCGTTGGAAACGGAGTTATATTGTGAAACTTACACATTTTTCAATATTGTGTGTAAACTGATTTATTTAGCAATATTGTCTATTTTAAATTATATAAATTATATTTTTATTTTCATATTTTGTTTTAATATATTTTAATATGTTACTTTATGTCTTTTAAATATTTTTAAAGTGATTTTAAAATTTTTCTAAAGCTTATTGAATTTATTTCTAATTTTTAAAGGCTAGTTTGCATTTTTAGCCATTTTCTTAATTTAATTATATTTAATTAAAATTTATTTATTTATTTTTGCATTTTATTTTTCATTTCTGAGTTTTTATCCTTATTTATCAGGAATTTATATTTATTTTTAATTTCAAAAGAAATGATGGAAATACAAAGAGTTTGTGACTTTTTATCTACCTTAGTCTTTTTGTATTCTACACCCTTTTCAAGTCATAACTCTTGCATTCAATTCTTTCTGGCCGTCCCCTATCATTATTCAGCTGCATTCCACTTCATTTTCGTAAATAAAACATCTCATTCACCAAAATAGCCGACCTCCATTGCTTGAGGAATTTTTGGGTAAAACTTTCTTCTTCTTACCTTGTTTTTCTTGATTTTCTTATGTTGTTTTGCTCTTGTTCTCAATAGATTTGCTATGCTCTTCCTCCACCAGCCCTTGGCCGACCTCCACCACCTCATTCTCTGATCATCACCCCCTCCAGTCCACCACCCTATCAGGTCGAGCAACCCCAAGACAAGCCTCACCACCAAAATGCAGAAAACCATCACATATTATGCAAACCAAGCCTAGAATTGCAACATCAACTTCCATCACCTTCTATCACCTTTAGCCGCCACTTCCACCACCACCTCTGACCTATCCTCCACCCTCTGCCACATCACCCACCACCACCTGGACCCACTGGCCGTGCCCGTCTAGCTTTGGCTGAGCCCATTTATAGCCTAGTGATGATGTTATTTGCCTTGTTGTGTTGTATACTTTTTCATCTATATCTCCACACCTTTAAACACAAGTTGGTTGACCTGTTTGGACCCAAACCCAGCCCTTAGTCCCTGCCTTAGCTGAGCTTATTCCATCACTAACTGATCCATGTGAAGTTGAGAACAAGTGCAAACCATTTAATGTTGTTTTGGGCTTTGATTTCTAG
Source organism: Allium fistulosum (assembly GCA_030737815.1). Lineage (NCBI taxonomy): Eukaryota > Viridiplantae > Streptophyta > Magnoliopsida > Asparagales > Amaryllidaceae > Allium > Allium fistulosum. Next base: position 502,320,607 of record CM060901.1, read on the forward strand.
TGTTGTTTGGTGATAATTGTTTTGAAATTTATATATTGTTGTATTGTTTTGTGTAAATGTTTTCAAGGGGTATAGCTTTGACTCTCCAAATCTCAAATCATATTTATGTTGTCGTGCTTTCGTGCCTCTGGAAATCCTTGTTGTGCGTTCGTGGTTGTCATCTCCAGCTTAAACAAGTGAGTAATTCTCACCAGACAATGTGTACTTATATAACTAGTAAACTGACACCATTTGAATCTGTAAAATTATATCGTCCTGTTATAACTGTTATATTATGATCATATCATGTTTACCCCTGTTATTACATATTTTATATCATCCATTATTGTTATATGATGTTATTCTGTTCATTTTTATCAGCTTATCACACTGCAAGTTCCCTGTAGATTAGGTTCACTATGGGTTGAAATGATACATACCCGAACGGACTTTAGAATAGGGAAAGATTGTTATGGGATGAAATGATAAGCCTGAGCGACTTTTTATTTATTTTATTTAACTTGGGATTGCGGGTTTGAAATGATAGAACTCGGTTTTTCTTTGTAAATTACGGATTGAAATGATATATATCTGTATCACTTGACCTAGGCTAGAAAATTATATACAGACCCGTGGTATATATATTTTTCTGAAAATTTTAAAAATGTAAATATTATGATATTTAATTTAAATTTTATTAAAATGATTTTTATAAAATATTAGTGATTTTCTACAAATTAAATAAGTGAATTAAGTAAATGGTGAAGTAGAATTTGAAATATAGGTTAATTTTGGAAGTTATGATTTTGTTTATAAATGGAATTGATGTAAAGTAAGAAATATGAAAAATTTGATTTAAAAGATGAATTTAATGATTTTTATTAAGTATTAATAATTTTTAAAAGTGTTAATGATTTTGTATAAATTAAAATATGAAATAAATGAATATTTAAGCTGAATTTGGAAATATAACTTAAATTGAATTTTGTGGAATTTGTTTAAAAGTGAAATTTTAATTATGTAAAATAAATGGAAATAAGTTATATTTTGGAAATTTAAACTTAGTTGTTAAGTTAAGAATTTAATTAAAGAAATGAAAATTTAATTGTTATTTAATTTGATTTTTGTATGGAAATTGGACTTTATAAAATCATAGAAATAAAGGTATTTAAATGATTGTTTTAAAATGTGAAAATATATGATTTTATAAGTTAAAAGGATTTATATTAAAAGTTAATTGTTTGTGAAATCGTAATTAAACTCTGAATTTGATTTGACAGCATTTTTGAAATATAATATAAAGATATTACAGCATTGGTAAATGATGTAGTTGTTTTAAATGAACCATATAGCAAATTTGAACTAAAGGTTATTATAGCACTTTGTTAGTGCTATAGTTGGTAAATTTAACTAAAATTTCAATTGAAACTAAATTAAGATATTATAGCATTTTTAATGCTGTCTTTTGTTAATGAACTATTTTAAAACATAACATTTCATAACATTTCCTAAGTGCTGCGAAAGTTGAATTTTAATTGTTTTAATAAACTTAAATGGATAAATGATCTTTTAAAAAGATTTAAATTTTGTAAATTAAATATTTAATTATTAAATATAATGAATTGACTTTAAATGATTTAAATGGAATAGTTGATTGGGAAATACAACTATTTTGAAATGTGATTAAATGGTATTTAAATTTAAATTAAATAAATGATGTTTGAAATGATATTTTGATATTTTGAAATGAATTTGAAAGGATATTAAATCTTGGAATGAATAATTAAAGTTTATATTAGTATGAAAGATATTTGGTTTACTTGTAAATTTGAATCTATTTAAAAGATATTGGACTTATGAAATATAGGATAATAAAGCTTTGGAATTTATTTTATAATTTGAATAGTTATTTTGTGGATTAAATCTATATTTGAAATTTATAAGATTTGAAATGGTCAATGGAAATTTAATATAAATAAATGATTTAGTTGAATTAAAACTTTGAAAATTTTAATACTTGATTTGAAAGTATAATATTTACACTTTTAAATGGTTTAGATGAATTATTTTGATTGAAATATAAACTATTTAAAAGGTGACTTGAAATGATAATAAATGAATGACATCTTTGAATTTAAAAAGTATTTAAAGTTGAATATTTAGATTTGAACTCAAATGATATTTTGGTATATAAAAATGATTTGAAATGAAGTTTTGGAAAGATTTGATATTTTGATATATTAAAATGATTTGAAATGAAGTTTTGGAAAGATATGATATTTTGATATATTGAAATGATTTGAAATGAAGTTTTGAAATGATATGATATTTTAAATATATTGCAATGGTTTGGAATTGATTTAATCTTTATTTTGATAAAGATTTGGATTTGAAATGATATTCTATTTTGAAGTATAAACTGTTTTTAAATTATAACCACGGGTTATAATAACGATTAGTTGTTAAAGAGACTGGGATCGGATATGGACATACTCTCTGTCGATACCGAAAACCACTTTGACAACTGTGTACGCGGTGGAGTTTCCAGAATGAAGTAGGATGGTGATGACGATCCTAAGGTATATATACGTGGACCCAACTCCCGTGAGTTGGCATAAGGTGGCTAAAACAAGAGCGATCTCGGACCAGTGAGGTAGCACCTCTTATCGGACACATTTCTTCGATACCATTCTATTACTTGTTATTGATTTGGTGCGCACCCTTGATTTGGGAGTGTTGTTCGAGGTGGAGCGGTAGTGGCTGCTATGCGTTTCCATCAGTCTGTGTGCGTAATTGGTATATCTACCCTGGCATTGCCTTGTGTGCCGTGTCACCTACCATATCGAGCTTTACTACGATTTGTGATTTCTCCCGTATCCTGTGGAGTATCGAGGGTAGCCCCCATTTTGGGAGTATGCTAATACTGGATAGACTACTGGGACTATTACATGTTAAGGGCTATATGGGTAACCCCTTGACGCTATTAAAAAGTATGTTTATTTTATATTAGATATTATTATAATAGCGAATATTACTACATAGTAAATAGTTTAACGGATCCTTAAAGAATGGGCAATCCCAATCATTCCTTAAGTTGCTTGTACCTTTGTTAAAGTTCACTTGAGTTGGTTTACATTATATAAGTATATATTGTCCTGACTCGAGTGTTTTGTGTTTTGCTTTACGCTCGGGTCAGCCTGAGTTATTCATAGATTTGGATTTCCACTCTCTTGGAGATTTGTATCGCTGGAGATTATCTGCTTGTCATGTCCTATCTATTTCAGTTCTGTTGTTCTACTAAGCTTGTACTTGGTTATTTTATTGAGACTTCTGTTGTACTCTATTTCTTCTGTTATATCTTATGTAACTCTGATATATTTATATAGTAGCTTCATGAACTACTATTTCTTTTACTTCCGCTGCATTATTTTACTCTGTGTCTGTGATCTGTGATTATATTTATTTACTGTATATTCTGAGATTTGCCAAATTTTATTTACAACGCGGTATTTTGAGCAATTCAAGTTCGACATGTGCGGATGCGAATGGTTGAAAATATCGGGTCGTTACAATCATGAAAGCAAGTCAAAACCATAAGACAAGCCTGAAAGTGAGTCAAAACCAAAAGATATGAAAGCTAGTCGAAACCAAAAGACAAGCATGAAAGCGAGTCAAAACCAAAAGATAAGCATGAAAGCGGGTCATCCAAAAGACATGCATGAAGGTTACATCGACCATAAGACGAGCATAAAGGCTATGTCGACGAAAAGATGAGCATAATGGCTATGCCAATGAAAAAACGAGCATGAAGGCTACACCAACGAAAAGATGAGCACGAAGGCTACGTCAATGGAAAGACAAGCACGAAGGCTACGCCGACAAAAAGACAAGCACGAAGGCTACGCCGACTAGAAGAGAGCCCGAAAGTACGTCGAATTGATCATTGCTGATCAAAAATGTTAAATTCTTTCAATTAGTAATCAAATGAGTGTCGCACAAATGTCCCATAACTGCTAGGTTATACTTTAACATTTACTCAAATATCGTAAATTCCACTCTAATAGATTATTCTATCAAACGAGTCGAAGAATTAATCGATAAAGTAATAAAAGTGTTTGATACCACTTGTAATACTAAACCGTTTAATTAGAGTTCTCAGTTTATAGAAGTAATATTTTTATATTGAAATTACTTCTTCTAAATCATTAAAATGCTGATCTAATGACCGTAAAATTGCTATATTTATAACATATACTACTATATACATATAGAAATCTAATATATATATATATTTGAAGATAAATATATATATAAATGTATATATGTATATATGTATATATATAATTTTATTCTCATCTTTTAGAACACTATTACTATTAAAAACTCTATAATGATCTTTCTTTATCAAATACTTTTAAATATATGATTCATATCCATATTTCGAAACTCGAGTTTTTAAATCAATAATGCATTTTATATAAACTCTAAAAGTGATTTTTAAAGAACATATTTTAATATAATAATTTAAAGATGATTTCTTTTTGTATTATGTGTATTTGGACATATATTATTTAAATTAATTAGAATGAGCAAATTCCCCGAAAATATGATGCTATCAAATTCCCAAGATCGCAGAAATCAAGTAAGAGAAGGATAAAGAATCAAAATCGGAAAATAAACAGAATATAAAATAGAATATAGAAAGTTTGCCTGAAGCACATAGGCTCCAGGACACGAACGTTCGACCCACGGGTCGACCACTAGCGGTCGATCAATGGAAGCACTTGAAGCTGAATGCTTCAAGCATCGCCTCTGGTTTCGATTTTTTGTATTTTTGATTACTGAAACCTGAAATACTGAAGCTATAAACTACTATTAAACATGCACACAATTCTTCATCCTTAATGACTCGTAAAGGATATGTAATGAGTGTTACAGTAAGAAATTTACAAGTTTTCTACACTTAGATTTACAGCACTTATTCAGACAGATGGTAACATCCGAAAATCATTTGAAAATCAAAATCAAACCACTTAACAACTACATAAAACTCAAATAGTGATAGATGTGAGGATTACCCACCTTAGTACTTTGAAATAACCTACCAAAACTCTTTCAACATTATCTTTGAATTTCGGCAAACCCCTTGATTTTATTAGGATTTTCAAAATTTTCCTTGAATTTAAATTGAAAGATTTTCTTTTGGGGTTTTAGGGAGAAGAAGACTTAGTTTTCTAATCTGATTTTAGTACATGCTGTAACGACCTGCCTTTTTAACCATCGAAAGTCAACACCGAACACTACCATTGTGTTCAATTGTCGCGCATCCAGTCGACAAAAGGGCAGATTGTTAGGGTAAATAAAAAAGAACAGATAAAATAAGAATCTCATAGTGGAATCGACAACATATAATATAACAAGGACAGTAAAACCATCACTCCAAAAATACAGAGTATATCAGAGTTAAAAACAAACCTTATCAACTGGAAAGTTATAAAATCCTGATCTTACAAATGCTGACAGGGAAAGTATATAATACAGTGGAAATAAAACACTACGATAAGTGAATCTCCAGCTCCTTTCGAAGATCTCCATAACACCAAAGACAACCTAGGAAAATACTCGGTCTGACCTAAGCATTATAATAAAATAACACCTGGGTCGGTTTGGAAATACTAATGTGAGATAACTCAAATAATGGGGAACATATAAAAGACCTATGAGACCACGCCGCTAACGCGGAACGGGTTTTTACCTCACAAGAATAACATCCATATAGGCAAAGGCAGAAATAAACATCAAGAAACAAATCCAAATAAGAATGGGCATAAATAATATTAAAACTAGACTTGAAAGAATGAAATAACTTGAGTAAAATCCAAACTGGAAAGAATGGATAAAACAAGGAAAGAGTCCAAATTCGATGGAACGGACAAAATAAGGTAACAGTCCGAACTTGATAGAATGGACTAAATAAATACTTAAATGCCGCGAAGAGTGGTTGACTCTTCTCGTGGCAATTTAAAGGTAAACAGATTAAAGGTTTTAAATCAAATAAGGAAAGGAAAATTTCCAACAAATGACTAGGAAGGTGCACCCCCCTTGAAGTATACCTCTAGTAATATACTTTTGAGAAGCTCATTTACTCCGTGACACTTCTTGGAAACCTCCATGCCGGACCTCGCCAAACCTTGCCGAGAATCCGAATATTTCACATCTAAATCTTAATCGTTTTTCATGTGACGGTACATAAAAATCTAAATAAGATGTGAAAATACCCTTATGGGAGCAACCCCACATAGCTTGGTCCCTTCTCGCGCTTTGGTTTTAGTCATTTCCAACAAAGGAAAAAAAAGCTCAAGGAGCAACAAATCGTTTTTAAGGTGACGATACACCATGAAGAAAGCTGAATCCGATAATTAATAAATCAACTATCGAAGATAATTAAAATGATCGTATGGAAATTAATTATCATATATCTAACACTACTCGTCGATTCCAAACAAGTACTATCTCCTGGTTGAAAATGAAGCCAGGCAAGTTGAGGTAGTGTTACCTCTATTCATCGCCTTGATGACATTTTTAACATATAAGATAGGAACGAGTCCAATCCTCAACGTTTAGCGTTAAAAGTATGACTAAATCCTTTCCATAAAAGCAATATCGATTACGGAACTATTTTTACATAACTGAAATCGAACTTTATTTTATAACTGAATTTGTGCTTGATTTCTATATAACAGTATTTGTAAAAACACTTTGGAAAATATTCTTTTAAAATGTTCTTTTATAAGAAAAAATTGATAACACTAAGTGTATTAAAACAAGGGTAAAAAACAAATGTCATTAAAACATTGTTTACTATAAACCTAAAAACAATTTACACAGCTTTTAAATAATTCCTTTTAAAGGATTTTCTCATTTATAAACCATTGTTTATAAATTTAAACAAAGTTTATTATCCCAAAAGATAATAAAACAATTTAAATACCTTTATAAATTTTAAAACAATATTAATTATCCCGAAAGATAACTAATTACATTTATAATGTCTTGTAAGTAAACATATCCATTATCTTTAATAAAATAGTAAATTATTTCCAAACATTTTTATATCCCGAGTAAATCAACTTTAAATCTTTAATAAATCAGTTTATTAACTTTAAAAACGCTAAATCAGTCTAACTTAAAACGCTTTTGTTATATTAGTTAATCTATTTTAATCACTTTTATTAAACCTTAATTAACTTTAAATATCATTAATTAAAAGATTTATTATGTCCAAAGAATCTTTAACTAAAATGAAAGATTAATCTCAACCATCATTTATTAAAATGGTTAAACAATTTTTTAAATGCCACTAATTAAAACCATTAGTTAAGTTCCAATAATCGTTAATTAATCGGATTAATAAAGTACAAAAATCATTAGCTAAAATGGTAAATTAAAACATCATTTGTTAAAATGATTGATTAACTATAACCCATTATTAATTAAAATGATTAACTAAACTTCAAAAATCATTAGTTAAAACAATTAATTAAATTTAAAACAATCATTAATTAAAACGATTAATTAAAGTTCAAAATCATTAATTAAAATGACTTAATTAAATTCAAATCTCATTAATCAAATAGATTAATAGATTTCAAAACTTCATTAACTAAAACTGATAACTTCAAATATCCTTATTTAAGATGATTAATTACTTTTAAATATCATTAATTTGATTATTAATTTTAATTATCATTAACTAAAATAATTAATTAAACTCAAGTAATCATTAATTAAAATGACTAATTAAATCTTATCTCATTTAAATGAAAGATAAACCAATGATTAATTAAATTGGTTAATTAATTTCAAAATCATTAGTTAAAATGAATAATTATTCTAAATTATCATTAATCAAAATGAATAATTAATTTTAACATTTTGTTTAGTAAAAACACAGGCTCAAGTTCAAAAACATACGACAGGGTTTTTCTTTTGGGATGAAAAATAACAAATGTCGATATAGCAAAATCTCTATAACGACACTTAACAAATTAAATGGAATATCAAGATTTTATTTCAATTAACTGTCAATATAGCAGAATAAGGATATAAATAAATAATTATTGGCGAGAAACCCCTTAGGGTCCCTCTATAAATTTTCCCTGCAAAAAAATGGATATGAATAATATATATAATCATATGGGTTCATAACAATCAAATTAATATGTCATCCATTTTCCAATTGGAAATTCAACCAAACGATCAATCAAACAATTTAACTGACATCCAAATAATCAACAATAGTGTATAAATCATAGTTATGGTACAGTAAAATTAAATGTGAGTTAAACTCTGTGACGACCGCCCATGACACCTGCATCGAAACTAGAGGAAGTGCGCTGTAAAGTGTGCCAGGCGACCATGGACGATTGTCAAGGTAGATAAAAACAACAGAATCTATCGTATTACTCACAGCGCACGGACAAAAATATAATAGAACATATGTATAGTGAAGCTTTACATAATAAAATGCCATCATATAAAACTCCATAATAGTTGAATACAAGCATCCAAATAGTCAATACATAAAGCCTCACTACATAACACTCAGAGATTATACAAACAGCGGAACATCCAGTACATATAATATGAAGATAATATGCAACCCTCCAGCTCGTCTTCGATATCAGCATCGTGAGAAGAGAACAGCACCTGTCACCTGCTACCTAGTCTGCCCGTCCAGAAATGGACGAACATCCCAAGGCAATAAGAATTAAAACATAAAGCCTTGAGTCAGACAACAGTCTTAGTGAGCGGTAAATTAACTAACAACATACCAAAAGAGCATAAAGGAAAAGGAATAGGAATACAACCCTCCCACTCCAAGCTCTTTCTACAGTGATAGCCCCCAGACACACACTAAGTGGAAGCAAACATAGCAGAGCATACAATGTAAAGTAAAGCAATTATCACTCGAGTCAAGGGCGATGTTTTCCAAGTACAAACCCCCAAGGCCTAAACCAAGATCAAATAAGCACCTAGAAAATACCGCTCTTGAGACCGAATGACGATACAACCAAACATTCATGACTCTGGCTATCACTGTTATCATTGCTTCGATATCACTGTTAATTGAATGACCGACACATTCTTTCAGCCGTCCGTCAAGGGCTAATGGAAGCCCCGGTTCTAGCCATAACTCCCGCACGTCATCGTGACCCGTGCCTAGGACTATCGAATCTGCCCAGAGTACTTGACTACCCAATCAGTAGCCTTCAGGGACTATCGAATCTGCCCAACGTACTCTTGCTTTGAGCATGCTTGTAACGATCTGGATTTTCGCGCTCGAAAATCGACATCCATACTTTACATCGTACTCGAATGCCGCAGATTCGATCGTTCAAATCCGAGTCGCCGGAGCTTATAACAACATTAAGTAAATAACACAGCGGAAAAGAAAAAGAATATAGACATCCAACATCTGATACAATATCCAGATACAATGATGATACAATGAATATCTATATACATCAGAGATATGATACAACAAATAGCAGCGGAAAAGAAAACGATAACATCAGCAGCGGATAATCTCCATCTTCACAGCACTAAGCCAGATATAGCTCGAACTCCCAATAACGAGGCACAAAGATAAGCAAGTGCAGTCCGATCCAAAGACTGAACTAGCTCCAGATAAATCTACAAATCTGACTATCTGAAAAACCAAACTCTAGACTGCTCGTGTAGGAAAATTTTGAGCATCCATAGTTTAGGAAAGAAACAATAAACTCCGGATCAGTCATGGGACTGGTGTGAGCAACAAAAACAGTTTATCTTTAAAAACAAATAGCAGAGAATTTTAAAGTCAATTCGCAATGCTTTTGGAAAATGAAACTACCATAAGACCTCCCACCACACACACAATGCAAACGCAGAATTGGAGGAGATTTCTTCTTATGATAGTCAAAGATGCTTACTACGCAAAATCAAATCATTTTTGATATTATTATTAGTGCATAGTGTAGAAAACATTTCGAAAGTATAATATTAATCTTAGCCAGCATAGGCATTCCGCACTTATGCCTACTATAGCTACCATGTTCAATAGCAGGTTACCACCACATTCCATGGCAGGTAATACAACTAAAACCGTACAGGATCGTATTGTTTCTTTGGATTTCCAACAAATGGTCAGGCTAAGGAACTTCCTTTTCCACGATGGGTACGTCCCTGGAATAGACGACCCGAGAACCTAACCGGATCTCTGCCAACACAAGGCCGGGTTACCTCTGCAAAAATAGGTAACTACTGACACGCGTATGCCATCCCCCGATCGTCACCGATCTTCCCGAGGATCCCCAATTTCCAACAAACCACAAAGTAATAAATTTGCAGCAACCACAGAGGTTAAGTATCTGGGCTCCATACCATGATACCACCTTTATCCAGAAGGAATGACATACACTAAGGGGCGCTACTCCCTAGAACCTTGCTGCATCCTTCCTGTTTCGACCATTTCCGGGGTGTGAGGCTCGACGAAGTCTCGTCCACAAAGCTACGCTTTGTTCACAAAGCCATGCTTCGGGTCAAACAAATGATCAACCTATGATCACAAAGATATAAGATCAAACAAATGATCATATCACAAATGATCAAACACTGATCATCACACAGCAACACTCAGCATGTCACATTACCAAATTGGGATATATCGCTGATAAATTTCAACTACATAACCTCTGAGCTCGTACGTCTCAGAGAAGGGTGTTAAGCTAAGAGAATAAATTCTCCGCCACCAACAGATATGTATTTGAAAGAAATCGGCTTTATATCTCAAAGTGTAATGTCAGACATGTATCCATATAAGTCTGTTCCGGGTTCGAACAGAACCGAAGGCACTTCTCACGAAGCCCTTGCAAATCCGGATAATTTCCAATCACGTCCGGACTTCCCGTCACAAAAGAGTGATATAAATCTCTATACCAGGAGCTACCCAGTGCAGAGACATTCGACAGGTTGTCCCTTCATTTTCGAAAATATCCGGTCTTCAACACCGGTCTTCAAATGCTATCCATATACGACGTATCACTATTCGGAATGGGTTATATGACACAGATGTCTTTTCCCGGCTAACCCGAATAGTGAGCGCAATATTCAAAAACAAATGGATAATGGGATTTCAATTAAGTCACAATTTAAACCCAACTTTCTTTTCAAATGGTTTAACAAATTTCCATTTTAATCTTTTTAAATAAAAAGATTCAATTCACCAAGTTCACTCAGTTTTCACAAGGATTCATTCACAGATTTTCCAAATCGATTTCCATTTTAATTTAATTAATTCGTTGAATCTTTAAATCAAAGATTTAACAAATAGTTTTCAAAACAATTTCATTTCGAATGGGTTAAACAAAACATCATTTTAAATCTGTTAAAAATAGACAGATTTAATTCATAGCTTTCGAAAAGAATTCATTTATAACTTGGAAAACAATTTTTCAATTACATCTTGAAATTCCTTTACCTAAATTGGAATTTCATTTCTTATCTAAAAGCTTTTATCATTCGAAAACAACAGTTTTCAATTTGGAAATCTGATTCATTTATAAGAGTTAAAGTTCTAGGGTTAACTCAAATTCTCTAATCAATACTTTTTAAAATGGTTTAACCCATATATAACTTGTACAGCATTTTTAATCCCTAGTTTCGAATCATAGAATTCAATTTCAAACTTGAATTCAAATTTAAATCAAATTATTTAAATTTTCAAAACTCGATTAAGTTATTCAAAATAACTTTTATCTTTGAAATTCTATTTCAAAAGCTTTTCCATATAAACCCAAATTTCCAATTTTAAAATCAATTAAAATTAAAATTTCGATTTCAAAAATATTAAATTTACATCATCTGTGACTTAACCAATTTTCTCGTGGAATCCATATTAGTGTGTGTAAAAGTGTAGTCCAGGGGTTTCACACACAATAGTGCACATCATACAATCATCACAGATCAGAATACAGAATATAATTGATAAGCGATATAAACTATAACGCCTATCATATAGATCACAGATATATATCACAGATAAGTAAATTACATATCACAACATAAATCAGGATGTATCACAAAGCATCATATATAAGGGATATCAAACAATTCAATCATTCAGTCAAGTCCAAACATTCACAAGTGAATTTATTAATCAACTGACTCTTTTAAATCAGATGTATCGATTATTAATCCGGTTTAATTATCATAAGTTAATTACAAATTATTTGAAATAATTCCCCTTTCTTCATTTATTAGTTAATTTTTAATTATTAAGTAATCATCCTTAATTAATGAATCAATTTATTTTAATTATTTAATAAATCTTAATTAATCACATTCATTAATTAATCCTTTGATTATTAACAAATAATCATACTCAAGTTACCTATCATCATTCAGTTAATTACGAATTGATTTATCTTTAATAACCAATTTATTAATCTCTATTTATTAAATTAATCAATTATAATCATTAATTAATTAAATTAATTAACTATATTTAATTTCCTAATCAATTTAATAAATTTCCAAGATAATAAAACTCCTTTTAACTTAAGATACATTATCTTATAAATACATTAATTACCATTTACATTTTTAAACCCTTTATCTTATAATTAACTTAAACAAAATTTAGATTAAATAAATTTTAAAACTCTTTAACAAATGTTAAGAAACCATTTGATATTTATAAACAAATATTATAAAAGGAAATTTTAACAAAATTTGTTTCGGTTCCAAAATTCTATTTTTTTAAACTTTTATAAAAACCGGCTACGGCTGCTTCGGGTCATACCCGAAAGCTACTCGGGTCCATCCCCGAGTTTTCTCCCTTTTTCCCCTTATCACCAAAACTTAGATTAATCTACAGTTTTTAAAAACTGAAGCGTACCATTCCCCAAACACTCGAGCACGAACTCGAGTCAAAACCCCAAAACCCCGAGCCCATCTTCACGTAAACTCCACGAAATCTCGAGCAACCTCACGCGAAACTCTTTCTTCCCCAAACCATCAACTACCTCAGATATCATCACCCACGCGTGCACGTGCACCCCCACGGCAATCAACTCCGGCCCCTTGCGATCATCCTCGCAAGTCAACGACCCTCCCCTAACACCATTCCGATCATCACTTCGGTAGCAGGAACCCTGATTCAAAATCGAGCATCGCGCTCAAAACTGGAACCAACTCGGTTACCAAAATCACCACGTGCCGCCACCACGGATCGTCGACGACCCCGAAATCACTTCCTGAGCTCCACCGATAACCCACGTTTATTTTCCCCCCGGTCTGATGCCTTCCGGTGCCATGTCGAAGACGAACTACCCTCTCTAACCTCGTTGACCACATTTGGGTATAAAACCCTATTTCCTCCATTCGCCGATGCCTCGATGATTTAAAAATCAAACGAGCATTTTTCCCATGCTCCCCTATACATCAGCTTCCTTCACCATTGATCACGACCTTCCAAAACCTTGCGTTCGCCAGAATTTGCCTCTCGATCGATTTCCGATCAACTCACTTTTCCTCACTAAATAATGAACTAAAAATCTTGAAACTAGATTCTAAAATCATAGTTTTCTATTACGAATCGCTCCATAAGATCCAAACAGAAAATCGTAATTATCGATTTTGACTTGAGTTTGATTATTACTGTAAATTCCTGATTTTGAATTAACTATTCAATAAATCAACCTGAATTTGTTTTTAAAATTGATGTTACATAGTTACAATCATTTTTCATTCACACATCATAGCCTAAAAGATTTAAGGGGGGAAAGATGTTGATTTTTAAACAGGTTTGAAACATGTATATTTAGAACAAGGACCTAAATATACTTTTAAACAAACATGCACAGACTGTTTTCACATATATGTATACATCAACCATATTAATCCAACCATATAAACATTCATTCATACTTATAACTTCAATGATCATCACATATTCAGGTTATTAAACAATCTAAAAGTTTTAAATCAAAGTTTACTCACAGGCATGAAAGCAACGAAACAGATAACAACAGACTTCCACATATGTATCATATAAAGAACAAGGAAATGAAGGTTTGCTCACCAAATCATATTTTTAAAGTTTTAAAACAAAATGTTACTCACCTGATTTTTTAGGAAGAAGAACAGAGTAGTTTATTTGAAAACAGGCTTTGAAAGATGCTAACTGGAACTCTTTTATTTTGATCTTCAAATTTGTTTTAAGTTGAAAATGAGCTTCAGAGATGAACAGAGGCCAGTGAATAGTCTTTAAGCAAAAGTCTGGAATTGTTTTAAAATTGGAAACTTGCATAGCCATTACAGTTAAAACTTTAAACTTGAATGCTTGCTTTTGCCTTGAATTTTGTTTTGTTTTATTTTTTTTTTTCTCAGTTTCGAATGAATTGAGAGGAGAAAGCTGGTATAAAGGAGAGGAGTTACAGGGTGCTATGGTTGTACAGGGTGATCACATTTTTATGTTTGTACAATATCAGGTACAAGTATATTGTCTTTGCTTTGCCTGATTTTCCTTACTTGATGGCTGAATTTATGTTTAAAGCAATTCGAATTCACCTTGTTTGCTGCCAAGATGATGGCATTTAATGCATGAGTACTTTGTTCCCATGCCTGCCTTGCCTATTTATTTTACAGGCATATTTTATTTTTACATTGTGTCTCTTACTTGCCTTACTTTTTTCTTCATGTTCATAGATATTTTATATTACTTGGTTCTGCTTTGCATTTCAAACTTTACAGGCAACATACAAATATTTATTTGTCTGGCAGCTTTTACTTTATTCTTGCCTGATCATGTTTTTATATTCTACTAGGTGGCTGAAATGATATATATTTGTATGCTAAAGATTTATTGCCTTTAATTAGACTTTGTCTTCATACTTCTAATTGAATTGTACATGAATATACATATCTTACTTATTTTATTTTGTTTTCTTTTATAAGCCAATACTTTAAATGTATTTTATTTTCAAAACCATTTATTTTAAGATTTTAAATTCAAGTCAAATATATATATCTATATATTTATTATTTTCAAATTCACTTATATTTGAATCGGGGAAACTCGCTCCAATATTCTAATTAAATTAACTAATTTTTTTTCCAAAAATTCATTTAATTACTCAATTTAATTCAAAAATTCAATAAATTATTAATTTAAATAAATTTAAATTTCAGGGTCGTTACAAATTTCCCCCCTTAAAAGAATTTCGTCCTCGAAATTCGCAGGCACGAAACAAAGACAGAGATAGACAGATTCGATCTCCTATAATTCCTCAAACACAAGATACGGATTCCGAATTCAAGTCGGAATATCTCAGAATACATATCAATTCGTCAATCTTCGGACTTTGGTATTCACAAGAAATTTCAATAGAATTTCAAATTCGGTTTTAAACGATATTGTTTTAATTGATTCAATTCAATTTTATCCTCATATTCTATTAATCAATTTATCTCAATTTAAAATTTCCAATTTATTTAAAATTTTCAACTTCAAATTCATATTCATTAGAGTTTAAATCGAAAAACTGATGAGAAACCGATAAAGATAAGGATTTTCTACAACGATTCGTAGAGCCATCATCACATCGAAACTTCTTCTTGTAGCTGATACGAAGGAATCAAAAGAATTTGGAAACGAATCAAAGAATATTGATAGGAAAGTTGTTTCCACTGTTGCAGGGTATCGACCATTGATAGTCGTATTCCCTATCCCCTATCTCGTCCTCTTCTTGTACTCATACTCACTATCAGTGGATAGTAAGAGAATTTACTGAGACATTCAGACGGATATCTGAGAGATTACTCATTCTAGAGTTTACTTCACTCTATCTCTAATGAGCTACTTAACGTGTTATACTCCTGAGCTAAAGTTCAACCTTAGCTCTGATACCAAATCATACGATCTGGATTTTCGCGCTCGAAAATCGACATCCATACTTTACATCGTACTCGAATGCCGCAGATTCGATCGTTCAAATCCGAGTCGCCGGAGCTTATAACAACATTAAGTAAATAACACAGCGGAAAAGAAAAAGAATATAGACATCCAACATCTGATACAATATCCAGATACAATGATGATACAATGAATATCTATATACATCAGAGATATGATACAACAAATAGCAGCGGAAAAGAAAACGATAACATCAGCAGCGGATAATCTCCATCTTCACAGCACTAAGCCAGATATAGCTCGAACTCCCAATAACGAGGCACAAAGATAAGCAAGTGCAGTCCGATCCAAAGACTGAACTAGCTCCAGATAAATCTACAAATCTGACTATCTGAAAAACCAAACTCTAGACTGCTCGTGTAGGAAAATTTTGAGCATCCAGAGTTTAGGAAAGAAACAATAAACTCCGGATCAGTCATGGGACTGGTGTGAGCAACAAAAACAGTTTATCTTTAAAAACAAATAGCAGAGAATTTTAAAGTCAATTCGCAATGCTTTTGGAAAATGAAACTACCATAAGACCTCCCACCACACACACAATGCAAACGCAGAATTGGAGGAGATTTCTTCTTATGATAGTCAAAGATGCTTACTACGCAAAATCAAATCATTTTTGATATTATTATTAGTGCATAGTGTAGAAAACATTTCGAAAGTATAATATTAATCTTAGCCAGCATAGGCATTCCGCACTTATGCCTACTATAGCTACCATGTTCAATAGCAGGTTACCACCACATTCCATGGCAGGTAATACAACTAAAACCGTACAGGATCGTATTGTTTCTTTGGATTTCCAACAAATGGTCAGGCTAAGGAACTTCCTTTTCCACGATGGGTACGTCCCTGGAATAGACGACCCGAGAACCTAACCGGATCTCTGCCAACACAAGGCCGGGTTACCTCTGCAAAAATAGGTAACTACTGACACGCGTATGCCATCCCCCGATCGTCACCGATCTTCCCGAGGATCCCCGATTTCCAACAAACCACAAAGTAATAAATTTGCAGCAACCACAGAGGTTAAGTATCTGGGCTCCATACCATGATACCACCTTTATCCAGAAGGAATGACATACACTAAGGGGCGCTACTCCCTAGAACCTTGCTGCATCCTTCCTGTTTCGACCATTTCCGGGGTGTGAGGCTCGACGAAGTCTCGTCCACAAAGCTACGCTTTGTTCACAAAGCCATGCTTCGGGTCAAACAAATGATCAACCTATGATCACAAAGATATAAGATCAAACAAATGATCATATCACAAATGATCAAACACTGATCATCACACAGCAACACTCAGCATGTCACATTACCAAATTGGGATATATCGCTGATAAATTTCAACTACATAACCTCTGAGCTCGTACGTCTCAGAGAAGGGTGTTAAGCTAAGAGAATAAATTCTCCGCCACCAACAGATATGTATTTGAAAGAAATCGGCTTTATATCTCAAAGTGTAATGTCAGACATGTATCCATATAAGTCTGTTCCGGGTTCGAACAGAACCGAAGGCACTTCTCACGAAGCCCTTGCAAATCCGGATAATTTCCAATCACGTCCGGACTTCCCGTCACAAAAGAGTGATATAAATCTCTATACCGGGAGCTACCCAGTGCAGAGACATTCGACAGGTTGTCCCTTCATTTTCGAAAATATCCGGTCTTCAACACCGGTCTTCAAATGCTATCCATATACGACGTATCACTATTCGGAATGGGTTATATGACACAGATGTCTTTTCCCGGCTAACCCGAATAGTGAGCGCAATATTCAAAAACAAATGGATAATGGGATTTCAATTAAGTCACAATTTAAACCCAACTTTCTTTTCAAATGGTTTAACAAATTTCCATTTTAATCTTTTTAAATAAAAAGATTCAATTCACCAAGTTCACTCAGTTTTCACAAGGATTCATTCATAGATTTTCCAAATCGATTTCCATTTTAATTTAATTAATTCGTTGAATCTTTAAATCAAAGATTTAACAAATAGTTTTCAAAACAATTTCATTTCGAATGGGTTAAACAAAACATCATTTTAAATCTGTTAAAAATAGACAGATTTAATTCATAGCTTTCGAAAAGAATTCATTTATAACTTGGAAAACAATTTTTCAATTACATCTTGAAATTCCTTTACCTAAATTGGAATTTCATTTCTTATCTAAAAGCTTTTATCATTCGAAAACAACAGTTTTCAATTTGGAAATCTGATTCATTTATAAGAGTTAAAGTTCTAGGGTTAACTCAAATTCTCTAATCAATACTTTTTAAAATGGTTTAACCCATATATAACTTGTACAGCATTTTTAATCCCTAGTTTCGAATCATAGAATTCAATTTCAAACTTGAATTCAAATTTAAATCAAATTATTTAAATTTTCAAAACTCGATTAAGTTATTCAAAATAACTTTTATCTTTGAAATTCTATTTCAAAAGCTTTTCCATATAAACCCAAATTTCCAATTTTAAAATCAATTGAAATTAAAATTTCGATTTCAAAAATATTAAATTTACATCATCTGTGACTTAACCAATTTCCTCGTGGAATCCATATTAGTGTGTGTAAAAGTGTAGTCCAGGGGTTTCACACACAATAGTGCACATCATACAATCATCACAGATCAGAATACAGAATATAATTGATAAGCGATATAAACTATAACGCCTATCATATAGATCACAGATATATATCACAGATAAGTAAATTACATATCACAACATAAATCAGGATGTATCACAAAGCATCATATATAAGGGATATCAAACAATTCAATCATTCAGTCAAGTCCAAACATTCACAAGTGAATTTATTAATCAACTGACTCTTTTAAATCAGATGTATCGATTATTAATCCGGTTTAATTATCATAAGTTAATTACAAATTATTTGAAATAATTCCCCTTTCTTCATTTATTAGTTAATTTTTAATTATTAAGTAATCATCCTTAATTAATGAATCAATTTATTTTAATTATTTAATAAATCTTAATTAATCACATTCATTAATTAATCCTTTGATTATTAACAAATAATCATACTCAAGTTACTAATCATCATTCAGTTAATTACGAATTGATTTATCTTTAATAACCAATTTATTAATCTCTATTTATTAAATTAATCAATTATAATCATTAATTAATTAAATTAATTAACTATATTTAATTTCCTAATCAATTTAATAAATTTCCAAGATAATAAAACTCCTTTTAACTTAAGATACATTATCTTATAAATACATTAATTACCATTTACATTTTTAAACCCTTTATCTTATAATTAACTTAAACAAAATTTAGATTAAATAAATTTTAAAACTCTTTAACAAATGTTAAGAAACCATTTGATATTTATAAACAAATATTATAAAAGGAAATTTTAACAAAATTTGTTTCGGTTCCAAAATTCTATTTTTTTAAACTTTTATAAAAACCGGCTACGGCTGCTTCGGGTCATACCCGAAAGCTACTCGGGTCCATCCCCGAGTTTTCTCCCTTTTTCCCCTTATCACCAAAACTTAGATTAATCTACAGTTTTTAAAAACTGAAGCGTACCATTCCCCAAACACTCGAGCACGAACTCGAGTCAAAACCCCAAAACCCCGAGCCCATCTTCGCGTAAACTCCACGAAATCTCGAGCAACCTCACGCGAAACTCTTTCTTCCCCAAACCATCAACTACCTCAGATATCATCACCCACGCGTGCACGTGCACCCCCACGGCAATCAACTCCGGCCCCTTGCGATCATCCTCGCAAGTCAACGACCCTCCCCTAACACCATTCCGATCATCACTTCGGTAGCAGGAACCCTGATTCAAAATCGAGCATCGCGCTCAAAACTGGAACCAACTCGGTTACCAAAATCACCACGTGCCGCCACCACGGATCGTCGACGACCCCGAAATCACTTCCTGAGCTCCACCGATAACCCACGTTTATTTTCCCCCCGGTCTGATGCCTTCCGGTGCCATGTCGAAGACGAACTACCCTCTCTAACCTCGTTGACCACATTTGGGTATAAAACCCTATTTCCTCCATTCGCCGATGCCTCGATGATTTAAAAATCAAACGAGCATTTTTCCCATGCTCCCCTATACATCAGCTTCCTTCACCATTGATCACGACCTTCCAAAACCTTGCGTTCGCCAGAATTTGCCTCTCGATCGATTTCCGATCAACTCACTTTTCCTCACTAAATAATGAACTAAAAATCTTGAAACTAGATTCTAAAATCATAGTTTTCTATTACGAATCGCTCCATAAGATCCAAACAGAAAATCGTAATTATCGATTTTGACTTGAGTTTGATTATTACTGTAAATTCCTGATTTTGAATTAACTATTCAATAAATCAACCTGAATTTGTTTTTAAAATTGATGTTACATAGTTACAATCATTTTTCATTCACACATCATAGCCTAAAAGATTTAAGGGGGGAAAGATGTTGATTTTTAAACAGGTTTGAAACATGTATATTTAGAACAAGGACCTAAATATACTTTTAAACAAACATGCACAGACTGTTTTCACATATATGTATACATCAACCATATTAATCCAACCATATAAACATTCATTCATACTTATAACTTCAATGATCATCACATATTCAGGTTATTAAACAATCTAAAAGTTTTAAATCAAAGTTTACTCACAGGCATGAAAGCAACGAAACAGATAACAACAGACTTCCACATATGTATCATATAAAGAACAAGGAAATGAAGGTTTGCTCACCAAATCATATTTTTAAAGTTTTAAAACAAAATGTTACTCACCTGATTTTTTAGGAAGAAGAACAGAGTAGTTTATTTGAAAACAGGCTTTGAAAGATGCTAACTGGAACTCTTTTATTTTGATCTTCAAATTTGTTTTAAGTTGAAAATGAGCTTCAGAGATGAACAGAGGCCAGTGAATAGACTTTAAGCAAAAGTCTGGAATTGTTTTAAAATTGGAAACTTGCATAGCCATTACAGTTAAAACTTTAAACTTGAATGCTTGCTTTTGCCTTGAATTTTGTTTTGTTTTATTTTTTTTTTCTCAGTTTCGAATGAATTGAGAGGAGAAAGCTGGTATAAAGGAGAGGAGTTACAAGGTGCTATGGTTGTACAGGGTGATCACATTTTTATGTTTGTACAATATCAGGTACAAGTATATTGTCTTTGCTTTGCCTGATTTTCCTTACTTGATGGCTGAATTTATGTTTAAAGCAATTCGAATTGACCTTGTTTGCTGCCAAGATGATGGCATTTAATGCATGAGTACTTTGTTCCCATGCCTGCCTTGCCTATTTATTTTACAGGCATATTTTATTTTTACATTGTGTCTCTTACTTGCCTTACTTTTTTCTTCATGTTCATAGATATTTTATATTACTTGGTTCTGCTTTGCATTTCAAACTTTACAGGCAACATACAAATATTTATTTGTCTGGCAGCTTTTACTTTATTCTTGCCTGATCATGTTTTTATATTCTACTAGGTGGCTGAAATGATATATATTTGTATGCTAAAGATTTATTGCCTTTAATTAGACTTTGTCTTCATACTTCTAATTGAATTGTACATGAATATACATATCTTACTTATTTTATTTTGTTTTCTTTTATAAGCCAATACTTTAAATGTATTTTATTTTCAAAACCATTTATTTTAAGATTTTAAATTCAAGTCAAATATATATATCTATATATTTATTATTTTCAAATTCACTTATATTTGAATCGGGGAAACTCGCTCCAATATTCTAATTAAATTAACTAATTTTTTTTCCAAAAATTCATTTAATTACTCAATTTAATTCAAAAATTCAATAAATTATTAATTTAAATAAATTTAAATTTCAGGGTCGTTACAATGCTAGAACCTTCAACAACGATGAGATCTCAGCCTTCTAGTCATCCTCCTCGACAACTATTTCCATACTAGCTCAAGCGCCTCTCGAGCATCCATTATCCTCAACCCGCTTGGAATGATCCCGTCTGGATTAGACCAAGACTATCTCATATCATACTTCGCTTCATCACATCCTCGCAAAGTCTCATCTCAACATCATCATCAAATCTATGCATAAGAGCTTCATCATCCGCTACATATGCCACAAGCAGCTTTTCCCATTCAAGAGCCCTTCTCTTAGCTTTTGAATCATCTTCGGTCTAAATCAAATCATCAATCATCTAATTCATAACAATTAATCAAGTCAAACATTAATCCATGCAATCAAGCATTCAAATATGATCTAAGTAGACAATTATAACAATAATGGCAATTTCGTAATTAAAGAGTTGAAAGTCTAATAAGCATGAAAACATAAACAATATCTCTATAATCTTGATGAATGAACTTGCATAGTTTAACATGTAGTAAAATGGATGTAACATCATCATGAACAATGGATCTATATGGATCTACACTTAGGATGAAGAAAATGTACGGAAATCACTATTTTAACACCAAATCGAGCCAACAATCCGATATACTCCTTTGGATCCGTGTGAGAGATAATCACCACTCACCAAATCACCTAAACAACCTCAAATCAACACGCTTCAGATCTGGACAGCGAAGGATCAAGCTTGATCTATCGCGAATCCGCTTCAAATGAAGAAATCTCACTTCAAAGGATGAAGATCTTCAATCTAAGCTCTTGAATCTTCAATTTGATCTTCAACTTGGATGGATGGAATCACTAGATTAGAGTGGAGAAAAGAAGTGTAGAAGTCGAGCTCTCAAAATGGCAGCACTTCGTCGCTTCGAAATCCGGATCCCAAAAATGAAGCCAACCCCCCTCTATTTATAGGCGAAATCTCCCTAAGTCGTAACTCAGAATTAAGTCGTCTCCGACCTACGACCTAAGACCCCCACCGGCCTAAGTCTCTACGACTTAACACCCAGGTGCTTCAACGACCTATCAAAGCCCTTCGCCTTACGACCTAACGAGGTTACGACCTATGACTTAGCGACTTAACAATAGGTGCGACCTATCAGTGCCACTACCTAACTGCTTAGCATGCCGACCTACGACTTAACAAACCCCAAGTCCCTCCGACTTATACTTTACGACCTAACAGAGCCTCCGACTTAACCGGGTAACCGACCTAACAGCTCAATAGAGTCACGCCTTAACTATTTAACCACTCTACGACTTAACTCTTAAGCCAACACGCGACCTAAGACTTAGTCAACAACTTCCGACCTAACAGACTACAACTTAAAGTCCACACGACCTAATACTTAACCCCTTAGGTCGTCTAACGACCTAACTACTAAGTCGTTAGCTAGCTTATCTCCTAGGTCGGTCAACTTGCTAAATCTCTTAAGTCGCTATCCTACCTAAGTCGTTAACTCTTAGGTCGGTCAGTCCCATAGGTCGCTCACTCTACTAGGTCTACCTACCCTTGAGTCCCCAATACTATAAGTCGGTCAACTTCTCAAGTCGGTTACTACCTTAAATCGGTCACTCGATCTAGGCCACCCTATGACTTAAATCGGTTAATCCCTTAGGTCGTCCCAAATTGTCAACCGACTTAAACCACAACCTCTCTTCCTTAGGTCGTCGCCGACCTACCCCTTGAGTCATTAACTCGTCCAGGCTTATTCTTAACTCGTCCAAACCTCTTAAGTCGGCTACGACTTAAGACTTAAGAAAAATTCTGCTAAAATCTGAAACGACTTAACAGCAATGCAACCAAAGGTCAACTAATTTACGATGTTTCGATCCGTGAAAATACGGGTCGTTACATTCTCTCCCCCTTAGGAATTTCGCCCCCGAAATTCCAAACAAACAAGGCAATCAAAGACTATTCTGTACGCCTACTAACCATAACAATCAACAAACCATGCATCCAATTCTAGCTTAGCGTACAGAATTCTAACACTAGAACAAGTCACAATATCGTGAGATGACACGACACCTTAGGGCCATACCTTGAAGAGTTCAGAATGAGCTGCCTTCATCCTCTCTTCCACCTCCCACGTACAGTCGTTATCATCATCACTCCATTGTATCTTGAGCAACTTAACTACCTTCCTCCTAAGCTGTTTCGTGTCGGTTTCAACAACACGAAGCGGCTTACGAGGTCTTTTATCGACTGGATCAACTTCGAAGTCTTCACACCTATCTGCAGAAACCACCATATTCGAGTCGTGCACATACTTCCGTAGATATGATACATGAAAAACATTGTGCACACTCGACATCTTCTCAGGTAACTCCAATCTATAGGCGAGCTTTCCAATTCGCTCAATGATCGGGAATGGTCCAACAAATCTCGGAGTCAATTTTCCTTTCTTCCCGAATCGAATAACATTCCTCAGTGGAGAAATCTTCACAAAAACCATATCTCCTACGTCGAATTCCAAGTCCTTACGACGCTTATCGGCATAACTCTTCTGACGGTCTTGGGCTGCCTTCATTCGTTGCCGAATGATCTCTATGCAATCCGAAGTCTGTCGAATCATCTCTGGCCCAAGTATCAACTTTTCTCCGGTCTCTAACCAACATGACGGAGAGTTACACGGTCTTCCATACAATGCCTCATACGGTGCCATACCAATGCTTGACTGGTAACTGTTGTTGTATGCAAACTCCACCAAATGAAGGTGATCTTCCCATGATCCTCCGAAATCCAAAACACAAGCTCTAAGAAGATCTTCCAAAACTCGGTTGACTCTCTCGGTCTGACCATCTGTTTGAGGGTGATAAGCTGTACTCAAACACAACCCGGTTCCCAAAACTTCCTGGAATCTCTTCCAAAATCCACTAGTGAACAATGAGTCTCGATCGCTCACTATACTCTTCGGAATACCATGGAATCGAACTATCCACTTAACATACAACTCAGCCAACTTTGATGCAGTCCTAGTCGATCGAACAGGAATGAATCTTGCACTCTTGGTCAGACGATCTACAATGACCCAAATCCCTTCATTTCCCGTTCTTTTTCTAGGTAATCCATCAATAAAATCCATCGATACTTGCTCCCACTTCCATGTAGGAACTTCTAATGGTTGCAGCAATCCACTTGGCTTCTTCTGTTCGGCTTTTACCAACTGGCAGTTCAAGCACTTGGAAATAAAATTTCCAGCATCCTTCTTCATACCTTCCCAGTAGTAGGTCCTCTTCATATCCCGATACATCTTATTTCCTTCTGGATGAATTGTCAACTTCGAGTGATGACTTTCCTTCAGAACTTCACTCCTCAATTCATCTATATCGGGAACAACTAGTCGTCCTTTCTTCCGAAGCCAACCCTCTCGATCGTCCTCGAATCCTTTATCCTTTTCTGGATCCAATCCAGATTCCAAATCACGGATAATCTTGGCAAGCTTATCGTCTCGCTTTTGGCTCTCGCCAATCCTTTCCATAAGGGAAGGTCTTATCGATAAGTTTGCCAACATCTCAGGTTCCAATTCGCATCTAGGCCTGAAGTCAAATCCAGCTACATACTCGAGATTCTTCCATTCTGAAAACATGGCTCCCAATCCCGCATGTCTTCGACTTAACGCATCTGCCACTGCGTTACCTTTTCCCGGAGTATAAGCTATATCAAAATCATATGATGCCAAAAACTCTAGCCAACGTTGCTGCCGAAGATTCAAATCCTTTTGGGAGAAAAGATACTTCAACGACTTATGATCTGTAAACAGCTCGAATTGAACTCCCAATAGATAATGTCTCCACATCTTCAGAGCAAAAACAATCGCCGCTAACTCCAAATCATGAGTCGGGTAATTCCTTTCATATGGCTTCAGTTGTCGACTGGCATATGCAACAACTTTATCCTTCTGCATCAGCACTGCTCCAAGTCCAGTACCACATGCGTCGGTGTAAACCACCATCTCATCATTCCACTTGGAATAGTCAAAACAGGAGCACTCGTCAATCTCTCTTTCAGGATTTCGAAAGCTTGCTCACACTTAGCTTCCCATCTGAACACTTGGTTCTTCTTCGTCAATCCTGTTAACGGTGCAGCTATCTTGGAGAAGTCTTTGATAAACCGTCGATAATATCCTGCTAATCCAAGAAAACTTCTCACATCAGATGCATTCTTAGGTCTAACCCAATCCTGGATTGCTGCCACCTTAGCGGGATCAACCGCTATTCAATTTCCAGAGATAACATGGCCTAAGAACCTCACTTCACTCTTCCAGAAGTGACACTTCGAAAACTTAGCCTTCAGCTGATGTTTCCGCAAGATCTCCAAAACAATACGCAAGTGCGTCTTGTGCTCTTCTTCAGTTCTGGAATAAATCAGAATATCATCCACGAACATAAGTACAAACTTGTTCAACTGATCTCTGAACACTCTATTCATAAGATCCACAAAATATGCTGGCGCGTTAGTCAATCCAAACGGCATTACCAGCCACTCAAAGAAACCGGATGGTGTCCTAAAAGCTGTCTTCGGCACACTATCCTTAGCCACTCTCAACTGGTGAAATCCCGTTGCCAAATCCATCTGAGAAAACACCTTGGCTTCGTGAAGCTGATCAAACAAGTCATTTATTCTCGGCAATGGATACTTGTTCTTCTTAGTCACCTTATTCAGCTCACGATAATCCACACACAATCTCAACGACCCATCTGCCTTGGTTGCAAACACAACTGGTGCACCCCCACTCGGACACACTACGTCGAATGAATCCTTTCTGCAAAAGATCATCAACTTGCACCCTCAACTCTTGCTGTTCCCTAGGCGCCATCCGCCTAAGAGGCATCACAATAGGTCTGGCTCCTTCAACTAGATCTATACGAAAATCGATCTCTCTATGCGGCGGCAACCCTTTGACTTCATCAAAGACATCCTCGAATCCATTAGCGATTGGCACCGATGACAGTCCATCCCGTGGAACAACCAGCGAATACATGAAGCTCATGAAGACGCCTTCTTCATGCTTACATCGTATCACAATCTTTCGCCCTTCCACATTCTCGACTGTCACTTCCAGCCTCTCACAATCAACCTTTGCCGCATACCTCCTAAGCCAGTCCATACCCAAAATAATTCCGAACCCCGCAAAGTTCAGAACAAAACAATCACAAACAAAAGAGCAACCATGACTCGACACAATCAGACCACGGCATAACATACACAAACAAGACGAACCCCCAACTGGATTAGTCACAACCAATGGCCTATCAACAATATCCGGTTCCAAACCTAACCGGCCTACGAGTTCACTACAAACAAACGAATGCGATGCCCCAGTATCAAACAACACTCTAACTGGAACACTACGTAAGAAAAGAGTACCTTGAACCACCACACTCTTTCCTTTCTCTTCAGCGGTAGGAGCTTTTGAAGACGACGGAACAGCTCCCAAAGCATAAGCTTGCACAATCTGCTTGTCCCTCCTCGGTTCTGGACAATTCTTCCTGAAATGCCCCGGCTTGTCACAGTTGTGACACTTCATCGGTGCCTTCGGATTCTTACAATCCTTAGAGAAATGGCCCTTCTGCTGACAATTGTAGCAAGTCACTTCGCCCTTCGGCTTCTTCTGGCCATCCTTACCCTTCCGCTGTTGCTGCTTCCTCTTCTTGTTTCCACCTTGCTGAGGTTTAGACTCTTCCCTGGTCACAGCAACAACAGATCCTTCCTTAGGAAACAGACTCTCGTGCCTAAGAGCTTTCTCCACAAGCTTCTCAAATGAATCGTCCAAATGATCCACCAACTGTCTCCCTAGATAACTGTCCAAGCCTGTCACAAACTTCTCATTCTTCTGATATGCAGATTCGATATACGACCGGGCATACTTGGACAAAGCTTCAAACTCAGAAACATACTCAAGAACTGGTCTTCCACCTTGCTTGAGCTCCACAAACTTCTTGAACAGAACAGACTTCTGAGCTGTAGAAATGAACTTAGCTTCAAACCTAACTTGGAATTGCTCCCAAGTAATCTCTTCCTCCGGAGTATTGATGGTAATAGAGTTCCACCAATCAGAAGCTCTCCCTTGAAGCTGTCTTGATGCTAACTTCCTCTTAGTTGCATCCTCAATTCCCAAATCACCAAAAATCCTTCTACAAGCATCTATCCACCTCTGGATCTCAATAGTTGATTCCGTTCCCAAGAAAACCTTCCCTCCAAGAGCAGTATAGTCCTTGCACAACTTAGCAAAATCCACTGGTTTCGGAGTTTGGACTTGAACTCCAACATCTACTGCTGCCCCCGGAACTGGTATCCTTCTCATGATCGAAGTCATCATAGCTTCGAACATAACTGCATAATCAGCAGTCCCCTCAGTAGCACGACATTCCCTAGCAGCTGGTCTCCCTCTTCGACTCATTCTTGCATAAAGGACTCAAACTCAACTAAACTACTATATTATATATAGTATTCATCCATCAAAATACAATTACGTCTCTCATACGTAGTTACGTCAGCGAGCGTTGGGTAAAATCGATTAACCAATGCTCTGATACCAAATGTGACGACCGCCCATGACCCCTGCATCGAAACTAGAGGAAGTGCGCTGTAAAGTGTGCCAGGCGACCATGGACGATTGTCAAGGTAGATAAAAACAACAGAATCTATCGTATTACTCACAGCGCACGGACAAAAATACAATAGAACATATGTATAGTGAAGCTTTACAGAATAAAATGCCATCATATAAAACTCCATAATAGTTGAATACAAGCATCCAAATAGTCAATACATCAAGCCTCACTACATAACACTCGGAGATTATACAAACAGCGGAACATCCAGTACATATAATATGAAGATAATATGCAACCCTCCAGCTCGTCTTCGATATCATCATCGTGAGAAGAGAACAGCACCTGTCACCTGCTACCTAGTCTGCCCGTCCCAAAATGGACGAACAGCCCAAGGCAATAAGAATTAAAACATAAAGCCTTGAGTGAGACAACAGTCTTAGTGAGCGGTAAATTAACTAACAACATACCAAAAGAGCATAAAGGAAAAGGAATAGGAATACAACCCTCCCACTCCAACCTCTTTCTACAGTGATAGCCCCCAGACACACACTAAGTGGAAGCAAACATAGCAGAGCATACAATGTAAAGTAAAGCAATTATCACTCGAGTCAAGGGCGATGTTTTCCAAGTACAAACCCCCAAGGCCTAAACCAAGATCAGATAAGCACCCAGAAAATACCGCTCTTGAGACCGAATGATGATACAACCAAACATCCATGACTCTGGCTATCACTGTTATCATTGCTTCGATATCACCGTTAATTGAATGACCGACACATTCTTTCAGCCGTCCGTCAAGGGCTAATGGAAACCCCGGTTCTAGACATAACTCCTGCACGTCATCGTGACCCGTGCCTAGGACTATCGAATCTGCCCAGAGTACTTGACTACCCAATCAGTAGCCTTCAGGGACTATCGAATCTACCCAACGTACTCTTGCTTTGAGCATGCTAGAACCTTCAACAACGATGAGATCTCAGCCTTCTAGTCGTCCTCCTCGACAACTATTTCCATACTAGCTCAAGCGCCTCTCGAGCATCCATTATCCTCAACCCGCTTGGAATGATCCCGTCTGGATTAGACCAAGACTATCTCATATCATACTTCGCTTCATCACATCCTCGCAAAGTCTCATCTCAACATCATCATCAAATCTATGCATAAGAGCTTCATCATCCGCTACATATGCCACAAGCAGCTTTTCCCATTCAAGAGCCCTTCTCTTAGCTTTTGAATCATCTTCGGTCTAAATCAAATCATCAATCATCTAATTCATAACAATTAATCAAGTCAAACATTAATCCAAGCAATCAAGCATTCAAATATGATCTAAGTAGACAATTATAACAATAATGGCAATTTCGTAATTAAAGAGTTGAAAGTCTAATAAGCATGAAAACATGAACAATATCTCTATAATCTTGATGAATGAACTTGCATAGGTTAACATGTAGTAAAATGGATGTAACATCATCATGAACAATGGATCTATATGGATCTACACTTAGGATGAAGAAAATGTATGGAAATCACTATTTTAACACCAAATCGAGCCAACAATCCGATATACTCCTTTGGATCCGTGTGAGAGATAATCACTACTCACCAAATCACCTAAACAACCTCAAATCAACACGCTTCAGATCTGGACAGCGAAGGATCAAGCTTGATCTATTGCGAATCTGCTTCAAACGAAGAAATCTCACTTCAAAGGATGAAGATCTTCAATCTAAGCTCTTGAATCTTCAATTTGATCTTCAACTTGGATGGATGGAATCACTAGATTAGAGTGGAGAAAAGAAGTGTAGAAGTCGAGCTCTCAAAATGGCAGCACTTCGTCGCTTCGAAATCCGGATCCCAAAAATGAAGCCAACCCCCCTCTATTTATAGGCGAAATCTCCCTAAGTCGTAACTCCGAATTAAGTCGTCTCCGACCTACGACCTAAGACCCCCACCGACCTAAGTCTCTACGACTTAACACCCAGGCGCTTCAACGACCTATCAAAGCCCTTCGCCTTACGACCTAACGAGGTTACGACCTATGACTTAGCGACTTAACAATAGGTGCGACCTATCAGTGCCACTACCTAACTGCTTAGCATGCCGACCTACGACTTAACAAACCCCAAGTCCCTCTGACTTATACTTTCCGACCTAACAGAGCCTCCGACTTAACCGGATAACCGACCTAACAGCTCAACAGAGTCACGCCTTAACTATTTAACCACTCTACGACTTAACTCTTAAGCCAACACGCGACCTAAGACTTAGTCAACAACTTCCGACCTAACATACTACAACTTAAAGTCCACACGACCTAATACTTAACCCCTTAGGTCGTCTAACGACCTAACTACTAAGTCGTTAGCTAGCTTATCTCCTAGGTCGGTCAACTTGCTAAATCTCTTAAGTCGCTATTCTACCTAAGTCGTTAACTCTTAGGTCGGTCAGTCCCATAGGTCGCTCACTCTACTAGGTCTGCCTACCCTTGAGTCCCCAATACTATAAGTCGGTCAACTTCTCAAGTCGGTTACTACCTTAAATCGGTCACTCGATCTAGGCCACCCTATGACTTAACTCGGTTAATCCCTTAGGTCGTCCCAAACTGTCAACCGACTTAAACCACAACCTCTCTTCCTTAGGTTGTCGCCGACCTACCCCTTGAGTCATTAACTCGTCCAGGCTTATTCTTAACTCGTCCAAACCTCTTAAGTCGGCTACGACTTAAGACTTAAGAAAAATTCTGCTAAAATCTGAAACGACTTAACAGCAATGCAACCAAAGGTCAACTATTTTACGATGTTTCGATCCGTGAAAATACGGGTCGTTACAAACCCACACTGATTTTCGTTTTCGCCGAAACGTTCCGATTTTGGACTAAAACAGAACGGCTATTTGATTTAATCATAAATCCCAAAAAGCTCCAACCTCGTTCAATTTAACTCCATAGCGTAGATCTCGACGACACGAGTCCAACACAAAAACGACGTTCAAATCCGACCTCGTATGAGTGAGATACGCATTTTATAAATTATCAAATTAATTTAAATTAATAAATAAAAAATCTATCTAAATTACAACAATGCCCCTCGCCACTCCATCTTCTTCCTCAACATAAACGTGCACAACAGATAGTCCAACCCAAATACACATGCACGAAGAAGTAGTGATACAGAGCAAAACTCGACGAAATTCATTTTCGTCTTCACCGTTGAGCTTGTCATCTCCTCCACTATGCGTCCATCACCACGGCGGCAACCCCGAAGCCACCAAGAAAAACGAGACCTAACCATGATTCCCCTCATCACTGCTAAAATCGCAATTCCCAATCGCAAGCCGCACTCCACCATTTTTGACGACAACCTGCACTCTGCTACCCCGAGTCCAATCGAAGCTCCATTCATCGAATCGACGACAACAATCCCCTAAAAACCAACCCTAGTTACTATCCCTGAGGTCGAGCCTCCCAAAACAACATCGATCATCACAAATCATACTCAGATCGAAGCCCCAAACCCCACGTGTAACGACCAGTAAATTTTAATAATTTTTTTGTTTTAATAATTTATTTAATTGAAATTTTGTGAAATTTTAAACAATAAAAATTTAAAATAAAAATTTGATATTTGGAATACGTCTAATTAAACATAGCAGATGGTAAATTTTCATCCGATAATATGGAATTTTGTTTTCTTGTGTAATTTTATTTCAATTCAAATCAGTTAAAAATTGATGACAATAAAAGGTTTTCCAAACTTAAATATTTTTACACAATAAATTTGTAAATCATCTTCTGAGTGAGACGTCATATTTCGTTTCTCTAAATTTGGACTGCTTTTGCTCCGTTATCTTATTTCTAACAAATTAGCAGCATTTTCAGTACCGATTATCGACTTTTTAGGATGATCGTACCACTAACATCTGTATACCGTTTTGATCGTCTCGTCGCGCTGATCTCTGCGGTATATTCAATCCTATGTTTTGAAGTCTGGTACGCAACGGAATCTGCGTAAACGGTAATCGTGTCGGTAACCAGTTGTATCTATTGGTTTCTTGTACCCTTTTATTTCCTACCGTATAAACCCAATAACCATTTGTTATTATTTCTGGTTTAACTTCCACCTTTTGCTATTCCTAAATTTAATTTGTGACTTTTGTGTTTCAAACATATTCAATATATTTTTTTTTCTATTCGTTTCAGTTGCGCTTCATTTCTTTCTGTTATCATTTTTGGGCTCGTTACCTTTCTCCCATCTCTGTTTTCCCCCAGCTTACTTTCATTATCTCCTCCTCCGTCGGCAGTAACCTCACCATCCTTGCTTCCAGTAGTCACCTGTTCACTTCACCTCGGCCGGCCACAACCAGACCCATCCAAAACCGAGAGCAGCCAAAACCCATCACCTGCATTTCACCACAACCCCGTTCGACAACCTCAACCTTCATTTCCAGAGCCCGAGACAGCAGCAGTCTCCATCAAGACACCATTCATTCTTGCGTGCTTGCTTCTGCCGATCCTTGATGCCACTTATCTCCTTCTTTTGTTCGGCCCTCCCTATTTCAAACGTATGTATGGTTTAAATTTGTTTGTGTTGACTGAGGAGCTTAATCTAATATATATATTATAATAAATATAGTGTAAGATATATAGTTTTATATGTACATCACCCAAGTTTACTTTGCTCTTTTATATATCTGTTTGGGGTGTATATAAGTTATATAAATTTATATACATGATCTGTGTTATATATGTTATATATCAGTCTATATACATAAATTTTATATGTGACTGGTTTTTAGAATATATGTGAGGGATAAACGATGGGATCCGGTCGGCTATATATATATATATATTAGTTTAATCGGCTGGTTTGATGTTATAAGTTATATTAGCTCTATATATATATATTGTTAAAGTATATGTTGCAGTTTATAAAAGTTGTAAAGTATATATGTGTGCGCGTGTATATATATATATATATATATATATATGCATGAAGTTTGCTAAAAGGGTAATATATTTGCTTATTGAATATTGATTTCTTTATATAAAATTGTTATATTGTGTATACTTAGATATATATATGTATATATAAACATATTTATATAAGTTTCGTATATACGAGATGTTGTATAGGCATGTTTGTACAAGTTACAAATAACCTGTTCATTTTTATAAGTATAATTTTTCTATTAAACGCGAGTCTTTATACAACAGCATGTATATATATGGAAAAGTCTGCATGTCATATATTTATATTGATCTTAGTTGATTGATTTTTTTTATTTACAAAGATATTGATTTGTTATATATATAAATTTATACGTTAGTTTATATATTTTCGTATACAAGTTTGTATATAACCCGTTGTGTATATATGTATATTTAGAGTTCATATATTAAATGTGTTGTATATATATAAGCTCCATTATTTTATAAAAGTCTACTGTATACATTTCGCAGTTAATATAAATTTTCTATTTTATCGAATTATATATATTCTGTTCTGTTTAGACACATTTGTTTATAATATTATATAACGTAAGTTATATACGAGTTTAGTTTTATATTATTAATATATATTTGTTTATAAGTAGCTGATTTTATACATATGTCGTACATTTTTGGTCTGCACACATATACTAAAAAGTTATGTGTGTGTGTATATATATATATATATTATCTGTTAGCTTACGTGTAAGTATGGATAGGTTTGTTTTCAATTATATATATATATATATATTTAGATGTGTTTGGAATTAGAATATGATTTTGTATATGTGCTATTTAATATTTGTTTTAAATTAAATATTGATTTTTATAAAATAACAAATATTTATGTATATATCAAACTGATTCCGATTCAGTTCATCAATTCTTGATTTTCAGCCTTGTTCGTCCAATTCGTGCCAATTTTGCTTTGCTTTGGAATTCGTGCTTGGATCTGTAACTCAATTCATTCCCGTTCGTCTCTATAGCCTCGAAAAGTGAACAATCACTCACGATTAATGTTCTTATATTTATTAAATTTGATTTCAATTGAAACGACAATTGAAATATGCTACTGCTAGATATTTACATTGTTATATATATGCCATTATCTGTATTTGTTCACCTATGACATCTGACACCATTATCTGTTATTTATCACTGAT
This sequence comes from Allium fistulosum, assembly GCA_030737815.1. NCBI lineage: Eukaryota > Viridiplantae > Streptophyta > Magnoliopsida > Asparagales > Amaryllidaceae > Allium > Allium fistulosum. Next base: position 502,355,208 of record CM060901.1, read on the forward strand.
GATATATGCCTGTTACTGATTGTTATATTATTGTCATATCTGTTATCACTCTGCAAGTTCCCTGTTAGTATAGAACTCACTATGGGTTGAAATGATACATACCCGAACGATCTGTAGAATAGGAGGAAATCGTTATGGGTTGAAATGATAAACCCAAGCAATTTCCATTGAATTAAATTTGGGATTGCGGGTTGAAAAGATATACCTATATATATTTAAATTGCGGATTGAAATGATAAATATCCGTATCACTTGACCATAGGATAGAAAATTATATACAGACACCGTTGGTCTATATATAAATATTTTGAAAATGATTTATATGGTTTTTGAAAAGAAATATATGGTTTTAATAAATATTGATTTTCAAAGATTTATTAAAGTTGATTTAATAAAGTTGATTTAATAAAGTCGATTTAATTAATGTAAAATATGTTTAAGTAATTATGCAAATTTATATTTCAAATATAGAGTTTATAATGTTTCAGGTTGAAAGATAAAATTGAAATTGATTTGGAATTTTAATTATTTAAGAATTATACTTAAATAAGTTTGATTTGAAATTTATTAAATTTGAAATTTTAAGATATGTTTTATAACTTGAATTTGATTAAAGGTGACTTAAATGAATATTTCAGAATTATATAAATTTAAATGGGATATTTTGTTTATTTAAACTTGTAAATTGAAGTTGTATTTAGATGTTATTGAAATGATTAAATAAACATTTCATAAACTAAATTGAATGAAATTAAATTGAGATATAAATGAAATTATCAAATTCAATTTTGGAAATGTGGAATATTTGAAACTTTGAAATATTGAAATTGAAATGGTTTATTCGTGGTTCAAATCGGTATTTGAAATCGATATAACTTGAAAATGTTTAATTGAATTGGAATTGAAATTGATGATTTAGATTTGATAAAATTTGAATTTGGAATTCGAATTGATTTGAAGCGATTTGTGAAAGTTGAGGAAACTATTTTATTTTATAAATTATTTTAAGATAAACTATTTTAATATAAATCATTTTTAATATAAATTATTTTATTATAAACTATTTTAACTTATAACTATTTATATAAACTATTTTTATTTATAAACTATTTTAACTTATAACTATTTATATAAACTATTTTATTTATAAACTATTTTATTATATATACTAATTTTAATATCTAAACTGTTTAAGAGGGAAGTGTTATGATTTCAAAAATGCTATAATTTCAAAGTGTTATGATTTCCAAAATGCTATGATTACAAAGCTGTGATTTCCAAAGTATTTTGATTTTTAAAGACTATGATTTCGGAAGCGTTCTAACTTTGGAAAGTGATATGATTTTTGGAAATGGATATATTTGAAATGGAAATGATATCGTATTGATTTGGGTTTTGAAATGAAAATGATAATTTGGTTTTGAAGTATAAACTATTTTGAAATGACCTCGGTGATATAACAATGATTGGTTGTTAAAGAAACCGGGATCGGATATGGACATACTCTCTATCGATACCGAAAACCACTTTAACAACCGTGTACGCGGTGGAGATTCCAGAATGAAGTAGGATGGTGGCGACGATCCTATTGATGTATGAACGTGGACCCGACTCCCGTGAGTTGGCATAAGGTGGCTAAAACAGGAGCGATCGACGGGCCAATGAGGTAGCACCTCTGATCGGACGCATTTCTTCGATACCATTCTATTACTTTGTGATTGATTTGGTGGCCACCCTTCGATTTTGATTGGGAGTGTGTTCTGAGGTGGGCGGTAGTGGCTGCTATGCGTTTCCACCAGCCCGGATGCGTAATTGGTATATCTACCCTTGCATTGCCTAGTTGTGCCGTGTCACCTACCATATCGAGCTTTACTACGAGTTTAGATTTGTGCCGTAGCCTGTGGAGTATTGAGGGTAGCTCCCGATCTAGGGGTATGCTGGTACTGGATAAACTACTGGGACTATTATGTGTTAAGGTGGAAAATGTAAAGCCTTAACGCTATTTAAAAGTAAGTTTATTTTATATTAGACATTATTATAATAGCGTATATTACTACATAGTAGATAGTTTAACGGATCCTTAGAGGATGGTTGTCCCAAACATCTTTTGAGTTACTTGTATTTCAGTTGATATTTCACTTGAGTTGGATTTATTGATATAAGAATGTTAATCCTGACTTGGGTGTTTTTTGTTCTGCTTTACGCTCGGGTCAGACTGAGTGATACAGTATTCGAGAGTCATCTTTGGAGTTGGAGCTTCTCTTGGAGATCCAGCTATCTATCCTGCTTTCGGTTGTTCAGTCGATTCCGGTGATGCATTCAGATCTTGTATTTGATTATTGTATTGAGACATCTATGTACTCGTGACTTCTGTTGTATCTTGTTTAACTCTGTTATATATATATAGTAGCTTCATGAACTACTATTCTTTTGTTCCGCTGCATTATTGTTATATAACTCTATGTCTATGATCTGTGATTATTTTATTTACTATATATGCCGAGTTTTGCCAAATTTAAATTAACAATCTGATATTTTGAGCAATTCAAATCCGACATGTATGGATGCGAATGGTTGAAAATACCAATTTGTTACAGTTGGTATCAGAGCTCTGGTTTTAGGCAAACTTAGCATATAGAGTAAATTTAATTACGGGATCACTTTCGTTTGTCTTGAATCTCTTCCTCTTTGATTCGGTTTCCTTTGAATTTTGGAACTCTCCTACTTGTTCGGAAATCCATCATTGTCTTTCTTATTCGGGTTCTTTTGGATTCTAGAGCATCCCATAACTCCACTTCGATTTATTTCTATAAAAATCGGCGGTTCCGCCAATCTCTGAATGATTGTAAAAGAGTGAAACTCCTTTACAACAACATTGACTCACCGAAGATTTTTGTATCCTCGGTTTAGATGCTGCAATCTCCTATTATAGCCGAATTCTATCTCTGGCGATCGAATGTCGATTTGCCCCAGAATTCTACCTCGATCTTATTTTGAAGTCACGGTTGACCCAGATAAGGTTGCCCGCGATTCATATAAGTCTATCCGTCTTCCTTGTTTGAAATTCAATCATCTTATCTCCCTATCGAGCCTATCTTCTAGTTTGAATTCTTTTGATTAGAATCTCTCTAATTTGAATCTCTATCCTTATTTTGAAATCCATTCTTGTATCATCGAGTAAGGGAGTGTATTTGTAATTTATATAAATTGTTTATAGTGTGTTTTTTGAGTTGTTGATGTTGATTTGCGTTTTCGAACGATTCGTCCGATCAACGCTATCGATAGGATCTCCAAAACACTTGAACAGAGCAAACTGACACAATGTTATTTTTCACATTTGGGATATGACATGAATTTTTTATATAATTATATTATGTATAAGTATAATTTTCTGAAATTAAAAATTTGAATAAATTGGTTGTTTGAAACGATAATATTTGATTTATCATTTATTGTTCTAAATGAATTTATAAACATGGTTTATAAGTTGATTTGGAATTTAAATAAATCTAAATTAAGAATTTGGGGATTTAAATTTTCGAAAATTTCAAACTTTGGTTTTAAAGTTTTAAAGTGTATATTATTTAAAGTAATTTTAAATTGAAATCGTTTCAAAGAATTTTAAAAGTTTTAAATCAGTACTCTTCTCTTTGTCGCTGGAAAATAATTTCGGTGATGGCGGCCGCATCATCGACATTCATTTTCGAGTTTTGAAGTGGAGAGACCGATTCGTGGCTTTGCTACACTTTTGTTTTGGAAAATAAATTGATTTAAATTTCTAAATTATAACTTGATTTATAATATATATATATATTGCTATATGATTTATTGATTTGATTGGATATATATAGTGTATATATATATATTTATCTGTGACGACCCAACTTTCTACTACCAGAAAGTTGCATCATCTTTAAGAAAGAAAGGGGTGAGAAATAGAAAAGATAAAGAAGAAAGAAGAAACAACATCAGAATCTCAACAGCGGAACGAATGAAATATAATATATCACATAAGAGAATACATAGTATCATATACATCAGAGTTACATAGATAATACAACACATACTAGACAGTTATAAACACCTGTCTAGTTAATACAACTCGATACAACTCAAATACAACAAAGCGGAAAACTATATATCTATAACGCTGAAGCCTCCTGCTCCATTGCTCCTCCACAATTCATCAAAGCTAACCTGAATCCCTTGGCTACTCGTAAAAATTTGAGTACCCGAGAGTTTAAGAAAAACAGAAATAAACTCCGGGTCAGACATGGGTCTGGTATGAGTAACAGGTTAAAGTTGCTTAACTTTGAAAATCATTTGAAAACAAAAGGTATCACATAAGACCTCCCACACATAAACATGGAAAAGTTTTTACCTTACGCTAACCAAACATTTGATAGGAAATTCAGTGATATTATAATAGGTCTAGGGTTTTCAAGTAAATATGAAATAGCTGAAATTGTTACATCTATTAAATTCCAGCATACTAGCCAACATGTGGGTAATACAATCAAATCCGAGGGCACTTATTGGAAATTGGATTCCATACATTGGCAGGGCTACTGGGGTACCGCCCATCACAGTACCTGGCCTAGATCACCGTACCGAGGATTACTCCCAATCCCCTACAACACAAGGCCGGAACCATCCCTTACTGGACAGTCCCGAACGAAACAACCGCAGCAGTTGTCGCGAATCAACTGCCCACTAAGCCGAATATAAAGGGACATCAAGACAGGGGAAAATCTCGCTCTCAAGTGGGTGCGACCCATGAAGCCTTGCTGCACCACCCCTGTTTTATCCATTCCCGGTTGATGAGGCTTGATGCTACGATTACCTTTAGAGAACACATCTCTTAGAATGCTCATCGTCCACCTGACGATGTTCTGAAAGCATTCAATCCATACAAGTTGTTCCGGGTTCGAATGAAACCGAAGGCATTATCTCGTTACACTCATTTTGGAATCACCCTCAGAGTTAACGACAATAACCCTTGCATTCTGAATCTTCATCACTTGAGATTCACGACCTATCGTTAATTTGGATCGATGTGGTTTTCGGATATCCAAATCTGGAAACCCGATCCCGGTCCCATCGAAATCCAAACCGTATCTTTTAAGGCCAAGTTGTTTTAAAGTTAAAACAATTCATTACCCATATACACACAGATAGATAATTCATAATATCACAGATAGAAAATCTACATTATCATTAAAACAGATAATTCACTTCAACCAAAGCATCCATATCACACAGCATTACTTATCTCATATCTGAGATTTCAAACCATTCAAGGAAATCAATATCGTCCATCATACATAAGCAAGGATTAATAATCACACCATTTATAATTAATTTAAAATGAATTAAATTAATTACTTAATCTCTAATTAATTTAAAGTAAATTAAATTAATTACTTCATCATTATAAATCTTGCTTACATAACCATTAATTAATTACAAATCAATTAATTAATCATTCCCTAATTTCCTTCTTAATTAATCATCTTTGATTAACTAACTTTTAATTACATTCAAGTAATTATCCTTTAATTAATTTTACAAATTAATTATCCATAACCAAATATAGTACTTAACCTTTAATTACTTCATTTATTAATTAACTATAATTAATTACATTAATCCTTAATTAATTACATTAATTAATTAATTACTCGAAATCACTTATTTTTGATTAATTAATCTAAATTAATCAACCTTTAGTTTTATCATTAATTATATTAATTAATGATCCCTAATTACATTTTTAATTAATTATCCTATTTAAATTAATTACATCAAGTGATAAATCTTAATTAAACCACAATTATTAATCAATCTTGATTAATCTCATTCGGTAATTAACTACCCTTAATTACTTCATTTAATAAATTAATTACTCCTTAATTAATTATCTCAATTAATCCCTTGATTAATTTCACAAAGTAATTTAATCCAAATTACTATCATCATTAAATCACCTTCAATTAATTACATACAGTAATTACCCATCAAATCATTCAGTGATTAATTAAAATTAATTAAACTTAATTAATTAACCTAAACTAACCAAATTAAACTCAATTAATTGCATTTAGTAATTAATGACTTAATTACTTCAACTAAGTAATTACACTTAAACATTTTCACAAATGTTTATCTTTAATTAATTTATCTAATTAATTATTTAAAATTTATCACATTTATTAATTATTAAATAATCTTAAGTTAATGAACTTCATTAACTATTTATAATTCTTAATTCTTCCGTTAAGAAATTAAACTTAGATTAATCAATATTAATTACAATTTAATTTATCCTTAATAACCCATTAATTAACCACTAATTATTTAATTAATTTAAGTTTAAACTGTAACTTAATTAACCTTTAATTTCTTGATTAATTAACATTTAATCATTAATTTAAATTCTAATCTTATCAAATTAATGATCTTTAATTACAAATTAATTTTTCCTAATTAATAATTAACTTAAACCTTAATTAATTGGTTTAAAACTCATAATTACTTAATTAATCCAGTTATTAATTAAATTTATTAATCCATTTTAATTAACTTAATAATTTAATGAATCCAAATCATTAAATTCTAATTTAAAGATTTTAACTAAATTCTTTTAAATTCAAATCATTAAAATATACTTTAACTTTTAAACTTATTTACATCATTTAAAGTTATAAACTTTATTCTATTTTCAAAACCTAAGATTCAAATTCAATTTGAATTCAGATTTAAAATTCAGATTTAAACTTGGGTTTAAATTCTGTTTCAGATTTTATATTAAATTTTAAAATCAAGAAAACTGCCAGGTTTGTTTTTGAATCCTGAAAACCCTCTTTTAAATATTTTAAAACTTTTATTTCATTCCAGATTAGGATTCAAAAATAAATTTGAATCCACACTTCAAACTGGATTTAAACTTGTTGAAATCTACTACATAATTTAATTTCATTTTAATTTATTTTAAACTCAAATTACTGTCGGGTTTTATTTTTTTCAAAAGCCTGGAACAACCATTTACTCGAATCGAACAAAAATTGCTTCGAGTCATTCCTTCTCTACTTCGAGTCAGGTACTCGAATAACTCGAGTCAATCCCGAGAAAAAAAGTTCGTCTTCCCCAAAAACCAGAGACGATAAAACGTGCATGTGCACGTGTACTTCGCCAGCGATCAGTTCCAGCCGACCCCACGTAGTCGAGCAAGTCGACGTTCATCCTCGCATCCATTCCTGGTCATCCAAACTTCGACAAAATCTCGAAATTCAAAATTGAACTCTAACCCAAAACTGGAACAAAGACGAAACCTGGAACCACCATCGTTCTCACGTCTCCGATCATCAGAGTGGTAATGCCTCCGGCCACGTCTTCGTCTACGCTCAAGCTACCCTCACCCAAAACCCAGTAGCACTCGATCGACTCTACGTGCCATGGTTGATCGAACAACCCAACCCAGTAAAACTAGGGTTCTACAAATGAATCCACTGCCACAACTTCCTCGATGAATTCCATCACCATCGACCATTTTTCCCATCAACTACGATCACTCCTCCCTCATCAGGAAGAACCCCAACCCCCACCATCCGGTAGATCGCCAGAAAACATCTCATAACCATATTCTGTTCAAACTAGAATGCACTCCATTCCTATTACTAAAAATTATGCTTTTAGTTTTAAAAATCAAGTTTTTATATATGGTTTCAGATCACATGTCTGAAACTATAATTTCGTATGTTTGAAATTTTGACAAAAGCTCAAGCATTTCTGTTCTTATGGTTCCAGAGCAAATCTAAGTTTATTTTAATTTGCATAAAATTTTAAATCCTACTCTATAATCAAACAAACAAGTTTTGTTTGTTACATAAATCAGATTAATGACTAGATTAAGAGCTTGAGAATTTAAACTAAAAACTGGGCTTAAAACTTAGATAGAGATGTTCCAGACTTTCCAGACATGCACACATCAATATATTCATATATATATATATACACTTAACTATATTCACAAACATACTTGTTTCCAGAGTTGAACATGCAACACAATTATATACTTAAATTTTAAAAATAATGTTACTCACCGGTTTTTAAAAGAGGAAGAACAGAGCATCATTTTGTAAACAGGCTTTGTAAGTTGCTAGTTGAAACTCTTTTTATTCTTCATGTTAGTTGAGTTGAGTTGTTGCAAAGCTTTAGTTGTTAATGTCTTTGAAAACTTTAAAACTGGAAAATGCTAAGTTTCTTTGGTAAACGAAATGAAATGAAAAAGATAGAGAAGATTGATAAATAGATAGATGTTTTACAGGGTTGTACAAGATTATTAAATTGGGTCAGAGATTTTATTTCTTAAGGAGGCTGATATAAGATATTATTGTACTAGAGATGTTTGAAATAAATGAATTTGTCCTATGTCTACAAACTCATCCTTTATTTAAATTTTCGTATGTACTTATGATAGTTTTCCTTATCTTTCATATGTACTGAGATATCATTTTTATTCTTTTTTTTATGTGTACATACCCATCCCTGTACAAGCATGAATACATTATCCCTTTTCCCTTATGTCTACAGCCTTGCAAACATATGTAGACTATACAGTTCTAGACTCATCCTATTTTATGTGTGCATACTTGAATATTTATTTTTCTTGCCTTGTCTCACACATCTATACTTATCCTATTGCTGTTAAATATACATTGATATCTATAGTTTATTTATCTCTAGAATTCTCAAATGTGTTCACTTATGTCTATATAACCATATATTTTCCCTTTCATAATTATTTCTGTACTTATTTTTATTATTTCTTTACATATATTTATTTATACTTATTAATTACTTTTTAGAGAAAATAAAACAAAGCTATTTATATATATACAAATAATAGCTTATACAAATATCTTTAAAATCCAAAACATTTTAAATATTTACTCTTTTTAATTTCAAGGCTTTTGAATTCAAATAAATTCAATAATCTAATTTTAAAATCAAGTTATATATATACATATATAACAACATATTAAGTTTGAAAATAACACTTTTATTTAAAAATCTATTTATATTCATATATAAAGCAATACATTAATAATGTTATTTGAAAATAACAATTTGTCAAATTTAAATAATTTATAAAATAGATTATACATTCCTATTATTAAATGAATTAATATATCCTATTTATTAAACAATATTTTAAAACAAACCTTTTATTTGATCTTAAACTTAAGCTATAATTAAATCAATTGAACATTTACCTTAAATATTTTAAACCATATATTTTAAATTAAATCATAATTTCCAAATTACCAAAATATATTAGAATTATAAAATATGCCTTATTAATTAAATTTAAAACAAAGCTCATATATTTACAATATATATAAATTTATATACATTATAAATAGAAAATAATTTATTAGCTTTTAAAAGATAAATTCACAATTTAAATGTTTATTAAAAGAAGAATTATTAAATCAATTTAATTTTAATGCAGATTATTAAATTGATATTGCCAGAAATTCTGGGATGTCACATTCCTCCCCCCTTAAAAGAATTTCGTCCCCGAAATTTAAAACAAAGGTAATTTAATAATCTAATTAAATATTTAATTCTAAAACACAAGCATATATTAATCATATGCCTGAAACTATATCAACCTATTCATCCAATCAAACAAATCTAACTATCCAAACAAAATCAGGATATGACTATCTAGAGTTTCCCAGGTATAAACACCGGAATACTCGCTCTACAGAACCCAAACAAAACTATACTACTAAACTACAGGGCTCCTATTCATCTAGATCTACAAAACTAAACAGGATATCAGACTACAGACAAGTCTGACTCAACAACCAAACCTCAAGAACTGCTGGTTCCAAAACCAGAGATGGATCATACACGTACTCCCTCAGAGATACGTGAAATATATCGAATCCCAGTCATCCAAACTGACAATTCACTCCAGAAGATCAAACACTTAACCTCACCAAAACATAGAGAAATCCCAGATACCTCGGAGCTAGCTTCCCAATCTCACCAAATTTAAAGCTCCTTCGATCGGAGAAAACTTACCCAAAATCAAATTCCCAACTTTGAAATCCAAATTCCTCCGTCTCTTATACACAAAACTCATCTGACAATCCTGGGCTGTCTACATCTCTACTGATCAGCTCAACCTTCGCTGATGCCTCAAAACAACTCAGACCAAAAAATCAAGAACCCAGCCTCTACTATCATCAGTAGAAAACAACTTCTCCTATCCGGAAAAGAAAAACAGATGCACTCCCAAACTGCTTCCGCTGCACAACTCCGATCTGGAGTAGATGAAAATGCTGATGATACACACGAGCACAAACTGGACAACACATCCCAGAAATATGGTTCAACGGATCCATAAAGAGAAAACTCAGAAATCCCGAAAGATCTCTGACAAACCAAGAGAACACTCAACTATCGCAAGCCACTTTTATGATCAACCCAACTAATATCCAAAGAAAACTGTTCTCTCTTTACCAATCAGAACAGCTTAAGCCTATCTAGCCAATCTATCCAAGAAATGGGTCCACCCTGCTGCTTCTGAACTTCACTTCTAGAAACTGCTGACAAATGACCTCCTTGCCTGGACACAGAACAATCTAAACTGCGACGCTGCCACTGATGCCAAAGACTTCCTAATCTGAACTCCTCGAAAAACTCAGGCCTCAAAGCCAAACACAAACACAAACACCCAGCTGAACTTAGCCTTAACACCGATGCAGACACACTTCCTTAAACTTGCTCCAAAGAAAAATCTTCGGAGACATCCATAGTCACTGTGCCTCATCACATAACTACTACTTCCTGAGGTATCAAGATACCATGAATTACTTCTGCTCAACTGTTAGAATCCAAATTCTGCTCATCCAACTTGCACTTCAAAAATGGACTCCAAACCCTAACAGATTCCCTTCAGAAATTGGTGAAATCCTTACACCACATCAAAAATTCACTCGAGACAGTATTGGGTCTACGGTCTCGACAGATACGCTTCCAACCTTAACAAACTCCAACCATTGGTAGTCGTGTTACACACACCACTACCCTATCTACCTTTATAACTTATATTGGAAAACCGAACAGGTAACCCAACAGATAGGTGGAAGTATATATATATATATATATATATATATATATATCAAAATTAATAATACGCTCTCTCAAGATAGACACCACTCCAGAGCTTAGGTATTCACTCAACCTATTGCTCTGATACCAAGTATGACGACCCGACTTTCTACTACCAGAAAGTTGCATCATCTTTAAGAAAGAAAGGGGTGAGAAATAGAAAAGATAAAGAAGAAAGAAGAAACAACATCAGAATCTCAACAGCGGAACGAATGAAATATAATATATCACATAAGAGAATACATAGTATCATATACATCAGAGTTACACAGATAATACAACACATACTAGACAGTTATAAACACCTGTCTAGTTAATACAACTCGATACAACTCAAATACAATACAGAGATACCAACACAGTGGAAAACTATATATCTATAACGCTGAAGCCTCCTGCTCCATTGCTCCTCCACAATTCGTCAAAGCTAACCTGAATCCCTTGGTTACTCGTAAAAATTTGAGTACCCGAGAGTTTAAGAAAAACAGAAATAAACTCCGGGCCAGACATGGGTCTGGTATGAGTAACAGGTTAAAGTTGCTTAACTTTGAAAATCATTTGAAAACAAAAGGTATCACGTAAGACTTCCCACACATAAACATGGAAAAGTTTTTACCTTACGCTAACCAAACATTTGATAGGAAATTCAGTGATATTATAATAGGTCTAAGGTTTTCAAGTAAATATGAAATAGCTGAAATTGTTACATCTATTAAATTCCAGCATACTAGCCAACATGTGGGTAATACAATCAAATCCGAGGGCACTTATTGGAAATTGGATTCCATACAATGGCAGGGCTACTGGGGTACCGCCCATCACAGTACCTGGCCTAGATCAGCGTACCGAGGATTACTCCCAATCCCCTACAACACAAGGCCGGAACCATCCCTTACTGGACAGTCCCGAACGAAACAACTCCAGCAGTTGTCGCGAATCAACTGCCCACTAAGCCGAATATAAAGGGACATCTAGACAGGGGAAAATCTCGCTCTCAAGTGGGTGCGACCCATGAAGCCTTGCTGCACCTCCCCTGTTTTAGCCATTCCCGGTTGATGAGGCTTGAGGCTACGATTACCTTTAGAGAACACATCTCTTAGAATGCTCATCGTCCACCTGACGATGTTCTGAAAGCATTCAATCCATACAAGTTCGTTTCGGGTTCGAACGAAACCGAAGGTATTATCTCGTTACACTCATTTTGGAATCACCCTCAGAGTTAACGACAATAACCCTTGCATTCTGAATCTTCATCTTCACTTGAGATTCATGACCTATCGTTAATTTGGATCGATGTGGTTTTCGGATATCCAAATCTGGAAACCCGATCCCGGTCTCATCGAAATCCGAACCGTATCTTTTAAGGCCAAGTTGTTTTAAAGTTAAAACAATTCATTTCATTACCCATATACACACAGATAGATAATTCATAATATCACAGATAGAAAATCTACATTATCATTACAACAGATAATTCACTTAAACCAAAGCATCCATATCACACAGCATTACTTATCTCATATCTGAGATTTCAAACCATTCAAGGAAATCAATATCATCCATCATACATAAGCAAGGATTAATAATCACACCATTTATAATTAATTTAAAATGAATTAAATTAATTACTTAATCTCTAATTAATTTAAAGTAAATTAAATTAATTACTTCACCATTATAAATCTTGCTTACATAACCATTAATTAATTACAAATCAATTAATTAATCATTCTCTAATTTCCATCTTAATTAATCATCTTTGATTAACTAACCTTTAATTACATTCAAGTAATTATCCTTTAATTAATTTTACAAATTAATTATCCATACCCAAATATAGTAATTAACCTTTAATTACTTCATTTATTAATTAACTATAATTAATTACATTAATCCTTAATTAATTACATTAATTAATTAATTACTCGAAATCACTTATTTTTGATTAATTAATCTAAATTAATCAACCTTTAGTTTTATCATTAATTATATTAATTAATGATCCCTAATTACATTTTTAATTAATTATCATATTTAAATTAATTACATCAAGTGATAAATCTTAATTAAACCACAATTATTAATCAATCTTGATTAATCTCATTCAGTAATTAACTACCCTTAATTACTTCATTTAATAAATTAATTACTCCTTAATTAATTATCTCAATTAATCCCTTGATTAAATTCACAAAGTAATTTAATCCAAATTACTATCATCATTAAATCACCTTCAATTAAATACATACAGTAATTACCCATCCAATCATTCGGTGATTAATTAAAATTAATTAAACTTAATTAATTAACCTAAACTAACCAAATTAAACTCAATTAATTACATTAAGTAATTAATTACTTAATTACTTCCACTAAGTAATTACACTTAAACATTTTCACAAATGTTTATCTTTAATTAATTTATCTAATTAATTATTTAAAATTTATCACATTTATTAATTATTAAATAATCTTAAGTTAATGACCTTCATTAACTATTTACAATTCTTAATTCTTCCGTTAAGAAATTAAACTTAGATTAATCAATATTAATTACAATTTAATTTATCCTTAATAACCCATTAATTAACCACTAATTATTTAATTAATTTAAGTTTAAACTGTAACTTAATTAACCTTTAATTACTTGATTAATTAACATTTAATCATTAATTTAAAATCTAATCTTATCAAATTAATGATCTTTAATTACAAATTAATTTTTCCTAATTAATAATTAACTTAAACCTTAATTAATTGGTTTAAAACTCATAATTACTTAATTAATCCAGTTACTAATTAAATTTATTAATCCATTTTAATTAACTTAATAATTTAATGAATCCAAATCATTAAATTCTAATTTAAAGATTTTAACTAAATTCTTTTAAATTCAAATCATTAAAGTATACTTTAACTTTTAAACTTATTTACATCATTTAAAGTTATAAACTTTATTCTATTTTCAAAACCTAAGATTCAAATTCAATTTGAATTCAGATTTAAAATTCTGATTTAAACTTGGGTTTAAATTCTGTTTCAGATTTTATATTAAATTTTAAAATCAGGAAAACTGCCAGGTGTGTTTTTGAATCCTGAAAACCCTCTTTTAAATATTTTAAAACTTTTATTTCATTCCAGATTAGGATTCAAAAATAAATTTGAATCCACACTTCAAACTGGATTTAAACTTGTTGAAATATACTACATAATTTAATTTCATTTGAATTTATTTTAAGCTCAAATTACTGTCAGGTTTTATTTTTTTCAAAAGCCTGGAACAACCATTTACTCGAATCGAACAAAAATTGCTTCGAGTCATTCCTTCTCTACTTCGAGTCAGGCACTCGAATAACTCGAGTCAATCCTGAGAAAAAAACTTCGTCTTCCCCAAAAACCAGAGACGATAAAACGTGCACGTGCAAGTGTACTTCGCCAGCGATCAGTTCCAGCCGACCACACGTAGTCGAGCAAGTCGACGTTCATCCTCGCATCCATTCCTGATCATCCAAACTTCGACAAAATCTCGAAATTCAAAATTGAACTCTAACCCAAAACTGGAACAAAGACGAAACCTGGAACCACCATCGTTCTCACGTCTCCGATCATCAGAGTGGTAATGCCTCCGGCCACGTCTTCGTCTACGCTCAAGCTACCCTCACCCAAAACCCAGTAGCACTCGATCGACTCTACGTGCCATGGTTGATCGAACAACCCAACCCGGTAAAACTAGGGTTCTAGAAATGAATCCACTGCCACAACTTCCTCGATGAATTCCATCACCATCGGCCATTTTTCCCATCAACTATGATCACTCCTCCCTCATCAGGAAGAACCCCAACCCCCACCATCCAGTAGATCGCCAGAAAACATCTCATAACCATATTCTGTTCAAACTAGAACTGCACTCCATTCCTATTACTAAAAATTATGCTTTTAGTTTTAAAAATCAAGTTTTTATATATGGTTTCAAATCACATATCTGAAACTATAATTTTGTATGTTTGAAATTTTGACAAAAGCTCAAGCATTTCTGTTCTTATGGTTCCAGGGCAAATCTAAGTCTATTTTAATTTGCATAAAATTTTAAATCCTACTCTATAATCAAACAAACAAGTTTTGTTTGTTACATAAATCAGATTAATGACTAGATTAAGAGCTAGAGAATTTAAACTAAAAACTGGGATTAAAACTTAGATAGAGATGTTCCAGACTTTCCAGACATGCACACATCAATATATTCATATATATATATATACACAGAGTTTAACTATATTCACAAACATACTTGTTTCCAGAGAGTTGAACATGCAACACAATTATATACTTAAATTTTAAAAATAATGTTACTCACCAGTTTTTAAAAGAGGAAGAACAGAGCATCATTTTGAAAATAGGCTTTGTAAGTTGCTAGCTGAAACTCTTTTTATTCTTCATGTTAGTTGAGTTGAGTTGTTGCAAAGCTTTAGTTGTTAATGTCTTTGAAAACTTTAAAACTGGAAAATGCTAAGTTTCTTTGGTAAACGAAATGAAATGAAAAAGATAGAGAAGATTGATAAATAGATAGATGTTTTACAGGGTTGTACAAGATTATTAAATTGGGTCAGAGATTTTATTTCTTAAGGAGGCTGATATAAGATATTAGTGTACTAGAGATGTTAGCAATAAATGAAGTTGTCCTATGTCTACAAACTCATCCTTTATTTAAATTTTCGTATGTACTTATGATAGTTTTCCTTATCTTTCGTATGTACTGAGATATCATTTTTATTCTTTTTTTTTATGTGTACATACTGTAACGACCCGATATTTTCAACCATTCATATCCATTATAAGTGTATAGGTAGACACTCATTCCGGAATTGAATTGCTTAAAATACCGCGTTGTAAATAAAATTTGGCAAATCTCAGAATATACTGTAAATAAATATAATCACAGATCACAAACACAGAGTAAAATAATGCAGCGGAAGTAAAAGAAATAGTAGTTCATGAAGCTACTATGTAAATATATCAGAGTTAAATAAGATACAACATAAGAAATAAAGTACAACAGAAGTCTCAATATGATAACCAAGTACAAGCTGAATAGAACAACAGAACTGAGATATATAAAACTAGATAAGCAGATAATCTCCAGCGATTCCAATCTCCAGAAAGTGGAATCCAAATCTGTGAATACTCATGCTGACCCGAGCGTAAATAAAAATACAAACACTCGAGTTAGGACAATATATACTTATATAATGTAAACCAACTCAAGTGAACTGTAATAAGGTACAAGTAACTTAAAAGATGCTTGGGACCGCCCATCCTCTAAGGATCCGTTAAACTATTTACTATATAGTAATATACGCTATATACAGTAGTGTCTAATCAGTAAAGTATAATCATATAGAAAATAGCATTAAGGGGATGGTGAACCTTAACGCGGTCGGATCTTTAAACCAAAATCGTAGTGGGTTCGATATGGTAGGTGACACGGCACACAAGGCAATGCCAGGGTAGATATACCAATTACGCATCCGGACTGGTGGTGACGCATAGCAGCCACTACCGCCCACCTCGAACAACACTCCCAAATCAAGGGTGGCCACCAAATCAATCACAAGTAATAGAATGGTATCGAAGAAGTGTGTCCGATCAGAGGTGCTACCTCCTTGGTCCGTTAATCGCTCCTGTTTTAGCCACCTTATGCCAACTCACGGGAGTTGGGTCTACGTATATACCTTAGGATCGTCGTCACCATCCTACTTCATTCTGGAACTCCACCGCGTACACAGTTGTTAAAGTGGTTTTCGGTATCGATAGAGAGTATGTCCATATCCGATCCCGGTCTCTTTAACAACCAATCGTTATTATAACCTGTGGTTATAATTTAAAACAGGTTATACTTCAAAATAGAATATCATTTCAAATCCAAATCTTTATCAAAATAAAGATTAAATCAATTCCAAACCATTTCAATATATTTAAAATATCATATCATTTCAAAACTTCATTTCGAATCATTTCAATATATCAAAATATCATATCTTTCCAAAACTTCATTTCAAATCATTTTAATATACCAAAATATCATTTGAGTTCAAATCTAAATATTTAACTTTAAATACTTTTTAAATTTAAAGATATCATTCATTTATTATCATTTCAAGTCACCTTTTAAATAGTTTATATTTCAATCAAAATAATTCATTTAAACCATTTAAAAGTGAAATTATTATACTTTCAAATCAAGTATTAAAATTTCCAAAGTTTCAATTCAATTTAATCATTTATTTCAATTAAATTTCCATAGACCATTTCAAATTTTATAAATTTCAAATATAGATTTAATCCACAAAATAACTATTCAAATTATAAAATAAATTCCAACGCTTTATTATCCTATATTTCATAAGTCCGATATCTTTTGAATAGATTCAGATTACAAGTAAACCAAATATTTTTCATACTAATATAAACTTCAATTATTTATTCCAAGATTTAATATCACTTCAAATTCATTTCAAAATATCAAAATATCATTTCAAAACATCCTCTATTTAAATTAAATTTAAATACCATTTAATCACATTTCAAAATAGTTGTATTTCCCAAATCAACTATCCCATTTAAATAATTTAAAGTCAATTCATATATTTAATAATTAAATATTTAATTTCCAAATTTAATCTTTTTTCAAAGATCATTTATTCATTTGAATTTATTAAACAAAGAAAATTCAACTTTCGCAGCACTTAGAGAATGCTACGAAATGTTATGTTTAAAAACAGTTCATTAACAAAAGGCGACATTTTAAATGCTGTAATATCTTAATTTAGTTTCAATTAAAATTTTAGTTAAATATAACAACTATAGCACTAACAAAGTGCTATAATAACCCTTAGTTCAAATTTGCTATTTGGTTCATTTAAAACAACTACAGCATTTTCCAATGCTATAATATCTTTACATTACATTTCAAAAATGCTGTCAAATCAAATTCAGAGTTTTATTTACAATTTCACACATAATTAACTTTTAATATAAATCATTTTAACTTATAAAATCATATATTTTCACATTTAAAAATAATCATTTAAATATCTTTATTTCTATGATTTTATAAAGTCAAATTTCCATACAAAAATCAAATTAAATAATAATTAAATTTTCATTTCTTTAATTAAATTCTTAACTTAACAACTAAGTTTAAATTTCAAAATATATCTTATTTCCATTTATTTTAATTAATTAAAAATTCACTTTTAAACAATTTTCATAAAATTCAATTTTAGTTATATTTCCAAATTCAGCTTGAATATTCATTTATTTCATATTTTAATTTATACAAAATCATTAACACTTTTCACAATTATTATTACTTAATAAAATCAATAAATTCAACTTTTAAATCAAATTTGTCATATTTTCTTACTTTACATAAATTCCATTTATAAACAAAATCATAAATTCCAAAATTAACTTATATTTCAGATTCTACTTCACCATTTACTTAATTCACTTATTTAATTTGTAGAAAATCACTAATATTTTATAGAAATCATTTTAAATAAAATTTAAATCAAAATATCATAATATTTACATTTTTAAAATATTTTATACATTTCAGAAAAATATATAAACCACGGGTCTGTATAAAATTTTCTAGCCTAGGTCAAGTGATACAGATATGTATCATTTCAATCCGCAGTTTACAAAGAAAAACCGGGTTCTATCATTTCAAACCCGCAATCCCAAGTTAAATAAAATAAATAAAAAGTCGCTCAGGCTTATCATTTCATCTCATAACGATCTTTCCCTATTCTAAAGTCCGTTCGGGTATGTATCATTTCAACCCATAGTGAACCTAGTCTACAGGGAACTTGCAGTGTGATAACTGATAAAAATGAAAAGAAAAACATGAAATAACAGTAACATATAGTATAACAGGTGCAAATACAGGTGTGAACATCATATGATTATAATATAGCAGTTACAACAGGATGATATGCATTTACAGATTCAAGTGATGTCAGTTTATCAATTATATAAGTACACATCGTCTGGTGAGAATTACTCACTTCTAGATGCTGGAGTTTTGATACAAAATAAAGAATATCTACACCAGAATGCGTACAGAAGGCACGATCAATTTCAGCAGATGTGGCATCCCGATTCAAAACTTGAAAAATAAATAAACTAAGTATGAATTTCATATTCAAACATATCAAAATTTGATAAAGCACTGGAACAAAATCGAATAAGATGATATGAAACAAAGTGGGTAGATAAATGGAAATAAAAGGAAGAGAAAAAAAAATTAAAGAAAGAAGAAGATAAAAGTTCATCCATTAACTTATGTTGATGCCCACGCGCGAAGAGAATGAAGGCAATAGATGAGGTAAGAAATTGGAACATGAGTTTTAATTTATAAGGATGATTTGCATAAATTTTGTGGGAGAAAACGGTCAAGGGTAATTGATTTTTTTTAAAACGTATGAAGCAATTGGAAGATTTTATTCCATATATATAGGAGAGTCAAGTGTAGAAAGTTGCACGTGAATGACAATGCAACAAATGAATTTGAATGGCAGGGAAATTAATATTTTATACCAATTATATCAATTTAAGCAAAAGGAAAGTGTGTAAAGTTTACACGTAAATATTAAAGCAAGGAAGTAAACGTGTTCGTGACAAGTATATTTATAAATAAGCGTTGCGTGATTCAAGTGATAAAACGGCAAGAGATATTTTGTTTTGAACGTATCATAGAGGAGGCTTTGATTTTAGATGAGAAGTTATAGGCAAGAAAAAAATATAAATATTGATATTTAAAAAGGCCATGAGTTGATTGAGCACAGATTTATTACTTGTTATACACTGCCATTTAGTTCTATTCCTATTATAAGCAATAGGTAGGAAATCTTGTTGTGATGGAATTATGCCATGGGTTTCGTAATTAAGGAGAACATAAAACGACAAGCAATCAATTTGCTTTAAAACGGAAATGGAAAATTAACCAAAAGAATAATTTGTGCGAACGGGTAAATATTCAAGAGAATATCTTGCGTTGATTTAGGTGCGAGAATCTAGGCAAGAAAGATTTGAACGAATATTTACAGTGTTATTGATTGCGTGAATTTAGCAAAAGGAAACGACAAGAAATCTTTGGCAAACATTTTGTACACATTTAAAATTTATTAGGAAGTAAATGCGTTGATTTAAAAACGCAAGAAATATTTATAAAATGGGAAGATGGTGAAAATTATTTGCGTACAAGGTTGAGTATTTAAATAAAACTAGAATTTATAGCTTGGAGAAACGGCAGGAATTTATTTAGCACGCATTTGCACTCGTTTGAAAATATTAAGAAGAGAATGTGTTGATAAATAAAAACGGAATGGCAAGAACGATTGGAGCAATTAATTGCAACGGGTATGAATTTATTAGCGAGAGAAACGACAAGCCATTATATTTTTGCTACGAGCGGTAAATGGAAATTTAAAGATTTTATACTTATCAAAACAAATGGAAGTAAAGGAAGGTGAAATATCTTTAAACGTAATGGCAAGGCATGGTTGAATTTTCCTCCTTTAAAAGTGCAAAGCAATTGATTTAGTAACAAGGCAAAAATTTGAATGTGAACGGTTATAAATTTGAGGATAACGTTTCTATTAAATCAGAAGGAAAGTGAATATATTTAAAAGTGCGTACAACAAACGCAATGGTTTATGCCCAAAATATAACAAAACAACGGTTTTAAATTTTATACGTTTCCTATTTATACGTTATTTATTCCATCAAAGAACGCGCCTTTTTAAACGCGTAATTATACATAAATTTTGCAATCTATTACTTAATAAAACATGATTTGTTTACATTGGGTTTTTATTCATTTACCATGTACTAAGAATCTATTACTAAACGTAACTAAGAAGAATATAAATGATTAAATCTAAAAGTATATAATCCATTTTTAAAGAACAAAAGTGAAATAAAACTTTGTTATGAATATATTCAACTAAACTAAAAGATTGGAAAATTAGAAATTTAAAGATTTATAACTTCAATAAATGTTGAGTTTTAACCAAAATAAGAATGAAAGAATTTACTTATATAAAAAATCTTGGGTGATTATTTATAATTAAATTTAGAAATTCATCTTCCGTAAAATAAAACGCTAGAGTTAAAATTAAAGAATAAATATTGCTAAAATTTTTGGGCTGGTACACATACCCATCCCTGTACAAGCATGAATACATTATCCATTTTCCCTTATGTCTACAGCCTTGCAAACATATGTAGACTATACAGTTCTAGACTCATCCTATTTTATGTGTGCATACATGAATATTTATTTTTCTTGCCTTGTCTCACACAAGTATACTTATCCTATTGCTGTTGAATATACATGGATATCTATAGTTTTTTTATCTCTAGAATTCTCAAATGTGTTCACTTATGTCTATATAACCTTATATTTTCCCTTTCATAATTATTTCTATACTAATTTTTATTATTTCTTTACATATATTTATTTATACTTATAAATTACTTTTTAGAGAAAATAAAACAAAGCTATTTATATATATACAAATAAAAGCTTATACAAATATCTTTAAAATCCAAAACATTTTAAATATTTACTCTTTTTAATTTCAAGGCTTTTGAATTCAAATAAATTCAAAAATCTAATTTTAAAATCAAGTTATATATATACATATATAACAACATATTAAGTTTGAAAATAACACTTTTATTTAAAAATCTATTTATATTCATATATAAAGCAATACATTAATAATGTTATTTGAAAATAACAATTTGTCAAATTTAAATAATTTATAAAAGAGATTATACATTCCTATTATTAAATGAATTAATATATCCTATTTATTAAACAATATTTTAAAACAAACCTTTTAATTGATCTTAAACTTAAGCTATAATTAAATCAATTGAACATTTACCTTAAATATTTTAAACCATATATTTTAAATTAAATCATAATTTCCAAATTACCAAAATATATGTGACGACCGCCCATGACCCCCGCACTGAACCTAGAGATAGGGCGCTGTAAAGTGTGCCAGGCAGCCATGGACGATTGCCAGGGTTAAATTAAAACAGCAGAATCTATCATATAACTCACAGCGCATGGATAAAATACAATAGAAAGTATATATAGTGAAGCTTTACAGAACAGAATCTCTATTAAACCTCATATTAGTTGAATACAAACATCTGAATAGTCAATACATCAAGCCTCACTACATAACACTCAGAGAATTATACAAAGCAGCGGAACATCCAGTACATATAGTAAGAAAATAATATGCAAGCCTCCAGCTTGTCTTCGTCATCAGCATCGTTGGAAAGTAAGAACAGCACCTGTCACCTGCTACCTAGTCTGCCCATCCCAAAACGGATGAACAGCCCAAGGTAATAAGAGTGGAACATAAAACCTTGAGTCAGACAACAGTCTTAGTGAGCGGTAAATTAACTAACAACATACCAAAAGAGCATAAAGGCAAAAGGAATAGGAATCCAACCCTCCCACTCCACCTCTTTCTACAGTGATAGCCCCCAGACACACTAAGCAGAAATAAACATAGCAAAGCAGACATTTAAAGTAAAGCAATTATCACTCGAGTCAAGGTCGGTGTTTTCCAAGTACAAACCCCCAAGGCCTAAACCAAGATCAGATAAGCACCCAGAAAACATCGTTCTTGAGACCGAATGACGATACAACCAAACATCCATGACTCTGGCTATCACTGTTATCATTGCTTCGATACCACCGTTAATTGAATGACCGGCACATTCTTTCAGCCGTCCGTCAAGGGTTAATGGCAACCCCGGTTCTAGACAGAACTCCGCACGTCGTCGCAGCCCGTGCCTAGGACTATCGAATCTGCCCAGAGTACTCGACTACAATCATAGTCTTTAGGGACTATCGAATCTGCCCAACGTGCTCTTGCTTTGAGCCTGCTAGAACCTTCAACAACGTTGAAATCTCAGCCTTCTAGTCATCCTCCTCGACGACTATTTCCATACTAGCTCAAGCGCCTCTCGAGCAAACCATTATCCTCAACTCGAACCATTTCACCGAGTTATCAACATGCTTGGAATGATCCCGTCTGGATTAAACCAAGGCTATCTCATACCATGCCTCGCTTCATCTCATCATAGCAAAGCCTCATCTCAACATCAACATCATCAAAACTATCCATATGAGCTTCATCATCCGCCACATATGCCACGAGAAGCTTTTCCAATTCAAGAGCCTTTCCCTTAGCTTTTGAATCATCTTCGACTAACTTGTCCAAATCAAATCATCAATCAACTAATTTACAATGATCAATCAAGTCAAACATTAATCCAAGTAATCAAGCATTCAAACATGATCAAATAAACAATTTTAACAATAATGGCAATCTTGTAATTAAAGAGTCTAAATCTAACAAGCATGAATCATGAACAATATCTCTACAACTTGATGAATGAACTTGCATAGGTTAACATATAGTAAAATGGATGTCAAATCATCATGAACAATAGATCTATACTTAAGTTTATGAAAATGCATGGAAATCACTATTTTAACACTAAATCAAGCCAACAATCCGATATACTCCTTTGGATCCGTGTGAGAGATAATCACCACTCACCAAATCACCTAAACACCTCAAAAGCAACACACTTCAGATCTGGACAGCGAAGAATCTAACTCGATCTATCAACACTCCGCTTCAAACGATGAAATCTCTCTTCGATGGATGAAGATCTTCAATCTAAGCTCTTGGATCTTCGATCTTGGATGGAAGGAAGTACTAAATCAAAGTGGAGAAAAGAAGTGAAGAAGTGTAAAACTCGAGCTCTCAAAATGGCAGCACTTCGTCGCTTCAAAATCCGGATCCCAAAAATGAAGAAGAACCCGCCTATTTATAGGCTGATTTCCCTTAGGTCGTCTAACGACCTAACTACACGCAGGGTCTTCCGACCTAACTCCTAAGTCGTCTGGACGACCTAACTACAACAACTCCTTAAGTCGTTAACCCACTTATCTCCTAGGTTGTTAACTCGCTAACACCAGCTTCCTTAGGTCGTTGCCGACCTATCCTCCTTAGGTCGCTAACTCGCCCAGTTTCTTATGCCGCTAACTCTTAGGTCGTTCACTTCTAATATTAACTTCTATAGGTCGCTGTCTTTCCTTAAGTCGCCCCAATACTTAAGTCGTTAACTCCTAAGTCATTCACCCGACCTAAGCCACCACACGACCTAACTTCTACACGACTTATCCCAAAATCCTTAAGTCACCAACTTCCTATAGGTCGCTCCAATCCTTAGGTCGCCAACTTCCTATAGGTCGCCCATTTCCTTAGGTCGGTCAAATTCTATAGGTCGTCCCAAACTCACATACGACCTAAACCACTACGCGACCTAACTGCTATACGACCTAAGCTCCGAACAACCTAGGCTCTGAATGACTTAACCATACTACGATCTAATAACAATTATTCTACAATGTTTTGATCCGTAAAAATATGGGTCGTTACATTCTCTCCCCCTTAGGAATTTCGCCCCCGAAATTCCAAACAAACAAAGTAATCAAAACTATTCCGCATGCCTATCATCCATAGCAATCAACAAACCATGCATCCAATTCTAGCCTAGCATGCAGAATTCTAAAACTAGAACAAGTTACAATATCGTGAGATGACACGACACCTTATGGCCATACCTTGAAGAGTTCAGGATGAGCTGCCTTCATCCTCTCTTCCACCTCCCATGTACAGTCGTTAACATCATCACTCCATTGTACCTTGAGCAACCTAAATACCTTCCTCCTAAGCTGTTTCGTGTCAGTTTCCACAACACGAAGCGGCTTACGAGGTCTCTCAACAACTGGATCTACCTCAAAATCTTCATAGCTATCTGCAGAAACCACTCTGTTTGAGTCGTGCACATATTTCCATAGATACGATACATGAAAAACATTGTGCACACTCGACATCTTTTCTGGTAACTCCAATTTGTAGGCGAGCTTTCCAATTCGCTCGATAATCGGGAATGGTCCAATAAATCTCGGAGTCAATTTCCCTTTCTTCCCGAATCGAATAACATTCTTCAGTGGAGAAATCTTCACAAAAACCTTATCACCTACGTCGAATTCCAAATCCTTACGACGCTTATCGGCATAACTTTTCTGATGGTCTTGGGCTGCCTTCATTCGTTGCCGAATGATCTCGATGCAATCTGAAGTCTGTCGAATCATTTCTGGCCCAAGTATCAGCTTTTCTCCATTTTCTAACCAACATGTCGGAGAGTTACACGGTCTTCCATACAATGCCTCATATGGTGCCATACCAATGCTTGATTGGTAACTGTTATTATACGAAAATTCTACCAAATGAAGATGATCTTCCCATGATCCTCCGAAATCCAAAACACAAGATCTAAGGAGATCCTCCAAAACTCGATTGACTCTCTCGGTCTGACCATCTTTTTGGGGATGATAAGCTGTACTCAAACACATTCAGTTCCCAAAACTTCTTGGAAGCTCTTCCAAAATCCACTAGTGAACAATGGGTCTCGATCGCTCACTATACTCTTCGGAATACCATGGAATCGAACTATCCACTTAACATACAGCTCAGCCAATTTTTATGTAGTCCTAGTTGATCGAACATGAATGAATCTTGCACTCTTAGTCAGACGATCTACGATGACCCAAATCCCTTCATTTCCCGTTCTTGTTCTAGGTAACCCATCGATAAAATCCATCGATACTTGCTCCCACTTCCATGTAGGAACTTCTAATGGCTGAAGCAGTCCACTTGGCTTCTTCTGTTCGGCTTTTACCAACTGGCAGTTCATGCACTTGGAAATAAAATTTCCAACATCCTTCTTCATACCTTCCCAGTAATAGGTTCTCTTCATATCCCGATACATCTTATTTCCACCTGGATGAATTGTCAACTTCGAGTGATGACTTTCCTTCAGAACTTCATTTCTCAATTCATCTATATCGGGAACAACTAGTCGTCCTTGCTTCCGAAGCCAACCCTCTCGATCGACCTCGAATCCTTTATCCTTCTCTGGGTCCAACCCAGATTCCAAATCATGGATAATCTTGACAAGCCTATCATCTCGCTTTTGGCTCTCGCCAATTCTTTCCACAAGAGTCGGTATTATCGATAAGTTTGCCAATATCTCAGGTTCCAATTCACATCTGGGCCTGAAGTCAAATCCAGCTAAATACTCGAGATTCTTCCATTCTGAAAACATGGCTCCCAATCCTGCATGTCTTCGACTCAACGCATCTGCCACTGCGTTACCCTTTCCCGGAGTATAGGCTATACCAAAATTATATGATGCTAAAAACTCTAGCCATCGTTGCTGCCTAAGATTCAAATCCTTTTCGGAGAAAAGATACTTCAACGACTTATGATCTGTAAACAACTCGAATCGAACTCCCAATAGATAATGTCTCCACATCTTCAGAGCAAATACAATCGCCGCTAACTCCAAATCATGTGTCGGATAATTCCTTTCATGCGGCTTTAGTTGTCGACTTGCATACGCAACAACTTTACCTTTCTGCATCAGCACTGCTCCAAGTCCAGTACCACATGCGTCAGTGTAAACCACCATCTGAATACTTGGTTCTTTTTCATCAATCCTGTTAACGGTGCAGCCACCTTGGAAAAGTCTTTGATAAATCAACGATAATATCCTGCTAATCCAAGAAAACTTCTCACATCAGATGCATTCTTAGGTCTAACCCAATCCTGGATTGCTGCCACCTTGGCGGGATCAACCGCTATTCCGCTTCCAGAGATAATATGGCCTAAGAACCTCACTTCGTTCTTCCAGAAGTGACACTACGAAAACTTAGCCTTCAGCTGATGTTTCCGTAAGATTTCCAAAACAATACGCAAGTGTGTCTTGTGCTCTTCTTCAGTTCTGGAATAAATCAAAATATCATCCACGAACACTAGTACGAACTTGTTCAACTGATCTCTGAACACTCTATTCATAAGATCCACAAAATATGCTGGTGCATTGGTCAATCCAAACGGCATTACCAGCCACTCAAAGAAACCGGATGGTGTCCTAAAAGCAGTCTTTGGCACACTATCCTTAGCCACTCTTAACTGGTGAAATCCTGTTGCTAAATCCATCTGAGAAAACACCTTAGCTTCGTGAAGCTGATCAAACAAGTCATCTATTCTCGGCAATGGATACTTGTTCTTCTTAGTCACTTTATTCAGCTCACGATAATCCACACACAACCTCAACGATCCATCCACTTTGGTTGCGAACACAACTGGTGCACCCCATTCGGACACACTACGCCGAATGAATCCTTTCTGAAAAAGATCATCAACCTGCACCTTCAACTCCTGCTGTTCCCTAGGCGCCATCCGCCTAAGAGGCATCACAACAGGTCTGTCTCCTTCAACTAGATCGATACGAAACTCGATCTCTCTATGCGGCGGTAACCCTTTGACCTCATCAAAGACATCCTCAAATCCATTACCGATTGGCACATATGACAGTCCATCCCGTGGAACAACTAGCGAATACATGAAGCTCATGAAGACGCCTTCCTCATGCTTACATCGTATCACAATCTTTCGCCCCTCCACATTCTCGACTGTCACCTCCAACCTCTCACAATCAACCTTTGCCGCATACTTCTTAAGCCAGTCCATACCCAAAATAATTCCGAACCCCGCAAAGTTCAGAACAAAACAATCACAAACAAAAGAGCAATCATGACTCGATATAATCAGACCACAGCATAGCATACACAAACAAGACGAACCCCCAACTGGATTAGTCACAACCAATGGCCTATCAACAATATCCGGTTCTAAGCCCAACCGGCCTACAAGTTCATTACAAATAAAAGAATGCGACGCCCCAGTATCGAATAACACTCTAACTGGAACACCACATATGGAAAGAGTACCTTGAACCACCACACTCTTTCCTTTCTCTTCAGCCGTAGAGGCTTTCGAAGATGATGGAACAGCCCCCAAAGCATAAGCTTGCACAATCTGCTTGTCCCTCCGCGGTTCTGGACAATTCTTCCTAATATGCCCCGGCTTGTCACAGTTGTGACACTTCATCGGCACCTTTGGATTCTTGCAATCTCTAGAGAAATGGCCCTTCTGCTGACAGTTATAGCAGGTCACTTCGCCCTTCGGCTTCTTCTAGCCATCCTTACCCTTTTGCTGCTGCTGCTTCCTCTTCTTGTTTCCACCCTGCTGTGGTTTAGGCTCCTCCTTGGTCACAGCAACAACAGATCCTTCTTTAGGAAACAGATTCTCATGCCTGAGAGCCTTCTCTACTAGCTTCTCAAATGAATCGTCCAAATGATCCACCAACTGCCTCCCAAGATAACTGTCCAAGCCTGTCACAAACTTCTCGTTCTTCTGATAAGGAGATTCAATATACGACCGGGCATACTTGGACAAAGCTTCAAACTCAGAAACATACTCAAGAACTGGTCTCCCACCCTACTTGAGCTCCACAAACTTCTTGAACAGAACAGACTTCTGAGCCGTAGAAATGAACTTAGCTTCGAATCTGGCTTGGAATTGCTCCCAAGTAATTTCTTCCTCCGGAGTATCAATGGTGATAGAGTTCCACCAGTCAGAAGCTCTCCCTTGAAGCTGTCTTGATGCAAGCTTCCTTTTGGTTGCATCCTCGATTCCCAAGTCACTAAAGATCCTTCTACAAGCATCTATCCACCTCTGGACTTCAATGGTTGATTCTGTTCCCAAGAAAACCTTTCCTCCAAGGGCAGTATAGTCTTTACACAGCTTAGCAAAATCCACCGGTTTTGGAGTTTGAACTTGAACTCCAACATCTACTGATGGCCCCGGAGCTGGCATCCTTCTCATAATCGAAGTCATCATAGCTTCGAACATAGCTACATAATCAGCAGCCCCCTTAGTAGCACGGCCATCCCTAGCAGCTGGTCTCCCTCTTCGACTCATTCTTAATATCTATAAAAAGGAATGATTAATACACCTTGAGAACAACTACGTAAAGGGTTCAAATCATTCTAAGCTACTATATTATATATAGTAATCATCCATCAAAATACAATTACGTCTCTCATACGTAGTTACGTCAGCGAGCGTTGGGTAAAATCGATTAACCAATGCTCTGATACCAAATGTGACGACCGCCCATGACCCCCGCACTGAACCTAGAGATAGTGCGCTGTAAAGTGTGCCAGGCAGCCATGGACGATTGCCAGGGTTAAATTAAAACAGCAGAATCTATCGTATAACTCACAGCGCATGGATAAAATACAATAGAAAGTATATATAGTGAAGCTTTACAGAACAGAATCTCTATTAAACCTCATATTAGTTGAATACAAACATCTGAATAGTCAATACATCAAGCCTCACTACATAACACTTAGAGAATTATACAAAGCAGCGGAACATCCAGTACATATAGTAAGAAAATAATATGCAAGCCTCCAGCTTGTCTTCGTCATCAGCATCGTTGGAAAGTAAGAACAGCACCTGTCACCTGCTACCTAGTCTGCCCATCCCAAAATCGATGAACAGCCCAAGGTAATAAGAGTGGAACATAAAACCTTGAGTCAGACAACAGTCTTAGTGGTAAATTAACTAACAACATACCAAGAGAGCATAAAGGCAAAAGGAATAGGAATCCAACCCTCCCACTCCACCTCTTTCTACAGTGATAGCCCCCAGACACACTAAGAAGAAATAAACATAGCAAAGCAGACATTTAAAGTAAAGCAATTATCACTCGAGTCAAGGTTGGTGTTTTCCAAGTACAAACCCCCAAGGCCTAAACCAAGATCAGATAAGCACCCAGAAAACATCGCTCTTGAGACCGAATGACGATACAACCAAACATCCATAACTCTGGCTATCACTGTTATCATTGCTTCGATACCACCATTAATTGAATGACCGGCACATTCTTTTAGCCGTCCGTCAAGGGTTAATGGCAACCCCGGTTCTAGACAGAACTCCGCACGTCGTCGCAGCCCGTGCCTAGGACTATCGAATCTGCCCAGAGTACTCAACTACAATCATAGTCTTTAGGGACTATCGAATCTGCCCAACGTACTCTTGCTTTGAGCCTGCTATAACCTTCAACAACGATGAAATCTCAGCCTTCTAGTCATCCTCCTCGACGACTATTTCCATACTTTCTCAAGCGCCTCTCGAGCAAACCATTATCCTCAACTCGAACCATTTCACCGAGTTATCAACATGCTTGGAATGATCCCATCTGGATTAAACCAAGGCTATCTCATACCATGCCTCGCTTCATCTCATCATAGCAAAGCCTCATCTCAACATCAACATCATCAAAACTATCCATATGAGCTTCATCATCCGCCACATATGCCACGAGCAGCTTTTCCAATTCAAGAGCCTTTCCCTTAGCTTTTGAATCATCTTCGACTAACTTGTCCAAATCAAATCATCAATCAACTAATTTACAATGATCAATCAAGTCAAACATTAATCCAAGTAATCAAGGATTCAAACATGATCAAATAAACAATTTTAACAATAATGGCAATCTTGTAATTAAAGAGTCTAAATCTAACAAGCATGAATCATGAACAATATATCTACAACTTGATGAATGAACTTGCATAGGTTAACATATAGTAAAATGGATATCAAATCATCATGAACAATAGATCTATACTTAAGTTTATGAAAATGCATGGAAATCACTATTTTAACACCAAATCAAGCCAACAATCCGATATACTCCTTTGGATCCGTGTGAGAGATAATCACCACTCACCAAATCACCTAAACACCTCAAAAGCAACACACTTCAGATTTGGACAGCGAAGAATCTAACTTGATCTATCAACACTCCGCTTCAAACGATGAAATCTCTCTTCGATGGATGAAGATCTTCAATCTAAGCTCTTGGATCTTCGATCTTGGATGGAAGGAAGTACTAAATCAAAGTGGAGAAAAGAAGTGAAGAAGTGTAAAACTCGAGCTCTCAAAATGGCAGCACTTCGTCGCTTCAAAATCCGGATCCCAAAAATGAAGAAGAACCCGCCTATTTATAGGCTGATTTCCCTTAGGTCGTCTAACGACCTAACTACACGCATGGTCTTCCGACCTAACTCCTAAGTTGTCTGGACGACCTAACTACAACAACTCCTTAAGTTGTTAACCCGCTTATCTCCTAGGTCGTTAACTCGCTAACACCAGCTTCCTTAGGTCGTTGCCGACCTATCCTCCTTAGGTCGCTAACTCGCCCAGTTTCTTATGCCGCTAACTCTTAGGTCGTTCACTTCTAATATTAACTTCTATAGGTCGCTGTCTTTCCTTAAGTCGCCCCAATACTTAAGTCGTTAACTCCTAAGTCATTCACCCGACCTAAGCCACCACACGACCTAACTTCTACACGACTTATCCCAAAATCCTTAAGTCACCAACTTCCTATAGGTCGCTCCAATCCTTAGGTCGCCAACTTGCAATAGGTCGCCCATTTCCTTAGGTCGGTCAAATTCTATAGGTCATCCCAAACTCACATACGACCTAAACCACTACGCGACCTAACTGCTATACGACCTATGCTCCGAACAACCTAGGCTCTGAACGACTTAACCATACTACGATCTAATAACAATTGTTCTACAATGTTTTGATCCGTAAAAATATGGGTCGTTACAATATATTAGAATTATAAAATATGCCTTATTAATTAAATTTAAAACAAAGCTCATCTATTTACAATATATATAAATTTATATACATTATAAATAGAAACTAATTTATTAGCTTTTAAAAGATAAATTCACAATTTAAATGTTTATTAAAAGAAGAATTATTAAATCAATTCAAATTTATCAACAAAAATCATCAAATCAATTTAATTTTTAATGTAGATTATTAAATTGATATTGCCAGAAATTCCGGGATGTTACATTATCTCTAAATGGTTTGAAGTGAATTGGAAATTTAATTCTTAAATTTTGTTAAAGGATGATTTTATTTATAAAATATAGCCAAATTTGAATAAATATCTAAACTTGAATAATTGAGTTGGGAAAGGTTTACCTGTACAATACCCAATTCCATTTTAATACAACTTACCTAAATTATTCAGAAGTTGAATATGAAATTGGATAATATATAATATAAAATGTTTTATAGATAAAATTTGAGTGGTTATAATAAATGTTATACACTTAATTTTTAATTATAAAATGTTAATAGGGATAAATAGAATAATAAGTTAGTTGAATAATAAATGAGAAATTAAAAAAAATTGTTTGGAATAAATTTTGTAACAAACAACAATAGTATTTAAATTAAACAAACTTAATGAAATACCTTGAATTTAAAATAAAATATTGAATATTGATTAATTTAAATTGAAATGTATATAGTTTAAATTAACTGTTTTATTTTGTTACCAATCTATTTTCTTCTGGTTTGTTCTATTCTCCTACTTCGTTCCTTTTCGGGGACGAAAAGTTTTGAGTGGGGGAGAGTGTAACGACTCGTAAATTTTAATAATTTTTTTTGTTTTAATAATATATTTAATTGAAATTTTGTGAAATTTTAAACAATAAAATTTTGAAATAAAAATTTGATATTTGGAATACGTCTAATTAAACATAGTAGATGGTAAATTTTCATCCAATAATATGGAATTTTGTTTTCTTGTGTAATTTTATTTCAATTCAAATCAGTTAAAAATTGTTGATAATAAAAGGTTTTCCAAACTTAAATATTTTTACACAATAAATTTGTAAATCATCTTCTGAGTGAGACGTCATATTTCGTTTCTCCAAATTTGGACTACTTTTGCTCCGTTTGTCTTATTTCTGACAAATTAGCAGCATTTTCGGTACCGATTATCGACTTTTGATAGGATGATCGTACCACTGACATCTGTATACCGTTTTGATCATCTCGTCGCGCTGATCACTATGATGTATTCAATCCTGTGTTTTGAAGTCTGGTACGCAGCGGAATCTGCGTAAACGGTAACTGTGTCGGTAACCAGTTGTGTCTATTGGTTTCTTGTACCCTTTTATTTCCTACCGTATAAACCCAATAACCGTTTGTTATTATTTCTGGTTTAACTTCCACCTTTTGCTATTCCTAAATTTTATTCGTGACTTTTGTGTTTCAAACATGTTCAATATATATTTTTTCTATCTGTTTCAGTTGCGCTTCATTTCTTTATGTTATCATTTTTGGGCTCGTTCCCTTTCTCCCATCTCAGTTTTTCCCCAGCTTACTTTCATTATCTCCTCCTCCGTCGGCAATAACCTCACCATCCTTGCTTCCAGTAGTCACCTGTTCACTTCACCTCAGCCGGCCACAACCAGACCCATCCAAAACCGAGAGCAGCCAAAACCCATCACCTGCATTTCACCACAACCCCGTTTGACAACCTCCGCCTTCATTTCCAGAGCCCGAGACAACAGCAATCTCCATCAAGACACCATTCATTCTTGCGTGCTTGCTTCTGCCGATCCTTGATGCCGCTTATCTCCTTATTTTGTTCGGCCCTCCCTATTTCAAACGTATGTATGGTTTAAATTTGTTTGTGTTGACTGAGGAGCTTAATCTAATATTTATATATATATATTATAATAAATATAGTGTAAGATATATAGTTTTATATGTTGTAGCCTTGAGCCTATTTCCTTATTCTGTACGTCACCTAAGTTTACTTTGTTATTTTATATATCTGTTTGGGGTGTATATAAGTTATATAAATTTATACACTTGATCTGTGTTAGTGTAGACATATTACAATAAAGTAAGTTCAAATTTTTCTCATATATTAATTTAAAATATAATAGGTATATGGGTTTATATATATGTTATATATCAGTCTATATATAAAATTTTTATATGTGACTAGTTTTCAGAATATATGTAAGGGATAAACGATGGGATCCGGTCGGCTATATATATATTAGTTTAATCGGCTGGTTTGATGTTATAAGTTATATTAGCTCTATATATATATATATTGTTAAAGTATATGCTGCAGTTTATAAAAGTTTGTAAAGTATATATGTGTGCGCGTATATATATATGCATGAAGTTTGCTAAAAGGGTGATATATTTGCTTATTGAATATTGATTTCTTTATATAAAATTGTTATATTGTGTAAGTTATACTTAGATATATATATATATATATAAAAACATATTTATATATGTTACGTATATACGAGATGTTGTATAGGCATGTTTGTACAAGTTACAAATAACCTGTTCATTTTTATAAGTATAATTTGTCTGTTAAACGCAAGTCTTTATACAACCGCATGTATATATAAGGAAAAGTCTACATGTCATATATATATTGATCTTAGTTGATTAATTTTTTTTATTTACAAAGATATTGATTTGTTATATATATATATATATAAGTTTATACGTTTTTTTATATATTTTCGTATACAAGTTTGTATATAACCCGTTGTGTAGATATGTATATTTAGAGTTCATATATTAAATGTGTTGTATATATATATAAGCTCCATTATTTTATAAAAGTCTACTATATACATTTCAGAGTTTATATAAATTTTCTATTTTATCGAATTATATATATATTCTGTTCTGTTTGGACACATTTGTTTATAATATTATATAACGTAAGTTATATATGAGTTTAGTTTTATATTATTATATATATTATTTTATAAGTAGCTGAATTTATACATATGTCGTACATTTTTGGTCTGCACACATATATTAAAAAATTATGTATATATATATATATTCTGTTAGCTTACGTGTAAGTATGGATAGGTTTGTTTTCAATTATATATATATATATTTAGATGTGTTTGGAATTAGAATATGATTTTGTATATGTGTTATTTAATATTTGTTTTAAATTAAATATTGATTTTTATAAAATAACAAATATTTCTGTATATATTTAACTGATTCCGATTCAGTTAATCAATTCTTGATTTTCAGCCTTATTCATCCAATTCGTGCCAATTTTTCTTTGCTTTGGAATTCATGCTTGGAACCATAACTCAATTCATTCCCGTTCGTCTCTATAGCCTCGAAAGGTGAGCAATCACTCACTATTAATGTTCTTATATTTATTAAATTTGATTTCAATTGAAACGACAATTGAAATATGCTGCTGCTAGATATTTACATTGTTATATATATGCCATTATCTGTATTTGTTCACCTATGACATCTGACACCATTATCTGTTATTTATCATTGATGATATATGCCTGTTACTGATTGTTATATTATTGTCATATCTGTTATCACTCTGCAAGTTCCCTGTTAGTATAGAACTCACTATGGGTTGAAATGATACATACCCGAATGATCTATAGAATAGGAGGAAATCGTTATGGGTTGAAATGATAAACCCAAGTGATTTCCATTGAATTAAATTTGGGATTGCGGGTTGAAAAGATATATACCCGTATATATTTAAATTGCGGATTGAAATGATAAATATCCGTATCACTTGACCATAGGATAGAAAATTATATACAGACACCGTTGGCCTATATATAAATATTTTGAAAATGATTTATATGGTTTTTGAAAAGAAATATATGGTTTTAATAAATATTGATTTTTAAAGATTTATTAAAGTTGATTTAATAAAGTCGATTTAATCAATGTAAAATATGTTTAAGTAATTATGCAAATTTATATTTCAAATATAGAGTTTATAATGTTTCAGGTTGAAAGATAAAATTGAAATTGATTTGGAATTTTAATTATTTAAGAATTATACTTAAATAATTTTGATTTGAAATTTATTAAATTTGAAATTTAAAGATATGTTTATAACTTGAATTTGATTAAAGGTGACTTAAATGAATATTTCAAACTTATATAAATTTAAATGGGATATTTTGTTTATTTAAACTTGTAAATTGAAGTTGTATTTAGATGTTATTGAAATGATTAAATAAACATTTCAGAAACTAAATGTAATGAAATTAAATTGAGATATAAATGAAATTATCAAATTCAGTTTTGGAAATGTGGAATATTTGAAGCTTTGAAATATTGAAATTGAAATGGTTTATTTGTGGTTCAAATCGGTATTTGAAATCGATATAACTTGAAAATGTTTAATTGAATTGGAATTGAAATTGATGATTTAGATTTGATAAAATTTGAATTTGGAATTCGAATTGATTTGAATCGATTTGTGAAAGTCGAGGAAACTATTTTATTTTATAAATTATTTTAATATAAACTATTTTAATATAAATCATTTTTAATATAAATTATTTTAATATAAACTATTTTAACTTATAACTATTTATATAAACTATTTTTATTTATAAACTATTTTAACTTATAACTATTTATATAAACTATTTTATTTATAAACTATTTTATTTATAACTATTTTATTATATATACTAATTTTAATATCTAAACAGTTTAAGATGGAAGTGTTATGATTTCCAAAATGCTATCATTTCAAAGTGTTATGATTTCCAAAATGCTATGATTTCAAAGCTGTGATTTCCAAAGTATTTTGATTTTTAAAGACTATGATTTCGGAAGCGTTATAACTTTGGAAAGTGATATGATTTTTGGAAATGGATATATTTGAAATGGAAATGATATCGTATTGATTTGGGTTTTGAAATGAAAATGATAATTTGGTTTTGAAGTATAAACTATTTTGAAATGACCGTAGTGTTATAATAACGATTGGTTGTTAAAGAGACCGGGATCGGATATGGACATACTCTCTATCGATACCAAAAACCACTTTAACAACCGTGTACGCGGTGGAGATTCCAGAATGAAGTAGGATGGTGGCGACGATCCTATTGAGGTATGAACGTGGACCCGACTCCCGTGAGTTGGTATAAGGTGGCTAAAACAGGAGCGATCGACGAGCCAATGAGGTAGCACCTCTGATCGGACGCATTTCTTCGATACCATTCTATTACTTTGTGATTGATTTGGTGGCCACCCTTTGATTTTGATTGGGAGTGTGTTCCGAGGTGGGCGGTAGTGGCTGCTATGCGTTTCCACCAGCCCGGATGCGTAATTGGTATATCTACCCTGGAATTGCCTAGTTGTGCCGTGTCACCTACCATATCGAGCTTTACTACGAGTTTGGATTTGTGCCGTAGCCTGTGGAGTATTGAGGGTTGCTCCTGATCTAGGGGTATGGTGGTACTGGATAGACTACTGGGACTATTATGTGTTAAGGTGGAAAATGTAAAGCCTTAACGCTATTTAAAGGTAAGTTTATTTTATATTAGACATTATTATAATAGCGTATATTACTACATAGTAGATAGTTTAACGGATCCTTAGAGGATGGTTATCCCAAACATCCTTTGAGTTACTTGTATTTCAGTTGATATTTCACTTGAGTTGGATTTATTGATATAAGAATGTTAATCCTGACTCGAGTGTTTTGTGTTTTGCTTTACGCTCGGGTCAGACTGAGTGATACAGTATTCGATACTCAACTTTGGAGTTGGAGCTTCTCTTGGAGATCCAGCTATCTATCCTTCTTTCGGTTGTTCAGTCGATTCCAGTGATGCATTCAGATCTTGTATTTGATTATTATATTGAGACATCTATGTACTCGTGACTTCTGTTGTATCTTGTTTAACTCTGTTATATATATAGTAGCTTCATGAACTACTATTCTTTTGTTCCACTGCATTATTGTTATATAATTATATGTCTGTGATCTGTGATTATTTTATTTACTGTATATGCTGAGTTTGCCAAATTTAAATTAACAATCTGATATTTTGAGCAATTCAAATCTGACATGTATGGATGCGAATGGTTGAAAATACCAGGTCGTTACACCACGACTTCACTGGAACAAGTTTCGTGATTTTAGAATGAGTATGGAATTTAAATTTAAATTTTAAAGTTTGAAAATCCTTTATTCTTGGTTACTGGCAATATCATATAAGAAGAAGGAGCGAGAGCAGTCATGTGATTGGGGTATGAGCATACACGAGGAGTATGGCATAGGTATGGGCAAGCATGGTTGAATTTAATGAATATATATTAATTAAATTTAAAATATTCATCTCCAAACGTACGAAAATCTCAAACTCCAAACGCGACATGCCGCCTGGCGTTCTATATGTTATACCCCTATTCCGAATGCATTGAAACTTGTCTCGAGACCTAATTCGATTGTGTACAGAAGATAGCTCTTCAAACCCAATTATATTATAAATTTCCGAAATTAATTTCTATGCGGTTCGAACCTGCACGACCAAACAATATGCCTGATCGCCATGAAATTCGATGGCATATTATAATCTCTATTTCGGATCAAATGAAATTGGTTTTTTGAATTTTGAGACAGTGCCCAGGAATGACAATTTCACAGATTTAAAAATCATTTTATATTTTCGATCCAATTTTCGATATTTATCCAATCTATTTATATTTGTAAATAAATTTATAAATTGAATTCATCAGTATTATTTATTAATTAAAATGAGTTTAATAATATTATTAAATCCAGTTAATTAACATTCAGTTTCACAATTCAAATATTTAATCATTCCCTATATTTGAATTATAAGTTATTAAATTCCAAAATTCAATTTTTTTAAATATTTAAAATTAATTAAACATTTAAAATCAAATGACCAGAATTTCAGGTTGTTACATTTGGCCCCCCTTAAATGAATTTCATTTCGAAATTCCTAAGGAAGAAAATGTTTTCAAACCCTTAATTTTAAAACTATTAATTAAAATGATTTATTAAACTTGTTAACTTTTCAAAAACTAATTAGCTAGAATAGATTCTAAAATTTCCAAGTCTTTTAAGTTCACCTAGCTATATCAACTAATTCTCTTCCATTTATTCATTCCAAATTATAACTCAAAAATCAAATTCTAGTTATAAATTTTTTTCCAAAATGCTCAAAAAAATTCTAACTCTTAAATTTACGATTTTTTTTGCCAGCGTCTTCGTTGCACGGCTCGATCGAAATAACTACAAATTGCCTCTATGGCTCTAAACTAACCAAAGAAAACAAAAGTCAAGTGGCTTCCCATGTCTGAGGCACAAAATCATCAACCGGTTTAAATTTTATAATTTTATTACGTATCTTTTTGTGTTTGATTTATATTTTGGCAAGTAATTTATTCTCTATGCAAATGCAGGTGCACAAGAAGTCAAGTGGAAATCTCTTGCTTCCCTATACTTACATAATCTAAAAGAGAATCAGGTTGACAAAAGAATTATGATGTAATTTAACATGCAAAAACTAGAATGATATAAATCCACATGAAACTCTAGTATAAAATAAAGCTACAAGCAACCAACCACCATATCACAATCATAGGCAATAAAATACAGAGAATACTTTGTAACAAATGCTTATGCATCCAATATTTTCAAATATAAATTTAGATCTAAATGCCCGAGTTTTCAATTCAAAAATTTATTTTCAAACTTCTCGGACGGGAATTAAATCAAATATCAAAAATCAAAGTAACAAGGACGGAATTCGTTCTAATAAAGTATGGTGAAACTCTAGAATTAAAATAATATGGAGCATCCAGTGGTTTTTTGGTTTCTCCAAAAACATAAACTAGAGTAAATAAATATCATTTCTTTCCCAAAATCTTCAAAAATCTCCTTTTCAAAATCACTGGGATTTTGATCCTAATAATAACAATTCAAAATCCTTTGTCAATAAATTTAAACTTTACAATCAATGGTATATAAAATCACATAACCAATCAATTCAGTTCAATCAAATCAATCAAATTCCATGAAGGAATAAACTAACACTAACAATCCATAAAATTCCACAAGGGAAAACTTATCAATTAACATTGTTTCAAAATGTCAAATGACTAACAAACAAATCTTAATGTAGGTTCAAAACTTTCTTGATTGCCTCAAAATATAGATAATTCGCTAAGTGTACCATTTTGCTCAACAGCTTTTGGTTACTTCTTAGAAGATTATCCAAATTCATTCGAACAAAATTAAAAGTTATACTCTAAAATTATTGGTTTCTTAACTGTACCAATTTTTATAATCACTTAAATTTGCTTTTAGTATTTTATTCAATACTAAAATTATTTATGAATTATTTCATAAATTCTCACCCAAGTTTAAAAATATTGTATAAAGTCATTTCTATATAAAACATCATATAATAACTTATTACCACTTTATTTACTTGTATAATACTCTTCTCTATCCTAAGAGCACATACAAATTTTTATTTTACTTTTCACAATTTAGGTGAAGATCTAATCAATATTTGGGCCTTTTAAAACTGAGTCAACTTCTCAACCTCTTTAACTTAGACTGTTAAAATGAATGATGTTTTATGGGTTACCCAAAAACTGCAAATAGTTTCCACCACTTAGATGTTTTAAATGCTTATATGGTTTTACTAAAACAATGTTTATCAAAACCTTCCTATGCAATTTATCCCAATTTAAACTTGTGTTAAATTATCCTTATTTATCTAAGGGTAAAATCTCATTTAGCAAAACAATCTCTTATCAGAAATACTTTTTATTTTGAAAACAATTCCCTTTTTAGGGAACTTAAAAATTAAATACCTAGTATTTTTTAATTTCAAAAACTCATCTTTGAAATCGTACGATATATATTTTTGTATATAATAACTTCAAATGATTTATTTATTAAAAACCACTTTGAGTTCATTCGGATTTAAACTCATTTCGATCGCACAATGATAAAGAGAATAATTTACTAAGTGTAACGACCCAGTATTTTGGACCATTCGCATCCGCACATGTCGGACTTGAATAATTTAAAATACCGAATTGTTAATTTAAATTGGCAAAACTGAGCATATACAGTAAATAAATAGAACACAGATCACTGACACAAAATAATAAATGCAGCGGAATTAAAAGAGATAGTAGTTCATGAAGCTACTATATAAATATATAAGTTACATCAGAGTTAAACCAGATACAAACAAAGAGTAACACGATACATCAGATACAAATCAGAATACATCACTGGAATCATCGAATACTGGAAGCAGAATAGATGGCTGGATCTTCAAGCAAAGCTCCAACTCCAAAGCTGAGTCTCGAATACTGGTACACTCAGTCTGACCCGAGCGTAAAGAAAAACACAAAACACTCGAGTCAGGATTAACGTTCTTATATTAATAAATCCAACTCAAGTGAAATAGCAATTGAAATACAAGTAACTCAAAGGATGTTTGGAATAACCATCCTTTAAGGATCCGTTAAACTATCTACTATGTAGTAGTGTACGATAAGTAGATAATGCCTATCAGTAATATAAAGTATTAAAATAGTGTTAAGGCGTTACCATTATCCCCCTTAACACATTTTATATAAGCGTTATAGTCTATACAGCACTGTAAACTCCACCGTAAACTAGTGGGATATCAGGGAGTACTCCATAGGTATAACACAAAACAAATCGTAGTGGTCGCGTATATAGGGATACAGGTATGACAAGGCACATGAGGCAATACCCAAGGTAGTGAAACTACCGTTTGCCTGATCCGGACTGGTGAGAACGCATCGTCGTAGCGACCGCAACACCGCGAAACAACACTCCCAAAATCAAGGGTGCACCAATCGACAACAAGTAATGAATAGTTTCGAAGAAGTGTGTTTGCTCGAGGTAGCTAACCCCCATTTGGCCCGGCACGGCTCCTGTTTTAGTCATTTCTAATTTGACACAAGTGTCAAGGATATCCATTATCGTTCTCTTTCTTCAGTCATCACGTTCATCATTCCAACCACTTCATTCTGGATCACACTCCACGTATAGTTATTAAAGTGGTTTTCGGTTTAGACAGTGAGTATGTCCCTAACCGATTCCGGTCTTTTTAATAACTTTCGTGATTATTACACCGATTGGTCGTTTAATAAATTTCAAAACCAAATAAATTACAATTTCAATTAGAATTTGTAAATCAACATTTCATTTGTCTTTCTAAAACAATTTCCATAATTTATGTTTCAAAACTTCCAAATTATCATTTCAAAATCTTATAATTCAATTTCAATCATTATTTAAAACAATTCAAATATCGATTTAAATTCGTATATAAGTTTCATTCCGAAATCATTTAAATTAATTTAATTTAACATTCAAATTAATTTAAACTGTGACGCCCCACCTCTATACCCACGCTAGCCAAGAACACTACGGTGTAGTGCTGTCAACTAGCACAGAGAATAAGGCTGTTGAGGAGCGACCATCTATGTAATTGCCTTGTGCGAGCACCGATATGTCAGATAATAAAACATTGCATTTCATTTTTAGAGGAAACCCGACATACCGATACAAACTCAAAGCTACTACACAGTGGCTATAATAGTTTAGGACAATAGATATAAAAATAACACAGATAACATAAATGCGGAATAAAGATGGAACGAAAAGTCTCATATATATAATAACTGATATCAGTTACAATACATTTGACACAATATAAATGATACAACTACAAATGTCGACTCAAGAAGTTATATATACAAGTACATTATCGACTAATATACATGAATACATTATCATCTTAAAACAGACACACTGACTACTACAACAAGACGAAGACCACTTCAAATGATTTAAAAAGTCTTCATAGCTCTAGCAGCAACCCAAAGCTAAAAATCTACAACCTGTAAATACTCGGTCTGACCCGAGTATTACATTCAAAAGAAAATAATACCCGGATCAGTCTAATTCAAACTCAGTTATTAGCGCATAGAAGCAATAATAATCAATCACAATATAGATGACAGTCACAGAAATCTCGTATATCCAACTCTCGATACGAGAATTGGATAACGGCAGATATAACACTAAACAGTGTTAATCCACAAAACAGAAATCCAAAGCAGTTTAAGCAATTGAAATGTCAATTTAAAAATATCAATGCTAATTGGCTGCAGTACACGCTAACGTGTACTGCCTCGCCAATACGGCCTACGAATTACGCAACAGGTCGATGAATTAAGAATAAAAGAGATATCGATTAAAATCTGTCAATTCGGTGTGGCTGCAGTGCACGCACGCGTACACTGCCTCGCCACAACAGAATATAAAGTCACCACAAGGGACAAGGGTAAAACTGCTACGAAAGTGCAGCCACCACTTGTATTTAAGGGCAAGGCTGCATCAGTGAAATGAAACAGTGTACCCAGTGAAAGAGGCAACAAGTGGAACAAGTTCAACATGTCGCAAAGCAAGGCACAGGGAAATAGCAAACTGAAGGCGAGAGCACCAAAGATATGGCACTACAACACACAACAGAAAAGACGCAGATCAGCCTCATTAGAAGATAAGGTCATCAGTGAAGCAAAATGAAAAAATGCAAATGATACAAGGCATCAATGCAATGTATCAGATTCGAGAGTCAGGTACTGTACAGAGAACATTGAATCAGTGTGCATGTATGGACACTTAAATGATCAAATTCAGGCCGAAACAGTACCCACAAAAATACTACCAAAAGAGATCAATGAATATGAAATGAGGTACAAATCTGAAACCACAAGGGTAGTCATACTCAAAATCAGGGGCCAGACATGCAACTCTCTACAATATGTACAAAGGGGGTACGTA
Source organism: Allium fistulosum (assembly GCA_030737815.1). Classification (NCBI taxonomy): domain Eukaryota; kingdom Viridiplantae; phylum Streptophyta; class Magnoliopsida; order Asparagales; family Amaryllidaceae; genus Allium; species Allium fistulosum. The sequence continues at coordinate 502,399,023 of CM060901.1, forward strand.
TCTACATGAAGTCAGATAACAAATGAACATCAAAATGCCACTTAAACTCACATACGAACAGGGTACAAGTTACAATGTCAACAAAGTATACAGGTGAAGCCAACTGACTCGAATGACTCAAGTGGTACAAGGACAATGCTCAATGCACATCAATACTAAACTCAAACAATGCCAACATGATCAAGTTCAAAACAATGCCCCAATATCAGGTTAAAGTGAATCGAAAAAGAAACTGCAACATCAGGAAGTGCAGTCATGCCAATGACATTTAATATCATAATCAAAGTCAAGTGATATCAAGTGCAAGAGAAGTACACTATGCAGTGTTCAATACTGAAGCCACAAAATGTGCACAGCAACCAAATATCAAAGCAAACGAACAACTATAAGTACAGGGAACAACAGCAATGAATACTGTAACAAATGCAAGCTCAAATGGAACACAAGTCAGCGACAAGCTACAAACACTCAGTGCAGTGATACATGAAATCGCATGAACAAGTTCGAACAACCAGACAACATCACATTCACGAATGAAATGTTCAAGTGGAGACCAGAGAAGATGGCCAGGGACGAAGACAGGGATGAACACAAAGATGGCCGAAGCCGTGTCAGTACAAAGTCGACCAAGTCAAAGCGAGAAAATCACAAAATCAAAGCCATGAAACATCAAATTCGAATACGAATGAACTGGAGCTGGAATTAGATGTGAGATGAACTCACCTTGTTCGAAGCGGAGGCGAACCCGAGAGAAGGAGTCGCAAGCACCAATTAATAATTTCGACTGAACGACGCGTTCGAATTTTCGCAATCCCTAATCTTCAGAGAGCAAAGAGGAAGACGATCGATCGATAATTCAAACACACGATCATTCAAACTCGATCGATTTCAGAGGGCCAAGAGCAACTCAGAGAAACGAGCGAACGTAATCCACCTCCAGACGGCATTCCAATCAAAGCCCCAATTTTGAAGAGCCAAAAATACAAATCTCGGAGGAACGAACTAACTGGAATCGACCGCAAGCAGCAACGACCAGAAATAGATCGGCGATCCAGGCTACAAAGCCCTAATTTTTGAAGCAGGAACGAGGAAGAAGAAACAAGGCTGCCATTTTTATTTTCTTTCGTATGCTTTTAGGGTTCGAATGAGAATGGAAGGAAAATAAAAAAGGGGGATCGGGTAATACCCTTATCACGGTATCAAAAGAAAAAGGTATGGGCCTAAATTTTAAAGCCCACCAACAATTTCTCAACCATTTTTCAAAAGAATTTCAACTCGATAAAATTCCAATAAGAATTGGCGAACGATTTAATCACCTAGTGTCGATAATTAATTGCTACGAATTTGCGGGTTGTTACAGACTCTCCTCCTTAGAGATATTGCGTCCACGCAATCATAGGGAATAAATGGATAAAAGGTAACAACCATAAGAACATAACAATGTCGAATGCATAAGCAAAGCAAAGGTCAACAGGGAAGTATAAGAATTATGGAAGTATCAGATATAGAATCAAAAGGTTCGACTGATTCAAATCAAAAGAATCAAAATCATGGGGATCAAGGAATCAAAATCAGACGACTATCAAAAGCAAGAATCAATCGAGTTCTAGCAATTGAAAGAAAAGGAATCAGAGCAGAAATCACGTACTGCACGAATTGAATGTGAGTAAATCAAATTACTCACCTGAATCGTCAGAGAAAAAGACGAAGCTCGAATCTCAAAATCGCAAATATTCAATCATCTAAAACGATAATCGAATTTTCACAAATATCTGATTATCAAAAACGATAAGCAGAAATCACAAATATTCGATTATCAAATCGAAAAATATTTAATTATCTCAAACGATAATCAAATTTCACAAATATCTGATTATCAAAAACGATAATCAGAAATCACAAATATTCGATTATCAAATCGAAAAATATTTAATTATCTCAAACGATAATCAAATTTCACAAATATCTGATTATCAAAAACGATAATCAGAAATCACAAAGATTCGATTATCAAATCGAAAAATATTTAATTATCTCAAACGATAATCAAATTTCACAAATATTTGATTATCAAAAACGATAATCAGAAATCACAAAGATTCGATTATCAAATCGAAAAATATTTAATTATCTCAAATGATAATCAAATTTAACAAATATCTGATTATCAAAAACGATAATCAGAAATCACAAAGATTCGATTATCAAATCGAAAAATATTTAATTATCTCAAACGATAATCAAATTTCACAAATATCTGATTATCAAAAACGATAATCAAAAATCACAAAGATTCGATTATCAAATCGAAAAATATTTAATTATCTCAAACGATAATCAAATTTCACAAATATTTGATTATCAAAAACGATAATCAGAAATCACAAAGATTCGATTATCAAATCGAAAAATATTTAATTATCTCAAACGATAATCAAATTTCACAAATATCTGATTATCAAAAATGATAATCAGAAATCACAAAGATTCGATTATCAAATCGAAAAATATTTAATTATCTCAAACGATAATCAAATTTCACAAATATCTGATTATCAAAAACGATAATCAGAAATCACAAAGATTCGATTATCAAATCGAAAAATATTTAATTATCTCAAACGATAATCAAATTTCACAAATATCTGATTATCAAAAACGATAATCAGAAATCACAAATATTCGATTATCAAATCGAAAAATATTTAATTATCTCAAACGATAATCAAATTTCACAAATATCTGATTATTAAAAACGATAATCAGAAACACAAACATCTGATTATCAAAAACGATAATCAGAAGTCATAAATATTCAATTAACGAGTCCGGAATTAACCGAAGTAGTAAAAGTATGGTTTCATACTCCGTACTTTTGCTAAATCGTTTAAATCTCTTTATCGTTTCCTTGAAAGTGCAGAATTGTGTGTTTTAAAAATAACATTTCACATTCTCAAACGGACAAGTCCGGAATTAAGCGAATCAGTAAAAGAAAGGGGTCATAGTCCTCGATTTTTCTGAAACGTTTAAATCGCTTCCTCGTTCTTTTGAAAATGTAAACTGTAAATTTTTTTGAAAACAATTTTAATTTATATTTTTGAAACAACTTTTTTTTTAAATAACGAATTTTGAAAATACGTGATTAAATTAGCAATATTAGTGTTGCGGGAGAACCGCCTGTAAATCCATTTCAAAATTGACGGTTACTGAAGTTAACACGTCAAAATTTCATCAAAATAACTGGCATCAAAGTATAATACCAATGAATTTTCATTCATAAGAAAATGTCACAAGAATCTTCTCAAAGATAGAAAGGGATATCATACCCTAAACTTGTATTCATAACAAGTCAATAACACATGAATTCACCAATACACAAAAATTGACAAAACTTGTCAATAGAAATCACGAAAATTGGTGAAGCACAAATTCTAGAAATCATCACAAGAAATCCAAAAATCACAAAAAGAGGGGGGAAAGCCTATCAGAAAACGGGAGTATGAAAACTCCAAAACACCGGTATCACAAGATGAGACGCTATCTCATGGTGGCTAACCATTAAAGTTTCACACAGGAATGGTCCGAAGACCGTGGGTCGCTATCCCACGCGTGTGAGTCGGAATCACACAGATTGAGGTCTAGGCTAACCTCGCAGAGAAAGAGACATCGCACATTTGCTAGTCTAAATCATAAAAAGGAAAAGGGAAATGCCTATCACAAAATGGGAGCATGAAAACTCCAAAACACCGGTATCACAAGACGAGACGCTATCTCATGGAAGCCATCCATTAAATTTTCACACAGGAATGGTCCGAAGACCGTGGGTCGCTATCCCACGCGTGTGAGTCGGAATCATACAGATTGAGGTCTAGGCTAACCTCGCAGAGAAAAAGATATGTGTGAGTGGAATCACACAATTAAGGTCCAGACTAACCAAAAAGCAAAAAGGTATGTGTGAATGGAATCACACAAGTGGTGTCTAGTCTAACCTCGCAAACAAAAAGATATGTGTGAGTGGAATCACACAAATTAAGGTCCAGACTAACCAAAAAGCAAAAAGGTATGTGTGAATGGAATCACACAAGTGGTGTCTAGCCTAACCTCGCAAACAAAAAGATATGTGTGAGTCGGAATCACACCACTGCGGTCTAGACTAACCTTGCGGACAAAGAGATATGTGTGAGTCGGAATCACACCACTGCGGTCTAGTCTAACCTTGCGAACAAAGAGATATGTGTGAGTCGAAATCACACTACTGCGGTCTAGACTAACCTTGCGGACAAAGAGATATGTGTGAGTCGGAATCACACAAATTAAGGTCTAGACTAACCAAAAAGCAAAAAGGTATGTGTGAATGGAATCACACAAGTGGTGTCTAGTCTAGTCTTGCAAACAAAAAGATATGTGTGAGTCGGAATCACACTACTGCGGTCTAGACTAACCTTGCGGACAAAGAGATATGTGTGAGTCGGAATCACACTACTGCGGTCTAGTCTAACCTTGCAAACAAAGAGACATCGCACAATTGCTAGTCTAAATCACAAAATGATCGTCATGATCAACGAGAAGTGTCAATTACACTAAGCTAGTAAATATAAAAGTTTAGCTTCATGTCCCATAACCACTTGCTTAACTTAAATATTTACGAACAAACTGTAAATCTACACTAGAAAATTGTCACAAAAGGTTCAATCGAACAAGTCCAGGAGTTAACCGACGAAGTAAACGCAAGCGTTTCATACCACTTGTTTTACTAGGCCGTTTAATTCAATTTCTCATACGAGTGAAATAAAGGCTTGTATATACTAATAGATTGGAAAACGATTTAAGAAAAAGAGCTTTGTAGTAAAATAGTTTTGAAATCGTTTGGAAAAAAGGATTTTAATATTTACTACTAGTATAGAAAACCTTTATATTTTTAAAGTGACAAATCACAAAAATGATTGTAGAAACAATCAATCACAAGAATTCACATACGAAGATGTGAATGGAATCCAAAGAAATCGATACTGAATCCATCAGAAAGTATGTTCACAAAAATCCCGAAGAAAATGTCATCAAAGTTGCTAATAAATGATAGCAACAAATCGGGGAAATGATCAAGAATCGATTAAATTGGGAAACCAAGTCAGTTCACTAAAATTTCACATTCGAAGACGTGAATAAAATCCAAAGAATTCGATTCCAAATTCATCAAAGTAGGAATACCCAAAAATTCCAGAAATAGAAGTTATCAAAATCGACAAAGGTGATAACAACTAATTAGAAAAGAAGAATCGATTATCAACTGGAAAAACAAAGCAAAACGAGCAGAAATGCATAAATGACTTCAACAAAAGTAAGAATCAAGTCAATGTCGAAGTCAACAATTAATAGCCGCAGTCGAGTACAAAATGAATCAATCATCATTATCAAAGAAACCAACGGCAAACAAAATCAGTGTCTTGAAAATCAAGAAATTAGTAATTTCTCAAAAACAAAGTGACCGAAGTCGAAGGGAAATCCAGATGAGGAAAACACAAAATATCAAGTTCAAAATCGCTGAGATTCGAACTAGATGTGAATGAGAAATCAAAATCACTCAATTTGCAACTGGTCCAGCTATTTTTCATCACAGTGTAACAGGTACACAATGACACTCATAGCATAGAACAAAAGTGGAACAAAGTCCAAAAGTCAAAATGGCTTTAATTTGCCAAATTAAAACAAAATCAACATCGGCTAAATCAATTCAAAGCCGAAAACACAAGAATAAGCGTTAGGAATTCATACCTAACAGTCAAAAATAATCATATGTAAAGATGAGAGATAAAACATCGACAAATAGTTGTAACACAAGTTCCATCTAAGTTATGTTTTATAATTGTCCTAAACCCCATGCTCTGATACCAAGCTGTGAATGCCCCACCTCTATACCCACGCTAGCCAAGAACACTACAGTGTAGTGCTGTCAACTAGCACGGAGAATAAGGCTGTTGAGGAGCGACCATCTATGTAATTGCCTTGTGCGAGCACCGATATGTCAGATAATAAAACATTGCATTTCATTTTTAGAGGAAACCCGACATACCGATACAAACTCAAAGCTACTACACAGTGGCTATAATAGTTTAGGACAATAGATATAAAAATAACACAGATAACATAAATGCGGAATAAAGATGGAACGAAAAGTCTCATATATATAATAACTGATATCAGTTACAATACATTTGACACAATATAAATGATACAACTACAAATGTCGACTCAAGAAGTTATATATACAAGTACATTATCGACTAATATACATGAATACATTATCATCTTAAAACAGACACACTGACTACTACAACAAGACGAAGACGACTTCAAATGATTTAAAAAGTCTTCATAGCTCTAGCAGCAACCCAAAGCTAAAAATCTACAACTTGTAAATACTCGGTCTGACCCGAGTATTACATTCAAAAGAAAATAATACCCGGATCGGTCTAATTCAAATTCAGTTATTAGCGCATAGAAGCAATAATAATCAATCTCAATATAGATGACAGTCACAGAAATCTCGTATATCCAACTCTCGATACGAGAATTGGATAACGACAGATATAACACTAAACAGTGTTAATCCACAAAACAGAAATCCAAAGCAGTTTAAGCAATTGAAATGTCAATTTAAAAATATCAATGCTAATTGGCTGCAGTACACGCTAACGTGTACTGCCTCGCCAATACGGCCTACGAATTACGCAACAGGTCGATGAATTAAGAATAAAAGAGATATCGATTAAAATCTGTCAATTCGGTGTGGCTGCAGTGCACGCACGCGTACACTGCCTCGCCACAACATAATATAAAGTCACCACAAGGGACAAGGGTAAAACTGCTACGAAAATGCAGCCACCACTTGTATTTAAGGGCAAGGCTGCATCAGTGAAATGAAACAGTGTACCCAGTGAAAGAGGCAACAAGTGGAACAAGTTCAACATGTCGCAAAGCAAGGCACAGGGAAATAGCAAACTGAAGGCGAGAGCACCAAAGATATGGCACTACAACACACAACAGAAAAGACGCAGATCAGCCTCATTAGAAGATAAGGTCATCAGTGAAGCAAAATGAAAAAATGCAAATGATACAAGGCATCAATGCAATGTATCAGATTCGAGAGTCAGGTACTGTACAGAGAACATTGAATCAGTGTGCATGTATGGACACTTAAATGATCAAATTCAGGCCGAAACAGTACCCACAAAAATACTACCAAAAGAGATCAATGAATATGAAATGAGGTACAAATCTGAAACCACAAGGGTAGTCATACTCAAAATCAGGGGCCAGACATGCAACTCTCTACAATATGTACAAAGGGGGTACGTATCTACATGAAGTCAGATAACAAATGAACATCAAAATGCCACTTAAACTCACATACGAACAGGGTACAAGTTACAATGTCAACAAAGTATACAGGTGAAGCCAACTGACTCGAATGACTCAAGTGGTACAAGGACAATGCTCAATGCACATCAATACTAAACTCAAACAATGCCAACATGATCAAGTTCAAAACAATGCCCCAATATCAGGTTAAAGTGAATCGAAAAAGAAACTGCAACATCAGGAAGTGCAGTCATGCCAATGACATTTAATATCATAATCAAAGTCAAGTGATATCAAGTGCAAGAGAAGTACACTATGCAGTGTTCAATACTGAAGCCACAAAATGTGCACAGCAACCAAATATCAAAGCAAACGAACAACTATAAGTACAGGGAACAACAGCAATGAATACTGTAACAAATGCAAGCTCAAATGGAACACAAGTCAGCGACAAGCTACAAACACTCAGTGCAGTGATACATGAAATCGCATGAACAAGTTCGAACAACCAGACAACATCACATTCACGAATGAAATGTTCAAGTGGAGACCAGAGAAGATGGCCAGGGACGAAGACAGGGATGAACACAAAGATGGCCGAAGCCGTGTCAGTACAAAGTCGACCAAGTCAAAGCGAGAAAATCACAAAATCAAAGCCATGAAACATCAAATTCGAATACGAATGAACTGGAGCTGGAATTAGATGTGAGATGAACTCACCTTGTTCGAAGCGGAGGCGAACCCGAGAGAAGGACTCGCAAGCACCAATTAATAATTTCGACTGAACGACGCGTTCGAATTTTCGCAATCCCTAATCTTCAGAGAGCAAAGAGGAAGACGATCGATCGATAATTCAAACACATGATCATTCAAACTCGATCGATTTCAGAGGGCCAAGAGCAACTCAGAGAAACCAGCGAACGTAATCCACCTCCAGATGGCATTCCAATCAAAGCCCCAATTTTGAAGAGCCAAAAATACAAATCTCAGAGGAACGAACTAACTGGAATCGACCGCAAGCAGCAACGACCAGAAATAGATCGACGATCTAGGCTACAAAGCCCTAATTTTTGAAGCAGGAACGAGGACGAAGAAACAAGGCTGCCATTTTTATTTTCTTTCGTATGCTTTTAGGGTTCGAATGAGAATGGAAGGAAAATAAAAAAGGGGGATCGGGTAATACCCTTATCACGGTATCAAAAGAAAAAGGTATGGGCCTAAATTTTAAAGCCCACCAACAATTTCTCAACCATTTTTCAAAAGAATTTCAACTCGATAAAATTCCAATAAGAATTGGCGAACGATTTAATCACCTAGTGTCGATAATTAATTGCTACGAATTTGCGGGTTGTTACATAAACCCATTTATCGATTTCATTCAATATTCGTTAAGTTAATTTATCATTCAAAACAATTTTTTTAACTTCCAATTCATTAAATCAATTATTTGAGTTCAACTTCATTGTATCAAAACTTACAAATTGCATTAAATTAAATTCATCAAATCAAATTCTTTTCATTTCAAGTCTTACAATTTATTTCAATAAAACACATTTTTTTCTTATTAGAGAAATTCAATTTCACTAATTTAATTTACTTAGTTACAAATTTCAAAACTCAATTAATAAAGAAACTTAATTTCACTTATTCAAGAAGTTCAATTTCACTAAATAAAGAATTCAATTTTTATTTAATTATTAAATAATTTCAAAACTTACTATTATAAAATTTTAAAAACTTAATTATTAAATAATTTCAAAACTTAATTCAATCATTTCTCAAATCAAACAACGTTCTTTCATCAATTACATTGTTAATATTTTGTTTCAAATTATTAAATATTAACATTTTCCTTTCATAAAAATTCAAATTCTAACTTCATTTCAAAACCTTATTATTTATTCAAATAAAATCTTCATTTTATTTTAAATCAAATCATTGACCAATCGGGTTTATTTAATTCTCTATCCTAAGTCAAGGTTCAATTTGGGTATTTTTCATTTCAACCCGATTCTAATTTAATTCAAAATCAAAGCATAACAAAGGGAACTTGCAGTGTGATAACTGGGATGGTGTCAAAGTGTGCAGTTAAAGCGCTCGGCAGATTCAAAGCGGTGGAGGTGCAAAAAGTCATAGCGGGGATATAGCGAGGATATAGCGGGATATAGCGGATGGCTTTAAAATAGCATATAAAACTCGTACTTAATGTTTTTACGAATATATAAATGGTAATTAAATGAAAAATTATCATTCAATTGAATTGTAACTAATACATAAATAATTTTTAAATAAAAACATGTGCGAATATACTTTAAATAAACGTAAAACTGTTATATAACATAATTGAATTTAGTAGAATATTAGAGTATTTTCATTTCTGAAAATATATTAAAAATTAAATCAAATAAATTAGTTTCATAATTTTTATAATGTATAAATTGAATTTTTCAATTCATTTTATTAAAGAAGATATAGCGGGAATAGCGGAATATAGCGGAAATAACGGGATATAGCGGAAATAGCGGGGATTAAAGCGGAAAGGCTATATTGTGGGGCTATATGGAAAAATCGTAGCAGCAGAAACCCGCTACGAGATATAGCGGGGTTATAGCGGGGTAATAGCGGGGCATTAACTGCACAGTGTCAAAGTAAATAAACAAACAATAACAACAACCAATATCAATCCAATAATCAATTCAAATAATCCCAAAATAATCGTATTAATTCGCATTGTTGTTTGTGCAAATTAATATAATTATCTCTAGAATCTACGCTATCATTTCATGTAGATTAAAGATTATTACACTAATATTAATGCGGTTCTTCACTTGTCATTCGATTTCAATTTTTACACTACAACAATTAATCCAATATACGTTCAACGGTTCAAAGTGTATTTATCACTATTCTACATGTCAATTAATTTAACAATTAAAAGGGTCATTTTCAACTAATCAAATTCAACATATATGTCGATTCAAATTTTAATTATCCTACGTCAAATTTATTTGCATAATATTTATCACTTTATACATTACAATTTAACATCCAATATAAACAACAAACAATCAATCAATTATCAAACAAGCGAGATTATCATTTCATAAAAAACAGATAAGGGTGTCAGATGTCACAGGTGAACTGATATAGGTAATAACATATATAACAGTGTAAAATAACTAACAGCAGCATATTTCAATTTGTCGTTTCAATTGAAATCAAATTTAATAAATAAAAGAACGTTAATCGTGAGTGATTGCTCACCTTTCGTGGCTAGGGAAGATAGACGATGACACGGATATGCACACTGATACGGACACTGAAATTGAATTTCGAACCCAAGCAAAGCGAAATCAGCACGATTTCGACGATAAAAAGCTGATAAGTAGAGAATTCATGAAATAAATTAGAATTTGCTAAAAATCGATTTAAACGAACAAATATAATATCTATATATATTATCTTCTTCTTAAACCCAAAATCAACTTAAAATACATATTCAAAATCTATATGTATTTCGAAATCGCAGTTTTTAAATAAAACCCATATGAGCCAACATATCTACATAAAAAAAAATTCAATCAATCAATATATATACTTATAAACAAATACGTAGACGAATATATAAATAGTTTATATAACTATTTTATGCAAATCTCATACTATAACCAAATCTACAATTTCAGCTAAAAGAAAATATAACGACACTAACAGTAACAAATAAAACTATATATATATATTATTACACTACTAGTATGGCAGACATACTTTATTAACTATATATATAGACTTTATAATTTAACAACAGGTTATATATAACTGATATAAAATAGACAGGTCATATATATAAATTTATACCTTACCAACAGCTTCATACTTACAGATATAAACAAGCATACTATCTAGTAAACTTATCAAAAAAATCGACTCAGGAAATCAATATACTACTTAACAGCCGAAACCACTATAGCTTATAAAATTATGTAGGCTGATATAAATTTTCAACAAAATAAATGTAGCACCAGAACAACACCAAAACAAAAAGTACTCTATATACATGTAGGTATTATATTTAGTCAGTAAAATCATAAACAACCCATTCTCCTTTCTATATAAAGTACATAACCTGTCACTATTATAAATATATTTTTAAAAACAGAAAAGGTAACACTTTAACTCGTACTAATATATATAGGCTAACTTATATGAAAATCAGGAAATCTAAGTTATATGAAATCATACATACTATCATATATTACTATATTACCAATATAACAACCATATTGTAACCGACTTATATAAACAATATATGTACAAATGATATATATATATACCTTAATAACAATAAGCTTCGGCCAGAGAACAGGAATGCTTTGCAGAGCGTGGGAGAGGAGGAGGAAGAAGGCGGCGTGGCAGTGGTGCACGACCGGTGGGGAGATGAAAGCTAGGTGGCGGCGGAATGGGGAGAGGCGGAGGGGAAAACGCGGGTAGTGTAGGCGTTGGTGGCTTGCAGTGCACAGCGGCGGAGGAAAACATCGGCCTGAGGGAAAGGACCTGTCGACGGGGTAAGGGGATGCGACGAGTGAGATTTGAAAGGGGCGACTCGGTGGCGACTCAGGCGGAGGCTTGGCTGCGTGCGCGGTTCGGTGACGTAGTGTTGGTGGTCGCCAGGCTGCGTCAGGTGGAGGGTTTGCGGGGAGGGCTCGGGTGAACAACGGTGATGGGAGCGGCCACAAGAGAGGTACGGCAGGAATGATAAAGGAGCAGATCCCAACGGTGATGGGAACAATGGTTAATATCACAAGAGAGAAGGGAACGGCAAAAGGAGCAGATCCCTTTATTTTATTTTATTTTTAACGAACAAAAAAAATTATAAAGAGGAGAGGAAAAATGAATGGAGAAATGAACCGATTTGGAATAAATGAATTGGAACCAGTAGGAAATAAAGAGTCACCGGTTGGATTTTTGAAGTGGTGGGATATTAACAATCAAGTATGTTTAATTCAATGAATAAAACATGAGCTGGCTATTGGGTTATGCACGGTGAGCAAATGAATGGTCACGAGAAGTTTAAAAGCAAAAATTTCTAAACCGATACGGTTGCCTGTTTCACGGTTTCCGTTGTGTACCGAACTTCAAAACACGGAATTGAATATACCGCAGAGATCATCACGACGAGACAATAAAAACGGTATACAGATATCAGTTGTATGATTGAATTACAAAAATTCGAATTTTTATTAGCGGAAAATGCAAGAAAAACGTAGAAAAATAAGATCGACGGAGCTGAAAAAGTCCGAATTTGGAAAAACGAAAAATGACGTTTGCTCAGAAGATGGTTTAGAATTTTTCTATGTAAAAATATTTAGGTTCCGAAAACATTTTATTTCATCGCTTTTTAACTGATTAAATTGAAGTAAATTTACGCGCGAAATAAACTTTCATATTTTCGGATGAAAATTTACCAGTTGCTATGTTTAACTAGACGCATTCCAAATATCAAATTTATATTTCAAAATTTTATCGTTTAAAATTTCGCAAAATTTCAATTAATAACGTTATTAAAACCAGTTAAATTTACGGGTCGTTACACTCTCCCCCACTCAAAACATTTCGTCCCCGAAAAGGAACGAGGTAGGAGAATAGAAACAACCAGAAAGAAAATAGATTGGAATACAAGTAAAACAATTAATTTAAACCATATAAATTTCAATTTAAATTAATTTATATTTTACAATTTGGTTAAATCCCTTTGATTTCACTTAAGTGAAATCAATCTTAACTATTTCTAAATCTATTATCTTATTATCCAATTATGTTTTAATTAACAAATTTCTAAAATCATAAATTAGAATAGTCATTTAATAAAATCATATTTATTCAACAAATTTAATTCTTCTTTATTCCAAATTATTATTAAGTTTATTCACTTAATATATCTTATTACATATATTTTAAACCATATAAATTAATTTAAACCATATAAATTTCAATTTAAATTGATTTATATTCATTAATTGATTTTAAATTCAAGGTATCTCATTAAGCTGATTCAATTCAATTTTGTTAATTCTTTCAGAACAAAATTTACTTTATTTATCTCATTCAATTAACTTATTATTCTATCATCTTTATTAGCATTTTTTATATAATTAAAATCTAAGTGCATAACATTTATTATAAACACTCAAATTTTATATATAAAATTATTTTATATTGTGTATTATCCAATTACATTTTAACTTCTGAATAATTTAGGTAAGTTATTTTGAAATGCAATTTAGTACTATACAAATAAAATTTTCAAATTCAGTTATTTCAAGTTTAAATACTTATTCAAATTTAGCTTTATTTATAATTGAAAACATCTTTTAACATGATTTTTAAGAATTAAATTTCCGTTTAATTTCAAACCCTTTAGAAATAATTATGTATGTACTATATATATTAAATCAAATTAAATTTAAAATAATATTCCCATATATATATATATATAAATCAAGTCATACTTAAGAAATTCAAATTAAAATATTTCCCAAATAAAACCGTAGCAAAGCTACAGAATGGTTTCTCCACTTTGAAACTCGAAAATGAATGTCGATGATGCAGCCGTCATCAACGAAATTATTTTCTAGCTACAAAGAGAAGAGCACTGATTTCAATATTTAAAATTCATTAAAAATGATTTTTTTATTTGAAAATATTTAAATACTATACACTTTAAAACTTTCAAATCAAAGTTTGAAATCACCGGAAATTTAAATTCTTAGTTTCTTGATTTAAATTCATTAAAATTTTCAAATAAATTATAAACCATGTTTTTTTATTTCAATTATTTATATATGAGACAAAAGCTAATGGTTTAAGTGACTTATTTAAAATCCAATATTATTTATTAACAAACAATTCAATTAACTATCAAAATTCAGAAAATCATACACACATATATATATATATAATATAATTATTCAAAATTTATTTCATTTACCAAATTTAAAATTAATATCGTGTCAGTTTTCTCTGTTCAAGCGTTTTAGAAATCCTATCGATAGCGTTGATCAGACGAATCGATCGAAAATCCAAATCAACATCAACAACTCAAACAACACAATATATGTCAAAACATTTAAATATTAGTTTACAAATACATTTCTTTGCTCGCCGATACAGGAATGAATTTTCAAAATAAGTATAGAGATTTAAATTTGATAGACTCAATCAAAGAGAATTTCGATTCGAAGATAGGTTTGAAACCGAAGATAGGATGATTAAATAACAAAATAAGAAGATAAATAAGTTTATATAAATCGCGGGCAACCTTAACCGGGTCGACCGTGACTTCAAGAATAAGATCGATGCAGAATTTCGAGGCAAATCCTCATTCGATCTCAAGAAATAGAATTCAGGTATAGCAGGAAATAGATAGCATCGTAAACCGAGGATACATAAATCTCCGGTAAATCGATGCCTATTATAAAGGAGTTTTGCTCCTTTACGGATCATTCGAAGATTGGCGAGACCGCCGATCTATTATAGATATCATTCAAAATGGAGTTATGGGGTGCTCCAGAATTGAAAGAGGACGAATAGTGAAGGACACGAATGAATTTCGGAATTGAGGGGAACGTTCCAAAATTCAAAGGAAAGGAAGAGATTGAAACGCGAATGAGAGTGATTCTGTAAATACATTTATCCTATATGCTAAGTTTTGCCTAGAGCTACCAAAGCTCTGATACCACTGGTAACGACCCAGTATTTTGGACCATTCGCATCCGCACATGTCGGACTTGAATAATTCAAAATACCGAATTGTTAATTTAAATTGGCAAAACTGAGCATATACAGTAAATAAATAGAACACAGATCACAGACACAGAGTAATAAATGCAGCGGAATTAAAAGAGATAGTAGTTCATGAAGCTACTATATAAATATATAAGTTACATCAGAGTTAAACCAGATACAACGGAAGAGTAACACGATACATCAGATAGAAATCAGAATACATCACTGGAATCATCGAATACTGAAAGCAGAATAGATGGATGGATCTTCAAGCAAAGTTCCAACTCCAAAGGTGAGTCTCGAATACTGGTACACTCAGTCTGACCCGAGCATAAAGAAAAACACAAAACACTCGAGTCAGGATTAACGTTCTTATATTAATAAATCCAACTCAAGTGAAATAGCAATTGAAATACAAGTAACTCAAAGGATGTTTGGAATAACCATCCTTTAAGGATCCGTTAAACTATCTACTATGTAGTAGTGTACGATAAGTAGATAATGCCTACCAGTAATATAAAGTATCAAAATAGTGTTAAGGCGTTACCATTATCCCCCTTAACACATTTTATTTAAGCGTTATAGTCTATACAGCACTGTAAACTCCACCGTAAACTAGTGGGATATCAGGGAGTACTCCATAGGTATAACACAAAACAAATCGTAGTGGTCGCGTATATAAGGATACAAGTATGACAAGGCACATGAGGTAATACCCTAGGTAGTGAAACTACCATTTGCCTGATCCGGACTGGTGAGAATGCATCGCCGCAGCGACCGCAACACCGGGAAACAACACTCCCAAAATCAAGGGTGCACAATCGACAACAAGTAATGAGTAGTTTCGAAGAAGTGTGTTCGCTCGAGGTAGCTAACCCCCATTTGGCCCGGCACGGCTCCTGTTTTAGTCATTTCCAATTTGACACAAGTGTCAAGGCTATCCATTATCGTTCTCTTTCTTCAGTCATCACGTTCATCATTCCAACCACTTCATTTTGGATCACACTCCGCGTATAGTTATTAAAGTGGTTTTCGGTTTAGACAGTGAGTATGTCCCTAACCGATTCCGGTCTCTTTAATAACTTTCGTGATTATTACACTGATTGGTCGTTTAATAAATTTCAAAACCAAATCAATTACAATTTCAATTAGAATTTGTAAATCAACATTTCATTTGTCTTTCTAAAACAATTTCCATAATTTACGTTTCAAAACTTCCAAATTATCATTTCAAAATCTTATAATTCAATTTCAATCTTTATTTAAAACAATTCAAATATCGATTTAAATTCGTATATAAGTTTCATTCTGAAATCATTTAAATTAATTTAATTTAACATTCAAATCAATTTAAATCCATTTATCGATTTCATTCAATATTCGTTAAGTTAATTTATCATTCAAAACAATTCTTTTTAACTTCCAATTCATTAAATCAATTATTTGAGTTCAACTTCATTGTATCAAAACTTACAAATTGCATTAAATTAAATTCATCAAATCAAATTCTTTTCATTTCAAGTCTTACATTTTATTTCAATAAAACACATTTTTTTCTTATTAGAGAAATTCAATTTCACTAATTTAATTTACTTAGTTACAAATTTCAAAACTCAATTAATAAAGAAACTTAATTTCACTTATTCAAGAAGTTCAATTTCACTAAATAAAGAATTCAATTTTTATTTAATTATTAAATAATTCAATCTTATTTAATTATTAAATAATTTCAAAACTTACTATTATAAATTTTTTAAAATTTAATTATTAAATAATTTCAAAACTTAATTCAATCATTTCTCAAATCAAACAACGTTCTTTCATCAATTACATTGTTAATATTTTGTTTCAAATTATTAAATATTAACATTTTCCTTTCATAAAAATTCAAATTCTAACTTCATTTCAAAACCTTATTATTTATTCAAATAAAAT
Organism: Allium fistulosum; assembly: GCA_030737815.1. NCBI lineage: Eukaryota > Viridiplantae > Streptophyta > Magnoliopsida > Asparagales > Amaryllidaceae > Allium > Allium fistulosum. The sequence goes on from CM060901.1 coordinate 502,416,102, forward strand.
CTTCATTTTATTTTAAATCAAATCATTTACTAATCGGGTTTATTTAATTCTCTATCCTAAGTCAAGGTTCAATTTGGTTATTTATCATTTCAACCCGATTCCAATTTAATTCAAAATCAAAGCATAACAAAGGGAACTTGCAGTGTGATAACTGGGATGGTGTCAAAGTAAATAAACAAACAATAACAACAACCAATATCAATCCAATAATCAATTCAAATAATCCCGAAATAATCGTATTAATTCGCATTGTTGTTTGTGCAAATTAATATAATTATCTCTAGAATCTACACTATCATTTAATGTAGATTAAAGATTATTACACTAATATTAATGCGGTTCTTCACTTGTCATTCGATTTCAATTTTTACACTACAACAATTAATCCAATATACGTTCAACGGTTCAAAGTGTATTTATCACTATTCTACATGTCAATTAATTTAACAATTAAAAGGGTCATTTTCAACTAATCAAATTCAACATATATGTCGATTCAAATTTTAATTATCCTACGTCAAATTTATTTGCATAATATTTATCACTTTATACATTACAATTTAACATCCAATATAAACAACAAACAATCAATCAATTATCAATCAAGCTGTAATATCCCGGAAATTTTAACAATATCAATTTAATAATCTGTTGAATAATTAAATTGATATGGATAATCTTTGATAATAAGATTTGAATTTAATTTAATAATCTGATTAAATTAGTATTAATTGATGATTTTATCTTTTAAAAGTTAATAAGATATTTTCTATTTGAATATATATATTTATTTATATATATTGTAAATAGAAGCTTTGGTAAATTGGAAATTTAGATTTAATTTAATCTGGACTTTTCAAAGATATTTAAATAAGTAATTTTATAGTTTTAAAATACTTTAAGAAAATATTTAATTGGTTTAAGATATTTTTAACTTAAGTTTAAATAAATAAGATTTACAAAAAGGGTTGTTTTATTTCTTTTTAAATATTTCTTAATAAAGAGATAATTTCTTTTATAAATTATTTAAAATTGGTAAATGTGTTATTTTCAAACAATATTAATAATGTATTGTTTTATATATAAAAATAAATAGATTTTAAAGGAAATAGAATTTGTTATTTTCAAAAATTTAATGTGTAGTTATATATGTATATATATAAGTTGATTGATTTTCTTTGATTTAAATTTGAATAAGTATATAGTTATTAGAAATTTGTTAATTAAAGCTTTATCCATTTATAAAATTCATTTTTGCATGTAAAATTATATGTGTAAATTAGTAAAACCATCTAAGCACATGTGTCAACATGTTAATATAGGAAGATGACAAATGTCATTTTGTATTTTATTTTTCTTTGATTTTTGATAATTCATAAATTAAGTTATATAAGCACACATCTTCATTTTTCTTTTTCTTTCTCTCATTTAATTTCTAAACAAAGAAAATTCAACTGAAAACTTATTTCTCAAAATCAAATCTGTAATCAATACTCCTCAAACAAGCAAGCAACTCTGTCATTTAAACCTGAAATTCGTTTCTCAAACTCAAATGCAAAACCAGTAGTTCATTTTCAAAACATGATTGCAAAGTTTTTCTTCAACCTGGAAATCAAAAACCTGCCTGGAGTCATTTCCTTTCAACCTGAGTTTTGAAGCAGCATTCAAAATCTAAAGTTCAAATGCAAATTCTTTAATCTGGAATCAAGCTTCAGTAGCATGCAAAGCTTCTGGGGATTTAAAGCATTTCAGTTTCAAGTTTTAAAAGATCAAATCATTTTCCAGTAATTAAAGTTTAAGAGTTCCAAGCTATTTCAAAGCTTAAGTCTGCCTCTGTTTCATCTTTGAACAGGTGAGTAACATTTTTACTTAAATTAAATTAGGAAATCATGATGCATGTTTAACCCGGTGATAAATATTGTTTGGATGTGAATGTTTGTTGATGATTTTGTATATACATGAATGTATATAAGTGTGCATGTATGATATTGTTCTCTAATCTGTTTATTGCCAGACTCCAGAATTCTCCTTTAAATCTCTTTCTACTTGATTTAGTTTTTATTAGGATTTAACTTATAAGTAAGTATTGTTTAATTATCATATACTAAGGTTTAAAAAGCCTAGTTAAGTCAAAATTCATACCTGGTTGCCCCTGTAATCTAAAACAACAGAGACATGTTTTATAAAGTGAAAATTTGAACTCTGTAATTTATAAATTCAAATGTATAAATTGAAAACATAGATGATGATATGATTTTTAGCATGAATATCATAGTTTTTAGTCTAGTATAATAAGAGCAGTTCTGGTTTTAACAAAAAGGGGAAAACTTGTAAATTCTGGTGATCTATTGATAGTGAAGGGCCGGGATTGTTCTTGTGGGTAGAGGAGCAATCAGAGAAGCTTGGAAAAATAGTTGATGGTGATGCAAATCTTTTTGGTAGCCGCGGTGATGGTTTCTTTCCTGTAGCCCTAGTTTTAAGTTAGGCTATGAATTTGTTTCGCTTGTTTTCATTGATGGATCGAGTGTTCTAAGACTTTGGGAAATTGAAGCTCTGAGGTAGTCGAAGTCATGACCGGAGTTGGAGGAGTTCTGGTGGACGGGTTTGCGAAGACGAGGCGATGACAGGTGGCTGGTTGGTCGCGAGACAGTGTTTCCAGGTTTCGATTTAGCCGAGTTCGAGTTCGAGAGGGATCGGAGAGGAACTGATGGATGGGATCGAAGCTGGAGGTGATGTTCGACTTGTTCGTCGATGCGGTGATGGCCGGAGGCGTTGATCTTGGCCGTGCACGTGCACACGATTGGATATCTGGTGAATCTGGATACAGAGGGGTATGTTCGAGTTCTTCTCGTGATTTTTCCGAGTGATGTTCGAAGAAATGGGAGAGGCGACTCGAAGTAGTGTAGCTGGAAGGTTGGACTCAAGTGGCAGGAAGGACTCGAGACTTTTGAGTGTTTTTGCGAGGGAGACTCGGGGAAATTAGGGTGGGGACTCGAAGCAAATAGGCTGGGTTCGAGAGTTTTAGCGTTGACAGGTTTTATACTTGATTGTTTGAAATTAAAAAGGAAATTGGTTTAAACTCTTCTTAAATTTCTTTTATAAGAGATAAGAATTTTAATAAGTAAAAGTTTTTAATTTGGTTTTAAAAACTTTGTTAAAAATAAATTGGTATTCATTTTAAATACAGAATTTAAAATGAAATTTAAAAGTAGATTTGAAATGGATGTTTCAAATATGAATGGTAAATGATAACTTGTTTATTAATAAGAATAAAGTTTTATCTTAAAGTAATTAAAGATTTATATTCATTAAAATGAATTAGAAAATTTATTGGATAATTAAATTGTTTGATTAATTAATCATTTGGATTAATTAAATAAATAATTAAAGGTTTAAACTAATTTAGTTAGGATTAAGATAAATAAATTAGGGATGATTAATTTATAATTGAGGATTATAAATTAGAGTATTAATTAATGATTAAGAATTAATTAATAGTGTAATTAAATATTAATTAAGTTATGGTTAACACTTAATTAATTAAGTAATTAGAGATTAATTAATTGATTATTAAGATTTATTAATTTAGAATTAATAAAAATTAGTATAAGTTAATTACTTAAGGAAAGTAATTAAATAATTGTTAATGAAAGTCATTAACTATGGATTATTAAATAATTAATTAATGTGATTAATATTAATAATTAATTAGATTAATTAATTTAAAGATAATCAATTATAGAATTTGTTTTAAATGGAATTACTTAATGGAAGTAATTAAGAATTAATTACTTATTGTAATTAATTGAAATTGATTTGATTTATTTAAGTTAATTAATTAAGTTTAATTAATTTAGAATAATCAAGAGATGATTTGATAATAATTACTTAATGTAATTATTAAGGTAAGATTATTTAGGGAAGTAAATAATAAGATAATTACTGGAAGTAATTAGTTGAATAAATGATTTTATTAATAGAAGTATTTTGAGTTAATTACTTTGAATAATTAATCAAGGGATTAATTAAGAAATTAATTAAGGAAGTAATTAATTTAGTTAGTGAAAGTAATTAAGGGGAGTTAATTACTAGATGAGATTAATCAAGAGTGATTAATAAATGTTGTTTAAATAAAGATTAATTACTTAATGTAATTAATTTAATTAAGTAATTAATAATTAAGTTGTAATTAAGGATCATTAATTAATATAATTAATGATGTAATTAAGATTGATTAATTAAGTAATAATTAATAAATGAAGTAATTAATCAATATAATTAATTAAGGATTAATGTAATTAATTATAGTTGATTAACTTAATTAATTTTAGTTAATTAATTAATGATGTAATTAAAGGTTAATTACTATAAGTGGTTAAGGATAATTAATTTGAGTAATTAATTAAAGATAAATTACTTGGATGTAATTAAAAGATAATTAATCAAAGATGATTAATTAAAATAAATTATTAGAGGATAATTTATTAATTAATTGTAATTAATTAATGGTTAAGTAAGCAGGATTTATAAAATAAAGTAATTAATTTAATTCACTTTAAATTAATTAGAGATGATATAAATCATTACTTATGAATGAGTGATAGTATTGAATACTTGGCATTGATTGATATCTCTGATGAGATATATGCTGTATGATATGGATGTTAGTTGAATTGTATGGATTATTTGATAATGTTGATTATCTGTTGTGAATTATCTTTCTTTGTGTATAAAGATAATGAATTAAATTGTTTTAACCTTTAAAACAACTTGGCCTTAAAAGATACGCTTTGGATTTCGATGAGACCGGGATCGGGTTTCCGTATACCGGATTTCCAGGTCTGGAGACCCGAATACCACATCGATCCAAATTAACGATAGGTCGTGAATCAAGTGAAGATGAAGATTCAGAGTGCAAGGGTTATTGTCGTTAACTCTGAGGGTGATTCCAAAACGAGTGTAACGAGATAATGCCTTCGGTTTTGTTCGAACCCGGAACGAACTTGTATGGATTGAATGCTTTCAGAACATCGTCAGGTGGACGATGAGCATTCTAAGATAGATGTGTTCTATTTAAAGGTAATCGTGACCTCAAGCCTCACAAACCGGGAATGGCTAAAACAGGGGAGGTGCAGCAAGGTTAGTGGGTAGCACCCAAGTAGGACAAGGTTACCTCTGTCTAGATGTCCCTTTCTATTTTCGACTTAGTGGTGCGGTTGCTGATCCCAACCGTGAGGTATCTTGTGCGGGAATTATCCAGTAAGGGATGTTCCGACCTTGTGTTGCAGGGGATTGGGAGTGATCCTCGGTACGGTGATCTAGGCCACGTACTGTGACGGGCGGTACCCCAGTAGCCCTGCCATTGTATGGAAACCCATTCTTCCTACGACACCCTACGGTTTTGATTGTATAACCCACTTTGTGGCTAGTATGCTGGAATTTAATAATGTAACAATTTCAGCTATTTCTTATTTACTTGAAAACCCTAGACCCTATTATAATACAATCGAATTTCCTATCAAATGTTTTGGTTAGCGTAAGGTAAAAACTTACCCATGTTTATTTGTGGGAAGTCTTACGTGATACTTTTTCTTTCAAAAGGTTTTGAAGTTAAACAAGTTTAACCTGTTACTCACACCAGACCCATGTCTGACCCAAGTTGTTTATTTCTGTTTTATAAACTCTTGGGTACTCAAATTTTTACGAGTAGCCAAGGGATTCAGGTTAGCCTTGACGAATTGTGGAGGAGCAATGGAGCAGGAGGCTTCGGCGTTGTAGATAGATAGTAGTTTCCGCTGTGTTGATTTTGTATTGATCTCTGTATTGTATGGAGATGTAATAACTAGACAGATGTTTATAACTGTCTAGTATATGATATGTAATCTATGTAACTCTGATAAGTGTTGTATATGATACTATGTAATATTTATGTGATATAATATATTTTGTTCGTTTCCGCTGTGAGTATTTGTGTTTGTTTCTTTTCTCTTCTTTTCTTTTCTACTTCTCACCCCTTTCTTTCTTACTGTCGATGCGATTTTCCGGGAGTGGAAAGTCGGGCCGTTACACAAGCGAGATTATCATTTCATAAATAACAGATAAGGGTGTCAGATGTCACAGGTGAACTGATACAGGTAATAACATATATAACAGTGTAAAATAACTAACAGCATCATATTTCAATTTGTCGTTTCAATTGAAATCAAATTTAATAAATAAAAGAACGTTAATCGTGAGTGATTGCTCACCTTTCGTGGCTAGGGAAGATAGACGTTGACACGGATATGCACACTGATACAGACACTGAAATTGAATTTCGAACCCAAGCAAAGAGAAATCAGCACGATTTCGACGATATAAAGCTGATAAGTAGAGAATTCATGAAATAAATTAGAATTTGCTAAAAAATCGATTTAAACGAACAAATATAATATCTATATATATTATCTTCTTCTTAAACCCAAAATCAACTTAAAATACATATTCAAAATCTATATGTATTTCGAAATCGTAGTTTTTAAATAAAACCCATATGAGCCAACATATCTACATAAAAAAAATTCAATCAATCAATATATATACTTATAAACAAATACGTAGACAAATATATAAACAGTTTATATAACTATTTTATGCAAATCTCATAACCAAATCTACAATTTCAGCTAAAAGAAAATATAACGACACTAACAGTAACAAATAAAACTATATATATATATATATATTATTACACTACTAATATGGCAGACATACTTTATCAACTATATATATAGACTTTATAATTTAACAACAGGTTATATATAACTGATATAAAATAGACAGGTCATATATATAAATTTATACCTTACCAACAGCTTCATACTTACAGATATAAACAAGCATACTATCTAGTAAACTTATCAAAAAAATCGACTCAGGAAATCAATATACTACTTAACAGTCGAAACCACTATAGCTTATAAAATTATGTAGGTTGATATAAATTTTCAACAAAATAAATGTAGCACCGGAACAGCACCAAAACATAAAGTACTCTATATACATGTAGGTATTATATTTAGTCATTAAAATCATAAACAACCCATTCTCCTTTCTATATAAAGTACATAACCTGTCACTATTATAAATATATTTTTAAAAACAGAAAAGGTAACACTTTAACTCGTACTAATATATATAGGCTAACTTATATGAATATCAGGAAATCTAAGTTATATGAAATCATACATACTATCATATATTACTATATTACCAATATAACAACCATACTGTAACCGACTTATATAAACAATATATGTACAACTGATATATATATAACTTAATAACAATAAGCTTCGGCCAGAGAACAGGAATGCTTTGCAGAGCGTGGGAGAGGAGGAGGAAGAAGGCGGCGTGGCAGTGGTGCACCACCGGTGGGGAGATGGAAGCTAGGTGGCGGTGGAATGGGGAGAGGCGGAGGGGAAAACGCGGGTAGTGTAGGCGTTGGTGGCTTGCAGTGCACGGCGGCGGAGGAAAACATCAGCCTGAGGGAAAGGACCTGTCGATGGGGTAAAGGGATGCGGCGAGCGAGATTTGAAAGGGGCGACTCAGTGGCGACTCAGGCGGTGGCTTGGCTGCGTGCGCGGTTCGGTGACGTAGTGTTGGTGGTCGCCAGGCTGCGTTAGGTGTAGGGTTTGCGGGGAGGTGCTCGGGTGAACAACGGTGATGGGAGCGGCCACAAGAGAGGTACGGCAGGAATGATAAAGGAGCAGATCCCAACAGTGATGGGAACAATGGTTAATATCACAAGAGAGAAGGGAACGGAAAAAGGAGCAGATCCCTTTATTTTATTTTATTTTTAACGAACAAAAAAAATGATAAAGAGGAGAGGAAAAATGAATGGAGAAATGAACCGATTTGGAATAAATGAATTGGAACCAGTAGGAAATAAAGAATCACCGGTTGGATTTTTGAAGTGGTGGGATATTAACAATCAAGTATGTTTAATTCAATGAATAAAACATCAGCTAGCTATTGGGTTATGCACGGTGAGCAAATGAATGGTCACGAGAAGTTTAAAAGCAAAAATTCCGGAACCGATACGGTTGACTGTTTCACGGTTTCCGTTGTGTACTGAACTTCTAAACACGGAATTGAATATACCACAGAGATCATCACGACGAGACGATCAAAACGGTATACAGATATCAGTTGTATGATTGAATTACAAAAATTCGAATTTTTATTAGCGGAAAACGCAAGAAAAACGTAGAAAAATAAGATCGACGGAGCTGAAAAAGTCCGAATTTGGAAAAACGAAAAATGACGTTTGCTCAGAAGATGGTTTAGAATTTTTCTATGTAAAAATATTTAGGCTCCGAAAACATTTTATTTTCATCGTTTTTTAACTGATTAAATTGAAGTAAATTTACGCGCGAAATAAACTTTCATATTTTCGGACGAAAATTTACCAGTTGCTATGTTTAACTAGACGCATTCCAAATATCAAATTTATATTTCAAAATTTTATCGTTTAAAATTTCGCAAAATTTCAATTAATAATGTTATTAAAACCAGTTAAATTTACGGGTCGTTACACTAAGTACCCTACAACGTTTGCCTAACCAAACATCTGATCGTCACTTAGAAAATTATTCAGATTACCATAAAACTAATCGAAACGATTTCCTCCTAATTATCCCAAAGAAAATGCATTCCATTTAAATTTTTTACTTTCCAAAATATTTTTACTTTTAATTACTTCTAGAAATACTACTATTTCATTTCTCAAAATCCTTTTAAATTATTTTCAAAAATTTCGGGATTTAGATTCAAAAATCCTTTTTAAACAACTTTTACAAACTAAATTTATATAAAATTTCCTTTATATAAAAATCATTTCATGTATTATACTAACTCTTCTTTATTATAATAGAATTTTCTCAAATATCTATTCTCTAAAGGTCTTATCCTACCATTTAGATTATATTAAATAACTTTTTATTAAAGTTTAATCCTTAACTCACCATTATTAAAAGGTAAATTTTAACTTAACATATTCTCCGAACACCTTATAGTCAAATTGTGAAAATTAATTCACAAAGGATTCGTTTTAAATCAAAGCGATAAAATGCTTCTAAATAAACCAAGCACAATTTAGCAACTAACAAACAATAGTCAATGCATCTAATATAAATTAAGCATAACTGAACAAATAATAGTGATAATAAATAAATATTATCACATTTAAACAAGCACACTGTATAACTATATAAAGTTTTGAAAATTATTCCTCTATATATAAAAAATCTAATCATAGGCAAAATATTTAAATTTTCAAATTTTCAAAATTTCAATACTGTCGTTGGCCTTGGTCGAGTGTTTAGACCCATATCGATACCGTGGAGTCCCACGTCTCGACCAGAATTCATAAAAATTCAATAGACCAATTAACATAATAGGTTTTTTACAACATTAACAAATACGCTCTCGAATATATAATACTCTCAAACTCATTCTAGGGTGTCGCTTACCCTATCTTTAATGAGCCATACCCTACCAAAGCCAAGGTTCTCGCTTAAACTTGCACTCTGATACCATGCCGTAATGACCCGCCTTTTTTGCCATCAAAAGTCAACACCGAACACTACTACTTTGTTCAAATGTCACACATCCAATCGACAAAAGGGAAGATTGTTAGGGTAAATAAAAAAAGAACAGAGAACAGAGAAAATCAAAATCTCACAGCGGAATCGACAACGTATAATATAACAAGGACAATAAAACCGTCACTCCAAAAATACAGAGTATATCAGAGTTAAAAACAAACCTTATCAGATGGACAATTATAAAATCCCGATCTTACAAATGCTGATAGGGATACTATATAATACAGCGGAAAATGAAACACTACGATAGGTGAATATCCAACTCCCCTCCAAGATCTCCATAACACCAAAGACAGCCTATGAAAATACTCGGTCTTACCTGAGCATTATAATAAAATAACATCTGGATCAGTCTAGAAATACCAAAGTGAGATAACTCAAATAATGGGGAACATATAAAAGTTTTGTGAGACCACGCTGCTAACACGGAATGGGATTTTACCTCACAAGGATAACATCGATACAAGCAAGAGATGAAATAAACATTAGGAAGCAAATCCAAATGTGACGCCCCACCTCTATACCCACGCTTACCAAGAACACTACGATGTAGTGCTGTCAATTAGCACGGAGAATAAGGCTGTGGAGGAGCGACCATCCATGTAACTTCTTTGTGCGAGCACCAATATGTCAGATAGAACAGAATGCATATCTTTTAAAGAGGAAATCCGACATACCGATACAAACATAAAGCTATCACACGGTGGCTATATATATAACCTTCGGAAACAAACATAGAAATAATCATAACATAAATCAATCACAGACATCCATATCACAAAGGCGGAAGAAGATATAAATAAATATATAACACATTAAAGTGTACATCATAGTAGTGGTCAGAAAGATCCACGATAATACAAAAGAATAGCATCACGTGCTATACAAAAGAATAAGTACACAACATAGAGTCTATATCTCAAATGTGTACATCCAAAAACTACTAATCTATGTAGTTAACCAAAAGTCAGAATAATCCTGAAGAGAAGTCAAGCAGAAGCACCTGTAACATCTCGGTCTGACCCGAGTTTTATTTATAAGAAAATAATAAACGGACCAGTCTAGCTATAAATATCAGATGATATGGTATAAAGTAAACGACATGACATGAACACGTAATAACCATCAAGTCGTACTACTATAAGTACGTAGATGATAATCAACAAGAGATTAATCAATTTCACAAGGATCTTCTCAAAGATCCAAACCCATAAGCAGGTAATGACACACAAATTCACCAATACACAAAAACTGATATCATATCAATGAAAACCACAAAAGTTGGTGAAGCACTAAATCCAGCAACCAACACACGAAATCCAGAACAAATCCCAGAAATCAACACACGAAATCCAGAAATCACTAAAAGGGGGAAGTCCGAGCACATGGACGAGAAGCTATCTCATGGAAGCTATCCATTTAATTTTCCAAACACACGGATGGCCCGAAGGCCTTTGACACACGAACGGCCCAAAGACCATGGGGTGCAGCCCCATATATGTGAGTAGAAACATCACCCAAGCGGGGTCTAGTCTCCCTCACAGACAAAGAGACATCGCTCAATCGCTAGTCTAAATCACAAGAATGATCGTCATGATCATAAGGAAGTGTCAATCACACCAAGCTAGTAAATATATGAGTTTAGCTTCATGTCCCATAACCACTTGCTTAACTTAAATATTTACGAACAAGCTGTAAATCTTCACTAGAAAATTGTCACAAAAAGGGTTCAATCGAACAAGTCCAAGAGCTAACCGACAAAGTGAACGCAAGCGTTTCATACCACTCGTTTTACTAAGTCGTTAAAGTCGATTTCTCATCCGAGTGAAGTAAAGGCTTGTATATACTAGTAGATTGGAAATCGGTTTGAGAAAACGAACTTTTGATATTTAAAATAGTGTTGAAATCGCTTTGATGAAAGAGTTTTGATATTTACTACTAGTATTGAAACCTTCATATCTTTAAAGTGACAAGTCACAAAACGATTGTTGAAACAAATCGAATCACATAAATTCACGTTCGAAGACGTGAGTAAAGTCCAAAGAAATCAATCCCAAAACCATCAAAGTAGGAATTTCTGTTGAATGTTTTTCAGATAAGATCGCCTACGGAGGGGGGTCCAGGGGGGTGGCAAACCCCTAGGTGGGGGTGCAGGGGCAACGCCCCTGCTACGGTGTTCGACCTAATAGGTTGCGAGCTAAGCCTGGCGACCTAACTTGGCCGACATATCCATGGCGCGACCTAAAAATGGAGCGACCCAGTATGCCTAATGACTTAACTAGGCGAGCGACCTAACAGGGTGATAGCAGAAGAAGTGTTAGGTCGAAGACGACCTACGACTTAAGGTCAAGCGACCTAGTGAAAATAGCAGGGGAAATATTAGGTCGGAGACGACCTATGACTTAAGGTTTCACGACCTAACCCATACGAGCGACTCAAGGTCATACGACCTAACAGTTGCGAGCTAGCGGAGCTGGCATGGCCGAGCGACTTAGTAGAAGCAGCGACCTACGACTTATAAAGGTAGACGGTTGAGCGACCTACGACCTAACGATTTAAGAGCCAACGACCTACGACTTAAGAGCCATACGACCTACGACTTAAGAGCCATACGACCTACGACTTAAAGCCAGGAACGCGAATATGATGGCCGTGACTTTTCCACGCGCGTGAGCTAATGATGCCGAACGACCTATGGAAGGCAGAACGACCTAACAGCAGTTTTTCACCAAAAACACTATAAATTTGGGTTTTTCGCCAATCCAATCCAAACCAAATGCAAATGTTGATGCTAAAGTGATAGGGAATCATTCCCAACAGTCCAAGATAGTTATAGACAAGAATGTGAGATAAAAATCTCACCTTTTCCACGAAATTGATGAAGATGAGACTTGAGAGCAAAGCAAGAACAACAACAAGCTTGAATCAATGTTCTTCACGTGAATTTGAAGCAGATGTTGGATTAGCAATGAAGAATAAGACTATGGAGTTTTAATTTCCCATTCCCTCCACCATTTTTGAAGAAGCTTGAAGTGTTTGTGAATAAGTGAAGAGGAGAAGGGGTTGGGACTGACTTAGAATGGTTCAGCCCAAACCAAAAGCCTCAAAGCAAAAAGTGATGAAAATTTCACTATCTCCAAACATATCGAAGTTTACACTCAAAAAGATCGCAAACGTCATTTTGAACTCAATGGAAGTGGTCTCGAGTCCTAATTTGACTGTATGCAAAAAGTAGCTTTTCGGATTAACATCCGACTAACGATAAAATATTTAAATAAAATATTTACATATAAAATCGATAGATATGCGGGTTGTTACACCAAATAAGAATGGGCACAAATAATATTAAAACTAGACTTGAAAGAATGAAAATAACCCTAGTAAAATCCAAACTGGATAAAATGGATAAAACTAGGAAACAGTCCAAATTTGATGGAATGGACCAAATAAGGTAATAGTCCAAACTTGATGGAATGGTCTAAATAAATACTTAAATGTCGTGAATAGTGGTTGACTCTTCTCGTGGCAATTTAAAGATAAACAGATTCAAGGTTTTGAATCAAATAAGGAAAGGAAAATTTCAAATAAATGACTAGGAAGGTGCACCCTCTTGAAGTATACCTCTAGTAATTACTTCTGAGAAGCTCATTAATCTGTGACACTTCTCGGAAACCTCCAAGTCGGACCTCACCAAACCTTACCGAGAATTCGAATACTTCACATCTAAATCCCATCTCGTGCTTTGGTTTTAGTCATTTCTAACAAAGGGTAACACAGCTCAAAGAGCAGCAAATCATTTTTAAGGTGACGATGCACCATAAAGAAAGCTGCATTCGATAATTACTAAATCAACTATCGGGGATAATTAAAATGATCATATATGGAAATTAATTATCATATATCTAACACTACTCGTCGACTCAAAACAAGTTCTATCTCTCGGTTGAAAATGAAGCCACGCAAGTTGAGGTAGTGTTACCTCTAGGCATCTCCTTGATGACATTTTTAACCTTCAAGTTAGAAACAAGTCCAAGCCTCAATTTTTAGCGTTAAAAGTATGACTAAATCATTTCCATATAAGCGATATCGATTACGAAACTATTTTACCATAACCGAAATCGAACTTTACTTTTAAAACCTGAACTTATGCTTGATTTCCATATTACTATATTTGTAAAAACACTTTGGAAAATACTCTTTTAAAATGTTCTTTTACAAGACAAAATTCATAATACTAAGTGTATTAAAACAAGGGTAAAAAACAAATGTCGCTAAAAATTTGTTTACTATAAACCTAAATTTACACTTAGCTTTATTTATAAATAATCCTTTTAAAGGATTTTCACATTTATAAACCATTATTTATAAATTTAAACAAAGTTTATTATCCCAAAAGATAATAAAACAATTTAAATACCTTTATAAATTTTAAAACAATATTAATTATCCCAAAAGATAACTAATCAAATTTATAATCTCTTTTAAGTAAACAAATCCATTATCTTTAATAAAATAGTAAATTAATTCAAAACACTTTTATATCCTCAATAAATTAACTTTAAAATATTCATTAAATCAGTTTATTAACTTTAAAAACACTAAATCAGTTAAGTAACTTAAAACATTTTTATTATATTAGTTAATTTACTTTAATCACTTTTATTAAATCAATTAATTAACTTTAAATATCATTAATTAAAAAGATTTGTTAAGTCCAAAGAATCTTTAATTAAAATGAAAGATTAGTCTCAACCATTATTTATTAAAATTATTAAATAATTTTTTAAATGCCATTAATTAAGTTCCAATGATCGTTAATTAATCGGATTAACTAAATTCAAACATCATTAGGTAAAATGATAAATTAAAACATCATTTGTTAAAATGATTAATTAACTCTAAACCATTATTAATTAAAATGATTAACTAAACTTCAAAAATCATTAGTTAAAACAATTAATTAAATTTAAAACAATCATTAATTAAAATGATTAATTAAAGTTCAAAATCATTAATTAAAATGACTTAGTTAAATTCAAATCTCATTAGTCAAATAGATTAACAGATTTCAAAAATTCATTAACTAAAAATGATAAATTAAATTCAAATATCATTCTTCAAAATAATTAATTACTTTCAAATATCATTAATTAAAATGATTATTAATTTCAATTATCATTAATTAAAATAATTAATTAAACTAAAGAAACCATTAGTTAAAATGACTAATTAAATCCTATCTCATTTAAATCAAAGATAAACCAATCATTAATTAAATTAGTTAATTAATTTCAAAATCATTAGTTAAAATGATTAATTATTTTAAATTATCATTTATCAAAATGATTAATGAATTTAACATTTTGTTTAGTGAAAATACAATCTCAAGTTCAAAGCATACGATAGGGTTTTTTGGGGATGAAAATTAATAAATGTTGATATAATGAAATCGCCATAATGATACTTAACAAATTAAATGGAATATCAAGATTTTATTTCAATTAACCATCAATATAACAACATAAGAATGTAAATAAATAATTATTGGCGAGTAAGCCCCATGGTCTCTCTACAAATTTTCGCAAAACAATGGTTATGGATAACACACACACACACACACACACACATATATATATATACACATACGATCATATGGGTTCATAACAATTGAATTAATATGCCATCCATTTTCCAATTGGAAATTCAACCAAATGATCGATCAGACAATTTAACTAACATCCAAACAATCAACAATAGTTTATAATATCATAGATATGATATAGTAAAATTGAATGTGATTTAAACTCACATTGATTTTTGTTTCGCTGAGACGTTCTGATTTTGGAGTAAAACCGAATGGTCGTTCGATTTCACCCTAAATTCCAACAAGCTCCAATCTCATTCAATCCAGCTCTATAGTGTAGATCTCAATGACACGAGTCCAATGCAAAAAAACGACGTTCAAATCCTGTAACGACCTGGAATTTCACTACTTTGATTTGTGAATATTTAATTGATTTTGAATATTCAATATATAGGTTTTGTAATGAAAATAAAACTCTTTTAAATAATAAATAATGATGGTGAATTAGTTTTCAAATTTGGTTTACATAAATAAATAGTTCAAAGAAAAATTGAAAATGTGCTCGGAATTCGTTTTTTGAATTTTCGAATTTTCGTCGGCTAAAAGTTATCAGAAACATTGTGAACTTTTTACTGTGAATACATACATTTGTAAATTAGTTAATATTTGTATATGTGTGTTCATTAGTGTGTGTATATGTATTTATACCAACATATATAAAGTTTAAAAAGAATAAGATGCTTAAGGAAACATAAAGGGACAAAGATGAGACAAATTGGCAACATAAGGGAACATAAGTACATCTTATAGTAAAATGATGCTGGAGCATGAAATGAAGAGGGGGGACCAAGTATATTTCATGTGAAATCATGTAGGGAAGGGGGGAACAATGGTGGTGACGTGTCAACAATTATGGAGGGTAAAAGTACTAGGGAATTTTAGTAAATTCACTAATTTCATTTCACATAAAAGATTTTTCTCATATTTTCCATTTTCATTTCTTTTCTTCTTTTCCGAAACCTCCATTTTCTTTCTCAGTCCTTTCATGGCTTCCATATTTGTAAAAAAATTCAAGATGCTTTACTTTTTCATTTCTAAATTCCATAAATCAATGTTTCAAAACCTCCTCTTTCAAAAACAAGTCCTCAACTCCACTTACAAAGCATGGATGAACCCCTTTTATGCTTAGGCCAAATTCATGTTGACCCTTAAGGTCCTAAAAGTTCTTTTTTAGTGAAGAAAGGCAAAGAACTAGAGTTGTTGCAAGTACTTGCGAAGTTTGGTGAAGTTCGATTTTCAAATTCTAGTTCTAGGAAGTTTTCAAAGACTATGGTGAGTAAACTTTAGTTTAAAGTTCAAAATTATTAGCTTGAAATATATGTTGAATAAATTGTCTATATGTGTATGTTGGATTATGTTTGGATGGTTATAGGTTTGGATATGTGTGGTTATGTTGATATGAGATGGAAAAGGTGGACTTGAAAAAAAGTCTACTTAGTATGGTTTGAATTTATGAACTTGGATGTGATATTGTGTGTGATCTTAAGGCATGATGTGTACTGGATTTTTGGTTATGATGTTGTAGGTAATACTTGTATGTGATGTTTTATGAAAACTAGTTTACAAATATGGTGTTTAGTGAAGTTTTAAATTCTTTGGAAAATGTTGTTTATTTGGTTTAAATTTATTAAAGGTTAAAGTTTTAAAATTGTTTTTGGTTTTCAAATTTTTTATTTCAATTTAAGTTAAAAAAAAGTTAAAAGAACAAGTTTTGAAGGTTAGTAACTTAGAAATAAATTTAAAGTTACTACATCCATAGCGATAGTCGCTATGGATGTAGTTCGAGGAAAAATCAACATTTTAAAGTAAAGTGTTTTTAAACTTAACTTTTGGAAACTATATTTTTTCAATTTTTAATTTGTGATAAAAATTAATTAAAGTTTACTCAAGACAAGGATAATAATTAATTAATTAATTATTGATAATTAAGAGTAACTAGTAATTAAGTAATCCTTAGGTATTAATTAAGCAAGTTAATTTGGATTAGTTTGATTAAAAATGTTTTAAATTAATTACAGAAATAATTAAGTATTAAATTTTAATTTAATCAAGTTTTAAATTTATTTATTTATTATTATCAAATTAAGTTAATTATTTAATTAGAGTTAAATTATTAAATAAATTTTGAATTAATTAAGTTTAAGTATTGGCAATTAATTAGGACTTAACTAAGATTAATTAAGGTTTAATTTATTATTTAAGTTTTAAGTAAAGATTATTTATTTATCTCAATAAATATTTAATTATTAACTAATTTATAATTAATAAAGGATTAATTATGGCTTATATATATGTTGTTTTATGGTGATTTCTATATTGGGATTATAAACTCTTATTGAGTTTCATGAGTTTTGATTTGGAGATTTTGATGATTTCACATATGGATTTTATATTGATTATGTTCACTTACATTGTATAGCCCTTTGAATGTGAAACATCTATGCCTTTTTAAACTTTATCATGTGATTAACTTTGAGCCTTTATGGAACACCTATTCTTAGTTGTATCTATAGACTTTACATATATCATTCCTTTTTCTTTAAAGGAATGTCTCCCTTATGCACACTTATTCCTTTATCTTTTACTAATATCAAGTTCTAGTTAACCTGGCCCGTGTATTTATTACTCGGGTCAGACCGAGTTGCAGGTTAGCTTTTGGACCTTTGCCAGCTTTACCTTTTGGGCTTGATCATCGACTTTGGTTATGGCATATTTTTTGTGTTGTAGTCTTTAGTTTGGGAACCTTATGATGTATCTATTCTTTTGTGGTGATGTATGTGTATATATGGTGGTTGAATACCACTTGTGGCATGTTGTATTACATTTGATGTAAGTGTATATGTATATTATCCATGTTGCTGTTATGTGACTTGAGATTGTTATTGTTATCATATTTTGTTTCTAAATCGATCATGTAGCCACCATAGTAGTGTATTGGATAGGAATTTAGTATGTCGAATACTCTAGATGAAATGAAAAAAAATAAGTGCCAAAACCGACATACTTAGCTCTTATCTAATGCAAGACTATGATGGTCGCCCTTAACCAACCCTATTCTCCGCACTAGCAGACAGACTTACTATGTAATTCTCTTTGTTAATGTGGGTCTCGGGGTGGGGCACCACAATATATATTTCCAAAAATTCATTTTTCAAATCCTTCCCCATTCTACATTTCTAAATAAACTCCATTAATAAACATTCTTCTAAACTTAGCATATCAATATACAAAATTAGCATGTCATTTTTCCATATTTTCTAATTTAAAAATAAGTTCACACAAACATTTTACATCCCTTTTCCAATATAGACACCCTTTACAATTTAAAATACTAAACACTTAATGATGTTTTAAGACATTCAACTCGTTTAATCACTTAAAATAAAGATGTGAAATAATGTAAAGATTCCTTATAGTTTAAATATTATACCTTCATAGATTAATTCATTTTATCACAAAATTTCATTCCTTAATTAATTATTTTCCATCAAAAAAACTTAAAGATCCAATCATTGTTCATCTCCCCTCAAGTTTAAATTTTTATATTTGAAATTCAAAAAATGGGAAAGCCAACTTCTAGTAAGAAGTTGTATATATAAAACCAAAATAATTTCTTTTTCCTACTAAAATGTTTATCTTATCAAACTTCATCTTAAATACATTTTGAAGACTTTCCCTTCATATTCATAAAACTTATTTTTGTACATATCATATATTTATACTAAAATCCAAAACTCATTTCATAAATCTCTTTTCCTTGCTTTATAAAAGAACTTTTTATATTTCATCATTACTATTCTATAAAGCTACATAAAATCAGATATCCTTTATTTACCAAAATTAGAGTATGAAAAAAAATTCAGCCACTTATTTCAATCATATAATGTTAAAACTACAAAGTTCAACCTTTTAATAAAAAGAAAATCACAAGATTAAATGAATTTCTTCATTTCTAGTATATTCTAAGGGTTCATTTATCATAACTTATGTTTTTCAACAAATCTTCAAAAATGCATTTTAAATGACAATATCTAATTCTGGATATGATAAGTCTTTTTCCCAATAATAATTTTCTAAACTTTACATTTCACAAATAATATAATTGCTTCCTGTGGTATTTATTTATATCAAATCTTATTTATTTATCATGTAAAATAAACCTCAATAATATAGTTTATCTATTTGATTTCTAGTCATCAAAATACAGACTTTCATTTTCTTCAAGTATTTTTCTATTTTGGTAATTTCCAAAATTTGTTTACACCATTACCTTACATCCTTTATAACACAATTATCTTCTATTTCAACTTCCTTTAAATTATGACTCATAAATAAAAAATTTACATTTATTTAAATCATAATATGTTATACACAACCAATCAAAAGCATCACACACAATTCATTTATCATATACCTTATAAATGAACATACACAAATTTACTTATACCCAATAATATAAAAACATCACTTTGCCCTCCATTTACAGCGAATTGCTTTTTCAATTGACTGCGATGTTGACTATGTAATCAACATCGCCTCGCCGCTGACCTTGGTTATCGCTAATGTTCGGTAGTTGCACTCGTCATCTAAAATGTCAATACATAAAATGTACCCTTATTGTTTTAATTATTATTACATTTAACCATAAAACCTTTAAAATTTATGTATATATTTACATATAACAATTTTCATAATAGATATATTTTTCTTCTCAATTTATTTTCTAAAATATCTTTCTAATAATATTATACCATTTCAAATAGTATTATTCAAGCCTAAATTAATCACTTTATATTATTATCAAAAACTCCATATAATATTATTTTTTCCAAAATAAATATATATCTCACAATATTTTCTTTAAAATCTTATTTACCTTCAAGAATCTTTCTTTCAAAATCATTACATATGTATAGATATAATTTTCCAAAACATTCATTTCATTTCTAAATAATTTTTAATTCACTTTAAAACTTTATTTCCTCTTTGAATAATATTTATAAATATTTCATAAATATTTATAATACTTTCAAAATATTATAACTCAAAGCACTGCATCAAACTATCTCTTCCTAGTGTTTAAGAATCCCTATCAATAACTTTGGCCAAACGCCTCGACCATAATTCTTAAAGCACCCAACGGGCAGTTTAACACAAAATATATTTCCAAAGATTTCTTTAATCAAAGAGATTTTTAATTTACATAGATGCTTGCTTTTATTAAACTACTTCCAATAAATCTTTTATATTTTCATACATGTAATACTTCACTAGTAACATTTCAATAATATACCCATTCCTCAATGCATACATTAACCAACCATCAAATTTTAAATTCATCTTAGTATTTAATTAATCATACCTATGGATTAGTATTCTATTTTATAAAAACAAGCTTTTAATATCCCTTGTGGTCACTACACCATAGAAGACAACTTAAGGCCTTATTCTTAATATCGAGTAGGTTTCAAACTCTCAAGTGATAATTCCTACTAAATATAAATCTTAAATTATTACTAAAATTTTAAAACAACCAAGCATTCGTTAATCAACCAAACATATATAAGAAAAATTAATTAATGTGCTCAGCGAAAGGCAATCAATTAGCTTCTGCTGCACAACTCCGATCACTGACAGATCTGGACACAATAGTACCATTCCAAGCCATCTAAGTTAAAATTTATGCTATCCATAACAATAATTTGAATAGTAATTCAATTTTTTTACAAATATGTCTCGATGATTATTCCTAATAATCATTTGTATTTTTATCCTAAATAGGAATATATTCTAAATTCTACCCTGCACCTAAAGGGACGGGATTCTAAATCAGTCTAAGCCAAGATTCATGTCTCAAACATCGTATATTATTCTGAACCAATGCTCTGATACCAAGCTGTAACGCCCATGTTTATACCATACTAACAAAGAATTTACATAGTAATATTATCTACTAATATGGAGAATAAGGTTGGATAGGAGCAATTAAACATGAAATTTCGCTTGGGCTAACACTGGCACGTTTTACTTTACCTCATGAATCATAAATTACATGTATGGTATTAGCACAAACCAATAACCACGTTGGCTATTATGAACATAACAATATGTAATATATCTTAAAGAACACAGATTATAGAACATGGCATAATATATAATATAGACATGAAGATACATACATAAGTGAGTCTATAGAACAGAAGTACTAGGCTCACGAGGTCTTCATCCTTCATCACGCTGCCACTTCGCAATTGAACATCGAACGAACAAGTGAACGTCTTCAGCATAACCCATAGGAACCCTGAAGCATCCCCTGGAAATTTGGCTAAGATTGGCCTTCTCAATTCAAATTGGTACTGATCAAAAGAGATGAAAACTGGTATGAATTCCTTAGCCAATACTTAGCCAAATTTTACTTTATCTTCTATGCTGATCCATTGCTATCTTTCATTTGACTTGAGCTCCCATTTATCATCTCTCAACTCCCCAAGTGTAACATCCCCTACTTGAGACTCGAAGATGAACACCGATGATGTTGTAATCATCATCAGAATTATCTTCCAGCGACGAAATTGAGTTCTGTTTATTAATTAAACAATGATAAAGTAAACAGAGTGGCTAAACACTTTCATTACATCAAAATTTTCTTTAGCATTCTTTACATATACTTCTATCACAATTAAACTTAAAGACGTGCCTACACAGGGGTTAGATATAATAGAAAATAACATAGTAAAGATTCGGATCAACATATGATGATGCGGCCCACAGTCCTTAGTATAGCGGAAACAAGCTACAAGTGTAATGACCCACTATTTTGGACCATTCAAATCGACAATAAATCCACACATGTCGGACTTGAATAATTCAAAACAATAGATTGTAAATAAAATTTGGCGAAACTCAGAATATACAGTAAATAAATCACAGATCAAAGACAACAGAGTAATAACAATGCAGCGGAAGCAAGAAATAGTAGTTCATGAAGCTACTATATATGTATACATCAGAGTTAACAAGATACAATAGAAGTAAAAGATACAACATAAGTCTCGATACGAAAATAAAGTATAAATCAGAATACAACACTGGAATCAACTGAATGATTGAAAGCGAAATAGATAGTTGGATCTCCAAGAAAGCTCCAACTCCAAAGGTGAGTCTTGAATGCTGTATCACTCAGTCTGACCCGAGCGTAAAGCAAAACACAAAACACTCGAGTCAGGACATACATACTTATACAATGTAAACCAACTCAAGTGAACTGTAATATAAAGGTACAAGTAACTTAAAGAATGCTTGGGATCGCCCATTTTTTAAGGATCCGTTAAACTATCTACTATGTAGCAATATTCGCTATTATAATAATGTCTATAATAAAATAAACTTACTTTTAAATAGCGTTAAGGAGTGACCCAATATTCCCCTTAACACATAATAGTCCCAGTAGTCTATCCAGTATTAGCATACTCCCAAATCGGGGGCTACCCTTAATACTCCACAGGCTACGGCACAAATCCAAACTCGTAGGAAAGCTCGATATGGAAGGTGACACGACACAACAAGGCAATGCCAGGGTAGATATACCAATTACGCATCCGAGCTGGTGGAAACGCATAGCAGCCACTACCGCCCACCTCGGAACACACTCCCAAATCAAAAATCGAAGGGTGGCCACCAAATAAATCACAAAGTAATAGAAATGTATCGAAGAAATGCATCCGATCAAAGGTGCTACCTCATTGGCCCGAGAATCGCTCCTGTTTTAGCCACCTTATGCCAACTCACGGGAGTCGGGTCCACGTTCATACCTCAATAGGATCGTCGCCACCATCCTACTTCATTCTGGAATCTCCACCGCGTACACGGTTGTTAAAGTGGTTTTCAGAGTTGGCAGAGAGTATGACACACTACGCCATAAATGGCCTACTGCAACACAAAAAAAATGTTGGCTCAGGCCCGAAAAATGTTGCCATAGGTCTATGGCAACACTTTTAGGGTGATGCAATTTTTTCCTTTGCCTTAGACCTCAAAGGCAACATTTTGACTATCTAAGGCAAC
Organism: Allium fistulosum; assembly: GCA_030737815.1. Lineage (NCBI taxonomy): Eukaryota > Viridiplantae > Streptophyta > Magnoliopsida > Asparagales > Amaryllidaceae > Allium > Allium fistulosum. Next base: position 502,439,454 of record CM060901.1, read on the forward strand.
ATAAGTAATATTGTTGCAATAGAACCCTATTTGGGTCTATGGCAACACCCATAGGTATCTGTAGCAACATTCCAAAATGTTGCTATAGATATGAACTTTTTGAATTTGTGGGGCCCACAATATAGAGCATATTTGATTTTTTAATAAAAATAAATATTTATTTAATAAAATGCTATTGCACAGAATTTGATATTTAAACAGTAATTTATTTAAATAAATATTTTATTTCAACATTTGAAATAGTACAAATTCCTGACTCCACTATTTTACAATTCAATGATATATAACACTGATATTCACATATACAGATATATCTCACTACATCACTCAGTTCACTCATTACATGTGCAGTTTCAATTTATACAAACACCGACACTGACAAATATATGCCGAGCCGAAGGCGAGCCGAATGCCGAGCCGAAGGCGAGCCGAGAAGCGGGTCCGGGCGCAGCGCCGGCGGGGGTCCGGGGCACCGCAGTCGAACAAGTGGGCACCGCCCGATTCATCCGATTTCGAAAGATCGAGCCTTCTTTGAAACCTGTCTTCAAGCTCATGCACATTTGATTTGACTCTGTCTTCAAGCTTATATCCAGCTGTCCAGTCTTTAATACCTGTCACATATAATTCAAAAGCAGTAATCTGGAAAATAATATTTAACTCGAACAGAAAATGAAAATATTTTTGTTATATTATTTGCCTCAGGTATTTGGGTTGTTTCTTTTCATAAGTGCATAAGCCAAACATGAATGCAACACATGGATACAAGGCAGTATGGAAGACAGCAAGCAACAGTTCAAGCAAAAATGCACAAAGGAGAAGCCAAGTGCACAAAGTAGTACTCAACACAGCAAGCAACATAACATGACCAAGAAATGCATGTACATGGATGAACATACATGCATCATAAGGCTTGGTACAAGAAACTACTCAAGTGCAACTACTCAAGTGCAAGTTCATACTCAAGTGCAGCCAGATATGTAGACAAGCCAAAAAAACGGACACAGCACAAGGTCAAACCCGAGTCATCGACTGGATTCAACTCAGGGCCAAGCAACCAACAAAACAAACAAGAACCAGGTTCAGCAAAATATAGACAAGCCAGTGCAAGAAACACAGCAGTACACATAGGCAGCCCATCAAGCAAAAACAGTGAATGCATCAGGCATGTACAAGAGAAACCTAGGCAGTAACATGATATACAGAGGACTTGGAGCATCAGTTCATGTTAAAGAACAAGGTTAGCATGGTACCAGTTCAGTCCAGACCAAGCAAAACCAACAAAGCTCAACACACATATGTTTGTATTCATCATTGCAATCCAACATACCAGATTTCTCAAAGTCCAACAGAAAGATTAAACACGAGATTATAGGAAATAAAGCCTATAAATAAATCCCAATTCATCATCGGCAAAAGCGTGCGAGTGTAACCAAAATCAAGAATATTCAAGTAAACCAGAAGGCAGAAAACATACCAAATAATATCACATCGCACCCGACGACGAAGTCAAAGCAATTCGAGCAATCAATCAAGGAGAACGAAGGAGCAAGCTACCAGGAACGTTTCTCACACTAGATTCGATCAATCAGAGCATCAAAGAAACTGGAATCGCGTGCCCTAGTTTTCACCGAAACCAATTCGACTACCCCCTGCCACTCTGACATCAGGCCCCAACCACGAAATTGCAACCAAATCAGCAACTCCTTGAACCATCGCAATCCCACAGCCTTACCTCGAATCACCAGAATCGCCAAAAACCTGAACAAAAACGCAAATCCGGAAGTAGTGAGGAAAACTGACGCGAGGCGAAAGAAAATAACGGAAATTGATATGGCCGACAAGGGATAAAATCAAAGCCAGTTATTCTCCAGATCGAAGAAACAAGGAGGAGCGGCGTCATTTTTTTTAAAGTTGGAGGAATAAAAATTAGGGATTGGAAAATTGGGGGTGAGAAACGAAAGCGGATGAGTGAAAAGTAAAGCGGGAAATGGAAATTGGTAAGGTTTGGATCGATGGTGTGAATCGACGGTTGAGATTTTGTTTTAAATGGTGGTGTGGATCGCTGAGGTGTAATTTTTTTTTTAATTTTTTAATCTGATAACATCTATGGCAACACTATATAAAAATGTTGCATCGTGTTACACTTGTTTAGCTAGAGCAACACATTTCTATGGCTAAGGTAACACCAAAAATACAATGTTGCAGTAGGACCAAAATTCTATAGCTATCGCAACATTTTAGCTGGCAACACCTTGCAAAAATGTTGCAGAAGGTCATTTATGGCGTAGTGACAACTTCCGATCCCGGTCTCTTTAACAACCCAACGTTATTATAACCCATGGATATTTATTTCAAAACATTTCTAGTCCAAAACCATTTAAATCAAATACCATTACTTTCCAAAATAATATCCATTTCAAAACTAAATACTATCTTATTTCGTTTCAAAACCAAATCAATATATTATTTAAATAAAAATCAAATTTCCAAATCACTGAATATTTCTTTAAATTTATTTAACTTGAAATATTCCTTTAAATCATCATAAACCAAACCACTTTATAAGGTCACATTCTTAAATCTTAAATTCCAATAAGCTTCAAGCTAATATATTTAAAGACAATTCTTAATTAAATACTATTTCAACTAAATTCATTTCCAGACCATTTAAAAGTAAAGTCATTATACTTACAAATCAAATATTCAATTCCCAAAAATTTAGCATTTTCTGAGTTCATTTAGTCACTTGAATACTTTAAAACATTGAAATTTCAGCTTTCGCAGCACTTAGAAAAATGCTGCGGTAAGTTATATTTGAAACAATTCATTTCAGCTAAGACAACATTCATAAACTGCTGTAGTAGTTCTGTTTCATTTGAAAACAAGTTAAATTCAGTAAAGACAACATTTACAAAACTGCTGTAGTAGTTTAGGGTTCAGTTTGAAAAATTAGTTCAATTCAGCAAACTGCAGCACTTATCAAGTGCTACTGTAGCTCTTTTATTAGTTCCAGATTTTAGTTTTTAATTCAGCAACCACAGCACTTACCAAGTGCGCAGTAGCCCTTAGTCAATTTAGCCTTTTGTAACGACCCGTATTTTACGGATCGAAACATCGTTAAATAGTTGATATTTGGTCGCATTTGTGATAAGTCGTCCTGAGCTTAAGTCCTAAGTCGTAACCGAGTTAAGGAAGTTAAGTCGTATAGGAATTAAGTCGTGGTAGCTTAGGTAGTAAGGGTGTTGGAGCGACCTAAGGTAGTGGACGACTTAAGGGGAGTATGTTGTAGGCGACCTAAGGATTTGGATAAGTCGTATGTTGAGGCTTAGATTGTTTGGAGCTTAGGTCGTATAACATTTAAGTCGTAGACGACTTATAGGGGTGGCGACCTAAGGAAGAGGGGCGGGATTAGGTCGGCAATGACCTAAGAGACTAGGCGAGTTAGCGACATAGGGAGCTAAGTGGGTTTACGACCTAAGATGTTATCGTAGTTAGGTCGTGAGCGACCTAGTGTTGTGAGCGACCTATGTTTGGAAGTTGGATAGTTAGGTCGCATCCCAGCTGTTCGCGACTTACGTTAGGTCGCGTGGGAGTCTAAGGTAATAGGTCGTAACCTCGTTATGTCGTAGGTCGGCAAAGCAGTTAAGTGTTAGGTCGCATGAAGACGTGTGTGTTTTGTAGGCAGTTAGGTCGTTAGACGACCTAATGAATTAAGTCGTAACCCAACTGAGTCGTAGGCAGTTAGGTCGGAAACGACCTAAGTTAGGTCATGGACTTCTATAGTTGTTAGGTCGCGAGAAAACACTCATGTGTTAGGTCGCTGAGGAGTTAAGTCGTAGCCTATGTGTTAAGTCATGACCGACTTAGGAGATTGGTTGGTAGGTCGTAATATTCTTCTAAGTCATAGGTGGGAAGAGGCTAGGTCGGAAGGGCTTAGGTCGGAAGGCTATAAGTCGGAGACGACTTATGGAGATGGCCGACTTAAGGAAATTTCTGCTATAAATAGGAAGGTTGTTCTCACTTTTTTTTGGGATCCGGATTTTGAAGCGACGAAGTGCTGCCATTTTGAGAGCTCGACTTCTACACTTCTTCACTTCTTTTCTCCACTCTAATCTAGTGCTTCCATCCATCCAAGTTGAAGATCAAATTGAAGATTCAAGAGCTTAGATTGAAGATCTTCATCCATCGAAGAGAGATTTCATCGTTTGAAGCGGATTCATGATAGATCAAGCTTGATCCTTTGCTGTCCAGATCTGAAGCGTGTTGATTTAAGGTTGTTTAGGTGATTTGGTGAGTGGTGATTATCTCTCACACGGATCCAAAGGAGTATATCGGATTGTTGGCTCGATTTGGTGTTTAAAATAGTGATTGCCATGCATTTTCTTCATCCTAAGTGTAGATCCATGTAGATCCATTGTTCATGATGATTTGACAACCATTTTACTAAGTGTTAACCTATGCAAGTTCATTCATCAAGATTGTACAGATATTTCTCATGTTTTCATGCTTGTTAGACTTTCAACTTTTTAATTACGGAATTGCCATTATTGTGATAATTGTCTACTTAGATCATATTTGAATGCTTGATTGCTTGGATTAATGTTTGACTTGGTTGATTTCTATGAATTAGATGATTGATGATTTGATTTAGACCGAAGATGATTCAAAGGCTAAGGGAAAGGCTCTTGAATTGGGAAAGCTACTCGTGGCATATGTAGCGGGATGATGAAGCTCTTATGCATAGATTTGATGATGTGATGTTGGGATGAGGCTTTGCGAGGATGTGATGAAGCGAGGCATCATGTGATGAAGACTTGGTCTAATCCAGACGGGATCATTCCAAGCAAGTTGATAACTCGGTGAAATGGTTCGAGTTGAGGATAATGGATGGATATGAGAATAGTCGTCGAGGAGGATGACTAGGAGGCTTGGGTCTCATCGTTGTTGAAGGTTCTAGCATGCTCCAAGCAAGAGTACGTTTGGGCAGATTCGATAGTCCCAACGACTAACTGTTGATGGTCGAGTACTCTGGGCAGATTCGATAGTCCTAGGCACGGGTCACGATGACGTGCGGGAGTTATGTCTAGAACCGGGGTTACCATTAGCCCTTGACGAACGGTTGAAAGAATGTGCCGGTCATTCAATTAACGGTGAAATCGAAGCAGTGATAATAGTGATAGTCCAGAGTCATGGATGTTTGGTTGTATCGTCATTCGGTCTCAAGAGCGGTATTTTCTGGGTGCTTATCTGATCTTGGTTTAGGCCTTGGGGGATTGTGCTTGGAAAACATCGCCCTTGACTTGAGTAATAATTGCTTTACTTTAAATTGTATGCTCTGCTATGTTTGCTTCTGCCTAGTGTGTGTCTGGGGGCTATCACTGTAGAATGAGGTTGGAGTGGGAGGGTTGTATTCCTATTCCTTTTCCTTTATGCTCTTTTGGTATGTTGATAGTTAATTTACTGCTCACTAAGACTGTTGTCTGACTCAAGGCTTTATGTTTTAATTCTTATTGCCTTGGGCTGTTCGTCCATTTTGGGACGAGCAGACTAGGTAGCAGGTGACAGGTGCTGTTCTAGCTTTCCACGGTGTTGATATCGAGCCTAAGGGTTGCATATTATCTTCTTACTATATGTATTGGATGTTCCGCTATTTGTATTCTCTGAGTGATATGTAGTGAGGCTTGTTGTATTGATTATAGAGATGTTGTATTCAACTATTATGAAGTTTTATTGATGAGATTCTATTCTGTGAAGCTTCACTATGTATATGTTCTATTGTATTTTGTCCATGCGCTGTGAGTAATACGATAGATTCTGCTGTTTTAATTTACCCTGATAATCGTCCATGGCTTCCTGGCACACTTTACAGCGCACTTTCTCTAGGTTCAGTGCAGGGGTTGTGGGCGGTCGTCACATTTGGTATCAGAGCATTGGTTAATCGATTTTACCCAAACGCTCGCTGACGTAACTACGTATGAGAGACGTAATTGTAATTTTGATGGATGATTACTATATATAATATAGTAGCTTAGTTGAGTTTGAGTCCTTTATGTAGTTGTTTCTCTAAGATGTTCTGATCATTCCTTTTTATAGATATTGAGAATGAGTCGAAGAGGGAGACCAGCTGCTAGGGAAGGCCGTGCTGCTGAAGGAACTGCTGATTATGCAGCTATGTTCGAAGCTATGATGACTTCGATCATGAGAAAGATACCAGTTCCGGGGACAGCAGTTGATGTTGGAGTTCAAGTCCAAACTCCAAAGCTGTGTAAGGACTATACTGCTCTTGGAGGGAAGGTTTTCTTGGGAACAGAATCAACTATTGAAGTCCAGAGATGGATAGATGCTTGTAGAAGGATCTTTGGAGATTTGGGAATCGATGATGCAACTAAGAGGAAGTTGGCATCAAGGCAGCTTCAAGGGAGAGCCTCTGATTGGTGGAACTCTATTACCATCAATACTCCAGAGGAAGAGATTACTTGGGAGCAATTCCAAGCTAGATTTGAAGCTAAGTTCATTTCTACAGCTCAGAAGTCTGTTCTGTTCAAGAAGTTTGTGGAGCTCAAGCAAGGTGGAAGACCAGTTCTTGAGTATGTTTCTGAGTTCGAAGCTTTGTCCAAGTATGCTCGGTCATATATTGAATCTGCTTATCAGAAGAATGAGAAGTTTGTGACAGGCTTGGATAGTTATCTTGGGAGACAGTTAGTGGATCATTTGGATGATTCATTTGAGAAGCTTGTGGAGAAAGCTCTCAGGCATGAGAGTCTGTTTCCTAAGGAAGGATCTGTTGTTGCTGTGACCAAGGGAGAGTCTAAACCACAGCAGGGTGGAAACCAGAAGAGGAAGCAGCAGCAGCAGAAGGGTAAGGATGGCCAGAAGAAGCCGAAAGGCGAGGTGACTTGCTACAATTGTCAGCAGAAGGGCCATTTCTCGAAGAATTGTAAGAATCCGAAGGCACCGATGAAGTGTCACAACTGTGACAAGCCAGGGCATTTTAGGAAGAATTGTCCAGAACCGAGGAGGGAAAAGCAGATTGTGCAAGCTTATGCTTTGGGAGCTGTTCCGTCGTCTTCGAAAGCTCCTACTGCTGAAGAGAAAGGAAAGAGTGTGGTGGTTCAAGGTACTCTTTTCCTATGTAGTGTTCCAGTTAGAATTCTGTTTGATACTGGGGCGTCGCATTCGTTTGTTTGTAGTGAACTTGTAGGCCGGTTGGGTTTGGAACTGGATATTGTTGATAGGCCATTGGTTGTGACTAATCCAGTTGGGGGTTCGTCTTGTTTGTGTATGCTATGCCGTGGTCTGATTGTATCGAGTCATGGTTGCTCTTTTCTTTGTGATTGTTTTGTTCTGAACTTTGCGGGGTTCGGAATTATTTTGGGTATGGACTGGCTTAGGAAGTATGCGGCAAAGGTTGATTATGAGAGGCTGGAAGTGACAGTCGAGAATGTGGAGGGGCGAAAGATTGTGATACGATGTAAGCATGAAGAAGGCGTCTTCATGAGCTTCATGTATTCGCTAGTTGTTCCACGGGATGGACTGTCATTAGTGCCAATCGCGAATGGATTTGAGGATGTCTTTGACAAGGTCAAAGGGTTACCGCCGCATAGAGAGATCGAGTTTCGTATAGATCTAGTTGAAGGAGCCAGACCTGTTGTGATGCCTCTTAGGCGGATGGTGCCTAGGGAACAGCAAGAGTTGAGGGTGCAAGTTGATGATCTTTTGCAGAAAGGATTCATTCGGCGTAGTGTGTCCGAATGCGGTGCACCAGTTGTGTTTGTAACCAAAGCAGATGGATCGCTGAGGTTGTGCGTCGATTATCGTGAGCTGAATAAGGTGACTAAGAAAAACAAGTATCCATTGCCGAGAATAGATGACTTGTTTGATCAGCTTCACGAAGCTAAGGTGTTTTCTCAGATGGATTTGGCAACGGGATTTCACCAGTTGAGAGTGGCTAAGGATAGTGTGCCGAAGATAGCTTTTAGGACACCATCCGGTTTCTTTGAGTGACTGGTAATGCCGTTTGGGTTGACTAACGCGCCAGCATATTTTGTGGATCTTATGAATAGAGTGTTCAGAGATCAATTGAACAAGTTCGTACTTGTGTTCGTGGATGATATTCTGATTTATTCTAGAACTGAAGAAGAGCACAAGACGCACTTGCGTATTGTTTTGGAAATCTTACGGAAACATCAGCTGAAGGCTAAGTTTTCGAAGTGTCACTTCTGGAAGAGTGAAGTAAGGTTCTTAGGCCATGTGATTTCTTGAAATGGAATAGTGGTTGATCCCGCTAAGGTGGCAGCAATCCAGGATTGGGTTAGACCTAAGAATGCATCTGACGTGAGAAGTTTTCTTGGATTAGCAGGATACTATCGACGGTTTATCAAAGACTTCTCCAAGGTGGCTGCACCGTTAACAGGATTGACGAAAAAGAACCTAGTGTTCAGATGGGATGATAAGTGTGAGCAAGCTTTTGGAATCCTGAAAGAGCGATTGACAAGTGCTCCTGTTTTGACTATTCCAAGTTGGAATGATAAGATGGTGGTTTACACCGACGCATGTGGTACTGGACTTGGAGCAATGCTGATGCAGAGGGATAAAGTTGTTGCGTATGCAAGTCGACAACTGAAGCCGCACGAAAGGAATTACCCGACTCATGATTTGGAGTTAGCGGCAATTGTTTTTGCTCTGAAGATGTGGAGACATTATCTACTGGGAGTTCGATTCGAGTTGTTTACAGATCATAAGTCGTTGAAGTATCTTTTCTCCCAAAAGGATTTGAATCTTCGGCAGCAACGTTGGCTAGAGTTTTTGGCATCATATGATTTTGGTATAGCTTATACTCCGGGAAAAGGTAACGCAGTGGCAGATGCGTTAAGCCGAAGACATGCAGGACTGGGAGCCATGTTTTCGGAGTGGAAGAATCTCGAGTATTTAGCTGGATTTGACTTCAGGCCTAGATGCGAATTGGAACCTGAGATATTGGCAAACTTATCAATAAGACCGACTCTTGTGGAAAGGATTGGCGAGAGTCAAAGGCGAGATGATAAGATTGTCAAGATTATCCGTGATTTGGAATCTAGATTGGAACCAGAAAATGATAAAGGATTCGAGGTCGATCGAGAAGGTTGGCTTCGAAAGCAAGGACGACTAGTTGTTCCCGATATAGATGAATTGAGAGATGAAGTTCTGAAGGAAAGTCATCACTCGAAGCTGACAATTCATCCAGGTGGGAATAAGATGTATCGAGATATGAAGAGAACCTACTACTGGGAAGGTATGAAGAAGGATGTTGGAAATTTTATTTCCAAATGTATGAACTGCCAGTTGGTAAAGGCTGAACAGAAGAAGCCAAGTGGATTGCTTCAACCATTAGAAGTTCCTACATGGAAGTGGGAGCAAGTGTCGATGGATTTTATTGATGGATTACCTAGAACCCGGACAGGGAATGAAGGGATTTGGGTCATTGTAGATCGTTTGACTAAGAGTGCATGATTCATTCCTGTTCGATCGACTAGGACTGCATCAAAGTTGGCTGAGTTGTATGTTAAATGGATAGTTCGATTCCATGGTATTCCGAAGAGTATAGTGAGCGATCGAGATCCATTGTTCACTAGTGGATTTTGGAAGAGCTTCCAGGAAGTTTTGGGAACCGAGTTGTGTTTGAGTATAGCTTATCACCCTCAGACAGATGGTCAGACCGAGAGAGTCAACCGAGTTTTGGAAGATCTCCTCAGAGCTTGTGTTTTGGATTTCGGAGGATCATGGGAAGATCACCTTCATTTGGTGGAGTTTGCATATAACAACAGTTACCAGTCAAGTATTGGTATGGCACCGTATGAGGCATTGTATGGAAGACCGTGTAACTCTCCGACGTGTTGGATAGAAACTGGAGAAAAGCTGATGCTTGGGCCAGAAATGATTCGACAGACTTCAGATTGTATTGAGATCATTCGGCAACGAATGAAGGCAGCCCAAGACCGTCAGAAAAGTTATGCCGATAAGCGTCGTAAGGATTTGGAATTCGACGTTGGTGATATGGTTTTTGTGAAGATTTCTCCACTGAAGAATGTTATTCGATTCGGGAAGAAAGGAAAATTGACTCCGAGAATTGTTGGACCATTCCCGATCATCGAGCGAATTGGAAAGCTCGCCTATAGATTGGAATTACCGGAGAAGATGTCGAGTGTGCACAGTGTTTTTCATGTATCGTATCTACGGAAATATGTACACGACTCGAATACAGTGGTTTCTGTTGATAGCTATGAAGATTTCGAAGTTGATCCAGTTGATAGAAGACCTCGTAAGCCGCTTCGTGTTGTGGAAACCGACACGAAACAGCTTAAGAGGAAGGTAGTTAAGTTGCTCAAGGTACAATGGAGTGATGATGATAACGACTGTACGTGGGAGGTGGAAGAGAGGATGAAGGCAGCTCATCCTGAACTCTTCAAGGTATGGCCCTAAGGTGTCGTGTCATCTCGCGATATTGTAACTTGTTCTAATTTTAGAATTCTATACGCTAAGCTAGAATTGGATGCAGGGTTTGTTGATTGCTATGGATGGTAGGCGTACGGAATAGTCTGTGATTGCTTTGTTTGCTTGGAATTTCGGGGACAAAATTCCCAAGGGGGAGAGAATGTAACGACCCATATTTTACGGATCGAAACATCGTTAAACAGTTGATATTTGGTCGCATTTGTGATAAGTCGTCCTGAGCTTAAGTCCTAAGTCGTAACCGAGTTAAGGAAGTTAAGTCGTATAGGAATTAAGTCGTGGTAGCTTAGGTAGTAAGGGTGTTGGAGCGACCTAAGGTAGTGGACGACTTAAGGGGAGTATGTTGTAGGCGACCTAAGGATTTGGATAAGTCGTATGTTGAGGCTTAGATTGTTTGGAGCTTAGGTCGTATAACATTTAAGTCGTAGACGACTTATAGGGGTGGCGACCTAAGGAAGAGGGGCGGGATTAGGTCGGCAACGACCTAAGAGACTAGGCGAGTTAGCGACATAGGGAGCTAAGTGGGTTTACGACCTAAGATGTTATCGTAGTTAGGTCGTGAGCGACCTAGTGTTGTGAGCGACCTAAGTTTGGAAGTTGTATAGTTAGGTCGCATCCCAGCTGTTCGCGACTTACGTTAGGTCGCATGGGAGTCTAAGGTATTAGGTCGTAACCTCGTTATGTCGTAGGTCGGCAAAGCAGTTAAGTGTTAGGTCGCGTGAAGACGTGTGTGTTTTGTAGGCAGTTAGGTCGTTAGACGACCTAATGAATTAAGTCGTAACCCAACTGAGTCGTAGGCAGTTAGGTCGGAAACGACCTAAGTTAGGTTGTGGACTTCTATAGTTGTTAGGTCGCGAGAAAACACTCATGTGTTAGGTCGCTGAGGAGTTAAGTCGTAGCCTATGTGTTAAGTCGTGACCGACTTAGGAGATTGGTTGGTAGGTCGTAATATTCTTCTAAGTCATAGGTCGGAAGAGGCTAGGTCGGAAGGGCTTAGGTCGGAAGGCTATAAGTCGGAGACGACTTATGGAGATGGCCGACTTAAGGAAATTTCTGCTATAAATAGGAAGGTTGTTCTCACTTTTTTTTGGGATCCGGATTTCGAAGCGACGAAGTGCTGCCATTTTGAGAGCTCGACTTCTACACTTCTTCACTTCTTTTCTCCACTCTAATCTAGTGCTTCCATCCATCCAAGTTGAAGATCAAATTGAAGATTCAAGAGCTTAGATTGAAGATCTTCATCCATCGAAGAGAGATTTCATCGTTTGAAGCGGATTCGTGATAGATCAAGCTTGATCCTTTGCTGTCCAGATCTGAAGCGTGTTGATTTGAGGTTGTTTAGGTGATTTGGTGAGTGGTGATTATCTCTCACACGGATCCAAAGGAGTATATCGGATTGTTGGCTCGATTTGGTGTTTAAAATAGTGATTGCCATGCATTTTCTTCATCCTAAGTGTAGATCCATGTAGATCCATTGTTCATGATGATTTGACAACCATTTTACTAAGTGTTAACCTATGCAAGTTCATTCATCAAGATTGTACAGATATTTCTCATGTTTTCATGCTTGTTAGACTTTCAACTTTTTAATTACGGAATTACCATTATTGTGATAATTGTCTACTTAGATCATATTTGAATGCTTGATTGCTTGGATTAATGTTTGACTTGGTTGATTTCTATGAATTAGATGATTGATGATTTGATTTAGACCGAAGATGATTCAAAGGCTAAGGGAAAGGCTCTTGAATTGGGAAAGCTGCTCGTGGCATATGTAGCGGGATGATGAAGCTCTTATTCATAGATTTGATGATGTGATGTTGGGATGAGGCTTTGCGAGGATGTGATGAAGCGAGGCATCATGTGATGAAGACTTGGTCTAATCCAGACGGGATCATTCCAAGCAAGTTGATAACTCGGTGAAATGGTTCGAGTTGAGGATAATGGATGGATATGAGAATAGTCGTCGAGGAGGATGACTAGGAGGCTTGGGTCTCATCGTTGTTGAAGGTTCTAGCATGCTCCAAGCAAGAGTACGTTTGGGCAGATTCGATAGTCCCAACGACTAACTGTTGATGGTCGAGTACTCTGGGCAGATTCGATAGTCCTAGGCACGGGTCACGATGACGTGCGAGAGTTATGTCTAGAACCGGGGTTACCATTAGCCCTTGACGGACGGCTGAAAGAATGTGCCGGTTATTCAATTAACGGTGAAACCGAAGCAGTGAGAACAGTGATAGTCCAGAGTCATGGATGTTTGGTTGTATCGTCATTCGGTCTCAAGAGCGGTATTTTCTGGGTGCTTATCTGATCTTGGTTTAGGCCTTGGGGGATTGTGCTTGGAAAACATCGCCCTTGACTCGAGTAATAATTGCTTTACTTTAAATTGTATGCTCTGCTATGTTTGCTTCTGCCTAGTGTGTGTCTGGGGGCTATCACTGTAGAATGAGGTTGGAGTGGGAGGGTTGTATTCCTATTCCTTTTCCTTTATGCTCTTTTGGTATGTTGATAGTTAATTTACTGCTCACTAAGACTGTTGTCTGACTCAAGGCTTTATGTTTTAATTCTTATTGCCTTGGGCTGTTCGTCCATTTTGGGACGAGCAGACTAGGTAGCAGGTGACAGGTGCTGTTCTAGCTTTCCACGGTGTTGATATCGAGCCTAAGGGTTGCATATTATCTTCTTACTATATGTACTGGATGTTCCCCTGTTTGTATTCTCTGAGTGATATGTAGTGAGGCTTGTTGTATTGATTATAGAGATGTTGTATTCAACTATTATGAAGTTTTATTGATGAGATTCTATTCTGTGAAGCTTCACTATGTATATGTTCTATTGTATTTTGTCCATGCGCTGTGAGTAATACGATAGATTCTGCTGTTTTAATTTACCCTGACAATCGTCCATGGCTGCCTGGCACACTTTACAGCGCACTTTCTCTAGGTTCAGTGCAGGGGTTATGGGCAGTCGTCACACCTTTAGTTCAGTTGCATCAACCACAGCACTTACAAAGTGCTGCAGTATCCTTTACTTCAGATTTTAAGTTAGTTTCAGAAATGATAGCATTTCTGAAGTGCTATTAATTCAATTTCCAGATTTATAATAAAATTTCAGAAACAATTAAACTTCAATTTTAACTATTTTAACTTATAAAAATCATATTTTTCCACTTTAAAAATGTTCATTTAAATACCCTTTAACTTATGATTTTATAAAGAAAATTTTTACAACAAAATCACATTTTCCAATAATTTCACTTATTGAATTCAAGTGTACCATTTTCCCATTCTTTGCATTTTTTTCCATTAACATAACACTTTAATTTAAATTACCATTTCATAAATAAAACTTAATCTCCATTTTTATTTGATTAACTTAAACTTTCATTTTTAAACCAAATCACAAATTTCCAAATTAAGTTATATTCAAATTCCAATTTTTCCATTTACTTATTTCACATTTTAACTTGTAGAAAAAATCACTAACACTTTGCAAAAATCATTTTTAATTAAATTAAAATTAAAATATCATAATTTACAATTTAAAATACTTAAAAATTTCCAGAAGAATATATAAAATAACCACGGGTCTGTATAATATTTTCTAACCTAGGTCAAGTGATACGTATAATATATCACTTCAATCCGTAATTTACAAAGAAAAATCCAGGTTCTATCATTTCAAACCCGCAATCCCAAGTTAAATAAAATAAATAAAAATCGCTTAGGCCTATCATTTCAGCCCATAACGATTTTTCCCTATTCTAAAGTCCATTCAGGTATGTATCATTTCAACCTATAGTGATAGAGAACTTGCAGTGATGATAAGCAGGAAATAAATAACAGTATACAAATAATATTATAACAGATGATATAACAGGCATATAAACAGTATTTAACAACATATAAATATATCACAGGCATGTATGAACATAACACATTATTTTATACAATTAACTTGTCATCAATTCACAATTATAAAAGTACGTATGTCTAGAGTGAATAACTCACCTTTTTTTAAAAGCTGAAGAAAACAATTCAAGATACGCAACTCAACTCCAAAAAGCACGACAAGGCACGACGATATTTTTGAATGAATGAAGAGTCAGATCCAAACTTGAAATCAACACAATACCAAACAAATATAAGCATAGATTCAATACAAAAGAGCATAGATTAAAACAATGAAAAGATGTAAACAAAAGACATAACCTTGCATTACATCAAGCAATGGGCTCGGCCATGACTCAATGGGCTAGACCACATCATAGCATGCTAGGCCACATCATGTTTGAGGCATCATAGGCTAGGTTATGGAGTCATAAGGCACGGCCATGGTAGGGAGAAGGGAAGGCAAAGCAAGTAGAGGCAAGGAACAAAGGGGTTTCAATCAACTTTTGGTGATGGGTTTTGGATCCAATGTTCACGGCTATGATTGGAGGTGGTGTTGGCCGTGGAAGGTGATGGTGGGGGAGGTGATGAAGGGATGAGGTCGGAATTATGGTGGAGGCCAAGCATTAGCAATGTGTAACGACCCGTAAATTTTAATTGTTTTAATAACGTAATTAGTTGAAATTTTGTGAAATTTTAAACGATAAAATTTTGAAATAAAAATTTGATATTTGGAATGCGTCTAATTAATCATAGCAACTGGTAAATTTTTATCAGATAATTTGGAAGTTTATTTTCTAGTGTAATTTTATTCCAATTTATATCAGTTAAAATCGATGATAATAAAATATTTTCTAAAACAAAATATTTTTACATAGAAAAATCCTAATTCATCTTCTGACTAAGACGTCATTTTTCGTTTTTACAAATTCGAACTTCTTTAGCTCCGTCGATCTTATTTTTTTGCGTTTTTGCTGCATTTTCCGCTAGTAGAAAATTCGAATTTTTATAATTCAATCGTAACACTGATATCTATATACCGTTTTGATCGTCTCGTCGTGCTGATCTCCGCAGTATATCCCTCTGTGTATTTTGGTGTCCGGTACGCGGCGAAACCGCGATACGGTTAGCCGTATCGACGAGCCTTTTTGTTTTCCATTTCTCTTCCTTTTGATCATTTGGCTCTGTTACTTTCATTTCAGAAATATTAAAATGTTCCGTAGCATAACTTACTCATTTTTTTGTTTAACCCGTTTATGTCCATTTCTTGTGAAAGAGGAAATAATATTTATACTAAATATTAGCTGCTCCATCTTCTTTTGCATGGGAACCTATTCCATTGCTGGCCTTCCAATTCAATTCCATTAGTAATCTGACACCTGACCCTTACACTTCTCTAACTTGAATAAAAAGAAATTAATAATATTAGATATAAAGTTTTGTCAGAAAAGAAAACAAACGTTAGCTGGCATTTGCATTATTTTGAAAAGCTATCCACCTTTCACCTTCTTATACTCACCATTCCTCCTTTCTTTCTTCTCTCTTTTCTGTTGTATATTTTTCAAGGAGAAACATGTTTATATATTAAATCTTTTAGCTTCATTTGGTTGCACTGAAGTTCAAAGCTTCCACCAACCCATTTCTCTTTTCATTGCCGATCAAACTTCACTCCTCCCTTCGAATAACCGAGCCACCCAAATGCTAGCCCAGCCAATGACTTCACCTCCTCTTCCCTACACCCGACTACGCAGCAATGTATCACCTTCGCCTTCAACCGAACAGCAGCCTCAGCCCACAGCCGCGTTTTCCCCTCTGGCCAGCAAACCCTCCACCCAACAGCTCCACGTCAGACCCCATCCTCCTCCTCTGTGCTTTATATAGGTGAGCATATATCAATATATCTACATTTTATATATATATAAGGTTATGCAGTACATAAAGTATAGAAGTATATTAGAATATATATATATATATTAATTTTCGCATGGGAGGTGTGTACTGTACGTGCTATATATATTATCTAAGTTTTGGCTTTTGTTGTTCAAGTATGTTTACATATAAGTTTATATATAAGTATAGTATATAAGCATACTAGAGTTTGGTTTTTTTAAAAGGTATATGTATATATTTTATTTTATATAGTATTATATATGTAGGATAGTTTAAGTTTTCGCATATCATGTGCTGTTAGAGAAATTTTTTTTATACAAGTTTAAAACTATCTATTAGCTATAATATATAGTTGCTTAAATATATTATTCTTCCAACTTTTTCTTCCACCTGACAATGTATAGTTTGGAAAAAATTATAAGTCTAGTTGCTGTTTATTTGTTGTTTACAGTCTATACATATAGGTTCAAATGTACTCGACTTGTATACATATATATGTATGAAGAGTGTATAATAATAATAGGTTTAAAGCATTGACGTTTATGTAGTTATATATATATAGTTTATATACTATATTCTTTGAGTTACGTATAAGAAGACGATAAACTGTTTTTCGTACATATGGGTTTACTGAAGATATGTGATTATTTTAGCTTCTATATATATATTGCAATAAACTGTTGTGGTTTAATATGACAGTCAACATACATTTTAAAATATGTAAATTTATATTGAATAAAGTAAGTATATGCATAATTTTGAGTACTTTGAATATATTAATATCAGGCTTCTCTCCCTCTGTCTGCATTTGTATATTGTTATTATATATATGATCTATTTATATAAGATTTAAATATATATGTTAGTTCGCATATGGTCTGTTAGTTTAAAATTTAAGAGTTATATATGTTATAACTTATATGTTATACAGTTGCACACAACCTGTTCGACTATATGTATATACTATATATGTCGATTATATTAATAAATATATGTTTATAAATATACATATTTATAAAATAAAATTACAATATAGTACTGTGTGCCTAGTTATATTTGCTACAGCCTCTGTTGCCACATATATAGAGTAATGATGTATAAGTTGTCTATTTTATTGTTGATATATTAGTATATTCCTATACATGTCATCAGTTATATATAGGATGGTATTTGTGTTTTGTCGAGGTATGTTATAAACAGTAAGGAAAGTATGTCAAATAAAATTGTTTCAGGGCATAGATGTTGTTGTATGTGTTATTTTATTTATGTTAAATTTGTGTAAGTATATTGATTGGATATCATATAGAATAATATTTCAAAGTTATGTTTACAATTAAATGTTTAGCAACAATATGGTTAAGCTATTTGATTTCTTAATTTATCGTATTTACAGTTTTATGTATATCCAAGAGTTTTCAATTTGGTTATGCGTATTTAGTTTTAGGTATTGATATTTAAATTATAATATATATATATACATACATATTTGATTTCGGAAAGAAAGTATACGTGTTTAGTTTAAAACAATGGTTTCATTAACATATATGTTTATTTTATTTTTATAGTTGTGTTAAATTAAAATATTGATTTCAAGGGAATAATAATATATATTTTCTATTTCTATCACACTGATTGCTATTTCTATCAAACTAATTTATTTTCCTCATCGATTCCAGCCTTGCTTTAATCGTTGATTCCATCTCCATCGTGCTTTGCTTTGAAATTTCGTGCTTGGATTCGTAGCTCATTTCATTATCAAATTCCTCTAGCCTCGAATGGTGAGCAATCACTCACGATTAACGTTCTTTTATTTATTAAGTTTGTTTTCGATTGAAACGACAATTGAAATATGCTGCTGCTAGTTATTTACATTGCTATATATATATATGCCATCATCTGTATCTGTTCACCTGTGACATCTGACACCATTATCTGTTATTTATATTGCTATATATATGCCATCATCTATATCTGTTCACCTGTGACATCTGACACCATTATCTATTATTTATATTGTTATATATATGCTATTATCTGTATCTGTTCACCTGTGACACCTAACACCATTATCTGTTATTTATATTGATGATATATGCATGTTATATTATTATCATACCTGTTATCACTCTACAAGTTCCCTGTTAGTATAGAATTCACTATGGGTTGAAATGATACACACCCGAACGATCTGTAGAATATGAGAAAATTGTTATGGGTTGAAATGATAAACCCAAGCGATTTTCATTGAATTAAATTTGGGATTACGGGTTGGAAAGATATATAGCCGTATATAATTTAAATTACGGATTGCAATGATAAATATCTGTATCACTTGACCATAGGATAGAAAATTATATACAGACACCGTTGGTCTATATATAAATATAAAAAAAGAAATAGAAATGATTTCTATGGTTTTGAAAAGAAATATATGGTTTTAATAAATATTGATTTTAAAGATTTATTAAAGTTGATTTAATAAAGTTGATATATAATATGTTTAAGTATTTATTTAAAATATATATTTTCAAATATAGAATTTATATTGATTCAAGTTGGAAAGATAAATTTAAAATTGATTTGAAATGTTATTTATTTAAGAATTTTACTTAAATAAGTTTGATTGGAAATTTATTAAATTTGAGATTTTAAAGACATATTTTATAACTTGAATTTGATTAAAAGTGACTTAAATGAATATTGCAAACTTAAATAAATTTAAATGAGATATTTTGTTTATATTCAAATTTGTAAATTGAAGTTTGTTTAACTGATATTGAAATGATTAAGTAAATATTTCAAAACTAAATAATAGTAAAGTGAATTTGATATATATATGAAATTATCGAATTTAGTTTTGAAATGTTGAATATTTAAAGCTTTGAAATATATTGAAATTGAAATGACTTATTTTATGGTTCAAATATGTATTTGAAATTGATAATTTGAAATGGTCTATTTAAAAACTGAATCGAAATGAAATTGATGATTTGAGATTTGATAAATTTGAATTTTGGAATCCGAGTTGAGTTGAATCGATTGGTGAAATTTGAGGAAACTATTTTATTATATAAAGTATTTTAAATTATATTTAAAACTATTTTATATTATTTTATAAACTATTTTTAATATAAACTATTTTAAATATACTAATTATTTTAATATAAATTGTTTTAACTTATAACTATTTTATATAAATTATTTTATTTTGTAAACTATTTTATTTTATATACTATTATTAATATCGAAACTGTTTAAAGGAAAGTGTTATGATTCCAAAGCATTATGATTTCTAAATTTGGATTTCTAAAGAATTATGATTTCCAAAGTGTTTGATTTAGAAAGTGTTATAACTTGAAGTACTAAGATTTTGTAAATGGATATATTTGAAATGAAAATGATATCGTATTTGGTTTTGGAATGGAAGTGATATCGTATTGATATGGTTTTGAAATGGCAATGATATTTTGGTTTTGAAATATAAACTATTTTGAAAGTTTATTAAACGACCAATCGGTGTAATAATTACGTAGTTATTGAAGAGTCCGGGATCGGTTAGGGACATACTCTCTGACTAAACCGAAAACCACTTTAATAACTATTATACGCGGAGTGTGATTCAGAATAAAGTGGTTGGAATGATGACGTTGCTGGATTTGAAGAAAGAGAATGATAATGGATAGCCTTGACACTTGTGTCAAATTGGAAATGACTAAAACATGAGCCGTGCCGGGCCAAATGAGGTTAGCTGCCTCTAGCGGACACACTTCTTCGTAAACTACTCATTACTTGTTTTGATTGGTGCGCACCCTTGATTTGGGAGTGTTGTTTCGCGGTGTTGCGATCTTTGCGGCGATGCGTTCTCACCAGTCCGGATCAGGCAAACGGTAGTTTCACTACCTTGGGTATTTCCTCATGTGCCTTGTCATACTCGTATCCATATGCACGACCACTATGATTTGTTTTGTGTTATACCTATGGAGTACTCCCTGATAGCCCACTAGTTTACGGTGGAGTTTACAGTGTTGTATAGACTATGACGCTTCTATATAAAATGTGTTAAGGGGGATAATGGTAACGCCTTAACGCTATTTTGATACTTTATATTACTGATAGGTATTATCTACTTAGCGTACACTACTACATAGTAGATAATTTAACAGATCCTTAGGGAATGGTTATCCCAAACATCCTTTGAGTTACTTGTATTTCAGTTGTTATTTCACTTGAGTTGGATTTATTGATATAAGAATGTTAATCCTGACTCGAGTGTTTTGTGTTTTGCTTTACGCTCGGGTCGGACTGAGTGTACCAGTGTTCGAGACTCACCTTTGGAGTTGGAGCTTCGTTTGGAGATCCAGCTATCTATCGATTCTACTATCAATTATCCAGTTGATTCCAGTGATGTATTCAGATCTTGTATTTGACTATTGCATTGAGATACCTTTGTATTCGAGACTTCTACTGTATCTTGTTTAACTCTGTTATATATATATAGTAGCTTCATGAACTACTATTCTTTTGTTTCCGCTGCTTTATTGTTATATTACTCTGAGTCTGTGATTAATTTTGTGATTATTTATTTACTGTATATGCTGAGTTTTTCCAAATTTTATTTACAATCCATTGTTTTGAATTATTCAAGTCTGACATGTGTGGATTTATTGTCGATTTGAATAGTCCAAAATAGTGGGTCGTTACAGTTGGTATCAGAGCTTTGGTTCTAAGCAAAACTCAACATATAGGGTAAAATTAATTACGGAATCACTTTCGTTCGAATTTGAATCTCTTCCTCTTTGACTCGGTTTCCTTTGAATTTTGGAACGTTCACCTCGGTTCCGAAGTCTATTCTTGTCTTCCCTATTCGTGTTTTCTGATTTCTGGAGCACCCCATAGCTTCACTGAATGATTTGAAAAAGAGTGAAACTCCTTTACAATAGGCATTGATTTACCGAAGATTTCTGTATCGTCGGTTTAGATGCTGCTATCTTTTGCTATACCCGAATTCTATCTCTGGCGATCTGATGTCGATTTGATTCAGAATTTCGCATCGATCGTATTCTTAAAGTCACGGTTGACCCGATTAAGGTTACCCGCGATTTATATAATTTACCCATCTTCCAATTTGAAATTCAATCATCTTATCTCCCTATCGAGTCTATCTTTTAGTTGAATTCTATTTGATTAGAGTTCCTCTACTTTGAATCTCATCTTTGCTTTGAAATCCATTCTTGAATTATCGAGTGAGGGAGTGTATTTGTAATTAATATTAAAATGTTTTATATATTGTCTTGTTTGAGTTGTTGATGTTGATTTGGGTTTTCGATCGATTCGTCTGATCAACGCTATCGACAGGATTTCCAAAACACTTGAATAAAGCAAACTGACATAATATTATTTTCAAATTTGGTAAATTGAATAGATTCGTATGATTATATATATATATAAGTATAGGATTTTCTGGAATTAAATAGTTATAAACATCAGTATCGAGGGGCTCAATTCTCCTACTAGGAGTGATGAAGGCATTCTTCCTACCGACATAGGAGAGAAAACACCCATAAGAAAGGCTACAACTACTGGTCTGTTAGGGGGAACATTGGGACACTCACAACTACGTGCACTTCACTACATGCTCTTCATCGAACCTTTACATAATGGTTACCTACATGTTCTCATTTGGTCTTTGCAGGTGCAATGACTCAGTCTCGAGCTTTTGATCGCCTACGGGGCTCTTCGACGCATTATGGATCAAGCCACGTGTAATGCCCCTAAATTTTAATTAACATTATTCGGGATATTTAATTGGATAAATTAAATAGAATAATGTGCATAATTAGGGAGATGAGATTAATAAGTCAAATGGCCGTGTCTTAATGAATGAACTAAAATAAGACTTAACTAAATTTAGAAGGAGGAATTTTCGTAAGGGGTAAACTTGGAAATGGGGCTGCATTTCTTTGTATAAATATCTTCCTCCACCTTAATAAATTTTTACCTTCTTATTCATAACTCCTCACCTACTTTCGACCGGCCATTAAAAGCTCCAGAAAGAGCACAAATTGAAGAAAAAGCTAAGGAATTAAAGCTAGGAAATTATCTCATTCTCCAATCA
This sequence comes from Allium fistulosum, assembly GCA_030737815.1. NCBI lineage: Eukaryota > Viridiplantae > Streptophyta > Magnoliopsida > Asparagales > Amaryllidaceae > Allium > Allium fistulosum. The sequence goes on from CM060901.1 coordinate 502,461,837, forward strand.
ACTAATCGAGGTGAATAATCGTGTTTATCATCTCATTTTTCTCTGTTTGGATCGGCTATGGGTTATACTCGATTCATGTTTGTGTCTTGGTTAGGATATAACCATTTAAACCTTTGTTTGGATAAGACATAGGTGTTTTAAATGTTAATGGATTAATTAACACGTTTTTATTTGGTTTTGGTTAAATTCTGAGTGGTTTTGACCTTCATATGCTTTGAAATTTTAATATGCTGAAGAGAACGTATTAATTGATTTTCTGGAATTTTTCCAGAATTTTTCAAGATGTTTTAATAGTTATATAAAATTATTTAAGGTATGGGACTTAAATGTTTTGTATAATTATAAAGGAGAAATGGGCTTTTTCAAATTTATTTGAATTTCCAAATAAGGAAAGTCGGCAGAAATTTTGAATATAAAATTCTGGCAACCAATAAGATATAGACAAACAAGACAGGTGGGTACAAAAGAACTGTTTTAAAGTACAATTTTCACTATTTTAACTCTTTCGGCAAGACCTTCCACCTCCATTCCAAACCTTCCAACAAGGTCAAAAGGTATCAAACCTTTTGATTAGGTCAAAAATTAATGCACATGGTATCAGGCGACTGGTACGTAGTGAATTGAAAGGGGTCGAAAGGTTTAGGGACGAAAGGTTAGAGCTTTCGAAGGAGATGAAACTTTGTTTTGGTTTTAAAGAAAATACGCCTGCTAGCTTTCAACAAAGAGCTTTCGACATTGTCAAATGGTTTAAAAGAAAAAAGTTTCGATTGGTTTGCTTTCTTGTTTTAAATGAAACCTTTCGACAAAGTCGAAAGGTTAGCTTTCGACAGGGTCGGAAGCATAGTTGCCGCTTCCAAACCTTTCGACCCAGATGGAGTCAAAGGTTACCTTTTGTTTTATAAAACTTGCCGCCTCTCTCCATTGATTTCGAAGGGTTGGTTCCAACACCAACACTTCACTGTTTTTGAATGGTTTCGAAGGGTTCTGACTTCGAAAGGTTTTGATTTCTAAAGGTTTCGAAGGGGTTACTTTCAACGATTTTGAAAGGTTTTGAGTTTCAATGATTTTGGAAGGTTTTGAGTTTCATTGCTTTCGAAAAGTTTATAAATGGTTTAATAGGGGGGATACCCTAGGCTTTCGATAAAGTCGAAAGGTGGAACCTTTTGATTAGGTCGAAAAGAAACCTTCCGATAAGGTCGAAAGGTATGATTTTGTGATGCTTTCAAAAGAAAGGCTTTCGAAGGGGCTAACTTTGGATGTTTATTTGCTTTTGACTGCGGCTTCATTCAAAGGGGTTTAAAGGACTGTTTTAGTCATTTTTCCTTAAGTAAAATTTTGCTAATTTAAAGGGGTTACTTCGAAGGGTTATAACATAAAATATTTATTTTTGTTTGAATATGTAAGGGGGATCCTTATATAAATTAGATGTAAATAAACCTTGGGGACACCGGGGTGGGTTTATTGTTTTCGATACATAGTTTGGGGTTACAAACAGAAATATGCTTTCGAAAATATACATTGGGGCTATCAATGTGTTTTTATTTAATTTACCCTAATTGGCGCTACCAATGGGAATAGGTTAAACATATGGTATACCTGGGGAAAATAAATAATCATGGGGATCATGAATTTTAATAAATAATCATGGGGATCGTGATATTTTAATTGGCCAAGTGTTGGGTTCTTGGTTAACCTAGGAAAACCATGGAATGTGCGGTGGATAGCCCACATCAAATTTATAAAGTACAGAATGTTTTGCCAGAGGTGGTTAGCCTCGGGATTTGGCACCCAAGGGTTCATAGTCATCCTAGGAAAACTATGGAGTGTGCGGTGGATAACCCACACCAACTTTTATAAAACAATGTACGATGGATAATCTGCATTTATTTTAAATGGATTTGGGACGGGTAGTCCTATTAAATTATGACGGATAGTCCTATTAAATTATGACGGATAGTCATTTTAAACATTTTAGAGGGGAACTCTAATAAATTGATTTTAGATGGGAAATTTAATAAATTACTTTTATATGGAATATCTGATAAATGGGTGGATGGGATATTTAATATATATGATTTATGGTTTTATTTCATGTTATGTTAAGACTAATCATTTTGGGTGCAGGGGCATAGTAAATGATTTGCATGTTTTGTTTTGAATTCTAGTGAGGGGAAAACCCGTTCCGCTACTAGCTATCTATTTATGATAAGAGATGATAGGGGTAGGGGTGTTACGGTTGCGGCAACCGTCGTTATTACCACCAACCGTAACCGTAACCGTTGTTGACGGTTATAAATTCTTATAACCGTTACCGTAACCGTCTAACCGTTACCGTAACCGTTGAAGCATGTCGTACATATATTTTCAATTATATGCATTATTGATGATAAATTGATATAGCTCTAACTGTTTTTTGCAAATTTATTTATTTGTTTATAAAACGACAAATATGCATGCACATGTTATTAGTTCATTAAGATACATATTGTTAATTTACAAGCTATTCCTTTAACTTAATTACTAATTTTTATACTTTAATGTTAAATATTACACAAAACAATCATGTACGGTTGGTACGGTTAACCGCGGTTTTCAAATTCTTCAACCGTCACCGTAACCGTTACCGTTATAGATGGTAACCGTATGAACGGTTGGTACGGTTAAACGGTTGAGCGATTCAACCGTAACAGCCCTAGATAGGGGATTATTCATACCAGACTTATTGTTTGACTCAAAGTTTGTGTTTCCCCACAAACTCTCGGGTACTCAAAATTAATTTGAGTAGTTTGAGAGTGGGAGACTTTCAGGTTTTTGGACAAATAAGCTTTCAGAGACATGCAGGAGGCAGTGTTAGCTATATAGGAGCTATTTTGTGTTTCCGCTGTGATGTACTAAGAACTGTAATGTTCATATTTATTAGTTCTCTGATCATCATAAGGGGACATCTTCGTATATCGCTCTTATCGTATTTTGTACATGTATATGTGTCTAAACGTGGTTAACGTCCGGGATTATGTAATTAAATTTCAAATTGTAATTTGCATGAAATGGGAAATTCTATTTATTGGAAGTTTAAAATTTTTTCATATTCATGTGTTCCAATGTATCAATATTAACTATGCCGCATTCGGTCGCCAAGAAATAACAACTACGGATGACTGCAACATCAGTAGCGGTTAGTTTTGGGCCTCAGAATGCAGGATGTTACACAGTGGCTCAGAATCTGGCAGGCAAAGGGAAAAGGATTACGTATGGGAAAAAAATCTATTATTCAAGGGAATCTCCTTCTTCCTCGCATAAGTCCCAGTCTCAGTCATCCTGCTAGGGAGACCAACCCAATCTTCTTGTTTATAGTGGAGACCAGCCTTCCTTCCGCGGCCCTTAAGTTGCCACATCACATGAGCAGCACCTGGTTCTTCTAGGTCTAAGCAATCTCATGATCGCAGATCGAGCAAGCATCCAATTACAACTTCTGATCCATCTTTGCCGACCCTGCTCCTGACACTTCTACAGCAGAGAAATTGGCCAAACTTAAGGCCACTTTCCCAAAAATCTATTCCGACGGGCTTAAATTCCTTCCCATAATTTACATCATCCCGAGGCATGCCAAAGCAAGCTCTCTTGCATGTGTTAACGACATTTTCATGTAGCATGAGTCGTTCTAGCACTTAGCGGGAAAAATCTCCGAAGTGTCAATTGAGCAACAATATGAAATAGATCGTCTCAAGCTAGAGGCGATCCACGATAAAGACATAATCAAGCATCAAGATATTGAGCTACCGAAGTTGACAACAAAACTTACTGAGGCAGAAAAGAGTGCCAAGGAAACGTCAGAGGCGGTGAGTCATTTGGAAGCTTCCCATAAGAAAGAACTCGATGCTGCCCTCAATCGTAGTGGCATACTCGCTCTGGAATAGGATTCCTTGCAAAAGGAGAAAGATATCTTGGCCCGCTGCGTTGAGGAGTTTGAAGAGCTTCTTGAGAAAGAAAAGGAAGAGAAGATTGAGGCTCAGGAAGAATCACAAAGGTATTGCAAAGAGGCTGTTGAAGCCAGGATCCTGAAAATCAAACTTGATGAGCAATTTTCCAAAATAGAAGTCCTTAAAGAGGAGGCACGGGAGGAAGGCCACAAGGAGATGATGGAACAAATTGAATCATGAGTGGAAGATGCTAAAGAGTCCGGTAGGAATGAAATTAAGGACATGTTTGATCCACTGATCATTGAATACAATGTTAAAGTCCTCATCCACCGCGACTTGAGTTTTCCCGGTGAAGGTTATCTTGAGTCACTCGTTGAAGCCTACAAGTACATCATCGAGATGAAAAAGGAGCTGGACAAAGCTAAGTTAGATGAAGAGAAATTGGTGTTGGAGATCCTCCGCGGAAATGAACCCCTAGACCTTGTCACCGTGAGACTTCGACATTTTGACATTTTAGCGCCTTTCGATAAAAGGAAAAATATTGCTGAATCCTCGTAAGCAAATCCTAAAGGCCCCTCTTCTTTCCAAGTGGCTGAAGCATCGGTTTATTTTGGCTTGGGCAGGACTTGAGCTACGATCCAGATAAAACCGATTTTCAGTCCAAAGTGTTGACCCCTATTTTGGAGGGGCACTCCAATAACTACTAAGAGCCAGCGAAAGCAGTATTCCACTTTACACTCCACTCTACCAGAGGTTTTGTTCTTCGTGCCCAATGGTTTTAGGCTTATCTCCTTGTGTATAACAAATCTGCAGGTCTTTCGGGTTCCGGCCAAACCCCTAAAAGTGAAGCTGCCGTGGAGCAACAAGGGAAATTATCAAAGATTCCAACGGTCACCGATGTACCGGGGCCCGATGTTCAAGTCATCGGAGCACTCGACGATGATTAGGCTGAAGATCCGCTGCCTGTGGATGAATCCGGCGATGTTGTGATTACCGGCTCCTCCGAATGCACCGTTGAGATCAGCCTGAAGGAGCGTATTGAGAAGAAGGAGTTGCTGAAGAAAAAGGCTAAAGTTGAGCCCACCGAGGTGGACATTGATGGTACACACCTTATCCCAATATAAGTCATTCCACCCAATGGGTCAATTCCTAGAGAACTCCCTCTAAGCTCCGAATGCTCTCCCGCCAAAGGTGATAAGGGGTCAAGGAAGAGAACTAGCAGAAGTTCAGACAGCACTACTCCTAAAAAATCCAAAAGGAGAGAATATCGAAGAAAAAGCCGTCACTTCGGCTCGGTTTGTATATAGTTTGCATAGCTATTTGTGCGTCGTTTTCTTTTATTCGGTGTGGTTATACGGGTATAACTCCCAGTTTTCTGAAATAACTTGTACCATAATTTTGAAACTTATCATGTGGATAAAAGTTTTTGTTTTCTGTTGAGCTCTCGTGTGAACCACTATTTAAGTAGTTGAATTATTACTTTTCATTCAATGTACTTGTAATTCATTGTTCATTAATTCTGGTAACAATCCACTAGCTCTATCCCAAGGCCTCCATGTGGTCGTGGCCTTGAGTCCTATCAAACGCTAGGCTCGAACCTTAGCGTTACGCCATCGAATTTGACCGTTTGAGTAATTATACTCCTGCCCCCCAGTCTTAGGTAAGCGGCGTTAGACGTTGGATGGTCGTACTCCATCCTTAGCAGGTTTATACTCTTCATGTCGATTTCAGGCCGGAGTTCATGGAACAATGAATGGTTGAACCTCATTTATTTGTTTATACCCATATCTGCACTCTGGGGATAAGAGTTAGTTGATGGGTGGTCGAATCGCACCCAATTTATGTTTATACTCTAGTCTGCTCTTTGGGGACTTAGAGTTATTTTGCGGGTGGTTGACTCACACCCGATTTATGTTTATACTCCAGTCTGCACTCTGAGGACTTAGAGTTATTTCATGGGTGATTGATTCACATCTGATTTATGTTTATACTCCAGCCCGCACTCTGCGGACTTAGAGTTATTTCGAAGAGCAATCAGATCATACTCTCCTTAATTGATTGATTTTCCCCCAGGTTCTGGGGTTTGATTTAGCGAGTGATCGGTCGTGTCATGGTCGCTCTTATTTTATTTCAGTCTCATCGTTCGGTAGGATTTATTTGATCATCAGATGGTCGAGTCACATCCATTCCTCATTGTGTATCCCGTCCATTGGATTATGAAATAGAGTTATCAATAGAAAAATTGGACTAAGCCCATCTTGTTTAACCCCATTGGGAACTAGCATAATTGATTAATTCTAAACTCTAGGAACCTGTTCGGACATATCGACATCAATCATTTTCATCATGTAACTAATACATAATGCTACAACAAACATAAATATAAAGAAAGTCCAAAACTTTATTTGCAAAATGGAAAGGAATGACATAATCTGTCTTATTACATATCTGGAAAATCAAATGCTAAAGCAAATTATGAAAGCAAATACAACTGAATGAAAAAGAAATAAACTAAGTGAAATAGTGTCGTAAATGCTCGCCATTCCACGCCCTTAGGAGTGTGATGCCATCAACAGTCGCTAGCTTGAAAGTTCCCACTCCAAGCCTCTGTTCAATGACATACGATCCTTCCCAGATTGGACTTGTGTGCGATGGGGTAGGAAAAACCCGTTTCAAGATGAGATCGCCGATTTTAAAGGTTCTAAGCTGGACTTTAATGTTGTAGTATCAAGTGACACGGCGTCGATGCCCAGCTGCACTCAGATTGGCTTCCTCGCGCTTCTCATCTATAAAATTGAGAGATTCCAAGAGGAGATCTTTATTCATTTTGGGATCATAGTAAGTCACTCGATGAGAAGGAACTTCGAGCTCAACAGGAATGATAGCTTCCGAACCGTAAGCAAGGGGAATAGAATATGGCCAGTCGTGGATTTGTGGGTGGTCCTGTAAGCCCATAGTGTTGTAGGGAGTTCATCCACCCACTTGCTTCTAGTCTTTGTCAAATGCTTCTTCAGAATGGACTTTATGATTTTGTTTACAGCTTCAACCTGTCCATTCGCTTGAGGGTGAGAGACCGCTGCCAACCTCTTTTCAATACGATACCTCTGACAGAAGTCTTTGAATTCTGCACTATCGAATTGAGTCCCATTATCTGTTACAATAGTTCATGGAAGATTGAAATGACATATGATGTTCCAGACAATGAAGTTGATTACTTTCTTGGTTGCAATCGTGGCTAAAGGTTCTGCTTCGGCCCATTTGGTGAAGTAACCAACTGTGACGATAGCGTACTTTGCACTACCTTTAGAGATCCGTAAGGAACCGATAATATCTATACCCCACATGACAAACGACCATGGACTGACCATTTCGTGATTTTCGTCGATTGAGATCTTGGAACTTTTGCATATATTTGGCACCTATCGCATCGTCTTACATAGTCAGCGGCGTCTCGATTGACAGTTGGCCAATAATATCCGTAACGGAGTATTTTCTTTGCTAGAGTTTTCCCCTTAGTGTGATCGCTACATTCCTCTTCATGAACTTCTTTTAGGACACGTTTTATCTTATCATCATCGACACATCGAAGTAGGGGAACGGAGAAACCTCTTCTGTACATAATTCCTCCTTGCATGACATATCGCGAAGCTTTACGAAGGACTTATCACTTTTCATTTCTTTGATCTGGTAGGACTTCATGTAGCAAATAGTCTTTGATCGGTGTCATCCACGATTCTTTCTTAGGCTCCGCTTCTAGTGCCCAATCGATTTTTATCAGGTTTATACTCGTAGCATTTAATACTTCGATCGAAACTAATTCCATCTGCTGTGCATCGCCGGTGCTAGCAAACTTTTCCAATGAATCAGCCTCTCTGTTTTGATCCCGTGTAATATGTAAAATGTCGTAGTACTCAAATTCAGTCAACAACTCTTGGACGGTACGGAGCAAGTCGTTGTCCTTTATCTTGATAATCTCCCCTGACTTGGTATACAACCAATTGTGAATCGCAAAAGATTTCAAGAGACTTTATTCCCAGTTCTCTAGCGAGTATAAGTCCAGCAATCAAAGCTCCTCCTTTATTGTTTTTCGCTGGGAATTCAAGCTTTATAGCATAACAGATTAACCGATTTTCGGATGTTAAAGCACAATTCCAGCTCCAAAACAATGATCATTGGACGCTCCATTAGTATACAATTTCCACCATACGGTAGGGATTCGCTGCCCTTCGGGGAATCATCCTGTGCAGTGAACTTTGCTATAAAATATTTCATTGCCTGACCTTGGATAGCCCTCCAAGAAAGATAAGTGATATCGAATTGACTGAGCTTGATATTCCACTTGAGTAACCTTTCAGACATCTCAGGTTGCTGTAGGACCTATTGTAACGGCTGGTCGGTGTAAACATTGATCGGGTGTGCCTGGAAGTATGGGCGAAGCTTTCGTGATGCAATCAGTAAACAGTATGCCAGTTTCTCTATTTTCAGATAGTTCCTTTAGCTCCCTTCAATTTCTTGCTGACGTAATACACCAGCCTCTGGATTCAATCCTCCTCGCGAAGCAATGCAACACTTATAGCATGTGCCGACGGGGCGAAATAAATGTACAAATCTTCATGATCCACCAGCTTTGACAAGATGGGGAATCTCTCCATATGATTCACAAAAGCTTAAAATGCGTCTTTACAATCCTATGTCTATTCGAAGTTTCTTTTCCCTTTCCTAATCAAGTCAAAGAAAGGAATGCATTTTTTGGTAGCTCTGGAAATAAATCGGCTTAAGGTAGAAACTTTCCCATTCAGACTTTGTACTTTTTAATGGTCTTTGGCGCTTGGATATCACAGATAGCCTGAATCTTCTCAGGATTAGCTTCTATTCCATGGGCGTTAACAATAAAGCCCAAGAATTTCCCTGATGCAGTACCAAAAGAACACTTCAAAGGATTAATTTTCATCTTGTAATATCAGAGGATGTCAAAAATTTCCGCCAAGTCTTTTATGTGGTCGCTTGATTGTCATGACTTCACGAGCATATCATCCATATATACTTCCATTATCTTTCCAACCTGATCTTTAAACATCATGTTGACTAGGCGCTGGTAAGTAGCTCCTGCCTTCTTTAGTCCAAGCGGCATCACCGCATAGCAATATAATCCAACATCGGTAATGAAACTAGTGTGCTCTTGATCGGGAATGTGCATCGGGATTTGGTTATATCCCGAGTACGCATCCATGAAAGATAGCAATTCGTGTTTCGTGGTTGAATCCACAAGCTGGTCGATCCTCGAAAGGAGAAAACTGTCCTTTGGACACGCCTTGTTCAAGTCTGAGTAATCAGTGCATGTCTCCATTTCCCATTCGCCTTTTTCACAAGTATAGGGTTAGATACCCACTTAGGGTAGAGGGCATCGTGGATAAACCCATTGTCTTTGAGTTTATCCACCTCCTCTTTGAGAGCGGCAGATCTCTTTGGATTCATGCTGCGTCTTTTTCATTTTACCAGGACATGCCTTGGGTCGATATTCAATGCATGGCTCGCAATGGCAGGTGAGATTCCACACATGTCAAAGTGCGTCCAAGCAAACACATCTAGATTTGCTCTGAGTAAACCAGCAAGTTCTTTAATCATCGTGGGCTGAGCTCTGATACGATCTTTAGGACCCATAACGGGTCATCGTTATTGACTGTGATACCAATCGTCAGCTCAGCCGGTGAGGCCTTGGTCTCTTTGGGCTCCTCCTCATCATCTCTTGGATCTATATCTCTATAGAACCGACTGTGGCACCCGAGCTAAGGCTTAGGCACTAGTTGTCAATCTTCGGTAGCTTGGATGTGGACAGTCTTGTCCATACCCCTACCTTTCTCTCTACGCCGAGCATCCCTCAACTCAGCTAGATAATAGGCACGTCCAGTCGCCTGATCATCACAAACAACTCCAACACCATTATCTGTCAGAAACTTCAAAGTCAAACACCATGGGGCAAGGCTTACCCGGAATTTGGCTAAGGTCGATCAACCCAGAAAAACATTGCAAGGAGAGTCAACATCCAAAAGAACAAATGGCGAAATTCGCACTCTCCTACGGTCACCTTCTCCTAACTCTACAGGTTATTCCACATAACCAATAGCTTCAGTTGCAACACTGTTAAAGCCGTGTATGCGGGCTTTAGACAGCTTTAAGTCCTTAGCTTCCATTTTCATCTGATCATAAGCTTTGAAAATTATATTTACTGAACTTCCACAATCAATCAATTCTCACCAAAGCGGGACCGATCATGGCCGAAATGATCATTGGGTCGATCGTCGGAGCCTCTACCTTGTCTGCATCTCTATTTCTAACTACGATATCATTTCTCATTATACGTTTTTGTTTTGCCAGAGCTCCATCTTATATATTCGAACAATATTCAAAACCCACATGTCTAATCGAGTTAGCATAGCGCTCCATCTCTTGCTAACTCTTATATGCCGGGTGCGGTCCTCCGACTATCGTATTTATCACCAATCTTCCATTAGTTCGTACAGGCTCCATAGCCCTGCATGGTACTTTTCCTCGGTTGGGGTCGAATGTCCCCAGTCAGCCATCCTGTTGGGTTTTTACAAATTGCTGCAATTTCCTTTCTCGAATCAGCTTTTTGATAATGTCCTGGAGATGCTTGCATTCATTCGTGCCATGTCCATAACATTCGTGGAACTGACAATATTTTCCAGTTTGTTTCTGCTTCTTAGTTGATTATTTTGGAGGCGACTTCCTGTATTGCACGGTGCAAGTAGACAAATAGATATTCTCCAAGGACGTATTTAACGGTGTCTAAGTACCGAACATTGGAATCCTAGGCTTTCCTCTTCTAGAATCCCTCTTTCGTTCTTGACCCCTATCTCCACTCTTCTTTTGCTGATTCAGCTTGTTTTGGACGTTCACTTGAACTTTTCCTAAGCTATCATCAGAATGCTTTACTGCGATGTTACTTTATACTCCCTCTCCGCTTGGTCCTGCAACATTCATTTTCTTAAAGGACCTGGCTTCCTCCTTTCTCAAATACTGAGCCGCCTTTGCGTAAAAGCGCTCCAATATTGCAGGTGGCTTGCCAGCTAACCAATCGCTGTTAGCACCAAAATTGGTCACTAACACCCTAGAATAGATTTGTGTAGAGAGACTAATGAAGATAGTAAATTGAAATAGAGGAATATCACAGTAGAATGCAAAAACAACAACAGAAACAAGAACACCAAAGTTATAGTGGTTCGGCGTAAATGCCTACGTCCACTTTGAATGTAATCTTTATTGCTTTTTCAAATACTCGAATATAGATACAATCCGTAAACAAACAGCTTGAATACAAATTTGAGTAAAAAGAAAGTGACTACAGAAAATGGCAGAGTCTCTCTGGAGTTCTCGAAAAAAGGGTCCCTTAAACTGGACCCTTGCCCCTCTATTTATAGACGAAGATAGGCTGGACCCCCTATCCTGGCCCATGACTAAGATGGTTCGGCCCATAGCTGAGGAATTAGGTAGACCGAACCAAGCACTCCGAGCCACCATGACCGACCCCCTTTTGCTAATTTGGGATCCTCTGAACGTCGGCTCGAAGTAGCTCTCGTGTATGCTCGGAGCAAGCTAGATCACGACCCAATGTAATTCATGCTCATGCTCGCGTTGATCCACTCTTGAAACCAAGCCAAACTAACCCAACTGTGAACCACCAAGGCCGAACCACATCTAACCAAACCACTAGGGTCGATCCACCTAGGCCGACCTAATATTGCCGAACCACCTCTACTTATCTTCCTCAACCGGACATCACATGCTAATCCACGGAGGTCGAACCACCCAGGCCGATCCACCTAGGCTGACCCAATATGGACGAACCACCTCTACTTATCTTCCTCGATCGAACACCACATGTCGATCCACCGAGGCCGAACCACCATGGCCGACCCAACTTCAACTTATTTTCCTTGACCGACCCACCAAGGCCGACCCATCCATGACTTTCCAAAATAACTATCCTACTCCAACCGACCCACCATTTAATACCGAACCACATATATAGACCGACCCAAACAAGTTACACCGATCTCTTATACTTCCAACCCTCTCTTGGCTTGAGTCCCGTCTAGGTCCAACCATATCCTCTGCACCTATTGCCTCGTAGCCAGGCCAAGTAGCCGGGTAACATTTGCCCCCCAAAGCGTGTCTTGTGAATCAACACGACGCGCTTTGAATCAACGAGTAATCCCTGCTTTCAAAGGCTAGCTCGTTTAGAATGATAACTAACTGTCACTTTTTCATTAGCCTTCTAAGAAGCTTCGCATCATCTGATCATATTAGTTCGGTCTCAAAGAGATTCTTGAAAACCTGTTTTAACTTTTCAAAAGCTGAATGTATACAACCTTTCGAAGGCTGAATCACAGTGGATTTTCCAAACCCGTGCTTCTTCACATATCCAGTAGTATCCGTCTATTTATCACACTACCATCCTCAATTACCATCATACGTATATATATTCATATATATATATACATTTTAGTTTATTATCATTTATATTTATTTATCATATATATATTTTTACATTTCTCTTTTTTTATAACAAGGGGTGGGTCGACATACGAAGGTCGACCCACACGGTCGGTTCACTTAGGCAACGTTTGGCATGTCTACCTGCCGACCCACCGAAGCGTGGTGACCGGGTCTATAGGGGAACACCCGTTCCTCTCCCCTTCACCATATATAAAAGCTCACACTCCATCTTCTTCTTCCCACTTTCACTTCACAACTTATCTTCTCCGACTCTGCTCAAAACCAAAAAAAAAATCCCCTCTCCACCGAACTACCATTACTCCCCCTTCCACTATCTTCCCAAACACCCTCCACCATCCTCTCAACTTAGAGCCTTAGAAAACACGCGCCTCAACTCCAAATTATTTCATAGGTAAGGATCCCAATTTTAGCATAAATTCTTTGGTCATGTCTCTCCGAACTCGTCCTAGATCCTAGCCGCACGCGTATTTGACCTTTCCTAATGAGGATGAGAGGTGAGAGATAGTGGTAGTGATAGTATGGGTAAGGAGAGTGGAGAGATTTGCATGGATTGGCACCGATTCGAGAGGAGTTGTCATAGGTGGTCTTAGGAAGGGAGGTCAGTGATGTGTAAAAGAAGAGAGTTTGTTATTTTGTGTGAGAGAGAGAGGAGTTCGGTACTCTGAATGGAAGTGGGTCGGTAGAATCTTAGCATTAGAGTGGGTCGGTAGAACTTTGGCAACAGAGTGGGTCGGTAGGATTTTGGCAATAGAATGGGTCGATACTCTGAGTGGGAGTTGGTTGGTAGGACACCTAGGGAGGTATGGTTCGGTACTTTGAGAGAGAGAGTCGGTTATCTTTGTTTAGAGGGGCGATCGGCATATGCGGTTTGGTATTTGGGTCGGTATTAAGTGTCTGGGTCGGTATTGGCAATCAGGACCATCTCAATTTGAACACCGCATACATCAGGACTACACATCCCCACGCCCTAGCATAAAACAATGAATTATGACAAGGACCAACGCATATAAGCCTATGGACTTAATTCAGATTAACAACTCCACAGCTTAAGTAATTCTAAATGAGTATTTAACCCAATAAATGCAAGTAGCCTTCACAATCTGCGATGCCAATGCTCGATTCCAAGACTTTCACCATTGTCTATATGATAAACCGCTGGAGACGATCAGCGATGACGGTCCCCAGGACGATAACTCAAAACTTCTCTAAGTCACACTTGTCTTTAAAATCACAAGATCTTTGCACTTATGCTTGAATTATCGCACTAGTTCACACACAACACGGGGGAAAATATTATTGTCATATCTAATATTGATTGTCTTTCAAGTATAGCTTAAACAGGTATTTAGTCACACCAAGCACCTTCCCGAAAGGTCTAAGAAGTCAAGTTCTGCCACTATATCTGACAAGCCCGGACCAAGTTCACGGCAAGAGGTGGTAGGGACGTTGAGCCCACCGTTTGCCCCCATTCCTAACATTCCAGACCTTCCTGTTGAGGTTATAAATCCAGCTCCCGATGCCGTAGACGAAGCTGTTATTTTTGATAATCCCATTGATTCACAAGCCTCAAAAATCGGCGAGGCCGCTCTTCATCGATTGTGCTCAATCCACGGAATCCCCTTTGAAGACGTTTTGGTATCGTCAGGACAAGATTGGCCCTATCTGCCCCCCAGCTGGATATACCGCATGCAACAAATTCATGTGTTGGGTCGGATGCATGCCACCTTTCAATCCATTCATCCATGAAGTGTTGCAGTACATAGGGATTGCTTCTACACAACTGCATCCCAATAGCCATGCGTTCATTCATGGTACCAATATCCTTTTTATGAGTTTCCTATTCAGACCTTCAAATCCTGAGAATATCCGTTACATTTAACATGTCAAGAGACGTGCTGATAGCCCATCTTATATATTCCTCAAGCCGCACCCCAAATGCCAAGTTCTCATGGGCGCGTGGAACAAACTCTCTCAATTTAAACAGAAGTGGTTCTACATACGCTGTCCTCTTGGCTTTGTGAGAAGTTGGCTGGAAGGACGTAAGTCTCATCCTTATCCAATCCTTCATTCTAAGACTTAAGGCATATCTCTCCGAAAGTTTGAATCTCTTTTAATACTTACAGGTATTCGCCCACGGCCCGATGGCGCCAAGTACTCTGAGGCAGTTGAGGCTATTCAAGCTACCCCCATGGAAGATCAGGACATCAAATTGGTAGTCACCAACAAACTGCTTTCGAGGTTTGGATTATTAGAAGAGGGTCGTAGGACTAGCCTTCCAAGTGGCACTACAACTGCAAGACCGACTACTGAAGTGAGTAAAGAACAAATTAGTCCTTCAGTGCCCCCTACTGAAGGGGCTCATGATACTACCGCGCAAGACGAGATTAAAGAAATGGAGGCTCCAACATCGGTTGACGAGAAAATAAGCCCCAGACAAGCTCCAGCAGTCGATGTTCCCGGCACCAACCAACCACCGCCTTCTTCGAAAAAGAAAAAAAGCTTAGCGTATAAGCTGAAAAACAGTAAAGTCAGTGGAACTTCAAAGGTCAAGATAACCCCTATCGAGAAAGGATCGTCTTCTCAAAAAATGGAAAGCTCGCTGAAGGGATTATCCGATTTAACCATTCCAGACGATATATTGAATTATGACTACAATAATCCTGACGTTATGGGATTTAACTCGCCTGCGAGAAGTGATGAAGGCACACAACTTCATAATCAGGGAGAGAAAACTCCAATGAGTAAAGCAAAAATACTGGTCCATTGGGGGGATGCACTAGGACACACACGAACACTTACACTCCACCATGCACTTGAATTTAGTTCGTCGTGTGACTTCTACTAATTCGTTCTCGTTTAATCTTACGTACAGGTAAAATAGGGCGCACACATGGCATTGACCGTCTCCGAGGATCCTCCATCTTCCATCACTCTGGTCGAGACTCAGGATCGGGTAAACGAAGAGATAAGGACGAAGGCGGAGATAGAGACTATCATTCCAGAGAATCGTCCTCATCCTCCAGAAGGAGAACCCACGGCCACTCTTCATATTCAAATTAACCTTCCAATCTTCCGGCGTGTAGTGGAGACAAATCTGCCCAGAAAGGCTCTCAGTCCGAAGTCCCTCGCTATCAACATTCTGGTTCTTCGGGCACCAAGCAATCTCGCGAGCCACATAAGAATCAGTGACTCCGGCAAGGCAGACTCCCCCAGCTCCCGCTCACGATCCGTCCACGACAGAAAAATTAGTCGAGCTTAAAGCTAAGTTCCCGAAGATCTGTTTTAACGGGCTGAAATTCCTTCCTGCCATTCATCATATTCCTGGGAACGTTAAACAGAGCGCTATTGCCCATAACAATGACATGTATTTTCAACATGACGCATTCGTACACTTAGTGGAAAAAGTCTCGGAAGTCTCCATCGAGTGCTAGCACGAGATTGACTGCCTTAAACTCGAAGCCATTCACGACAGAGATATTATAAAGGGCCAGGATGAAGAGCTACTCTCATAAAAATCTCAAATCGAGGCCGCCCAAAAGAATGCCAAGGAGACAGCCGAAGCGGTCATATGCTAGAGGCCAGTCATAAAAAAGAGTTAAACGTGGCAGTTCAACGCAGCGGTGCTCTAGCTCTGGAAAAAGACTCTCTGCAAAAAGAGAAAGATATCCTCGCCCATCAGGTCAAAGAGTTGGAGGAGCTACTTTCCAAAGAAAAGGAAGAAAAAATCACAACGTAGGAAGAATCAAAAAAATAATGCGATGAAATCGTCGAGATGAGGAATTTGAAAACAAAACTCGACGAAGAGCTACTCAAGATTGAAGTGCTAAAAGATGCAGCTCACGAAGAAGGCAAAAAGGTGGCACTTTCAGAGGTAGCTCCCGAATCGAGGAAGCGACCGAGGTCGGCAGAGAAGAGATTAAGTGTTCCTTTGACCCGCTCATCGTCGAGTGCAATGCAAGAGTTCTCATGCACCACGCCCTATCTTTCTTGGGCGATGGTTATCTCGAATTGCTAGCTGAAGCATGGGATACTTTAATAAAAATTAAGAAAGTGGAGCTGGGTGTTGAAGAGGTTGATGAAGAGGCCCTTGTGAGGGAAGTGCTCCGAGGAAATGAGCCTTCAGACTTATCTGCGGCAAAAGCCCTTTTTGGAAGAGACTCCTCGACATTGAAGGATAAGGAAGATATTGCTGGCCCGTCCGGCACGGAGTCTCAAGTTCCTCCTCCCGTTTAATTGGCCAAGACTTCGTCACTTGGCCCCCCCGCAAGCAGCATGTCGGTTATGATCCGGAGAAGCCGGGACTTGGCATTCACATTTTAACCCCAATCCCCGAGGGTGATACTCCGAGGACCACTGAAAGTCAATTGGAAGCCGGTACGTAACTTCACCTTCTAGAGTTTAGGAAGTCATCGCATTTGGTGAGTAACGGATGCGTTTTAACATTTTCTTTTCTTGAATTCACATAGGTCACTCTAGTCCCGAGCCAACTCTAAGGAGCGATGTCGCCACGGAGCGGGAAGAAAAACAGGCTGAGGCACCTTACACCGGAGATACCCCTGGTCCTGATGCTCAAGTGATCGGTGCGCTTGATGAGGATAAAACTTAAGACCCCTCACATGTAGAAGAACACGACGATGTCGAAATCACAGGCGCTTCCGAGCATGCTTCCAAGCTTAGCATGAAGGAGCAACTCGAGGAGGAGGAGAAAGAGAGAATCAAAGTTAAGATAGAAACCAAGGTAGTGGAGCTCGACGATACCCTAAATAGGCCGTTGAAGGTCATTCTCCCTGGTGGGACCACACCCTTAGAAGTTCCTCCTCCATCCTTAGGTACCATGTTGCTGGGAAGCAAAGGGTCCAAGAAAAGATGCTCAAATGAGGAGACTTCAAAGAATCCGAAAAGGGAAAGAAAACCGAAGAAGTAGCCGTTGCCTCGCAATATTTTTCTTAGCTTAAATAATTCAGAACCATGTAGTTGCTTTCCTTTTTTTTCTTTTATTTTAACAGTAGTTGCTATAGATAGACTTGGCCTTCGAACTCTTGGGGAAGTTGTAAGGAAATTTTTTGAGAAGTAAATAAAATTTTGTTTCTTTGCATTCACAAATTCTCATAGCATAACATATAATTTGATCTGAAACTGAAATTCAAAGTCTTGTAGGTCATTTAAACTCCAGTCCACCTTCAAAGGACTTAGAGTTTTTCTGTCCACATTCTGGGACTTAAGAATATTTTCAAATCGTTTATACTCCGGTCCGCACTCTGGAGACTCAGAGTACTCTAGACCGCACTCTGGGGATTTAGAGATTATTGAGTCGTTTATACTCTAGTTCATTCTCTGGAAACTCAGAGTACTCGAGTCTGCTTCAGGGACTTAGAGATTTTTTAATTCGCTTATACTCTAGTCCGCGCTCTGGGGACCCAGAGTACTCCAGTCCGCACTGTGGGGACTTAGAGATTTTTGAATACGTTTATACTCTAGTCCACGCTCTGGGGACTCAGGTACTCTAGTCCGTACTCTGGGGACTTAGAGATTTTTGAGTCATTTATACTCTAGTCCACGCTCTGGAGACTCAGAGTACTCTAGTCCGCACTCTAGGACTTAGAGATTTTTGAATTCGTTTATACTCTAGTCGATGCTCTAGGGACCTAGAGTACTCCAGTCAGCACTCTGGGGACTTAGAGATTTTTGAATACGTTTATACTCTAGTCTAAGCTCTAAGACTCGTAGTACTCCAGTCCGCACTCTGGGACTTAGAGATTTTTGAATACGTTTATACTCTAGTCCACGCTCTGGGGACTCAGAGTACTCTAGTCTGCACTCTGAGGACTTAGAGATTTTCGAATACGTTTATACTCTAGTCCACGCTCTGGGGACTCAGAGTACTCCAGTCCGCACTCTGGGGATTTAGAGATTTTTGAATTCGTAGTTGTTCGACTTTTAGTTTTGTGTGTGCGTTCATACGCCATACGGATTAATGCAAATTAACCTTGTCATAAAATTATAAAACACGGAATACCAACAGTTCATGAAAAATAGCTTCAAGTTTTTATTGATTGTAGAAAATAGGGACAAACTGAATTGTCTTATTACATGTCGAGAACAGAGAACAACAAAAGAAACACAAACTGGAAATAATTGCTACTGAAATGCAAAAGAAATAAACTAAGTATAATAACGGCGCAAATGCTCGCTATTCCATGCTCTGGGGAGTGTCACGCAATCAACACTCACTAGCTTGAAGGTTCCTTCTCCAAGCCTCCATTCGATGATGTAGGGACCTTCCTATGTAGGATTCATATGTGACGGGACCGAAAAAACTCGCTTCAAAACAAGGTCGCCCACATCGAAAGCTCTTGGTCGAACTTTTTTATTATAATATCGAGCGACTCGGTGTCGATATGCGGCCGCCCTTAAATCAGCTTCTTCACACTTCTCGTCGACAAATTCCAACAACACCAGTAAAGATCTTGGTTCGTTCTAGGATCATAATGAGTCACCCGGTGGGAAGGAACTTCAAGTTCCACGGGTATAACTCCTTCAGTGCTGTATGGCCAGTCGCGGACTTGTGGGTGGTTCTATATGCCCAGAGTGCCGTTTGAAGCTCATCCACCCACTTGCCTCTAGCCTTCTCCAAACGTTTTTTCAAGATGGACTTGATTATCTTATTTAAACTTCAACTTTCCCATTCACTTTAGGGTGAGTGACTGCTGCAAACCTTTTCTCAATGCAATACTTTTGACAAAACTCTTTGAACTCTCTACTCTTAAATTGAGTTCCATTGTTAGTAATGATAGTCCGTGGGAGACCAAAGCAGCATATAATGTTTTGCACAACAAAGATAATGACATTTTTGGTGGTGATCGTAGCTAATGGCTCCACTTCTGCCATTTTGTGAAGTAATCGACCGTGACAATTGGGTATTTCACACCACCTTTGGAGATTGGCAAGGAGTCGATAATATCGATCCCCCATATCGCAAACGGCCATGGACTAACCATTTGCGTGAGTTCCGTCGGTGGCACTCTTAGGATCTTTGCGTACTTCTGACATTTGTCGCATCTCCTTACACAGTCCACGATGTCCCGATTCACGGTCAATCAATAGTATCCATAGCGGAATATCTTTTTGGCTAGTGTCTTCCCCCAGTATGGTCGCTACATTCTCCTTCATGGACTTCCCTTAAAACTCGCTTTATCTCGTCGTGGGCGATGCACCTAAGCAAGGGAACAGAGAAACCCTTCTGATACATCATTCCATCCCGCATTATATACCGCGAGGCCTTGCGAAAGACTTGTCATCTCTCGTTCCTTCTCTCGGGCAAGGTTCCCTATAACAAGTATTCTCTGAATGGGGTCATCCACGACTCCCTTTCAGTTTCCATCTCTACCACAAAATCAACCTCCATCTCATTTGTACTCGAGGCGTGTAAACAACGGGAACCAAGCCCATCTACTGTGCATCGCCAGTGCTTGCAAAATTTTTCCAAGGAATCGGCTTCTCCGTTTTGTCCGCGTGGAATGTGCGAGATATCGTAGTATTCGAGGTCCGCCAATAATTCTTGAACTCGAGTGAGGTATGGGAAAAGTGTTTGTCCCTTTGCCTGATAGTCTCCTCGGACTTGGTACACCACTAGTTGTGAGTCACAAAAGATCTCCAATGATTTTACTCCAAGTTCTTTGGCAAGCTTCAGTCCAGCGATCAGCGCTTCATACTCGGCCTCGTTGTTTATAGCAAGGAAATTAAGTTTCGAAGCATAACAAATCGATCGGTTCTCGGGAGTTACAAGAATAACACCAGCAACAGAACAATGGTCTTTGGATGCCCCATTGGTATGTAGCTTCCATCGAACAGCGGGAATCACATCACTTCCACTTGGCTCGTCTAATATTGTGAACTCTGCAATGAAATCTGCTAGCGCTTGTCCCTGGATATCCCTCCATGGCAGATAGGTGATGTCGAATTGACTTAGCTCAATGTTCCATTTGAGTAACCTTCCAGAAGTCTCTGTTCGTTGGAGCACCTGCCGCAAAGGTTGATCGATATAGATACTGACCGAATGTGCCTGGAAATACGGGCGGAGTTTGCGTGATGCAATCACCAAACAGTAAACATACACTGGCTTTTGGATTCGGTCCTCCTCACGAATCAAAGCTGCACTGATGGCATGCTGTGATACAGCCAAGTAAACATACAATTCCTCATGGTCTACAGGCTTTGATAGAATAGGGGGCCTCTCTAAGTGATTCACCAGAGCTCGGAACACGTCCTCACAATCCGACGTCCATTCAAAATTTCTTTTCCCTTTCCTAATCACATCAAAGAAAGGAATACACTTGTCGGTTGCTCTGGATATAAATTGACTCAACGCATCGACTTTCCCATTCAGGTTTTGTATTTGCTTTATGGTCCTGGGTGCTTGTACGTCTCGAATAGGTTGGATCTTTTATGGGTTCGCTTCAATTCCTCGCGCGTTGACAATGAAACCCAAAAACTTCCCCGACGCGATGCCAAAGGAACATTTCAATGGATTGATTTTCATTCCGTAAAATCTGAGTATATCGAACATCTCTGCTAAGCCTCGAATATGGTCGTTTGACTGTCATGACTTCACGAGCATATCATCCACATAGACTTCCATCGTTCTACCAATCTGGTCTTTAAACATCCGATTCAGCGAACGCTGATAAGTTGCCCTTGCATTCTTCAACCCGAAAGGCATCACTACATAATAGTACAATCCAATGTCTATGACAAAACTGGTATGCTCCTGATCTGAGATGTGCATTAGGATTTGATTGTATCCCGAATACGCATCCATAAATGACAACAACTCGTGTCCTGCTATCGAGTCGACCAGCTGATCAATTCTGGGCAATGGAAAACTATCCTTAGGGAACGCTTTGTTCAGGTCCGAGTAATCAACACAGGTCCTCCACTTCCCGTTTGCCTTCCTCACCAGTACGGGATTAGATATCCATTCAGGATAGAGGGCGTCGTGGATGAACCCATTGGCTTTTTGTTATCCACCTCCTCTTTGAGAGCAGCCGACCTCTCCGGGTCCATGCCTCTCCTCTTTTGTTTCACTAGCACATACTTCTGGTCAATGTTCAACATATGACTTGCGACGGCGGGAGAAATCCCACACATATCAGAATGGGTCCAAGCGAAAACATCGAGATTCGCTAAGAGGAAGTCAGTAAGATCCCTTATCATCGAGGGGTTGAGCTGTGATCCAATCTTCAGCACCCGTGATGGGTCATCATGGCTAACTGGAATGTCAATCGTCGGTTCAGCCGACGCCGCCTTGGCCTCCTTAGGTTCTTCATCGTCATCTCTCGGATCTATGTCTATATAGATCCGACTGTGTTACCCAAGCCAAGGCTCAGGCGCTATTTGTCAATTTTCAGCAACATGGATGCGGACAGGCATATCCACACCCTTTCCCTTCTCTCTTCGCTAGGCCTTTCTCAGCTCAGCCACATAACAAGCACGACCAGTGGCTTGATCACCATGCACTACACCAACTCCATTGTCCATCGGAAATTTCAAGGTCAAACACCACGGGGCCAAAGCTGCCCTAAAATCCGCCAGGGCCGGTCGGCCCAGAAAAACATTATATGGGGAATCAATATCCAACATAATGAACGGTAGGATCCATACCCTCCTGCGTTCACCTTCTCCTAGTTCAACTGGCAATTCGACAAAACCTACTGCATCAGTAGCTGCACCATTAAAGCCATGAATGCGGGCTTTAGATGGTTTTAGATCCTTCGCCACCATCTTCATTTGATCATACACCTTCTTGAAGATAATATTAACAGAACTCTCACAATCAATTAGTATTCTTCTCACAAGCCCTGGTCCGATCGTAGCTGAGATAACCATCGGGTCAATGGTAGATGTCTCTACCTGATCGGCATCCCTACTCCTGAACACTATATCATCCGTCATCATTCGCTGCTGTTTCACCGGAGTCTCGTCTTCTGTGTTCGAGCAGCACTCGAAGTCCACATGCTTCAAGGAACTAGCATAGCGATCTATTTCTTACCAACTCTTGTCTACAGGATGAGGCCCGTCGATTATCGTGTTTATGACCAGCCTTCCTCCGGTTTGAGCAGGCTCCTCAGGTCGGTGTGAAGCTTGCCCGTGATTGGGGTCGGATGGCCGCTATCTGCCTTCCTGTGGATTCTTAACAGTCTACTGCAATTTCTTCTGGCGAATCAGTTTTTCTATGGCATTATGGAGGTGTCTGCACTCTTCAGTATTGTTCCCATAGGTCTCGTGAAATCAACAATACTTCTCGGTCTACTTCTGTTTCTCAGTCGATTCCTTTGGGCATGACTTTCGGTATTGAAAGGTATTACAAGTTGATAGATAAATATTCTCCAAAGATGTGTTCAAGGGCGTATATTCATTATAGATTGGGATTCTTGGTTTCCACTTTCCTATTTCCCTCTTCCGTTCGAAATTTCCTCCTCCAGTTCCTTTTGACTGCTCCTGCTTATTATAAACATTGAATTGGACTTTGCCAGAGTTCTCGCTAGATTGCTTTACCGCAATGTTGCTTTACACCGCTTCCTTACTGGATCCTGGTGCATTGCCCAGTCTTGACTACCCGACCTCTTCCTTTCTCATGAATTGGTTCGCCTTTGAATAAAAGCGTTCCAGGGTAGTCGGTGGTTTGCCTGCCATCCAATCACCAAACTCGGACTTCGGATCCACTCCTTGCATGACGGCCATAAGGAAGGCGTTGTCATTCGAATTACTAACTTCGGTAGCAGCTACGTGGAATCTCTATAAATAGTCCTTCAACGACTCACCAGAAGACTGAATCACACTGGATAATGACATCACATCTTTTGGGCAAGTAGCATGGATACTAAACTGCTCCACGAACTTCATCGCTAACTCATCAAACCTGGAGATCGATCGTGGGGGAAGTCTGGCGAACCACATGGCAGCGATTCTAGATAGGGTTATTGGGAAGCATCTGCATTTGGTCGCATCGTTTGCCCTTGCCGAGTCCATCATCCACTCATATCTCATTATGTGCTGTCGAGGGTCGGTCTTCCCTTCATAAGCTGGAATAGTTGGCATGCTGAACTTTTGAGGGTACTCAGCTTGTAGAATGTTATCTGTAAACGGAGTATGACTCCTTGATACACACTAATCGTCATTAGTCAAGCTCTGATTCTCCCTCATAAACTGCCTGACCATGGCTGATAAATCCGGAGTTTGAATGGAGGTTGCCAAGTCGGTATCCGTCCTGCGCGATTGCTACGGCTGGTGCCTCCTCGGTAGGTGATCACCTAAGTGTGCATCCTGCGGACCCGCTTCATTACGATCCCGGTAAGGTGGTTGACCAGCTCCCAAGCGTGCTCCAGATCCTAAGTTTCTCACTCGAGGTTGGGTGCGACTCTGCAGTTGTAGTTGAGGAGCCACAGTTCCAGCTAAGGAATCTAGATTGTTTCTGTTGGTTTGTCTTTGACGACTCATCACCAATTGCTCTATTGCACCAGTTTGTACCGTTTCAATCCTTCGGCGTCTACGCTAGGGTGTTCATCTAACGAAGCGGAGCTATCAGATGATAAGTAGGAAGCAAGGCTTCCTCCAGCGTTCTGACGCTGCTGCTAAGCGATCTGGGTCATCAGGTTGGCATTTGCTTGAATCTGCTCGTTCAGCTGTTTCCTGCTTTCCATGAGCTCCCTCATCATCTTATTAAACTCTGCTCTAGTGACAACTTCTGCTTGGTTTGGGATGATGGTGGGTTCTGTGTCGGCGTTAGCTTGCTGATTGCTGGGTCCTATTTGCTGGACGCTAGCGGTCTCATTAGCATCGGCGTTGTGGGAGGTGGATCTGGTACATAGTCTTGTCATCTTAGATTTATCCATAGGAACTCTGAGTAGAATCTATAAACTCTTGAGAATGAACTTGGATCTCCTTTGGGGGATTTCCTCAATCCAGTAGCAACAAAATAGATCCTAACAGCCTAAGAATGAACTTTCTTAGTGAAAGCACCAAAATTGGTCACTAACACCCTAGAATAGATTTGTGTAGAGAGACTAATGAAGATAGTAAATTAAAACAGAGGAATATCATAGTAGAATGCAAAAACAACAACAGAAACAAGAACACCAGAGTTATAGTGGTTCGGCGTAAATGCCTACGTCCACTTTGAATGTAATCTTTATTGCTTTTTCAAATACTTGAATACAAATATAATCCGTAAAAAAACAGCTTGAATACAAATTTGAGTAAGAAGAAAGTGATAACATAAAATGGCAAAGTCTCTCTGGAGTTCTCGAAAAAAGGGCCCCTCAAACTGGACCCCTGCCCCTCTATTTATAGAAGAAGATAGGCTGGACCCCCTTTCCAGGCCCATGACTAAGATGGTTCGACCCATTGCTAAGGAATTAGGTAGACCGAACCAAGCACCCCGAGCCACCATGACCGACCCCCTTTTGCTAATTTAGGATCCTCTGAACGTCGACTCGGATTAGCTCTCGTGTATCTTGAAGCAAGCTAGATCACGACCCGAAGTAATTCATGCTCACGCTCGCGTTGATCCACTCTTGAAACCAAGCCAAACTAACCCAACTCATGCGACCGAACCACCAAGGTCGAACCACATCTGACCGAACCACTAGGGCTGATCCACCTAGGCTGACCCAATATGGCCGAACCACCACTACTTATCTTCCTCGATCGGACACCACATGCCGATCCATCGAGGCCGAACCACCCAAGCCGATCCACCTAGGCTGACCCAATATAGCCGAACCACCTCTACTTATCTTCCTCGACCAGACACCACATGCCGATCCACCGAGGCCGAACCACCAAGGCCGATCGACTAGGCTGACCCAATATAGCCGAACCACCTCTACTTATCTTCCTCGACTGAACACCACATGCCGATCCACCGAGGCCGACCCAACTTCAACTTATTTTCCTTGGCCGACCGACCAAGGCTGACCCATCCATGACTTTCCATAATAGCTATCCTACTCCAACTGACCCACCATCGAATACCGAACCACATATACAAACCGTTCCAAACAAGTTACACCAATCTCTTATACTTCCAATCCTCTCTTGGCTTGAGTCCTATCTAGGTCCAACCATATCCTCTGCACCTACTGCCTCGTAGTCGGGCCAAGTAGCCGGGTAACAATCGCCAAAATCAGATTCTGGATCTATCCCTCTCGTCACGACCATCAATATCGCATGGTCAATCGGATAACTGATTTCCATAATAGCTGTGTGAAATCTCTCCAAATAATCTTTCAATGGTTCTCCTAGAGCCTGAATCATGCTGGATAGGGACATCACATCCTTAAGACGAGTTGCATGCATCCGGAACTACTCCATAAACTTTGTTGCCAAATCATCAAATCTAGCAATTGATCGTGGGGGTAATCTTGTGAATCACATCGTTGCTACTCTAAAGAGAGTTATGGGAAGCATCTGCACTTAGTTGCATCATCCGCTATTGCATAATCCATCAGCCATTCGTATCTCATGATATGTTGCCTGGTGTCGGTTTTTCCCTCGTAGGCGAGCATTAATGGCATGTTGAACCTCCTTAGATACTCCGCATGTAGAACATTATTAGTGAACGGGGTATGGCTTCTCGAGATTCCCCAGTCATCATTAGTCAAGCCCTGGCTCTCTCTCACTAACCGTCTGACCATTGTCGATAAGTCCGACAGTTGGATGGTTGGTACCAAGCGGTGGTCGCGCTCCAACTCGTGTGAATGGTCCAGTCGATGTCTGTGAGCCATTTCACGCCTTCTTAGTTCACTATCTTCCCGATGTGCACCTTGTAAATTCGCTTCGTCATCATTCCGGGGAAGGGCTTAGTCAATATTTATTTAAACTCCATCATCCAAACAAACTGAAGCAGCTCAACTAGATTGCCATGAGACATGGATGGATTCCCCCTTATGGTGGAGGGATCCGTACCAATCCCTATGGAGGGATCGACACCGATCGATCCTGGTAGACTATGATGGTCTGCCGGTTAATGCCCTGATATTTCTGTGCGATATTCTTCTGTTCTGTGATGTCTATGCCTATGATACTTGTCTGATGAGTTAGACCCTCTGATGCCGAGTAAGGAGTAAGGACTCTCCTAGCTTTCCCATACTACTGCTGATTGAGTTGGTTCATCAAGTTGATATTGGTCTGAACCCGTTGGTTTAATTATCGACGGCTCTTCATTAGATCTCTCATTAAATTATGAAATTCAGCTCTTGTAATAGAATTAGTGGGATTCTGAACTTCAACCGGTTCAACATTCACATTAGTTGGTTGATTGCTTGGGTCACCTTGCTAGATGCTAGTATTCTCATTTCCTTCCACGTTCTGATAAGTAGATATAGTATTTCTCAGCGTTATTGATAGCTTTGGTTAGATTTCTACAAATCTAAGTAATATAAGCAACTTCTTGAAGATAACTGCAGATCTCCTTTGGGGAATTTATCCAATCTAGTAGCAAAAAATGGATCCTGATAAAACGAGAATCAAGGCTCTTAGTGAAAGCACCAAAATGTTTGCAACTAACTTGGTCATAAACATACAAAAATAGTTTTTATAGAGAAGTAAGTGAAGAAAAGCAAAAATTAATCTGAATAAATGAATTTATAAGCAACAAAGAATGAATTATAATCAGAGACACATGAATTTATAGTGGTTCGGCGTTGTATGCCTACGTCCACTTTGAAGATCATTCTTTATTAATCACTTATAAATCTTATTACAGTAGTAGAAAATAGCAAGTGCTTGATTACAATGGAGTCTAGAGTAACAAGCAGCGTAAAGATCCTTAGAATGACCTATCAGGCCAGTATTTATATATGAAGACGACCATGTATCTCTCTAAAATTTTGGCTAAAGGACCTTCTAATCCAGGTAGGCCCACTAGAGGGATTGCTGGGCCTAATTACCAAAGAGGAGGGATCGGTACCGATCCTTTCTTTGGTCGAATTTTAGGGACGCATCCCTATGGTGGCTTCCTTATGCAATAACATTGCTTAGCCTCCAATTTTTATGTCATTTGGATCATTGGAACTCGATTTGTTGCTTGATCTCTGATTCAACATGACTTGATTGCTACCTTATGTCGATCCCTCTTATTGGAGCCAACTATGCCGATCCCTCCTATGCATTAAACCATATCCCATACTTTGAACATTCTACATCGCGTATCGTTCAATTCCATTCAGTCCTAACTTCATATTACCATCTATACTCGACTTCTAGGCCCCACAATCATCACTCTAGAGTCATCGGCCTTAACAGCCGTCGAACCTAACTCGTGCAATCAGTTCAATATAGCCAGGCTAGAATGCCGAATAATAATAATGAATTATACCCAACCTTTAATCTTGAGATTGATGTGTGCCCCCTGATCTGTTGTTTTCGTATCCACGTCATTTCTAGGTCCGGACATTCTCGAATTTGTAGTCCTTGAAGAGAATAGTCTGTATCAAAATTTTATGGTTTTGAAATCAAAATTGGTTGAAGAAACCCTTAACCTTGAGATTGATGTATGCCCCCTGATCTGCTGGTTTCTTATCCTCATCATTTCTAGGTCCGGATATTCTCGAATTCATAGTCCTTGAAGAGAATAATCTGTATCAAAAATTTATGGTTTTGAAGTTGAAATTGGTTGAAGAAAGTGGTTTGGTTTTGTGATTTAATCAGTGATGGATTGGATTGTATAGATATCTGGGGTTCGAAATTGCCAAGTATTATTTTGGGAATTGGGCTAATCAACGGTGCAAATTCAATGGGTTCGTAATGCTTGAAAAGGGAATCGACAAATGCAAGTTTGTCAGAAGATGGTGGAAAGGGGATATGCAAGAAGGGGCAAGGTTGTGTTGGTTTGGGGGTTTGATGGCTGAGCAAGGAAATAGTAGGATTATAAGTAAGAGGGCAGCGACAAGTATTTTGGTACCAGGGTTTTGAGAATGATTTTGTTTAGGAGTCAAATTGCCATCAACGATATGGGTACTGTTATACTAAACTACTACTACAATTGAATCAAATGTGTACGTGTTAGCTTGTAAATTGTTCACAAAACTAGAACCGAAAGGTCTTCAGATCAATATTGAGCTTTCATATAATATAATGGGTAGATTTCTCTGAGATTTTATTCATGTTTTATAGTAATTGTATTTCTACCTATTGCTTTAGCGGTTAGGAATTTTATGGAAAGTTTATCTAAAACCTTCTAAAAGAAGCGGACTTACTAGACCAATTGAGTTTCATTTAAAAGTTGATATTTATTTTGTTATCATATTTATTTTAACTTGTGATTAATTTATTGCTTTTCTTCTAATTGACTCAAGATCTTTTCTTCGAGTTTATATCCAAATAATTTTGTTTACTTTAGACTTTTATTTTTATTAGCATATCTATGAAATTTGGATTTCTTCATCAATTTTGTAGGAGTTTATCAGATCTATTAATGGATGGATAACATCTTCTATCCTTCGATAAAATTCATCATACGTAAAGTATTTTCTTATTATAAGTTTTATGTCAAATTCTATTTTTATTTGACTTTTTTTACATGTATAATTGATTATGATTTTCATTTATTTTGCGGGTCGTTATTAGTTTATTAATACCTAGGTATCACGTAATCTTTACTTGTATTGTATAATCTATTAGAGTTAAAGTTCTTGTTTGGTATCAAACCGAAGTAAAGATAAGAAACTAATCATGATATACAATATTAGTCAAACTCAACTTATTCTTTATGAAATTTTATATTATCTTTCTCTCTTAATATAGGCTTTAATACAAATTCCAATGGTGTAACAAAGCGAAATATTGTTTTGTATTAATTATTGTTTATTTTTTGGAGATGTTTATAGATAATTATAAATTATAAATTTTGCTATTCCTATTGTTTATGAGTTAGTTTAAATTATAAAGATCATATGAAATATTATCACCATGTGACTGTTAAAGGAATTGATATAAATGAACCAAGTATTTTTTTATTTCTTTCAACTTGAATTATACACAACTAGAGAATTAATTATAATTAGTTCTCTTTAATTTGAACTCAACTTAATGAAATAGTTAATCACGTATTTTTCTCTTTAAAGCCAATCTGTTAGAAAATTAGTATTTAATCAATATTTAAGATGCATTTTATATTCTAACTTTATACGCAAGCATGTAAGTAAATTCCATGAAAGCTTCCTTACCATAAAAGGACACATTTATTCAAAAGAAGTGGTAGAATGTTTATTAACTACATGTGCTTAACTAATACTTTTCTTTTTAAGAATGCAACAAAAAGTTTATATAACTAAGAAAAATATGTAGATGATTTAATCAATTATTTTACCATAACTATTCGGACTATCTTTGCTTATGCTTTAAATAAAATACTAAAGGCCACATTATAAAACATGATTACAATTTTGTCTTACATATGTAATAACTGTCTTAAGTTAGAAATAGGATATTGACCTAATTTTAAACATATGGACAAAAAATTACAATTATTCATACTACTGAATTTGTTTTCCTAACAAAATCTAAGGTCAACATCCGTTTGGTACTTTAGAAAATATTCATGCTCAATTATTAGATCTATAATGTGATGTGAAGAGTATAAATGAATGAAGGTTGAGCGTATGAAAAGAGACAAGGTGAAATTCCATAATTATCGAACAAAGAGTCGAATCTATGTCAAAAATGTGTTTGATTGCAGAGCTGGGTATGAATAAAGTGGAAAATATAGCGCATCTATTTTCTAAAAGATGATTAATTTAATAGATGTTTCCATTTAGTTTATTTAAAAGAAATTGTAGGAAAATAATTAAGGTTCTATTAGACATGATTGATAGACAAGTGTTTTTCTTTGCTTTTTTGTGGAAAAACATGTATAAGTTATTATTGAGTAAAATATGGTTTCAACCAATTTTAGGTCATAATAAAATGAATTAATTTTAGCTATATTTTTTTTCACTACTCTCAATTCAGTATTTGTTGTTTTGTTCATAATTACAGATTATATAAAATTATTGTTTTTCTCTACAATTAATTTATTATTTTACAAAATTAAAATATATAGCAATTGTTAGATTGACTCTTATTTTAGCCTACAATAATTTTATTTTAGTAAGTAAAATACAATTTCATTATTCGATTTATTGACTATGCTTTTTTATGCTATGTGGGTTTATAGTTACCATTAATAAAATGTCATCTAAAGTACTTTTTAGATGTATCCAACGTTATTTTCTATTATGGTGATTAGTTCTTTCGGTTTGAACTATGTTAATTGCTATATTATTTTAGTTATTGTCTTTGTATTGGATGTTCGAAGTAAAGGAAAAAAAACGTTTAGTTATTTCAAAAATCAGATGTCCAGTATAGATATTTAAATATATTTCTAACAATATATAATTATTATTATATTAAAAAATATGATGCTTCAAAGCTATTGGTATATTTTTTCAAGTTCTGATAGTACCGAAAATGTACCAATGCAAATGTTGGAATTTTGTTTGTTTGAAATAAATTTGGAACTCAATTTCACACTTAGTACAATTTTATATGAGGTTTGGAACATTATCATCATACAAGAATGTGTACATCTTTTAATTTATATAGTGAATATAGCATAAACCCATGTTGAACTTACGCATTTCTTATCTTTGAAAATTAATATGCAGACTCAATAATGTAAGGATTAATTAGCTAGGAATAATTGGTAGCCAATGTTAACATTTTTTTATAAATCCATTAAGCTTTAAAATGGATTGTTATCCTTGAGGATTCATACTTTGTGCACCTAAAGATTATCTGCTAAATTTATCAACAAAGAATTGTTAATAGAGTTTAAAAATAAAGACTAATGTAAAATATTTATAATCCAGAGACTTATATTTTCATCTTCATATAACTACTAAAAAATTTAAAAAGTAATATATTGGGTTATTTGTAAACCCCATGTGCGTAGCACGGGTTTGCACCAGTACAAAAATTATATTTGTATGCAACGATATATGATATCAGTGTAACTTTAAATGAGTTTAAATAAATGATAATTGCATTAGGGATTTATGGAAATTTGTTCCATAAGATGGCAACAATATGGTCAGCCACATATTGAAGAAAGACTGGTGGAGAGAGAGATAGAGAAATTAGCCGAATTGATTATGGAAGTTTTAATTAAAAGAATGAGAAAGGTTTCATTCTTTCAATTAAACAAACCACTAATTCATATTATGCATTCTTTTATTCATTCACTTTTCTTCTCCTCCTTCCTTCCCAGGGACAAGATCTAATTGCTTTATTCCATAATTTTTCCAACTCTAAATCAAATGAATAACATCAAATAAAACAAAATACAAGCGGTTTATCCTTCTCTTGTAAAGATGGGTGTGGATCTACCTATAGATCCAAGGAGAAATCTTAAAAAAAGGTGCCACGAAGGGCTGGGTCTACAAGCTAAAATTATATTTGTTTTACACACTTAAACATGGTTGTCCTTGGCCTAAATTTATGTATGTGATATATATGTATATTGCAATTGTGTTTTATTTGGATTTTGATTTATGACATAAGTTATTTATAAAAAAATCCATAATTGGATTTGATCTTTGTATTATGAACTTATTTATTTGTGAATCATCTCTTTTAAACGTGTTTTATGCAATATTAGATAATACACACACACATATATATTTACAATGATCAATTATTTTGGATATAATAATAATAAAAACACACATATTATTGTGAATTTAAAATTGTTAACTTGAATTTTGTTTTGAATCATGCTAATTTGTTGCACACTTAGTCATGGAATAATTTTGAGAATTATTTTATCAATTAATTTGATTATATATATAAATGTATATGTATGTAATTACATAAATTATAATTATGGATGTTTGCTTATATCTCCCACGTATGTATTTTTGTATATTTACAAATGTTGTTTTTTACACAAAATTAAAGTTTGGCATATGTGTATTTCATAGTAGTTTATTTATTTATTTTTTACAAGTATTGTTTATTTATTCATGCAAGTTGCAATTAAGTATTGGTTGATTTATTCATGCAAGCTGCAATTATTTAAGTTTATTGTTTGCACAAAAAATGGGAAAACACCTCCAAGTCGTATGATTTAGTTGATTTTATGTTGTTTTTAGTGATCTGGGTGATTTATGCAAATATATAAAAAGCAGGGACTAAACTGTAAAAGACACACAGATTTATAGTGGTTCGGCCAGAATATGCCTATGTCCACTTTATATGTTATTCTCCTTTACTATTCAGATTACAAGTACAAAGCTTTGATATAAGTATATGAAAGTTGTTTGAAAGTTCTATCCGTGCTTGAGCTCTCCAACTTGTCTTCCATTGTTGTACCCCTACCCCTCTATTTATAGAGTGAGGCTGGGGGTAGGGGTCTTGGAAGTATATAGCTGCTGGTGGGCCTGGGCTGATGTGATCTGGCCTGGCAATGTTGGTTCGGTAGTGGGTGGAGACGTGGATTGGACCGGTAGTAGGTGGGGCGTTGATTGGTCCGGTGGTGAGTGGATAATCCGGTCCGGCAGTGAGTGGTTCGGTGCTGAGTGGATGATCCAGTCCGGTAATGAGTGGTTTGGTGGTGAGTGGATGGTCCGGTCCGGTAATAAGTGGTTCGGTGGTGAGTGGATGACCTTGATTCGGCAGTGCCTTCCTGGCCTTGACTCTGCAGTGCCTTCTTGGCCTTGATTCGGTAGTGCCTTCCTGGCCTTGATTCGGTAGTGCCTTCCTGGCCTTGACCCGGCAGTGCCTCCTTGGCCTTGATTCGTTAGTGTTGGTCCGGTGGCCCCGGTCCGGTTGAAACACGCCCAACATTTGCCCCCCAAAGTGGGGCATATGCTTGCATATGGCGTGCTTTGTTTTCCTCAGTTTGGACACTCCATTCGACCCAAGTGCCGAACCAATTGGTCTGGTAGTCCCCTGCGTGCCTATAAGTTTGGGCTTCAAGCTCCTGTTATTCATAACTATTCGAAAGAGCCGGACCAAGCCTACGCCTGCCGAATCAGGTGAGTTCTCCTTCTGCCGAACAGACTTTTAGGGAGTGTGATAGCCGAATGAACCCTGAGACTCGGACTACCGAATATCACTTAGGGAACGTGAATGCCGAATGAACTCTAAGACCCGGGACTAACGAATGGTACTTAGGGAACATGAATGCCGAATGAACTCTAAGACCCGAGCTACCGAATGACATTTTTTATGTGTTGAATTTGTCTGTCTACATCCCTTGTTCTGACGATGTGTTTTCTCGTGTTGCAGATAATGTCTCATAAAGTAGAAACTCGTTCCGACAAGAAGAAATCCAAGGACAAAGGAGAGTCCTCCATAGTGCCCCCAGTTCAGGCAGAACCAGGATGACATGTACCAACCCCGAGATCATCAGTAGACGGGTACGGTCCTCAAGAGCTTTTGAACTCACCGCCTGACTGCTTTCCCAGCTCCCTCAAAGATGAGCAGCTTGACGCTATATCTAGATCCTTTGGGATTGACAGAGCCCATATGAGGTTGTCGGGGAACGGAGGAAGATGTGGAGGAGGAAAGAGGCGAGGATGGAGGAGGTGAGGCGGAGAGTGGAAGTGGTGGAGAAGGTGATGGTGATGGTCATAGCGATGATGGTGGCGACAGACAGAGCGGTGGTGGTACTGGGGCTTTGTCTTCTAAGCAAGCAGGTGTGATCCAGGAGTGGAAAGATGATGCTTTCCGCCTAGCTTTTGAAGGGTCGGAGGAAGGATCGGTTTTAGTGGAGAAGCCTAAGAAAGCTGACAAGGCCGAGATCGGTGCTGATTCTTCTAAGAGCGCTTCAGCTAAGGCAATTCCTGCGATTCAAGGTGAATTTTTGACTCCTGCCGACTCTATTCATGATAAGGATTTAGGAATATTTTATGGCCTGCTCCCGTCCTGGAATGAGATTCAGGACTTATTGCAGTATCCTACTCCTCCCCAGGGTTTGTATAACAAAAGCGTCTTTTTACTCTTCTTAACTTGATGTATTTCTTGAATTATAGCTCAATGTATGCTTGTAACACTGGGTTTTTATCACAGAAGCGGGTAAGGTGGCCAAGACGTCGGATGTTCGGCACCGTCTTGAACAATACAAACTCCTCAAGGCTTCTACTAAACCAAAGCCTCCGACTAACCGCCCTGGAGACGTAGTCGGCTACCGTCCTCTTCTTGGAGTTATCGAAGAGGATATCCAAAAGAAGAAGAGGAGTCGCTCCTTGTTTGAATCTTCACCTGGTCCTCAGTCCCCAACTCAGCCTCTTCAAGATACCACGGAGGAGAATACTGAGTTTATACCTTCTCCGCACCAATCTGAAAATCCTACCGTTACCCCGATAGATCATCCCGGCTTGGCTCGTAACCCATTTGCGGGTCATCCGGATCTGGATTCTGGTTCTCATGATATTACTTTTGATGAGGCTACCGGTGAGTACCTTCTCCCTTGCAATCCTATGGTAAGAGTACTAGATGAAGCTAAGTATCTGGACCTTGATTTGCTTAGCACTCGGGTTGTAACTTTGGGGGATGAAGCTAAGGCAAACATTAACTGGGTTGCTGAGGAAACCAGAAAGCTGATGGGGCATCATGCTCGACTGGTCAAGGCCGGAGAAGAAATCGGCAGTGCTAACATTCGACTGCGGTTAATGGTTTCCGACCAGGCCAAATAACTCGCTGATCAGGCCATCCAGATCTCTCAACATGAGGCCGCCTCTAGGCAATTAAAGAAGACCATGGAAGAGGCCAGCAGGGCAGAGTTACGGAAAATGGAGGCCGTCTGTAAGGAATGGATTGATATGGCTATTGCAACGGTGGATGAGGTTTGGCAAGCGGATCTCGAGCGGGTACATGAGTTATCCGAGAAACTTGAGGCCGCGGAGCTTGCTCAAACCAAGCTGAAGGAGGAGATGGAGGCGATGAGGAAATCCTTTCAAGCCGACTACTCGCGATACCAATCGGAGAGGGATGCTGCCATTGCAAAGCTGTTGGCTTCTAAGGACCGAATAAGGGAGTTCGAGGAGAATGAGGGGATAATGGATGAGATGCTTCAGGATATATACTTTCGCACTTGGAAACAGGGCAACTTATCTTGGATGGATGATTACCCCCGAGTCATGGCCAGGATTTATCTCAGGGCCTTGGAGGAGGCTAAGGCCGATGCAGATAAGGAGGGTGGCGTGGCCTTTAGAATGGATGTGGTTACGGCTCAATTCTCCAAGGAGGAGAAAGCGGCGGTGAAGGAGGGTATGCGGCTGCTTACTGCTGAGGAGGTAGGTGTGTAGTTAGAGGATGATGATCAAGGAGCAGATGCTGGTAAGTCTTCCCTTTTAGCTTTCCGTAACTTGGTTGCTTATTATTAATGAATTCTTTCCTTGAACGGACAGGCAGGACCTCCAGAGCACCAACTTCCTCTGGTCAACATGCTGAGAGTTCCCACTCCACAGTTAAAGAGATCCCGGAGGGCCAGCAGGACAAGGGCACAGCTCCGATGCAGCCGACTCCATGACTTGGCCTGGATATTTTTTATTTACTTGACATTGCTGTCTATGTTAGTCTCAAATCAGCAACGTAACTTTTAGGCTGTAATTATGTTACTTGTAACAAACGACTTTATTCGTGGCGTGTAATTTTTAACTTAGGCTGATTCTGTCATATTTGAATGCTTTCGTTATTTTGATGTGTTGCATAAGAAGTATAGCTGTGCATATGCATGTGATTCGATCGTGTTTGATGTCAAGTTCTGGCTTAAAATGTAATTTCATACCTTGCAATGTTAATGTGATGTGCGAATGAATTATAGCTACGTATTTATACACCAAAGAAGAAAGTACCGCCCTTCATGTTTTAGTTGTAGACGGTTGCTTTGAATGTCTCATATGACTGAGTATGGCATGTGGCCGAGTGGCCTGTCATTCAGTTGCGAATTCCTATTCCCATTAGCGAGCGCTTCCTATTCTGTGTCCTGTACTTTAGGGATCGTTATAGAGGATAGGAGGAAAGTTCTTTAAATAAAATTGAAATATGAGAAACAGTAAAACTTCCAATCACAGAAGGCCTTCGATGTGCTTAAGTTCGTGGCAAACGGGTTTTGCAGTCACTTTCCCTAGCTGTGGGTCTTGGAGACATTTGTCACCCATCTTACGGCTCCGCGGGGAGTTTATCTTTTTTTTACCACAGCCGTACTTAAGACACATCGGAGCCGAGATCGCGCACAGTAACTACCCGGGCCATTATGGCCCATAATCGTGGGTATTATTCGATTTACCGTGGCCGGCTAGCGTGGGTGCCGATCGTCAACCGTGAACTACCCCTGGCTGGCCACACCTTATGTTGGGGCTTAAAGTAGGTTCACGGCTGCCGGCGAGCCGAACGCTGTAATGAGCTGCCTTGGCTATAGTCGGCCTTCTCGGTGGCTTATAATCGGCTCATTACAGTTGGCTTTAAGGGCCGTCGCGAGCAATGAGTTAACCCGTAGCAAAGGGATGCCGGAGCAAAAGTGTCTCATTGGCGAGGGCATAGATTCGCATAGTACCTGTTAGGTCTTGTCCAGGTGAAGTCGCGCTGTGGAGTGCGTTGAATGGAAATGCCATTATACAGGATTTTGTTCAACAGAAAAGGATAAAGTTAACAAGCAGCCAAGATATAAAGGAACAAGTTAAAAAGAGACAAGTTTTTTAAAGTGGTTCGGCACGAAAATGCCTATGTCCACTGATTCTCTTTGTTAATTCACTTCATATGGGCAGTACAAGTTAAGAAAAGTATCGACGAAGGTGTTGGATGTTCCATGCCCTCTGGAACACCTCTCCGTCCACTGTTGACAAAATATAAGCTCCGTTGTGGAGATCTTTATGAATTACATACGGCCCGTCCCAGATTGGATCTAGCGCTCCGGGGCACAGGAAGATTCGCTTGAGGACAAGATCTCCTTCTTATAAGCTATGATGCTTGACTTTGGAGTTGTATTGCGCTGCCACTTTTTGCTTGTTAGCTGCTGCTTTGAGGGCTGCATCATTTCTTCTTTCCTCAATTAGATCCAAAGACATGTGAAGGAGTTCCTTGTTCTCTTCTGGGTTATAGTGGATCCTATGGTGGGAAGGCACTATAGTTTCAACTGGGAGCATAGCCTCCGATCCGTATGCCAAAGAGGAAGGAGTATGCCCCGTTGATGTTCTGAAAGATGTGCGATAGGCCCAAAGTGCCGTCGGAAGTTCATCCACCCAAGCGCCTTTTGACTTTTCAAGTTTCTTTTTTATTAGAGTTTTGAGAATTTTGTTGACAGCTTCGACTTGTCCGTTTGCCTGGGGATAAGCTACAGATGAGAAGCTCTTGTGAATTCCGTGCTCTTGGCACCGATTGACGAACTCCTCGTTGTCAAACTGAAGTACGTTGTCCGATATGATTTTAAGTGGGACCCCGTACCTGTAGGCTGCATAGAACATTTTTGATCAAGAAGTTAATAACTTTTGCTGAAGATACTTTATTTAGGGGTTCTGCTTCCACCCATTTGGTGAAATAGTCGACTGCCACTATAGCATATTTGGCTCGGCCTCGGCTCATTGGCAGTTCGCCAATCAGGTCAATTCCCCATACTGCAAAGGGCTAAGGGCTGGTCATTTGGGTAATCTCAGTTGTGGGTAGCCACAGAATCTTCGCAAATTTCTGACATCTGTCACATTTTTTGATGAAATCTAAGGCGTCTTTGTTTAAGGTGGGCCAGAAGTATCCATATCGGAGTATTTTCTTGCCAGAGCCTGCCCTCCAGTGTGATCTCTGCAGCTTCCTTGATGGATACTGGATAAGATTTCCTTTGCTTCCCTTTCAAAGACACACCTTAATAAGGGGTTAGAGAAGCCGCGCCGATAAAGGGTGCCTTCTTGTATTGTGTAGCGGGAAGCTCTCCTCAAGATTTTCTTGACTTCGTTACGCTTGTCTGGCAGTGTGCCGTCTTGTAAGTATTTTTGGATGGGAGTCATCTAAGTTTCCTTTTTGATTGTAGCTATCAGATTCACCTGCTCGAAACTTGGGGTTAGTTGCTTTGAGATGGCCACTGCTCCGGAAATAGTGCCGTCTCTCATGCTAGCTTGCTTCGCCAATTTGTCGGCCTCTTGGTTCTCTTCCCGAGGGATGTGTTTTATTAAATAGCGATCCAATTGATCGAGAAGCAACTTGGTCTTCTTCAGATATGTTATGAGTCGTTCTTCCCGAGCCTGAAATTCTCCTAGTATTTGATTTACAATAAGTTGAGAATCACTATGAAGACACAAAGAATTTGCTCCGATTTCTAAGGCAAGTTCTAATCCAGCTATCACTGCTTCATACTCTGCATCGTTGTTGGTGGCATCGAATTCCAACCTTAGAGCATAGTGTAGCTTATTTTCCCCTGGGAGTGATTATTACCACACCTGCCCCCGAGCCTTGTTCGTTTGACGCACCATCCACAAAGAGATTCCACTTGATGTCTTCTGCTATTTCCGATTGCTCCTTACCTTCGTTGGTAGTGAATTCGGCAATGAAATCGGCCATGGCTTGTCCCTTGATGGCGGTGCGAGGATGATGGGTGATATCATATTGACTTAGTTCAATGCACCATTTAAGTAGTCGCCCAGAAGTGTCGGGACGATGGAGTACCTGCCTTAGTGGTTGATCGGTCAGAACTCTGATGGAATGAGATTGGAAATAGTGACGCAGTTTCCGTGACGTGATTAGTAAACAATATGCTAGTTTCTAAAGTTTAGGATATCTGGCTTCCGGCCTTGTAAACCTCTTGCTCACAAAGTATACTGGCCGCTGCGTGCGTTTGTCTTCTCTCACCAAGGCGGCACTTAGAGCATGAGATGACACGGCAAGGTATAGGTATAGCTCTTCGCCTTTGTTCGGAGTTGAGAGTACTGGTGGTTTCTGGAGGTGTTAGATTAAGTTAAGGAAAGCTGTTAAGCATTCGTCAGTCCATTCGAACTTTCCTTTGTCTTTCTTTAGAGCTTCGAAGAAGGGGATGCATTTGTCAGTTGCTTTAGAGATGAATCTGCTCAGGGCGGCCACCTTCCCATTTAGGCTTTGCATTTCTTTTCGGGTAGAAGGTATCCTGATATCTTTCAGAGCTAGGATTTGTTCAGGGTTTGCTTCAATTCCTCTGGCATGAACGATGAATCCCAGGAACTTTCCTGATAATACTCCGAAGGAGCACTTTAGAGGATTCAACTTCATTCCATATTGGCGAAGTACTTGAAACATCTTGCTCAGGTGGCTTACGTGATCGTCAGCTTTTCTTAACTTTACCAGCATGTCATCCACATAAACTTCCATAGTTTGTCCTATTAGCCCCGCAAACATCTTGTTGACGAGGCGCTGATAGGTGGCTCCTGCGTTTTTAAGTCCAAAAGGCATTACTTTGTAGCAGTACAATCCCCGGTCAGTGATGAAACTAGTGTGGTCTTGATCGGGAGCATGCATAGGAATTTGGTTATATCTTGAGTATGCGTCCATAAAAGATAAGAGTTCGTGCCCGGCCGTGCTGTCCACGAGCTGATCGATTCAGGGAAGTGGGAAGCAATCCTTCGGGCATGCGTCATTTAAGTTGGAGAATTCAATGCATGTTCGCCACTTCCCATTAGCCTTCTTTATTAGTACCGGATTAGCGGTCCACTCTGGGTGGATGGCTTCTCGTATGAAGTCATTGGCAAGTTGGTTTTTTACTTCTTGATCGAGGGCTGCTGATCGTTCTGCCCTCATACTTCTCTTTTTCTGTTTTACTGGCACCTTGGTAGGATTGATGTTTAGTACGTGGCATGCTATGTCTGGGGAGATTCCAGTCATGTCAGCGTGTGACCATGCAAATACATCCAAGTTGTGGCGGAGAAAATCAATGAGTTGTTCCTTCAATTCTGCTTTTAGTTGGGACCCGACTTTCAATAGTCTACTCGAGCCGTGTTTGTCCACAGATACAAATTCCATAGCCTCTGCAGGCTCGGCGGTGGCCTCCTCCTCTTTGTCCCTGGGGTCTAATTCATTGAAAGGGTCACTGGTATATCAAAGAGGAGGGGCTTTCTTTAGCTGCTATGCTTCCAAAATTTTCATGCAGAGGGCAGTCTCTGCACTCTTCCCTATATCCTTCCTGCGGTTATTGCGAAGTTCAGTTACATAGCAATCTCGAGCGATGTCCTGGTCTCCCTCTACTTCCCCTATTCCATTGTTCGTTTGAAATTTCATCTTCAGGCACCATGGGGCTAGGACAATTTGGAAGTCAAACAAGGCTGGCCTTCCTAAGAAGGCGTTGTAGGCCGAGTAGTTTTCTATCAGCACAAATGTTTGTTTCCGCACAACGGAGCGGGGATGACTTCCAATTTCAACAAAGAGGTCTATTCGCCCGAGGGGCATCTTCGCATTTCCTGTGAAACCGTGTAGTGGTTTATTGCAGGGAAGAACATCCTTTAATGACAGCTTCATTTTGTCAAAGGCATGCTTGAATAGGATATTTACTGAGCTTCTAGTGTCTACTAGAATTCGGAAAACTTCGGCTGGACCGAGCCGGGCAGAAATAACCATGGGATCCATGTGAGGGTACTGCCTTCCCTCCAGGTCACGCCTACTGAATGTGATGTCACCATTCTCTATCCGCTTCGGGTGGCGTTCTTCTATAATAGAATTGATGCATTCTTCATTGTTTCTAAGTGACTTTCCGTACCTTTCCATCTCTGCCCAGCTTCCGTCGACGATGTGTGGCCCTCTCGAGATGGTATGGACCATTATCTTCTCTTGACTGGAGCCACTGGTGTTGCGATTTCCTCTGCCTATTTCCGGGGAGGGTAGCCTTGGGTTCTCATTGGCAGGAGCTGGAGTCCTGTTCTGACCTTTTACATAGCATTCTAGTCTCCTTCTTCTGATGTGTTCTTCAATCAAGTCCCGGAGATGATGGCATTCATTGGTATCATGCCCATGGGATTCGTGGAAGCGACAGAATTTTCCAAACTTAATTGCGTTATCTGATTCCTTCTTATGCGGGGGGCGTTTGTATTTAACTTCGTCTTGAGTGGCGAGGAAGATGTTTTCGATCGTTTCATTCAAAGGGGTGTAAGCGTCAAATCTCGGTCCCGACCGATATAGACGCTTTTCTCCCTTCTTGCCCCAGTCTCTAGAATCATTTCTTCGAACGTCCTTTGCTACAGCGGGCGTGTTGCCGTGAGCTGCCTTATTTTGTTGCCCTGACTGCCCCTCATTGGCAGCGTCTTCAAGCCTCATATATTTCCCGGCTTCATGGAAGAAATCGGGTAAAGTAGCTGGTTTTTCTTTTGTCAATCTTCTAGCAAATTTAGTATTCGGATGCACACCACTACAAAGGGCCATTAAGATAAGCTTCTCATCGGCATCTTGTACTGCGGCCGCTGCGGCATTGAATCGGGTTAGATATTGCTGCACCTTCTCTCCAGGTTTCTGTTTGATACTGGATAAGGAATAAGCGTCCTTGGGTTGCTCCACATGAATGCGGAACTGGCTGATGAACTTTTCTTTCAACATCTCCCATGAGCTGATGGATCCTTGGGGTAGATGGCAGAACCAGGATGTAGCTAGATCTGATAAGAATAGTGGAAAGCATTTGCACAGCACTCCTTCTATTACTCCGCTCATGAGCATATGCTGTGTGTATCTCTGTAAGTGTACAACGGGGTCAGAGGTTCCCTTATAAGGTTCCATTGTAGGCATTTTCCATTCTCGGGGGGTGATGGCAATTTCGATATTGCGGGCAAAAGGGCTGGTTACCCTAGCGCCTATCCCTCGATCTCTTTGATCCCGTTGGACGCACTCTCTGAACAAGCGTGCCATTCTTTCATCAGAATTTGGAGCAGATACAAATGAGTTCGGTTCTGCTCTGTGGGATTGATTTCGTCCAGATGACCTGTAGGGATGGTATCGTCTATCATCCCTAATATTTTCCAGTGGCTGTCTTTGGTCTTCTGGGAGCATGCTAGGGTCAGCTACAGTTGGCCCTTGCCTTGATCTTCCCCTGCTAGGTTCTGTTCTAAGCACTTCCTCGGGTCCACCTTCGGGCTGGACTCGAGCTCGGCCCCTTTCATTGGTGTTTCCGTGGTTAGGCAGCATGACAGGCTCAGCTATAGTTGACCTCCGCCCGGTACCTCCCCCGTTGGGTTCGGTTCCAAGCGTTTCCTCAGGTCCAACTTCAGGCTGAGCTCGGTCTCGGCTCCTACCATGGCCGCCTCTGTCGATGGCTTCTTCGAAGAAGGAAGATCTTTGTCGCCTCTGAGATCCTCCAGACTGGGACTCACCCCATGATTCAGTGTTGCGGTTGGACTCTTCAGCATCCCTTAAGCATGACATGAGTTGGTTCACCAAGGCTTCCTGTTGGGATGTGAAGCGGTTAGTCACTTCGGCCACAACCCTGTCTAGATCTGCCCTAGTAATTGCTGCCGGCTGTTCCGTGGCAGGGGTTGTCGGATTTGCCTGACCTTCATTTGGTACTACTGTTGGAATGAGACGATTTACTTGATCTGTGACCACTGGATCTGGAATACTGCTGGTTGCGATGTTTTTTCCTTTGTTAACATCTTTCTTCTGCTTGGGAGGCATGTCTTCCAAGCAATGAGCGATGCTGTTAGGAAGAAGGTTAAGTGGGAGAAGCTGAAGTCCGGAGTTCACCTTCTCAGTGAAAGCACCAAAAATGTTTGCACAAAAAATGGGCAAACACCTCCAAGTCGTATGATTTAGTTGATTTTATGTTGTTTTTAGTGATCTGGGTGATTTATGCAAATATATAAAAAGCAGGGACTAAACTGTAAAAGACACACAGATTTATAGTGGTTCGGCCAGAATATGTCTACGTCCACTTTATATGTTATTCTCCTTTACTATTTAGATTACAAGTACAAAGCTTTGATACAAGTATATGAAAGTTGTTTGAAAGTTCTATCCATGCTTGAGTCTCAAACTTGTCTTCCATTGTTGTACCCCTACCCCTCTATTTATAGAGTGAGGCTGGGGGTAGGGGTCTTGGAAGTATATAGCTGTTGGTGGGACTGGGCTGACGTGATCTGGCCTGGCAATGTTGGTTCGGTAGTGGGTGGAGACGTGGATTGGACCGGTAGTAGGTGGGGCGTTGATTGGTCCGGTGGCGAGTGGATAATCCGGTCCGGCAGTGAGTGGTTCGGTGCTGAGTGGATGATCCGGTCCGATAATGAGTGGTTTGGTGGTGAGTGGATGGTCCGGTAATAAGTGGTTCGGTGGTGAGTGGATGACCTTGATTCGGCAGTGCCTTCCTGGCCTTGACTCGGCAGTGCCTTCTTGGCCTTGATTTGGTAGTGCCTTCCTGGCCTTGACCCGGCAGTGCCTCCTTGGCCTTGATTTGTTAGTGTTGGTCCGGTGGCCCCGGTCCGGTGGCCCCGGTCCGGTGGAAACATGCCCAACATTTATATACTCCATCTCTCTTTTAGCTATGAATAAATATTGGAATTCATAAGTTACTTTATCTAAATTGGATCTAAACTTGATTTAGGATTTTACATGAGAAGAAGGAGAAAAAACTCACAAAATTTTTGGATGTATTCATCGGATCTTTCCTTAATCAAATATTTAAATTTTGGACTTATTACATTAATTGCTCTTAAATCATTATTTACATAAATATAATTACATACCCGTGCAACCAAAGCCCCGCAAAATTCCCACTATTGCCCATAGCGCTCTTCGACCACTATGCTTTTTCAATATAGCGCTATTAAATAGTAGATTCGCTTTAAGCTTTGCTATTTTTTGGTACGCCCACTAAATCAAGGCTTTTTAGCATCGGCTTTAGCAACATTAATATAAAAAGGTTAATCTTACTAGTTCTCTTTCGAACTAAATCAACAAAGTCAGGATAAATACCAAATTTTAAGGAATAAGTGCTCAATATAAGTTACAAATCTATTTGTAGCCACCAAATTTGGATGACATAAATCATGGTGTTCTTTATTTTGTTATATAAGATTGAACAACATTTCCTTTTTCTACACAAATGA
Organism: Allium fistulosum; assembly: GCA_030737815.1. Classification (NCBI taxonomy): domain Eukaryota; kingdom Viridiplantae; phylum Streptophyta; class Magnoliopsida; order Asparagales; family Amaryllidaceae; genus Allium; species Allium fistulosum. Next base: position 502,506,367 of record CM060901.1, read on the forward strand.
TGTGAGAATGAGAATAAATTAACTTAAAATATCTAGTTTTAAATCCTATGAAGCTCTTTGCACCTTCATTATTTTCCGCTATACCACCGCTTTATCCTCGCTATAACTTTTTGCCCCTCCACCGCTATGGAACCACTAAGTGTTATGACTGCACGGTTACACACACACATACATAGACACACACACACATACAGATATATATATATATACACACACACACATGTTCATATATCAATTTTTTTCCATATTATGTCATACATTTGCAATTTACACCTTATATGTTTATGAGACCTTTCTCCTACCCAAAAGTGATAAATGCAACTCTTAATCAATTACACAATTTCACATTTATGATTTATTAAGTTCTTTCCATAATTAACAATTTGACCATTTTTATACTTAAATGATAGAACACAAACACCCAATTAAATTACACTTACTTCATGCCTTACATATTTGTCACACGATTTGAAATATGAACACATTTGATAAATTCTTACTTTTTCAAATTTCACACCTAATAAATAATAAATTAGGTTAATTAATATGATTAATAAATTAAAATAGAACAATATTAATAAAATATGATTTTATTAATACCTACTAGATGGGTCTAGTGGAATCCATTAGACTTCGTAGGTGCACTATGATCTAAATATGAATTTTTTTTTAAATTCACACAATTTACCCACTGCAAATCATCTCAATTCCTTCAATATTATTAGAGCCCAAGTGATCTATGCGGTTTAATTAGTAACTTTAGGCCAACTAATTAAACCTATATGTCCGATGGATTTCTAAAAAAGTAGCGTTTAGGCTTGAGGTTAAGTAATCAATTATTCTCCCTGGCTACCAGTTTGGCCCAACTGATGGAGTAAGTCTAAAAGATTGGCTTAATTATAAAGGCTTAAATAGATATGGGCATTGGGCCAAGTTTTAGAATTTAGTTTAAAAATTTAAAATATACTTTAAATTTAAAAGTTAAGTTTAAAGTATAGAATAAATTTTTAAATGTTATAAATTAATTTTTAAAATTATTTTCAAAATAAATTTTAATAATTTTTAAAATTATTTAATTAATCGGGTTAATTAAGCAAATAATTGGTTAAAGTTAATTAATTAAAATAAAATAAATATATTGCTATATGTATGTATATAACTTAAATGCTATTGTATAATATATGTATATATATTTATCTTAAATTATTTAAAGTAAATTAAATTAAATTTTGAATTTATTAAAATATTTAATTATATTTATTTTAATTAAATAAAATATTTATTTCATAAATAAATTAATGAAATGTTAATTAATATATATATATAATGATATATGTATATATAACTACAGATGTTATAGTTTATATTCATCTTAGTTTCGTAGGACGAATAAAATATAATAAAATTTTGAATTTTAAATAATTTAGTTAATTTGTTAATTAAACTAAGAAAAATTAAAATTAATTAAATATGATTTAATAAGTAAGAATTAAAATTGGTTAAATAAGATGTATTAACGATATACATAAGAATATTGTATAAGGTAATTAAATTGTAAACAGTTATAAATAAATTAAACTTGTATAATTGAATGTATAATCTTAAGTGGAACTATAAGGAACTTAACTTAGAGTTAAGGAACAAGTACATACATATTATACATATACCATGTTTTCAGATATGTCTGACACTTGAATCACGATGGTATGTCGTTAGAAATACATTATTTCCTAAATCTATATCACTAAATTTGTGTGTTTATATAAATATATATTAAAGATTATGAACCCGTAATATATAAGTTGTCATCTACCATTTATATCTTAATTAATAGATTACTTGCACACCCTGTAGTTGTTGATATTCCTCAAGCTAGGGATGTAATGTGTAGTACTACCAATATATTGCCTAGATGTGGTAAGATACATGCACTATTCCCCGAGGTATATGCATTATACTTAGAGCTTCGCAAAATGGTAGGTACGAGTGAATAATCTGTTATGATTTTTTGATATCACTCAAGGTTGAGATGAGATCAGGACAAACACTGAAGTTTAGGAGTGGTATATGGTACAATAGATAAAGTGCTATCCATCGATTGTGGGTATATGATTTATTGATATTCTTCAAGGTTAGAATCCTAAGATAAGCGAGTCCTACAACCCATTAGAGAAATCGAAAGGTTTCTATGTTTTTTAGGGTTTTGAGAGACATAAAAAATCTAGTTATATCCCTATTAGAAAAATGAAATGAATACATTTGGATATTCTAATATTGTAAGAATATATGTTATATAAAGTTAAAATAAGCTACCTAGATAAATTTATGCAACCATTATAATTGCTAAAATGTTTATTAATTAAAATATATAGATGAGCAGAATTAAGATTGATATAAAAATATAATATTTACCAATAGACCTTTTGGCATGTCGTCACTTCAAGACCTATGTAAGAGCCAACTTATACAACTACTAAAACATTTTTGTCTCAGTTGTTTAAGTGTTTATCTGTACAAGACTATGTATTTTCTTCATAAGTTTTGAATTCTTAAGAACTACAAGAATATAGAAATTTGATCCGTACTCGCTCATACATAAATGTTATATGGTGAATAGTTGTTATTCGAGGTACCAACTTCAATGAAATTAGTTCATTTAAAATAAGGAACTAAACCATAGTGTGAGATCGTGTATTCAACATGACTGATTATAGTAAGTGTAACGATCAGGAATTTCAGACACTTCGTATTTAAATTCTGAATTATTTAAATATTTGAATCTTGGGTTTATTGCCATTGAATTACTTTAGTAACCTTATTAACCCCTGTTTAATTAATTACTAATGATAGGATTTTTTTTTTCAAAATTTGTTTACAGAAATAAACACCGGAAGAAATATCGGTAAGGTGATCGAAAATCATTTTATTGATAAATGGCTTTTTCTCAGTAAAAGCTATTCGAACTTGTGCTTTTCTAATATATTAACGTGTAATTAGTAGCAAATAGAAATATTTTCATGTTTATGGCTAACTAAATGTGAATAGTAACAAGAGATTAACAAATAATTTAAGGAGAAATATTTTAATGAATAGTGTTTTAGATATTTCCTAAGGAAAAGAGGTGTAAAAGTGGCATATGATGGGGAGGCTCCTTCTTGAACTTTCACGAAGGGTAGAAAGTGGTAGTGACCCCTTGTACAAGCTTACAAATACACCCCTAAGGTTAAGGCTAATCACTTTCTAGAACATTAAGACAATGCTTGAAACTAATTAGTGCAAATCCATTTCTGTCTTCACAAATCTTTCTCTAATCAATCCAAATCAACTCTAAAATTCAGCAAAATATGGCTATTCTTTACACTAAAATGTGGCACAAACACCCATGAAATTATAAAAGAGAAATAAGTGAAGAAAACAAATGAAAATGAGTAAAAACGGGACACACAAACTTTATAGTGGTTTGGTTTAATGTTGCCTACGTCCACTTAGCTTTCTTACTGATTATGTTGTTGTTTACAAAAACTGTTCTAATGGATCAGTAATGATCCTCAGGATTATAAGAACTCTAAGGAAGTTCATAAACAACTGAAAAAGTTCCTTCAAACTGTCACTGTTACCCTCTATTTATAGCTGAAGGTCTCCAAAAATTTCTCCATCACGTTCATTGCTACGTTCCCCACGTTTAGGAAGAGAGACGCTTGGAAGATCATGGCCACGTCATCCACTTTCAAGGATCAATACCGATCCATGACCAGGGATCGGTATTGATCCATAAGATCACTCCATGAATCTTCTTTGTTGCCTTAGGTGGATGTGAATGGCTCGTGACTTCATGTTTTTTATCTTGATTTCTTTGTTAGAAGCTTGCTCTTGGGTGAATTAGTTAGATCGATGGTGGAATATAGTTCATGGTTTCATGTATATGAGACGCTTGATGGTAATTGACTGCAAACAATTCATTGAAGCTTGGAATAGGTTTTAAATATCATGGTTTGGAGGTAGATGGGGAGATGGGTGATACTGGTGAAGATGTGGGGATCTATACCAAACCTTGTGTAGGGGTCGATATCGATCCTTGAGTCTTCTAGTTTATGACTTTTTAACTTTGTTTGTTGATGTATGTGGATGTTGGCTTCTTCTCGGAGGCTAGTTGCTATTGTTTTGGGCTCTCAGCCTCGATAGCTTCCGAGTCGACCAGTTAGATTCGTTCAAATATGACCTAGTCAAAAAGCTGGATAACACTTGCCCCAAATGTACATCTTCTTTCTAAGATGACGTGCTTTGAATTGAGACAAGCCGGGATTCCTACATCAGATTTTACTCTACACTTCGAATGGTTGTCATCTTTTCTTTGAATTGTCTCGGTGAAGTGTAACGTCTTTGACAATTTGTTGCAACGACTTACTTGGCCCATGCTCGTTGATATCTGGTATTATAAAAGTTTTAGTGTGCTCTTGTAATTCATCACCCCAAATTCAGAAACTTTCAATAGATTTGTGCCTGTATTCCACAGGTTTGAACTCATCACCTTGTGATTCTAGTGCCAAGCATGGTGTATGCACATGCACATATGTAGTTTAGTCATCAGGCTTCAGATGGGAACACATGCATGCGCCTATATACATCCATATACATGTACACATACATACATATTTCATGTATTTATATATACATTTTTTAGGGTTTGGTACCGATCCCTGTCTAGGGATCGGTACCAATCCCGGACTTAGTAATTTGTGGCAATTTTGTAGACGATGTTTTTGGGTTCTGGTGTATAAGAACCGACCCAACACTCTCCTCTTCTCACTTTTCTTATTTTCTTGATTTGGAGATTTTGAACTGTTAGGCCGCCATTTAAAACCTTTATCCCCAAATTGAAGCTTCCATCACCAACGCCGCCACCAAAACGCAACCGCCGATTTTTTGGTCACCAACGATCAAAGTCGTCGATCCTTATCTTAATATCCTCGAATTCTTACCGAACCTTCACATGAGTCTTCACTTTAATTTTTCTAGGTAGGCGGTAACGTTGATGATCGAGTTTACTAGAGATTCACGTCATTGATTCTTGACAATGCCGTGCACGAGACAAGAAAGCGAAAGAAAGGGTAATTTCCAAGGAGCTGTGGATCGGTGCCGATCCTACCATTGGGAATTTTTGCCTCAATCAATTTTGAGCGATTCTTGGGAAACAATCAAAGTTCCCCAAGTGAATTCTTCCTGGTTTCGTCGAGGAGCTATCGACGTGTGGTCGATGATGCAAAGTCTGTTGGGACGGTCTGTGATGGCGATCATTTCGAACAATAAGCCGACCTTCGAATGAACTATTGCACAACATTGGATTCTATCATTGCACTACACTACATAACACTATAAAATGCATCACACCTCATTGGGTTTTCACTTTGGCATAGGGGCTTAGCTTTTAATTTTTCTAATATCACTTATATGCTGTGTTCTTGTAGCTATGGTTCATAGACATTTTGAGCGTCTCTCCGTGATGACTGCATGCCCATCAACTTCTAGATATGCCGAATCAGGCATTGAGTCAAGTTCAACCATAGTTCCTATTGCAAGATGCACTCCATCCTTCATATCTAAGCCTACTAATCAACAAGCCAACCAACCTCTCAAGGAGGTTCCTCCTTGGTGAAGGCTGCTCTGGATTGTCTCAAAGATGTGGTTATATTAGATGACCCTGCAGATTCTACTACCTATAAAATCGAAGAAAGGACTCTTAGGAGAATATGTGATAGACATGGCATCCCGTTTGAGGATGTGCTAATTCCCACGCGTCATCAGTGGGCACACCATCCCCAAACAAGTTACACTACATGTAATTGGCATATGTGTCTGGCTTGGTGCGTCCTAACATTTAATCAATTCATCTGTCGAGTCCAAAATTTTATGAAATTGGCTTCGGTGCAGCTGCATCGTAATAGCTACACCTTTCTGCATGGATCTTACATTATCTTTACCCGATACTTGGATCGTGTCCCAAGTGATGAAGAGATCTGAAACTTTTATAGCTTCAAACATTAGAAGTGAAATTCTTCTCTTACATATTTGGAACCTTCCAGAGGTTGTAGGATTGTCATAGACAATTGGAATAAATTGAGTTATTTCAAAGACGGGTTCTTCTTTGTATGCTGCCGCTAGGATCCGTGAAACAGTGGCTATACAGATTCACACAACGGTGGCTCTCGCAGACACTCTTAGGGTTCTTTTCGAAGTTTTGACCGCTAATAGAGAGGCAATAACACTCCTTACCGACGAGGAACTCTTGGCCTACAATTTGCAAGAAGTGAACCGTAGAATCGGTTAAATTTCGGTGGCTAACAATAGCGACGAGGATAACTCCTTCTTCGGGAATAATGGCATGGACCCAGTGATGCCCCCAGTCCAAAATCTTATGGCTGGAGCTTAAGAAGTGCAGGAGCACGTTGGAGAAGGCGAAAGTGGCGGAGTAGGCCATGATGATGTCAACGTAGATTACGAGCCTTCTAGTGATGATGACAACGATGGCCAGGAATTTCTTTTAAGGAAGCGACCCAAGATAAATATTTTTACTAGGAGGACTCTTAAAAATCCCCCACCAACCATCGTAGCGAAAGAAACATATGTCTCGCCTTTTGAGGACTATGCTAACTTAGGGCCGATCCCTAATGAGATTGCTTCTTTTGGGTTAGGCAGCGTAAGTCTTGGGGATCTTGAGTCTCCTGTCCGCCTTCAAGATGAAGTACCATCTACCCGTGTAGGGGAGATAACCCTATCAACAAAGTCTAAGCTTATGGTTTGATGGGGGGACATTAGGACACCCACACGCACATATGCACCGCACTTTACTTAGCTTACATTGTGCTTTTCGTCCTGTAAAAGTTAACTCGTCTTGGTTTCATCTGCAGGTTCAATGAAGCACATGACTATGAGTCTGATAGCGAAGCATAAGAGATGTAACCAGTGTAAACATTCTTATAGCACCAGTCATGACTCAGATACCAACGGGCACTCAAGTCAGGATCGAGGGAGCCAAGACAAGGGATATAACTCTTACGATTCATCGTCAAGGCATAGATCTTGATCTAGGTTACCTCTGCCTAGAAGCTTGGATAGGTTCTCCAATCGACCCGATGACATTCCACTTGAGGGTGTTTCTTATGCCCCTTCTTCGGCTTCCCTTTCTGTAAAGCAAACGGTGCTGCCTTATGGCTCTTGGCAGTCTAAGCAATCATCTAAACCTATTTCCCCTGACTCTTTTCTCCATAGGGCTGATAAGAAAGCTATTGAACTCCTATTGTAATAATAGAGCAATAGGTCATTCTAATCCTCACATAGCTGATCTAAAGCATTGGTTTAAAAAAATTTGCTTCGACGTGGTCAAGTTCGCTCCAAATTTAAAAGACATCTCTATGCACATCCAAGGTCAAACCATGGCTTATGTCAACGACACTTATGAACAATAAACTAAATGTAAGAGATTGACTGAGGTGATCTCCGAATATGCTGAAAGCAAAAAAATAGAGGTCGCGAGACTAAAGCTCAAGGGTGAGCAGGACAAGGAGACTATAGCCCATCTCGATGAGGAAGTCGCAGGGTTGAAAAAGTTGTTGAAAGAAGCTAAGCAGAAAGTCAAAGACAAGATCAAATCGGTTAAGCTACAGAGGCAAAACCATCAAAGTCAAATCAAGTCTGCTCATCACCGAAACAATCTTTTGTTGGAAGAAAAGGAGCACCTAACAAAAGAGGTAGTAGAGCTGAAAGCGCAGTAGGAGAACGTGAAAGAACAACTAGAGAAAGAGAAGAAGAAAAAAGATGACACTCTCATGCAAGCTCATAACTACTATGAAGAATTGTTGGATTCTCATAAGTAGAGGGATGAGGCGGTAGCTTGTGCCAAAGGAGTGGATGAGCAGGTCGAGGCTGTAAGGAGGCAAATTAAGGAGAAATTTGAGCTAACCATCATTAACTATAATGCTTACATATTCAAATTTAGGAATCTGGAGTGGCTTGACAAGGACTATCCCAACGCTCTGGCCTTGGCATGGGAGCAAATAGTGGAAGAAGAGTGGGAATCCTTGGATGGAGGTGAAGTAAACTTGAAAGGGTTGGAATTCGAGCTTTTGAATGAAAATGAGATCGAAGCACTTAGAGCTGGTAAGCTCATCCTGCACCCTACTACCGAGGTCAAGAAAAACTAAGTTAAGGGTTCCAAGACTACACCTCAAGATGCCACTATGGGTCTCACTTTCAGGCTTCCAACTGCCTCCATCTCTCCATCGGATCCTCCGTACAATCCAGATGCACCTCACATGCAAAGGATAACCATTTTGTCCTTATTTTGGAGGGGAGTCTTGATGGCACTCCGTCTCACACCTAGTCTAAGTTTGGTGGAGGTATCTCACTGACCTCACATATATTTGCGAAGGCTCACATGACACCAGTTGATGTTACTAATCTCTCCTTTTATGTTTCTTAATTTTTAGGTCAGCCTGCCATCGTCATCCTCCCCGACGAAGGTCTCCAGCCATGGGAGCAAGCATCAATAACTGAATCAGGGGTCGTGTGTGACTTTCAGACCATTTCGAACATTCCAACTAATGTGGCCCTTGGACCTAGTGCACAAATGATTCATGCTCAGGAAAAGGAGATGACTGGTGATCTTTTGGGAGCTCAGGCCAAGGAGAAAATTCTCATAACTGGGTCTTTTGGGCCTTCTTTAGGGCCCAACATGCAGAAGTTTCTCCAAATTCAAGTATTATTAGCCAAGGAGATTAAGAAAAAGTCAATCGAATTCTTACCTCCTCCTTTGTCCATAGCTTTTCCTGATCAGACTATCTTTGCTCCAATCACTCTCCCCATGCCCCAAAGAACTCAAAGTATACCCTCCAGATCGTAATAAAGCATCGCTTTGAAGGGCCATGGAAGCGAAAGGAGAGATAGAAAGAAAACAGAGGATCCTAGTACACACTCCTCCGGAGAAGGAGCCAAGGAAAATAAGAAAAGGAAGAAACATTAGGTCAGTAGGATTTGCTTTTGCATGGGCTGGTTTTGTGTAGGTTCATCCCCTGCTTTTGGTTTAGATGTTTTGTGAATAAAAAATTGGTTTACTTTTCAAGCTCCGTGTTGATTTTTTTCGAGTTATGAGAAATGCACTTGATATTCTTGTTTCTACACTTGCAAACCATTTCTCCATCGTCATTTGGCCATGTTGTTAACCCATCTTGTTTGTTTTCGATCAGGTTCTGTTTGACCGGTGACCATGATCGAGATTGCCTTATTTTCATAAGTGCAAAGTAACAGCTAAGAGTGCTTATTCTTAAGGCTTGATCATGTTCAACTCTGGGATTTGATCGAGTCTTGACCACCTAGAATGGTGGTTCGAACTCCTTCTTCGGGATGTTTGAACTAGAGCATGCCTAACTCTGGGCATTGATTGTTGCTGTTCACCTAAGACGGCGATTTGGGCATCCATTTATGGGATGATTGTTCTTCGACCGTGTCGAACTCCGGCATCGATCGGGGTTTGAATAAGATCTTGCCAGACTCCTGGCATCGATCTTTTACCTTGCCGTTCTATAGGTAAGGTTTCGGTGCTCTGCCAAATTCCGGGCACGAGCTACTGGGGCGAACTTTCTCGTTCTGCCCTTGTATTTTTACACTCTTTCCCTTGAGTCATGGGTTGAAGGAGTTAGTAGGCATCTTTTTCGAACGTCAAGAATAGTCTTACTTCAAAGGTCTAATCATGGATCATAGAAGTTCGGTTGGCATATATCCTTGGGTACCTGCACACCTGCATTGTACATATGTAGATTCATTCATATTCTCCATAATCCACAATTTATGGTTAAACAGGGATAAAGTAACATATTCAGGAAGTCATTTCATTTTATATTCATAGGAAATGATAGATTATATCTTGTTACATCAAATTTGATTGAATATCTACTAAGTCGGATCTTAAGTGAAATATCATCGCAAGTGTTCGTCATTCCATGCCCGCGAGAGTCAAATCCCATCAGTGGTTGTCAGCTTGAATATTCCATCTCTAAGCTTGTGTTCAATCACATACGGACCTTCCCAGCTCGGGCCCATGTTCACGAAGCCTCGAAAGATTCGTTTGACAACTAGATTGCCTATTTCAAAGGTCTGGCTCCTGACCTTGGTATTGTATTAATGGGTGACTCATTTTCCGTGCCCAGCTGCTCTCAGGCCATCTTCATTATGCTTCTCATTGATCATGTTGATATACTCTAGCAAGACTTCCTCATTCGTTCTAGAGTTGTAATAAGTCACCCGATGAGAAGACACTTCAAGCTCAACTAGAATCATAGCTTCTGATCCTTAGGCTAGAGAAAATGGAGAGTGGTTGACTGTGAACTTAAGGGTCGTTCCATAAGCCTAAAGTGCTAATGGTAATTCGTCAACCAATTTGCCCTTGGCTTTCTCCATTCGTTTCTTGAGAATGGACTTAATGGTTTTGTTCACAGCTTCTACCTGTCCATTCGCTTGTGGGTGCGCTACCGCAACAAATCTCTTCTATGATGCTTACGGGTGAAGTCTTTGAAATCAGAACTGTTGAATAGGGTTCCGTTATCAGAGATTATCGTTTATGGGACCACAAAGTGAGAGATGATGTTTCTGACTATGAAGTTGATCAACTTCTTAGTAGTGGTCGTGGCTAGCGACTCTGCTTCAGCCCGCTTCGTAGAGTAGTCAACAACAATGATGGCGTACTTTGTGCTATCTTTGGACCTCAGCAACACACCAATAATATCTATTCCCACACTGCAAATGGCTAGGGACTGACCATTTGCTTAATCTCTATTAGCGAGAATCTAGGAATTTTTTGTGAACAGTTGGCATTTATCACATTTCCTGGTGTAATCAGCTACGTCCCGGTTGACAATCGGCCAGAAGTACCCATAGCGAAGAATTTTCTTTGTTAAGATTTGCCCCCCAGTGTGGTTACCGCAAGCTCCCTCATGCACTTCTCTAAGGACTTGCTTGACTTCCTTATTGGCAACACAACAAAGCAAGGGGATCGAGAATACCTTATAGGACTCCTTATTAAAAAATAAGCCTTGAAGCTTTGCAAAGGAGCTGTCGTCGCTCGTTCTTCCTGTCGCGAAGGATTCTCTTTCACAAGTAATTCTTAATCGGAGTCATCCACGAATCCTTCTCAAACTCGGCCTCAAAGATCCAATCGATATCCATCTGGTTATTGCTCTATCATGAAAGCACTTCTATGGGGACTAGGCCCATGGGTTGCACATCTTCTGAGCTAGCCAACTTGACCAGCGAATTAGCCTTCGCGTTCTACTCTTTGAGAATATGCGTTATTGTGTAATACTTGATGTTATTAAGCAACTCAAGGGCTCTATTCAGATAAGGAGCTATTCTTGCCCATTTTTCCTGAAACTCCTTTCTCACTTGGCACACCACCGGTTAGGAATTGCAAAAGATGTGTAAAGTTTGGACTCCCAGCTCTTTCATGGTCTTGAGTCCTGCGATTAATACCTCATATTCTGCTTCGTTATTTGTTGTGGGAAAGTCGATTTTCAGGGCATAACAGATAGAACATTCTTTTGGAGTTACCAACAGAACACCTACCCCAGAGGAACGCTCGTGGGATGCACCATCGGTGTACAACTTCCATCCAGCATCCCGCTCTCCACTGCTCTTCGGAGTATCATCTCACACAGTGTACTTAATTATGAAGTCTGCCAATGCCTGGCCTTGGATTGCCCTTCGAGGATGATACATCATCATATTGGCTTAATTCAATGTTCTATTTCAGCAGTCATCCAAAAGTCTCAAGTCGCTGCAAGACCTGTCTCAAAGGCTGGTCGGTAAGAATCCTAAGATAAGCCTGGAAATATGGGTGGAGTTTCCTCAAAGTGATCAATAGGCAGTGCGCCAACTTTTCTAACTTTAGGCAATTCCTCTCTGCCCTCGTCAACCGCTTGCTGATGTAATACACTGGCCTCTGGATTCGGGATTCTTCACACACAATAGCAATGCTCAAAGCATGCACCGACACTGCTAGGTAAACAAGCAAGTCCTCATCTTCTAGTGGCTTTGATATGATGTGAGGCCTCTCTAAGTGATCCACTGGAGTCTAGAAAGCATCCCGACAGTCCTATGTCCAAGCAAAATTTATCTTCCCTTTCTTGAGGATATTGAATAAAGGGATACACTTTACCGATGGTTCTTGAAATGAATTTGCTTAATGCGGCCTCTTTCCTATTCAAGCTCTGTATTTCCTTTATCCACTTCGGGACTTCGATATTCCTTCATGCCTGAACCTTCTCCAGATTAGCTTCTATCCCTTTCAAGCTCACTATAAAACCCAAGAACTTTTCCGATGATGCCTCAAATGAACACTTCAATCAATTGAGCTTCATTCCATGCTTGCACAGTATGCCAAATATCTCTATTAAGTCATCAATGTGGTTCATCGATCGTTATGACTTCATAAGCATATCATCCATGTAGACTTTCATTGAATGCCTGATTTGTTCATTAAAAATCGAGTTCACTAGCCTTTGTAAGTTGCTCCAGCATTCTTTAAACTAAAAGGCATAAAAAGATAAAAATATAGTCCCAAGTCAGTTATAAAGCTTGTGTGCTCTTAGTCTGGGATGTTCATTGGAATCTGGTTATAGCTAAAGTAGGCGTCCATGAATGATAGTAGTTCGTGTCCAACGGTTGAATCTACTAGGTGATCGATCTTCGAGAGTATGAAGCTATCTTTTGGACATGCATTTTTCAATTCGGAATAGTCAATGCACGTTCTCCACTTCCTATTGGACTTCTTCACCAGGACCAGATTCAATACCCATTTTGTGTATAGAGTGTCCTAGGTGAAGGTGTTGTCTTTCAGCTTATCCACCTCTTCTTCTAGTGTTGCAGATCTCTCTGGACCCAAGCTGCGACATTTCTATTTCACAAGAATGCATTAGGGATTCACATTCAATGCATAGCACACTATCTTTAGCGATATTCTACACATGTTAGAATGCGTCCAGGCGAACACATCCAGATTCGCCAGGAGAAATCCAGTTAATTCCTTCATCATCCTTATGCCGAGTTGAGATCCGATCTTTAGGACCCGTATAGGATCGTCCTGACTGACCGGGATGTTGATCGTTAACTCTGCGGGAGCCGCCCTTGCATCCTTTGACCCTTAACTTGGATCCATATCCTTATGAAACCGATTGTGTTGTCCGAGCCAAGGCTCAAGTGGTGATTCCTATGCGTTCAAAGATCTTGTTAACCCAAAAAATGGATCAAACCCTGGTTTAAGTTTGAAAGCACCAGCCATATTCTGACAGAGCAATATCGTAGATCATAGATATAAGAATAAAACAGTAAAAGAAAGAAGAAAGAGAATTTTTATAGTGGTTCAGCTGTTAATGAAGCCTACGTCCACTTTATATTTTTCTTATAGACTGATTGCTGCTACAAGATGTGTTTGATTACAAGACTTTGATAATCTTTAAGTAGATTGAAACCCCAGAGTTGGAATCCACTGATGAATCACAGTGAATTTATATTGGAGATTGTTGTGAGGGAGGCAGCAAGTGAAGAATGTTTCCAACAGAGCTTCAGCAACCAGTCTGAAGAAGATCCCGTTTGTGTTGCAGGTAGGGTTGTATTTATAGAGAATGGAGGACTTCTGGGCCAAGCCTCGTCATCCACTGCTCGCAGGTAGGTAGGGAACGACCCAGGGGGGTTTGGGCTCACAAACCGAGGCAAAACCATGGATTACTGGCGACCCATAGAATTGGCTTTTTCTTGAGCTAATGACTTGGCCTCTCTTTCATTTCATCCTTAATTAGCTTTTTGTTGAATCAGAGAGATGTATGGATCGCTGGTGATCCAAGCACTTAGGATTTTTCTGGAGTTTGGAGTTTGGTGTTTGAGATGTTTTCATGGTCTTTTGTCGTTGTTGTCTCAATAATATAGCTTGGCTCTCGTTAATTCCTTACCTTAGCTTTTCTGGTTAAGTTCTGAACCATTATGATAACACGAGATTGTTATGTTTCCTGTTGGCTCCTGCTAAGTTAAAAACCCGAATAACATTTCCCCTCTAGAGTATGTCTTCGTTGTAAACAAGGCGTGCTCTGGAAGTTATCGCCCTCAATATCCATCCGTCAATTTCTAACTGATTGCATTAGAGTTTTACGAATACATAGTAGGTCATGCTATGGGTCATCTTGCTTTGGTTTTTACTGCTATTGCTTGCCACAATGGATCAAATTTTTTCTCGTAGCTTCCCGGCCTACTTTGAAAGAATAGATAGGATGAGCTTGAGAAAAAGTGCCCCCAACACTATGGATCGCTAGCGATCCATACTGTTGAAAATTTTCTTTGGAGATTTGGGTCGCTAGCAATCCATCGCAGGCGACCCAATGCCTTAGGAAATTTTTGCCTCATTATTTTTTCCTATTTTGCACTCGAACCGACCTTCTTCTCATTTCAATACGAGCTAAATCATTCTCGTGTGATCTGAAGCCTTGCAACCTGAAGCCCTAAGACGATTCGATCCTAGCTTGCTCGACTCGATTAATCGCTTCCTTGAATCCATCTAGTCTAAGTTCTTGGCCTTTATCTCCAGTCACAGCATCGTGATTCCTCATATCATTTTAGAGAAAAACCCTAACTTGCCTCAACCCACCATTGGTTTGTTGCCGACCTACCATTAGCTCACCTCCGATCCACTTCATAGTTCGTTGAATTTGATCTTCGATTCTTCTTGTGTCTTTGAATTCAGTCATAGGTGTGTTCGCTTAATTGGTTTGTCAATTACTGTGTTTGTGTAATGACTTGACGAGTTTCCATTTATAATGTCGATCATGAGAAGTTCGAGTCGATTGTGGTTTAACGGGTCAGATAGCCAATCGAGTCTTGAGTTCTCTCCCGGAACGACGTTCGGGCTTTGGCCCAATGCTTGAGCGTTTTGCTATCTTCACCCGTTAGACTAGAATTGACTTGTGCCCAGTTTTATAGATGTCACTGCACGACATATTACCAGTCGATCCCGATTCTTCTAGAGAATTTAGGCTTATCCCGCTTGCTTGTTGCATGCTCGGCATCCCTGTAGTGAGAAGAGTTTTCCACGTTGCTTCAGACAAAGGATTCATTATCGATCATGGATCGATAATGGATAAGTGTACAAGAAGTAGAAATAAAAGAAGAAAACGAAGTGACGTTGAAAGTTCTTTTCTTCTTCCACTGTGAGCGAACTATCTACACAGGATAGGGCGTTTGCAATGTATCGAGCACCGAGTTTATCCCATATAAATAGCACACTGCACTTACCCCAGTCCGCACTTGAAATCCGACGTGTCAATTACAAGTTAATGTTTCTTCGGAACTCTAGTGTGGCAGGGAAAGCTATTAGTTTAGGATAGATTTACCTGACCGTTTTCGAACGTGAGTTCTGTTATTTAGAATGAAGTAGCCATCCACGCGTCATAAGTCAAGCGGGGGAAGCCCGACGCTCTCAAAAGCCGAGTCATCATCCACTTCGCAAGCTTAGTATGGATAGTTAGTCCCGGTTGGGCCAATCGTGGATCGTACGCTTCCCAACTTTAGAGTTTTTCTTAATCCGCCTGAGAGAGCTTTATCAGTTGTTTCCTCCAAGGTCCTTCATAACATCTATGCACAACACGGAATTCCCGAAGAGGATGTTTGTCTGCCAGAGAAGGACGAATTTGCTCATATGCCTCCCCTGGGGTACACAGCTTGCCACCGATACATGTGTTTGAATGGAGCCGTGCCTCCCTTCAACGACTTTCTACGTGAGACTCTCTCGAACTTGGGTATTGCCCCATTTCAGCTTCATCCGAATGGCTACGCCATCCTGACTTGCCTATGTTCTTTTCATGCGGGAGTTCAACCGCGCTCCAAGTTTTGACAAGTTGTAGTACTTTCTGGCGTTCAAGAGGAGAGATGATTGTCCCTCCTTGATCATAATCGAAGGTTAGAGAAACCGGAAAATCGTCCAGCGCTTGCAAAGCAACTTATCGCAATTCAAGATGCAATATTTGTTTGTTAGATGCCCTAAGGGGTTCAATCGTCGATGGATGACAGGGGTAAGCTTCTTTTTATTCATCGAGCTTTTGATGTGTTGCAATGAAGTTCCTAACCAACCATATGTCTCTTGCAGTTATTCTAAGGCCGAACAGAGATGCGTCACTCAATGAAGTTTGTCAGACTTTAAAGGCTATCGATGTCGAGGAGAGAAGCGTTAAAGTATTACTGACTGATGAAAACTTTCATCGATATGTACTACTGGCTCCGGGTATGACTACCGTTCATGTTGAAATTCCCTCTCCTGCTCGATCCAGGGTTCATACGAGATCTATTTCCTCCTCCCACGATTTCGAAGAAGGCGCCTCTCAAGAGATAGAAAGCACGTCCGAAGGATCCATCGATGAAGCCCGTGAGGGTGAAGAGGCTGTTGCGACTGGATTAAGCAGCCCAGGTAGAATTCCTCCAATTCCAGAGGAAGAAGAAGAGGAGTTCAAACAAAGTGAAGGCAAGGCCGCGTTGGACTCGAAAAGGAAGAGGGAGAGTTTGAAAGTAGTAGTGATGAGTCCACTGCAAGTGATTACTTCTTGTCTGAATCCGACGGTGGAGACTCAGAGTCTTGTGATGAAACTCCGGGTATGAGTCCCATTCTTTCGAGCCCGCTTCTCCCTGATATAAGTGATAAAGGCAAAGCTCCAGAGTCTGGAAAGTGTCGAGACTCTCCAAGTAAAGACGTCGGAGCGGAGTTCAGGGATTGCAGCGACGTTTATGTTAACTTTGATGAGCTCATGAAAGATGATTTTAAATTTATTACGGCTCCTCCCAGCTCGGGTGATATCGTGCCAGAAGTTAGCCTGGTTCTGCCCACAGCAGCCAAAGTTAGTCCGATTCCACCTACGACGGTCGTCCGTCCTGGTTCGTAATGACGTTTTAGGCTCGCCTTAGAAACACAATACACGTCACACTAGGATTACACTCATTTTCATTCATTTCTCCATATTCATAGTGTTTATCTTATGTTTCTGAAACCTTTTATGTATGTTTTATGCCAGATATAATGAGAGGACGAGGTTTCTATGACAACTTTGAAGATTTTACTGACTTACAACGGTATTCCAAGCGCACCTCCAGCCGTTATCAATCCCGAGAAATGGAGGAGGAAAGAACTCCAAGTTGAAACCTGCCGTTAGGAAGGAAGGGACCAAAGCCGATCGTATAAAGGCGGGTACGAGAAGAGGAGATCTCTTGAGGAGAGGGATGAACTGTCAAAAAGTCGAAGTTTGAACACCGCCCTCATTCTTCAGAGCTCGCTCCAAAACACTCTTCTGTGGGCCAAGAAATTCTTATTACTTCTGCCCCGCTTCCGCCTTCGACTCACATTTCGTCATCTTCCATAGTTACTACTGCCCTCGGTGCTTCTCACCCATAATGGAGACCTGCATATTATCTTCCTTTGCCCCCCCTAAACTTGAGGCAGTGCTTCCTAGTTGGTTCTTAAAAAGGGTTAATTCGATTGCGATTTGCGACCAGTCCATAAAGATTCGTACATGCCACACCTCTAGGCCATTCAGAGTGACTTAGAACATGCTGAAGGGTGGGAGAAACTCTGTAAACAATTGGCAGATATGAATCGCAATAATTATCAAGAGATCCTCTCTTTCAAGTTAAATAAGGACTACTTTGAGAGGGCATTGGCCGATCGTGACGCCAAGATTAAGCAGCTGGAGAAAGAGAAAGCGGCAGCACTGCAAGAGAGCAAGAGAAATGTTGACTTGCTGAAAGAGGTGAAAGAAGCCCACACCCGAATAGAAATCATCTACAGAGATGAAATAAAGAAGGTTCATGTAGAGAAGGAGAAATTAAAGCAAGAAGCGACCGCCTGTAGTGCAACGATTGAGGCCTAATGGAAAACTATCGCTGATCATGACCTCATCGTTGAAGGGCACAACAAAACCATTTCTGACCAGGCCGAGATCATTGCCAAGTTACAGGCTTAGGTGCCCAACTCAATACTACTAAGTCTGCCGTTGAGGTTGAGAAAGCTGCTATAAGAGCGGATTATTTGGAGCTCCAAAATGCCTTTGAAAGAAAGATGGAGAAGCTTGATGCAACCATCCTAAACTTTTATGTTAAATCCTTGTTGCATCAAGGACGTCTCGGTTATTTGGGCCCAAAGTTCCCGCGCACTCTTGCTCTGGTGTGGGAAGAAATCTTGTCCCACTTTTCTGATAGCAGTGATGTCTACACTAAGCAGGAGTTGGAGGATGCCTATCTTGATGAAGAGTTGAAGAAAGCGTTGCTCTAGGGGCGGGAAATTCTTTGAGTTGAAAGAGAGTAGGAGGCCACTGATGCTGCCTTGACGACCGCCGCCGAAGCGCTCACCAAGCCTTTTATCTCTGGTGCGGGCAAATCATCAGGGCAACCTCTCGACTTGCCAACGAGTTCGGGACTTGAACCACTCCCTCAGGTAGTGAAGCCATCAAAAGAGGGAGAAGTTGGTGAATTTGAGTTTGCTATTCTTGACCGTTTCTCCGATGTATGTAATGTTCTTGCCTCTTCCGAATTTGGGAGTTTCCAACTTACGCCGTAAGAGCAAGAAGAATTTTATGCTTTCATTTTTGATCTTATAAATCCATCTACCTTCCCTATTGACGTGCCAGCATCTTTGGTGTCCATACCTGTCGCCATTTCCACATCTTCCGTGGTTGTTTTTGTTCCTTTTTCGGCTTTCGCATCTGCATCTGGCTCGCAACCGGGGCCGAAGGCTGAAAAGATAGCCGTGCTTTATGGCCTGGATGACCCTTCCATGTCTTTGGAAGGCAACATCACGGCGGCATAGGCCAAGGAGCATGAAACTCAGTCCGAGCAGCCCCAGAAGACTCAACTCGATCTGATCGCCGTCAAGAAGGAAAAGGTTGAGGCGATCAAGGCCTCAAAGGGCTCCCAAAAATCAAGAAAATGCAAGGTGAAGGGAGGCTCTTCTGGGAAGACTAAAGAGGAAGAGGTGGACATTGCCACTGAAGTATTTGTTGATATCACCGGCAGTGATAGCACTCCTGAGGCGAGGCAGAAACTACCGACAAAAGGTGGAAAGGGAAACGGAGGAAAGAAGCCTTGAGCAGCTTGCTTGAAGACTACTTCGATTTTGTTTCTTTTCGGGTCATTCTGTTCAAGTGCAGAGTCTGCACTTTGTGTCTTTATTGTGGAGTCTGTATTTTCTTTTTGTTGGCCGGTGTTGTGTGGGTATAGCCCCCACATTTTGACCCTGTGTAAAAAAAATTATAAGCAATATACTGATATTTGGCTGTACTCTTATTTGTCTGTTCATATATGTTCTGTGTACTTATGCTTGTTTTATTCCATACTTTTCTAGTTCTGTGATTATAGCCAAAGCCCTTCATTTGAAGTAATAGAACTTAGAGATTAATAGCACTTTGGAAGTTAATAGAACCTTTAGAAATTACCAGAACTTGGAAAATTTCTGTTTAGAAATTCATAGAACTTTAGAAATTAACAGAATTTAGAGAATTTTTGTTTATAAATTCTTAGAACTTTAGAAATTCTTTGTTGACTTCTTTGTTTAAAAATTCTTTGGAAATTTTTTGTTTAGAGTGACAGAACTTGTGAACTTATTATTTACACACGTTTCTATCCAAGGTGTATGCCCCTCAGTTCACAGGGCTATTTACTTCAAATAATTTTCAGATAATAGGTAACTTAGGGTTTACTTATTCTTTATTGAAAATTTGGCTAAGTTATGACTCGATTCTCCTTTTTTGGAAGTTTTGCAACTTTAGCATGCAATCCAAGCTCCTTGTGACATTTCAACAAGTATATAATACATGCGTATCTTGGAGGCACACAGTGTATGGGTTAATTGAGGGCGGTTTCAACCCTTAAGTGTCTGTAGTTGAGACTTTTTAGTTGGTTTGTAGCATTCCAATTTTGTTGGAGTTGTGCTCATTATTCCTGATTATAGGCGCAGTTGGCGCTGGTTATGAGATGCGACATTTTTGGTGCTCCTCGGCGTCGCCTATCTTCGGGCCACGTGAGGAGCGTGTTTCGGAGTTTCATGCGCGACTTATGGGATGTGCGATTTTTCTTTTTCCTTAGTGTTGCCTATCTTTGGAAAATGCGAGGGGTTATTATTTTAGTGCGTGGCTTATGGGGTGTGCGGCTTTTGTTTTTTGCCAATCTTCGGGCAACGTAAGGAGTTATTATTTTAGTGTGCGGCTTATAGGGTGCACGACTTTTTTTTCCTCGGTGTTGCCTATCTTCGGGCAATGTGAGGAGTTATTATTTTAGTGCGCGGCTTATGGGGTGTGCGGCTTTTGTTTTTCCTCGGTGTTACCTATCTTCGGGAAATACGAGAAGTTATTATTTTAGTGCGTGGCTTATAGGGTGCACGCCTTTTGTTTTTTCTCGGTGTTGCCTATCTTCGGGCAACATGAGGAGTTATTATTTTAGTGCGAGGCTTACGTAGTGCGCAACTTTTGTTTTTCCTCGGTGTTTCCTATTTCGGGCAACGTGAGGAGTTATTATTTTGGTGCACGGCTTATGGGGTGCACGACTTTTGTTTTTCCTCGGTGTTGCCTATCTTTGAGCAATGTGAGAAGTTATTATTTTGGTGCGCGGCTTATGAGGTGCACGACTTTTGGCACTCCTCGGTGTTGCCTATCTTCAGGCAACGCGAGGAGTGTTGATTTTAGCCTTCTCGATGTTACTGGAGCAACATAGGTTTTTGGAAGGCCAAGACCGGGTTCCTCCGATCTAACGGTTTGAGTCGATTTGCTTCCGTCGACCCGGTGGGTAATCATTATGAACGTGGTTTTATTGGTTTAAGAAGCAAACTTTATTAAGGAAAGCAGGGCAGTTTTTGCCTATATACAATGCCCCCGGTATCTCGGGATGGCTTATTTGCTAGAAAATAAAAAATACATAAAATAGCTTTCAGATATAGTAACGGCGAAGCGATTCGCTATTCCATGCCCTGGGAACTTGAGTTCCGTCAACGGTTGCTAGCTTGAAAGTCCCGTTTCTTAGCTTTTGATTAATGACATATGGTCCCTCCTAGTTTGGTCCAAAGGCTTGATTATGAACTTTGGAGTTGAAGTACCGTGCGACCCTTTAATGATGGACGGCGGTTCTCAGCTCTGCTTCTTCTATTTTCTCATCAACCATTACCAGCTATTCGAGTAGGAGCTGCTCATTTTGTTTTTGGTTGAAATTCTGCCTTCGGTGCCAGGGGACTTCTAATTCAACAGGAATCATTGCTTCTGAACCATACGCTAGGGTGACCGGAGTGTGGCCGGTTGCCGCTTTGTGGGTAGTTCTGTAAGCCCATAGTGCGAGTGGAAGTTCATCAACCCAGTTTCCTTTGGCTTTTGCTAGTCGCTTTTTGATAGTGGACTTGATTATCTTGTTTATTGCTTCCACCTGCCCGTTTGCTTGCGAATGAGCCACTGCGGAAAAGCTCTTTTCAATTCGGAAGCGCTTACAGAAGTCTTCGAACTCGGCACTTTCGAACTGCATTCCATTGTCGGTGATGATTTTTTACGGCACACTAAACCTGCAAATAATGTTTTTAGTAACAAAGTTAATAACTTTCTTTGTGGTTATGGTGGCCAACGGTTCCGCTTTGGCCCATTTTGTGAAATAATCTACGACAACTATAGCATATTTGGCTCCTTCTTTCGCTATTGGCAAGACGCCAATCAAATCGATCCCCTATATCACAAACGACCATGGACTGACCATCTGAGTTAGCTCCGTTGAAGGAGTTCTCTTAATTTTGCTGAATCTTTGGTAGCGATCGCATCTTCTGGCATGATATGTGGCATTGTGATTTATTATTGGCCAGAAGTACCCGTATCGAAGGACTTTCTTTGCAAGGTTTTGCCCACCAGTGTGGTCTCCGCATTCACCTTCATCTACCCCCTTTAGGATTTGTCGTGCTTCGTCATCGGTCACACACCTAAGAAGGATGGTTGATAATCCCCTCCGATAGTGTATTCCATCCTGTATTATGAACCGTGGCGCTTTTTGGAGGAGTTTCTTCCGTTGATTCCTGTTAGTTGGAAGGGTTCCTACGAGTAGATAGTCCTTTATCGGTGTCATCCATGTATCTGGTTCAACAGTGGTTTCGAGAATCCAATCTACTTCCATTTCATCTATGCTTGGGTTGGCTAGAGTTTCGACTAGGACTAGTCTCAATGACTGAGCTTCTCCTGAACTTGCCAGTTTAGCCAAACAATCTGCCTTAGTGTTTTGCTCCCATGGGATGTGAGTGATGGTGTAGTGTTCGACGTTGCATAGTAGTTCATGTACTTTGGATAGGTATAGAGCAAGATTCTCACCATGTGCCTGATATTTCCCTTTTACTTGATAGATGACAAATTGTGAATTGTTGTTTATGTGAATAGCTTTTATTTTGAGTTACTTCACAACTTTCAGTCCAACGATCAGTGCTTCATATTCTGCTTCATTGTTTGTGTCGGGGAATTCCAAGTGCAAAGTGTAGCTAATGGCTCGCCCCTCAGGGGTTTCAAGCACTACTCCTGCTCTCGGACAGAAGTTGTTGGATGCACCATCGACGAAGATCTTCCACTGCATGTCCATTTCTGACTGAACTTCCTCCTTGTCGTCCCGTATAGTAAATTCTGCGATGAAGTCGGCCAACGCTTCCCTATTGATGGCTTTCCTTGGGTGGCATGTGATGTCATATTGACTCAACTTTATATTCCACTTGAGTAGTCGTCCAGAAGTTTCTGGTCGGTATAACACTTGCTTCAGGGGCTAGTCAGTCAACACTTTAATTGGATGAGCCTGAAAGTATGGGCGTAACTTCTGGTATGCGATCAAGAGGAAATAAGCTAGCTTTTCTAGTTCCGGGTAATTCTTCTCAGCACCAATGAATCGTTTACTAATGTAATATATGGGCCTCTAGAATCTTGCTTCTTCCCGCATGAGAGCGGCTCTCAACGCATGCGGGGAGACTGCTAAATGAATGAATAGGTCTTCTCCATCCACAGGCTTTGATTAGATCGGGGGAGCTTCCATGTGGCATAGCAGTTCTTCGAAAACTGTTTGACAAGCTTCATTCCATTCAAAGTTTTTCTTTCCTTTTTTCAATGCGTTGAAGAACGGTATGCACTTGTCTATAGCATTTGAAATAAATCGGCTCAGTGCTATGACTTTTCCATTCAAGCTTTGAAGTTCCTTCTTATATCTTGGGCTTGGACTTCTCGTAGCACCGTTATTTGTTCTGGATTTGCTTCGATGCCTCGAGCACTTACTATGAACCTTAAGAATTTCCTAGAGGTCACTTCGAAGTGACATTTGAGTGGGTTGGGCTTCATTCCATACTTCCAGAGTATTTTGAACATTTCAGCGAGATTTTCTAGATGTTTAGCAGCTACCCGAGATTTGACCAACATGTCATCTACATAGACTTCCATAGTTTTTCCGATCTGATATTTGAACATAGTATTTACTAGCCTTTGGTACATAGCCCCTGCGTTCTTTAACCCGAATGGCATTACTCTGTAGCAATACAATCCTAAATCAGTAATTAAGCTAGTGTTTTCTTGATCTTGTTCATGCATCAAGATCTGGTTGTAGGTCGAGTATGCATCCATAAATGACAACGAATCATGCCTTGCCATTCCATCCACAAGTTGATCGATTCTGGGGAGTGGGAAGCTATCTTTCGGACAAGCTTTATTTAGATCCGTGAAGTCAATACAAGTTCGCCATTTCCCATTAGACTTCTTGACTAAAACTGGGTTCAATACCCATTCAGGGTAAGTAACATTTTCTAGATGAAGCCGTTAGCCATCAACTTATCAACCTCCTCTCTCAATGCCTTAGACCGTTCGGGGCCCAAGCTGCGCCTTTTTTGCTTTACCGGTGTGAATTTGGTGTCAATATTGAGCGCATAGCAGGCAATTTCAGGTGATACCTCACAAATATCGGAGTGCGTCCAAGCAAATACGTCCAAATTGGCACGAAGGAATTTGGAAAGTTCTGACCGCATCTTGTTTCTAAGCTGCGACCCAATTTTCAGGACCCGCATTGGATCATAAATACAGAATGGGACAAACACCGTCAATTCTACCGGTGCTGCCCAATCCTCCCCTGAGCTCTTCTTCCTAGGGTCCAAAGCCTTGTTGAATCTACCGTGGTCCCCAAGCCAAGGGCGGCTGTGTAGTTGCTCTTCAGAGGGTTCATGAATGTGAAGGGTTTCCCCACATCCTTTACTTTTTCCTTACTTATTGACTCCCGCAATTCTGCAATGTAGCATTCTCAGGCGGCGCTTTGGTCTCCTTTCACAATTCCGACTTCGTATTCTGTAGGGAACTTCATTGTAAGGCACCATTGGGCCAGTGCTATCCTGAAGTCGGTTAATGCGGGATGTCCAAAGAAGGTGTTGTATGCTGACATTTCATCCACGATCATAAAATTCTGAATGAGGGTGACCCTTTGCTCACCCTCTCCATGCTCCACAAATAGGTCAATTGTTCCCATCGGTTGTTTGGGTTCACCGGTAAACCCCTGAATCTTTGTTTGGCATGTGGACACACTTTTCATGCCAATCTTCATTTGATCGAAGGTACATTCGAAGAGAATGTTAACGGAGCTGCCACTGTCAACCAATACTCGCCGAACTACAGCAGGTCCAATCCCTACTGTTACCAACATCGGATCGAGAGTTGGAGCTTTGATCCCTTCGATGTCCCGATTTCGGAACACAATGTCGTTATTCAAGACCCTTTGCATCCTAACTGGTGTTGACCCAAAAAATGAACCAACACCCTAGTTTGGATTTGAAAGCACCAGCCCAGTCTTGATAGAGCAATATCACAGATCACAGATATCAAGAAAGAACAGTAAAAGAAAGTAGACAGAGAATTTTAATAGTGGTTCGGCTGTTAATGAAGCCTACGTCCACTTTATAGTTTTATTATAGACTGGTTGCTATTACAATAGAAGTTTGGTTACAAGGCTTTGATTATTTTCTAGCTAGATTGAATCTCCAGAATTGGAATCCACTGGAGAATCACAGTGTATTCCTTTGGAGATTGTTGTGTGGAGGTAGAGAGCGAAGAATAATTCTAGTAGAGCTTCAGCCATCGGTCCGGAGAAGATCTTTCCTATGTTGCAGGTTGGATGGTATTTATATGGAGCAGAGACCTTCTAGGCCAGTCCATGTCTTCATCAGCTCGCAGGTAAGTAGTAGACAACCTAGGGAGAGTTTGGCTCACAAAACGAGCTAAATCCATGGGTTGCTGGCGACCAATGGCCTATGGGTCGTTAGCGACCCATAGACTTGGCTCGTTTCGCGAGCCAACATCTTGGCCTCTTTGTTGTGTTCCTTAGTTATCTTGTTTGAAGGATGGAGGAGAAGCATGGGTCACTGATGATCCAAACACTTAGGATTTTTCTGGAGTCTGGAATTGGAGATGTTTCCATGGCCTCTTATCGTAGTTGTTATCTTTCGATGGCAATTCACTAGCTGTTTACGTTCAGCCACTGATTGGACTAAAAGAATGCTGATCTCTCGGCTTTGTTAATCCCAGTCATTGTCTTAGCCACATACCTTGGCCCTTGTCGATCCCTTGTCTTAGCTTTTCTTGTTAAGTCCTAAACCATCCGGTCTACACAAGGTTGTTCTGTTTTCTATTGGTTTCTACTGGGTTAAAAACCCGGATAACATTTGCCCCCCCCCCCGAGTACGTCTTTGTTGTAAACAAGGCGTGCTCCGGAAGTTATCGCTTTCAATATCCATTTGTTGATTTCCAAGTGATTTCATGAGAGCTCTACAAATACGTCAGCTCAACGTTGTTGGCCATCTTTCTTTGGTTCTGACTGCTACTACTTGTCACAATATATCACATTTCTGCTTATAGCTTCGTGGCATGCCTCGGAATGTTGAACAGTCGTAGGTGATCGAGTTCGAGAAGAGTATGTGAAGTTTTCTTTTCCTCTCCCCTTTCTTTTGTTTCTTTTTTATTCATTTTTTTATTGTTGGGTCGCTAGCGATCCATGTGGGGATGGGTCGCTAGCGACCTAACTGCAAAGAGAAATTAGTATCGTCAAATAAGTTAGGTCGGGTCGCTTGTGACCCGATGACTTAGCAAAAAATCTTTCACTTACTTGCCTATTAATACATGAACCGACCCAAATGTCTTCAATTGAACTGATTTATCCTTGCCCTTCACACGATCAATCCTCCGTGTGATTCAGCTCCAAGCGATCCAAGGCCCTGCTCGATCCAATTCACCGCTTCACTCACATTCATCCACTGCTGATTTGATTTAGGCTCTTGCCTAGTTTGTATAACCCTAGCCGACCTATCACCTTGTTCGAATTCAAGCCAGAGATCGCTGTTATCTTGTTGCCGACCTACCACCAAATCGCTACCTCTTTGAGTCGCCATCGATCCATCCAAAATTCGTTGAATTCGATTCTTGATTCCTCCTATGCCTTAGTAATCAGTTTGAGGTGGGTTTGCCTAGTTGGTTTGTTGATTTTGTATAATGATTTGTCGACAAGTATCCATTTGCTATGTTGATTACAAGAAGCTCGAGTTGATCACGGTTTGACGGGTTGAGATAGCCAATTAGGTCTTGAGTTTCTTTCGAAAACAACATTCAGGTTGTGGTCCAACACTTGACGTGTTTTGCTATCTTCGTCCGTTAAACCAGAATTGACTCGCATCCAGTTTTATAGCTGTTATTGCACATCATGCACATTCACTAGTCGATCTCAATTTCTTCGAAGGATTCGGACTTATCTTGTTTACTCGTTTCATGTTCGGCGTTCCTGTGTGGAAAAGAGTTTTCCGTGTCACTTTGGACAACGGATCCATTATCGATCATTGATCGATAATGGGTAAGTGCACAAGAAGCAGACACAAAAATGATAAACGAACTGACATGGGAAGTTCTTTTCTTCTTCCACTGTGAGCGAACTATCTACACAAGATAGAGTGTTTGCAGTGTACCAAGCACCGAGTTCACCCCATATAGGTGGCACACTGCACTTGCCCTAGTTCGCACTCGAAATCTGTCGTGTCGATTACAAGTTAGTGTCTCTTCGGAATTCAAGCGTGATGGGGGAGACCTATGAATTTAGGATAGATTTACCCGACCGTTTTCGGATGCGAGTTCTGTTATATAGAATGAAGCAGCCATCTACATGCCATAAGTCAAGCGGGCGAAGCCTGGCGCTCTCCGAAGCTGAATCATCATCCACCTTGCAAGCCCAGTACGGTCAATTAGTTCCGGTTGGGCCCATCGTGGACTGCACGCCTCCCAACTTTCGAGTCCTGGTTTATCCACTTGAAAGATCTTCGTTAGTTGTTTCTGCCAAGGCTCTTCATAATATATGTACATAGCATGGGATTCCCAAAGAGGACGTGCGTCTGTCGGTGAAAGACGAATTCGCTCATATGCCTCCCCGGGGTACACTACTTACCATCGATACATGTGTCTGAATGTAGCCGTGCCTCCCTTCAACAATTTTCTACGTGAGACTCTCTCGAACTTAGGAATTGCCCCATTCCAGCTTCATATGAATGGCTACGCCATCCTTACTTGCTTGCATGTCCTTTTCATGTAGACGTTCAACTGCGCTCCAAGTTCCATGAGTTACGGTATTTTCTGGCATTCAAGAGGAGAGACGATTGCCCCTCTTTGATTATAATCGAGGCCCAGAGGAATCAAAAGATCGTCTTATGCTTGCAAAGCAACTTATCACAGTTCAAGATGCAGTACTTTTTCATTAGATGCCCCGAGGGGTTTAACCGTCGATGGACGACAGGGGGTAAGCTTCTCTTTTCCGTTTATCGAGCTCCAAGGCATTGTAATGGAGTTTCTGACTAACTATACTTCTCTTGCAGTTATCCTAATGCTGAATAGAGATGTGACACTTGATGAAATTTGCCAAACTTTATAGGCTATTGACGCCGAAGAGAGGTGTGTTAAAGTTCTACTGACCGATGAGAACTTGCATCGATACGGACTATTGGTTCCGGGTAGATCCGCCATTCAGAATGAAACTCCCTCTCCTGGCTGATCTAGGGTTCTCACAAGGTCCTCTTCTTCCTCTCGCGGTTTCGAGGAAGGTCAAGAGAGAGGTAGCCCATCCGGAGGATCACCCGGTGAGGCCCGTGAGGAGGAAGATGCTGCTGTGACTGGACCAAGTGGTTCAGTTAGAATGCCTCCAAGCTTGAAGGAAGCAGAAGACGAACTCATGCATAGAGAAGGAAAAGCCATGATAGACTCAGAAAAAGAAGAAGGAGAGTTCGAGAGTAGTAGCGACGAGTCTACTGCTAGTGATTACTTCTCGTCGGAATCTAAGGGTGAAGACTCGGAGTCTTGCGATGAGACTCCGGGAATGAGTCCCGGTCTCCCGAGTCCACCTCCTTTCGATACTTTGGAAATTAAATGAAGTAACGACGGAGTGATTCGCTATTCCAGGCTCTGGGAATTGTGACCCCGTCGAAGGTTGTCAGCTTGAAAGTCCCGTCCTTGAGCTTTTGATTAACAACATATGGCCCTTCCCAATTTGGTCCGAAGGCCCCCGAAACAGGGTAAACTCGCTTAAGCACAAGATCTCCAACTTCGAAGATTTGACTATGAACTTTGGAGTTAAAGTATCGTGCGACCCTTTTCTGGTGGGCAGTAGTTCTCAGCTTTGCTTCTTCTCTTGTTTCATCGACCATGTTTAACGACTCGAGTAGGAGCTGCTCGTTTTGCTTGTGATTGAAATTCTGCCTTCGGTGTGAGGGGACTTCTAATTCAACATGAAACAATGCCTTTGACCATATGCTAGGGCGAACGGAGTATGGACAGTTGCCGCTTGTGTGTTGTCCTGTATGCCCATAGTGCGAGTGGAAGTTCATCAACCCAATTTCCTTTTGCTTTTGTTAATCGATTTTTGATGGTGGATTTGACGATCTTGTTTATTGATTTCACTTGCCTGTTTGCTTGTGGATGAGCCACTTTGGAAAAGCTTTTTTTGATTCGAAAGTGCCTGCAGAAGTCTTTGAACTCGACACTTTCGAATTGGGTTCCATTGTTAGTGATGATTTTTTGCGGCACACCAAACTTGCAAATGATGTTTTTAGTGACAAAGTTAATAACTTTCTTTGTGGTTATTGTGGCCAGCGGTTCCGCTTCGGTCCATTTTGTGAAATAATCTACGGCAACTATAGCATATTTGGCTCCTCCTTTAGCTATTGGAAGGACACCAATCAGATCGATCCCCCATATCGCAAATGGCCCTGGGATGACCATTTTTGTCAGTTCTGTTGAAGGAGTTCTCTTAATTTTGCTGAATCTTTGACAACAATTGCATCTTCTGGCATGATCAGCGGCGTCGTGATTTATTGTTGGCCAGAAGTATCCGTATCGAAGGACTTTCTTTGCCAACATCTGCCCCCTAGTGTGGTCTCCGCACTCGCCTTCGTGTACTTCCTTCAGGATTCGTCGTGCTTCCTCATCGGTCACACACCTAAGAAGAAGGGTCAAGAGTCCCCTTCGATAGAGTATCCCATCCTGTATCATGAACCGTGGCGCCTTGCGGAGGAGCTTCTTCCATTGATTTCAGTCAGTTCGTAGGGTTCCTGCAAGTAGATAGTCCTTTATCGGTGTCATCCATGTATCTAGCTCGACAGTGGTCTCTAGAATCCAGTCCAGGTCCATTTCGTCTATGCTTGGGTTGGTTAGCATTTCAACTGGAACCAATCCCAATGACTGGGCTTCTCCGGAGCTTACCAGCTTAGCCAAATAATCTGCTTTGACGTTGTGCTCCCGTGGGATGTGAGTTCTGGTGTAGTGCTCGATATAACTTAAAAGCTCTTGTACTTTGGACAGGTACGGGGCGAGATTTTCTCCACGCGCTTGGTACTCTCCTTTCACATGATAGATGACCAGTTGGGAGTCGCTGTATATGTGAATATATTTTATCCCAAGTTCCTTCACAACCTTTAGTCCAGCGATCAAAGCTTCATACTATGCTTCGTTATTTGTTGCTGGGGATTCCAAGCGCAAAGCATAGCTAATGGCTCGCCCCTCGAGGGTTTCAAGCACTACCCCTGCTTCCGAACTAAAGTTGTTTGATGCACCGTCGACGAAGAGCTTCCACTGCATGCCTGTTTCCAACTGAACTTCCTCCTCGTCGTCCCTTATGGTAAATTCGGCAATGAAATCGGCCAATGCTTGCCCATTGATTGCTTTTCTTAGATGGTATGTGATATTGTACTGGCTCAACTATATATTCCACTTGAGTAGCCGTCCAGAAGTTTCTGGCCGGTATAAAACTTTCTTTAGGGGCTGGTCAGTCAATACTTTAATCGGATGAGCCTAGAAGTATGGACGTAACTTTCAGGACGTGATTAGAAGGCAATACGCTAACTTCTCCAGTTTTGGGTAGTTCTTTTCAGCTCCGATGAATCGTTTGCTAATGTAGTACACGGGTCACTGGATTCTTGCTTCTTCCCGCACAAAAGTGGCGCTCAGTGCGTGTGGGGAAACTGCTAAATAAACGAACAAGTCTTCTCCATCGACTGGTTTCAATAAGATCGGGAGAGTTTCCATTTGTCGTAGCAATTCCTCGAAAGTTGTTTACACGCTGTACTCCATTCAAAATTTGTCTTTCCCTTCTTTAGCGCATCGAAGAATGGTATACACTTGTCTGTAGCTTTTGAGATGAAACGACTCAGTGCTGCGACTTTTCCATTCAAGCTTTGAAGTTCCTTCGTATTTTTAGGAGCTCGGCCTTCCCGTAACGCTGTTATTTTCTCTGGATTCGCTTCGATTCCCTGGGCACTTACTATGAATCCCTAGAATTTCCCTAAGGCTACTCCGAAGTGACATTTAAGCGGGTTGAGTTTCATTCCGTATTTATGGATTATCTCGAACATTTTAGCGAGATTGTCTAGATGCTTAGCAGCTACTCGGGACTTGACTAACATATCGTCTACGTAAACTTCCACAGTCTTCCCAATCTGGCGTTTGAACATAGTATTCACTAGCCTTTGGTACGTTGCTCCTGCATTTTTCAAACCGAATGGCATTACTCTATAGCAGTACAGTCCCAAATTGGTGATGAAGCTGGTGTTCTCTTAGTCTGGTTCATGCATCAGGATCTGGTTATAGCCCGAGTACGCATCCATGAATGACAGCAGCTCATGTCCCGCTGTTCCATCCAACAGTTGATCAATTCTAGGGAGCATGAAGCTATCCTTCGGACAGGCTTTGTTGAGATCCGAGAAATCAATACAGGTTCGCCATTTTCCATTGGACTTCTTGACTATGACCGGGTTCGATACCCATTCGGTGTAGGTTGCATCTCGAATGAAGCCGTTAGCCATCAGTTTATCTACTTCTTCTCTCAATGCCTTGGTCCGTTCAGTGCCCAAGCTGTGCCTTTTTTACTTAACTGGGGTGAATTTGGGGTCAATATTAAGGGCATGACAGGCAATCTCGGGTTAAACCCCACACATATCGAAGTGTGTCCAAGCAAATACATCTAAATTGACGTGGAGGAACTTGGTTAGCTCTGACCGCATTTTGTTTCCAAGATGCGAGCCAACCTTCGGAACCCACGTTGGGTCATCCATACAGACTGGGATAGACATCGTCAGTTCTGCTGGTGCTGCCCGATCCTCCCCCGAGCTCTTCTTCTTAGGGTCCAAAGCCTTGTCGAATCGGCTATGGTCCCCAAGCCAGGGGCGGTTCTGTAATTGCTATTCGGAGCGTTCACGGATGTGGAGTGTCTTCCCCACATCCTTTCCTTTTTCCTTTCTTCTTGATTCATGAAATTCCGCGTTGTAGCATTCCCGGGCGACGCTTTGGTCTCCCTTCACAATTTCGACTCCATGCTCGGTAGGGAACTTCATTGTAAGGCAACATTAGGCCAATGCTATTCTGAAATCGGCCAATACGGGTCGTCCCAAGAATGCATGTATGCTGACATTTCATCCACGATCACAAAAGTTTGAATGAGGGTGACTCGTCGCTCACCCTCTCCAAGCTCCACAGGTAGGTCGATTGTTCCCACCGGTTGCTTGGGTTCTCCGGTAAACCCTTTAATCTTAGTCTAGCACGCGGACACGCTTTTCATGATAATCTTCAATTGGTCAAAAGTGCGTTTGAAAGGTATGTTAACTGAACTTCCACTATCAACCATCACTTGTCGAACTACGGCGGGACCGATTCCTACCATCACCACCATTGGGTCAAGAGTTGGAGCATCAATCTCTTCAGTGTCCTGATTGTGGAACACTATGTCATCACTCAGAACCTTGTTTCGCTTGGCCCGAGTTTCATCATCTATTGCTAAACATGATTCCTTTGGCTCATGCTTTAATGAACTCGCATATCGCTCCATCTCTCCCCAACTTCTTTGCGTGGGATGTGGTCCCCTAGATATTGTTCCGATAATAAGCCTCTGGTCAGTTCGTTTTGACTCTTCTTCGCTAGTTCCAACTTGATTTCTTTGCTCTCTAGTAGGTTGAGGGACCATAAGTTGATTGGGTTTTTGTGGCTTTTTCACATATTGTTGAAGTTTGTTGTCTCAGATTAATCCTTCAATGAGGTCCTTAAGGTGGCGGCATTCGTTTGTATTGTACCCGTGTGTCTCGTGGAAGCGGCAGAATTTCCTTGAGCGCTTTTTCTGTTCTGTTGCCTCCTTTCTAAGAGGTTTCTTATACTCTTCAGTTTGTTATGTTGCGAGATAAATATTCTCCGGAGTGTCATTCATGGGGGTATAGTCTTCCTGTCTAAACCCTCTAAATCTTTTATTGCTGCCACCATTATTTCTTTTATCGGGGTTTTGGTTTCTTCTCTTCTAATTCCCGCTCTTTTCCGCAACTTCTTGAGTATTTCCAGGATCGCCGTGTTTTGATTTTCCACTGTGTCATTTTGTCCGGCGTTTATCTGTTGTGTACCAGCAGATTTCTTTCCAGCTCCTGTGCTTCCTTCAATCTCAAGTACTGGCTTGCTTTACGATTGAAGTCTTTCTTGTTGGTAGGTTGCTTCATTTTAATCCATTTCCCAAACTCCATTTCTGGGTGAATAACGCAGACTAACGCCATAAAAACCATATCCTCATTGGGGTTGCTTACTTTCATTACTGCGGTGTTAAACCTGCTCATGAATGATTTCAATGACTCATTGCGCCCTTGGACCAATCCAGATAGGGACATGACATCCTTCGGTTGTGCGATATGAAGCTTGAACTGGTCAAGGAATTTCATTGCAAGTTGGTCAAAAGTAGAAATGGATTTTGGAAGGAGTTTGGTGAACCACATAGACGCGACTCCTTCTAGAAAAATAGGGAAACATCGGCGGCGGACGACCTTTGGAGCATTAGCTCCGTCCATGTACCAGCTATACTTGTATAAATGTGGTTTTGGGTCCTTCGTTTCGTCGTAGGAGGGGATAGTTGGCCTAGTGAATTTGTCTGGGTATCTTTCATTCAAGATTTCGTCGGTAAAAGGGGTCTGACTCGGGGCAGATTCCCATTCATCATCCTTTCGGTTTTTACTCTCGTCCATCAGTCGTTTGACCATGTCGGCTATGTATGCCTCTGATGTCCGGTAGCCCTGGGGTAGTAATTAGTCATTACGCCAAGTGTTTGGTTCTGCAAACATTCGTGACGCATGGGCTGAAACCTAGGCCCTCCTGTCGCCAGGAGGGCCACTCTCGTGGGATCCCGTTAGTCTACAGCTTGCCTGATTGGGGCAGTTTTGACATTTCTAGCATCTTTGAACGCATTGACGTTCTCTTCCATCTGATTGCCTTGCTCTCCATCTTCTGAATCGGAGAGATTGACAGCTATATCTTCCAGCAGGGTTTTGGCCCCTTGATTCAAATTCAAGATCAGTTGCCTTGCGCCGGGTGGAGTATTCTCATTCTCCTCCACGTTGCATCATGTTGTTACCCTTCTTTGTGGCTGCTTTCATTCCTTCTATGCAGGCCAAAAACAGAGGAATTCTCTTGTTCTACAGCAGTCACTGGTTCAGGCATAGTCCCTAGAGCGCATTTGATTGTAGGGTCAACATAGCATTGAGCTTCTCCATTAGAGCCTTTTGACTATTTTGCATTTTCTAGTTCATCTCCTCAGCCATCTTATTTAGCTCGTCCCTGGTGACAACTTCATGCCGACTAGAGGGTGCCGGTGCCTGGTTTGCTAAATCAGCACCATTTACTTCAGCTTGTTGGAGACTAACACCTTCTCTAGCTATCACTGCCCCTATGGATCTCCCAAAGGAAGTTATTCTTCTCCCAGGAGCCATTACTTTAAAACAGCGACTTCTTTAAGCAAAGACTGGGGATCTAACTTCTGGACCTATGAAATCCAAAGTAGATAGCTAGATCTGGACCCTCAGTTGGATTCTCAGTGAAAGCACTAAAATGTTGACCCAAAAAATGGACCAACACTCTGGTTTGGATTTGAAAGCACCAAATCTGTCCTGACAGAGCAATATCACAGATCATAGATATCAAGAAAGAATAGTAAAAGAAAGTAGACAGAGAATTTTTATAGTGGTTCGGCTATTAATGAAGCTATGTCCACTTTATAGTTTTATTATAGACTGATTGTTGTTACAATAGATGTTTGGTTACAAGGATTTGATTATTTTCTAGCTAGATTGAATCTCCAGAATTGGAATCCACTGGAGAATCATAGTGTATTCCTTTGGAGATTGTTGTGTGGCGGTAGAGAGTGAAATATAATTCCAGTAGAGCTTCAGCCACCAGTCCGAAGAAGATCTTTCCTTTGTTGCAGGTTGGATGGTATTTATATGAAGCAGAGACCTTCTAGGCCAGGCCATATCTTCATCAGCTCGCAGGTAAGTAGTAGACGACCTAGGGAGAGTTTGGCTCGCAAAACAAGCTAAATCCATGGGTCGCTGGCGACCCATGGTCTATGGGTCGCTAGCGACCCATAGACCATGGGTCGCCAGCGACCCATAGACTTGGCTCGTTTTGCGAGCCAACGTCTTAGCCTCTTTGTTGTGTTCCTTAGTTATCTTATTTGAAGGATGGAGGAGTGGCATAGGTCATTGATGATCCAACCACTTAGGATTTTTCTAGAGTCTGGAATTGGAGATGTTTCCATAGCCTCTTATCGTAGTTGTTATGTTTCGATGGCAATTCACTAGCTGTTTACGTTCAGCTATTGATAGGACTAAAAGAATGATGATTTGTCGGCTTCGTTAATCCCAGTCGTTGTCTTAGCCACATAGCTTGGCCCTTGTCGATCCCTTGTCTTAGCTTTTCTGGTTAAGTCCTAAACCATCCGGTCTACACAAGGTTGTTCTATTTTCTATTGGTTTCTACTGGGTTAAAAACCCGGATAACAACTGGAGTTTCGTCTTCCACAGCTAAACATGGTTCCTTCGGAGCATGCTTCAATGAACTTGCATACTGCTCCATTTCTCCCCAACTTCTTTGCATGTGATGTGGTCCCTCGGATAGTGTTCTGTTGATGAGCCTCTGGTCAGTTCATTTCAACCCTTCTTCGCTTGTACCTGCTTGATTCCTTCGTTCTCTTGGGTGTTGAGGAGTCGCAGATTGATCGAGGTTTTGCGGTTGCCTTACGTACTACCGTAGTTTGTTATTCTAGATCAGTTCCTCAATGAGATTCTTTAGGTGGCTGCATCCGTTCGTATTGTGGCCGTGTGTCTCGTGGAAGCGGCAGAATTTCCCTGAGCGCTTCTGCTGCTCAGTCGCCTCCTTTCTGGGTGGCTTTTTGCAATCCTCGGTTCCTTGAATTGCAAGTAAAATGTTTTTTGGTGTGTTGCTTAGGGGAGTGTAGCCTTTGGGCCTAAACCCTTTGAGATTTTTATTGCTGTCATTTCTATTCTTCTTATTGGAGTTTTGAGCTTTTCTCTTCGAATTTCCGTCTTTCACAGTGGTTCCTTCAACAGTCCGAGAAGGGTGCGCGTTTTGATTCATTGCTACATCCATTCCAATTCCTACGCTTCCCCCAACCTTAGGTACTGACTTGCCTTACGATTGAAATCTTTCCTGGTGGTAGGTTGCTTCATCTTAATCCACTTTCCAAATTCAGTTTTCAGGTGAATGGCACAGACTAACGCCATAAAAACCATGTCTTCATTGGGGTTACTTACTTCCATCACCGCGGTGTTAAACCTGTTCACGAAAGATTTCAGTGATTCGTTACGCCCTTGGAACAATTCGGATAGGGATATAACATCTTTTGGCTGCGCAATATGGAGTCTGAACTGATTAAGGAACCTTGTTGCCAGTTGGTCAAAAGTAGAGATACATCTTGGTGGAAGCCTAGTGAACCACATTGACGCAACCCCTTCGAGAAAGATGGGGTAGCATCTGCATCGAACAGCTTTAGAGGCATTTGTCCCTTCCATATACCAACTGTATTTGTATAAGTGAGGTTTCGGGTCCTTCGTCCCGTCATAGGATGGAACAATTGGCATTGTGAATTTTTCTGAATATCTCTCATTCAAGATTTCATCGGTGAAGGGAGTCCGACTTGGTGCAGATCCCCATTCATCATCTCTTCTATCTTTACTCTCCCCCATTAATCATTTAACCATGTCCGTTATGTATGCCTCTGATGTCCGGTAGTCTTGAGGACGGAAATTAGTCACTACACCAAGTGTTTAACTTTGCAAATGGTCTTGGCGAGTGGGCTGAGGCCTAGGCTCTCATGTCTTCGGGAGAGCCACTTCTGCAGGGTCCTTGCGGTTGGTCTAACTGGAGCAGCTTGGGTATTCCTTGCATTATCAAATGCGTTGGCATTTTCTTCTAATTTTTCATCTTGTTCTCCGCCCTTCGAGTTGGAAAGATACATGGCTATGTCCTCTACAGGGGTCTTTTCCCCTTGGCTTAAATTCAGAATAGTTTGCCTTGTGGCGAATGGAGTACTTGCATTTCCGTCCACGTTAAGTCCTGTTGTCACCCACTTTTGTGGCTGTTTTTCGTTTCTTCTGTGTAGACTAGAGACGGAGGAATTCTCTTGTTCCATAGCAGCCATAGGTTCAGGCATAGTCCTTAGAGTGGGATTCGACTGTAGGGTTAGGAGAGCATTAAGCTTTTCCATTAGAGCCTTTTGGCTACTTTCCAATTTTTGGTTGATCTCATCAACCATTTTATTTAACTCATCCCTAGTGACAACTTCATGCAGACTGGAGGAGGCTGGCACTTGATTCCCTAAGTTAGCGCCATTTACTTCAGTTTGTTGGGAATTAACATCTTCTCCAGCTACCACTGCCCGTTTGGATCTTCCAGAGGCAGTTCTTCTTCTTCCAGGGGCCATTGGTTCCAAACAGTGGATTCTTCAAGTAAAGATTAAGGATCTAACTTCTAGACATGTGGGATCCAAAGTAGATAGCTAGATTTGGATCTTGAGTTGGATTCTCAGTGAAAGCACCAAAATGTTAACCCAAAAAATAGATCAACACCCTAGTTTAAGTTTGCAAGCACCAGCCCTATTCTGATAGAGCAATATCACAGATTACAGATATAAGAATAGAACAGTAAAAGAAAGAAGACAGAGAATTTTTATAGTGGTTCGTTTGCTAATGAAGCCTACGTCCACTTTATATTTTTTCTTATGGACTGATTGCTATTACAAGATGTGTTTGATTACAAGACTTTGATTATCTCTAAGTAGATTGAACCCCCAAAGTTGAGTTCCACCAGAGAATCATAGTGAATTCCGTTGGAGATTGTTATGAGAGAGGCATAGAGTGAAGAATGTTTCCAGCAGAGCTTTAGCAACCAGTCCGGAGAAGATCCCATTTATGTTGTAGGTAGGTTGGTATTTATAGAGAACGGAGGACTTCGGGGCCAGGCCTCTTCATCCACCGCTCGCACATAAGTAGGGAACGACCTGGGAGGGGTTTGGCTCGCAAACCGAGGCAAAATCAGGGGTCGCTGGCGACCCATAGACTTGGCTTGTTTGCAAGCTAATGACTTGGCCTCTCTTTCATTTCATCCTTAATTAGCTTTTCGTTGAATCAGAGAGATGTATGGGTCGCTGGTGATCCAAGCACTTTGGATTTTTCTGGAGTTTGGAATTTGAGATGTTTCCATGGTCTTTTTTTGTTGTTGTCTCAGTAATATAGCTTGGCTATCGTTAATTCCTTGCCTTAGCTTTTCTGGTTAAGTTTTGAACCATTATGATAACACGAGATTGTTCTATTTCCTGTTGGCTCCTGCTGGGTTAAAAAGCCGGATAACAGATCTGATGCAGAGAGTCTTCTCCACATCTTTTTCTTTCTCACGCCGTCTCACCTCTTCCAGGTCCATGGCATAGCATTCATATCCAAGCCCCTAGTCTACCAGCACAACTCCCAATCCATTCTCCATCGGGAAATTCATCAACTACAATGGGGCAATGGTCAGTCAAAAATCAGCTAGGGCCGGTCAGCATAGAAATGCATTATAGGCTGAGAAAATATCCAACACGACGAAGGTCACACCCGCACTCTCTTGCGGTCACCTTCTCCCTGCACCACGGGCAAGTCCACACGACCAATGTGTTCAGTTGCTATCCCATTAAATCCAATAGATTTATACTGTTTCAAGTCTTTACCTTCCAAGAGCATCTAGTCATAAGCTTTCTCAAATAGAATGTTGACTGAACTGCCATAGTCAACCAACACCTTTCTCATAATAACTGGCCCAATCATGGCCGAAATCACCCAAGGATCCAATGTTGGGGGTTTCAACTCCATCGATATCTCTTTTCTGAAAACTATATCATTAGTCATTGTCCCAAGCTGCTTTATCGGAGCTCCATCAATGATGGCAAAGCAACTCTCATTATCAACACACTTCAAAGCACTTGCATATCTTTCCATTTCGTTCCAACTCTTCTCCGCTGGATGTGGTCCTCCAGAAATGGTGTTGACAATCAATCTCTTTTCAAGCCGCCTAGGCTCGTCCTCACCAGGCCCGGCGTACCCCCGTTGGAATGACGATCCTTGGGGGATAGAACTTCCTTGCTCTCCATCCCGTGGGACTTTGATAAACTACTCCAACTTTTTCTCTCTTATCAAATCTTCGGTCACATTATGTATGTGTTAACACTTATTTGTGATGTGACTATGGGTTTCATGGAACCTTCAATATTTTATAGATTTCTTCTCCTTTTCGATCAACTCCCTCAAAGCCGGCTTCTTGTACTACACTATACCTTGGGTCGCAAGGTATATGTTCTCAATCAAATTGTTCGGCTAGGTGTCATTATCGTACTTCGAAAATCTAAGGCGTCTTCGGGAATTAGACTTTCGGTCTTTGGCCCCATCATCATTCCTTTTCTGGTCACTATATTTATTCTCAATGTTAGCATCAACGTTCCCAGAATTCCCTCCGGACTGCTTCATAGTGACATTACTCTAAATAACTTCCACCGACTGCCTCCCACTAACCTTCCTACTAGTAGTACTTGCCTCTTCCAAGTGCAAGAACTAGTTCACTTTTTTGTAAACACATCCATCGTCAGTAGGGATTTTATCTTCAGCTATCTCCCAAAATCAGTATCAGGATGAATCCCCTTTATTAGCGCCATCAAAACAATGTCTTCCCGTGCATTGTTTACTACTATCATAGCTATGTGGAATATGTTTAGGAAATCTTTCAATGACTCCCCCATCTCCTGGAAGAGGTTGGACAATGACATCGCTTCTTTAGGATGGGTAGTGTGTAGATAGAATTGCTCGATAAATTTTTGTGCCAACTGATCAAAACATGATATGGATCTTAGCAGAAGCCGGGTGAACCATATTGTCGCAATTCCTTCAAGGAAAATTTGAAAACAACGACATCTCACAACATCAGTTGCCCTGACAGAATCCATGTGCCAGTCATACTTCATCATGTGCAACCTTGGATCCTTTTTCTACTATATGACGGCATCGTCGGCATACTGAACCTCCTAGAATACTCCTCACGTAGTATCTCCTTAGTGAATGGATTACAGTGAGGGGAGAGCCCCATTCTTCATTACTCTAATGCTTATTCTCGCTCACCAATCTCCTTACCATCTTGACCAAATAATCCGGCTCTATGGGGTCCACTGAATAGTGGTGATTGGGATCTGCTCCAAGTGTTTGGTCCGGCAAGTGCTCTTAGGTTGGCTCACGATACCTAGGTTCTCCTGACTTCTGGAGAATCATTCGTCCAGCAGCCCTACTAGTTTAGTGTTTGCACGGTAGATCGATATCAGCTGCTTGATCTCGGTAGCATGACAAGAAGCATGCCCAACATCGTCATTCACTATGTCAACCCACTGACTCACCAACCCAAAACATGAGGTTCGATACCGATCCCTAAGTAGGGTTTGGTACTAATCCTCACACTTTGGCCATGTCTCTGGCCTCTGCCTTGAAGTATCAGCCTCCTTTCTGACCATTTTTTGCTTCATATCCCTCTATCTTTGGCTGGATGATGAGAAACTATCATAATCTGAGTCGAAAGGTGTTAAATCCTTCCTACTTCTACTACGGCCTCAGGCTAACTCATTCAGTAAGTCGAAGCCATCCTTCATCTATTGTTTCATCTCACTGTGGCTCTCCTACAGCTTATCTTCCATTTGTTTCATCATGCAGTCCATCTCAAACCTCGTTATCACTTCTGATGGGTTCTAGATTTTGGCAGCGGTTCACAATGCAACCTCTTCTGCATGTTGAGATTCAATGTTCTCAACATCATCTGCAGCTTCGGATGTGGTGGAATGGTCTCTTCTTGGGGCCATCATTTAGAATAGCTTTCTTTAGATTTTGTAGGAGTCCAAGTAGTTCTAAATGCAAAAAACAAAGAACATGGATTGATCTCGCGGATTAAAGCAATCCAACAGTAGATGATTGGTCTAGATATCCTTAGAATAACGTTCTCAATGAAAGCACCAAAATGTTTACACAAAAATGTGGAACAAACACCCAAGAAATTATAGAAGAGAAATAAGTGAAGAAACCAAATGAAAATGAGTAAAAATGAGACACACAAACTTTATAATGGCTTGGCTAACCGTTACATATGTCCACTTTGCTTTGTTGCTGATTATGTTGTTGTTTACAAAAGTTGTTATGTCGAACAGTAATGAACCCCGAGATTACAAGAAATCTAAGGAAATTCATAAACAACTGAAAAAGTTTCTTCAAAATGTCACCCTCACCCTCTATTTATAGCTTAAGGTCCTCAAAAATTCCTCAACCATGTTTATAGCCACGTTTCCCACAATTAGGAAGAGAGCTGCTTTAAAGATCCTAGCCACGTTATCCATTTTCAGGGATCAGTACCGATACATGGTCAGGGATCGGTATCGATCCATAAGATAATCCATGGATCTTCTTCATGGCCTTGGGCGGATGTGTATGGCTTTATGTTTTTCATCTTGATTGCTTTGCTAGAAGCTTGTTCCTGGGTGAATGAATTGGATCGGTGGTGGAATGGAGTTCCTGGCTTCATGTATACGAGACACTTGATGGTAATTGACTGTGAACGATCCATTGAAGCTTGGAATAGGTTGCAAACATCATGGTTTGGAAGTAGATGTGGTGATGGGTGATAATGGTAAAGATGTAGGGATAGATACCGAACATCGTATAGGGATCGGTACTGATCCTCGAGTCTTCTAGTTTATGACTTTTGAACTTTGGTTGTTTATGCATGTGGATGTTGGCTTCCTCTTGAATGCTAGTTGATATTGTTTTGGTCTCTCTACCTCGATAGATTTCGAGTTCTACTAGTTAGATTCATCCAAATACGGCCTAGTCAAAAGGTTGGATAATAGCAACATGCCTAGAGAATCATAGAAAGTAAGAATAATAGGTTGAAAGTTAAAGGAGGTTGAAGAAATGGGGTGAACCATCATGGGCCCTAAGTTACTTTAGGCTTAGGGGGTGGCAAAGTGAAAATGTAAGGCTAAAGGTGGAAGCTTTAGTAGTTTGGTGATGGTAGGAAGTGGTTCCATGTTCTTTGGTGTTTATGCTTGGTTGTGTACTTGTTGAAAGGTGAGCAAACTCACCATTTGATGTGTATAAAGTGTATATAATGTTTGTTTATATTATAGTATTTGCTTGACTATATATTATTGCTTTATCTCTTGTGGTTCTTGCTTTGGAATGCAAATAACATATGTAATTGATGTATTCGGACTTGTATGACTTTCTATGACTTATTGCATTGCCTTATAACAAAGCACATAGGGGTAGGTTGGACTTTAATCCGAATCGAAGTTGAATTGGAAGTGGTTTTATAGTAATAGTTGCTGTAGAAGCACTTCAAAAATGCCTTGTGTTCAGCTTTTCCTATAGAATTTTGTAGAGAGATCTTAAGGGGTTTCTCGCCATGGTTGTGAGATATACTGTGCGTATGTGTTACTATAAAAAGATTAGGTGGTAAAAAGATTGTTATCATATAAAAAAGGGCAAAAATTTTAAGTATTCAAAACTACCTCAGCTCATTGTCTTTTATACAGTCATCCATAGCACTTATAAAATGCTGTAGTATCTCTAAACACCTTTTACCGCATTCTAGAAATGTTGTAATTTCTGTTTGAGACCTTAAATTTTTAGAAATGACTTTTAACTTAAATATTTTTCTTCAATCTTTTAAGGGATGTTTTTAACATATATTAAAGTATTTTAAAAGTGGTTCGGAATTTAAACATATTTTTAATAATTAATTATGAATTATTAAAGTAGAAGACTTTTTTTTAAAAAAAAACTACTCCAACGAGTAGAGCTAGGGGATTCAGATCGCCCGCTACAACCGACCCATCTTTTTAGCTAGGCCAACACAGAGCATCAATCACCTAAGCATTCTCATTTTTTTGAGGGATTGCTCCACGTGTTAAGGGTTACATAGCGCAGCTTGTTAGGACTCGAACCCACAACCTAAAGGAACTTCGTTCCATGATCGCTATAGTAGAAGGCTTATTTTAAAATAAAAGAAAACATGCTTTTCAGATTTTTCAAATAAATTATAGAATAAGTATTCTTAACAATAGTTTAAATAAATGTTTTAAACCATATTATAAGTATATATGTTTATAGAAAATTGTTTAATTATTTTATTAAAGTATTAAAAAGCTTATGGTATATAAATATCTTTCAAATTGTTTTAGAATTTTATTAATTATATTAGCTTAAATAAATTAGTGTGTGTATGTGTATATCATTTTCAAAGGTTTTTTGTATATATATATATAAGTGTGGAAAAGTAAGTTAAGTCTATAATAAAAGGATAAAGGTAGTTTTGGATTATAACACTTATGTTCTAATAAATGGTTTAGTAATGTTAATTTAAATTTTTATTACCTTGTTTAATAATTGTAGATATACTTAAATCTTTAAATGAATGTTTTTAAATATAATGACAAGTATAAAATGGTTTTAGGTTTATAGTAAACAATGTTTAAACAACATTTGTTTTTATCCCTTTTTTATTTTACTTTATAATATAATTAGACCTTTAAAAGAATATTTTAAGGATAATTATAAATGGAATGGTTTTAGGTTTATAGTAACAATGTTTTTAATAACATTCGCTTTTAACCCATTTAATTATACTTTTGGGAATGTGAAATCTTGTTTAAGATTAGTGAATATTCCTTTTCCATTTAAGATACAAATTTGGATACATTCCTAAGTACTGAAAAGGGAAAAAATGAATAATGAAAGAATAGTGTATATATATATATACACT
The DNA here is from genome assembly GCA_030737815.1 of Allium fistulosum. Classification (NCBI taxonomy): domain Eukaryota; kingdom Viridiplantae; phylum Streptophyta; class Magnoliopsida; order Asparagales; family Amaryllidaceae; genus Allium; species Allium fistulosum. The sequence continues at coordinate 502,550,121 of CM060901.1, forward strand.
TTTGTAAAGTTATTTTAATTATATATACAATTATTTATAAAGGGGTTTTAATTGATAAAAGGATTAAGTAATAAAATGGGATCAGAAGTCGCTTATGTGACCTAATCGTTCTTTTGTGACTTAATCATGCTTTATGTGACTAAATTGTGCTTTGTGTGACTTAATCGTGCTTTTTGTGTGTACTTATTTATGGAATATATTTAATCATGTACTTAGCACTAAAAGCCGACAAATAGATTTGTTCTATCTGTGAGAGTTAAAGCTGATGTTCGAGTAGGGTTTAGAAGCAATAGTGCTCCAATCGACTGACTTCACTCTTAACCGAGGGATAGTATAAGTTAAGAAAGCTGGAACCGTGATAATATGAGGCTTGGTTTACATATGGAATTATTTCTATTTGTGCTAGATAGTCGACTATCGAAATTAACCAAATAAATTTTTAGAGTATATGTAAGCATCACGTATTGATATAGTTTGAGATGCTCGTGAAGGACTCATTCGTATGAATCCTCTCTTGCCTTAAGAATGTATAAATACGAGACCTCCGAGGAGGACTCATTTATATCATTCGTTTACTTCTTAAAGAACTAGAATTGGGTTAACCAAAAATTCATCGATTTAGTTTTGAAATAGACCAGGATCAGATAAATGTTTTACTTATCCGACGATTTCAATGTTTTAGAAGCGGTCGTGAAGTGGAATGTTATAGAGTTGAACTTTCTATCCTAAGGTTAAGTCCGTGGGAGATGTCAACATTAGCATTCGTCGAATGACTTCTACTGGGATCCTTGTAGAGATCGTGGACTGTTCAATATGTTGGAATTTAGAAAGAGATTCAAGATATGTTCAAGTGATGAAGACTTGTGTGTTGAGATGTTGAACTTGACTTCGACATCGTAAATGGCTAAAGACAAAATAGGATGCACAACCTGGGGTTTAGCTAACCTGCAATAGGGTATATCAAATCCATATCTAGAGACGCTTTTGATATGTTGGCCGGTGGGAGTTGATGATACTTAGTTCTACATGTTCGAGCGTAGGTAGTTGTGTTTGTGTTATGGTATATTTTATCTAGAGATATATAACGCTCGGAAGGTAACTTCCAATCCTTGTGCAGGAGGTCGGATTCAGCTTTGATCGAGATCTCCACGGAAATCCATTATGCATACGTACCTTAGCAGTTTTAGTTGTACTTATTATATGGGTGGCTCTTTTGAGGGGATAACCTTTACAATGATTCGCCGGTCTTAAAAGTACTATTATATATTAGATGTCTATTTCTTGAGTTTCTTACACAAAACTTATGCCTGACTCGTGGTTTTATATTTCTCTTATTTTCATGGGTGCTATTTCGAGTAGTCTGGGAAAGGCAGGTTTTCATTGATGTTCTTTGGAGCTCGGGGAGACGAGCTTGATGCTTTCACCTACCATATTAATCTTATTTCCATTGTATTACTATTATGTATATATCCGAATTTGTGAGTACAGGCTATTATAACTATTTAGGCTGATGATAGTACCAAGGATTGTAACTCTGAAATGCTACATACCTTAGAGTGATAGTTTGTACCATCTTTTAATATTATGTGTTATCGTTCTGCTATGAGATTCTGATATTGTGCAACGACGTAGAATTTTATCGCTTTGATTTGTGAATATTTGATCAATTTTAAATATTAAATTAATAATTTTTAATGGTCAAATAACCCTCTTTTAATTAATAAATAGTGATTGTAAACTTGTTTTGAAAGTTTTTTTACAAAAATAAGAAGTTCAGAGAAAAATTCATAATGTGACCGAAAATCATTTTTCGGATTTTCGACTTTTCATTGAACGAAAGTTGTCGCAACGTTGTTGCACACATATGTACACTTTTGTAACATACATATACATTTAATAAAAATTTAAAAAGTACAAAAATGGATTAATTAAAGTTAAGAATCCTTAAGTGCTTTTAAATTATAATTAAAATGTAATAAAGTAAAGAGTGGACTTCTCCTTCTTATTTTAAGTGTATTAGTACTAACTAGTACGTGGAAAGGATGTGCATATGGCATCTTGTACTTGTCACATGGAGGCAGCTTAGAATGGAAGGGTAAGGCAGGGTACTTGTATAATTTTGCTTAAGGGCTATGATGTAATTTGCCGTTTTTTTCAAATTCTATAAATAGAACCTCTTACCTTCATTTCCCTCTTTTGCTTCCTTTCTTCATCTTTTATTCCATATCTTCCTCCTCAATTCATAAATCAAAAACACATCAAAATCACTTCTTTTTTCCTAAACTTCTTCCATAGCCTTAAATTAGCATAGCAACTACCACCAGTACCACCCTAAAGTTTAAAGCTTTGAAGCCAAACACCCATTCCCAAGCATGGCCATGAGCTTCTAAGAGGAAGGTGGTACATGCACGAGCACTAGGTGGTCTAGGAAGGTGAGGTCTTGTAATTTGGAAGTTAGACGAAGGATCATGTGTTTTTTATCGGTCGAGGGTGGTCATTGTAGCCTTTGGTTTGAGTTGGTGCTTGTTTTAAAGTGAGATATCCCACTTTAAAATAGTTTAAAATTGACAAAATGTTGTAGAATATAAGTTGTTGTTTATATTTCTTATTCTTATTGCTTGTTTGGATTTGATTCTCGCTTGAAGTTGATAGCATAAGTAACCACTGTTTTGCAGGGGACCAAAGCAAATGGAAGTCGGAGTGTTCCGCAGCAAATATGTCAGTATGGAAGCACTTCGAAGAACAGAATTGTCATAGAGGGATCCTAAAGGATTCCTCGCCATGTTGATTTTACTTTACATTATTAATTGCTATGTATGTTGTGATGAAGTGGATGTTTTCGATAGTCGACATGCTTTGATGATTTGTATTTATGCAACATTGAAATCCCATGCTTTCTTTTAAGAGGTTTACCGCTTTGTTTCCTAACATGTTTTGAAATAGTTTCCAAACTCGACTTTTGTTTTCAAACTTTTTGGTAGAGGTGTTTAAAGTGGTTTGAATTATAGAAATAAATATGGTTTAGAAGCTATTTGATTTTAAAAAAAAGTTTAGAAGTTACAGTCCATTTAGCGATAGTAGCTATAGATGTACTACGGAAATCTAGGATTTTAGTAAAGTAAAATGAGTTATCTATTTTAGATATTTCGTAAATTATTTCGAATATGTTTTATGTTAGAACGTCAGTTTTATGTTTTAATGATGATAACTATATCTCAGTGTGTATCTAGTATACAATATTATGCAGGTAAAACAAGTTATTGAATCAAAGAATCAAGGAGAGAGCAAGATGGATCATCTACATTTCGAGAGCTACAAAATTATGGATCGTCAAGCCGAGTGTATATGTTTGGTCCTAGATACACTTGTAAAATCTCCTTGGTGGTTCATATGCACACAAATACACATACCTGCAAATAAATGCTTTTAATTATCAAAGGTTTTAAACAAGTTTTGAGAAGTAATATTATATAAAAATAGTTTTTACAATGTTTAGTTGACTGAAACTAGTCTCAGTTGACTGAAGGCAGTTGACTGAAACTAGTCTCAGTCAACTGAACTTCTATGTTTTATTATACAGACTTGTTTTTGAACTTTTCCACATAATCCAATGTTCTTATTTAATAGACTGACTTTTTACACTCAAATGAATGATTACCCTGAAATGGCTATTTTCTAAAAAGCCAATAGTTAGGATCGTTTATAAGCATCTCTGCGAATGGTAATGGCTACGATTAATTGATTACAATTATTCAATGTAACTCTTTGATATCTATATATAGTGATCACAAATCATTTTTAACTTTCTCAATTTATCTTTCTTGGTCTCTATTCTTTTGAGCATACTTACTACTCTATTGCATTCAAATTCAATTCTTTACTCAAGAATCATCTGATTTACTTCCATAATCACAAAGCATGCATCTTGAATCATCAAGGAGATTATAGGAAGATTTGCACCACCAGTCAAAATCTATGTTGTGAGAACACAAGCTTGTTTACTTAGAAAACTCTGTTATACTATGCAGTTAAAGCCCCGTTAAAGCCCCAATATAGCGCATAGCGCCCTTTGACTGCTACGTTATTTCAGTTTAGCGTTATTAAACAGTAAATTCGCTTTAAGCCTTGATATTTTCCGCTACATCCACTAAATCAAGCCTTTTTAGTATCTGCTTTAGTAACATTAGTATACAAAGGTTGATTTGGCTAGATTTCTTTTAAACCAAATCAACAAGTTAGGGTAAAGACGTAATTTTAAGGCATAAGTACTTAATATAAGTTAAAAATCTATTATAGTCACCAAATCTAATTTGCATAAATCATGATATTCTTTGGTTTTGTTATATAATATTAAACAATATTTGTTTTTCCTATACAAATAATGTGAGAATGAGAATACATTAACTTTAAATATTTAGTTTTATATCCAATAAAGCATTTTACACCTTTGCTATTTTCCGATATATCTTCGCTTTATCCCCACTATAACTTTTTGCACTTTCACCACTATAGAACTGCTTAGCACTTTAACTGCATAGTTGTTGTATTACCTATTCCTCCAAGCGAAGTAAGGCAATTTGGTTAGTGGAGATTCAAAAGGGGAGCTTCGGGATTGGACGTAGGACAAGAGGTCCGAACTAGTATAAAAATCCTAGTGTGATTGCTTTTATTTATTCTATTTTTATACTCTACTAGTTAGTTCTATTTAGTTTAGACTATATACGTTAGAAAACACATACACCATGTTATACAAGATACATGTGCACTTTCATTTGCTATGAGAGCAAGATTATTTCAAATTACTATAATAAAGTATTTGAATAATCATCATAATGTGGCAAGTACTTTTCAAGAAGGTCAGTCAACTACACGTCCTCTACTATTCACTGGATCTAACTATGCTTATTGATCCACACGTGTGAGAATATTTATGGAAGATAACAATCTTGAAATCTGGCAAGCTACTCAAACTAAGTATGAAGATTCTGCTACTGAAATGAGTACTTGGACAGATGCTCAAAAGACCGTAGCGACGAACGATGCTAAATCTATGAATATTTTATTTTGTTCACTTCATAAAAACGAGTTCTCAAGAGTAATGCTTTGTAAAACTACTTATGATATCTATTGTACTCTACAAGTAACTCATGAAGGCATGAATAAAGTAAAATGAACTAAATATCTATTTTACAAAATCAGTTATCGTCATTCAAAATGAAAGCAAATAAGACTATCATTGACTTGTATGCTAGATTTCAAACCATTCAACATGATCTCATGGCACTATGAGTTACATTTACAGATTTTGATCTAATTACTCGCATTTTAAGCTCTTTAACTATTGAATAGGAAAGAAAAGTTTTAGCTATCGAAAAAGCTAATGATGTTTCTCAACTCAAAGTTGAAGAACTAAAAGGAAATTAGATGTCATACTAAGCTAACCTGTAGGCGATGAAAGAGAAAAATCAAGAGAAAAAGAGTATATCATTCCAAACCAATGACGATGACTCGAATTTAGACGATGATAATAATGTATTCATTGCCAAAAACTATAACAAGTTCAAAAAGTTCAAGAAGTTTACAAAGGTATAGAACAGTGGCAATTCAAACTCATCTAACTCGACATCCATCAAGTGCTACAGGTGTGATAAATTTGGCCATATGAAGAAAGACTGTCCACTACTAATCAATGATAAGAAGAAAAACAAGTTTGAAAAGTTCAAGAAAAAGATAAAGGCATTCTAGGTGACATGGGACAATTCGGACTTGTCATCTTCAGAGAGTGACAGCGATAGCGATTCAGAATTGGAAAATGTCTATTTTATGGCCATCATAGTAGAGGTAGGTCCTAAACTTTCTTATAACGAGATTTTGGAAATTAGTATAAAATTAGATAATAACATAGGGATCTAAATTATATAAGAAAATATAGGAAAATTAAATAGAGCTGAACTAGAAATTGGCTTATTAAAAGATGAGAAGTGTATTCTAGAGGAGGAACTTGAAATTTCAATAAAATCTTATGAAAACTTGTCTTCTCAAAATGTAGCTCTAATGAATGAACTTAAGGTTACCAAAATTGAGAACAATAAGCTTATTAATTAGAATTGCGAACTAAATCTAGTCTAGACTTAGCTAAAATTGAAAATTTTGAACTAAAGCAAAAATTGGAACAAATTACTAATAATGTTTTGAAATTCAATAAAGGAAAGTAGAATTTAGAAAATTTAATCAAAATTTCAAAACCTTCTGGCAACAGAGATGGACTTGATTTTAAAGCTAAACAAAGTAATAAGAAATATAGTACTTTGTGTACTAAGTTCAACAAGTCCAAAGATAATGTTGAAACGGATAATTCAAATTCAAAAATTGTGAAAATTTGAACTCCAAAAACTAATAATAAATTGATTACGAAAAAAATATAGATGACTATCTAGTAAATGTCGCTAATAATAGTAATTATATTTCTAAAGGTCCCAAACCTACTTGGGTAAGGCTACCTTCTTCTACTAACACTTAGGACCCTAACATAAGAAGTGAGTACCATTGAAATTCCTATTCTTTTGCAGGTACCCAAAAACAAAAGAAAAAACAATGAGAAATGAATACTCGATAGTGGATGCTCCAAACACATGACAAGAAATCTGAATATATTATCTAATATACCATATATTTATGGAGGTACTATGACATTTAGAGACAGCTCGAATGGATTCGTAGTTGGAATTGGAGATGTCATCAATGTCGGTATATCTACCTCAACTATAATTTCTAACTTGTTATTAGTAGAAAATTTAAAACACGATCTTTTAAATATAAACCAGCTTTGTGATAAAGGATTTAAAATAGATTTTGAGAAAGATAAATGTAACATTTTTGATCAAAATAAAATCTGATTTTTGAGGGAATGAGAAAACGTAATATCTATATTTTAAATATGAATATTAAACACGATAATGACTTGTGTCTAATTGCCAGTCTGAATGATCCATGGCTCTAGCATAAATGATTTTGTCATGTTAATTTTAAGTATATTGATAAATTAGCTAAGAAGGAACTAGTTAGAGGATTATCAAAAATAAATTTTAAAGTTAAAAACTTATGTGATGCGTGTCAATATGGAAAACTAAAGACAAACTCTTTTAAATCCAAGAAAAAATATCATCAAAACAACCACTAGAACTTCTTCATTTAGATCTATTCGGTCCTACTCAAGTACGATCAATAAATCATAATAAGTATGTTTTTGTAATTGTTGATGATTATTTGAGATTTAATTGGACTTTATTTTTGAAACACAAGAGTGTTACTTTTGAAATGTTCAAAATATTTGCTAAAAGAATTCAAAATTTAAGAAATTAAAAAATTAAAAATATAAGAAGTGATCAAGGGGCGAGTTTGAAAATGAACTCTTTAAAAAAATTTATAACAAAAAGGGTTGTCGTAATTTTTCTTTTTCACACACACCACAACAAAACAGTGTAGTTGAAAGGAAAAACCATACTCTACAAGTATGTGCACGAACATTCCTTAGTAGCACAGTAACTTACCAAAGTTTGTTTTGACCAAAGCTATTGCTACTACTTACTATGTACTTAATTATGTATCATTAAGATTAATGACCAAAAATACTTGTTATGAAATGTTTTTTGGAAAGAAACCAAAAGCCTCCTACTTTCGAACTTTTGGTTCTAAATGTTTTATATTAAATACTAAAGATATATTAGGCAAATTCGAACCGAAAGCCAATGAAGGAATTTTTATTGATTATTCAGAACAAAGAAAAGTCTACGGAATTTTTAATAAACGAACCAATACCATTGAAGAGAGTTTACACGTTTCCTTCGATGAAGATTTCAGTAATAAAAAGGGAAATGATGATGAGGAGATATCGAAAATTAATCAAACTCCTATCACGGATAATAATATCAATAACGAGAATGAAAATATAAATACAAAGAATAATAATGACGACAATAATGTTTTTAGATCACCCCTAGAATTTTAAAAGACCATCCAATAGACAATATAATTGGGAATGTAAATGTTAGCACCAAAATTGGTCACTAACCTCGTAGAAGAAGATTGTGAAGAGATATAAGTGATGAAATCAAATTAAACAGAGAAGACAGTGCTAATCTAAATACAGAAAGTAAGAACACCAAATTTATAGTGGTTCAGCGTAATTGCCTACGTCCACTTTGATGTTAAACTTTATTGATCTTCTTTATAGTTGATTACAAATACAATTCGTGAATCAAATGCTTGAATGAAGTTATTAAGTAGAGAAGATGAGTCTTGAAAATGGCAGAGTCTCCCCGGTGTTTTCTCTCCCCAAAAAGGATCCATTTCACTATGACCCTGCCCCACTATTTATAGGCGAATATGGGCTGGACTTCCCAAGTGGGCTGGATAGCCGAACACTCTAGCCCAAGCATAGTGGTCGCTGCATGTCGAACCAGATATGCCGAACACCATAATGCCAAACGATCCTTTCTATGCCGAACTGTATGTTTGGTGTGCGGGAAGTGCAGAATGGTTGTCAGTCGAGGCCGAACGTGCCTCTGGATGCCGAGTACTACTATCGCCGAGTTCTACTTGATGTCGAGCACTACGCCGAGTACTCCTGTCGCCGAGTTCTACTGGATGTCGAGTACTACGCCGAGTTCTACTTGATGTCGAGCACTACGCCGAGTACTCCTGTCGCCGAGTTCTACTGGATGTCGAGTACTACGACGAGTACTCCTGTCGCCGAGTTCTACTGGGCGCCGAGTACTACCTGAGGCCGAGTGCTACCCGATGCCGAGCACTACCTGATGCCGAGCACTAGTTGATGCCGAGTGCTACCTAATGCCGAGCACTAGTTGATGCCGAGCACTAGTTGATGCCGAGTGCTACCTAATGCCGAGCACTACCTGATGCCGAGCACTAGTTGATGCCGAGTGCTACCTAATGCCGAGCACTAGTTGATGCCGAGTGCTACCTAATTCCGAGCACTACCTGATGCCGAGCACTAGTTGCCTGGTCAAATCTCCAGGAAACACTTGCCCCCCAAAGTGTATTACGTGACTGCACGTAATACGCTTTGAACTATGTATCCTCCATGTCTCGTTTCAAATCCTTGAATAAATTCTAATGGAGATGCCTTCTTGAGAATATCAGTGGACATTCGTGTCTGATTCTGCAGAGCTATTAGGCTTCAGCTATCTGATCTAGTCTTCTCTTAATAACCCTTAGTGAGAATTCAATTTCTGTTGATTTCAAGAAGTCGTACTTTTTCGGACGTACACATGCACGTTCGGGTACATGTTCTTGCCATTGGCTCTCGGATGCGTATAAGTCGTCGCCAACTCCATCTTGTTTAATCGCAATTCAATCGCGATTCCTTGTTTGTATTTTCTGTGAAATAAGGGTTGCAATCAGCCACTTGAGGAGTTTTCCAAACCTCTCTTCAGTACAAACTCTATGATTTTGTTCACAGCTTCGACCTGTCCATTTGCAGTTATAATGGATCATGGAAGGTCATAAGGACAGATGACGTTACGGATAAAGAAGCTGATTATTTTCTTCATCTTCGTCGTGGTTAAGAGTTCTTCATCTGCCCATTTGGTGACGTAATCAACTGCTATGATGGTGTATTTCGCACCACCTTTAGGATCGACAAGAAGATGATTTTAGTGCCCCCAAGTGGCAAATGGCTATGAACTAGCCATTTGACTAATTTCCATCGGTGGGGTTCCCGGACTTTTTGCAAACATCTTGCACTCGTCACGTTGTCTAGCATGATCAACCGCATCTGGGTTGATGGTTGGCCAGTAATTCCTGTAGCAGAGTATCTTCTTTATCATGGTTTTCCCCCTGATGTTATTACCGCATTCTACTTCATAGACTTTGCTCAAGATATCATTATGGGCGATATGCCGAAGCATGGGGATGGATAAACTCCTTTTGACACACGAATTATTCTTAGATGATTTGGCGTGAAGCTTTGAGGAGGATATGTCGTTTTCCATTCCTCCGTTCAGTAAGAATTCCTCATTGTAGATAGTCTTTGATAGGAGTCAACCATGACACCTTTTCATTTTGTTCGCTGAGTACGTGTGTAATGATGTAATATGTGAAGTCGGTTAGTAGCTCTTGGACTTGGCCGAGATAAGGAGCAAGACAATGCCCCCTAGCAAGATCAACTTCCTTAAATTTGTATACTACCAATCAAGAATCACAAAAGATATATAAAGTTTTCACTTCAAATCCTCTAGCAAGTTTGAGGCTGACAGTCAAGGCCTCATACTAAGCATCGTTGTTTGTTACAGGTAAATCGAGTTTTAGGACGTAGCTGATTGATCGTTCCTCAGGAGTCATTATCAAGCCATAACACTGATCATTGGATGCTCCATCCTCGTACATTTTCCATCTTATGGTCGGTTCTCTACCACTCTTCGAGTAGTCATCTGAGGTAGTGAATTTGGGTGTGAGGTATGTTAATTTCCGTCCTTGGATAGCCCTTCGTGGGAAATAAGTGATATCGAATTAGCATAGTTCGATATTCTATTTAAGTAGTTTTTAGACGTCTCAGGTTATTGTATGCCCTGTCACAACGGCTGGTAGGCATAGACGTTGATGGGGTGAGCCTAAAAGTAAGAGTGGAGCTTTCATGATGAAATCAATAGAGATTGTGCTAGCTTTTGTAGCTTCAGGTTGATATCCAATGCATGGCTCGCGATAGTTAATGAAATCACATATGCATGTCAGAATGGGTCCAAGGGAACATATCATCATTTATTCAGAAAAATCCAACTAATTCTTTTATCATCATTGCACTAAGCTGTGATCCGATATTCAGCGCCCGGAAAGGGTCGCCATGGCTGGTTGTAATGTCGACCGTCAGATTAGCAGGTGCCATCCTAGATTCTTTGAGTAAAGATGTAACTATCATAACATTCAATGTGAAATATGGTTGGGACGGCCAATGTTGATGGTTACTCTAGTCGAATCCTAGAGTCTTGTCATGAGTTATTGAGCCTAATAGTGAAGGGCTCTGAATGCTCTAATAGATTATCAGCAAATGACCAAAGATCAGGCTTAAAAGCGCGTTGAAGGAAACGTCGAGTAAGGGCCAGCCTCGAGTTGCGTGCAACTGCATAGCTGGATCTTGCCATGAGTTTGAATTTGCCTGTATATTCGAGTAACGCATTTTCTATTCAATGCCTTCATGATCCTTCACTCGCCCTTCGGGTTGGAGTGACAGTCAGTTGCCCACAAGCTTTGGCATTGATTTAATGATTCTATCTTTAGGCATCCTTTCGGTCATTGCCTTGAGTAGCTGTAAGCACTATACACAAGTTTTAATACTAAGCTATCGTAGCCAATTTTTGGATGACCATGCGTCTTCTCCCAGTCTCGGGTTGATAAATGTACTGCATGGACGGTTGAGTCTCGTCCTAGCTATGTATATGTTTTCACCTAAACTCCAAAGACATAGAGGTGATTGGTGAAAAGTCGGTTCACAATCATCTTGCTTCTTGCTCGTGCCCCCAGGTCTGGGGCATATACTGATAAGTAGGAAGGCCAACCATGCCCACTTTAGCTTTACTCTCTTTCCCGTTGAATCGAGGGATCATGTCAGTCGATGGGAGACTAGGTCTCGCCTATTTTGGATTTTATCGTGGTTTTTCATTCCAAGAGGAATACTTCGATGCCACGTAAGTTTCATGGCGTAATTTGGACAGTGGATGGTCATCCACGTCCACTTTGGTTCATGCTCTGTAATCAGATCTCGAGGTAAAGTTGGCTACAAATGCAGTTGAGTTATGCTCATCCAGTTTCATACTCCTCCTGACGAATCGAACGAGGGTGCTGGAGAATTTTTGACCAAGTATTCGTGGTTTACCCTATTTTCCATACTCTGGGGGTCATAGTTTTTCAAAAAACATCCGAGTCACATTCGTATGTGCTTGGTGCGGATCGGCATTGACCCTTGGTCTGAGGTATGATGTAGTAGGTTGCTCGTAGCTTTGGATGCCGTTTCGATTGGCTCTGTATTGAGGCCTCCCTGCAGTCGCTGCCTCAAGTTATAAAGAACGCCACGCTAGAGCTACAATAAGCTGTCGTATTCAGCTTTTTAGTGTTTTGTACCCCTGCCCCCAGTAATGATTTGGCCAGGTCACTGGTTGGATGGTCGAAATCCATCCTCGGCGGGTTAATAATCCTCCTGTCGGTTCCAGGTCGAAGTTTGCGGAATAGAAAATGGTCGGAATCCACTCGTCTATTTATCGATGTTTATATACCACTCTGCATTCTGGTGACTTAGTGTTATTCTCCCCCCGGTTGACTCGCGCCCAATTTGTGTTCATGCTTCGGTCCACGCTCCGGGGACTTAGAGATTTGTCAAACGGTTTACGCTTTAGTCCACAGTTCGAGACGCAGAGATTTTCGTCAACTCGTTTATAATCTAGTTCGCACTCTGGGAACTCAGAGTAATCTGGTCCGCTTCTGGGATTTAGAGATTTTTCTAAAGTCGTCTATAATCTAGTCCATGCTCTGGGGACCGAGAGTACTCCAGTCTGCACTTTGGGGAGTTAGAGTACTCCAGTCCGCATTCTGGGGACTTGGAGGTTTAAGTCATTTATACTCTAGTCCGCGCTCTGGGGACTTAGAGTACTCCAGTCCGCACTCTGGGGACTTGGAGGTTTAAGTCGTTTATACTCTAGTCCGCGCTCTGGGGACTTAGTGTACTCCAGTCCGCACTCTGGGGACTTGGAGGTTTTAGTCGTTTATACTCTAGTCCGCGCTCTGGGGACTTAGAGTACTCCAGTCCGCACTCTGGGGACTTGGAGGTTTTAGTCGTTTATACTCTAGTCCGCGCTCTGGGGACTTAGAGTACTCCAGTCCGCACTCTGGGGACTTGGAGGTTTTAGTCGTTTATACTCTAGTCCGCGCTCTGGGGACTTAGAGTACTCCAGTCCGCACTCTGGGTACTTGGAGGTTTTAGTCGTTTATACTCTAGTCCGCGCTCTGGGGACTTAGAGTACTCCAGTCCGCACTCTGGGAACTTGGAGGTTTAAGTCGTTTTATACTCTAGTCCGTGCTCTAGGGACTTAGAGTACTCCAGTCCGCACTCTGGGGACTTGGAGGTTTTAGTCGTTTATACTCTAGTCCGCGCTCTGGGGACTTAGAGTACTCCAGTCCGCACTTTGGGGACTTGGAGGTTTTAGTCGTTTATACTCTAGTCCGCGCTCTGGGGACTTAGAGTACTCCAGTCCGCACTCTGGGGACTTGGAGGTTTTGGTTGTTTATACTCTAGTCCGCGCTCTGGGGACTTAGAGTACTCCAGTCCGCACTCTGGGGACTTGGAGGTTTTAGGTTGAGAGCAGTCGTAGAGGTTTTAAGTTGTATTCATCTACTGTATCGAGGCTAATGTCGTCGAATGAACAATCGAACCACGTTTGCTCACGGAATGGGATTATGCCCCCCAGGATAAGGGATGGAATTTGAAAAATGGACGATCGATTCTCGTCCGCTTGGTGATTATAGCTCTTCCAATCAAGTCAAGGAAGGAGGTATATGACGGATGGTTGGATCACATCCATGTTGGGTTAGATAGCCAAATCTCTTACAATTTGCTCTGTATCTCCTTCTGGAAAATAAGGATAATAGATTGTTGAGTAGACAAAGTAAGTTGCATACGTTCCAAGGTGCAGTCGTGTCCATATATTGACAGCGATGGTCAGCGAGTACGCCGTCTACCATAGCTACTTCAAGTTGGGCTTTCGAACAACCTTTCGTGTTCAGGGTAGGATTTGATGTGTAGATGATCAAATCACGTCCACTTTAGACAGATCCCGGCGTCACTGAGCTTCATGAGGGGTATCTGTATTTTGTCGAACTTTGTTCTATGACTCGATTGGAGTGGATGATCGGGCCATTTTCATTCCAAGCAGTTTAGGTCTCCAAGTCAAATGTGGAAGTTGATGGATGGATGGTCGATTGTTCGAATCGATCATAAGTTAAGCATACGAACTCAGATCGTCTTGAAACTTGGAACGTTGGCTTCCCTGGCTTTGATTGTTATGTCTTGTTAATCGTGGCTCGATCCAGACTCGGACAAAATCCATCGATATCCATAGTGAGCCTTTGTGTAACCGATCTCCAAGACGAATTGTCACTGGTTTGTAATCAAGTTCTTGGTGTCACGTCCTTGCCAAAAGGCGGGATAACATCTGCCCCCCAAAGGATGTCTTGTGTAAACATGACGTGCTTTGAAAAATTGCAGTCTTTCATGCTGAATATTTCCGTTCAGTTGATTGCTTGACAGTCGTCTTTTAATCATTTCATTGCAATCTTCTTTTAGACAAATGTTCAACTAGAGTGCTTTGCTTTGGTTCTGCCCCCAGTTTTAGGGATGAGTATGGAGTTGATGTATGTTTATACTCCATCTCGCACTCTGGGAGTACGGAGTTGAGTAGATGTTTATACTCCATCTCGCACTCTGGAAATACGGAGTTGATTAATGTTTATACTCCGTCTCGCACTCTGGGAGTACGGAGTTAAGCGAATGTTTATACTCCGTCTCGCACTCTGGGAGTACGGAGTTAAGCGAATGTTTATTCTCCGTCTCGCACTCTGGGAGTACGGAGTTAAGCGAATGTTTATACTCCGTCTCGCACTCTGGGAGTACGGAGTTAAGCGAATGTTTATACTCCATCTCGCACTCTGGGAGTACGGAGTTAAGCGAATGTTTATACTCCGTCTCGCACTCTGGGAGTACAGAGTTGATTAACGTTTATACTCCGTCTCGCACTCTGGGAGTACGGAGTTAAGTAGATATTTATACTCCGTCTCGCACTCTGGGAGTACGGAGTTGTGTAGATGTTTATACTCCATCTCGCACTTTGGGAGTATGGAGTTGTGCGAAGGATCGTCGTGTATCAACCAATTTTTAGCCATGATGTGATGGCTTGCCCCCGAGCTTGAGTTTCACTTAGCGAGTGGCCGGCCATATCGCAGCCGCTCTCTACTTGAATAAATTCCACTTGCAGGATGGAATTCAGCTCTCCGTGCATCATGATGTTGTACATTGTATTTAACCCATAGCCCCAAATCAAAGGCATATGGTTGATGATGAGCGATAGAATTATGCTCATCCAGATGTAACTCCACACGTCCGATCATGGTCTGCGTAGATTGGTTGGCAACCAAATCTGAGTACCTGGTCACCTGCATCGTTCTCATTGATATGTGAAGCAGCATCGTGTGCTCGCTATTCGACTCCGCCCTTGGTCCTTTCAAAGGGATGTCGGCCGTCAACCGTCCAATTGATAATCATAGCCCTTTACTAATAGGCATCGGATATTCGCTTCCCTCCATTCTGCAGGACTTGTACATACTATTGAAGCTTTCCTTTCCAGGTCATCTTTTCGATCACACCTCGGAGGTGTTTGTAATCGCCCATGTTAGGATCAGTGAGCATCTGGGAATATACAACATTCCCCTGATTTTCTTTAGACTTTGGTGTACTCTCTCGAGGTTGGTTTCCAGCACCACTCCGAGTCATGAGTCTTCAAGTAGAGGTTGTCAATTGAATCTTTCAAAGAGCATATCTCTAGAGGTCGACTTTCCTCAAATGTGATTAGTATGATACCCTTGTTAGTATTTGGAATAAATTGCTTAGAGCTAAACATTGGTTTGCTTGGAGTCACTAAATTCGAAGTGCTGGGTCAGCGAAGAATGGTGCTTGGAGTCATCTTGACGTTTGCTAGAGTCACATCATCTATGTTCTCCAACCTTTGGGAGTACCGTTTGAATAGCGGTTGCTTGTCCGTTCCCTTGATGTCGTTCATAAGCTGCCGCTAGATCCTCTATGCCCTGGTCGATCATGGGATGTCAGGGAAGTGGATAGAATGTTCCTTTACTAAGTTGAGTTTTAGCCTCTTTTTTGGAAATTTGGGTCGTACCCGAAAAGGATTTTTTTTGAAAATAAGGGTCGTACCCGATCCATATATTTTTTGTATATGGACTAGTCAGATTGTTTTTTGAGAGAGAGATCAGTATACAGTGCATGGATCGGTCTGGATACTTCGTTCGGCACAGAAGTACCGTTCGGTCATACAGAAGTACCGTTCGGCATTGGGGCGTTGGCACGTGGCTCAGCCAAAGCTATTCGGCACAAGGCTGTTCGGCAGAGTGGATCGGCCTGGAGTGGTTCGGCCAAAGCTGTTCGGCCAAGGCTGTTTGTCCAAAGTGAATCGTCCAGAAGTGGTTCGGCAAAAGCTGTTCGGCATCCACACTGTTCGGCACAACCGAGTCGTTCGGCATACAATACCGTTCGGCATTAGGGCGTTCGGCCTAGAGGTATGTTCGGCCTGGAAGAGCGTTCAGCCTAGAGGTATGTTCGGCCTGGAAGAGCGTTCGGCCCAGAGGTATGTTCGGCCTGGAAGAGCGTTCGGCCTACGCCTTTTCCGGAGCGTTCGGCATATGCCTTTTCTGGAGCGTTCGGCATATGCCTTTTCTGGAGCGTTCGGCATATGCCTTTTCTGGAGCGTTCGGCCTACGCCTTTTCTGGAGCGTTCGGCCTACGCCTTTTCTGGAGCGTTCGGCCTACGCCTTTTCTGGAGCGTTCGGCCTACGCCTTTTCTGGAGCGTTTGGCCTACGCCTTTTCTGGAGCGTTCGGCATACGCCTTTTCTGGAGCGTTCTGATGGTCTGGGCCTCCAGCCTCCATTTGTACTCATGTTCTGAAGTTTCCAGCTCTTGCTTGGTCACGGTCTCCAGCTGTTTGAACAGCAGCTTCAGTCTTGCGGCGTCTGCGCCTGGGAGAGGAAGTAGAGCTGTCAGATGAGGAATAAGGAGCGGGATTGCCCCCAGCATTCTGTTGCTGCTGTTGAGTGAGTTGTGCCATCAGGTTGGCGTTAGCTTGCATCTGCTCTCCTAGTTGTCTCCTGCTTTCCCTGAGCTCTCTCATCAATTCGTTGAACTCTATTTTGGCGAAAACTGGAGTTTGGTCATGGGCGGCAATTCCTTCACCCGAAATTGCTGGTTGATTGCTAGGTCCTGCTTGTTGCACGCTAGCTGTCTCGCGGGCATCCGCATTATGAGAAGCTGACCTGGTACGTGGTCCTGCCATTGTTGAGTTATCGGTATGAACTCTAAGTAGAATCAACGGATGTCCTATCAGTGAGTCGGATCTTCTTTGGGGGATTTATTCAATCCATTAGCTTCAAAGCAGATCCTTGAGGTCTGAGAATTCAATTCTCAGTGAAAGCACCAAAGTGTTAGCACCAAAATTGGTCACTAACCTCGTAGAAGAAGATTGTGAAGAGATATAAGTGATGAAATCAAATTAAACAGAGAAGACAGTGCTAATCTAAATACAGAAAGTAAGAACACCAAATTTATAGTGGTTCAGCGTAATTGCCTACGTCCACTTTGAGGTTAAACTTTATTGATCTTCTTTATAGTTGATTACAAATACAATTCGTGAATCAAATGCTTGAATAAAGTTGTTAAGTAGAGAAGATGAGTCTTGAAAATGGCAGAGTCTCCCCGGTGTTTTCTCTCCCCAAAAAGGATCCATTTCACTGTGACCCTGCCCCTCTATTTATAGGCGAATATGGGCTGGACTTCCCAAGTGGGCTGGATAGCCGAACACTCTAGCCCAAGCATAGTGGTCGCTGCATGTCGAACCAGATATGCCGAACACCATAATGCCGAACGATCCTTTCTGTGCCGAACGGTATGTTTGGTGTGCGGGAAGTGCAGAATGGTTGTCAGTCGAGGCCGAACGTGCCTCTGGATGCCGAGTACTACTATCGCCGAGTTCTACTTGATGTCGAGCACTACGCCGAGTACTCATGTCGCCGAGTTCTACTGGATGTCGAGTACTACGCCGAGTTCTACTTGATGTCGAGCACTACGCCGAGTACTCTTGTTGCCGAGTTCTACTGGATGTCGAGTACTACGCCGAGTACTCCTATCGCCGAGTTCTACTGGGCGCCGAGTACTACCTGAGGCCGAGTGCTACCCGATGCCGAGCACTACCTGATGCCGAGCACTAGTTGATGCCGAGTGCTACCTAATGTCGAGCACTAGTTGATGCCGAGTGCTACCTAATGCCGAGCACTACCTGATGCCGAGCACTAGTTGATGCCGAGTGCTACCTAATGCCGAGCACTAGTTGATGCCGAGCACTAGTTGATGCCGAGTGCTACCTAATGCCGAGCACTACCTGATGCCGAGTACTAGTTGCCTGGTCAAATCTCCAGGAAACAGTAAACACTAGATTGACAAAAAGATTTCAATTAAATCAAATGAGTCATGTAGCATTTATTTCTAATATTGAACCAAAAAACTATAAAGAAACAGCTGAAGATGATTTTTGGATTTTAGCAATGCAAAAGGAATTGAACCAATTTGAATGTAATAAAGTTTAGGAACTTGTTCCAAGATTGGATGATCAATTCGTAATTGTAACTAAATGGGTATTTAGAAAAAAAACTGATGAAAATGGAAATATAATTTATAATAAAGCTGGATTAGTAGCTTACGGGTATAATCAAGTAGAAGAATTCGACTATGAAGAGACAATTGCTCCCACAGCTTGATGTAATGACCCTAATTTTGACTAGCATTATTGAGGACATTTAATTAGATAAGTTAAATGAAATAATGTAGATATTTAAGGGATTGAGATTTGTTAATCAATAAGGGGCCCTATCTTAATGAATGTGTAAGCAAAAGAGAACTAAAAAAAAGTAAGTAGGAGGAATACGGCAAGGGCAAAATGGGAATAGCCTTTGTCCTTATACACTAAACCCTTATATCTTTCATTTCTTAATCATGTCAACATTCACAAACAAATCAAAAATACTAGTGAGCTCGGTCGGCCACCATTAAGGAGATTCAAGAAGAAGAAAAGCTAAGATTCAAGTAGAAAGCTTAAGCAAATCAATCAAAGAGCAAATCTCAACCTTCTTACCACTAAATTAAGGTGAATAAATTGATTTACATCTCACTTTTGATAATGATTTCGGTTTCAAGGTTTGATTCGAACTATTTTTCAAATAATATGCCATGTTATGTTTGTTTAAATGAATATATTTGCTTGTTGATGATTTATATTGTTTCATATAGATTATATGATAAGTTTAGATTGGAAAACATATTAAATGACATCCAAATGGTTTGCATTTTTGATATATGGTCAAAAACATTATTTTAGAAGTGGTTTCAAGTTTCATAGTTTTCTAAGTTATTGTGGATTTATTATGAATTTTCTATGAGAGAAAATAGTTAATATTGGGTCTAAATCATTTAAGGCAATATTATAATGATTTCGCATCTGAAATTTACATATGTTGGAAAACGTATTAAAATTGAATTATGGTGATTTTTGGGGAATTTTTCTAAGTATTTTACTATGGTTATAAAATTATTTAAGTCAAGGGACTTAAATGTTTTATTAAGGGGACAGGCTTATTTGCTTAAAAAACTTTAAATGGTTAATTGTGAATTTGGCAGCCTTTTAGAAAAAGGATTTTGATAAAGAAATGGCAACCAATTACATTTTGACAAATTAGGCAAGTTAGGTGAAAGGAAATTACTTTGAAAGATATAAAATTAGTTTTGTTTTGATTTACCACTTTGCCACTTCCTTAGCTAGTTTTCATCAACATGCCCAGAAGGCCTTTCGCATCAATTCGAAACCAATGCACATGATATCAAGCAATTGGTGTGTAGTCTATTGGAGAAAAGGCGGAAGGGGTGATGGTGTCAAACGTATGCTTCCGAAGGGGTTGTTTTTAACTTGTCTTTGTTTTTAAGAAAAAGAGGCTTTCGAATAATTTTTTGCTTGCCTTTGTTTTTAGAAAAGAACTTTCGAAAGAGTTTCCACTTACTTATGTTTTAAAAGAAGCTTTCAAAAGGATAACCGCTTTTGAACCTATTCGAAACCCATGATGCCGCATTCATACCTTTCGAATTAGTCAAGGCCGCTTTTCTTTATAGCCTTAAAAAATGTATTCAAAAGGGTGCTTTTGCCTTTTTACTTTGAAGTCGCCTTCCCAATGCTTTCGAAAGGGTCCATTTAGCTGCTTTTAATCATTGGTTTCGAAGGTAATGGTTTCAAAAGAGTGAGCTTTGAAACTATCCTCTTTCTTTTACTTGGGAATTATGCTTTCAAAAGCAATGCTTTTGCCTCTGTTCTTTATGACCCTTTAGTTATATAAACGGTTTAATCGAATGGTTTCGAAAGGAATAATTTTAAATGGTTTCGAAACAATGTTTCCACAAACCCTTACTTGAACCTGCTTTCGAAAGGTATGTTATAAGTGTTTCGAAGGGGAAGTCCCCAAAGCTTCGAAAGGTATATTTTTAGTGTTCTGAAAGGTTTCTTTTAAGTGGTTTAAAAGGATGGTTTCCAATGCTTTCGAAAGACAAGTTTAAATCGTTTTGAAAGGGGATGTCTAAGGTTTTATATAATGATTTCAAAAGAGACAATTTCAATTATTTTGAAAGGGAATATTTAAGGTTTTAAACAAGGGTTTCGAAAGTATTGCTTTGGATTTAAGGACTAAAGTTTTCTAAGTTAGAAAGGAGTATTAACTTATTTTGATGGATAGAAAACCCCCTTGATTTAGATTTCATCAACATTGTTTTATGTAAAGCATATATCATGGCATAAATATTTTGCGTAAAGCAAAGAACATATTTTCCTTATTTAGGTATGATTTAAAAAGGCGTTAAATCATTTTGAAAGAAATGTTTTCAAGGAAAATTGGATGGGGTAGTTAACCCTAAGTAAATGACTTAGAGATTAGAAGACCAGATGGGACTGGTGTAGGGTCATGCCCTATACTTGAGCTAGTGCCCCTAGCTAATATAATTCCAAAATTCCAGTGTGTAGGGCTTTGTCATAGGTATGACTAAAATGATGCTACACATAGAAAGGAATACACAGAGTAGAGGTAGGTTGTTGGTGAGCCCGCAAAACCATTAGGATCAGTTGACCCTTGGAAAAGTAAGTAAGGACAGATCATCCAGTATCGTGTCTAACAGAAGTTGGATTATTGATTATGTCTGGTAGGCTGAGTCAACCAGTGGTTAATAGTCTGCCTGATAAAAATATATTGTTTAGATAGTCAGTCCATTAATTACCTGATTTATATGCATATATGTTATTGCTATTTTGATTATAATCAGTTTGATTGCAGGTTATAGATTTGAAAAAGATATGCTTTCAAAAGGATATTAGTGAGGGGAAACCCGTTCCGCTAAGCGGTATGGTCTCACTTAATATCAGTAAATCGAGAGGTAATAGTATTATTCATACCAGACTTTATGTTTGACTCGAAGTTTATGTTTCTCCTTAAACTCTCAGGTGCTCAAAATTTGATTTGAGTAGATTGAGAGTTAAGGACTTTTCAGGTTTAGTAGGTTGGACGAATAAGCTTCCGGAGATGTGCAGGAGGCAAAGCTAGCTATGTAGGAGTTATTTAGTGTTATTTCCACTATATTTATGACTGATATGTCTATCTAGTACTCTGATCATCCAAGGGGACATCTTCATATGTCGCTCTTGGCGTAATTTGTAATAATTATATTTGATCAAACCTAGCAATTGTTTTAAGATTATGTAACTGAATATGAAATATGGATTTGAAATGTAACCAGAAAAGTTGTGTTTGAAATCTGTGTTGCTTTTATTTCATATTCATGTGCTTCCAATATCATGGATACCATTTACATTACTATATTTTTTCATCAGAAGTTAATACTATATATGACTGCAACATCTGTAGTGCTTAGCTTCGGGCCTCAAGATAGCGGATGTCACATCTTAGTATCAGACCATAGGTTTATGGAAACTTAAGAGAAATTTTAAACTTAAAATGGTTTTTAAAACATAATCCTAAGGAATTAGAGAAAAGATTGGGGTATGGGATAACACTATAGTAACGTACTTGTATTTGCAATTTATAAGTTTATGCTTTATCTCTATTCTCCCATCTTTTTTAGGCTATTCTTCTGTATCTTACAAAGACTCAAATGTAGATTTTAAGGAAGTATGATATGGATGCTAGGAGTGAAAGAGTTAACATCGGTGGAAGAAGCACCAAAACCAATGGAAATACCAGACCAAACACGAGAAGGAATTCAGATCGGTCACAAACTTCTAATTTTGGTGTTGGAGCGCCGCAATTTGATATGGCAGTTCTTCATCAACATGATGCAAGCTAGATCTGCTGCAGGATTAGTTAGAGGAAATCAGGAAGCTTCGATGGTCAATGACTATGCAGTATTAAGCAGAGACTATGCTAGGATTGGAGGGAAGCCGTTTATCGGGACTGAGAACGCAATTGAAGTGGAGAATTGGTTGCTTCATTGCGAAAGGATTTTTACTGATTTAGGACTCCACGATGAGCAGAAAAGAAGATTGGCATCCAGTCATTTGCAAGGAGCAGACTATACTGGTGGAACAGTGTTACCGTGGGAGTAAATGAAGAGACCATGACTTGGGCAGAATTCAGAAGAAGGTTTGAGCAAAAATTCATGTCGGAGATTGCCAATTCGACTCTACTCAAGAAGTTTGCTGAGTTGGTACAGGGAGACATGATAGTGCTGGAGTATGCTATCAGATTTGAGGAGCTATCGATATATGGATATGCTACGGTTGATACAATTATCAAAAGAAATGAGAAGTTCATCCATGGATTGAAATCCGAGCTTGCCAAAGAAACTTTGCCACATATTAGGGACCCGTGCGATGTATTTAATGAGATGGCTTTGAGGAATGAGGAGATGCTCGCTTTATTTAATAGTAAAGTAGTGTAAACTCAAGGTGGGCAGAACTAGAAGAGAAAGTTTTTCCATAAGAAGGGAGCTTAAAGAGTAGAGCTGCTAAGAAAGGAAAGACAGAAGTTATCTGCTACAAGTGTGATAAGAAACAGCATGTCGCTCAAGGGATGGAAAGAAGGTGATCGAGAAGAAGAATATCAAATGCTTCAACTGTGATCATATTGGTTATAAGAACTAGTGCAAGGAACCAGCCAAGGATGGAAAGGACAAAGTGTTTGCATTGGAACCAGCTACCTCAAGATCAATAGCAGAAGAGAAAGGAAAAGTTATGTTGGGAGGTACGCTTTCGATTCATGATGTGTTAGTTAGAGTTCTATTTGATACTGGTGCATCACATTCCTTTATATCTCATTGTTTGGTAGACAAGCTTAACCTACAACCGTCATACCTAGTTACTTCCTTAAGGTTGTGAATCTGATAAGAGGGTACGCAACTCTTGGGATTAGATGTGACCATTTAGAATTTTAATTGTTAGGTCATGTATTTGCTTGTAGTTTGCATGTGTTTGATTTTGTAGGGTTTAGAATTATTTTGAGTATGGATTGGTTAGGTAAATACGATGCTAGATATTTTTCCATGATAGGAGAATATCACTTAGACACCTTAGTTGGAGTGATCGGATTATATACTTCATAGAAAATCCTAGTTTGGAGGTTAATGCTTTGTTGGGTGTTATGGAGGAAGAAGACGAGTTAAACCGAGTTTTCGTTGTTAGAGAATTCATAGATGTCTTTGAGCCCGTGATAGGACTACCACCGAAACGAGCCAATGAGTTTCAGATAGATTTAGTACTAGGAGTTGAACAAGTGAGTAGACTACTAAGTAGAATGACACCTACTAAGATGAAGGAGTTAAAGGTGCAGTTGGTTTATTTAGATGGTAAGAACATTATCAAACCAAGCTGTTCGCCTTGGGAAGCAGCCGCATTGTTTGCAAAAAAACCAGGCGGATCGTTGAGGTTGTGTATCAATTATCGTAAGTTGAATGAGAAGACGATAAAGAACCGATATCCGTTACCTAGAATTGATGATTTGTTCGATCTGTTGAGTGGAACCAAAGTTTTTTCCCAGTTGGATTTGGCCACAGGGTTCCATCAGCTTAGAGTAGCAGAGGATAGTATACCTTTGATGGTGTTTAGGACCAAATATGTATCGTACGAATGGTTAGTGACGCCATTCGGACTAACTAATGTGCCAGCATTTTTCAGGACTTGATGAACAGAATCTTCCAAGAACATCTGGATAGATTCGTGTTAGTATTCATAGACGACATTTTGATGTACTCTAAGGATGAAAGAGAGCATGAAGTTCATCTTAGAGTGGTGCATGAGACGTTGAGGCAGCATCAACTGAAAGAAAAAATTTCGAAGATTCATTTCTGGAAGAAGGAAGTGAAGTTTTTTTGTCATGTAGTCTCAAAGAAGGGTTTGTCAGTAGATCCATCTAAGATCGAGGCAGTGAACAGTTGGAAGAGACCTGAGACAGTGACTGAGATAAATAGTTTCTTGGATTAGCTGGTTATCATCGGGGATTCATTAAGGATTTTTCATGAATAGCTGCACCGATGACTAAGCTAACTCGAAAAGAGGTGAAGTTTGTCTGGACTGATAAGTGTGAGGGGGCATTCCAGAAACTAAAACACTTATTGACTAATGCACCTGTGTTAGTTATTCCAAAGGGAAATCAAGACTTAGTGGTGTACTTGAACGTATGTGGGATATGAATTAGGAGCTGTGTTAATGTAGAGGGGTAAATCTCAATCCCCTTGTAACAACCTGATATTTTGAACCATTCGCATCCACACATGTCGGACTTGAATTGCTCAAAATATCAGATTGTTAATTTATATTTGACAACACTCAGCATATACAGTAAATAAATAAATCACAGAATCACAGACATAGAGTAATATAACAATAAGCAGCGGAATAGATAAATAGTAGTTCATGAAGCTACTAAAAAAATAACAGAGTTTGAAATATAATACAATAGAATATCTCCAATACAATGTAGTCTCGAATACAAACAGATCACAAGTATGAACAAAACAACTGGATAGCTGAAAGCGGAATAGATATAGATGGATCTTCAAGCAAAACCCCAAAGTTCCAAAGGTGAGTCCCAAATGCTATGACACTCATTCTGACCCGAGCGTAAAGCAAAACACAAAACACAAAACACTCGAGTCAGGATTAACATTCTTATATTAATAAATTCAACTCAAGTGAAATGTCAACTAAAATAAAAGTAACTTAAAGGATGTTTGGGATTTCCATCCTCTAAGGATCCGTGGAACTATCTACTATGTAGTATTATACGCTATTATAATATGTCTATAGTAAAGTAAAAGTATTAAAATAGTGTTAAGGCGTTACCTATATCCCCCTTAACACATTTTATATATTCCCGTAGTATATACAATGTCGTACGCTCCTGCCTAAACTGGAGGTTTACCCAGAGGACATCACATAGGTACGGTACAAAACAAACTCGTAGAAGGCGCGATAGGGCATGCGATAAGGCACTCGAGGCAATGCCAGGGTAGATATACCGTTTGCGTATCTGGACTGGTGGTAACGCATAGCAGCTACTACCACCCACCTCGTGACACACACCAAAATCAAAGGGTGCACCCAATCAAATCACAAAAAGAAATAGAATGGTATCGAAGAAATGTGCCTGATCGGAGGAATGACCTCACTTGGCCCGGCGTGGCTCCAGTTTTAGCCGCACCAAGCCGACTCGCGGGAGTCAGGGCTATGTAAATACCATATGGAATCGTCACCAAACCATCCTAGTTCATTCTGGAATCTCCACCACGTACACGGTTGTTAAAGTGGTTTTCGGTATTGGCAGAGAGTATGACAATATCCAATCCCGGTCTCTTTAACAACCAAACGCTTATTTCACATCGTGGTCATTTCAATTCAAATAATTCATACTTCATATCAAAAATATCATATTCATTTCAAAACCATATAAATTCGATATTATTATTCACTTTAAATAATATTCATTTTCAGAATGTAACACTTTCAAAATTTATAACACTTTCGAAATCATAACACTTTGAATCATAACACTTTGAAGCCATAACACATTCCACCTAAACAATTTAGATGTTGAAAATAGTATATATATTAAAATACTTTATAAATTAAAATAGTTTATATTTATAATAAAATACTTTATATAATAAAATTTGTTTCCCCCAATTTCACAAATCGATTTTTAGTCATCTTAAATTCCAAAATTCAATTTAAATCAATTCCAGTTTAACCATTTCAATTTAAAGTTCAAAGATTAAAATTTAAATATTCTTACAATATAAATTTCATTTATATTTCAACATTTAACTTTAAATTTATCCAAATTGGAAATTATTTCCTTAACCATTTTTGTAACAATTTATTTAAATCCCAATTTATATACCTAAATCAATGTTAAACACTCAATCTCAATTTTATTAAAAATTGAGAATGTTCATTTAATCACTTTTTATCAAATCAAGTTGTAAACCAAGTTATAATCATATCTTTTCAAAATCTCAAAACCAATAAGTTTAAATCGATTCTTTCTTAAATTCAAATTTTTACAAATTTAAATTCCAAGTCAACATTAATTTATCTTTCCAACCTTTATTATTAAAGTTAAAAATCTATTTTAAAATATTAATACAAAATTTAAATAAATATTTTAAAACATATTATATACTAATTAAATCAAATTTTATTAAATTAAATCTTATTATATATATTTTTAAGAAAATAAAATTATAAGAAAAATCTTAAAATTTATAATTTCAAAACTAACTTATAATTTAAAATTCCAAAACATATAAGTTTTAAAATCTACAATTTTAACATATATAAAAATAACATTTATATATATTATATTTTAAAAATCAATATTTATTTAAAACCATATATCTCCTTTCAAAACTTTGGAAATCATTTTCAAAATATAGACCATCGGTATCCGTATATAATTTTCTATCCTATGGTCAAGTGATACGGATATTTATCATTTCAATCCACAATTTAAATATCTACGGGTATATATCATTTAACCCGCAATCCCAAAATTCAATTCAATGAAAATCGCTTGGGTTTATCATTTCAACCCATAACGATTTTCTCCTATTCTACAAGATCGTTCGGGTATGTATCATTTCAAACCATAGGGAATTCTATACTAACAGGGAACTTGTAGAGTGAGAACAGTTATGATAATAATATAACATATCAACAACAGGCAGATATCATCAATGACAATAAAATATAATATAAACAATAGGATATGGTGCCATATCCCACAGGTGAACAATTACAGGTAATAGCATATCATATATAGCAATTATATAAATAACAGTTCAATTTAGCAGCATATTTCAATTGTCGTTTCAAATGAAATCAAATTTAATAAATATAAGAAATGTTAATCGTGAGTAATTGCTCACCTTTCGAGGCTAGAGAAATTCGACAATGAAATGAGTTACGAATCCAAGCACGAATTCCAAATCAAAGCTAGATCGACATGAATTCGACGGACACGCTGATAAATAGGAATCGATGAGAACAATTCAAATCAGCTTGGTATAAACTGAAACTACTATATATATTATCTACATTTATTTTCACAAATCAATTTTTGAATTATATACTTAAAATAAAATCTATATATATAATTCAAGTAAATCTTTAAACATAATATATGTATATTAAAGCTATCACAACATCTTACCTTAAAGATATTAACATAATTCAAGTAAATATTTCAAAGAATTTACATACATATACTTTTAACCATGTATATATATTTTAAAGCTATAACAAAGTATTAACATACAAAGTATAGTTTCAAATCAGTTTTCAAACAAACAAGAGTTGGTATAACAAAATATCTATAATATAATATATACCTTAAAAGATCAAAATACAAATACATATCACATCCAAAATCTATACAGACTATATATACATCTATACACTGCTATTACATAATATATATATATATATATACGTATAACATATATAGGATATATAACTTATATATAACTCAACAGAATATATACAAACCTATTATACAAACTTAAGTTAACCTATATATATATATATATATATAGTACAGGTTTCACAAATACATACATGGCCAGAATTATATTGCAAGCTTTCAAACAAAACATATATATTTCCTTTTATAATATTATAAATAATGCAAACCAACAATGTACCCATACATATATATATCTATATATATTTAAAATCAAGATATCCCTATATATATTAAAATTATATAGCTTAAGTACATCTTAAAATTTAGAATAAAACTTTTATATCATCTTTGAAACAAAAGCTCATAAAATACAATCCTTAAAATTCAAATCTCAGAACACTTATTTCCTCAAATATATATATAAGCAACCCATCAAGAACTCAAATAGATCTTATATACTTAATAAGCTAATATATATACAACATATAATAACAATTTATATACTTTATATGTAAAAACAGAACTCATATATACAAATACCTTTATAAATAAAGAAGGGGAGGCGTATGCTGGGCTTGCATGTGGGGGGAAAGAGGATGCACACAGAGGCCGACAAGAGGAACAAGGCTGGGGTAATGTGGTCGGGCAGAGGGAGACTTCGGGTCAGGGGGTTGCGGGTTTCAGGGAAGGTGGCTGCCATTCAAAATGAAGTAGGTGGAGGAAAGGTTTTGCAGCTCGGTGGGTTCGGCAACATGGCAGGGCTCGGCGCTGTTAGAGGAGATGGGAACGTGGTTGGGTGTGTGAGGTGCGAATTGATGGTGGTTGAGTCACGGTAGGGGGGGTTGTGCTTTTGAAGGGACGGTCGGGTATGGTGGGCGGTGCACGTGCATGGTGGAGGGGATAGGCTCTGTTGTTTGGCGAGGTTTCATGACAAGGTTGAGGTGTGGAGATGCGTGAAGGGAATGGATCAAGGCATGGCGTGGTAGGGAGGCAAGCAAGTTTTGGCCAATAGGGGGAGTAGCTTTCCTCTGCGTAGGCGATCTTATCTGAAAAAGCATTCAATAGAACGTCCACTTTGATGCATTTTGAGCTGATTTCCTTGGATTTTGTTCACGCCTTCGAATGTGAATTTTTGTGATAGATTGTTTCAACAATCGCTTTATGACTTGTCACTTTAAAGATATATGAAGGTTTCAATACTAGTAGTAAATATTAAAACTCTTTCATCAAAGCAATTTCAACACTATTTTAAATATCAAAAGTTCGTTTTCTCAAACCAATTTGCAATCTACTAGTATATACAAGCCTTTACTTCACTCGAATGAGAAATCGACTTAAACGACTTAGTAAAACGAGTGGTATGAAACGCTTGCGTTCACTTTGTCGGTTAGCTCTTGGACTTGTTCGATTGAACCCTTTTGTGACAATTTCCTAGTGAAGATCTACAGTTTGTTCGTAAATATTTAAGTTAAGCAAGTGGTTATGGGACATGAAGCTAAACTCATATATTTACTAGCTTAGTGTAATTGACACTTCTCGTTGATCATGACGATCATTTTATGATTTAGACTAGCAATTGTGCGATGTCTCTTTGTTTGCAAGGTTAGACTAGACCGCATTGGTGTGATTCCGACTCACACATATCTCTTTGTCTGCAAGGTTAGTCTAGACACCATTTGTGTGATTCCACTCACACATACCTTTTTGTTTGCGAGGTTAGGCTAGACACCACTTGTGTGATTCCACTCACACATACCTTTTTGCTTTTTGGTTAGCCTAGACCTCAATCTGTGTGATTCCGACTCACACATATGGGGTAGCTCCCCATGGTCTTCGGACCGTCATGTGATAGGCCTCTTTCTCTTTTTATGATTTCTGGATTTCTTGTTTCGATTTCTGGATTTTTATGTCATTAACTTGTTATGAGTACAAGTTTAGGGTATGATGCTCCCTTTGGATCTTTGAGAAGATTCTTGTGATATTGATCATTTCTCATCGGTTGATCTCCTGTTGATCATCATTTTCATACTTATAGTAGTATGTCAGTATGGATATTTTATGTTTATGCCATATCTTTTATTTATATCATGTCATCTGATATTTATAGCTAGACTGATCCGTTTATTATTTTCTTAAATAATACTCGGGTCAGACCGAGATGTTACAGGTGCTTCTGCTTGACTTCCTCCCGGGATTTGCTACTCTGACTTTTGGCTAACTATTTAGTTTAGCAGTTTTTGTTGTATACACTTGAGATATGGACTCATAGTTGTATCCTTTTGGTATACCACGTGTTGCTATTCTTTTGTATTATTGTGGATCTTTTTGACCACTACTCTGATGTACACTTTCATGTGTTAGTTATATATTCATATCTTCTTCCGCCTTTGTGATATGGATAGCTGTTACTGATTTGTATTATGCTTATTTCTATGTTTGTTTCCGAAGATTATTTTATAGCCACCGTGTGATAAGCAATTACATGGATGGTCGCTCCTCAACAGCCTTATTCTCCGTGCTAGTTGACAACACTACATCGTAGTGTTCTTGGCTAGCGTGGGTATTGAGTTGGGGCATCACAATATACATATAATATTTTGTATATCAGATCTTACTTAAGAAAATTCAAATCAAATTCATTTTCCAAAACAAAAGTGTAGCAAAGCCACTAAGTGGTCTCTCCACTTGAGACTCGAAAATGGATGTCGATGATGCTGCGGTCATCACCGTAATTATTTTCCAGCGACAAATAGGAGAGTACTAACTTTTAAAATTCATTGAAAACAATTCCCATTCGAAAATAATTTCAAATAATATATTTTTCAAAACACTGAAAACCAAGTTTAGAAAAGTACCGGAAATTAAATTCTCAAATCCATAATTTAAATCTTATTGCATTTCCAAATCAAATAAACCATGTTCATAAAATTTGAACACCTTATAACATATAACAATAGCAAATGAGTTAGTAGAGTTGACAAAATAATAAATGATAATCTAGTATTATCATTTCTAGCAACCAATTCATTTAACTATCAATTTCAGAAATTTATACTTTTACATATATATAATATAATCATACATAATGTGACGCCCCACTCCGAGACCTACATTAACAAAGAGTATTACTGGGTAATACTCTTTGTTAATGTGAGTCTCGAGATGGGGCATCATAGCTTGGTATCAGAGCAAACAATAAAATTAGACAAATCTTATAAAGTAAAAGTTGTTCTACTAAGTCTAAGCTTTCCAGCAATATAAAGATCATCAAAACCGCATTTACAGTTTGAAAGTTATGCAAAATTTACTTTCAGCTCAAATTTTAGAAATTTATAAGACAGAAATGTTTATTCACTTTCAAACCTATTTTTAGACAGAGTAAAAAAGCAAAATATTCCAATGTGGTAAACGGAAAATTCATAGCTTTTTTTTCAGTTTTCTCTTTTGTTTACTGTTATAAAACTGTACGTACAAAAATGAGAAGAAGAAGCATCTCTTCTCTTAGTTTTGGACTATAAACGGGCTTGACCCATTAACAAAAGAATTAATTAGCCATGAAAATCAAATTATCTCTAAATCACATATATACACTTGTATAAACAAATCAAAACCACGTACTTTTACAAAATTTCAACACATTAAAATTACACAAACATATTTTCATGTTTACAAATAATTTTACACTAATAAAATGATAATTTAGTTTTAAAAATATTTTTTATTAACAAAAAGTCTTATTTTTAAATAAATACACAATTTACACAAATATTTACATAAAATGCTATTTTGATCATTAAAAATTTTACAAAATTATTTTCTTGCATAATAAAATGCAATAAATCATTCTAATATCATTTTTATGTCCAAAACTTATTTTTAAACCAAATTTCATCTTTTTATTTATAATAAACACATACTAAAACAAATACTTCTTTTAAAAATCAATAAAAGAAATACTTGATAATAATTCGATGGGTTCGGCAACATGGCAGGGCTCGGCGCTGTCAGAGGAGATGGGAACGTGATTGGGTGTGAGGTGCGAATTGATGGTGGCTGAGTCACGGTAGGGGGGTTGTGCTTTTGAGGGGATGGTCGGCTATGGTGGGCAGTGCACGTGCATGGTGGAGGGGATAGGCTCTGTTGTTTGGTGAGGTTTCACGGCAAGGTTGAGGTGTGGAGATGCGTGAAGGGAATGGAGCAAGACATGGCGTGGTGGGGAGGCAAGCAGGTTTCGGCCAATAGGGGGAGTAGCTTTCCTCTGGAAACACTGAGGCAACCCTACCCTTAGCTATCATTTATTTTGAATGACTCAATTTAGTTTAATTCTAAATTCAGGGTTGCACTCCTTCACAAACCAACTATTTTTTTTACATGTATGTATATTTTCCTATGTGTTTCCCAAGATCCACTTGATCAATATAGAAATATTGATATACTACTTTATAAAACTATTTGGGTGTTCATTTTAATTCTAATATCAGAGCATTTCTGTAAAGGGTATCTCAGTCTATATATATATATATATATATAAATAATAAAACTGAGGTTAAATCTCTGTGCAATTCCATTAGCCAATTCCCATTTATTTTTCCTACACTTAGCATTTGTGTATTTGATATAACATGTGAACTAACTCGTAATATTTAAATTTGCAAGGTTTGCCTTTTAAAACAGATGAGCTGTGAGTTGTGCATGCTTCTGTGCACCTGTGTGCACATAGTCATGTACAGCTGCTCTCTTCTTACCTTAGTCTTCAGGTAGACTAATTTGTTTTGGTGAGTTTTCTAAACTAATTGATCATAATATACTAGTTTCATTCATTCATAAAAATCATCAAACACATTTTGATTTGGGTTATTCCTTGTCTTATAAAATTTTTCTTCAATTCATATGTAAATGTTTTCTAATTTTTAAAACAGTCTGATGTGTATACCCATACTCTTGGTTTAAATAGGTATAAGCTTCAGGTCTACGATTACTTTACTACTAAATTCTTGGAAATTTGCATGCTTACAAATTATAACATAAAGCTAAACATATCTATCTTTTCCACTGAAAATAGTTTCAACTCATGCTATTTTTCTTCTTTACTAGTAATGGTTCGATCACATAATGATCCCTAAAATCATTCATTACATAATAATCAAGCTCAACATACTGCAAATATTAATTACATATAAGTCTTTTAAAATAAACATAAGGAACATTCTTCAACAAAAGCCATATTTCAGTTGTTAGCAATTTCTTCCTAACATCACATTTCTGCTCTTTTTTACTTAGCTTCTTCATTACCTGCAGACATCCCATGATCTGCCCCACCATGTAAGTGAAACACCCATTTGATGCAAGCAACAAATAGGTTAGACTAAAGTCTGGTATGAGTAAATTCAATTGACAATACATAAGATTAATGGAGCTAGTTCCATATTACCTTTGTTTCAGAAGTTAAATGTTCTACTCAGATTGTTAAACCACTTTCTCATGTTCACATTTTAAGTATCCTTACAGTGAAGTGATGGAACTGCTAAATCCATGTATATGTGCTCAGACTAATTTCTTAACAGAAATCCTTATTTTAAGAATTCATAGCAGCCATCATGCAAATCACACAGGCATTCCTAAACATGAACAAGCAACATCCATATCATTAAGCTAAAGTACCAATATGAGACTGCATATCAATATTCCCATATACTTTCAGCATTTATACATTTTGCATGTATATTCACTTCATGTTATTCATTTCAAAAGGATCCAGTATCACATTTATGGTTGCATTGGTGCACATTGCCTGGAACTGTTTCTTACTTTCCAGTGCACTATAAGCTTTTTGGACATGATCATGCCATGTGCAAACTCACACCCCAACCTTGGTGCAAGCCAACCACTATGCCATACCCACTTCCCTCTTACCCAACCTGATAGAGGTGACCCATGTCCTTAGTTTAATTACTAAGTTCTCTCACACATCCCATATTTTCTATGCAGAGTTATGCCCAACACTGTTTTATCCCCAATCACTTCATACTAATAGTTTCTATACATCCATCAAAACTCATTCACGTATATATTTATTCAGAAATCACTCATACTTTAAAAATCAGTTCAAGTTAGTTTTATTTTAGAGATATACCTTGGTTAAAGCATATCCTAGAGCCTATACCAAGTGAAGTGCTACTCTGGTTCTCCTTATAGTCCACCCACATATTAAAGTGTATTTTCTTATTACTTCAACCTTATTTCCAGAGAACATCAAATGATAAATCAGGATTCAGCACATGGAAATTCCATTGCATCCCAACCATCTTTCAGTTGCAAGACATAAGCTAGAGGACCACTTCCTCTTACTGCCTTGCACCTTACTTTATTTATAAATTTATAAAAACATTTCTTTGGTACATAAACATCTAAATTATCATCAATTTTTCCTTAAATATATCATATATGAACAATCAATCATAAGTTAAATGACAACCAAGGAATGCAAGACACATATCTTCAGAAACAACAGAAAAGGATTAGGCTAAAAATGCAAGCAAAACTTCAGACAAAATTAAAATAAACTAAAGGTTAAATGGCTGCCTTCCATAGGTCTTAATGCCTTGCCAAGTGAGGGTTTACTCACCAAGGTTCTTCTTCCTAAGCCTTGATTTAAGTCTGCCATTAACCTCCTAGCTACTGCCTGCCTACTCCTTCTTTTCTATGTTTTGTTTTCTGATTTTTCTCATGTGCACCCGTAAGAGGTGATAAGGTATATAGTGGAGTTATTAGGGTTTTAAGGTTAGTTAGGTAATTTATTTTCATTAGAAATCCCATTATTTCTGATCTCACCCAACAGCTCACCCTCTCCACTTTCCCTCCTTACCATTTTCCCCTTTTCCTTGTCTTAACTATTTTTGGCAATTTTCTTTACACACTTTATGCATGATTCTGGCTTGGCATTTTCTGATTTTAATTATGCATAAAAACTTATGTGTCTAACCAAATGTGTGTGTGTTAATTAGTTATTATATTTTCTACCCATGCATGCTGCCATGTTTATATATATATATATATATATATATATATTTATATATATATATTTTAGTTTATTTAATTTAGGACTAAGACTGCCTATGTTATTTATACATTATAATTGGGTTAATGTAGCTATACTAATAGGTCATGCACTCATTTACTTTTGCATTTACCAACAGAGCCTCTACATACTAATTTTCCTTGCTCAGGTAGTATACTGGAATAGTGTGCATGTGCACAAAGACATGCAT
Organism: Allium fistulosum; assembly: GCA_030737815.1. Taxonomy (NCBI): domain Eukaryota; kingdom Viridiplantae; phylum Streptophyta; class Magnoliopsida; order Asparagales; family Amaryllidaceae; genus Allium; species Allium fistulosum. The sequence continues at coordinate 502,585,233 of CM060901.1, forward strand.
ATTCATTTACACACCATTGTTTTTCAGAGAAAAGAAACATTTTGTTTTTCAACTAACTAACTTTCTTTTGCAAAGTATGTAAACTATATATATATAGATATACTTAAATTATGGGCTGTCACATACACCCCTTCTTTAAGAAATTGTGTCCCACAATTTAACATTTCTTAACTCAACTAAAGCATATATCAAGCAAGCACATTCAACATTGAATACTATGTTTAACTAAATGAATGCAAGCATAAATGGTAAATTACCTTTAATCTAATTGTCAGTTGCAAATAGTTGAGGGTACTGGACTTTTATCTTGTCCTCAACCTCCCATGTGCAATCATTAGGGTCTAGACTCCACTGCACCTTTACCAGTTTAATAGTTTTGTTTCTTAATTTCTTATCTTCTTTAGCTACAATGCCCACTGGCTTCTTCTCATATACTAAATTTGGTCTAACTTCTACTGGGTTTTGTGGCTGAATCACCGAAGCTTCATCATGCACACATTTTCTCAATTGTGATACATGAAATACACTATGTATTCCACTCATTTCTTCTGGCAACCTCAACTTGTAAGCCATCTTTCCTATTCTTGTCATGATCTCATATGGCCTTATGTATCTCGGGGTTAGCTTCCCTGCCTTACCAAACCTCAACACCTTCCTCATAGGTGAAACTTTCAAGTACACATAATCCCCTACCTCAAATTCAAGTGGTTTCCTTCTTTTATCTGCATATGATTTCATTCTATCTTGCGCTGCCTTCATTCTCTGTTTGATCAGTGTGATCTTATCATTTGTTTCTTTCACATGATCTGGTCCTAACATCACCCTATCACCTACCTCTAACCAGCAAGCAGGTGACAAACAAGGCCTCCCATATAGAGCTTCATAGGGAGCCATCCCTATACTACTCTGGTAGCTATTGTTGTAAGCAAATTCTGCTAAATGAAGGTAGTCTTCCCAATTACCACCATGGTCAAGTACACAGGCTCTAAGTAGATCCTCCAAAAAATTATTAACTACTTCTGTCTGGCCATCAGTTTGGGGATGGTAGGCTGTGCTCAAGCACAACTCAACCCCCATTGCCTGTTGAAAACTACTCCAAAACTTTGATGTGAATATGGTGTCTCTGTCACTAATGATAGTGGTAGGAACTCCATGTAGTTTTACGATTTCTTTCATGAAAATTTGTGCCAATTTTGGTGCATTTCTATCACTCTTTACTGGTATGAAGTGTGATGATTTAGTCAACCTATCTACCACCACCCAAATACTGTCATTACCTCTCTTTGATCTTGGCAAACCATCAATGAAATCCATTGATATGCTTTCCCATTTCCACCTTGGAATTTCCAGAGGTTGCAACAGTCCACTAGGTCTTTGGTACTCAGCCTTGACTTGTTGGCAAGTCATGCATCTTGCCACATATTCACCCACACTCCTTTTCATTCCTTTCCACCAATAGCTCCTCTTTAGATCATGATACATTTTAGTACCACCTGGATGTATGGTGTACTTAGACTTGTGATGGACATCCATGATTCTTCTTTGTAGTGCTTCTGTGCCAGGCACACACAGTCTTCCCTTGTATCTCAAAAATCCTTTTTCATCCAATTCAAACTTATCAAGACTTGAACCATTCCTTAACAGTTCCTTCTTCTATCTTAGGAATGCATCCATGTCTTGAGACTGATTCACTTCTTCCACTAAGTCTGATTTTATTGTGATGAGGTTGAGCTTGCCATAGTGCTCCATGTCCTCATTTATCACCATAATTTGCTCTTCCACATTTTCCACTTCCACATCAGTTAGTGCTAATAACATTTTAAACTCCTCTATCATCAATGTAGCCAACCTGGCATGTTGCCTACTCAATGCATCTGCCACTCTATTTGCTTTTCCTGGTGTGTACATAATGTCTAAATCATAGGCAGCAAGGAATTCCACCCACCTATGTTGTCTCATGTTCAAATCTTTTTGAGAAAATAAGTATTTCAAAGCTTTGTGGTCAGTATAAAGCTCAAACTTTGCTCCTAATAGGTAGTGTCTCCAAAGCTTTAATGCATACACCACAGTTGCCAATTCCAAGTCATGTGTTGCATATTTGGTCTCACTTGGTTTCAATTGCCTTGATGCATAGGCTATTACTCTACCATCTTGCATAAGAACAGCCCCTATACCTGACCTACATGCATCAGTGTACACTACCAGATTATCATTGCCTTCTGGGATTTTCAGCACTGGAGCTTCCATCAATGCTTTCTTCAATTGGTTGTATGCCCCTTCACACTTCTCAGTCCATAAGAAAGGTTGGTCTTTCCTTGTTAGCTTAGTTAATGGGGTTGCTATTTTAGCAAAGTCTTTTATAAATCTTCTGTAGTATCCAGCCATGCCCATGAATGATCTTATCCCAGTAACATTGCTTGGTCTTTTCCATACTTGCACTGCCATGACCTTACTAGGGTCTACTGAAATTACTTCTTGAGAAATTATATGGCCTAAGAATTTTATTTCATTCTTCCAGAAGGAACATTTTGCAAACTTGGCTTTAAGGCCTTGTTGCCTTAATCTACTTAGTACCATGTGGAAATGTTTCTCATGTTCATTAGCTGACTTAGAATATATTAATATATCATCAATGAAAATCAGTACAAATTTATCTAAATAGTCTCTAAAAATCCTATTCATTAAATCTACAAAATAGGATGGTGCATTGGTCAAACCAAATGGCATTACTAAGTATTCATACAAGCCATACCTGGTGTTGAAAGCTGTATACTTAATACTTTCTTCTTCCACTTTCATTTGATGGAAGCTAGATGCTAAGTCAAGTCTGGAAAATACCTTAGCACCATTTAATTGATCAAAAAGATCATCAATTCTAGGTAGAGGGTATTTGTTTTTGATGGTGATTGAATTTAGTTCCCTATAGTCTATGCACATTCTCAAGGAACCATCATGCTTCTTAACAAATACTACTGGTGATCCCCAGTTTGAACTACTAGGCCTAATGAAGCCTTTTTGCTCTAATTCTTCTATTTGCTTCTTCAACTCAATTAGTTCTTTAGGACCCATCCTATTTGGCTTTTTAATGACAGGGCTTGTCCCTGGTTTAAGTCTTATTTGAAATTCTACTGGTCTATTATGAGGGATACCATTCACTTAACCAAACACATCAGTGTATTGGTTAACTATGGGCATCTTTTCTAGGCTTGATTCAACTTCACCATTGTTCAAGTTGAACATCCTGCCCATACCCCTAGCTTTTGCTACCTCAAACATGACCAAAATTCTTTTGCCATCAGGAAGTTGTAGTGAGATTGTAGAATTTTCTAAATTAATAATAGCATGAAATCTTTTTAACCAATCCATCCCTAGTATGATATCCAACTTAGGGTAATTTAGCACATATAATTCTGAAATAAAGATGTGACCACCCATACATATTTCTACTTGCATGCATTTCATGTTAGTAATACAGGAACTACCTATGGGACTATCAATATACAATGGTTTATCAACAATAATACATATCAATCCCAGTTTCTGAACTATGTCATAAGAAATAAAAGAGTGGGTAGCTCCCGTGTCATAAACAACTGATATGGGTATGCCTTTAATAAATAATATACCTTCCACTTGGCTAGGTGCCTCCATTGCCCTGCCTTTCCCCTCAAGTACAGCCACCCTCGCCATTTCTGGACACTGCCTTTTCATATGCCCCTCTTTACCACAGTTGTAGCACCTAAGAATAGTTGACTTGGGTGCTTGGCATTTGGTCTTTATATGGCCTTCCTTTCCACAGTTGTAACAGATCACTTTAGGTTTCTTATTGTCAGAGCTTGCCACCTTACTTCCTTCTTTTTTCATTGCTTCTCCCTTCTTCTTCTCATATGGATGTGCTCTATTTTTCCCTTTCTTGTTATTCCTGAAATTCTTAAATTTTTCCCTGGCATTATCATGCTGCTCAAATGATAATGTCAAGTCCATAACTTGACTAAAGGTTCTGTCTTTGTAGGGTAACATGGCTCTACTCAACCCAGCATTCAACCCCTGAATGTACCTTGCATTCCTTGAAACTTCATCTGGGATTAATACTGCTCCATACTTGGACAACCCTTCAAATTTTTGAGTGTATTCAGTGACACTCATAGATCCTTGTCTAAGTTTTATAAACTCCTCAAGCAATGAAGCTTTTGCTGAGGCTGGGACAAATCTGGCTTCTAACATTTCTTTGAACTGATTCCATGTGATCTCTTGCTCTTGCCTGCCTGCAATGATCACTTCCCACCAGTCCAAAGCAAGGCCTTTTAGTTGTCTTGAAGCTATTTGCCTTCTTCTCTAGTCATTAACCTGCATATCTGCAAAGATCCTTTCCACTGTTCTTAGCCATGTCTGGACACCCATGACATTTTCTGTGCCATCAAAGCTACTGCCTCCTAAGTGTGAATATGTTTTAAGCAATTTGGACAGCTCTTCATGAGGATTATCTACTCTAGGTGCCATCCCATCCCTTAATACTCTAACAAAGTCTTGCATGTTAATCATTGGGGGAACAGTGGCCATTCCTGTTGCCTGATCAACATGATTGTCCTCCCTTTCTCCAGCAGCCTGGGGATTGATCCTAACTGCTCTGGGCCTCTATTGAACATTTCTAGTATGGTTAGTTCTAATTCCTATTCACTACTTCACTTTTAAACTAGTAGTGAACTCATTCATACATAATAAGTAAAACAACCAATGCAAACAGTACAAACAATGCACACAGATTCAACCAAGTATTTGTATTGGCTATGTATTTAATAACACAGCTCTGATACCAACTTAGGCAACCCTAACCTTAGCTGTCATTTATTTTAAATGACTCAATTTAGTTTAATTCTAAATTCAGGGTTGCACTCCTTCACAAACCAACTATTTTTTTTACATGTATGTATATTTTCCTATGTGTTTCCCAAGATCCACTTGATCAATATAGAAATATTGATATACTACTTTATAAAACTATTTGGGTGTTCATTTTAATTCTAATATCAGAGCATTTCTGTAAAGGGTATCTCAGTCTATATATATATATATAAAAATAATAAAACTGAGGTTAAATCTTTGTGCAATTCCATTAGCCAATTCCCATTTATTTTTCCTACACTTAGCATTTGTGTATTTGATATAACATGTGAACTAACTCGTAATATTTAAATTTGCAAGGTTTGCCTTTTAAAACAGATGAGCTATGAGTTGTGCATGCTTCTGTGCACCTGTGTGCACATAGTCATGTACATATGCTCTCTGCTTACCTTAGTCTTCAGGTAGACTAATTTGTTTTGGTGAGTTTTCTAAACTAATTGATCATAATATACTAGTTTCATTCATTCATAAAAATCATCAAACACATTTTGATTTGGGTTAATCCTTGTTTCATAAAAAATTTCTTCAATTCATATGTAAATGTTTTCTAATTTTTAAAACAGTCTGATGTGTATACCCATACTCTTGGTTTAAATAGGTATAAGCTTCAGGTCTACGATTACTTTACTACTAAATTCTTGGAAATTTGCATGCTTACAAATTATAACATAAAGCTAAACATATCTATCTTTTCCACTGAAAATAGTTTCAACTCATGCTATTTTTCTTCTTTACTAGTAATGGTTCCATCACATAATGATCCCTAAAATCATTCATTACATAATAATCAAGCTCAACATACTGCAAATATTAATTACATATAAGTCTTTTAAAATAAACATAAGGAACATTCTTCAACAAAAGCCATATTTCAGTTGTTAGCAATTTCTTCCTAGCATCACATTTCTGCTCTTTTTTTACTTAGCTTCTTCATTACCTGCAGACATCCCATGATCTGCCCCACCATGTAAGTGAAGCACCCATTTGATGCAAGCAACAAACAGGTCAGACTAAAGTCTGGTATGAGTAAATTCAATTGACAATACATAAGATTAATGGAGATAGTTCCATATTACCTTTGTTTCAGAAGTTAAATGTTCTACTCAAATTGTTATACCACTTTCTCATGTTCACATTTTAAGTATCCTTACAGTGAAGTGAGGGAATTGCTAAATACATGTATATGTGCTCAGACTAATTTCTTAACAGAAATCCTTATTTTAAGAATTCATAGCAGCCATCATGCAAATCACACAGGCATTCCTAAACATGAACAAGCAACATCCATATCATTAAGCTAAAGTACCAATATGAGACTGCATATCAAGATTCCCATATACTTTTAGCATTTATACATTTTGCATGTATATTCACTTCATGTTATTCATTTCAAAAGGATCCAGTATCACATTTATGGTTGCATTGGTGCACATTGCCTAGAACTGTTTCTTACTTTCCAGTGCACTATAAGCTTTTTGGACATGATCATGCAATGTGCAAACTCACACCCCAACCTTGGTGCAAGCCAACCACTATGCCATACCCACTTCCCTCTTACCCAACCTGATATAGGTGACCCATGTCCTTAGTTTAATTACTAAGTTCTCTCACACATCCCATATTTTCTATGCAGAGTTATGCCCAACGCTGTTTTATCCCCAATCACTTCATACTAATAGTTTCTATACATCCATCAAAACTCATTCACATATATATTTATTCAGCAATCACTCATACTTTAAAAATCAGTTCAAGTTAGTTTTATTTTAGAGATATACCTTGGTTAAAGCATAGCCTAAAGCCTATACCAAGTGAAGTGCTACTCTGGTTCTCCTTATAGTCCACCCACATATTAAAGTGTATTTTCTTATTACTTCAACCTTATTTCCAGAGAACATCAAATGATAAATCAGGATTCAGCACATGGAAATTCCATTGCATCCCAACCATCTTTCAGTTGCAAGACATAAGCCAGAGGACCACTTCCTCTTACTTCCTTGCACCTTACTTTATTTATAAATTTATAAAAACATTTCTTAGGTACATAAACATCTAAATTATCATCAATTTTTCCTTAAATATATCATATATGAACAATCAATCATAAGTTAAATGACAACCAAGGAATGCAAGACACATATCTTCAGAAACAACAGAAAAGGATTAGACTAAAAATGCAAGCAAAACTTCAAACAGAATTAAAATAAACTAAAGGTTAAATGGCTGCCTTCCATAGGTCTTAATGCCTTGCCAAGTGAGGGTTTACTCACCAAGGTTCTTCTTCCTAAGCCTTGATTTAAGTCTGCCATTGACCTCCTAGCTGCTGCCTGCCTACTCCTTCTTTTCTATGTTTTGTTTTCTGATTTTTCTCATGTGCACCCGTAGGAGGTGATGAGGTATATAGTGGAGTTATTAGGGTTTTAAGGTTAGTTAGGTAATTTATTTTCATCAGAAATCCCATTATTTCTGATCTCACCCAACAGCTCACCCTCTCCACTTTCCCTCCTTACCATTTTTCCCCTTTTCCTTGTCTTAACTATTTTTGGCAATTTTCTTTACACACTTTATGCATGATTCTGGCTTGGCATTATCTGATTTTAATTATGCATAAAAACTTATGTGTCTAACCAAATGTGTGTGTGTTAATTAGTTATTATATTTTCTACCCATGCATGCTGCCATGTTTTATATATATATATTTTAGTTTAATAAATTTAGGACTAAGACTGCCTATGTTATTTATACATTATAATTGGGTTAATGTAGCTATACTAATAGGTCATGCACTCATTTACTTTTGCATTTACCAACAGAGCCTCTACATACTAATTTTCCTTGCTCAGGTAGTATACTGGAATAGTGTGCATGTGCACAAAGACATGCATATTCATTTACACACCATTGTTTTTCAGAGAAAAGAAAAATTTTGTTTTTCAACTAACTAAATTTCTTTTGCAAAGTATGTAAACTATATATATAGATATACTTAAATTATGGGCTGTCACAAACACATATACAAATATTTTTCCCTTATATATATATATATAGAATGAAAGCAAAGAAGAGGAAGAATGAATAATAGAATGGAACAAGCAGCTAATGTTCCAGGCAAACAAATAAGGGGAAGAAGGATACATAACAAAATTATACATAAGAACTAATATTATTATATTATATATTCTCAAACAAGAACATGAATGAAAAGGAGAACCGAACCAACAGTAAATGGAAATAGCAAAAGTCAGAGAATGGTAATAGTCAAAATGCCGAATTCAAGGATCATTTATGGTTAGTGGCAATTGGGTTTCCAACCAATGAATAAATGAATGGTTACTGAAATACCAAAAGTCTCAAACGGGTACCGATACGGTTAACCGTTTCGACGCGTACCGGATACCGAAATACACAAAAATAATATACTGCGGAGATCAGCACGGCGAGATGATCAAAATGGTACTCAGATATCTGTGATACAACCATCCTATCTAAAGTCGATATTCGGTAACGAAGATGCTATTAAAACGCCGAAAATAAGATAAACGGGGCTAGGGAAGTCCAAATTTGATGAAACGAAATATGACGTCTCGCTCAGAAGATGATTTACAAATTTATTATATAAAAGTATTCAGATTTCAATAATATTTTATTTATATCAATTTTAACTGATTTAAATTGAAATTGAAATTTACACAATAGAATAAACTTCCATATTTTCTGATGAAATTTTACCATTTGCTATGTTTAAATAGACGTATTCCAAATATCAAATTTTTATCTCAAAATTCAATTATTTAAAATTTCACAAAATTTCGGTTAATTACGTTATTAAAACCATTAAAATTTACTGGTCGTTACACCCCTTATCACTTAACATTTACATTATTCTATTTAATTTATCTAATTAAATCTCCTAAATAATGTTATTAAAAATTAGGGGTGTTACAGGCTCCCCTTCTTAAAGAATTTCGTCCCTCAAATTCAGTAAGGACTAAATACTAAACATAGCAATCATATGTAACGACTCTGAAAAACCATACTAGTCTACCTGAGTAGCAATTATCTATATAAATCTAATATAGACATACCCTCAAAGCAGATCAGGATAAGTATCTCGAATCCCGTCCTCCGTCTCCTAAGTACAGTCCTCCTTGTTGTCGCTCCACTGAACTTTCACCAACTTGACTATCTTGTTCCTCAATCGTTTCTCATCTCTCGCTACAACTCGAACTAGCTATCTAACAAAAGTCAAATTAGGCTCTACTGCTAAATCTTCCAACTCTATCGGAGGAATAGTAGTCTTTGGATCATACACATACTTGCGAAGATGAGACACATGAAATACATTATGGACACCTTCCATACTACTCGGCAACTCTACTCTGTATGCGAGCTTTCCAATCATCTCTATAATCTGAAATGGATAATCATATCTCGGTGCCAATTTCCCTGACTTTCCGAACCGTACCACACACTTCATCGGTGATACCGTAACATCCCATATTTTTAATAATATTATTAGGAACATTTAATCAGGTAAATTAAATGAAATAATGTAAAATGGTTAATGGGTTGAGATTTGTGATTAGTAAGGGTAGCCGTGCCATATACAAATGAACAAAAGAATTAAAATGTTAAGGCAAATATATAAGGGGCAATATTGGAATAAGACACTTCCATATACTCTAAACCCTTAGCTATACAATTCACATGTTCATTCATATATTCACAAACGAAAATATAAGCTAAGGCCGGCCACCATTGGCAATCTCAAGAGAAGATAAAAGATAGGATTTCAAGAGGAAGAATCAAATCACTTAATCAAGAAGAAATCTCACATCCTTAATCTCAAAACTAAGGTGAATAATGACTACATCTCATATTTTAATTGTTTTCGATTTTAAGGTTGAATCTGATTTATCTTGCATGATTATGCCATGTTTTTGAATGATTAATTGTTTATATATGCTTGTTGATGATTTATGCTTGTTCATATAAATTTTATGATATGTTTTAAATGTGAAAACCCTATTTAATGACGTCCAAATGCCTTGCGATTTAAGATATAGATCGGAAATGATATTTTAGAGATGGGTTTCAATTTTCATAATTTTCTGAGTTAATACGGATTTTATATTAGTTTTCTAGTAAAGAAAATGATTAATTGGTTTTAAAATTATTTACGGTTAAATAATATATGATTTGGCTCTGAAATTAATATATGTTGGAAAACATATTAAAAATGATTTTTTGAAACTTTTGTAGAATTTTCCTAAGTGTTTTTATGAATATATAAAATTATTTAAGGTATGGAACTTAAATGTTTTATATATTTATAAAAGGAGAAGGGGTATTTTGTAAATGATTTAAATTATTTATTTCTGAAATATTGGCAGTGCTCTTAGAAAAGAAATATTAGCAACCAATAAGATTTTGACAACCAAGGCAGGTTAATTAAAAAGATTACTTAAAAAGGTTTAAATTCAGTCTTACATGCAAATTGTATGTTTCGCCACTTTCGGCACCTTGCTTCCGTCTTAGGTGGCTTTCAACTTAGTTCCTCCGCCTCCATCATCATCAAAACCAAAGCGCATGGCATCAAAGACTTGATGCACAGTGAATTGGAAAGAAGGCGGAAGGTATGGGGTCAAAACCAGGGGTTCCGAAGAGGTCGATGCGCTGCGTTGTTTTAAATGAAAATGCGCCTGCTTTGCTTTTGATAGTATAGCTTTCGACTTGGTTTCCTTTCAACTAGGTCAATTGTTTTAAAAGAATGGTTTTAAGAGGTTGCACCTTTGTTTTAAATATATGCTTTCGACTAGGTTGAAGCCCTTAGCTGTCGCTTTTCTTTCTTTCGAAGTTAATGGTTTCAAAAGGTATACTTTGTTTTAAAAAAAACTCGGCCACTTCTCCAATGCTTTCAGAAGGTTGGATTCGACACCAATGGTTCTTTACATAGGTATGCTTTCGTAAGGAATGCTTTCGACTTAAATGTTTTATGACCCTTTTGTTTGTTGAAGGTAGAACCCAAATGGTTTTGAAAGACAAGATTTCTAATGGCTTCGAAAGGATATTTCTACATGTTTTAAACCGAACCCAAATGCTTTTGAAAGGTTTGATGTTTATAAAGGTGTTTATGCTTTCGAAAGGTTTAAATGAAGGTTTCGAAGGGATGGTTCCCTAATGGTTTCGAAATGTCTGAAGGGAATGGTTTTCAATTGTTTTCGAAAGGCAGTCTAATGTGTTTTAAAGAAGTATGTCTAAGGTTTTATGCTTTCGAAGGAATGGTTTTTCAATGTTTTCGAAAGGAAGATTATGAATGGTTTTGAAAGGAATGTTTTGGCCTTTTGGCCTAGGTTATAAAGAAGGGTTTTACTTGGTTTCGAAAGGGGTACTTTTAATGGATTCGAAAGGGGTACTTTCAAAGGTTTAAATTGTTTCATCAACAAAGATTTGTGTAAAATATATATATAACATGGCAAGGTGATTTTGAGTAAAACATAGAGTATATATGTTTTCCTTGTTTAAGTTTGGTTTAAAGGTATTAAATCAATTTGAGATGAAAAGGTTTTCAAGGAAAATTTTGGGAAGATTACCCTAAGTAAAGTAACTCAGATATTAGAATACCAGATGGGACTGGTATAGGGTTGTGCCCTATACATTGGCTATTAGCCCTAGCTAATTTAGTCTAAAATTCCAGTGTGTAGGGCTTTGTCACAGGTAAGAAAAAAATGATAATTACACATAGAAGAGAATATATTTTGGTATACATATAGGTTATTGGTGAGCCTGCAAAACCATTAGGATCAGATGTGGGAGATGTTAAGTTTGGGACAGACCATCCAGAAGTGGAGTATTTAATAGATAGTTAAAGACAGGCCATCCAAAAGAGGAGTGTCTAACAGGTGTTAGATTATTTTGATTATATTGTCTGGTAGGCACGAGTCAGCCAAAGGTTAGTAGTTGGCCAAACAAAACTATAGTGTTCGAACAAATAGTTCATTTATTACCTGATATGTATGTTTACATGATAATGCTTTACAATTTTAACCAATTCTGTTTTCAGGACAAAGGTTTGCAAAAGATATGTTTTAAAAGGATATTAGTGAGGGGAAACCAATTCCGCTAAGCGGCGTGGACTCACTTAATATCAAATAACCGAGATGTATAGTATTATTCACACCAAGCTTTATGTCTGACTTGAAGTTTATGTTTTCCCCCTTAAACTCTTGGGTGCTCAATATTCATTTGAGAAGGATGAAGGTTGAGGTTTACATGTTATTAGTAGGCCGGCGAATAAAAGCTTCTGGAAAAAAGCAGGTGGATGATGGATAGCTATTTAGGAGTTGATGTTTTATTTTGTTTGATTCCGCTGTGTTGTATTATGTCAGTGTGACTATATAGTACTCTTGTCAACCAATGGGCATCTTCATATGTCGATCTTAGCATATTATATAATAATTATATTTTATCTGAACCTAGGAAACGATTATGGGATTATGTAATCTGGATATGAAACATGTTTTATGAAATGTATTCAGAAATGTTGTTTTTGTGAAATCTGTGATTTTGTTTCATATCCATGTGCTTCTAATATTATGGATACCATTAACATTACTGTATTTGATCATCGGAAGTTAATACTATGGATGACTAAAACATCTGTAGCACTTAGCTTCGGGCCTCCAGATATGTGATGTTACAACTTGGTATCAAAGCATAGGTTTATGAAAAACTTTAACTAAAATGATTTTTTAAACATAATCCTAACGAATTAGAGATAAGATCATGGTTTGGGATAAAGCTATAGTAATGTACTTGTATTTGCTATATATAAGTATACGCTATATCCCTAGTTTCCTATCTCTCTTAGGCTATTCTTCTGTATCTCACGAGGCTTGAATACAGATATGGACGTTAGAAGTGGAAGAGTGAATCTTGGAGGAAGCACCACCATAAATGGTAATGCCAGACCGAATACTAGAAGGAACCAAGGTCAGTCACAAGCGAGGAATGTTGGTGCTGGAGTCCCACAAGTGGATATGGGAGCTATGTATCAGTTTTTCATGAATATAATGCAGGCGGGTGTTGCTGCTGGAATGGTAGGAGGAAATGCTGGAGTAGGAGTTCAGGAAGCTCCGGTGGTCAACAACTATGCTATCCTGAGCAGAGATTATGTCAGGCTTAGAGGGAAGCCATTTATTGGAACTAATGATGCTATTGAAGTGGAGAACTGGTTGTTGCATTGCGAGAGGATATTTGCTGATTTGGGGCTCAATGATGAGCAGAAGAAGAGGCTAGTTTCGAGACAGCTTTATTCTGGTGGAATAGCGTGACACCTGGAGTGAATGAAGAGGGGATGACATGGGCTAAGTTTAGGAGGAGATTCCAGGAGAGGTTTATGTCTATGATGGCACAACCTGCTTTGCTTAGAAAGTTTGCTGAGTTGGAGCAGTGGGAGATGTCCGTGTTTGAGTATTCTAGAAGGTTCGAGGAGTTGGTAAGGTATGGGTATGCTACTGTGGATACGGTGATGAAGAGAAATGAGAAGTTCATAAGGGGGTTGAAGCTTGAGTTGGCAATGGCTACATTACCTCATATCAGAGAGCCGTGTGATGTTGTAGTAGAGATGGCATTAAGGAATGAGGATATACTTGCTTCTTTGGAGAAGAGCAAGGCAAAGGAGGTCCAGGTGGGGTAGAGTCAGAAAAGGAAGTTCTTTCATAAGAAGGGTGCTAAAAAAGGTGGAGCAGCAAAGAAAGGAAAGTCTGAGGTTGTTTGCTTTAAGTGCGACAAGAAGGGGCATTTCGCTAATGAGTGTCGTACTGAAAAGGCGAAGGAAGTGATCGGGAAGAAGAATATCAAATGCTTCAACTGCGATCAGATTGGTCACTATAAGAATCAATGCAAAGAGCCTGCTAAAAATGGAAGGGGCAAGGTATTTACATTGGAGCCTGCTGCATCAGGACCAACAGCATAGGAAAAAGAAAAGGCAGTGTTGGGAGTTATGCTTCAGATCCATGGTATGTCTGTTAGCATTCTGTTTGATACCGACGCATCTCATTCTTTTATATCTCATTGTTTGGTAGATAAGCTTAACCTAAAACCAACATACGTAGTTACTTCCTTAAGAGTTGCGAATCCGATAGGAGGGCATGCAACACTTAGGATGAAGTGTGACCACCTAGAGTTTGATTTGTTAGGTCATACCTTTGTTTGCAATTTGCATGTGTTTGACTTTGTAGGGTTCAGAATTATATTGGGTATGGATTGGTTAAGTAAGTATGATGCTAGGATATTTTTCCATGATAGGAAAATATCACTTAGACACCTGACTGTAGTGATCAGGTTGTTTATACCGTAGGAAACCATAGTTGTGAGGTGAATTCTTTGTAGGGTGCTGTGGAGGTAGAAGATGATTTGAATCGAGTTTTCATTGTTAGATAATTCGCAGATATGTTTGAGCTTGTAGTAGGATTGCCACCGAAACAAGGCATTGAGTTTCGGATAGATTTGGTGCTTGGAGCACAACCAGTGAGTAGGCCGCCAAGTAGGATGACACCTACCGAGATGAGGGAGTTAAAGGTGCGGTTGATGGATCTGGAAGGCAAGAATTTTATTAGACCAAGTAATTTACCTTGGGGAGCAACCACAGTGTTTGCTAAGAAGCCGAACGGATCGTTGAGGTTTTGTATCGATTATCGTAAGTTGAATGAGAAGACGATAAACAATCGATATCCATTGCCTAGAATCGACGATTTTTTCGATCAGTTTAGTGGAGCAAAGTATTTTCTCTGTTGGATTTGGCAACAGGTTTCCATCAGCTTAGAGTAGTAGAGGATAGTATTCCTTTGACGGTGTTTAGAACTAGATATGGATCGTATGAATGGTTAGTTATGCCGTTCGGACTAACTAATGCGCCGGTATTCTTTGTGGATTTGATGAACCAATTTTTCCAAGAACACTTGGATAGGTTCGTATTGGTTTTCATAAATGATATGTTGATATACTCTAGGGATGAGAAGGAGCATGAAGTTTATCTTAGAATTGTGCCTGAGACGTTGAGACCGCATCAATTGAAGGCAAAGTTTGAAGTGTCATTTTTGTAAGAAAGAAGTGAAGTTTCTTGGTCATGTAGTCTCAGAGAAAGGGTTGTCTGTAGATCCGACTAAGATTGAAGCGGTGAATAATTAGAAGCGACTCGAGACAGTGACTGAGATAAAGAGTTTTCTTGGATTGGCTGGATATTATATGAGGTTTATTAAGGATTTTTCGCGGATAGCAACACCGATGACCAAGCTAATGTGGAAGGATGTGAAGTTTGTGTGGACCGATAAGTGTGAGGAAGCATTCTAGAGCTTGAAACACTTATTGACCCATGCACCTATATTGGTTGTTTCGAAAGGGAATCAAGATTTGGTAGTATATACGGATGCGTGTGGAACTAGATTAGGAGCTGTATTTATGCAGAGAGGTAAAGTGATTGCCTATGCTTCTCGACAGCTTAGACCGCATGAGGTTAGATATCCAACTCATGATTTGGAGTTAGCTGTGGTGGTTTTTGCATTGAATGTGTGGAGACACTACCTTTTCGGAGAGAGGTTTGAGCTTTATACGAATCATAAGTCGCTAAAGTATTTGTTCTCTTAGAAGGAGTTGAATATGAGACAACATAGATGGTTTGATCTTATTGCTGCTTATGATTTTGGAATTGAGTACACACCAAGGAAAGGTAATAATGTAGCAGATTCACTTAGTAGAAAGCATCAGAATGCAGTGTTATCAATAATAGCTGAGTGGAAGAATTTGGAAGTATTGACGTCATGTAGAGTGCAGTGGAGATCTGAAGTTGGATCTAGTGGAGGATCTGTTTTGTTGTCTTTTTAAGAATTTCAACCAGTTATGATCGAAAAGATTGCTTCTAAATAGGAGGAGGATCCATTATTAGTTGAACGGATGAAGAAGTCAAGGGATGGAACAGAGAGCGACGACTTGATGGATTTTAATCTTGACCAGAATGGGTGGTTGAGAAAGAAAGGCAGGTTGTGTGTTTCGAATGTAGGAGACATTAGGAAGGAAGTTTTGGAGGAATGCCATCGTTCGAAGTTCACTATTCATTCAGGAGGAACTAAGGTGTATCAGGATATGAAGAGAAGTTTCTTCTGGGAAGGTATGAAGAGAGATGTTGGCTTATGGGTGAAGCAGTGTTTAAACTGTCAATAGGTAAAAGCCAAACATTAGAAGCCAAGTGGGTTGCTACAACCATCGGATATTCTAGTATGGAAATGGGATTCTATTTCTATGGATTTTATTGATGGGTTGCCAAGATCTAGTAGGAAAAATGAAAGTTTGTGGGTCGTAGTGGATAGATTGACCAAGAGTGCCCATTTCATTCCAGTTAGGTCAGCTAGGACGACACCTATTCTGGCTAAGTTATTTATGAATAATATAGTTAGACTTTACGGAATTGCTAGTAATATAGTAAGTGATAGAGATTCCTTGTTCACTAATGAGTTCTGGAAGAGTCTATAAGAGATTTTAGGAACCAAGCTCAAGATGAGTACCGTTTACCATCCATAGACAAATGAGCAAACAGAAACAGTTAACAAAATCTTAGAAGATTTTTTACGAGCTTGCGTATTAGAGTTTGGGGGATCATGGGAAGACCATCTACACTTAGTCGAGTTTTCATATAACAACATTTATCCGGCTAGTATAGGGATGGAACCATTTGAAGCTTTGTATGGAAGGCCATACAAATCACCAGTCTGTTGGTTAGAGACCAGTGATAGGTTGGTTCTTGGTCCAGATTTGGTTAGAGAAATAGCAAAGAAGATTGAGTTGATTCGAGCTAGGATGAAGGAAGCTCAGTCTTGGTAGAAGATTTATGCAGATAGAAGATGGAAAGACTTAGAGTTCTCTATTGGAGCTCTGTGTTTATTAAGGTATCACCAATGAATGGTATGATTAGATTCGGGAAATTGGGGAAGTTGGCACCGAGATTCGTAGGACCATTTCCTATTGCAGAAAGGATCGGGAAACTCGCATATAGATTAGAGTTACTGAGCAGCTTGGCAAGAATTAACGATGTTTTTCATGTTTCTCATCTAAGGAAGTGTGTTAGAGATCTAGAGTCTACTACAGCACCGACTGTGTTAGATGACTTAGTAGTAGAACCAGACTTGACTATAGTTAGAAAGCCGATTCGTATAGTCGCGAGAGAGGAGAAGAGGCTAAGAAACAAGGCGGTCGGATTAGTGAAAGTCCAGTGGAGCGATGATGAGAGAGACTGTACTTGGGAGAATGAGAGCAGGATTAGAGAAGCTTATCCTAATTTGTTTGATGGTATGTTTTTCCTTTATGTTTGGTTGGTTGTATACCTTATCGTAATTTCAAGGACGAAATTCTTTAAGGAGGGGAGATTGTAACACCCCATATTTTTAGTAACATTATTAGGAACATTTAATTAGGTAAATTAAATGAAATAATGTAAAATGGTTAATGGATTGAGATTTTTGATTAGTAAGGGTAGCCGTGCCATATACAAATGAACTAAAGAATTAAAATGTTAAGGCAAATAGATAAGGGGCAATATTGGAACAAGTCACTTCCATATACCCTAAACCATTGGGCCATACAATTCACACGTTCATTCATACATTCACACATTCACAAATGAAAATATAAGCTAAGGCCGGCCACCATTAGCAAGCTCAAGAGAAGATAAAAGCTAGGATTTCAAGAGGAAGAATCAATTCACCTACTCAAGAACAAATCTCACATCCTTAATCTTAAAGGTAAGGTGAATAATGACTACATCTCAATTTTTTAATTGTTTTCGATTTTAAGGTTGAATCCGAGTTATCTTGCATGATTATGCCATGTTTTTGAATGATTAAATGTTTATATATGCTTATTGATGATTTATGCTTGTCCATATAGATTTTATGATATGTTTTAAATGTGAAAACCCTATTTAATGACATCTAAATACCTTGAGATTTTAGATATAAATCAGAAATGATATTTTAGAGATGAGTTCAAATTTTCATAATTTTCTGAATTAACATGGATTTTATATTAATTTTATAGTAAAGAAAATGATTAATTGGGTTTAAAATTATTTACGGTTAAATAATATATGATTTGGGTCTGAAATTAACATATGTTGGAAAACATATCAAAAATGATTTTCTAGAATTTTTGTAGAATTTCCTAAGTGTTTTATAAATATATAAAACTATTTAAGGCATAGGGCTAAAATGTTTTATATATTTATAAAAGGAGAAGCGGTATTTTTTAAATAATTTAAATTGTTTATTTCTGAAATATTGGTAGTGCTTTTAGAAAAGAAAAATTAGTAAACGATAAGATTATGACAAATAAGCAGGCTAGTTAAAAAGATTACTTAAAAACGTTAAAATTCAGTCTTACATGCAAATTGTATGTTTCGCCACTTTCAGCACCCTGCTTCCGTCTTAGGTGGCTTTCGACTTAGTTCCTCCGGCTCCATCATTATCAAAACCAATGCGCATGGCACCAAAGACTCGGTGCGCAGCGAATTAGAAAGAAGGCAGAAGGTATGAGGTCGAAACTAGGCGTTTCGAAGGGGTCGAAGCGTCGCGTTGTTTTAAATGAAAATGCGCCTGCTTTGCTTTTGACAGTATACCTTTCGACTTGGTTTGCTTTCGACTCGATTAATGGTTTTAAAAGAATGTCTTAAAGAGGTTGCGCCTTTGTTTTAAGTATATGCTTTCGACTGGGTTGAAGCCTCTAGCTGCCGCTTTTCTACCTTTCGAAGACAATGGTTTCGGAAGGTATACTTTGTTTTAAAAAAAACTTGGCCACTTCTCCAATGGTTTCGGAAGGTTGGATTTGACACCGATACTTCTTTACTTAGGAATGCTTTCGAAAGGAACGCTTTCGACTTAAATGTTTTATAACCCTTTTGCTCTGTTGAAGGTAGAACCCAAATGGTTTCGAAAGAGATGATTTTTAACGACTTCGAAAGGATATTTCAACATGTTTTAAATTGAACCCAAATGCTTTCGAAAGGTTTTATGTTTATAAAGGTGTTTATGCTTTCGAAAGGTTTAAATGAAGGTTTCGAAGGGGTGGTTCTCCAATTGTTTCGAAAGGTCAGAAGGGAATGGTTTTCAATTGTTTCGAACGGCAGTCTAAAGTGTTTTAAAGAAGGATGTCTAAGGTTTTAATGCTTTCGAAGGAATGGTTTTTCAATGTTTTCGAAAGGAAGATTATGAATGATTTCGAAAGGAATGTTTTCGCCTTTTGGTCTAGGTTACAAAGAAAGGTTTTACTTGGTTTCGAAAGTGGTACTTTCAATGGATTCGAAAGGGGTACTTTCAAAGGTTTAAATGTTTTCATCAACAAAGATTTGTGTAAAGTATATATATAACATGGAAAGGTGATTTGAGTAAAGTATAGAGTATATGTGTTATCCTTGTTTAAGTTTGGTTTAAAGGTTTTAAATCAATTTGAGATGAAAAGGTTTTCAAGGAAATTTTTAGGAAGATTACCCATAGTAAAATGACTCAGATATTAGAATACCATATGAGACTGGTATAGAGTCGCGCCCTATACATTAGCTATTAGCCCCAGCTAATTTTAGTCCAAAATTCCTATGTGTAGGGCTTTGTCACATGTAAGACTAAAATGATGATTATACACAGAAGGGAATATATGTTTGTAAAAAGATAGGTTATTGGTGAGCCCACAAAACCATTAGGATCGGGTGACCCTGGGAGATGTTAAATTAGGGACAGATCTTCCAGAAGAGGAGTATTTAACAGATAGTTAAGGACAAACCATCCACAAGAGGAGTGTCCAACAGGTGTTAGATTATTTTGATTATGTATTCTGATAGGCCCAAGTCAGCCAAAGGTTAGTACTTAGCCATATAAAACTATAGTGTTCGAACAGATAGTTCATTTATTTCCTGATATGTATGTTTACATGATAAAGCTTTGCATTTTTAACCAGTTTTGGTTGCAGGATAAAGGTTTGCAAAAGATATGTTTTAAAAGGATATTAGTGAGGGGAAACCCTTTCTGCTAAGCGGCGTGGTCTCACTTAATATCAAATAACCGAGATGTATAGTGTTATTCATACTAAGCTATATGTCTAACTCGAAGTTTATGTTTTTCCACTTAAACTCTAATGTGCTCAAAATTGATTTGAGTAAGCTGAGGGTTGAGGTTTACATGTTATTAGTAGGTTGGTGAATAAAAGCTTCCGGAGACGAGCAGGTGGCTGACAAATAGCTATTTAGGAGTTGCTGTTTTATGTTGTTTGATTCTGATGTGTTGTGTTATGTCAATGTGACTGTATATTACTCTGGTCAACCAAGGGAGCATCTTCATATGTCGCTCTTGGCGTATTATGTAATAATTATATTTTATCTGAACCTGGGAAACGATTATGTGATTATGTAATCTGGATATGAAACATGTTTTATGAATTGTAATCAGAAATGTTGTTTTTATGAAATTTGTAATTTTGTTTCATATTCATGTGCTTCTGATATTATGGATACCATTAACATTACCATATTTGGTCACCGGAAGTTAATACTATGGATGACTACAGCATCTGTAGCGCTTATCTGCAATTGAGAACTCTAGGTCTTTATGCCTCTTATCTGCATAACTTTTCTGTCTGGACTAAGCTTCCTTCATCCTTTCTCGGATCAACTAAATCTTTTCTGATGCCTCCCTAACCAAACCTGGACCTAAGACTAATCTGTCTCAAGTCTCCAACCAACATGCTGGTGATTTGCATGGCCTTCCATACAAAGCTTCAAAAGGCATCATTCCTATACTAGTCTGATAACTATTGTTATAGGAAAACTTAACCAAATGAAGCTGATCTTCCCAAGCTCCACCAAAGTCCAATACACAAGCTCTCAAAAAATCCTCGAGTATCTTATTGACTCTCTCTGTCTGCCCATCCGTCTGAGGGTGATATGCAGTAATCAGCTTGAGCTTAGTGCCTAATACATCCTTTAGACTCTTCCAGAATTTGCTAGTTAACAAAGCATCTCTGTCACTGACTATGCTACTAGGAACTCCATGAAGTCTAACTATGTTCTTCATGAACAACTTAGCTAAAACAGGTGCCGTCCTGGTGGACTTAACTGGAATGAAATGGGCATTCTCGGTCAACCTATCCACTATGACCAATATAATTTCATTTCCTCTATTCGACCTTGGCAACCCGTCTATAAAATCCACGGATATCAAATCCCATTTCCAAACTAGAATATCTAAAGGTTGAAGTAACCCACTCGGCTTCTGACGTTCGGCTTTCACTTGTTGACAGTTTGCACACTGCCTAACCCGCAAGCCAACATCCCTCTTCATACCATCCCAATAGAAGCTCCTCTTCATATCTTGATACATCTTGGTCCCCCCAGGATGAATCGTAAACTTGGATTGATGACATTCCCCAAGAACTTCTTTCCTCAAGTTCTCAACATATGGAACACAAAATTGCCCCTTCTTTCTCAACTATCCTCTTTGGTCAAGACAAAAATCTTTCAAATCTTCTATCTCAGTTCCAACCTCAAGCCTTCTAATCTTCTCGGCTAATAATGGATCCTCCTTCTGCTTAGAAGCAATTCTCTCGATCAGCAGTGGTCGAACTTCTAAACAAGATAACATGGCAGTACTTTGACTAGAACTAGCAGTTGATCTTAATTGCACACCACAACTGGCCAAAGCTTCTAGATCCTTCCATTATGCCAATATAGCCAACACCACATTTTGGTGTCTTCTGCTAAAAACATCCGCTACTTTATTACCTTTCCCTGGTGTATACTTAATACCAAAATCATAAGCAGCCAAAAACTCCAGCCACTTCTACTGTCTCATATTCAGCTTCTTCTGAGAGAATAAGTATCTTAAAGACTTATGATCTGTGTATAGCTCAAATCTCTCCCCCAAGAGATAATGCCTCCAAATCTTCAAAGCGAAGATCACCGCAACTAACTCCAAATCATGAGTAGGATATCTCACTTTATGCGGTCTAAGCTATCGTGAAGCGTAGGCAATCACATTACCCTTCTGCATCAACACAGCTCCCAATCCAGTTCCACATGCATCGGTATACACCACCAACCTTGGTTTTCGTCTGGAAATACTAACACAGGTGTATTGGTCAACAAATGCTTTAACTTAAGGAATGCTTCCTCACATTTGTCGGACCAAACAAACTTTACCTCCTTTCTGGTTAGCTTAGTCAAAGGTGCTGCTATCCGCGAGAAATCCTTAATAAACCTTCGACAATAGCCAGTAAGTCCAAGAAAAATTCTAATCAAAAATCACCATCTCTGGTCTCTTCCAATTATTGACAACTTCGATCTTATCTGGATAGACTGACAACCCCTTCTCTAAAACCACATGACCAAGAAACTTAACCTCTTTCTTTCAGAAATGACACTTGGAAAACTTCACCTTTAGTTGATGCTGCCTCAGTGTCTCAAGCACAACTCTAAGTTGATCTTCATACTCCTTTCATCCTTAGAGTATACCAAAATGTCATCTATAAACACCAATACGAATCTATCCAAATACTCTCGGAAGACTCGATTCATTAGATCCACAAAGAAAGCAGGTGCATTCATTAAGCCAAATGGCATTACTAACCACTCGTATGGACCATACCTAGTCTGAAATGCTGTCAAAGGAATACTGTCTTCTGCCTCTATTAACTGATGGAAACCTGTCACCAAATCCAACTGGGAAAGCACTTTGGCTCCATACAACTGATCAAATAGATCATCTATTGTCGGCAAACGATACTTATTCTTGATCGTCTTATTGTTCAACTTACGATAATCGTTACACATCCTTAACGACCCATCTGGTTTCTTCACAAACACCACGGCCGCTCCCTAAGGCGAACTGCTTGGTCTAATAAAATTCCTTCCTTCTAGATCCACTAGTTGCACTTTCAATTCCTTTATCTCGGTCGGTGTCATCCTTCTAGGTGGTCTACTCATAGGTTCAGCTCCTGGCACAAGATCTATCCGAAACTCAACAGCTCGTTTCGGTGGTAGTCCGGTGACTGGCTCAAAGACATCTGCAAACTCTCTTGCTACTCGAACCTGACTTAACTCTTCTCCCACTTCCATTGCACTTAACAAAGCACAACTACTCCGGTCATAATTCTCCACTGAGAATAAAATTCGGTTATGACTATCAGGGTGTCTTAGTGATATCTCCCTAACTTGGCAAAATATCCTAGCCTCATACTTTCTCAACCAATCCATACCCAAAATGATTCCGAAATCTATGAAATTGAAAACATATATACTGCACGCAAACTTATAACCTAACAAATCAAGTTCTAATTGGTCACATCTCATCCCTAGAGTTGTATACCCTCCTATTGGATTCACAACCCTTAAGGAAGTAACAAGGTATGTGGGTTCTAAGCATAACCTATCAACCAAGCACTAGGATATAAATGAATGTGATGCTCCGGTATCAAATAGTATCCTAACTGGTATACTCTGAATCAAAAATGTACCTTCCATCACAGTCTTCCCTTTATCAGCTGTAGTTGGCTTAGCAGATGATGGTCCAATAGCAAAAACCTATCCCTTGTCCGCCCTAACTGGTTCTAGACACTTGTTCTTATAATGCCCAACTTGATCACAGTTAAAGCACTTCACATTTTTCTCATCTGCAACCTTCTTCCCCTTGCATGACCGGCACTCATTTGCATAATGACCCTTCTTGTCACGCTTGTAGCAAACTAGATCAGTCTTTTCCTTCTTGGCAGTATCGCCCTTCTAGGCTCCCTTCTTCTTAAAGAACTTCCTCTTCTTTAACTGAGAACCCTGGGATTCATCTGGCTTCTCTCTAGCACAAATAACAAGCATTTCTTTACGGTGGATTTCCATCTCCACAACCACATTACAAGGATCACAGATATGTGTCAGGGTCGCCCTAGCAAGCTCAAGTCTCAATCCCCGAATGAACCTCTCATTTCTCCTGATGGCAGTGTCTATAGTAGCATGTCCATAACGGGATAGCTCATCAAACTTAGTGGCATACTCGATTACCGACATCTCTCCCTGAACTAGATCCATAAACATTCTCAGCAATGCTAACTTAGCAACTTCAGATAAATACCTCCGTTCAAATCTCCCTCTAAAATCTGCCTAATTCCACTCTTCCTCTGGAACTTCGGCAATAACACTGTTCCACCAATGAAGTGTTGACCCTTGCAACTACCTAGAGGACAACCTTCTCTTCTGCACATCATCCAAACCCAAATCAACAAAGATTCTCTCGCAATGTAACAGCCAATCCTCAATTTCTATAGCATCCTCCGTTCCTAAAAATGATTTCCCACCTAAACTGATGTAATCTCTGCTCAGCTTAGCATAATTATTCCCAACTGGAGCCACAGGATTAGCTCCTCCAACATTTCCAACAACATCTGCAGCAACTCCACTGCAGCAACTCCAGCTTGCATCATATTGACGAAGAATTGATACATCGCCCCCATATCTACTGGTGGATTTCCAGCACCCACATTGGCATTAACATTTTGGTTAGCATTAGCCTGTCGACCTTGGTTCCTCCTGGTATTTGGTCAAGCATTTCCGTTAGTTGTGGTGCTTCCTCCACCGAGATTTCCTCTTCTATTTCTTGCTTTCACATCTTCTTTCTCATAAATCTACATACGAGCCTTAGTAAGATACAGAAGAACGGTAAAAGAGAGAGGGAAATATGTACTTATATATATATATATATATATATATATATATCAAATACAAGTACGTTACTATAGCATTAACCCAAACCCCAATCATATTTCTAAATCATTGGATTATGTTTGAAAATCTTTTAGGTTTAAATTTCTTTTAAGTTTCATAAACCTATGCTCTGATACCAACTTGTAAAATCCCCTACTTGAAAGCCCAAAACTAACGACTACGGATGCAGTAGTCATCCATAGTTATTAATCCTCGACGACCAAATACGGTAATGTTTCATACATTGATACACAGAAACACATGAATATGGAAAAAATTTAAAACATCAAACAAGATCCACATTCCATTACAAAACATTTCAAATTCATTACTTAATCCCAATACGAAACCACGTTCGGAGAAAATATATTTATTACAACATATGCCAAGAGCGGCATATGAAGATGCCTCCTTGGATGATCAGAGTATATATAGGCAGTTTTACAACTTTGCCTTTACAATATCAACACAGCGGAATCAAAACAAAAGAGAACTCTAAGTAGCTATCAGGCCTCCTGCACGTCTCCAGAAGCTTATTCGTCTAAAGAGGTACCTAAAAACCTTAACTCTCAAACAACTCAAAATCAATTGAGTAGCCGAGAGTTTAAGGGGACAACATAAACTTCGAGTCAGACATAAAGTCTGGTATGAATAATAATCTACCATCTCAAACCATTTAGATATCTAGTGAGAGCATGCCGCTTAGCGTAAAGGGTTTTCCCCTTACTAGTATCCTAAAACTTTTATAAAACCATATACTGTGATCCTGCATCCACAATGGTTAAAACAATTCAAACCAATTTGATATGAATATATGCAAAACAAGTGAATCAATTTTGGATTACCCATCCCCATTCATTTTGACTATTTTTCTTAGTTTAGTTTCTAGGGTTACTATTAACCTAATAGTTTTCATGGGCTGACTAATAACCGGTTAAATGTTTATGGACTTCCTATCCTTTTTCATAGTTTTCATGGGATCACTAAGAACCTATTGGCCCCTGCCAATATCTTTATTGTTTCATGGGTTCTCCCTGAACCTATTAGTAACTCCAATATCCTTCTTTTATTCTAGTTTTCATGGGTTGACTAGGAACCTATTGACATCTGTCAATATCTTAATCTGGATATAGCTTTCATGGGCTAACTACAAACCTATTAGCCCCTGCTAATATCAAATCATAGTTTTCATTGGCTAACTATGAACCTGTCATCCAAATATCTTCATTTATATATAGTTTTCATAGGCTTACTATGAACCTATTGGTTCCTACCAATATCTTTTCCTATACACAGTTTTCATGGGCTTACTGTGAACCTATTGGCCCCTGCCAATATCTTTAATCAATTTAATTTATATTCACTACTGGGTCAACCTAGCTGGTTATTCTGCCCTTCTCCAAATTACCATTATGGCAATGTGAATATATATACATATTTGAAGAAGCAAACATAATAACATAATAATACCACCCTTGTGGGTTTAATATCCTTGAAGTTATTTTCATACGAAACATGGTTAATCCCTTTAACCTAATATTTTATCAAGGAAAGCTTCTTTTTACAATGATTTCAAAACTCCTTTACTTAGCCATGGGTTTTTCCTTTAAAATGAGATTGGGATATTTGTTTTGAAAACTAAGGCTTTCGAAACCTTCAAAACCTTGCTTTCGACCTCACTAGATAGCCTCCTTCGAAAGCGTATAAATTTCTTTTCAAAACATTAGGCTCCTGCCATTTGAAATACTTTAAAACCTCTATTACGAACCTTTCGAATGTAATAAAGTATTACTTATTAATACTTAGAAGCATAACTTTGAAACCATTGAAAGTACCCCTTTCGAACCTTTGAAAGTACCCTTTTCGAAACCTTTGGAAGTATCCCTTCCGAAACCATTGAAAGTCCCTCTTTCAAAACATTTGGTTTATATTTAAAAATATCATTTGGGTCAAAGTGAATATATACGAAAGTATCTCTTTCAAAACCATTCTTTATCGTATAAAAGTATGGGGGAAAACTTGATGGTGTCGGCACCATCCCTTTCGAAAACTTCAAAACATTTAAGTAAAACATTGAAGGTTAGCATTGAAACCACCTTTCGAAGCCATTGCCTTCGAAACCCTTGAACCTTTTCGAAATCATTTAGGAAGTAGCTTAATATGAGTTTAAAACAAAAACAACCCTTCAAAAGCATTGATGACTTTAACACACTCAAAAGGAAAAGAACAGCGGCTGGGTTTCGACTTAGTCGGAACCACTACTTTCGAAAGCATTATTTTACAAATAAAGGAACTCATTCGAAAGTTCTTACTTTTAAAACATAAAATGGCAACCCCTTCGAAAGCTATTAGAAAACCCCTTTCGAAATCATATGTTTCAACTCCTTCAAAAGCTTTAATAAAACAAGGCAGGCACTTTTTCTTTGGGAAACAAGCAAAGGTATCGACCCCATCGAAAGCAATGCTTTCGATACCATGCCTTCTACCTTTCTCCAATCCACTATGTACCATCTAAGTGATACCTTGTGTATTGGTTTCAGCCTGGGTTGGTTTCGACTGAGATTGAGCAAAAGCATTAGAGTCGAAAGGCACTTCTCATAAACGCGGAACCTGCTTTTCTGAGTAAAAGCCGATTAATGCTAATTAAAGCAAATTCTATCTAACTAACCTACCCACGTGTAAACATGTAATTGGTTGCCTCCGCTTTTCAAATTCTTTACCAAAATAATTGCCACTTAATTTCAGATCTAAACCAAGGTTAATTTAACAAATAAGCCATTCTATTAAGCAAAACCAATATTCCAAATAAGTCCTTTTAAAATAATTTAATTTCCATAGCAAATCACTTAGGAAAAATCCCCAAAATTTCAAAAATTCACTTTCATCATATTATCTAACATATCAAAATTTCAGACCCAAATTCTCAATAGAATTTCTGAAATAAATTTCTAAACCCAATTAACCATATTTTCCCTTGAAAATTCATAATAATCTTTCTATAGCTTGGAAAATTATCAAAATTAAAACCTAACTCGAAAATCATGTTTTACATAACATAAAAGTTTTCCATAGCATTCAAGCATCAATTTCAACTGGTTTTGCCCTAAAACCGCATAAATCCCCATTTAAACAATCTTGTTTAAATCAAACAAATTATATTCCGAGCATATCATCATCCAAATCATCATAAAAACGAATTTAATCTTAAATTCGAAAACATATGATCATAAAACAAAATAGAGATGGTATAACTTATCATTAACCTTGACTAAGATAAGGAGATTGGATTGAGATTGAAATTTATTCCCCTTGATTTAATTCCTTAGCTAGATTTGAATTTCTCTTCACCTAGCAATGGTCGACTCCTCTTTGGTGTTTGCGTTATACGTTTTTTTGAAAATGAGAAATAAACATGAATGGATGGCAAACCATGGATATATGTAAGTGTTATGGAATTAAAGTTCGGCTAATTTCCAATACGCCCTTATGTAAATTAGCCTATAAGCCATTCTCTAGCCCATTTAATTAATTAAGCACAACCTCCTTATTTTATTTAAATCTCAATGTTCTTATCACTTAACATTTACATTATTCTATTTAATTTATCTATTTAAATCTCCTGAATAATGTTATTAAAAATTAGGGGTGTTACACTTCTCGACAACTCAGACCGCATAAAGTTAGATATCCAACTCATGATTTGGAATTAGTTACAGTAATTTTTGCATTGAAGGTGTGGAGACATTAAATTTTGGGAAAGAGATTCGAGTTGTACATGGATCATAAGTCATTGAGATATTTATTCTCTCAAAAGGAGTTGAATATGAGACAACAGAGGTGGTTAGAGTATTTAGCCACTTATGACTTTGGTATTAAGTACACACTAGGAAAAGGGAATAAGATTGCAGATGCACTTAGCAGAAAATATCAGAATACAGTATTGGCAATGAGAGCTGAGTGGAAAGATTTATAAGCATTAACTACATGTAGAATACGATGAAGATCGAAGAGTAGTTCTAGTCAAGAAACTGCTATGTTGTCTAATTTAGAAGTTCGACTGGTGATGATCGAAAGGATTGCTTCTAAACAAGGAGAGGATCCATTATTAGCTGAATGGATCAGAAAGTTAAGCAATGGAACTAAGAGCGATCACTTGAAAGATTTTAGTCTTGACCAGAATGAGTGGTTGAGGAAGAAAGGACGATTATGTGTTCCGAATGTAGGAAACATTAGGAAGGAGGTTCTTGGAGAATGCCATCATTCAAAGTTCACTATTCATCAGGAGAAACTAAGGTGTATCAGGATGTGAAAAGGAGTTTCTTCTGGAAAGGTATGAAGAGTGATGTAGGCATATAGGTGAGGTAGTGTTTAAACTGTCAACAGGTAAAAGCTGAACATCAGAAACCGAGTGGATTACTTTAGCCTTTAAATGTTCCAGTCGGGAAATGGGATTCTATCTCAATGGATT
This sequence comes from Allium fistulosum, assembly GCA_030737815.1. Classification (NCBI taxonomy): domain Eukaryota; kingdom Viridiplantae; phylum Streptophyta; class Magnoliopsida; order Asparagales; family Amaryllidaceae; genus Allium; species Allium fistulosum. The sequence goes on from CM060901.1 coordinate 502,614,386, forward strand.
TTATAGATGGATTGCCAAGGTCGTACAGATGAAATGAGAGTATATGGGTTATAGTGGACAGATTGACTAAGAGTGCACATTTTATACCCGTTAAGTCGACTAGGATAGCACCATATTTAGCTAAGTTATTCATGAGAAATATAGTTAAACTGCATGGAATTCTTAGGAGTACAGTAAGTGAAAGAGATTCCTTATTTACTAGCGATTTCTGGAAGAGTCTACAGGAGACTTTAGGTACCAAGCTCAAGATGAGTACCACTTACTATCTATAGACAGATAGGCAAACAGATAGAGTTAACAAAGTCTTAAAGGATTTGTTAAGAGCTTGTGTGCTAGATTTCATAGGATCATAGGAAGACCATCTACACTTAATCGAGTTTTTGTATAACAACAGTTATCAAACTAGTATAGGGATGGAACCATTTGAAGCTTAGTATGGAAGGCCATGCGAATCTCCCGTTTGTTAGTTAGAGACCGAGGATAGGTTAGTTCTTGGTCCAGATTTGGTTAGAGAAGCTGCATAGAAGATTAAGTAATTCGAGCTAGGATGAAGGAGGCTTAGTCTAGGCAGAAGAGTTATGCTGATAAGAGATGGAAAGACTAAGAGTTCTTAGTTGGAGATCATGTTTTCATCAAGGTGTCATTGATGAAAGGTGTAATCAGATTTGGAAAATTAAGAAAATTTTCACCAAGATTTGTTGGACCATTTCCTATAATAGAAAGGATCGGGAAACCCGCGTACGGAATAGAGTTATTAAACAGTATGGTAGGAGTCCATAATGTTTTTCATATTTCTCATCTAAGAAAGTGTATTCGAGATCCAGAAACTACTATTACATCGACCGTGTTAGATGATCTAGTAGTGGAACCGGATATGACTATAATTAGAAAACTAGTTTGTGTAGTCGCAAGAGATGTGAAGAGACAAAGGAACAAAACGGTCAGCTTAGTCGAAGTCCAGTGGAGTGACGACGAGAGAAACTATACTTGAAAAACCGAGATCAGGATTAGAGTCACTTATCCTAACTTGTTTCATGGTATGTTTTATCTTTAGGGTTGATTGTTGTGCGTAACTTATCGTAATTTTGAGGACGAAATTCCTTAAGGATGGGAGTCTATAATGATCCTAATTTTGACTAACATTATTTAGGACATTTAATTAGATAAGTTAAATGAAATAATATAGATATTTAAGGGATTGAGATTTGTTAATAAACAAGGGGCCGTGCCTTAATGAATGCATAAGCATAAGAGAATTAAAAATAAGTAAGTAGGAGGAATATGGCAAGGGCAAAATAGTTATAGCCTTTGTTCTTATACCCTAAACACTTCTATCCTTCATTTCTTATTCATTTCAACATTCAAAAACAAAACTAAAACACTAGTGAGCTCAGCTTGCCACCATTAAGAACATTCAAGAGGAAGAAAAGCTAGGATTCAAGAAGAAAGCTTAAGCAAATCAATCGAAGAGCAAATCTCAACCTTCTTAACACCAAGCTAAGGTGAATAATTTGATTTACATCTCACTTTTGATAATGATTTTGGTTTCAAGGCTTGATTCGAACTATTTTACAAATAATATGCCATGCTATGTTTGTTTAAATGGATATATATGCTTATTGATGATTTATATTGTTTCATATAGATTATATGATAAGTTTAGATTGGAAAACTTATTAAATGACATCCAAATGATTAGCGTTTTTGATATATATATTCAAAAACATTATTTTAGAAGTGGGTTTCAAGTTTCATAATTTTTTTAGTTATTGTGGATTTATTATGAATTTTGTATGAAGGAAAATAGTTAATATTGGGTCCAAATTATTTAAGGCAATATTATAATGATTTCAAGTCTGAAATTTACATATGTTTGAAAACATATTAAAAGTGAATTATGGTGATATTTAGGGAATTTTCCTAAGTATTTTACTATGGTTATAATTTTTTAAGTTAAAGGACTTAATATTTTATATGTTTTATCAAGAGGAAGGGCTTATTTGCTTAAATTGTTTTAAATGGTTAATTGTGGATTCGGCAGCCTTTTAGAAAAAGGATTTTGATAAAGAAATGGAAACCAATTACATTTTGACAAATTAGGCAAGTTAGGTGAAAAGAAATTACTCTGAAAGGCATAAAATTAGTTTTGTTTTGATTTACCACTTCGCCACTTCCTTAGCTAGCTTTCGTCAATATGCCCAGAAGGCCTTTTACATCCATTCAAAACCAATGCACATGATATCAAGCAATTGGTGTGTAGTGTATTAGAGAAAAGGTGGAAGGAATGATGGTGTCGAAGGTATGCTTTCGAAGGGGTTGTTTTTAACTTGTCTTTGTTTTTAACAAAAAGGGGCTTTCAAACAAGTTGTTTTTTTCCATTGTTTTTAGAAAAGAACTTCCGAAAGAGTTACCACTTACTTATGTTTAAAAGAAGCTTTCGAAAGGATAGCCGCTTTTGAACCTATTCGAAACCCATGCTGCCGCATAGTCAAGGCCGCTTTTCTTTATAGCCTTAAAACAACGTATTCGAAAGGGTGCATTCGCCTTTTTACTTTGAAGCTGCCTTCCTAGCGCTTTCAAAATGGTCCATTTAGCTGCTTTTAATCAATGGTTTCAAAATGGTGGGCTTCGAAACTATCCTCTTTCTTTTACTTGGAAATTATGCTTTTGAAAGCAATGCTTTCTCCTCTGTTCTTTATGACCCTTTAGTTATATAAAAGGTTTAACCCAATGGTTTTGAACGGAATAATTTTAAATGGTTTTGAAGCAATGTTTCCACAAACCCTTACTTAAACCCAATGCTTTCAAAGGTATGTTATAAGTGTTTCGAAGGGGAAGTTCCTAAAGCTTTCAAAACGTATATTTTAAGTGTCCCGAAAGGTTTGTTTTAAGTGATTTAAAAGGAAGTTTCCATTGCTTTCAAAAGACAAGTTTAAATGGTTTTGAAAGGGGATGTCTAAGGTTTTGTATAATGATTTCGAAAGAGATGCTTTCAATTATTTTGAATGGGATTGTTTACTTTTAAACAAGAGTTTCGAAAGTATTGCTTTAGCTTTAAGGCCTAAAGTTTTCTAAGTTAGAAAGGAGTATTAACTTATTTTGATGGCATAGAAAACCCTCTTGATTTAGATTTCATCAACATTGTTTTATGTAAAGCATATATCATGGCATAAGTATTTTGAGTAAAGTAAAGAGCATATTTTCCTTGTTCAAGTATTATTTAAAAAGGGGTTAAATCATTTTGAAAGAAATGTTTTTAAGGAAAATTGGATGGAGTAGTTAACCCTAAGTAAATGACTTATAGATTAGAATAACAGATGAGACTGGTGTAGGGTCATGCCCTATACTTTAGCCAGTAGCCCCTAGCTAATATAAGTCCAAAATTCCATTGTGTAGGGCTTTGTCACATGTAAGACTAAAATGATGTTACACGCAGAAAGGAATATGCATAGTAGAGGTAGGTTATTAACGAGCCCGCAAAACCATTAGTATTAGTTAACCTATGGAAAAGTAAGTTAAGGACAGATCATCCGGTATTGTGTCTAATATAAGTTGGATTATTTATTATGTCTGGTAGGCCGAGTCAGCCAGTGGTTAATAGTCAGCCTGATAAAACTATATGTTCGGACAATCAGTCCGTTGATTACCTGATTTATATGCATATATGTTATTGCTATTTTGATTATAATCAATTAGATTGCAGGTTTTAGATTTGCAAAAGATATGCTTTTAAAATGATATTAGTGAGGGGAAACCTGTTCCACTAAGCGGCGTGGTCTCACTTAATATTAGTAAATCGAGATGTAATAGTATTAATCACACTAGGCTTTATGTCAGACTCGAAGTTTATGTTTCCCCTTAAACTCTCGGGTGCTCAAAATTTAATTTGAGTAGATTGAGAGTTAAAGACTTTTTAGGTTTAGTAGGTTGGGCAAATAAGCTTCCGAAGACATGCAAGAGGCAAAGCTAGTTATGTAGGAGTTATTTAGTGCTATTTCCATTGTGATATATTTATGACCGATATGTCTATCTAGTACTCTAATCATCCAAGGGGGCATCTTCATATGTCGCTCCTGGCGTAATTTGTAATAATTATATTTGATCAAAACCTGGAAATCATTTTGTGATTATGTAACCGAATATGAAATATGGATTTGAAATGTAATCAGAAAAGTTGTTTTTGAAATCTATGTTGATTTTATTTCATATTCTTGTGCTTCTGATATCATGGATACCATTTACATTACCGTATTTTGTCACTGGAAGTTAATATTATAGATGACTGCAGCATCTGTAGTACTTAGCTTTGGGCATCAAGATAGGGGATGTCACACTCGATTAGAAGAACATTACTCATTTTTGCATGCCACAATAATTTCAAATTATATCAAATGGATGTAAAAAGTGCATTTTTGAGTGGAATATTTAAGTATGTATGTGCAAATGAAGTTGTACATAAGATTTTACATATCTGTAATATGTCGGTATATATTTTTCAAATATATATACAAATATACATACATACATACATACATACATATATATATATATTTAGTATAAATAAGTGCTCAAAAAGAAAAATATAGGCAAATTAATAATTCAAAGTTTTTATAAGTTATAAAACATATAACAATAAACTCAAGTTACAAATAAAAACACCCAGAGCCAGTTCCAGTCGACTAAACCCATATACGATCTATAAAAAGTTATACACGGTCGACTGACCATTAATAAAATAGTCGAGTAAACTCATACTTAGGCTCTAGAACCAAAAATGACCGCCTCAGTTGACTTAAATGAATAAAACCCTATGTTCGGTCGATTGAATATGTCCCTTAATCGACTGAACCAGGGTAATTCAGATAACTAAACCTACATACTTTAGTCAACTAAAAGTTGCATTTTACTCTGGGGAAACCACTCTATATAGATTCAGTTGACTGATTGGGTTGGCCGGTCGGTTGAACTGGTGGTTGCCTGTTACTTTAAAGAAAAGTCATGGCTTTACACTCTCATTCTTCACTTTACCATTTAAAATTTAAAACACTATCCTTTCAAAAGCTTTCACCAACGAATCTATGGCTCCAAAGAAAAACTCTAGAAACTCCCCATTTGGAGAAAGCCATAAAGAGAAAAACCTCCTACTCTAGCATCCTCATCTAATCCCCCTCATCTTGAATTCGCATCGGACAGACAAAACCTACAATGGTTGAATGAGAAAAATAGCGCTGAAGAACTTCAATGAGTTGAACAACAAAAGGGTATTTCAAGAAACATTCTATAAGATGTCGGATTTTGACACATTTGGGATTGAAGCAATTGCTAGGGTACATGAGTTTCTTTCTTTGATAGATGCAAATCATAACAAGGTAAAAATCTATCCATTTCTAGTTAGAATGTTTTATGCAAATCTTTGTGAAGATTTTCACAGACCCGAAGATGATGAAAGAATTTTGTGGAGTAAAGTCTTAGGGGTAGATATCGTATTATCCATCAAAGATTTGGGGATTATTCTTGGTTGTTCTAATATTGAACATGACTTAGAGGATAGTGATCATGCTAATTTTGCACACAATTCTACTAGTTACCTATTTCATATGGAACAAATGGCAAATACTTTCATAAATCTTCGACCCTAAGCTAGAATTCTTAGTTAAATGGTTGTTCATACAATCTTACCTCATACCGGCAGTTATGAAAAAATGTATGACATTAATTAAATGATATTGTATGCTATCTACTCAAATAAGAAGTTGAATTGGGCCAAGATTATTCACGATGAGATTAAAAGCTTCCATGCAGGCACTCGACACATGATGTTCTTTGCATCTTACTTAACAAAAATATTCATGTACTGTAGAATCAGTGTTGATAGTATGCAAGACTTTATTTTGCAATGGCGATGGACCAAAAATCCTTCTCTCTCATGAAGCTACAATCAAAAATGGAACCTCTTGTACTATACAACGTCCACTTAGCTCGTACAGTTCAACAACACTTAGCTCAATCATCTTCTCAGGATCCACCGGTCGATTAACAACCTATTCAACAAGAGATTGCCGAAGAGATTAACTGGACTTCCGATAGCAATAAAAAATTTGCATTTGTTGAGCCATCCAAGAACATTTTCGCTAATGCCACCATTCTCGAAAACCAAAAAATTCTCTACAAACAACAACGAAAAATAATTAAATGCCAAAAGACGTTTGAGAAGACTACGCTTGGTTTCTTGGAAAAGATATGGAATAGTCTCTCCCCATGCTCATGACCATCCTCACCTCCGAACTCGGAGCCCAAGAGTTAGACACACTTCTTCGGTTGGTAAGCTTTTCTTAATATGATTTGGTGATGGCCTTAGCTCCCTTTTGTTGCTTGCATCTTGTGTTGGAACTATGGCACTTGTATTTTGTTGTTTAAATCTTTGGTTGAACTTGAAGTACTCATGTTGTTGATTGCATCTTATTTTGAACTTGTGGCACTTGTGTTTTGTAATTGAACTTGTAGTATTTGTGTTTGTAGTTTGTGTCTAGTGTTAAATTTGTGATGTAATAACTTTCAAACTAGTGTGTTGGTCCTATGTCATTTACGATTTGGCTCATGTATTTGTGTTTTGAACAATGTGATATTTGTAATTTTCTTATGTAGTTTAATGTTATGTTATGAATTGTTGTTGTTATGTTTTTGATATATGTGTTTATAGTTGTTATGTTGACATTTTTCAAGTTATATTTGTGTTGTTGTTATAATCACCTAGTTTGTTAAATATATATTTGTGTATTTGCTTATGTACTTTGCATTGTATTTCATCGTCATCCCAGTGGTTTATCTTTGTATATTGTAATCTATGTTGTATTCTTGACTTTTTCTTGATGCCAAAGGGGGAGAGAATATTGTTAGCGGGAGCATGTATTAAGGGGGAGATATACATATGTTTTTAATCAATAATTCATATAGTTGTCATCATCAAAAAGGGAAGATTGTTAGAACCATGGTTTTATGTTTTAATGATGACAACTATATCTCTGGTATATCTAGTATACAATATTATGCAGGTATAATGAGCTATTAAATCAAATAATCAAGGAGAGAGCAAGATGGATCATCCTATAAAAATATGAATTGTCAAGTTGAATGTATGTATTTGGTCCTAGATACACTTGTAAAATCTCCTTGGCAGTTCACGTATGCTCACACACACCTCTACATACAAATGTTTTTAATTATCAAAAAGTTTAAACATGTTTTGAGAAGCATATAAATAAAAATAGTTTTTGCGATATTCAGTCGACTGAGAATATTTTCAGTCAAATGAGGGCAGCCAACTGAAAATAATCTTAGTCGACTGAATTCTATATTTTATTATACAAACTTGTTTTTTTAACTTTATCGCATAATTCAATGTCCTTATTCAGTAAACTGACGTTCTACACTCAGTCGAAGAATTACCCTGTAACGGTTATGTTCTAAAAACTCATCTCCAAATGTTGTGATCGTTCGTGTGCATCTTTACGAACGGTAATGTTTGTGACTGAACGATTACAACTATTAAACATAACTATTAGATATCTATATATAGAGATCAACATCTGAAATCATTTTTAACTTTCTCAATCTATCTTTCTCAGTCTCTATTCTATTGATCATATTTACAACTCTATTGCATTAAAATTCAATTCTTTACTCAAGAATCATCCGGTTTACTTCCATAATCACAAAGCACGCATCTTGAATCATCAAGGAGATTATAGGAAGATTTGTACCAGTAGTCAAAATCTGTGTTATGAGTACACAAGCTGGTCTACTTAGAAAACTATGTTGGATTGCCTATTCCTTCGGGCTAAGTGAGAGAGTTTGGTTAGTGGAAATTCCATTGGAAGCTTCAGGACTAGACTTACGATGGAGGTCCGAACCGGTATAAAAACTCTGGTGTGGTTACTTTTATTTATTCTATTTTTATACTCTACTGGTTAGTTTAGCTTAGTTTAGACTATATACGTTAGTATACAGATAATCCATATTATATAAGCTCCGTGTGCACTTTCATTTTATAAAGGGAGTATAAGTATTTAAAAAGAAGATTGAAGAGTTAAATACAATTTTAAGAATTTACTTAAGTTATTTAAACAAGAGGTTTAAATTTTATAAAGGAAGCTGATTTGTTTCCAAAGTCAATTTTTTTAAAAAGCTACTATCTTTGAAGGGATATTTTAAAATAAGTTTTAAACTATGTTTTAAAGAGTTTTAAAAGAGGAAGAAAGCATGGATTGCAACACTGTTATTGTAATAAATATTCTCAAGAAAGGGAAGAGATCATGGATTATACCTTTTTGTTACAGTAAAGGCTTCGGAAAATTGAAAAGGAAGTTTGGTTTATAGCACTTTGTTATTATTAATTAAATTATATACTTTATAAAAAGGAAAGATGTTGCCTTTTTAAATCCAACTTTGGCTTAAATAAGCGATTTTGTAAAATGTTTTTAATAAATAGTTTGAAATGTAAGACTAGTAATAAGTTATGAAGTTGATATTCCAATTGTTTTAAAAAAGACTTTATTTTATGCAAGGGATTCCTTTGTTAGTGCCATTAAGTAACATAAAACAAATATGATAAATAATGGTAAAATGTTGACACGTTTATGGAAATTAAGTCATCTTATATTTAGTACTAAAACCTAATGAATAGACTTTCCTCTATCCATGAGATCTAGAATTGGAGTGCTTTAGCTAAGGCAAGACCAGGTGCAACCAATGCCCCGACTTACCTGGCTTCGATTATGGGCGACAGATAGAGAAGTCGAAATGTTGGAAATGTGATAAGTATGAGAGAGTTAATTTCTATAAATAGTTAGGATAAATTAAGTATATGGAAGGTATTTCATCTTATACTTGACATTAATTTTGAGGTGTGAAAGATCGTTTTCTATATGTGAGAGTTTAAGAATGTACGTCAAGGCAAGGATAGTACTATAACTTTTCTGACTTCATTATTAATCGAGTCATAGTACCAAGTTGAAATTAAAAGGCAATTATAGATTTAGTAGAGAAATAAAGAAGAAAAACAAAATAAAATGAGAAGATAAATCAACAAACAACTGAGAATTAACTATAATCAGAAACACAAAGATTTATAGTGGTTCGTCGTTGTATGGCTACGTCCGCTTTGAAGTTTTTCCTTTATTAATCACTTATGAATCTGATTACAATGAGGAAATAAAGATAGCACTTGATTACAATGAATTCTCATGTAACCAACAGGGTCCAGCCCCCGAAAATGAACCATGAGGTGTGTATTTATAGGGAGAGATGATGAGATATTTTGCTAAGGTTTCGGCAGAAGGCTCTCTAGGTCCACAGGGGACCACCATAACGATCGGTGGACCAAACTCAATATCCTAGAACGATCGGCCAAAGTTTATCCGATCATTATTTTTGTCTCTAGTTTTCGTGTGATCGTTTTAGGGGGTCCCACATGCCTCTTGAACTTCTCCCTAAAATATGAAGTCAATCTGAGTTGTTGATTGTGAGATATGGATCAATCTTGGTTGAACTTGGACCATTCATTGAGTCATACCGATCTTTGTTAAGGATCGGAGAAAAATGATCGGCCTGAAACGATCGGCCATCCTTGAACTTCAATCTTTTGACCTGCGATCATTTCAGGGAAGTAAAAAATGATTGGCCTAAAACGATCGACCATACTTGAACTTCAATGTTTTGACCTACGATCGTTTTTGTCGCCTCCACTCCTCATTTTATTGATGCTCTGAAAGTTTCAAGTGAATTGGTCTTATGGATCTTGATATATTGATCGATCTTCGTTGATCATGCTGTTTTATGGATCGTTCTAAATCGATCCATATAAATCCTTCATTTGTCCATAACTCGAGCATATGAACTCCGATTGACTTGAAATTTGAAATGTGGCCTTATGGGGACTTCCCTGTCACTTCATACTGATTAACCTTGACTTGGTACTTAGTCATTTTTTAAGCATTGTCCATCCGAATCCATTCAACTATTGTCCATATATTCCAATGTAATCAATTTCCAATCCATCCACTTTAGCCAAATCCGTGATATCCTTACTAACCAAAAGGTGGGATAACATTTTCCCCTCAAAACATGCCTTATGGTAGGAAGTCGTGTTTTGAATCGCTATAAATCCAAAATTTAAAGTCCATATTTGTTGATAACCATATTATCCAATCCAGAATCCAATCCGTTGCTAATCCAACTCCTTGATCTCTCCGGATCATTAGCAAAATCCATGACTGTTCTGAATCGATATCCAATTCCGAATCCATTCCAAATTCATTAGACAAATCCACGATCTCTCTAGATCGTTTTATCCAAACCGTATCCATTCAAAGTCGAATTCATTGCTATTCGAAGCTGATATCCGTATCCATGAACTCTAAGGGTCGTTAGCTAAATCGGGGACCACTCTAGGCCTGTATCCAAATCCACGACCTCTCCAGGTAGATATCCAAATCCATAGCCATTTGAAATCTTGGAAGTCAGTAAGCCAATCTGCGATCTCTCTGAATCGTTATCCGAGTTTATGATCTCTCCGGACCCTTGCTGAGCATAATCCATACTCGACGACCTGAGTAGCCCGATCCTGTCGCTCTCCGGTGAAGCGACCTACTCCTTGCCAAGTTTAATCCATACCTAGTGACCTATTGGGTTTTGTTCTCCGACCTCGACTCTTCAGTCAAGGATTTAATCCATGGGTATCCTTCTTCGGCCTCGACTCCCAATCGAGGACTTAATCCATGGGGAATCCTTCTCCAGCCTTGAACCCCAGTCGAGGACTTAATCCATGGGGTATCCTTCTCTGGCCTCGATCCCCAATCGAGGACTTAATATGTGGGGTATCCTTCTCCGGCCTCAACCCCAGTCGAGGACTTAATCTGTGTACGAATCCATCCGGTCACTCTCCGACGAAGGGATCGTGACTTGCGGCTATTGCCCGTCTCTCCGGTCGGGGCCACAATCACGACATGTGTTATTTATTACATTAACCCAGATTTATGCATTCCAAAGTCCATTGGAAAAATATAAAATAAGAGTCCTTACAACAAAAAACTTATAAGCCAAAATATCGGAAAAACCAAAGTTTGAAGTAAACAAGAAAAAACAAAATTTCACAAACCCGAGCACTACGGTTCATCATCATCTCAGAGCATGCCTAGGGACCGTCCTTGATCCCGTACATGTGTAAGTGACTTAGCTGTATTACTATGGAGTTTATTACTTATTCCATGCCATCCCAATCAATTGATGTCAAGTTAACGATGATGCCTTGATCCAGTTCCATTTTCATTCGAGGTGGACGGTGGCTACTCATGTTCCACCGCCGCAGCCCGTGTCCTCACGTATTGTTGCAACTGAGCACTCCTCACATGTTCCTCAACTATATCCTTTAAATGCCTGCAGTCATTTGTATTATGCCCATTTAGCTCATGGAATAGGCAATGCTTTGTTGATGCCCGCTCGTGTTCGGAGGGTTCCCTCCTTGCCGGCTTTCAATACTGAAGGCATTCTCGAGTATCCAAATAAATCCTTTCCAGAGTTTGGTCAAATTCGCATAAGAAGAGAACTTTGGTTCTCTCCATTGCCTCTTCGACACATTAATGCCATCATTCATTTTCCGTTTGCCTTTATCATTCTTGTTTACATCTCCTGATGATCTTCCACTTTGCACAACATTCACCACCGGTTTGTTTGCTCGTGTGTCTTCCTGCCGTAGGAACCTTTCTGCTTCATGATTAAACTCCATGAGTTCCATAGGTGGATCCCACGTCAGTAAATCCTTGAATTCCGTGCCATCAGCAATACCAGATACAGTTGCCATCAAAACCATGGATGGATCTGGATGATCCACCGATGCCGCCGCGACATTAAATCGTGTTAGGAAACTTCTCAAGGACTCTCTGGTCCTCTGTTTTAGTGTTGCCAAACTCATCACATTTTTGGGTCTCGAGATGTGAACCCTAAACTGCCTCATAAACCTTTCGATCAATTCCATCCATGTGCTAATAGAGCCGCTTTCCAACTGTCTGAACCATAGTGCAACTATATCCGTTAAGCACAAGGGGAAGCACCATGCCATGGCTTCCTCTGATGCCCCCTAATACTTCCATGTGTCTTATGTATCTCGTCAGATGAACAGCGGGATCCGTTTTTCCATCACATGTCTCAAGTGTTAGTAGTTTGAATTCCGATGGATTCCTAGCTTGCTGAATATTAGGAGCGAAAGGAGTCCTATTAACATCATCCAGATCCCTATTTACCAATCCTCCTCTCATAGCCCGTTTGATCACTTTCGCCAACCTGTCATTGTCATCCAGTGGTAGTCTTCGATCATTATCTCCAACCTGCCCCCCGAGTCCATGGGGGAATCCTAAACTCCGCTCTTCTAGACGAGCATCCACATTCAGATTGACGCCAAACTGCACAGCACCACCCGAAATCCTACTTGGGATCGATCCAGCATGACCCGGGGGGATGCGCCCAAATATGGATCGATCGGCACCGATCGTTCTTGGTTGGTCAGGGGTCAGTCTCGGCTGTTCCTTACCATCCTGCATCCTGTTAGCATCATTTCCTTGGTCCTGATTTTGGATTTCCTCCGCTTCGGCTGCTCCAACTTTGTGATTCATATTTCCAGCATTTCCTACTATGCCATTACCTTGGTTTTACGCTCCAGCTTGTCCAATCTATCAGAGTAGGTTTAGCATCATCTCCTCTTGTCTCTTTAGCATCCTTTCCTACGTAGCATCCATCATCGTTTCCTTCTCGTCTTTGATAATGAAGATTGTTGTTTGATTAGCCCCTGAGGAATCCTCATGACTCCCTTTATGATGGCTCCTATCCGCTCCTAGTCTCCTTGTTGATGGTTTCACCATTTCTCTAATTCCAAGTTCTCTAGTTGGTTCCAAGTCTGAACTCCAAATTTGCGGGGGCTGGCTCTCTCAATGAAAGCACCAAAATGTTTACGCCAAAATTGGTCACAAACAGCCAAGAATAGATTTAGTAGAGAAATAAATGAAGAAAAACATAATTAAAACGAGAAGATAAATCAACAAACAACTGAGGATTAGCTATAATAAAAAATAAAAAGAGTTATAGTGGTTCGACATTGTATGCCTACGTCCACTTTGAAGTTTTGCCTTTATTAATCACTTAGAAATCCGATTACAATGAAGAAATAAAGATAGCACTTGATTACAATGAAGTCTCATGTAACCAGCAGCGTCCAACCCCCAAAAATGAACCACGAGGCCTGTATTTATAAGGAGAGATGATGAGATATTTCGCTAAGGTTTCGGCAGAAGGCTCTCTAGGTCCATAGGGGCCCATGATAACGATCGGTGGACCTAACTCAATATCCTGGAACGATCGGCCAAATTTTAGCCGATCGTTATTTTTGTCTCCAATTTTCATGCGATCGTTTTAGGGGGGTCCCACATGCCTCTTTAACTTGTCCCTAAAATATGAAGTCAATCTGGGTTGTTGATTATGAGATATGGATCAATCTTGGTTGAACTTGGACCATTCATTGAGTTGTACCGATCATTGTTGACGATTGGAAAAAACGATAGGCCTGAAACGCTCGGCCATCCTTGAACTTCAATGTTTTGACCTATGATCGTTTTAGGGGGGGCAAAACACGATTGGCATAAAACTATCGGCCATCCTTAAACTTCAATGTTTTGACTTGCGATCGTTTTTGTAGGCTATACTCCTCATTTTATTGATGCTCTGATTGGTCTTGTGGATCTTGAGATATTGATCGATCTTCGTTGATTTACGCTTTTTTATGGATCATTCTAAATCGATCCATATAAATCCTTCATTTGTCCATAACTCGAGCATACGAACTCTGATTGACTTGAAATTTGAAATGTGGCCTCAAGGGGACTTCCTTGTCACTTCATGCTGATTACACCTTGATTAGGTACTTAGCCATTTTTTGAGCATTGTCCATCCGAATCCATTCAACTATTGTCCATAGTTTCCAGTGTAATTGATTTCCAATCCATCCACTTTAGCCAAATCCGTGTTATCCCGAACTAACCAAAAGGCGGGATAAAACCTGGAGAGCTGTGTTAGCATTCCAAGAGGGATTTGCTAAGAGGAAAAGGTAATCATGGCCTCACAAGCCTCATAACCCGGTAATGACTAAAATTAGGGGAGATGCAGCAGGGCTATATGGGTCACACCCATTAGGGTATGGCCATTACAATTCGAGATCACTATCAATGGATTTATGTATGTTGTGAGATCCTTGGAAAGGTTGGAAAGCAACCGAGGTAATTTCATATTTGGTACTATCCCAAAAGGGTTAGGCCGGTTCTGTGTTAACAGGGGTCGCAAGGGTTATGCCTTGGTACATTTTATATAGAGATGTACTGTGGTAGGTGGTATCTTGGTGCCTTGTCATTGTATGGAATCCATCATCCAGTACGTGCCTTATGGTTTTAGTTGTAGAAGCTATTACTGTTGAATGTCATTATGGGTAACCGTTCCAGATATGTTATATATTTTAAACCCTAGACGTTATTATAATATCACCGAATTTTCATACAAAGTGGTTTGGTTATGGAAAGGTAAAACCCCGTCCGTGTTTATGTGCGGTGTGGTCTTACGAGATATCTTTATTTTTGAAAGGTTGTATAATATAAAAGAAATACAAATGATTTGAGTTTCTCACACTGGTTTACCAAACTGATCCCTATTTTCTTATAATACTCGGGTCAGACTTGAGTATTTTTCCAGAGTTAGCTTTGGATGCTTTGAAGCTTCAGGAGATGATTTGGGTGCCTCCAAAACCTATTTATGTATTTTTATTTTCACTATATATCTTGTTTTGTATTAGCAAGCATTTGTGAGGACAAGCTGTTATAACTGTCTAGGTTAATGATATGTTAGACTCTGATTGTTGTATGAATATTAAAGTTTTCTTTCGTAAATATCATTTGGATAATATATATTCATTGCCACAATGTGAGATTTTATTCAGTCTTTTCTTTTGTTTCACCATAACAATCTGTCTTTCCAGCGTTCGAATGCTTGACATGTGAATACCGTGGTGTATTAGTGTAGACTTTTAGGGGTTGAAAAGGCGGGTCGTTATAGTGGTATCAGAGCTGAAGGTTAAGCGAGAACTTCGCCCTAGTGGGGTAAACTCATTAGAGATAGGGTAAGTGACACCCTAGAATACGTCGAGTGTATTATATATAAGAGCGCGTATTTTTAAGTGCGATAACCATGTTTTATATTGTTTTGAAATTAGAAAATGAAATAATTTTACCTAGGTTTCAGAATTTATATATAAAAGAATAATTTTCAAGAAATAGATTTAGTTATTTTTGTTGTGATTATTTGTTAGGAAGTGATGATACTTATTTATCATCATTTGTTGATTGATTATTTATGCACGACCAGTTTATGAGCCTTTGTTGTTTGAATGAATTAAATATGAACAACTTGTGAATACAGTTTCATGATTTGACTATAAGGCATTCGTTAATATTGTAGGTTTAACAACTTTACTTTAAACGGGTTACTATTGTAAAGGAAGTTATTATATAAAGATAATTTTATAAATTAGGTTTATAAAATGTGTTTTTGAGAATTTCATTCCCGATGTCTTTAAAAAAGGATTTCAAATGATTTTTGGAAAAAGTGATAATAGTATTACATGAAATTATTTATTAGTACAAATATTGCAAAGAGAATTTTAAGCAAGGTATATTTTCTTTGGGATAGTTTTGGGAATGAGTTTTGATTCATTTTGTGGTGATCCAAATAATCGTCTAAGTGACGATTGGATGTTCGCTTAAGTGAACGTTGTAGAGCACCTAGTAAATTATTCTCTTTTTATTGTATGATCGAAACAGTTCGAATGCGAATGAACCTAAAACAAGTTTTAGTAAATAAAGTGCTAAAGCTATTTTATATATATATCTGTGTGTGTGAGAGAGAAATATATATAATATGGTTTCAATATGGGATTCGAAAGGGAAGAAGTCTTTTTAGGTTAACTAGTTCGAGTGGCTCGAAAATGACTATAAATGGGCAGGAGATGTATCAAAGTAGTAAACACTTATCTTAAGTATTACCCTTCTTGGTAAGGGGATGTATAATACTATTTGGTAGGACCAAGTTTCTTGGTACCATTTTGGTGTTACTCGATCTATATGTATATTTTTTATGGATTAAAATATATTATTTCATTTCAAAACAAAACAAAACAAGAGATTTTGAAATATAAAATGGGTATTTAAATCTTAAGTTCTTTAAAAGAAAATGGATTCAAAATAAAAAGGTATTTTGATATAAGAATGTGTTGATAAATTTTTAATATGAATTTATATCACTCTTGGGTAGAGAAGAAATAATTTAGCACAAGTTTTTAAATGCGTTAAATTTAATCAGAAAATTTTAATATATTTTATTCTCTTAAAACCGAGTCTCCTGTTTTAACATCTAAGTTGTATAAACTATTCGATGTTATTAGACCGACTAATAAACATCTTTACCTTAGAGGACCAAGGAAAAGTAGACTCTTGAATTGAGTTTGGATACCAGCATCCTACTCTTCTTAGCTACTTACCCGACCGAATGGGTAAAGAGGTCGAAGAGGTCTACTCGGTTTTATGACCCAAGTTTATTCTGGTCCTACATCTAAATTTGAGGAAAAAGAAAAGGTAAAAGATTAAATAGGATAGTTGTATATAATCTCATGATATAGTAGGGTATTATACAAGTTTAAACTTAAGTTATGTTTTATGAAATGTTTTTATAAATAATTTTGGAAAGTAAAAAGAATTGGAGTAGTATAATTATTAAGTTATCCTAAAGGGATAAAATACATAAGTTGGTCTTGGATCGTTTAAATTTTCATAATGGTTCTTGATCCAAAATTTGAGTACATGATTTCTAGATGTCTTACACCGGTTCGAACTAGGCATTTTCACTCGATTCTTGTATGCGAGTACTTGATATGGATTCTTAGGATAATGTGAGTGTTTTCTGTCATCGTTTAGAACTATGTTAGGAAATCATAAGTATCAGATCGAGGAACTGGATCATGGTTCCGTAATGGAAAAGTTAAGCGATCATACTAGTTTGGATAAAAGATTTATGTATCTGAGCAAGTGATCGAGTCGAATATTGCGTATGGGTGATTAATCCATATTGTACGGGCTTAAGTATATTTTCCTTTATTTTTTTTATTTAGGATGAGTTGGGAAAATGACTCTTTGATTTGTCATGAGGTAATGTGAATATCGATTGAGGAATAACCTATGGTTGTTGAGCTTGTGGTATGCTCAATAGATTGTATATCATCCTTGTGTGATGAGAAGGTTGTAAACCTCAACAAACACTAAGTTTGTTTGTTAGTCATTTACCATTTTGGGAAATGTTAAGAATTAGTATGGCTTATTTCTTGGTTGTTTGTTTGTGAAGAAATTTCAAGGTCGAAATTCTTTTAAAGGGGGAAGGATGTAACGATCCAAAATTTTATCGCTTTTACTTATGAATATTTGATAAATTTTGAATATTCAATTAATTGTATTTAATGGTTAAATAACCCTCTTTTTACTAATAAATAATGATGGTAAATTTGTTTTGAAAGTTTTTCTACAAAAATAAGTAGTTCGGAGAAAAATTGAAAATGTGACCAAAAATCGTTTTTCGGATTTTTGACTTTTCATCATATGAAAGTTGTCGCAATATTGTTGCACACATATGTCCACTTTTGTAACATACATATACATTTAATAAAAAACTAAAAATTACAAAAATAGATTAATTAAAGTTAATAATCCTTAAGTGCTTTTAAATTATAACTAAAAAGTAATAAAGTAAAGTGTGGTATTTTCTTTCTTATTTGAAGTGCATTAGTACTAATTAGTACATGGAAAGGATGTGCACATGGCTTCCTGTACTTTGTTAGATGGAGTTAGTTTAGCATGGAAGGTTAATTGTTTAATTTGGCTTAAGGGTATGTGATGTAATTTGCCTTTTTTTCAAATTCTATAAGTAGAACCTCTTTACTTCTTTTTCCACTTTATTTCATTTTCATCTTTTGCTTTTTTTCTTCATCTTCTTTTCCATGTCTTCCTCCTTAGTTCATAACTCCAGACCACATCAAAAACCCTTCTTTTCTCCTCAAACTTCTTCCATAGCCTTAAAATAGCATATCAACCATCACCACCCCCAAAGCTTGAAGCCAAACACCCATTCCCAAGCGTGGTCATGAGCTTCTAGGAGAAAGAGGGGATTTGCATGATCACTAGGTGGCCTAGGGAGGTGGGATCTTGTGATTTGGAAGCTAAAGGAAGGACCTTGTGTTGTTTCTAGGTCGAGGGTTCTCATTATAGCCTTTAGTTTGAGTTGGTGCTTGTTATAAAGTGAGATATCCCACTTTAAAATAGTTTAAAATTTACAAAATGTTGTAGAATATAAGTTGTTGTTTATATTGCTTATTCTTATTGCTTGTTTGGATTTGATTCTTGCTTGAAACAGATTGCATAAGTAACAATTGTTTTGCAGTGGACTAAAGCAAAATGAAGTCGGAGTGTTCCGTAGCAAATAAATCGCTATAGAAGCACTTCAAAGAATAGAAATGTTTTAGAGGGATCCTAAAGGATTCCTTACCATGTTGATTTTACATTACATTATTACTTGTTATGTATGATGTGATGAAGTGGATGTTGTTGATAGTCGACTTGCTTTGATGATTTGTTTTCATGCGACATTGAAATCCTGTGCTTTTTTTAAGTGGTTTGCCGCTTTGTTTTCTAAAAGTGTTCTGAAATCATTTTCGAACTTGACTTTTGTTTTCAAACCTTTTTGGAAAAGGTATTTAAAGTGGTTTAAATTACAGAAAGGAATATGATTTAAAATCTATTTGATTTACAAAATAAAGTTTAAAATTTACGGTCCATATAGCTATAGTCGCTATGGTTGCACTTTTGAAATCTATGATTTTAGTAAAGTAAAGAGAGTTATCTATTTTAGATATTTTGCAGATTCTTTTCGAATGTGTTTTCTAATGGGAGTATAAATAATTGAAAATGAGATTGAAGGTTCAAATATATTTTTAAGAATTTATATAAATTATTTAAACACGAGGTTTAAATTTTATAAAGGAAGATGATTTGTTTCCAAAGTCAAGTTTTTTGTTTAAAAAGTGACCATCTTTAAAGGGATGTTTTAAATACAAGTTTCAAACTTTGTTTTAAAGAGTTTTAAAAGTATTTTTAAAAGAGGGATAAAGCATGGATTACAACACTATTATTGTATTAAATATTCTCGAGAAAGGGAAAAAGATCATGGGTTATACATTTTTGTTATACTAAAAGGTTTCGGGAAATTGGAAAGGAAGTTTAGTTTCTAACACTATTATTATTAAATATAAGTTGTTTCCTTTATAAAATGGAAAGATGTTGCCATTTTAAATACAACTTTGGCTTAAATAAGTGTTTTTGGAAAAAAAATTAATAATTAGTTTGTAATCAAAGACTAGTAATAAGTTATGGAGTTGATTTTCCAATTGTTTTAAAAAAGTCTTTGTTTTATACAAAGGATTTATTTATCAGTGCCTTTAAGTAACATAAAACAAATATGATAAATAGTGCTTAAATGTTGACACGTTTATGGAAAGTAAGTCATCTTACATTTAGCACTAAAACCCGATGAGTAGACTTTCCTCTACCTATGAGATCTAGAATTAGAGTGCGTTAACTAAGGCAAGGCCAGGTGCGACCATTTTTATAACTTACCTAGCTCCGATTCGGGGCAAGGGATAGAGAAGTTGAAATGTCGAACACGTGATAAGTAGGGGAGAGTTACTTTTATAATTAGGTAATGAATAATTAAGTATATAGAAGGTATTTTATTTTATGTTTGACACTAAATTTCAAGGTATGGAAGCCCGTTTCTATCTATGAGAGTTTAAGAATGTACGTCGAGGCAAGAATAATACTCTAACTTGTTTGATTTCATTGTTAATCGGGGAATAGTACTGGGTTGAAATCAAAAAGTGCAGATAAGTTTATGATGTCCAGTTTTCTATATGGAAACTATATACTTACATCAGATAGTGGTTTGTCCACTATCGATAACTTGACCATTTTGACTTAGGAAGTATACGAGAGCTTCATGATTTCTTATGGTTTGAGATTCCCTCGGAAGAACTCATACCGGTGAAACGTCTCTCACTTTAAAGGCGGATATTCAAGGTCTCCTTGGGAATCTTATATCTTCCATTTACTTCTGAAAGAACCGAGATTGAGTCAACCGAAAACTGCCATTTTTTGGTTCAGAGAGACCGGGATCGTACAAGCATGAGTTATCCGAAAACCACTTTGAGTCAGCATAAGCATTCGAATTGGAGACATCTTGAAGATGATTGAATCAAAAACAGAGTTCTTTGAAGTGCAAGGGCTACTGGTTACTAATCCTGAGGGTGACTCCAAAAAGGATATAGTAGAAATAGTGCCTTCAGTTTGTTCATATCATGAACAACTTATATGGATGAATGCTGGCATTGCATTATTTCTTGGAGGGTAGTGTTAGCATTCCAAGAGAGATTTGTGGCCTCACAAGCCTTACGATCTGGTACTAACTAAAACCAAATGAGATGTTGTAGTGCTATATGGGTCGCACCCATTAGAGTATGGTCATCACCTTTCTAGATCACTGTACATGGATTTAAGTTTGCTTTAAGTTTGCCAGAAAGGTTGGAAAGAAATTAAGGTGATGTCATATTCGGTACCATCCAAGAAGGTGTAGGCTGGTTCTATGTTGGCATGGGTCGCAAGGTTTGTGACCTCGGTACAATTTATCTAGAGATGTACTGTGGTAGTGGTACCCCGGTGCCTTGTCATTGTTTGGAATCCATCTTCCAATATGTGTCTTACGGTTTTAGTTGCAGAACCTAGCACCGTTGAATGTAATTAGGGGTAAACATTCCAAATATATTATATTTTTTAAAACCCTAAACATTATTTTAATATCACTGGATTTTCGTACAAAGTGGTTTGGTTACCGTAAGGTAAAAACCCATCCGTGTTTATGTGCGGTGTGGTCTTATGAGATACCTTTATTTTTGAAATGTTTTATAACATAAAAGGAATACAAATGATTTAAGTTTCTTACATTGGTTTACCAGACTGATTTGGTGTTATTTCCTTATAATACTCGGGTCAGACTCGTGTATTTTTCCAAAGTTAGTTTCAGACGCTTTGGAGCTTCAAAAGACGAGCTAGATGCCTCGTTGACCTATTTATGTATTTTTATTTCCATTGTATCTCTTGTTTTGTATTAGTTTGCATTTTTTGAGGATAGACTGTTATAATTGTCCAGGATGATTATATGTTAGACTCTGATTGTTGTATGAATACTAAAGTTTTCTTTTGTAAAGATCACTTGCATATTATATATTACTCGTCACCATATGAGATTTTATTCTGTCTTTTCTTTTCTTTCACCCGAACAATCTGTCTTTCCGGCACTCGGATGCTTAGCACGTGAATACCGTGGATGTATTAGTGTCGACTATTGAGAGTCGAAAAGGTAGGTCATTACATATTGTGTTCTTTCTTCCTTGTTCTTTTACTTTTATTTTTATTTACCCTAACAATATGTCCTTTTGGAACTTGAATGTTCGGCACATGAATAGAATGGATGTATTAGTGTTGACATTTGGAGGCCAAAAAGGCAAACCGTTATAGTAAGGATCTTATTTTCTTAGACATTGCACTAAACCAAGAGCTACAATATGTACTTAGGAACTCGATCACTGAAATGTCAGTTTGACCAGTTTGCGTAAAGTAAAACTTATTTGATATCCTTAATATTAAGGATGACCTAATGCATTTTCGTTAAGATTTCATTTAGGTATTGTAGTATGGGTTTTCCTTTGAATGGTTAGACTATTTAGAAAGAAAAGAGAATGTACTAAAGTCGATGTAACTTAGGAACAACTGGGATGAAGAGTGTGAATGGTCACCTCTTTATGAAGAGACATTGGAAATGAGAGTTGTACAAAATACTAAAAGATACTTAATACGGAATGAGCAGTGTGATTTCTATTCCAAATGTGTTTTCATATAGAAAACTATTTTCTACGAAAATCATTTCCTCGAGTTTGAGATATTTGATGTAAGACTCTCGACTTTGAACTAGTTACGGCATATAAAATAAAATTCCATAATAAGCGGTTGAATGGAGCTTCTTTTTTTGTATGTTGTTATAGTAATTGTGGAAATAGTGGGAAAATACCTTATGACACTTCTTAATGAATGCATCAAGTTAAGAAAATTGTTTCCATAAATATACCAAATTTATTTATGGAATAATAGCTATTTTTAGCATTGATTAAAAATTGATATTGTTTTATTTTTATGTGAATAACGTGAATATTCATTATAAAATAATATATCATAATGGTATTTATAACAAAAGTAATGCATTAGAAAATATAGAGGTATAAAAAAATTAAATTATTTGGGAATTATGGACTAAGCCGTAGTTTTGAGAAACAATTCAATAATCTTATTATTATGAATGATATGGTACCAGTAAATTATATCTTAGAAGGGTAAGAGCGAAGCACCTATTTAGTAGGAGTGACAAAAGAGTTAGTGAATTCTTATGATTGCTACATATAGATGTTTGTAGTTTATATTCTAATGATAACAAAATTAATCCACTTATTTTGTTAACTTCACAAATGAATTATCATAGAAATAAACATATGAATTTGATATATTAGTAATGTATTTCATCAAATATGAAACGGAAACGGAAAAACATAACATGCAAAGAAAACAAACATTCAATTTGATCGAATATGTTAGTTTATGGGAAATGGTTTCAAAAGTACCCAAAAATGAATAAGATTCAATCTTGAAAGTCACTCCTTTCTATAATAGATAATAAGATATCGTTAAGTAGTAACCAGACTTTGTTAGACAAAGAATGATGAATAATGAGTGAAGTTGAGTTAAGTTCTTTTTGTTAGGATGTTACTTAAGAGTAAGTACATAGACTAAAATTAATTTCATCAAAAGAATAGTTTATTAGATCGTACAGGATAAAAGTTTATAATAAACTCCTATATATCCTAGGTCAAGAAGTTGACTGGTTGTGTTAGTCGAAAGGCTGCATGTAATATTTGTTTGTGAGAGATCTTTTGTGGACCACCCCAATGCATGGGGCATGCCAATATTGATTAAGAAACTTATGTTATGAACTTAAAATTTCATAAGCTAAAAACTAAATCAAATTTATACTTATAAAAAGGTAGGTCATAAAATGTTTCTGAATGTCTATTTGTTATACTAGAAACAACTATTGTTCAAGAATCAGAAAGTTCACGACGAAGCAATTTCTTTTAGAAATTATTGATAGTAAAATGGATTTGGTCTGATCCAAAGATAAAATTGATTGCATAAGATGAAATGAAATTAATCAAACATGAACAGACACAACACATTAGAATGTCTAACAAATATTTTACACATTAAAGAAAAACCATGAGTTCCTTATCGATGTCGATAAAAGAATTTCCATAGCTGTTAATAAGCCATAAAGAGTATTGACTTTGCCATATGCATGATGTGAAGATACAAAATGGATTCCAAGTACATTATCAAAATATGATTTTGATAATTGTACCTAAAGGGATATGGTCCATCAGCTTCAAGAGTGTCTTCGAGGAAGACCAATCATTAGGGATATAGTAAACTATGTTAATACATTAACATTGAAAATTTCAATCGTTGAAATTAATGTAACAGGTTCGTCGTTTGATGTGCTTAAATTATTTTAGATTTCACTTGCAAAATTATCACTACGCATATGTTGAAACAAAAATTCTAAATAATGATATAGAATATACTGTTTGCACATAATAACCAAAGTGTTTGGAAGTCAGTGGGAGTGATACCGAGTTTATGGCTTTCGGATAGGATCTAAGAACTGGTTTGAAAGTATCATTCAATAAGCATTAGAGTTGAGCAAATATTTTGATAGAAAAATCAAACAGTTTGAATTTTAGTCAAAATGCAGAGAAAGCGTATGCCTATAAGAAAGGACTATAAAGGTAATTGAATATTTCAAAAATTATAAGTAAACAACAAACTTATGATCTTAATGATGTTCCCGTGTTATAATCATTTTAGTTTGGTTGTTTATTACTCAACATTGGATTCGAAAATGACATATTTTATAAACAGTATAAAAAGATGCTAGATTGTCTTATAAGATATATAAAGACACCATATTAAAATGTTTAACGTGGAGCATATGAGATAGATTCCTTATGTATTAGCAATGAGAATTATCATGTATTCTAAGGTATCTACTATATCGTTAAACGCTTATGTAATTGGTACACTGGGCGAGTATCAAACCTGAATTAAGATCGCTAAATGGTAGGTAAGTGTATTCTGGAGTATATGCAAAATAATAGAGATTTTTTATATAGAAACAACATTTTCCTTAATGAAGGAATATTCAGACTCGACTTCATAAGTGATATCGAGCATAGCACGTTAATACAAAATTCATATTCAACCTTAGTTAAGGAGCTTCAAGTTGGAAATGTTCCAAACATGGGTTGTGGCTAATTCAACCAATAGGCTACATACATCGGGTTGAATATCACTATAATAAAGGCAATGTGTACGTATATAAATGCATAAATTTATTACTGAGCTAGAGGTGACTCCAAATGTTAAAAATCCCATAATATTGTTATACGATAACAATGTCGTGATACATATCATGAAAGGACCTAGAGCTCACTGGAAGTCGAGAAACATACTTTGAAAATTTTCACTTGATAAAGGCAGTTTATTAGCCTCGAAAAGAGTTAGCTGACAGAGTCGACAATTAAAACAATATAGCATACCAGTTCACTAAGGGACTAGCTCGACCATTTTTGAGAAAACTAATGGGAGGAATGGGAATACAATTCCATGATTGACCCAAGTGAAATTAGGAGATTGGTAAAGTTAGAGATATGCCATAGGTGTAATTATGTAACTTATTACATATATCTAACTCTGTGACCAATCTTGTTCATAATAAAGGTATCTGTTTTCTATTATATACTTTATTATGTCATGATATAGTTAATTAAGTAATTAAATTAAATTATATAAGTTATAAAATCCTTAAATGAAACATTATGCTATTGTAGTTGTAAATAGTTATAATCAATAGTTTTAATCATGATATAAAATAACATTTTATTTTAAATATTCCTAGTCAAGATGTTTCGACAAAGAATATCGATACACCTATTAAGACAAAAGTACGTAATGCTCTCCAAGTGTTAGGAAATATACTACTCATGACCGTTGTCGAACCAAGGGGTTACGTGCTGATAGTTGTTGAATATCTATGGGATGACTCGTCTAAGAGTTTCTTGTTGGTCAATAACAACTAGGTCAAAAGGGAAATTTCATAGTGCCGATATTAAAAGGTTCTCTTGACTTGAGAATACTACCAAACTTCAATGTGGAAATTCTATTTTGATTATAGTTAAATCATGTCATGGCATCCATTGAACGATTGTAGTTGGGTCTAATTTGAGACATTGAAAGTGAAACACTATTCTGTAAAGAATTCATCTCCTTAGTTGTAACGACCCAGAATTTCTGTCAATTAAAAATTTGAATATTTAATTAATTTTGAATATTAATAAGTGAAATTTTTAAGTCAAATAATTTATTTTTCGAATATTGGATTTAATTGGACAATTAAATCGATAAATTAATAGTTGAAATTCCAGAAATAATTGAAATCTGGATTTAATGTGAATGAAAATGATTTATAAAGTTATATTAAATCATATTGAAGTTATAGTGATGTTATATAACTTTTAAAATTGAATTTAGAGTTAATCTGTGAAAATTGAATATTTTAATATTTAATCGACTAGTGAAATTAGCCAATTTTGGAACAGTCTCAAAATTGGACGAAACTAGTTCCATTAGATCCGTAATAGTTTGTTATTATCGGATTTCAATTTTCGTAGCAATTGGAGTTGTCGTTTGACCGTGGCAGCTCGATACGCATCGAACTTGTTTTAATATTAATTTGGCGAGTTAAAATAGTCATTTTTCAAAAAGTGTAACAACCCGTAAATTTTCGATAATTAAGATAGTTAATTTAATAAGATTTCATGGTTTAATGTTGGAAGAATTAAAAATTTGTAGTTTATGTATGGCAATAATAACTAGAATGAAATTACAACAATATTTATCTAAGTTAATTACTAATGTATTGAATGAAATTCCAATCAATTGAAATGATTCAAATGTTATAACTTGGTTATAAAAGTAATATAAGAAAAAAAAACAAATGTAAATATTGGGTTAACTAATGAAATAATCTATAGTAATGGTAATTGTCACGACCCGACCTTCCACTACCGGAAAATCGCATCGTTTTTAAGAAAGAAAGGGGTGAGAAAATAGAAAAGATAGAGAAGAAGAAAGAAAACAACATCAGAATCTCAACAGCGGAACGAATAAAATATAATATATCACATAAGAGATTACATAGTATCATATACATCAAAGTTATACAGATAATACAACACATACTAGACAGTTATAAACACCTGTCTAGTTAATACAACTCGAAACAACTCGATACATCACAGAGATACAACACAGCGGAAATACACATAACACTAACACAGCAGAACCAATATATAGCTATACGCTGAAGCCTCCTGCTCCATTGCTCCTCCAAAATTCGTCAAAGCTAAACCTGAATCCCTTGGCTACCCGTAAAAAATTTGGGTACCCGAGAGTTTAGGAAAAACAGAAATAAACTCCGGGTCAGACATGGGTCTGGTATGAGTAAACGGTTAAAGTTGCTTAACTTTGAAAATCCTTTGAAAACAAAAGGTATCACGTAAGACTTCCCACACATAAACATAGAAAAGTTTTTACCTTACGCTAACCAAAACATTTAACAGGAAATCCAGTGATATTATAATAGTGTCTAGGGTTTTCAAGTAAATAAGAAATAGCCGAAATTGTTACATTCATTAAATTCCATCATACTAGCCACAACGTGGGTAATACAATCAAATCCGAAGGCACTTATTGGATTTTGGATTCCATACAATGGCAGGGCTACTGGGGTACCGCCCGTCACAGTACCTGGCCTAGATCAGCGTACCGAGGACCCACCCTAAGTCCCCTGCAACACAAAGCCGGACCCATCCCTTACTGGATAGTTCCGAATAAAATCACCCCACGGTTGTGATCATTCAACCGCACCACTAAGCCGAAATAAAAGGGGCATCTAGACAGGGATGACCTTACTCTCAAGTGGGGGCTACCCACGAAGCCTTGCTGCATCTCCCCTGTTTTAGCCATTCCCGGTTGATGAGGCTTGAGGTCACGATTACCTTTATCAGAACTCATCACTTAGAATGCTCATCGTCCACCTGACGATGTGTTGAAAGCATTCAATCCATACAAGTTCATTCCGGGTTCGAACGAAACCGAAGGCATTATCTCGTTACACTCATTTTGGAATCACCCTCAGAGTTAACGACAATAACCCTTGCACTCTGAATCTTCATCTTCACTTGAGATTCACGACCTATCGTTAATTTGGATCGATGTGGTTTTCGGATATCCAAATCTGGAAACCCGATCCCGGTCTCATCAAATCCAAACCGTGTCTTTTAAGGCCAAGTTGTTTTAAAGTTAAAACAATTCATTCATTATCTATATATATATTCACAATATCACAGATAGATATTCTACAATATCATCAGAAATAGATAATCTACAATATCATCAGGAATAGATAATCTATATCACATAGCATTACTTATCTCGTAACCGAAATTTCAAACCATTCAAGGCAAACAATATCATCCATCCATACATAAGCAAGGATAAATAATCACACCATATATAATAAATTTAAAATGAATTAAATTAATTATCTTATCTCTAATTAATTTAAAATGAATTAAATTAATTACTTCATCTTATAAATCCTGCTTACAAAATTATTAATTAATTTCAAATCAATTAATTAATCATTCCCCAATTTCCATTTTAATTAATCATCTTGGATTAACTAACCTTTAATTACGTTCCAGTAATTACAACTTTCATTAATTTCACAAATTTATTAACCTTAACCATTCACAGTAATTAACCATTTAAATGCTTCATTAATTACATTAATTAATGATCCTTAATAATTTATTTCCATTAATTAATTAACTAAAATTAATTACATTAAACCTTAATAAATCACATTAATTAATTAACTTCAAATATTCACTTCCATTTATCATCCTAAGTCATATACAGGAATTTCCCTCTTGAAATTACTTATCTCAATTAATTAATTAATTAACTCTCTTGATTTATTATACTAAATGATAAATCTTTAATTACTTCTCCTAAGTAATTACACTTTATTTTACTTCCATTAAGTAATCCCTTTAATTAATTACATCCTGTAATTATTCATTAATTACTTTGCCAAGTAATTACCCTATTCAACTTCATTAAGTATTTATACTTAATTTATCATCAAATGATTATCTTTAATTAATTATTAATTAATTATCTTAAATCAACATATTCATTTGATTTATTACAATTGTAATTCATTTCTAAATTGACTTAAAATAATTTATTAATCTTTCATTACAGATTAAATATTCTTTAATTATTAATTAATAAACCTTAATTATCAATTAATAACTTAATAACAAATTAATTCATCCTTAATTAATCTCTATAGATCAATTACTTCTTATTCATTAATTAATTAATAAAACCAAAATTATTAATCAATTTAAAACTCAATTTCAAACTAAGTACTTCTTAATTACAATTAATCAACCTTTAATTTTCTCAATTAATAAATTTCCAATTTATTAATCTCTAATTATTAGTTAATCAATTATAACCATTAATTAATTAAATTACTTAATTATCCTTACATTAACCATTTAATTAACCTTTATCTTAAATTAATTAACTTACCAATTATACTTAATTTTCTAATTAACTAAAGTAATTTCTAAGATAATAAAACTCCTTTAACTTAAGATAACATCATCTTATAAATACACTAATTACCATTTACATTTTAAACTTTTTTATCTTTAAAATTAACTTAAACAATTTTAGATTAAATAAATTTTAAAACACTTTATTAAATGTTAAGAAACCATTGGATTTTATTAAAGTAGTGTTTTTAAAAGAAAGTTTAAATACAGTTTGTTTAAAATGTCAAAAACTCTATTTTAAAACTTTTGTAAAACTGGCTTTTACCTTCACTTCGGGTCATACCCGACTGATACCCGGAACCATTCCCGAGTCTTCTCCCATTTTCCCCGTTCCTTTTAAAACTTAGTTAGATTACAGTTTTAAAAACATTGGCCTACCATCTTCAAATCACTCGCGTGCAGACCCGAGTTATATCCCAAAAACCCCGAGACCATCTTCGAGTCGATCACTCAAAAACACGATCACGCGAGAACTCGTCTTCCCCAAACCATCCAGATACACAGATTCACGTGCACGTGCACCATCGCCGGAGTTACCTCCGACCTCTGACGAACTCCACGGCAAGTCGCTCCTCATCGAAACACCAAAATTCGATCACCAGAACAATCGTTCGAGCCCCAAAACAAAAACGAGCCATTCACTCCAAAAACTGGAACCCATAGTTTACTAAATTCACCTCGACCCCGCGACGCCGTCCACCTGACCTCGCGCCACCGCGTCCCTACCATCTCCGGTCATCCACGAAGCTGTTCCCCCAGACCTCGTCCAACTCGATGCACCCCAGAATCATCTGCGACCCGTTCTTCCAACATGAACAAACCTGGGTTCTCAACCCTAGTTTGATCACGAATCAAATATTCAACGATTTATAAATTTAGGTAGCATTTTTCTGGTGATCTCGAATATTAAATCTTGCTGCCACCACGAATTCGAAGCCTGTAACTTCTTAGATCATCAGATTTTGTCAAAAATTCACTTTCTGATCGACTTCCATTTCCCAGAGAAATGTGAAATGGAAAATTTTGATTTTTGTTTTAAAAATCTGGTTTCTCAGAGTATATTCAAATTATATAACTGACTTAACAGATTATGATACTTGAATTTAACATATTTTTAAGATTTGCAGCTAAATTACTTGATTTCAGGGAAAGTTCAAATCTACTTTCCTTGGATAAAATTCTAGAGTAAGGTTCATGTTAAAACAACTATATTTGTATAAATCTAGAGCCTATCACAGACTAGAGGAGAAGTGAAATTCGTATTCAACTTAAACTCTGTAAGTAAATAAAAACAGAGAAGAACAAATTATAACAGGGATATACAACGTGAATACAAACATCTATCAGAGTTCTACACTTATTCATGCACATACAGTCATCATTTCCATAGAAATTACGCAAACAACATATTCATTAACTTGTTTAGATTTTATTAAAGATGTTTACTCACCTGACTTAAAAAACAGAGGGCTTGCTTCTTTTGAAAACTGGAAAGGCTTGCAAACTGGAAATTTGAAAACTTGAATACTTTCATCTTTGTTGTTCTTGTTTTCCAGAGAACAATAATCTTGCATTGACTTAAAAACTGAAAGCTTTTAAAAGCTTAAAAACTTGAAACTTTGAACTGGAAGCTTTAAAATAAAACTGGAACTTGATTCCAGGCTTTTGGAAAAGAAGATAACAAAGCTTGATGTTTTCCTTTACAAATGTTTGAATGAACGAAAAGAAAGGGAACTTGATAAAAATAAAACAAATGCGGCCCTGATAGTTGTATTAGTACAAAGGTTGATCAGAGATTTTTTTGTTAAGGAGGCTGAAAGGAAGACATTTTGTACAAGTCATTTATTGAGCATGTCATACATATCTTCTAGCTCCATTCGTATAGTACTATATGTTATCTTGCCTCTTTTCTTTGCCTGCAAGTCTCAAGGCCAAAGTACAGATATTTATTTAGCTTTGTTTATCTTGTATACATCTTATTACAATTCGAGTGTACATCTCTATTTTACTTTGCAGGTACAACTTGGGTATATCTTTTATTTGGTTTAAACTTTCTACTTTGCATATGTAGTGATAGTATATACATCTTTTCATTTTGTTTTTAACTTGTTACTTGCCTGCAACTACAAGTATACCATATAATTTCTAAACTTAATTGATCTTTTATAAAGTGTTATGTTTGTATTATGTGTTAGCTTGTGAATTAAATTCTAGTGTTACATGTTTACTTATTTGTATTTCTATTTATAATTCAATGTATTTAACTAGAGTATATTTTTCTATTTTAATCTTAACTACCAACACTACAATTATATTTATTTATTTTATTCTATTTTTTTACTTAAGTTAAATATGTTAGTTCTTATGTTTATAAGTTTATATACTTACTTCCATTTTAGACCATATATATATGTTTTATATTTATATTTAATATTACCAAGATTCATTCAACTTGAACATTATTACTAAAATTACATCAAATTATTATATATAAATCTAAAGTGAATAAGTGGAATTTTATTTAAGTTAAAAATAGATTTTGTTATAATTAAATTGGAACTCTTTTATATTAAATTCCCAAATCAAAATTTTTCTTTAAACATATAAATATACACATCCATATAACACTTATTAAATTAGAATATATAGGACTATTTAAATCCATTAATACACTAACACAGATTAAATCTGTGACTAATTATTCTGATTTAAAAATCAATCTAAAATCCAATTTTAAAACATCCCATTATTAATTAATTGGTTATTTATATTTGAAAATAACAATCTAAATCAAATTTAAAATACTTTAATTAAGAGATTATCGTATTTTAAATTCCTCGAAATTCCGGGATGTCACAGTAATGGAATCAAATTGGTATTGTATAGGAAATTGTGTCACTTGTTTGAAAATAATAAACTTATAAGTGTGATTAAAAGTAAATGGTGATAATTATTATAAGTTACTTGTTTATTTGTCAGTCGAATCGAATTTAGAAAACAATTTTAAATGAAATGAAATTTTATATATTAACTGGGTTTACAATCAATAACTGATGTTTAATAACAAATGTTGGATGCACTGGAAGTGAATGAATTAATTGACTGATAACGGAAATTTATTTAAAAATCTAATATTGAAATATAAATGCTACTTAGTGAATGTCTTTACAATCAATAATTGGATTTGATAATAATGCTGAGTTTAATAGATGTAAATAAAGTAATGGATTGATAAGTAAAATTCATTTAAAATCCAATATTGGAATTTATTGAATATGGATCAATTAAATTGTTTAAATTTGATATTGGAAATAAATTTAATAATTGAATAGATTGAATAACGGGAATTGAATAACCGTATAACGGAAATAATTGTTCCATAATTTGAATTCGTTTTAAAGTTAAATTTTGTAAGTTCATTTTCAAATATCTCAAGATGATGAATTTCGGATAATCTAAATTGTTTAAAATGTAAATTTGCAAATATTTGAATAATTGAATTTTGAATATAATATGATTGAAAATGATATCGAAGATTTATATAAAATTTTATTTAAACAGCAATGAATTTGTTAACATTTAAAATTGGATTTGTAAGAAATTCTGTAAATTTTGAAAAGTCGTCGATTTAATCGACGAGTAAAAATAGCCTTCCGAGACACAGTCTCGGAATTCGATGAAACCAGTTACATTGGATCCGTAATAGAGTGTTATTATCGGATTTCAAATTTCATAGCATTTGGAGTTATCGTTTGGTCGTAAGGGTTAGAAACGCGCTGAAATAAATAACGAAAATTTAATATTTTAATTCGATTCAAAAAGCTATCTTCCACATACGATCAAATTGGCTTCCGAAACACGTTCCATTGTGTTCGGAATGCGGGTAAAACCTTACGAACGCCTGTTGGCACGTGTTATTTGGAGTTCGTTCGGAAAATCATGAAATTTGTGAGATTAATATTAAAATAATATTAGTTATACGTGTATATATACGCATTCACCCCGTAACCCTAGCTTCTATCTCTTGGCCGCCAGTGATAAATTCGATGGCCGAAACTTTGCGACGTTCCCCCTCGATTTTCTTCAAATCCATCGACCTTTGCCAAGATTTCTCAACTACAAAATTATAGGGGACAGCGTGATCTACGGGGTGGATGGCTACGATCGTTGATGATGGGGCGAGATGGCCGGAATGTTCACTTGAAGGCAGCGCGTTCGCGCACGTATTCTGGGTGATGGTGATGACCGAGCTCGACGAGCTTCTGGCCGATGGTGGGGTTCGCAGTGGGCTTCGATTTGGTGGGCATGGATCATCCTCTAGTGGCCCGAGGGACGAGCGGCATCTAGGGTTGAAAGGCGGCGTTGGGTTTCGAACAACCCTGGAGTCTCGCGTTTGGGAAGAAGGGCTTTGCGGTATTGATTTTCTAAAGGCTGAATCTATGGCTGAGATTTGTTGGGTTTGTAAATAATTAATAAAATAAGAAACAGTTTATATAATTTATATTCAAAAACTTTAAAACTATGTAATTTGGTCATACGTTATCAGAATCGGATGAAACTGGCGACGCCGGAATCGCGGAGACGAGATCTACACTGCAGTGCAGACCCGGGACTGTTTCGAGCTCGTTAAATTTTTTGGTTAAATCGAACGCGCTCGATTTAATTTAAAATTTGAACGATTGGCAACGTAAACTCAAGGTGAGTGTTTTATAACGCTCACAACGTACTAGAATATTTTGATGCTAGTTAAATTTAATATTGTTAAGTGATATGATTTTTATTAGTCGTTGTTGATAAAATTTAACTGTCATCTAGATTGTCATTGAATTTAATATTAGAATTGAAATCGATAGTCAAATTAGAATTGAAATTTAATCGCAATTAAATTTCCGAACGTCTATAACTATGAAATTTCCGTGATTTATATAGTCTGTTTGGGTGATTGGTTGCGATGGATGCTATTGATTGATGTTTGAATGTTTGGATGTTTAT
This sequence comes from Allium fistulosum, assembly GCA_030737815.1. Lineage (NCBI taxonomy): Eukaryota > Viridiplantae > Streptophyta > Magnoliopsida > Asparagales > Amaryllidaceae > Allium > Allium fistulosum. The sequence goes on from CM060901.1 coordinate 502,648,473, forward strand.
TGGTTGTATATATCCTGTCATCACCCTGTGTATTATTTACAGTTGTAAATTAAATCATTTTGAATAAATTGAGAAATGGGTTGAAATGATATATACCTATGACACTATGATTTGAATTGAAATGATATATATCTATTCCTGAAATTTAATTGAAATAACTGATCACTTGGCCATAGGATAGAAAATTATATATGGGCACCGGGTTGGTTAAATTAAATGATTTTTAAGTTCTTTGATTTGGAATTACTTTAAATGATTTGATTTAAAGGAATAAAATCAATTTTATAGAAATTGAATTTATCGTGAATTTGAGGTTGAGATGTTGAAAAAAAAATTTGGTTAAACAAATTGTTTAATAATTGAAGTTAAGACTTTGAAATTAAAAACTGTGATATGATTGGATTTAGTAAATTGATTTGATTTTTAAAGGTATTTAACTTTTATTCGGACTTTGAATATTATTAAGTAAAAGTGTGATAAGGACAACATTTTGAAATTTGAGGAAATTGGATTTGGGATGGAATTGAATTAATTTGTAATCGAAATTGGTTTGAATTGAAATTGAGATTTGAATCGACTGAATGTAAATTTGAATTTGATTCAGATTGGTAAGTTGGAAATTTAAATGGTTGACTTTGAAGCTATTTCAAATTTGGTTTTCCTAAGTTATTCCGCTATATAAACTATTTTAAATACTTAAACTATTTTTGTTAAACTATTTTAACCTATATTAACTATATTAAAATTTTCAACCTATCTTAAACTTTGTTAACTTATTTTAATCTATTTTTAAATCTACTTAACCCAATTTAATTTAATTTAAACTAATTAACTGTTTTAATTTATTTTAATTATATTTTTATCTATTTTAAAGCTATTTAACCTATTTAAGTTTATTTAATCTATTTTAAATCTATTTAACTATATTAAATCAATTTAAAACTAATTTGAAATCTATCTTTAATATTTAGAGTATTTTAACTATTTTCAATTATTTAAGCTACTTTAAACTATTCAAAACTATTTTTCCAAAATTTCCAGTTGGTCAATAAGGTGAAATGTTTATATTTAAATCTTAGATTTAAATACGAAGTGGTTAAATGAAGTTACAACCTAAATTGAAATGTGACGATTTTTGAAATTGAAATGAGATATTGAGGCGAAATGATTTTGAAATGGAATCGTATATTTTGAGTAGATACGATGATTTTGAAATTGATTTAATTTTTGAAGCAAACTTGATATTTTGATATCAATTATGAATTGATTTTGAAAATGTAAAAGAACCATCCGGTGTGTAATAAGCGTTCGGTTGTTAAAGAGACCGGGATCGGATATGGGCATACTCTATGTCGATACCGAAAACCACTTTAACAACTGTGTACGTGGTGGAGATTCCAGAATGAAGTAGGATGGTTTGGTGACGATTCTATATGGTATGATGTGACCCTGACTCCCGTGAGTCAGCTTAGATGTGACTAAAATCAGGAGCTATACCGGGCTAATGTGAGGTCATTCCTCTTATCGGGCATATTTCTTCGATACCATTATATTGCTTTTGTGATTCGATTTGGTGGCCACCCCTCGATTGTTGGGAGTGTGTCCGAGGTGGGCGGTAGTAGCTGCTATGCGTCACCACCAGTCCGGGAGTGCAATTGGTATATCTACCCTGGCATCTCCTCGTGTGCCGTGTTCACATGCCCTAGCGTGCCCTCTACGAGTTTGTTTTGTACCATACCTATGGGGTGCCCTCTGCGTAAACCTTTCGGAGGAGCGTACGGTACTGTATAGACTATGGGAATATATAAAATGTGTTAAGGGGGATATGGGTAACGCCTTAACGCTATTTTAATAGTTTATTTTACTATAGACATATTATAATAGCGTATTGTACTACATAGTAGATAGTTTAACGGATCCTTAAGAGATGGAAAATCCCGTAACATCTCATGAGTTATTGCACACACGTCGACACTGGATAGGAGATGGCAAAACCAGGTAAACGTCTCTGACGCCGTTACACTCATTTTTATTTGGCATTGATTTAACTTACATGAGGATATTTTAGTCCTGACTCGAGTGTTTTGCCTTTTCATTACGCTCGGGTCAGTCCTGAGTTTTTCAGCTTATTGAAGATTTATTCTGGAGGACGAAGACGAAGATTTGGTATACTATTACTATTATTATCCTTGCATCATGCTGTCTGCTGCATTGTTTTATTTGTTCTGTTGTATATGTATAACTCTAATAAATGATGTATAAATGATAATCAAAAGTATATTAAACAGCTTCATGAACTGTTTATTTGATTATTATATTTTATCTTTCCGCTGCGAGATTCTGTGATTGTTTCTTGTTTCTTTTCTCTTCTTTTCTTATTTACCCCATTAACAATCCTCCCTTTTGAATGGTTTGAGTTGACAAGAGTGTTTGATTGTCAATTTAAACTGTCCAAAAAGGTGGGTCGTTACAGTTGGTATCAGAGCTTTGGTTTAGTGATAACCTTAGCTTTGTGGGGTCTGACTCTTTATAAATAGGGTAGTAATACCCTATGATGAGTCGCTGAGTGTATATATATGAGAGAGCGTATTTGTTAGTGGTATAAAATTGTTTTATACTGTGTTGGTTGATTTTTTGAGTGGCATATGGATTCTGGTCAATACGAGTAATTAACGTCATTGATAGGGATCTCTAAACACTTGAACAGAACAATTCGACATAGTATTGTTTTGAAATTGGGTAAATGAAATAATTTTGCCCCAATTATATTTTGTATATAAAGAAATAATTTTTAGAAATTATTATGATTCATCTAGTTTGTTTGGTTGTTAGAAATGATAATATGTATGGTTACCGTAAATTGGATATTGTGTTTTAATAAATAAGGTTTATTACAAAATAAATAATGATAAAACAACTTATGGAATGTTTTAAGAAGGTAAATTTTTGTAAGAAAAATTTATAAATGTGACTTATAAATTAAAATGGATTTAAATTGAGAAATATTGAATTTAAGACCCGGGAATTTTGAAATGGTTTTCAAAGCTTTGAAGAGAAATGTATAGTGATATGAGTTGAAAAATATTTATGGAAATATTTTGGAAGGATTTTTAAGAAGGAATGAATTCAGTACTCCTCTCTTATGTCGCTGGAAAATAATTTCGGTGATGACTGCACAGCATCATCGACGTTCATTTTCGAGTCTCAAAGTGGGGATACTTCTGAGAAGCTTTGCTTCGAAATTGTTTTGATAAATGGATTTTGGTTTAAACTCCAAAAGTATGATTGATACATATAAGATAGATGTATCTATTTATTTCAAATGATTTGAAATAAACCGGGCATTTAATTTTTTTTAAGTTCTGTTAATTGATATTTTTTCAAGTTATCTGAATTAAATGTGAATAACCAGAACTTATGTAATAAAAGGATTAAAAACTCTAAGCTAAATGTTTTGAGAAACTTTAGAGTTGAAGTGTAACTCTTAAAAATTGAAAGGTATTGAAAAGTAAAGAAAATTTAAACAAGTTAAATTGTGAACATTCTAATTAAGTAAAATGAATTCTATAAATTTGTATAATACCATATTGCATTCTAATAACATATAATATGAGTTACCAAATGTTAAAAAGTTAAAAGAATGATTTGGATATGTAATAGGATATTATACAAGTAAGCAAAACTTGAAAGTAATTAAAATGTGTACAAATGGAAATTTGGTTGTGATAAAGAAAAATGTTATATACTTAAGTATAATATGAAATGATGAATGGCTAAATGGAATAAGTAAGTGGAACTTAAGAAAGAGAGCAAATGAATTAAACAATATCTTTGTAAACTAGTTACCGAATTAAGTATAAATTGGCAGAGAAATTGTGAAATTGAATTTATGACTTTCGAGATAATTATAAACTTAGATAAAGTCCAACTTATTATATATGACTTTTATAGAATAATTATAAACTAAAGTGATGATTAATAAAATGTTCCACCAATAAATTTGTTATTAACTGAAATTATGAAAATGAAGTAAATGTAAACAGAAGAATTTGGTATAGCTAAGAATAAATTGAAAAAGGGAAATTTAATTAAATTAAATTACATGGAATGGTTAAAATGAACTTAACTAAGCAAATTGTATGAAATGATGTTTAAGAAATGATAGTATTAAAGAGTATGCTATGTAAAGAAATGGATATGCTAAGTAATTAAGGAATAAATAATGCATTGTGTATAATTAATTGTAAATGAAATGATGGTAAGTAAATAAATTGAATATAGACACATTGTATAGGAATCTATTGGAAGGTAATACGTAAGTTGTACGTATATTATTTTATTCGCATAACAATTTGGCCCGAATTCGAGCACAGAATTTCGAGATAATTTATATCGATCCAAGTTAGGATTTTTCACCCGATTCCCGATGGCGAACCCTGGATATGGATTTTTGATTTGATTTTGGAATTCTCTATCATAGTATTTGGCTATGCAAGGAGAATAACAGTTTCCGATCAAGGAACCAAATCTGAGTCCGCACTAGAGAGTCGTGTGAACGATACTAGTTTGGAAGTGAAATTTTGTGATCGAATGAGTAATCAGATTTGATATTGCGTACGGATGATATATGTACTTCGTACAAGTTTAAGTAAGGCAAATATTGAAATAATTGAAAATGAAAATTATAAATTGATTTTAAATTATATGATTTGATATCATTGAGAAATAAGATGCAGGTATTTTAAAATCAAGAAAATTTGGATTGCCCGACAAAAAGGTACACGTTTATTTGTCATTGGATTTGATGGTTTTTGGATGGAGCCACTTGGCTTTTGTTTTCTTTTATTGGTTTGGGGCCCGTAGAGGCGTTTTGTAGCTGTACCGATCGAGCCGCGCAAAGGAGACGCTGCCGAAATTTTCCGTAAATCCGGGTGTTAGAAAATTTTTGAGTTTTAAAATTTTTATAACTCGTCTGGATAACCAACTTGAAATTTCGTAAGCCTATCGGAGTAGCGTAGTGGAAGTGTAGTAACGACTTTATAAATGAAATTTCATTGTTTTATAAGTTGATAACTTCGAATAAAATATTTCAAATGTTGAATTCTTTACTTAGTTCCTTTTCCCTTCTTTTTCCTTTTCGAGGACGAAAAGTTTTGAGTGAGGGAGAGTGTAACAACCTGTAAATTTTCGATAATTAAGATAGTTAATTTAATAAGATTTCATGGTTTAATGTTGGAAGAATTAAAAATTTGTAGTTTATGTATGGCAATAATAACTAGAATGAAATTACAACAATATTTATCTAAGTTAATTACTAATGTATTGAATGAAATTCCAATCAATTGAAATGATTCAAATGTTATAACTTGGTTATAAAAGTAATATAAGAAAAAAAAACAAATGTAAATATTGGGTTAACTAATGAAATAATCTATAGTAATGGTAATGGAATCAAATTGGTATTGTATAGGAAATTGTGTCACTTGTTTGAAAATAATAAACTTATAAGTGTGATTAAAAGTAAATGGTGATAATTATTATAAGTTACTTGTTTATTTGTCAGTCGAATCGAATTTAGAAACCAATTTTAAATGAAATGAAATTTTATATATTAACTGGGTTTACAATCAATAACTGATGTTTAATAACAAATGTTGGATGCACTGGAAGTGAATGAAGTAATTGACTGATAACGGAAATTTATTTAAAAATCTAATATTGAAATATAAATGCTACTTAGTGAATGTCTTTACAATCAATAGTTGGATTTGATAATAATGCTGAGTTTAATAGATGTAAATAAAGTAATGGATTGATAAGTAAAATTCATTTAAAATCCAATATTGGAATTTGTTGAATATGGATCAATTAAATTGTTTAAATTTGATATTGGAAATAAATTTAATAATTGAATAGATTGAATAACGGGAATTGAATAACTGTATAACGGAAATAATTGTTCCATAATTTGAATTCGTTTTAAAGTTAAATTTTGTAAGTTCATTTTCAAATATCTCAAGATGATGAATTTTGGATAATCTAAATTGTTTAAAATGTAAATTTGCAAATATTTGAATAATTGAATTTTGAATATAATATGATTGAAAATGATATCGAAGATTTATAAAATTTTTTATTTAAACAGCAATGAATTTGTTAACATTTAAAATTGGATTTGTAAGAAATTCTGTAAATTTTGAAAAGTCGTCGATTTAATCGACGAGTAAAAATAGCCTTCCGATACACAGTCTCGGAATTCGATGAAACCAGTTCCAATGGATCCGTAATAGAGTGTTATTATCGGATTTCAAATTTCGTAGCATTTGGAGTTATCGTTTGGTCGTACGGGTTAGAAACGCGCTGAAATAAATAACGAAAATTTAATATTTTAATTCGATTCAAAAAGCTATCTTCCACATACGATCAAATTGGCTTCCGAAACACGTTCCAGTGTGTTCGTAATGCGGGTAAAACCTTACGAACGCCTGTCGGCACGTGTTATTTGGAGTTCGTTCGGAAAATCATGAAATTTGTGAGATTAATATTAAAATAATATTAGTTATACGCGTATATATACGCATTCACCCCGTAACCCTAGCTTCTATCTCTTGGCCGCCAGTGATAAATTCGATGGCCGAAACTTTGCGACGTTCCTTCTCGATTTTCTTCAAATCCATCGACCTTTTCCAAGATTTCTCAACTACAAAATTATAGGGGACAGCGTGATCTACGGGGTGGATGGCTACGATCGTTGATGATGGGGCGAGATGGCCGGAATGTTCACTTGAAGGCAGCGCGTTCGCGCACGTATTCTGGGTGATGGTGATGACCAAGCTCGACGAGCTTCTGGCCGGTGGTGGGGTTCGCAGTGGGCTTCGATTTGGTGGGCATGGATCATCCTCTAGTGGCCCGAGGGACGAGCGGCATCTAGGGTTAAACGGCGGCGTTGGGTTTCGAACAACCCTGGAGTCTCGCGTTTGGGAAGAAGGGCTTTGCAGTATTGATTTTCTGAACGCTGAATCTACGGCTGAGATTTGTTGGGTTTGTAAATAATTAATAAAATAAGAAATAGTTTATATAATTTATATTCAAAAACTTTAAAACTATGTAATTTGGTCATACGTTATCAGAATCAGACGAAACTGGCGACGCCGGAATCGCGGAGACGAGATCTACACTGCAGTGTAGACCCGGGACTATTTCGAGCTCGTTAAAATTTTTGGTTAAATCGAACGCGCTCGATTTAATTTAAAATTTGAACGATTGGCAACGTAAACTCAAGGTGAGTGTTTTATAACGCTCACAACGTACTAGAATATTTTGATGCTAGTTAAATTTAATATTGTGAAGTGATATGATTTTTATTAGTCGTTGTTGATAAAATTTAACTGTCATCTAGATTGTCATTGAATTTAATATTAGAATTGAAATCGATAGTCAAATTAGAATTGAAATTTAATCGCAATTAAATTTCCGAACGTCTATAACTATGAAATTTCCGTGATTTATATTGTCTGTTTGGATGATTGGTTGCGATGGATGCTATTGATTGATGTTTGAATGTTTGGATGTTTATTGGTTGTATATATCCTGTCATCACCCTGTGTATTATTTACAGTTGTAAATTAAATCATTTTGAATAAATTGAGAAATGGGTTGAAATGATATATACCTATGACACTATGATTTGAATTGAAATGATATATATCTATTCCTGAAATTTAATTGAAATAACTGATCACTTGGCCATAGGATAGAAAATTATATATGGGCACCGGATTGGTTAAATTAAATGATTTTTAAGTTCTTTGATTTGGAATTACTTTAAATGATTTGATTTAAAGGAATAAAATCAATTTTATAGAAATTGAATTTATCGCGAATTTGAGGTTGAGATGTTGAAAAAAAAATTTGGTTAAACAAATTGTTTAATAATTGAAGTTAAGACTTTGAAATTAAAAACTGTGATATGATTGGATTTCGTAAATTGATTTGATTTTTAAAGGTATTTAACTTTTATTCGGACTTAGAATATTATTAAGTAAAAGTGTGATAAGGACAACATTTTGAAATTTGAGGAAATTGGATTTGGGATGGAATTGAATTAATTTGTAATCGAAATTGGTTTGAATTGAAATTGAGATTTGAATCGACTGAATGTAAATTTGAATTTGATTCAGATTGGTAAGTTGGAAATTTAAATGGTTGACTTTGAAGCTATTTCAAATTTGGTTTTCCTAAGTTATTCCGCTATATAAACTATTTTAAATACTTAAACTATTTTTGTTAAACTATTTTAACCTATATTAACTATATTAAAATTTTCAACCTATCTTAAACTTTGTTAACTTATTTTAATCTATTTTTAAATCTACTTAACCCAATTTAATTTAATTTAAACTAATTAACTGTTTTAATTTATTTTAATTATATTTTTATCTATTTTAAAGCTATTTAACCTATTTAAGTTTATTTAATCTATTCTAAATCTATTTAACTATATTAAATAAATTTAAAACTAATTTGAAATCTATCTTTAATATTTAGAGTATTTTAACTATTTTCAATTATTTAAGCTACTTTAAACTATTCAAAACTATTTTTCCAAAATTTCCAGCTGGTCAATAAGGTGAAATGTTTATATTTAAATCTTAGATTTAAATACGAAGTGGTTAAATGAAGTTACAACCTAAATTGAAATGTGATGATTTTTGAAATTGAAATGAGATATTGAGGCGAAATGATTTTGAAATGGAATCATATATTTTGAGTAGATACAATGATTTTGAAATGGATTTAATTTTTGAAGCAAACTTGCTATTTTGATATCAATTATGAATTGATTTTGAAAATGTAAAAGAACCATCCGGTGTGTAATAAGCGTTCGGTTGTTAAAGAGACCGGGATCGGATATGGGCATACTCTCTGTCGATACCGAAAACCACTTTAACAACTGTGTACGTGGTGGAGATTCCAGAATGAAGTAGGATGGTTTGGCGACGATTCTATATGGTATGACGTGACCCTGACTCCCGTGAGTCAACTTAGATGTGACTAAAATCAGGAGCTATACCGGGCTAATGTGAGGTCATTCCTCTTATCGGGCATATTTCTTCGATACCATTATATTGCTTTTGTGATTCGATTTGGTGGCCACCCCTCGATTGTTGGGAGTGTGTCCGAGGTGGGCGGTAGTAGCTGCTATGCGTCACCACCAGTCCGGGAGTGCAATTGGTATATCTACCCTGGCATCTCCTCGTGTGCCGTGTTCACATGCCCTAGCGTGCCTTCTACGAGTTTGTTTTGTACCATACCTATGGGGTGCCCTCTGCGTAAACCTTTCGGAGGAGCGTACGGTACTGTATAGACTATGGGAATATATAAAATGTGTTAAGGGGGATATGGGTAATGCCTTAATGCTATTTTAATAGTTTATTTTACTATAGACATATTATAATAGCGTATTGTACTACATAGTAGATAGTTTAACGGATCCTTAAGAGATGGAAAATCCCGTAACATCTCTTGAGTTATTGCACGCACGTCGACACTGGATAGGAGATGGCAAAACCCCGTAAACGTCTCTGACGCCGTTACACTCATTTTTATTTGCGATTGATTTAACTTACATGAGGATATTTTAGTCCTGACTCGAGTGTTTTGCCTTTTCATTACGCTCGGGTCAGTCCTGAGTTTTTCAGCTTATTGAAGATTTATTCTGGAGGACGAAGACGAAGATTTGGTATACTATTACTATTATTATCCTTGCATCATGTTGTCTGCTGCATTGTTTTATTTGTTCTATTGTATATGTATAACTCTGATAAATGATGTATAAATGATAATCAAAAGTATATTAAACAGCTTCATGAACTATTTATTTGATTATTATATTTTATCTTTCCGCTGCGAGATTCTGTGATTGTTTCTTGTTTCTTTTCTCTTCTTTTCTTATTTACCCCATTAACAATCCTCCCTTTTGAATGGTTTGAGTTGACAAGAGTGTTTGATTGTCAATTTAAACTGTCCAAAAAGGTGGGTCGTTACAAAAAAAGTCTCGGATTCCAACGAAACTAGTTTCATCGGATCCGTAATGTGATATTATTATATGATTTCAAATTTCGTGTCAATCGGATGTACCGTTTGTCCGGAGCGAGCGAAAATGCATCGAAATCGGTTTGAATCGGTTTAATTTGAATTTGATCATTTATTGCCGTAACTCGTACATACGACCGAATTAGCTCCCGAAACACGTTCCATTGCGTTCAAAACGTGGGGTAAACCTTAGAAACGCCAGTCGGCACGCTTCATTTGAAGTTCGGAAAATTTTCGATGAATAGTGTTTTGAGAAATTTTCTATAAAAGGACGTGAATATTTCATTTTGTACTCAGAACCCTCTTCCTTCTTCCAGCCGGCCCTAGCTATTCAATGGCTGAAAAACACTCAACTTCCTCCTCCATTATCTCTCCATCCATCAAACGATTCGCGAAATGTTCAACATGAAAGTTGTAGAGCTAATCGAGGTCTAGAAGATCAACAGTGGAGATCGTCTGAAGCGGAGCCAATCAACAACAATTGGGGCTTGAAGGCAGCAACTCCTCTCATGTTTTTACAGCAGTAGGTGGGGCCGAGCTTCACAAATCTCTGGCCGAGCATAGAGAAGGTGATGAACTTTCCGATGGTGGTGGAGTGATGCAGTTTCAAGCTTTGTGGTAGTCGTAGTTTAAAACCCTAAATGGTTGGCCTATGGGTTGTTGTTACGTGAAAAGTAACGTGAGGAAGATGATGATAAAGAATGGACAGATCTGGTGGGAAGGGAATGGACGGCCAGATTTAGTTGTAGGGTTAGAAAAATAAAATTAAAAGCTGAAATTGTTTATTTTAAATTCGTTCAAACTTTAAACTATCATAACTTCTTCATACGAGGTCCGTTTCGCACGAGACGAATTGCGTTGGAATTGTATTGACGAGCACTACGCAATGGAACTAGTTTGGAGTTGATTGGAGTCAGTGAAAATTTCAGATAAAATTAAACGTCCGCTTAATTTTATTCGAAATAAAACGCTACGAATTGCTATCGGAAATTCAAGGTGAGAACTTCTCACTCAATCAAAATAGTTCGATGTAAATTTTAAATAGTTAGATTTAAAATTGTTGATTGTATGTTTGAATGATGATTGTTATCTATTGATTGTTAAAATAGACATTATACGCCGTTAGTAAGCGGAGGTTATTTATTAAAAACATATACCGCAATAATTTCACATTGAAATGAAATTGGTATTATATATGTATATAGCAATATATATATATATATTGGAATATGTATATATTGGAGTTGATTTCCCGTATTTTTATAGCGGATGAGACCCTATTGCGCCGCATAATAGCGGATAATATTTATTAAACCCATATACTGCGATATTCCGTACTGGAGCGGAATTGGTATTGTGCTAACATCTATGGATGCAGGGAAACAGGTTGGAGGGATCCGACTGGATTCCTCACCGTATTGATTTATTTACAAATATTGTGATATATTCTGTTATCATATGATGATATGCGATGTTTGTTTGTCGTGATTGATGATTGGTGCTGTTGCATCATCGGATCCATTTTTGAAGTTTAAAAATAACGATTTTGATTTATAAAGGATTTTTAAAGTGATTTTTGAAAGTATACATTTTATTGAATTTTGGAATTGATTCATTTTAAATAAATAAATGTTATAATTTTCGTGTTATGAAAATTATGAGATTTGTGAAATATAAGCAAAAAGTAGTTTTTGAAATAGAAAGTTGATTAATTTGTAAAATGGTTTAAATTGGGATTTTTTAATTATTATGAACGATTTATCTAAAAGATGTATAAAATTAATATTTTATAAATTAAGAATACTGGAATTATAAAACGAGTTTTTATAAGTGTTAAAATGAAAAAATGGATTTCATAAGTGAATGAAATTTATTGACTTATAATTTGTGAAGTTATAAAATGAATAGATGTTGTAAATAAATGGATTATAAGTTCTTAACTTATAATATAGACTTCCGGTATAAAATTTAGTTATATAAATTGAATTGGATAATAAAGGAGATATATTCGTGATTTTGGACAGCGAATTATCCTTTAAGTTAAATGTTGTAATAATAAGAGTTTGGTTGGGAATTTTATCCACGATTTTGGACAGTGGATAATTCTTTAAGTAAAATGCGTAGAAATGTTGAAATTGGTTAATGAAGTATATTCACGATTTTGGATAGTGAATATATTATTAAATAAAATGAATATGTTTTGGAGAAGTGATATTACGAAATGAAGTAATTGTTTTAAAAGATGTTTTAAAACGTGTTAAGTATCGAATACATAGATTTCAACATTCATTGTTGAAATAGACGTTTCGAGAAATAAGGAAATGGTGGACTATAACACTGTTGTTATAGTAAATGGTTTCCGAAAGGAAATATTTTGTGTAGTATTGGGATTTATATATCTATCTTAATTTCGAATCCCCATACTAGTGATTTTGGGTCGTCGTAACGATGTTTTACGTAACATTCGTTTTGACTCAAATAGATGTGTTTAAGAGAACGTTTTCCTTAAAGAATGAAATATATACTTAATTTTGATTTAAGTATATTGACTATTTTCAAGTGTTGAAAATAAATGATTTGTGAATTACTTATTTGTAAATAAGTATGGAAATGCTTTTCCAATATGAAATGAAAGGGTTGAAATTTTATCTTTTAAAAGATAAATTGAAAAGTGAATATTTGAAATTTGTTTCAAACGGTTAAGTGTGGAAAATTATATATCTTGTAAAGATATTTTTGGAAATGAAATAATTTGGAAAATAATTTGGAATCTGATGATGTTGCGCATCTTATTGATAGTTAAATAACCGACTATCAATATTTACCCTTGAATGGGTATTTGTTTTGATTTGCTTGAATTTGAATGCCACACTTATTTTTGAATAAGCGCTCACTATTCGGGTTAGCCGAGAAAGGACCTTTGTGTCGTATAACCCATTCCGAATATGTGATACGTCGAAATGGATAGCATTTGATGACCGGTGTTGAAGACCAAATATTTTTGAAAACGGAAGGATTACCGTCGAGTTACTCTGCATCGACTGATCTCCGATATAGAGATTTTATCACCCTTAGTGACGGGAAGTCCGGACGTGATTAGAAAATTATCCAGATTTGCAAGGGCTTCGTGAGAAGTGCCTTCGGTTCTGTTCGATCCCGGAACAGACTTGTATGGTTGTATGTCTGATGCTACAAATTGAGATATAAAGCTGGTTTCTTTCAAATACATTTCTGTTGGTGGCGGAGAATTTTGCTCTTAGCTTAACACTCTTCTCTGTGACGTACGAGCTTAGAGGTTATGTAGTTGATGGTTACTAGTGATATACTCCCAATTTGGTAACGTGGCATGATGAGTGTTGTTGTGAAATGATCATTGTTTGATCATTTGTGATATGATCATTCATCTTTGTGATCATTACTTTGATCATTTGTTGACCCAAAGCATGGCTTTGTACCAAAGCATAGCTTTGTGGACGAGACTTCGTCGGACCTCACACCCCGGAAATGGTCAAAACAGGAAAGATGCGGCAAGGTTATTAGGGGGTAGCACCCCTTTAGTGTATGTCATTCCTTCTGGATAGAGGTGGTATCATGGTATGGAGCCCAGATATTTAACCTATGTTGTTGCTGCATTATTATTCTTATGTGGTTGTTGGAATCGAGGATCCTCGGATATAGATCGGTTACGATCAGGGGATGACATATTCATGTCAGTAGCTACCCAGTTAGGGGTAACCCAGCCTTGTGTTGGCAGAGATCTAACCGTAATGTTAGGTTATTTCTCGGGTCGTCTTTCCAGAGGCGTACCTATGTGGTAATGGGAAGTTCCTTGGCCTGACCATTTGTCGGAAATCCAAACTCCAATACGCACCTTGTACAGTATTAGTTGTAGAACCTGCCATTTACGTACGGTGGTCACCACTGTTTAGATGGTAGCTATAGTAGGCATACGATACTGGTCGTATGTTGGCTAAGATTAATATTTTACTTTCGAAATGTTTTCTACACTATGCACTAATAATAATATCAAAAAGGATTTGATTTTGCATAGTAAGCATCTTTGACTATCATAAGAAGAAATCTCCTCCAATTCTGCGTTTCCATTGTGTGTGTGGCGGGAGGTCTTATGGTAGTTTCATTTTCCAAAAGCATTGCGAAATTGACTTTAAAATTATCATGTTGTTTGTTTTAAAGATAAACTGTTTTAAGTTCTCACACCAGTCACCATGACTGACCTGGAGTTTATTGTTCCCTTCCTAAACTCTGGGTGCCCACCAATTTCCACACAAGCAGTCTAGAGTTAGGTTATCAGGTTATTCTGGATTCAGGATGCTGTGGAGCTTAGTGGCGAGCTGGATGGCGAGACGTACCACTTGTATATGATATTATTTATTCCGCTGTGTATTCTGTATATGGACAAGTTATATAACTGTCCAGTGTTGTATTGTTATTGTAAACTCTGATGATGTGATGTAATGTATAAACTGATATAGTTCTTTTGATTAAAGATTATTCATTTATCTATTAGATGTTGTTCCGCTGCGATATGTGAGATTCTGATGTTGTTCTGTTGTTCTTCTTTTCTTTTCTTCTATCTTTTCTCCTACCTCTTCTTTCTTAAACCCTAAGTATTCGGTTTTTCGGCATTCGATGGCTCGGCAGTCGATACAGTGGACGTATTGATGTCGATATTCGGAAGTCGAAGAATCGGGTCCTTACATTAGTTGTATGATGTTAGTATCACATTCAACTTAGTCAAGTCAATGTCAAAATATCTGGCTAGAGTAGTATGTTTAATAATGAATGTTATTATTGAACCAAGGATGAACCAAGTTGAATGCGAACAATATTGGAATTTTGACCAAAACCAAATTCCGTAAGTCATGTTGTGATGTATTGTTGATGAAGAGAATTGGTGTAAGTAATAGTTCCTAAATGGTACCGTGTAACGACCCAGAATTTCGAATACTTCGTATTTAAACATCTGATTTATTTAAATATTTGTACCTTGACTTTATTGTGAATTAAATATGATTTTATAACCTTATTAGCCCTTTTTAATTAATAACTAAGGATAGGAAATTCATTTTTTGAATTATTTTACATAAATAAATAGTTTGAAGAAATATTAATAATGTGATTGAAAATCGTTTTATTGATAAATGACTTTTTATTCAACAAAAGTTGATTGAACTCTTTAAAACTTGTATATTAATATAACAACATACAAAAGTTAATAAATATAAGTTAACCACAAATTAATTAAAGTAAACATTTTTAATTAAGGGAACAAAAGGACATGGATATAAGGCATAAGGCATGCCTTAAACCAAGGTATGGATTAAGAAGCACTTTAAGGAGCCTTGTTTCATGGCATGAAAGGAGGAAAGGAAGGTTGGAGGAAGCTTCCATTAAGGGGTATCCTAGGTCATTTGGCTTCTCTTTTCAGCTCTATAAATACACACCATTAACTCTCTTCATTTTTTCACAAATTCAATAATCCAAAGTTGCAAAACTTTCATTAATCAAAGCACCTCTTGGAAAGTCAAAGATGGAAAAAAGGAGCACAACACCCAATAATGGTCCAAGGTCATGAGCTATGATGGAGGAAGGAGGCTATGGCCACGAGCAAGGTGGGGTGTGGAAGGTTAGGACGTGAGCATATGGGCAGATATACTTTGGGCCATGAGCAATGTTAAGGGAGGGGAACCATGGACGTGTGCTTGGGTTGAGGTAGGAAGTGTTTTGATGCTTGCTTGGTTGAGGTAGAAAGTGTTCTTGTATTTGAGTTGAATAAATGTGAGTTATCGTGCTCCTTGAATGAATTTGAAAACTTGACAATCGCTTGTTGATAACATGACAATTTGATTGTTTAAACTTGTTGATTTTGGTTGCTATTAATAATAATAGAACCTATCTAAGTAAAGTTATAACCTATATCTATGTGCTTTTAATAGCATGTTATTTGGTGTATTTGTTGTGCCTTGAAAGGCCTTGGTTAATGTGGTTTGGATTAGCATATGTAATAACATATGTAATTTGAAATTTGAACATTTATTTTGGACATGATATTTTGTAAATATATTATTACATGCTTCTTGGTGATGTGATATGAACTTGATAATCATATTTGTATATATGATTGAACGGTGTTTGAATTTGAATATAATATTGAATTATCCGTATAGTGATAGTCGCTATAAACGCACTTTGAATCTCTCTCTTTTATCTTACTTTTTAAACTCTATATTTTGTTTATTTTCAAATGAAATGTTTTCTATACTTATGAAAGTGTAAAATATAGTAATAAATGTAGTTTAAAAGCTATTGTTTTATAAAACAAAGTTACTAAAGTTATGGTCCATAGTTATGGATGCACTTCGGAAAAACAAGTCTTTTTGTAAATTGTGACATGTTGTAACTTAGATATGTTTATGAAATATTTTCAAGGAATTTTATAAGAGTTATATAAGTATTTTTCAAAACATTTGACCTTAAAATATAATTTTAAATAATTATTTTGAAGATTTAAAGTAAAGGTTATTCTTATTTTACATACACAAAACTCGTTTATTTTGTTAAAGTAGTAAGAGCTTTCAAACTAATATTGCGTAATTATTTCTAAAGTAATATTTCCTATGACTATTTATGTTTGCGCCAAAATTGGTCACAAACCCTAAATGTTGTGAAAGCACCAGTTCCCAATCATAGATCATAGATATCAAATATGTAAAGAAATAAAAATGAAGAACTCTCAGAAAAATTAGATGAAAGTAGGAAACAACATAGAATTTATAGTGGTTCGGCGATCTTGCCTACGTCCACTCTGAAGTTGATGATTTTATTGATGTTCACTTGAAGATTACAATTTCTTATAATGTAGTACAACTGATTTTCTGAGCTAAGTCTGAATCTAAGGAAGCAGTGGTGATTCTGAGTAAATCTAGCAGAGTCTGGGCGCTCTTTAGCTCTTAAAATTGTCCGACCTCTTTTCTGAATGACCAGGGGCTCTATTAATAGATGTAGGAGGCTGATATTTCGCCTAAAATTAGGGAGACTACTTCTGGCACGTGTGGGGGCCCATGCGCCCACGTCCGGAAAATCTGGGCCTGCTTCGGGATCGATTCGAACTCCATTCGAATCGATCAAAAAATCATCCAATCGAGCTGAAATTTGGTGTGGAGATTCTTCGACATGTACGTAAGCTTCTGTGAAAATTTCGTAGCATTTGGACTTATGGATCTCAAGTTATTGTCGATTCGAAATGGTGTTTCCTGAACTATTCCTCTCGTTCAAATCGATACGATCGAATCGATCACTTCAAATCGATGGTGGCTCGTGGCTTCATGATGACGTGGAGCGAAACTTTAGCTTTGATCTGCTTTATTCGCCTATTTGATCGAGTCGTCCCATAGACTTCGCCGCTTTGACTTGATGGATTCGAAGGCACAATTCCCAGATGGATTCGAACAGGAGTTTTGTCGTATCGATCGTGTCGTGCTATGGTTGATCGATACGAAGCTGTTGTAGCAGGATGGATTCGAGCATACTGTTCCCCATGGATTCGAAGTGAGGCGTTCTGGTGGATACGAGCACCTAGTTGTTTATGGATTCGGTGCGCAGCTTCATTCGTATCGATCTTGATGGCCTTCAGCCGATTGATACGAACAAAAGGTCGCTGGATGGGTTCGCAGAGGGATGGTTCGATGGATTCGAGTGAACTCCGAGCTGGATGGATTCGAACAGGCATATGCTGATGGATTCGAACAGGGGGGTTGCCTGTGGATTCGAACAAGGGCTATGGATACGAAGACGAGGCTATTTCCTTCAACTTGCATCGATCATATCTCATTCATACGAACTCCGATTATCCTGAAATTTGAAATGCTAGCTATCGTAGCTTTGCTTGTCATGTCTTGTCAATTGTGGCCTGATCCGGGCTCAGACAAAATTCGTCGATATCCATAGCGAAACAGTGTCTAACCAATCTCTAGGACGAACCGTTCTTGATCTCTAGTCAACTTTTTGGTGTCGCGGCCTTGCCAAAGGGCGGGATAACAATTTATATCTTTATTATAAGTATTTTAAAGGTATTTTATTCAAATATAAGCCTATAAAACTATTTTTAATCTCTTATTAAAGTAAGAGTTTTTTATTCACTTTTCTATCTTAACTTATTTTAAATTATATTTCCATATTAAGTAAAACTATTATACATAAATACATACATACATACATACATATCATTTTAAAAGAGTTTCTAACTTATTTATACAAGTAATTTCAAAATACTTTTGTTTTAGAAGAAGGGATTAAAAGTAACATTTATGAAATGACCTTTGTTTGATTATTTGTGGAATGTTAGTATCACTATGCTTAACACTAAAAGCCGAGTGAGGTAGGCTTCTGTATTATGAGAGTCGAGATTGATGTTCGAGTAGGGATGGAGCAGTAGAGCTCTAATCTACCAACTTCCTTCTTGGCCGAGGATTAGCTATGCTAAAATGTCCGAAACATTTTAAGTATACGAAACTAGATTTCTATAAGCAAGTACTTGAAACTTGATAGTCGATTTGTAACGACCCTGAATTTTTGGAATTTGAGATGTGAATATTTAATTGAGTTTAAATATTCGAATGATAGTTTAATTTGAAATTCAAATATTTGAGTGAATTTGGCAATTATTTATTGAATTTAATTTACTGAAGTTGGGTAAAAAATTTGAATCTTCAGTTTTAAGCCGATTAAAAATAATCTGAAGGCTTTGAAAATTCATATTGATAATTCTGAAGGTACTGGAACTTTCAGAATTGAATTTGGAACTGTTTTGTTCAGTTTTGAAATTTTATCGTTTAAATCGATATTTAAAAATAGCGTTCTGAGGCACAGTCTCGGGATTCGATGAAACCAGTTCCATTGGGTCCATAATATTGTATTATTATTGGATTTAAATTTTCGTAATGTTTGGAGTGATCATTTGGCCGTACGATAAGCAAACGCACTGAAATTAAATCAAAAACTTAATGTTATAACTGGTCCAAAAAGCTATCTTCTCCGTACGATCGAATTTGGACTCGAAACCTTTTTCATTGTGTTCGGAATAGGCGTATAACATTACGAACGCCTAGCGACACGCCTCGATAGGATATCGAGATTTTGAGCTGCAAATTCATGACGATTTAAATTTAGATTTGAACTTAAATTCAATATATATCCTTACAGTCAACATCAGCTGGTTTTCTTTCATTTCGTGGTCACTGTAGCAAGACACCTTCCTCACGCAACCATCGCTTCCTGTCTCCCTTAGTTTCTTTTTAAAATGCACGCATCAGAGCAAGATTTCGAACGAGGGAAAAAAATAAAATAAAACAATGGCAGACCAAATTGCGAAAAACATCTCCTTCCTCCCTTTTAATTAACAACCGAAGCTTTGTTTAAAGAAAAAAATAATATCTCGAATCGAATTCGAGGGTGCTCGGCGACTCGACAACTGGGGCCATGTTCGAATCACGACGTCCTTAAGGGAGAGGCACGCCGCGTCTTGGGGTTTCGCCGTCATCTAAGGCGCACGCGCAAATAAGTGGGGGGAATGAGGTCAAATTGAAGCTGAGGAACTCGGCATCCTGGTCGTGATCGACTTCGATTTAGGGGGCGGCGAACAATTGAACGCGTTTCATGGCAAAGGGCGAAGGGCCGAAGTCGATAGCGTGCATGGTTTAGGGTTTCGCGATGATGGAAGTTCGCCGATTGTGATGATGGTGAAGGGCAGTCTCGTAGTGGTCGAGCCTGGGTATGCAGTAAGGTATCCTTTTATAATTATTTATTAAATTTATATATTTACATAAACATTTTACAGCAAGAAAAATTATATATGGTTTTAGAAATTACAATTTGCTTAAAAATTTACAGTAAACAGAAAATATGTCTGCAGTAAGGTTTAAAAGGTAAATTCTGTTTTAAATTTGCAGAAAAGAAAATAATAAATATACAGATCTGGTTTGAATTTGAATTCTTAGTTAAATAAATTTATTTAAAGGTGAGTTGGTTTAAATAAAACTATCAGTTAATTAAATTATAAAACGGTAATTGATTGTTCGATCATCTCAGATATTAATAAATTGTATAAATTGCTTATACAAGGTTTAAAATCAAGAAACAGCCGAAATTGGAAAATGGACTGTAAATTAAAGCTAAGGTGAGATCTTCTCACTCACACAAAGGGTTTTGTTTAATTTTAAATAGTTATATTTAAAATTATTGAATGTGTTGATTGATTGTTGTTTGGATGTGATACTATATATAGTAGTATATAGCAATATATATATATATATATATATATATATATATATATATATATATATTGGCATATGTATATATTGGTGATTGATTTTCCCGCATTATATAGCGGATGAGACCCTATTGCGCCGCATAATAGCGGAATGATATTTTATAATTCCCATATACCGCCATATTCCACCTCGAAGTGGAATTGGTATTGTGCTAACATCTGTGGATGCAGGGAAACAGGTTGGAGGGATCCAACAGGATTCCTCAAAACATTTGAATTGGTTTCATATGTTGTGCGATTGATTATTTATAATCTGTGTATGATTATATTGTGATTGAATGTCTTGAAGGCTATAATTTAGCCGAATGTATTTTTGGTATCGTTGGATACTAGAAATAAATGAAATTGGATTTTTGAAAATTAAAATTGGAAATTTGAAGTAAATCTCTTTTGAAAGAATTAGTTGTTAAAAGCGTAAAGTTGATTATTTATAATCTTGTTGAATTATTTCCAAAATATGGGAAAGAATTTTAATAAAATGATTTTTAGTGATATTGTTTAAAAGTTGAAGAATTTATTTAAAATGGAATTTTAAATGGTTTGGAAAAGAATAAAGGAATTTATTTTAAAAGGTGATAAATTTGTTTGAAATCCAATTGATAATTGATTTAGTATTTGAAGATAAACCTTTGGGAAATCGATATGAAATTTTATTTGATGTTGAATGGAAAATTTATTTGTGTTGAAATAAATTGAAAATCGATTTGTAAAATGATTTGGGATTTTAAATAAATTGGAAATCGACTTGTAAAAGGATTTGGGATTTGAAATAAAATTAGAATCAATTTGAAACTTGATTCGGTGTTGAAGTAAGTTTAGAAATAAATTTGGAATTTGATTTGGGGTTTGAAATAAATAAATTGAGAAATCAATTTGAAAGTTGATTTGGAGTTGAAAGTAAATATTTGAGAAATCGATTTGAAAATCGTATAAAAAGTGAATATTTGAGAATGTAAATTCAGAACAGAATTTATAAAGGAAAGGGAAACTTGTTTTAAAAATAAACATTGATTTATTTTTGAAGTGTGGAAATAAATTTATAGATTTGAAATGTAAATTTGAAATAAATCGATAAGAATTTATTTAATTGGTTTAAATGGACCATTTTGTGATGAAGTGTGAAAATGAGATTTGAAATTGGTTTTCAAATGTGAAGTGCGAAAATGTGATTTGAAATTGGTTTTAAAATGTGAAGTGTGGAAAATATATATCTTGTGAAGATATTTTGAAAATATATAATTTGGGAAAAATTATTTGAATTGGATGATTGTTGTGAATGTTGTTGATAGTTAAATAACCGACTATCAATATTTGCCTTTGAAATGGCACTTGATTTGTTTTTAAAATAAACGCTCATTGTTCGGGTTAGCCGGGAAAAGACCTTTGTGTCATATAACCCATTCCGAATTAGTGATACGACGATATGGATCGTATTGAAGACCGGTGTTGAAGACCGGATATTTTCGAAAGTGAAAGGACAACCTGTCGAATGTCTCTGCACCGAGTTGCTCCGGTATAGAGATTTATATCACTCTTTTTGTGATGGGAAGTCCGGACGTGATTAGTGAATATCCGGATTGCAAGGGCTACTTTGGAAGTGCCTTCGGTTCCGTTCGATCCCGGAACGGATTGTATGGATGTGTGTCTGACGTTACACTTTGAGATGTAAAGCTGGTTTCTACCAAATACATTTCTGTTGGTGGCGGAGAATTTATTCTCTTAGCTTAACACCCTTCTCTAAGACGCACGAGCTCAGAGGTTATGTAGTTGATGGTTACTAGTGATACATTCCCAATTTGGTAATGTGGCATACGAAGTGTTGTTGATCATTTGTTGATCAAAGCGTGGCTTTGTGAAAAAGCATTGCTTTGTGAAAAAGCGTAGCTTTATGGATGAGACTTCGTCGAGCCTCACAACCCGGTAATGGTCGAAACAGGAATGTTGCGGCAAAGGTTTGTAGGGGTAGCGCCCTTAGGGTATGTCATTCCCTTCTGGCTAAAAGGTGATATCATGGTATGGATCCCAGATATTTTACCTATGTTGATTATACTTTGTGATTGTTGCTTTGTGATCGCGGATCCTCGGATAAAGGTCGGTGACGACCGGGGGATGGCATAGCTCGTGTGTTAGTTACCTAGTTACAACTCGGTTAGAGCGTGAGGTAGCGTCGGCCTTGTGTTTGCAGAGATCCGGTTAGGTTCTCGGGGCGTCTTTCCAGAGGCGTTTCTATTTCGGTGTAAGGAAGTTCCTTTGCCTGACCATTTGTTGGAAATCCAAAGAAACAATACGAGCCCTGTACGGTTTTTAGTTGTATTACCTACTATGTAATGTGGCGGTAACCTGCTACTGAACGTAGTAGCTATAGTAGACCTACAATAATGGTTGTATGTTGGCTAAGATTGATATTATACTTTCGAAATGTTTTCCACACTAGACATTAATAATAATATCAACTGATTTGCATAGTAAGCATTTTTGACTATCATAAGGAGAAATCTCCTCTAATTCTGCATTTGCATTGTGTGTGTGGCGGGAGGCCTTATGGTAGTTTCATTTTCCAAAAGCATTGCGAAGTTGTTTTATTTTCTTTGCGAAAATAACTGTTTTACGATCTCACACCAGTCACCATGACTGACTCGGAGTTTATTGTTCCCTTTCTAAACTCTGAGTGCCCATAATTTTCCACACGGGCATCCTAGAGTTATGTTATTAGGATATTCTGGATATTCTGGAGCTTTGGAGGTGAGCTGAATGGCGAGGCGTACTACCGTACTTATTTATTGATTCCGCTGTGTATTTTGTATGAGGACAAGTTTATATAACTGTCCATTGTTGTATTGAGTTGTATATTGACTCTGATTGATGTATGTATAAACTGATATAGTCTTTTGTTTTAAAGATTATTGATTCATCTATTATATATTGTTCCGCTGCGGATGTGAGATTCTGATATTGTTTCTGTTTTTGTTGTTTCTACTTTCTTTTTCTTCTGTCTTCTTCTACCTCTTCTTTTTAACCCTAATGGTTCGGGTTTTCGGCATTCGATTGCATGGCTTTTGATACAGTGGACGTATTAATGTCGACTTTCGAGCGTCGAAAAATCGCGACCGTTACAAGTGGTATCGGAGCAGCCGGTTAAACGACAACCTTGGCTATGTTGGGTGTTACTCATTAGATATAGAGTCAGTAGTACTCTAGAATGGGTGTGAGTGTAATAATAGATATGAGCGCGTATTTGTTAGTGAATACAAATTTGTTTTGTATTGTGTTGACTTATCGGTTGATTGTTTAAAAATTCTGGTCGGTGCAGGGTGGCCAACTGTAATCGATAGGGATTTCTAAACTCTTAAACAAGATAAACTGACACAGTATTGTTTTAAATAGGGTAAATGAAATAATTTTGCCCAAAACTATTTTTTTAAGGAAAAGAAATGATTTTCTATGAATTATTATAGTATATGGATGTTTGGTTGTTAGGAAGTGATAATATTGAATTATTATCACTGTTATATGGAAATGAATAAGAAATTAAAATAATAACCAAAGATTTGGAGATAAATTCATTTAACAAATGAAATTTATAAATATGAATTGAAGATAAGAAAATAAAATTCATATACGAATGGGATTTGTAAATATAAATTGTAAATGTGATTTATAGTTTGGAATAGAATTCTAGAAGAATATTTGAGAAAATAAATTCATTAATCTAATGAAATGGTAAAGTGAATTTATAAATGAGTTCTATAAATTGAAATGAGGTTGGGAACTAAGAAAAAAAGATTCAAATTAGAATTGAATTTAACATTGGATTAATTTGAATAAAATTAAATTTGAGAATTTAATCTAGTGGACTAAATAAATTGGAATAAAATTTATTGAGATGGAATAAAAATGGTGAATGAACAAATGAAGCTACATTTGTAAATAAATGAATTGGAATTGAAAAATGAAATGAAATTTGATTTGAATCAAGTTGAATAAAAATCCAAACTTGAAAATAAAATGGATTGAATTCAAGTGAACTAATTTGATAATGTGTTAATTCATGAAATAAATGAATTGAAAGTTGAATTGGTTAAATTGAAATTGAATAGTGATAAATGTATAACTTCAGTAATGAAGTGAAAATAAATAGAAGAAGTGTATATAAATATTTGCATTGTAGTTGTCGAGTTTTGTACGATGGTTTTGAACAAATCGAATGGTTTTGTGAATATGGAATGCAAATTATATTGAATGGAATCAATTAAAAGGGATATGAGTTAGATTCATTTAAAAATGAATTGAATGGAAGAAAATGAATTGTAAACCATTGAATTGAATAAAAAATGGTGTGTGAATTAGATGAAAGCAATTTAATTTGTATTGAAACTTTATGAATTACTGTTGGAATTTATTTTGAATGCATTGCTTATGAAATCTATATATTTGTTATTGAAAATAAGTGAAAGGTTAATAGATTTCTTATATTGTCACTTACATGTTTAAATTGAGTAAGTACAGGTTTTTGGAAGCCGTTTGGCTGCATTTTGGGTTGCGCAAATGCTAATAATAAACCGCTTTGCTTAAAAATGCTAATAAGGTACGCCTATGCAATAAAAATAGGAAATATGAACTGTTTTTCTGCTTTTCTGACTGTGTGGGTCGATGTATATATATTTATATCTTTTGTCATATTGCAAAAGCTCCTCCGTACAAAGGAGATTCCCCCAAAATTTTCTGAAAATTTTGGGAGTTAGAAAAAATTTGAAAATTAGGAAAATTTTTGTTAATGGGAAAATTAATTTTCAAATTGTAATGGAAATGTAAGAATTGAACTAGAAAAGTGAATTTTTAGTTTTGAAGATAAAATGAATTCAAATAGAATTGGAATTGTAATTGAATTCAAATGGAATTGAAAATACAAAGTTGAATGGAAATGAATATATAACTTTGTTTGTGAAGTAAAAATGAATATAAGAAGTATGTAAATGCTTATGTTGAACTTAAGAAGTGAATAATGAAATTCTTAAGTAAAATTGATATTTGGAATCCAATAAGTAAAATTGGACATTGTTGTTAAGTAAAGTATACAGGGATTGTAAAGGCTAAGGAAATAAAATTGGATCTTGATTTCGAAGATGAATTTGAATTTCTCAACAAAAAGGTATGTATTCAAATTTCAGTATGAAATTTTGATGGGATTCTGATTTTGCCACTTGGCATTTTGATTTCTATTGGGATTTGAGAGTCCGTATGGACATTTTGTAGTTGTACCGAGTTAACCGCGCAAAGGAGACGCTTGCAAAATTTTTCGGAAATTTAGAGAGTTAGAAATTTTTTGAGAAATTTTGGATAATTTAAAATTTGAATTCAAATTTAAATTTTAATTGTGAAGCAAAATAAAGTTATTTGAAAACTATGAAAGTGTTTGGAAAGTTAGTTAAAGTGATAACGAATCTTTAATAAAAAGATTTGGGTTTGAAAATTTGTTAAAACTATTTGGATTTGAGAAAATAGTTAACGGGGATTGGAGCATTCTTCTTAACTTGAATTTCGGGACGAAATTCTTTTAAGGGGGAAAGATTGTAACGACCCTGAATTTTTGACATTTGAGATGTGAATATTTAATTGAGTTTAAATATTCGAATGATAGTTTAATTTGAAATTCAAATATTTGAGTGAATTTGGCAATTATTTATTGAATTTAATTTACTGAAGTTGAGTAAAAAAATTGAATCTTCAGTTTTAAGCCGATTAAAAATAATCTGAAGGCTTTGGAAATTCATATTGATAATTCTAAAGGTACTGGAACTTTCAGAATTGAATTTGGAACTGTTTTGTTCAGTTTTGAAATTTTATCGTTTAAATCAATATTTAAAAATAGTGTTCCGAGGCACAGTCTCGGGATTCGACGAAATCAGTTCCATTGGGTCCGCAATATTGTATTATTATCGGATTTCAATTTTCGTAATGTTTGGAGTGATCGTTCGGCCGTACGATAAGCAAACGCACTAAAATTAAATCAAAATTTTAATGTTATAACTGGTCCAAAAAGCTATCTTTTCCATACGATCGAATTTGGACTCGAAACCTTTTGCATTGTGTTCGGAATAGGCGTATAACATTAAGAACGCCTAGCGGCATGCCTCGATAGGATATCGAGATTTTGAGCTGCAAATTCGTGACGATTTAAATTTGGATTTGAATTTAAATTCAATATATATCCTTACAGTCAACATCAGCTGTTTTTCTTTCATTTTGTGGTCACTGTAGCAAGACACCTTCCTCACACAACCATCGCTTCCTGTCTCACTTAGTTTCTTTTTAAAATGCATGCATCAGAGCAAGATTTCGAACGAGGGAAAAAAATAAAATAAAACAATGGCAGACCAAATTGTGAAAAACATCTCCTTCCTCCCTTTTAATTAACAGCCAAAGCTTTGTTTAAAGAAAAAAAAAATCTCGAATCGAATTCGAGGGTGCTCGGCGACTCGACAACTGGGGCCATGTTCGAATCACGACGTGCTTAAGGGAGAGGCACGCCGTGTCTTGGGGTTTCGCTGTCATCTGAGGTGCGCGCGCGAATAAGTGGGGGAACGACGTCAAATTGAAGCTGAGGAACTCGGCAGCCTGGTCGTGATCGACTTCGATTTAGGGGGCGGTGAACGATTGAACGCGTTTCGTGGCAAAGGGCGAAGGGCCGAAGTCGATAGCGTGCGTGGTTTAGTGTTTCGCGATGATGGAAGTTCGCCGATGGTGATGATGGCGAAGGGCAGTCTCGTAGTGGTCGAGCCTAGGTATGCAGTAAGGTATCCTTTTATAATTATTTATTAAATTTATATATTTACATAAACATTTTACTACAAGAAAAATTATATATGGTTTTAGAAATTACAGTTTGCTTAAAAATTTACAGTAAACAGAAAATGTGTTTGCAGTAAGGTTTAAGAGGTAAATTCTATTTTGAATTTGCAGAAAAGAAAATAATAAATATACAGATCTGGTTTGAATTTGAATTCTTAGTTAAATAAATTTATTTAAAGGAGAGTTGGTTTAAATAAAACTATCAGTTAATTAAATTATAAAACGGTAATTGATTGTTCGATCATCTCGGATATTAATAAATTGTATAAATTGCTTATACAAGGTTTAAAATCAAGAAACAGCCGAAATTGGAAAATGGACTGCAAATTAAAGCTAAGGTGAGTTCTTCTCACTCACACAAAGGGTTTTGTTTAATTTTAAATAGTTATATTTAAAATTATTGAATGTGTTGATTGATTGTTGTTTGGATGTGATACTATATATAGTAGTATATAGCAATATATATTGTCCGCAAGTAGTGGCGCAGTGGTAAGATACTTGCTTCCTGGTAAGCAGGTCGTAGGTTCGATTCCCGTCTGCCCTACTCCCATTCCAAAGGCGCGGAGGTCGGTCCCCGTTAATCTTATAAATGAGTTGGGGGCTTCAAATCTCTGTGCTGGGCTGGCTTAAAACCCTCCTGTCTATGGTCGGACCAGGCTAGGGGGGAGCTCATCTCATCCCTTCGATTTCATCAGGGCTCTGGGTTGTGTTTAATTTTAATATATATATATATATATATATATATATTGGCATATGTATATATTGGTGATTGATTTTCCCGCATTATATAGCGGATGAGATCCTATTGCGCCGCATAATAGCGGAATGATATTTTATAAATCCCATATACCGCAATATTCCACCTAGAAGTGGAATTGGTATTGTGCTAACATCTGTGGATGCAGGGAAATAGGTTAGAGGGATCCAACAGGATTCCTCAAAACATTTGAATTGGTTTCATATGTTGTGCGATTGATTGTTTATAATCTGTGTATGATTATATTGTGATTGAATGTGTTGAAGGCTATAATTTAGCCGAATGTAATTTTGGTATCGTTGGATACTAGAAATAAATGAAATTGGATTTTTGAAAATTAAAATTGGAAATTTGAAGTAAATCTCTTTTGAAAGAATTAGTTGTTAAAAGCGTAAAGTTGATTCTTTATAATCTTGTTGAATTATTTCCAAAATATGGGAAAGAATTTTAATAAAAGGATTTTTAGTGATATTGTTTAAAAGTTGAAGAATTTATTTAAAATAGAATTTTAAATGGTTTGGAAAAGAATAAAGGAATTTATTTTAAAAGGTGATAAATTTGTTTGAAATCCAATTGATAATTGATTTAGTATTTGAAGATAAACCTTTGGGAAATCGATATGAAATTTTATTTGATGTTGAATGGAAAATTTATTTGTGTTGAAATAAATTGAAAATCGATTTGTAAAATGATTTGGGATTTTAAATAAATTGGAAATCGACTTGTAAAAGGATTTGGGATTTGAAATAAAATTAGAATCAATTTGAAACTTGATTCGGTGTTGAAGTAAGTTTAGAAATAAATTTGGAATTTGATTTGGGGTTTGAAATAAATAAATTGAGAAATCAATTTGAAAGTTGATTTGGAGTTGAAAGTAAATATTTGAGAAATCGATTTGAAAATCGTATAAAAATTGAATATTTGAGAATTTAAATTCAGAACAGAATTTATAAAGGAAAGGGAAACTTGTTTTAAAAATAAACATTGATTTATTTTTGAAGTGTGGAAATAAATTTATAGATTTGAAATGTAAATTTGAAATAAATCGATAAGAATTTATTTAATTGGTTTAAATGGACCATTTTGTGATGAAGTGTGAAAATGAGATTTGAAATTGGTTTTCAAATGTGAAGTGCGAAAATGTGATTTGAAATTGGTTTTAAAATGTGAAGTGTGGAAAATATATATCTTGTGAAGATATTTTGAAAATATATAATTTGGGAAAAATTATTTGAATTGGATGATTGTTGTGAATGTTGTTGATAGTTAAATAACCGACTATCAATATTTGCCTTTGAAATGGCACTTGATTTGTTTTTAAAACAAACGCTCATTGTTCAGGTTAGTCGGGAAAAGACCTTTGTGTCATATAACCCATTCCGAATTAGTGATACGACGATATGGATCGTATTGAAGACCGGTGTTGAAGACCGGATATTTTCGAAAGTGAAAGGACAACCTGTCGAATGTCTCTGCACCGAGTTGCTCCGGTATAGAGATTTATATCACTCTTTTTGTGATGGGAAGTCCGGACGTGATTAGTGAATATCCGGATTGCAAGGGCTACTTTGGAAGTGCCTTCGGTTCCGTTCGATCCCGGAACGGATTGTATGGATGTGTGTCTGACGTTACACTTTGAGATGTAAAGCTGGTTTCTATCAAATACATTTCTGTTGGTGGCGGAGAATTTATTCTCTTAGCTTAACACCCTTCTCTAAGACGCACGAGCTCAGAGGTTATGTAGTTGATGGTTACTAGTGATACATTCCCAATTTTGTAATGTGGCATACGAAGTGTTGTTGATCATTTGTTGATCAAAGCGTGGCTTTGTGAAAAAGCATTGCTTTGTGAAAAAGCATAGCTTTGTGGATGAGACTTCGTCGAGCCTCACAACCCGGTAATGGTCGAAACAGGAATCTTGCGGCAAAGGTTTGTAGGGGTAGCGCCCTTAGGGTATGTCATTCCCTTCTGGCTAAAAGGTGATATCATGGTATGGAGCCCAGATATTTTACCTATGTTGATTATACTTTGTGATTGTTGCTTTGTGATCGCGGATCCTCAGATAAAGGTCGGTGACGACCGGGGGATGGCATAGCTCGTGTGTTAGTTACCTAGTTACAACTCGGTTAGAGCGTGAGGTAGCGTCGGCCTTGTGTTTGCAGAGATCCGGTTAGGTTCTCGGGGCGTCTTTCCAGAGGCATTTCTATTTCGGTGTAAGGAAGTTCCTTTGCCTGACCATTTGTTGGAAATCCAAAGAAACAATACGAGCCCTGTACGGTTTTTAGTTGTATTACCTACTATGTAATGTGGCGGTAACCTGCTACTGAACGTAGTAGCTATAGTAGACCTACAATAATGGTTGTATGTTGGCTAAGATTGATATTATACTTTCGAAATGTTTTCCACACTAGACATTAATAATAATATCAACTGATTTGCATAGTAAGCATTTTTGACTATCATAAGGAGAAATCTCCTCTAATTCTGCATTTGCATTGTGTGTGTGGCGGGAGGCCTTATGGTAGTTTCATTTTCCAAAAGCATTGCGAAGTTGTTTTATTTTCTTTGCGAAAATAACTGTTTTACGATCTCACACCAGTCACCATGACTGACTCGGAGTTTATTGTTCCCTTTCTAAACTCTGGGTGCCCATAATTTTCCACATGGGCAGCCTAGAGTTATGTTATCAGGATATTCTGGATATTCTGGAGCTTTGGAGGTGAGCTGACTGGCGAGGCATACTACCGTACTTGTTTATTGATTCCGCTGTGTATTCTGTATGAGGACAAGTTTATATAACTGTCCATTGTTGTATTGAGTTGTATATTGACTCTGATTGATGTATGTATAAACTGATATAGTCTTTTGTTTTAAAGATTATTGATTCATCTATTATATATTGTTCCGCTGCGAATGTGAGATTCTGATATTGTTTATGTTTATGTTGTTTCTTCTTTCCTTTTCTTCTGTCTTCTTCTACCTCTTCTTTTTAACCCTAATGGTTCGGGTTTCCGGCATTTGATTGCACGGCATTTGATACAGTGGATGTATTAATGTCGACTTTCGAGCGTCGAAAAATCGCGACCGTTACACGATTAGTCGCTTGCCGATCTCGACCAAACCTAACTTAGGAGGTATATAAAAGGCTTCGCGAATTTATACCTTTGAGAATCCTCGAGAAGGAGCATTAGTACAAAACACCTCTAGCTTTCGGTTGCTTCTAAAAGAACCAGAATTAAGTTAACCGGAAATTTATCGATTTTTTTTAAGGGATCAAGATAGGTAAGTGTTTTAGTTGTCGAATACTACTTCAAAACTACTATATGGATCAGTTTTGGAAGAGGTTGGATTTAATAAGAAATACTTTAATGATACCGTTTAAAGTAAATTGTATTGGGCTTATTGTGATAATGTCTAAATAACACTTGTCTTTTACCCTTATAAATATAATAAGATCTTTAAAAGAGAGTTTTAAAGATAATGATTAAATATCAAGTGTTTTAGGTTTGTAGTAAACAATGTTTTGGTGACATTTGTTTTTAAACACTTGAATTATATTTTAAGTGGAAAAGTATAGTTAAATGATTATATATATATATTAATCTTTAATAATGGAATATTAAAGATAGTAACAAATATGGAATCCTTTGGAATAAAGATAGAAAAGAATATGTTTAAAATATAAAAGAGAGTAGGGATTTATAGTAATGGTGTTTGAGTAACATTCGTTTTTAACCTCTTTAATTATATTTTAAAGAGAATAAATATTGTTAATAATTTGTGAATTTACTTATATCGTGGAGATAAGTATATGCATACGTTTTGAAGTATTGTAAAATACTTGTACATATCTTTTCTAAGGATATTTTAAATATATATACACAAGTATATAAAGGAAGTTTTTAATTAATAAACGAGTATTAATTAATAAAGGAAGTTTTGATTAATGAAAGAAGTTTTATTAGATAAAAAGAAGTTTTACTAATAAAAATGGTTTTTAATTAATAAAAGATGAATTAATTAAAGGGATTAAAAGTCTTTTAGGTGACTTGATTGTGCTTTGTATGAATTGATAGTGCATGTGTGTTTACTTTCTTAGGAGAAGTATATGGGACTTAGTTTCCTTATGCGATCATTCCTATTGTGTTGAATATGATCAAATTCGTCGGTTCAGTCTTGAAGAGACCGAGATCGGTAAGTGTTTTACTTATCAAAAACCACTTCAAGACTGAGATACGTGTTCTATCTCTTAGAAGTAGATTTGTTCGAGATGATGAAATCCAATTGCAGGTTTGTGATCTATTCGAATGATGATAGCTTGTGTGGAGGATGCCGAACGTAACCTCGACATCGAGAAATGACTAAACATAGAGTAGGATTCACAATCTCAGGTAAATCTAACCCATGAGGATAAAACAACACCATATCTAGAGTATGCTTATTGAGATGTTGCATGCGAGAGTTGTTGATACTTGGTTGTCGTGTAGTTCACAAAGGTGTTTAGACGTTGGAGCCAGTTGTGTTGACCTTATGGTAAATATTATCTAGAGATATAGGACTCTCGGAAGGGAATTATCAGATCCTTATGCAGGAGATCCGCCATAAAGTACTTAGGGCATCTCCATGGAAATATTACAAAATTATTGAATGCACCTTAGTAGTTTTAATTGTGTAAATATTATTATTGTTGTGGTGTACACTTCACACACCATAACTGTAACGATCAAGAATTTCGGACACTTCGTATTTAAATATTTGAACTATTTAAATATTTAAATCGTAGATTTAATGTTATTAAAATGATTTAATAAGCTTTCTAACCCCCTCTTAAATAAAAACTAATGATGGTAAACTTGTTTAGGAAAAATATATCCAAAAATAAATACTTTGAAGAAATATCGATAATGTGACCGTAAATCGTTTTATCGATAAATAACTTATTTAACGTCAGAAGTTTAGATTTTTTTACGTACAGTTATTTGCTTAGAAAATTAATAAAATAAAATATATATTTTACCATTTATCGAAATAAACTTTTTGATGATGTCATCAATTTTTTTTTGAAAATGAGCTTTTAAGGAAAGACTTAACTTTTAAGTAAAGATGTAAAGGTGTAAAGGTAGCATGTGAGAGGGAGGCTACTTTGCCACTTTACATGGAAGGTAGAAGGTGGTAATGACCTCATGCAAAAACATATAAATACACCCTTAAGGTAAAAAATAATCACAAAAGCTTGAAATGAAGTAAGAGGATAAAAACGGCGGAAGTGATTAACACTAATCCACTAATTCTTCTCTAACCTTTTCAAGTCTAAACAAAATCAACTCCAATCTCTTCCAAACTTTCACCAACACCTTGGAACAACTTAGGAAGCATGGATCTAATTTAAAAGTGGAAGAAAAGTGAAGGAGAAGGTGGATCTTGGATGGGCCACGAGCAATGGAAGAGAAGGGGAGGTGTTGCCTTAGTTTGAAAGTGCTAAAGGTTGAATCTTTAGGCTTTTAGTGATTGTAGGAGGTGGTTCTTTGATTCATGTGGCTTTGTGCTTGTGTTTGGCTTGGATCTAAGTGAGTTATCTCACTATGTTGTTCGTATATATCTGTTGTGTTTGAAATATAAAGTTAAAGTGACATTAACTAACTAAAATTATAAATTTTGGACCCCTCTTGCTTTTGAAAGTAAATGACAACTTTATATTGTATAAACATGATGTGCACGTAAATGTGCATATTTTTACCACCATATTAAATCTATTTTAAATTAAATAAATGATCATATCGGGTATTTTAACTTGTTTAAACCAAATTCAAATTATTTTCAAATTGTCACATATTCATCTCCATATAGGGGCAAAATGGTCATTTTTGTGCATTTATTAAATTGTGAAAATTTACTTGCAATTTTCTATGTTGTTTTGTAGGAAATTTAGTGAATTTTCAAGTGGCTTCGTGAAGATATATTCATGCATAAGAGTGAAGAGGACAAATGAAGATAGAAATAATTCAAAACCAAGATCACGGAGGACCCCACTTACCCACCTACATTCATGTACAAATTAGAAGTTAATCCACATGCTAATGGCCATTACACTTTCATGCACACTTAATGAGTGATTAGTGGAGCTAATGATTACTTGGTGGCCACACTACCTCAAGGGCAATTTGGGCATTCCCCAAAAATATGAATTAGGGTTTAACACATGTATAAATACCCCTTATGTTTCATGTAACCTCCTCTTCCTCTTAGTTAGTTTTAGGCTCAAAATAAAAGAAAGCTCTCTTTCTCTTTTCATGGATACTTAGCCATTTTATTTCATGTAATCTTTCTTTCTATGCAATGTTAGTTAATATTCTTTTACATTTACATGCTCTCTTTCTTATGTTGTTAGTAGCTTAGAGTTCATTTCTTTTTACTTAGTATTTCTTTTCATTTTACTCTCTCTTTCCTCTTGTTTATTTCATGTTGCTTTCTACATTTGTTGATTTAATAACAAATATGAGAGGCTAATCCCTACAATTTAGGGGTAATGAAGCTCTCTTGAATCATATAGATGCAACATAATTTTTCATTTATGTCTCTTTTGTGCTTAATGGAAAGTTAAATGTTTGTGTGATTTTGTGTTTAATATTGAGTTTGATAGCTTATGTTGTTCAAAACAAATAGGCTATGCTTAATCATATGAATCACTAATTACCTCTTCATCTACATATTATCATGGTAATGGAAGTGGATTTAGAATCAAAATTTGATGGTTTATGTTTCTAATTCAATAGTTAATAATCCATACTTAAAATAGATTCTACTTTTAATTTCATGTCATTTTCATTAAGGTTAGTAAGTGGGTTAGAGGGTGCATTAAAGTTTGATGGTTTAAGTGTGTTAAATAATAACAAAATTAGGCCATGCTTATGATAAATGCATCAACTAAACTCACAATGACCAAAAAGAGATCATAGTTTCATTATGTTGATTTATGTGATCATGGGAGGGGATTTGCCTCTAAATTGCTCTTTAATCTCGTATTTTTATTCTCCTTAGTTTTAGTTTGTTTTTACTTTCTTTTAGTTAGTTAATAATCCCTCGACTTTGGTTTAATTTGATTGAATAGATTTTTAAAATCTAACAATTCCCTATGGATTGACCCGTACTCGCCACGTACTATGATAGTATGCCGTGCGCTTGCGGTTAAAATTTAATTTGAAATTTTTCGACGGTTTTCTAATTCGATAGAAAATCCGTCGTTGAACAAGTTTTTGGCGCCGTTGCCGGGGAATTGGTTTTGATTTTGATTTTCTATTCTTCGGATTATTTGTGTGTGATTTTATTTGTGTGTTTATTTTGTGTGTTTGTTTGCATCAAAAAATAATAATAAATTTTTGTTGTTTGTTGTTTGATTTTGTTGTTTGCATTTTGTTTGTTGTTATTTTCTAGTGTGTTGTTCATTTGTATTTGCATATTTAAAAAAAATTACATACTCATTTCAAAAGAAAAAAAATCATTTTATTTACAACTTTCGTTCGTACAACTTTCGTTTCAATTTACATACTCATTTCATTGACTGTTTTACTCAACAGATTTACAATTTCCATCTTTGTATTGTGCACTGTGCACATTGATACAACTATTTTATTCAACAGAATTTACCTTTGCCTACATTTCCCCAACCATCATTTTCCTTTCTTCACACCATCTTAGCTGCCACGCCTTTTCCCCAACCATCATTTGCCTACATTTCCCCAACCAACATTTCCATTTTAGCTGCCACGCCTTTTCCTTCTTCCATTGCTTCTACGCACATAGCACCGCCATCTCCTTCCCTCTCTGCAACTCCTCCCCTAGTTCGGCCGAGACCCCACTTCACCGTCCTCCTCGCCCCGCCTCCCAATCCACGAGCCACCCCCTCTCTCCTTTGGCCACTCCTCTGCCTTAACCACTCGGGTAGCCGAGGCCACCTTTTCATTTGCTTGCCCAATTGTTCAACTCCAGTTTGCTTTCTAATCAGTATGTTGACCTATATATATTTGGTATATGATATATTTAAACAAATGGCAGTAATTGTTATAAGTATATATGGGTTAGTTTTATATTTTTTTTACTTAAGCTTAGTTTATAGATTTATATATATATATATATATATTAATTTATAAAAGTATATTTTGTTAGTGGCCAAGCTTGCCTCTGTTTCGATATATTTTTATATATTTAGCATATTGTATATATAAGTACACAGTTTGTTTTGATTTCTATATATTGATGACATGTTGTACTTTTAGATAATATGTTCATTTCGTTGTTCATTATTATATAAAATAGTATATAGGGATGGTACAACACTCTTTTGATTAATATATGTTAGTATTGACAATGTATGGTCCACGTCAGTGTAATATTTTCATATAAAGTATGTTGGTAGTCTGCATATATAAAGTTTCAATATGAGTAGGTATAATAACAGTTGGGTTTCTCTAGTATAGCGTTAATAGTAGTTATATTGTTTATAATTTAAGAAGTTTATAATAGTTGAGTTTTTATATACACGTAAGTTCATGCGCTAGTTATATATATCAAAGTATATTTTGTTCATGTATAATTGGGTCTGCATATTTTGGTGTCTCTGTTTTATTTTGGAAACATATGGATTTTGAAAATTTTGCATATGTTAGTAATATATATCTTTATATAGGATGCTAGTTATATACGGTAGTTATATATATATTTCAGTTGGTATATATAAGCTTTGTTGTTATATATTCAAATAGAGGCTGCACATATATGCTACAGTATTGATATAATATGTTTATTTACATTATGGTATATAGAATATGTTTAAATGGGTTTGTATATATAGTTGTTAGAATATAAAAGTTATAATAGTGTTATATATGTTATTATATAAACTTATACTGATATGCTGAATGGTATATAACTTACACATGAGTGATATATATTGTTGATCTCAAAGTATATATATAAGTATTGTTTCAAATTTTATTATGTTTGATTTTTTAGTATATGTGTTTTAATTTAAAACAACGATTTTTGAAATACATTCATACATACATATATATATATATATTTAAGATTTAAAATGTGTTTGGATTTAGAATATGACTTTATATATATATAGTTATATATAGCTATATATATAAGTTCACTTATACCATTTATCATCATCTATCCAGTTCTGATTTGATTTCGTCAATTCCTATTTATCAGCTTCGTTTGTCGAATCGTGTCCATCAAGCATTGCTTTGGAATTCGTAGCTCATTTCTTTGTCAAATCTATCTAGCCTCGAAAGATGAGCAATCACTCACGATTAACGTTCTTATATTTATTAAATTTGATTTCAATTGAAACGACAATTGAAATATGTTGTTGTTAGTTATTTACATTGCCATATATATGCTGTTATATGTATCTGTTCACTTGTGACATCTGACACCATTATCTGTTATTTATATTGATGATATATGCCTGTTATATTTTTATCATATCTGTTATCACTCTGCAAGTTCCCTATTAGTATAGAATTCCCTATGGGTTGAAATGATACATACCCGAACGTTCTGTAGAATAGGAGAAAATCGTTATGGGTTGAAATGATAAACCCAAGCGATTTTCATATGAATTGAATTTGGGATTACGGGTTGAAATGATATATACCCATATATATTTAAATTGCGGATTGAAATGATAAATATCCGTATCACTTGACCATAGGATAGAGAATTATATACAGACACCGT
Source organism: Allium fistulosum (assembly GCA_030737815.1). Taxonomy (NCBI): domain Eukaryota; kingdom Viridiplantae; phylum Streptophyta; class Magnoliopsida; order Asparagales; family Amaryllidaceae; genus Allium; species Allium fistulosum. Next base: position 502,686,269 of record CM060901.1, read on the forward strand.
TGGTCTATATATAATTATTTTGAAAATGATTTCTATGGTTTTGGAAAGGAGTATATGGTTTATTAAATATTGATTTTTAGGATATTATATATAAATGTATTTTATAAAGTTTAAAATTTAGATTTTATAAAATCATATGTTTTGAAAATGGTATAGTAATAAGTTAATTTTGAAACTATAAATTTTAATAGTTTGTTTATAATTTTTCCTATTTTTAAAGTATATAAATAGATTAATGGTTAATATTGTTTAAGTATTTATTGAAAATTTATATTTTTAAATATAGAGTTTATAATGATTTTAATAAATTCAGGTTGGAAATTGTTTGAAATTATGTTTATTTAAGAATTATACTTAAATAAGTTTGATTTAAAATTTATTAAAATTGAAATTTTAAAGATATGATTTTATAACTTGGATATGATTGAAATGACTTAAATGAATATTTCAAATTTATATAAATTTAAATGGGATATTTTGTTTATTTAAATTTGTAAATTGAAGTTGTATTTAGATGTTATTGAAATGATTAAGTAAATATTTCAAACTAAAATAATAGTAAAGTGAATTTGATATATATATGAAATTATCGAATTTAGTTTTTGAAATGTTGAATATTTAAAGCTTGAAATATATTGAAATTGAAATGACTAATTTTATGGTTTAAATATGTATTTGAAATCGATAATTTGAAATGGTTTATTGAGAAACTAAATCGAATTGAAATTGATGATTTGAGATTTGATTAAAATTTGAATTTTGGAATTCAAGTGATTTGGAATCGATTTGTGAAGTTTGAGAAGGCTATTTTATTATATAAAGTATTTTTAAAATTATGTTTAAACTATTGTATATATTACTTTATAAATTATTTTAATATAAACTATGTAATATAAATCATCTTTAATATAAACTATTTTAATATACTAATTATTTCAATATAAACCATTTTGACTTATAATTATTTTATATAAACTATTTTTATTTTATAAACTATTTTATTATATATACTAATTTTTATATCTAAACTGTTTAAGAAGAAAGTGTTATGGATTCCAAAATGCTATGATTTCAAAGCTATGATTTCAAAGTGTTATGAATTTCAAGGTTTTGATTTCCAAAGTGTTTTGATTTTAAAAGACTACGATTTCGAAAGCGTTATAACTTTGGAAAGTGATATGATTTTTGGAAATGGATATATTTGAAGTGAAAATGAAATCATATTGATTTGTTTTTTTTGAAATGAAAATGATATTTTGGTTTTGAAGTATAAACTACTTTGAAATGACCGCGGTGTTATAATAACGATTGGTTGTTAAAGAGACCGGGATCAGATATGGGCATACTCTCTGTCGATACCGAAAACCACTTTAACAACTATGTACGCGGTGGAGATTCCAGAATGAAGTAGGATGGTGGCGACGATCCTATATGAGGTATATACGTGGACCCGACTCCCGTGAGTTGGCATAAGGTGGCTAAAACAGGAGCAATTGACGGGCTAATGAGGTAGCTCCTCTTATCGGACACACTCCATCGTATGCCATTCTATTACTTTGTGACTGATTTGGTGTGCACCCTTGATTCAGGAGTGTGGCTCGAGGTGGGCGATTGCTGCGGCTCTGCGTTACCACCAGCCCGAAAGTTTAATTGGTATATCTACCCGAGCATTGCATAGTTGTGCCATGTCACCTACCTTAGCGCGCCTTTTACGAGTTTGATTTGTGTCGTACCTATGGAGTATCCTCTGGTAGCTCCAGTTTACGGGGTATACGGTACTGTATAGACTATTGGCACTATAAAATGTGTTAAGGTGGAAAATGTAAAGCCTTAACGCTATTTTTAAATAGTTTACTTTACTATAGACATTATTATAATAGTGTATATTAGTACATAGTAGATAGTTTAACGGATCCTTAGAGGATGGTTATCCCAAACATCCTTTAAGTTACTGTATTTCAGTTGATATTTCACTTGAGTTGGATTTATTGATATAAGAATGTTAATCTTGACTCGAGTGTTTTGTGTTTTGCTTTATGCTCGGGTCAGACTGAGTTGCTCAATGTTCGAGACTCACCTGTGGAGTTGGAGCATGGCTTGGATATCCAGCTATATCTATTCAGCTTGTAGTTGTTCAGTTGATTCCAGTGATGTATTCTGATCTTGTATTTGACTATTGTATTGAGAGATCTATGTATTCGAGACCTCTGTTGTATCTTATTTAACTCTGTTATATATATATATATATATATATAAATATATAGTAGCTCCATGAACTACTATTCTTTTGTTTCCACTTCATTATTTTTATATTACTCCGTGTCTGTGATTCTGTGATCTTTATTTACTGTATATGTTGAGATTTGCCAAATTTAAATTAACAATCTGATATTTTGAGCAATTCAAGTCCGACATGTATGGATGCGAATGGCTGAAAATTTCGGGATGTTACAAATATAATATATAAAGGTTTTATTTTAAATGTGTGTTTAAATTAAATATTGATTTTAAAATATAATATATAAAGGTTTTATTTTAAATACGTGTTTAAATTAAATATTGATTTTAAAATATAATATATGAAGGTTTTATTGTGATATGTGTTTTAAATCGAATATTGATTTTAAAATATAATATATATATATATATATAAAGGTTTATTTTAAATATGTGAGTAATTTTTTATTTTTAAAAATTATATATTTTGTTTTCATCGATTCAAGTCCACCTTGCTTTGCTTTGGGATTGTCGTTTGGATTGGTCGATTGTCGAGTTTGTGATTCAATTCATAGCTTGTTTGTGTCGTCAAATTCCATAGCCTCGAAAGGTGAGCAATCACTCACGATTGACATCTTATGTTTAGTAAATTGATTTCATATGAAATGACGATTGAAATATGTTGTTAAATTTAAATTGATTAAATCGTTAAATATGATATGTTATTACTTGCATTTGTTCACCTATGTTAATTGACAATATTGAAAACAATAATCTGTTAGTATATATATTATATTTAAAATTGTTAATTATGATCATATTGCCATCGATATGCCATGTCATTTTATGCTATTATTTTATTGTTCTCACTCTTCAAGTTCCCTGATAGTTAGAAATTCCCTATGGGTTGAAATGATACATACCCGAACGATCTTATAGATTAAGGAAAATCGTTATGGGTTGAAATGATAAACCCAAGCTATTTTATTGAGTTTGGATCTTGGTATTGCGGGTTGAAATGATATATACCCGTAAATATTAAGTTATTGCGAATTGAAATGATAAATATCCATATCACTTGACCATATGATAGAAAATTATATACGGACACCGTTGGTCTATTTTGAAAAATGATTTCTAAGGTTTTAAAGAGGAAATATATGGGTTTTAATAAATATTGATTTTAAATATAATATAAAGATTTTATTTTATTTATGAGTAAAATTTAGATTTTAAATTATATGTTTGGAGATTTTGAAATTATAAGTTAAGATTTGAAAAATGTAAATTTTAAGATTTTACTTATAATTTTATTATTTTTAAATATATAAAATAAGATTTAAAATAGATTTAATAATAAGATTTAATTTAATAATAATTAATATAATAATATTTAATAAGGATTCAATTTAACTAATATATATAAAATATGTTTTAAGTATTTATTTAAATTTATATTAATATTGTGAAAATAGATTTTGCAATAACTTTAATAAATTAAGGTTGGAAGGATAAATTAAAATTGATTTGCAATTTAATTTTTTAAGAATTTAATTTAAATAAGAATTGATTTGGACTTATTGATTTTGAGATTTTAAAGATATGAAATTTATAACTTGATAACTTGATTTGATTAAAGGTACCTAAATGAATATTTTCGAATTTAAATAAATTGAAATTGAATATTTAGTTTTGATTTAAATGTGTAATTTGAGATTTTATTTAAATGCTTATAAAAAGTGATTAGGTGAATATTTTAGAATTAAATATAATTGAAGTTAGATATTTAATTATTGATTTTATTTAAATTTGTAATTGGAAATTTTATTAAAATGTCATTAAAATGATAAGTGAATATTTTCAAATCTAAATAAAAATTGAAGTTGAATTTTGAAATATAAATGAAATTTATTAAATTGAGTTATTGTAAATTGTTTGAATATTTAACTTTGAAACCTATTGAATTGGAAATGGTTTAAATGTGTAGTTCAAACCTGGATTTGAAATCGATAAAAATTAAAAATGGTTTTTATTAGAATTTGAATTGAACTTTTAACCTTTTGGTTGAACTGAGATGGATTTAAATTAAATTTTGGAACGAAAGTTGATTTGAATTGATTTGTGAAATTGGAAGAAACAATTCTAGTTTGAAACTATTTTTAATATATAAACTATTTTAATATATAACCTATTTTTAAATATAAACTACTTTTAATGTATAACTATTTCAATATATATAAACTACTTTCAATATTCAAATTGTTTAAGTTGGAAATGTTATGGTTTAACCTATTTTGTGGATATGATTTCGAAAGTGAATATGATTTCGAAAGTGAATATGATTTCGAAAATGATATGATTTCGAAAGTGAATATGATTTCGAAAGTGATACGATTTTGAAATGAATATGATATTTTGATATGAATTATGAACTGTTTGAAATGAAAATGACCATGGTGTGAAATAAGCGTTTGGTTGTTAAAGAGACCGGGATCGGATATTGTCATATTCTCTACCAATACCGAAAACCACTTTAACAACTGTGCACGTGGTGGAGAATCCAGAACAAAGTAGGGTGGTTTGGCGACGTCTATATTTAGTATGAACGTAGCCCTGACTCCCGCGAATCAGCTTGATGTGACTAAAACAGGAGCCATGCCGGGCCAAGTGGGTTCGCTCCCCCTATCGGGCACATTTTTTTGATACCATTCTATTATTTTGTTATTTGATTGGGTGCACCTTTGATTTGGTAGTGTGTCTCAAGGTGGGCGGTAGTAGCTGCCATGCGTTACCACCAGTCCGGATCCGTAAAACGGTAGTATCCTACCCTGGGCATTGCCTCGTGTGCCTTGTCACATGCTTTATCGCGCCCACTACGAGTTTGGTTTGTACCGTACCTATGGAGTGCCCTCTGATAGCCCTCCAGTTTACGAAGGAATTACGGTACTGTATAGACTACGAGATATATATAAAAATGTGTTAAGGGGGATATGGGTAACGCCTTAACGCTATTTTAATAGTTTACTTTACTATAGACATTATCTATGTAGTGTATTGTACTATGTATGTAGATAGTTTAACGGATCCTTAAAGGATGGGAATCCCAAATGTCCTTTAAGTTATATTGCATTTCACTTGGAAATTTCACTTGAGTTGATTTACTAGCATAAGAATGTTAATCTTGACTCGAGTGTTTTGTGTTTTGCTTTATGCTCAGGTCATCTGAGTGTCACAGCATTTGAGACTCACCTTTGGAGCTTCGCTTGGGGATCCATCTATATCTATTCAGCTTTCAAGTATTCAGTTGTTGCCAGTTGTTATGTTCAAACTTGTTATTTGCTTTTGTATTAAAACTTCTATGTATTAGATTTATGTTGTATTCTGTTTCAGACTCTGATGTTTATGTATTAGCTTCATGAACTACTATTTATCTATTCTACTGCTTATTGTTATGTTACTCTGTGTCTGTGATACTGTGATTGATTTATTTACTGTATATGCTAAGTTTTGCCAAATAAAAATTAATAATCTGTTGTTTTGAACAATTCATGTCCGACATGTGTAGATGATTGTCGATTTGAATGGTTTGAAATACCAGGTCGTTACAAGTGGTATCAGAGCCAGGTTTAGGAAAAACTTAGCATATGGAGTAAAAACTCATTAGAGATAGGGTAGTAATACCCTTGAATGAGTAGAATCAATTATAAAATCATCTTCGTTCGAGATTGAAATTCTTCGTTAGGATCCTCCTGGATTAATAGGATTTCTTTTGAATTTTGGACTTTCCCTTTATTCTGAAATCCATTCTTGACTTTTCCTGTTCGTGTTCTTCTTGATACTGGAGCATCCTATAGCTCTATTTCTATTTGATCTTGTAATAACTTTGAGCACATCCTGCAACCTCAATTGGCAACTTCATCCTTATGTGTGACTAATCCCATTGGCGGTCCCGCCAACCTTAGTATGATTTGTAAAGTGGTGAAACTCCTTTACAACAAGCGTCGATTTACCAGAGATTTCTTTGTCCTCGGTTTTGATGCTGTTGTCTCTTGCAAAGCTTGATTCTCAGCTTAGTGATCTTGACTCCACCCCAATATTCAGGGATTATCCTGATGTTTTGCTGAAGTCACTGCTCTACCCCAAGCGAGAAATTGAATTCTGCATCGATCTTATTCCTGGAGCTCGACCTATTGTCCTTCCTCCTGGACGAATGGTTTCTATGAACGGTTAGTCATGCCTTTGGATTAACCAATGCTTCTGCCTTCTTCGTTGATCTCATGAATCGCGTTTTCCACGATGTTCTCATCAAGTTTGTCTCTATTTTCTTTGACGATAGTCTCGTCTTTCTAAGTCTCGGTTGACCCGGTTAAGGTCACCGCGATTAATATAACTCTATCCATCTTTCCTCTTTTGTAATTTAATTATCTTATCTTCCTTTCGAGCCTATCTTCTTAGTTAGAAATTCTCTTTGATTAGGGTCCCTCTAAATTTGAATCTCTATTCTTGTTCTAAAATCCATTCTTGAATTATCCTGTGAGGGAGTGTATTTGTAATTAATATAAAAATGTTTTATATTGTGTTGTTTGAGTTGTTAAGTTTGAATTTTGGGTTTCGATCGATTCGTCTGGCCAACGCTATCAATAGGAATTCCAAAACACTTAAACAAAGCAAACTGACACAGTATTGTTTTCGAAATTTGTAAATGAAATAATTTTGTATGATTATATTTTATATATAAAAGTATAATTTTCTGAAATTTGGTAGTTAAATAAATTGGTTGTTAGAAATGATAATACTAGGTTATCATTTATTGTTTTGTTAACATTCCTAAACCATTAACTAGTGTTGTATGTTTTAAGAAGATGAAATTTTTAAAACATGGTTAAATCTGATTTGCAAATGAAATGAATTTAAATTAAAAAATTGAGAATTAAATTTTCGGTGCTCTTCAAAATTTGGTTTTCAAGGTTTTGAAAAATATATTATTTGAAACTATTTTCGAATGGAAATTGTTTTCAAATTTTAAAAGAAGCAAGTCAGTACTCTCCTCTTTTGTCGCTGGAAAATAATTTCGATGATGACTGCAGCATCAACGACATTCATTTTCGAGTCTCAAATCAGGGAGACCACTTAGTAGCTTTGCTGCACTTTTATTTTGGAAAATGGATTTTGATTTGAATTTCTTGAGTATGATTTGATGTATAATATATATATATATATATATGTATGTATGTATGTATATTTATTTCAAAATAGTTTGAAGTGAAACCAGAAATTTAACTCTTAAGTATTATGATAAGTAATGATTTTCAATTATTGAAATGAAGCAAATTTTTTGAATAATTGGAGTGTCTAAAATGAGAAATTGAAATTGAAACAACTTGAAACATTTGGAATAGGATAAAATTAATTTGTATAATACTCAATTACATCCTAAAACATATATAACTTACCTGAAATATTCAAAAGTTAAAATGTTAATGTGAATTTGTAATTGAAGGTTATATAAGAGAAACTTAAGTAATAAAATGTTCAAACTAAATTTTGCTTAATGGAAATGTTGTATATAAAAGGTAATTTGTGTAGTGCTCAATTACACTCAGAAACGTTAATAAAACTTACCTGGAAAAAGTTTGAATGTAAAGAGAACATGTAATTGAATAATATGCAAAATAAATGTAAGTAATAAGATCCAAAAATGAAATTTTGTTAAGGGAATTTAAAAAAAATAGTGGTTATAATAAATGTTTATACACTTAATCTATGTTACAAAATATGTTATGTGAAATAAATTGAATAATAAATAGAGAATGCTATTTAAGTAAATAAATATGAACTTAAGAATAGTTGAAATTGAATTATAAGTGGAATTAACTTAAGTAATGTTAAATGGATTAAATAAATGAGAAAAATAAGATTTCTTTTGAAAAATGAATTTAAGTTATAAGGCAAATATGGAATGTTAATATTAAACTTAAATAAATTTGTTGAAGGGTTAATTAAGTGGTATTGACATTAAAGGAAATATACTGTGTGAATGAAATAAAATAAATGAAATTTTATATGGTTTGAATTAACAGTTTTAAATTGAATAAAATAGATGGAAATAAAATAAATGGAAATAAATTATTGTATCGGTACTATGTATTTTGAATCTATCTTATCTTTCTGTTTGCTTCTATTCTCCTATTTCGTTCCTTTTTTAGGATGAAAAGTTTTGAGTGAGGGATAGTGTTACGACCCATAAATTTTAACGATTTTAATAACGTAATTAACTAAATTTTTCTTGAAAATGAACAATTAAATTTTAGCAATGAAAATTGGTTATTTGGTATGCGTCTAACATAGCAAATGGAAGATTTTCATTGGTAAATATAAAAGTTTGTTCTATTATGTAATTCCAAAGTTAAATTTTAAATAAGTTAAATTGATGAAAATAGAATATTTTTGAAATCTAAATATTTTTATATAATAAAAATGTAAATCATTTCTCAAGATAGACGTCATATTTCGTTTCGCCAAATTTGGACTGCTATAGCCCCGTTTATCTTATTTTCGACAAAATAGCAATAGTTTGGCAGTGAATACTGAGTTTTGATAGGTTGGTCGTATCGCTGATATCTATGTAACATTCTGTTCGTCTCGTCGTGCTGATCTCCGTAGTATATTCATTTGTCAAATTCGGCGTCCGGTACACGATGAAATTGACAAAACGGTTTGCTATATCGGTTCTGTATTTGGGCCTTTTGGGTTTCTATGACCTTTTATAAATCCACCGTATAATACCAACAGCCAATTGCTTTTAATATTCCCTAAATCCAATCGTCCTGACTTTTGTTATTTCCATCTGTTCAACATTCCTTGGTTCGTTCATTTCTTATCCAATCTGCCTTTCATTCATTTCTGTCCTATTATAAATATATATACACACACACACACACACAAAATGTCAGTTTGCATTCTTTTGAAGGAAACCTGCTCATCACTATTTTACTCACCATCCATCTTCTAAATTGCCACCTGTCCCTTCCACCAATCTCCTCCTACCAAGACCGCCGTCCACCCCCTTCCATTTCGCCCGCTGCGTCAACAACACCTGCTACGACCGTTAGCACAACTACCCATCCTCCCCACTAGATTCGACAGCCCACGCACGAACACAACCCTTCCTGACTCATCCTCTCCCTGATTTGCAACCTTACTCCGCCTTTGTCCTCCACCAGTAGCCGCACGTGACCAACCCTGAGACCATCTCTTCCCCTTGCTCCCTGCTGATCCAACAACAGCCCACAACGACCGCTTCTTCCCCACGTACAACCCTCCTCCACCTTCTTACCCCTGCCTCTCCACCTGACACTCCAGATCCGACCTCCATAGCAACCGCACCTAGTTCACCCTCCAACAGCCTACTCTGCCACCTTTCCATTTGCCACACCTCTTTTCACCAATCGAACGGCCGTGCAATCCCCTTCACCTTCAACCGCACCTCAAAACCTGCTGTTCCGCTTCCTGGCCGCCTCAATTCGAGCACCCTGTCGAGCCACAGCCCTCCCATCACCGAAGCTTGTGACCACCATCAACTCCACTCCGACCTCCTTGGATCCACCTCCGTGACCAAGCATGGCAGCAGCCCAGCCATACCCTCCGCTTTCCATCGCCCATCCCACAACACATCCAACCATCGACTGCTTCTTCATCGTTCCATCTTCGAACACTGTCAGCCTCAACACCTCGTCAGTCTTCCTCCGCCCGAGCTTGCAAAGCAAACAAGCTTTCCTCCTCTCCAACCTTAGTATGCAGCCTTCTCTCTTCTTATGCTTTATATAAAAGAAAAAAAATTGATTTTAAAATATAATATATAAAGGTTTTATTTTAAATATGTGTTTAAATTAAATATTGATTTTAAAACATAATATATAAAGTGTAGGATCGATTTCACCCTAGAGGGGGGGTGAATAGGGTGATACTAATAATTATAAAAATTTAATGCGGAACTATAAAATAATTTCAACACAGATCACAGCAGAATAATAGCAGCACAGATAATAACAGAATATAAAAAGCAGAAAATAGAACAACACAGATTTACCCAGCTCCGGCAAAACCCTGCCTACGTGCTGCCCCCAAGGTTTCTACTAGAAATTAAGTAGTCAGACACTTACACACATAAACTCGCGACACCCGCTACCGACTAACCTAACTCTACGCTCAAAACCCTGCCACAACTCAGACACTGAGTTGCGAATTCTCGAACTACACCACTGTAGTTCGTCCCCTAGTCACACAACTAGAATTTACAACGGTTTAAAATAAAAATACAAATTTAAAAACAATTTAAAACAAAACCCTAATTTAAAATTAAAGCCCAAATCAGAGTTTAAAGAAGCCGGCCCAAAATAATTAAAAGAGTATCCCTCTTTTGATTTTTATATTATCGGCCCTCTTTCCTTTGCTTTAAAAAATGGCTGCTTCCTTGGTGTTCGTTTGTTCCTCTCTAAGAAATTAGGGTTCAAATTTGTTGAAGCTGCCGACTTAAGTTGATTGATCGAATAAGTGATTTCGCTTTCCTTGCTCTATCGATCGACCGTCTCTTCGTTGCTTAGCTTCGGCTGCTTCGATCGACTTCGATTTTAATGGTATGTTATTTCCCTTTGCTTTTCTGGTTGATATGCTTGAACTCGATGATCCTCATGCCGATGATGTTTACAGTTTAAATAGGGTTCGATCCCCTATAATTTCGTTCGTATATTTTATACGAATTCGTCTGATAATTTTAAGCTCGGCCGTATGATTATGCTTGAATGTTGATGATTAATCTTGACTTGTTCACTTCATATAATTTAGTTTACTTGATTAACACGGTTTTGATTTTGAACTGTTTGATTCCTTGGAAACCACGGCTTGATTTTCTGGCATCTTTGGTTCCGTGAATTTCTGATGACTTCGGCATTGCATTGATATTGAATTTAATTTTCTTGGCATTTGACTTTGGTAAAACTGTTAATTTCTCTGTAGTATTTTCAACCTGATGCTTGTCCTGTCACTGTACTTGTGCATTGCATTTTCCACTATCGTGTGATGTTTTTGCCATTCACTTATGTACCATCTGGAGCTTGTTGTATATATGATATGCTAGCTCGAGTTGCTTCACCATTGACTGTTGCATTGTGTTCATGTACATTTGGACTGTTGAACTTCATGTTGAGGCTGCACGTGCTTACATTGTTTTCATGGTCAAGCACTTGGGCTTGCATTTGAATGTGCAGTCTGGTCGATACTTGTATTTTGTTGCACCATGTGGTGAGTTTTGTTTGCATAAGTACATGTCTACATGTGATTATTGATTTGAGATACTACCCTGTATTTGCAGTCTTCATTTCTGAGTTTAGTTGTGCTTTCTTGTACACTTTGTTATTGAACCTATACTGTTCATTCAAGCTGCTGTTTCATGTGCAGTTTGTAATTTGTCGAGCACCATTTATATACATGTATATATGTGTATATATGTGTTGTGCATTGACTTCATGTAGTCTTCACTTTGATTCCATGTTGCACTAATGTATGTTGAGTAAGTTCACCTGCTACATGTTTTGTCCCACGACTTCTTGCTGTGTTGATTGATCGTAGTCACTTGCTAGTGGTTCGATGCACTTGAATATGTTCATTGATCTTGTAATCTGGTTCAGATTGCTGTGATGGACTCTAGTAGTACTTGAGTCTGGTTGATTTGTAGTACATTTGTATATATGTTGGTTTAGTTGAACCAGTTCATCGTATTCATCTGCAAGTTGAATTCGGCCATTTGATTATGTGATGAGTTGCATTGAGCTCTATCCACTAGTGTACATTTAGTGTCTTCATGTTGCATTGCATTTGAACTCATGTCTGGTTTTCATTTGGTTGATGTGGACTATTGCATATTTGTTGTGAGTCATTCACTTGTTGTTCATTAGCTTGGTTTGTGCAGTCTTCTCTGGCTTGATGTTTTGGTTGATGTGGACTATTGCATATTTGTTGTAAGTCATTCACTTGTTGTTCATTAGCTTGGTTTGTGCAGTCTTCTCTGGCTTGATGTCTTGGCTTATCAAACTGTTTATAATTTTTGTAGCTCTGGCTTTGACTCGACTTGATACTCTGTTACTTGACCATATTTTGCTGTTGATCTGGTCTGGAGCATTTTTGTTGACATTGACCATTTGTTCACATTATATGGGTTAGTGTAGTTTCATTATGGCTTCACTTTTTACATTTGGATTACACCTGTGTTGAATCCAGCTTACAGCTCGGGTTTGACCTTGTGCTCGTGTCATGACTTTATTTGTATTGCACTTGAGTTGTACTCGACTTTTGATTGGGTGTGACCTTGTGCTCACCTGTCCCATTAATTTATCAAGTGTATATCGGTGTGCACGGCCTTGTGGCATGTACAGTGATACACCGTGCATGTCACAAGCTGTTTGTGTTTGATGATGAATAACCCAAATAACTAAGGCAAATAATATTTTCAAAATACATTTTATTTTACACTGCAAAAATATTTTCTTTTCAATTTTACTGCGTTAGTGTTTATTTTGCAGATTGCTCAGATACAGGATTCAATCTAGACTGGAGTTGAAGATAAATACGAGTGAACGAGTGATATGTAGTGAGGTGCAAATGTAAATGATAATTGTATAGTGACAAATTGTATTGTAGTTGAAAATTGTATATATAGTGAGAGCTCAAATTTGTACTATTTAAAATTGTAATAAATATTTCTTTGAATAAAATATCCGTTTGAATTTAAATTCTGTGTTATTTATTTTATTTAGCAAATATTTATTAATTATGTGAAAAATAAAATAGTACATTAACAAGTACACTTAAATGAATGTATATATGTTTATTATCATCAAACAAAAATCATATACTAGCATATTCAACATAAAGGTTTTATTGTGATATGTGTTTTAAATTGAATATTGATTTTAAAATATAATATATATTAAGGTTTATTTTAAATATGTGAGTAAATTTTTTATTTTTAAAAATTATATATTTGGTTTTCATCGATTCAAGTCCACCTTGCTTTGATTTGGGATTGTCGTTTGGATTGGTCGATTGTCGAGTTCGTGATTCAATTCGTAGATTGTTTGTGTCGTCAAATTCCATAGCCTCGAAAGGTGTGCAATCACTCACGATTTACATTCTTATGTTTAGTAAATTGATTTCATATGAAATGACGATTGAAATATGTTGTTAAATTTAAATTGATTAAATTGTTAAATATGATATGTTATTATTTGCATTTGTTCACCTATGTTAATTGACAATATTAACACCAATAATCTGTTAGTAGATATATTATATTTAAAATTGTTAATTATGATCATATTGCCATCGATATGCCATGTCATTTTATGCTATTAATTTATTGTTCTCACTCTTCAAGTTCCCTGATAGTTTGAAATTCCCTATGGGTTGAAATGATACATACCCGAACGAGCTTATAGATTAGGGAAAATCGTTATGGGTTGAAATGATAAACCCAAGCGATTTTATTGATTTTGGATTTTGGGATTGCGGGTTGAAATAATATATACCCGTAAATATTAAGTTATTGCGGATTGAAATGATAAATATCCGTATCACTTGACCATAGGATAGAAAATTATATACGGACACCGTTGGTGTATTTTGAAAAATGATTTCTAAGGTTTTAAAAGGAAATATATGGGTTTTAAAAAATATTGATTTTAAATATAATATAAAGATTTTATTTTATATACGAGTAAAATTTAGATTTTAAATTATATGTTTGGAGATTTTGAAATTATAAGTTCAGATTTGAAAAATGTAAATTTTAAGATTTTACTTATAATTTTATTATTTTTAAATATATAAATTAATATTTAAAATAGATTTAATTTAATAATAATTAATATAATAATATTTAATAAGGATTTAATTTAACTAATATATGTAAAATATGTTTGAAGTATTTATTAAAATTTATATTAATATTGTGAAAATAGATTTTGTAGTAACTTTAATAAATTATGGTTGGAAGGATAAATTAAAATTGATTTGCATTTTAATTTGTTAAGAATTTAATTTAAATAAGAATTGATTTGGACTTATAGATTTTTAGATTTTAAACATATGAAATTTATATATTGATAACTTGATTTGATTAAAGGTAACTAAATGAATATTTTCGAATTTAAATAAATTAAAATTGAATATTCAATTTTGATTTAAATGTCTAATTTGAGATTTTATTTAAATGCTTATAAAAAGTGATTAGGTGAATATTTTAAAATTAAATATAATTGAAGTAAGATATTTAATTATTGATTTTATTTGAATTTGTAATTGGAGATTTTATTTAAATGTTATTTTTTTGCAACGAAAGCGGGGTTAGCTGGGCCCCTACCAGATTTATTCAAAAACACAGACAAAACAAACTGGGTTGAACAAGCTCGAACCCAGAAAAAACAAAAAAACAAAACACATTTAAGAAAATACATAAACAACAGAAGAGAGCAATAGAAAAGTACAGGAAATAAGAAAACAAAATACAAAACACAGAAGACAGAAACAATATAGGCTACGACCAAACATGAAGAGATGTGAAATCATGTTTACTTGATCTCATACCCCGGCCAATTGTTTGCACCAGCCTTGACCACATACTTGCAAAACTTCTCCCCTTGTTATCAAAGCACCTTACATTCCTCTCCTCCCACACAAGAGACAAATATTTCTTTATAATGAAAAACAAAGTGGCACTTTCTTCATTTTTCCATTTAGTTGCCTTACTAATCATGTCCCACTGAATCGTTGAAACCCCTGACGAGTGAAAACGTCCAACTTTTGCTAGGAGGTTTCTCTAGAGGAATAACAACTGAGTGCACTCAAAGAATAGTTGCTGCACACTTTCAGTATGGATTTTACAAAATACACATAAAGGATCCACATTCATACCATAGGCGATCATCTTATCTTTAGTCATTAAACCATTGTTTATGACCTTCCACATCATCAGGTTGTCTTTGCTGGGGGAGTTGCTGATCCACATCACACCGTGCCAAACACACATAGATAAACTATTGTTGTTCATGAGTATGCCATATACCAAAGATATAGAGTGGGGCTTGCCATTCCATAGGAGTGTGTCAGAGATAGTATAAGGATAGGAGTTGCCACTCAATCTATTCCAAAGAGCTCTCAAATCCTAATTGCTAGTATAGGGAAGAATGAGATACCCATTATTAATATAGTTAGAGGCTAAAGCACCCCTACTTATGCCAGACTGTAGAATGTGATGGGGAGCAAACAATTTACTCAAAATTAATCCATTGCCCAACCATGGATCATCCCATAAATTCTTATGACTGTCATATGAGATAGTAAACTTTAAAAATGGAATAAACAAGCTTCTCAATGCCAGAAGCTTTCTGCACACCCAGCTGCAGTGTTGAGGAACTGCCATAGTCCAGAAGGCTTTATTACATATATTATGAATTTTTGTCCATGCAACCCACAGACTATCATGTTCACAAAGGAGAGCATTAAAGTGATAACTGACTGCAGCTTTGTTCCATTTTTTAATGTTAAAGATGCCAAGTCCACCTTTATTTTTTGGAATCTCAAATTTGGCAAAAGAGCATGGGACAGTTTTTCTTGAGTGTATTGTGCTAGTCCAAAAAAACCTCATCATGGCACATCTGACCATCTTAAGGAGCTTAGTTGGTAGAATGAAGGTCCTGGCCCAATAAACTGGCATTGAGAATATTATCGATTTTTTAAATGATAAGTGAATATTTTCAAATTTAAATAAAAAATGAAGCTGAATTTTAAAATATAAACGAAATTTATTAAATTAAGTTATCGTAAATTGTTTAAATATTTAACTTTAAAACCTATTGAATTGAAAGTGGTTTAAATGTGTAGTTCAAACCTGGATTTGAAATCGATATAAATTAAAAATGGTTTGTATAAGAATTTGAATTGAACTTTTAACCTTTTGGTTGAACTGAGATGGATTTAAATTGAATTTTGGAACGAAAGTTGATTTGAATTGATTTGTGAAATTGGAAGAAACAATTCTAGTTTGAAACTATTTTTAATATACAAACTATTTTAATATATAACCTATTTTTAAATATAAACCATTTTTAATGTATAACTATTTCAATATATATAAACTACTTTCAATATTCGAATTGTTTAAGTTGGAAATGTTATGATTTAGATTAAATGGATTTAAATGCGAATACTTTGATACGATGGTTTAACCTATTTTGTGGATATGATTTTGAAAGTGTTATAATTTCCAAAGTGAATATGATTTCGAAAGTGAATATGATTTCGAAAATGATATGATTTCGAAATTGTATGATTTTGAAAGTGATATGATTTTGAAATGAATATGATATTTTGATATGAATTATGAATTATTTGAAATGAAAATGACTACGGTGTGAAATAAACGTTTGGTTGTTAAACAGAACGGGATCGGATATTGTCATACTCTATGCCAATACCGAAAACCACTTTAATAACTATGAACGTGGTGGAGAATCCAGAACGAAGTAGGATGGTTTGGCGACGTCTATATAAGGTATGAACGCAGCCCTGACTCCCGCAAGTCAGCTTGATGTGACTAAAACAGGAGCCATGCCAGGCCAAGTAGGGTTGCTCCCCCTATCGGGCACATTTCTTCGATACCATTCTATTACTTTGTGATTTGATTGGGTGCCCCATTGGTTTGGGAGTGTGTCTCGAGGTGGGCGGTAGTAGCTGCTATGCTTTACCACCAGTCCGAATCCGCAAAACGGTAGTATCCTACCCTAGGCATTGCCTCGCGTGCCTTGTCACATGTCTTATCGCGCCCACGACGAGCTTGGTTTGTACCGTACCTATGGAGTGCCCTCTGATAGCCCTCCAGTTTACGGAGGAATTAATGTACTATATGGACTACGGGAATATATATAAAAATGTGTTAAGGGGAATATGGGTAATGCCTTAACGGTATTTTAATAATTTACTTTGCTATAGACATTATCTATGTAGCGTATTGTACTATGTATGTAGATAGTTTAATGGATCCTTAAAGGATTGGAATCCCAAACGTCCTTTAAGTTATATTGCATTTCACTTGAGTTGATTTACAAGCATAAGAATGTTAATACTGATTCGAGTGTTTTGTGTTTTTCTTTATGCTCGGGCCAGACTGAGTGTCACAACATTTGAGACTCACCTTTGGAGCTTGGAGCTTCACTTGGGGATCCATCTATATCTATTCAACTTTCAGTTATTCATTTGTTTCCAGTTGTTATGTTCAGACTTATCATTTGCTTTTGTATTGATACTTCTATGTATAGATTTCTGTTGTATTTTGTTTCAGACTCTGATGTTTATGTAGTAGCTTTATGAACTACTATTTATCTATTCCGCTGCTTATTTTTATGTTACTCTGTGTCTTTGATTATGTAATTGATTTATTTACTGTATATGCTAAGTTTTTCCAAATAAAAATTAACAATCTGTTGTTTTGAGCAATTCAAGTCCAACATGTGTGGATGATTGTCGATTTGAATGGTTCGAAATACCAGGTCGTTACATATTTCATCGAACTTACTAAAGCTTACTAACTTATCCGAACTTGCACCTCAATTTCAGTGACAAAGATGTTCAAAATTTAAAATATCATAAACATAAAGTTGTAGTCCTTTTAGTTATCTTTCCATATCATTAAAGAAATCAAAATTTTGATTAATTTTGCAAAAGTTATTGCCGAATTAATAAGGGGTGTTTAAACAATTCCGAGCCAAACATCATCAATGCTAAACAATTCATTATCGTATTATGGAATCATGTATAAACAAGTATATAAAAACACAAGCACATTAATTCCCAAGCAACAATCGAACAACAACTATTATCAACAATAATGGTTTAGAACTTTTTATAAAAGAGGAAGTTTTACTCACCAAAAATGCTAGCTAACTTTAACCGGAATTGCACTATCTTTGCAAGTACGACTAGGTCTTTGTATAATCTTGGAAAATGAAGTCTCTAAGTGCTTTAGATCACCACAAAGGTTCGGCCTTAGGGACTATATGGTATGGCCTTGATGGGGTGAGGGCTTGAACTTTGGAAATGAAGTGAAGAGATGAGTGTGTAAGTGTTTTAGCAAGCTTTAAAAGAGATTTAAATAGAAATATATACATTTTTGTAACTTGGAAACTGCTTAGGAAGCCATGGAATTACGGTCAAAAGCTTTAGGAAGTTTTGAACAATGGAAAAGTGAAATAAAAGTTAGGAAAAACTAGTTCTATAAGCATGCAAAGCTTCTCAAAGAATATTCTTTATTAAATTATATTTGCTTAGCTTACACGGGAAGCTTCTTTATTTAATTATATTTTCTTAACATACATGGGAAGCTTCTTTATTTAATAATATTTGCTTAGCTTACATGGGAAGCTTCTTTATTTAATTCATTTTGGTGGCTTATGTTGGAAGCTTCCTTATTATATATGTTTTCTTAAGCATACATACATTTATTCACATGCATTCAAACATGTCTAAGTAATTTATAAAATGTGGTTGTGCATACAAAAAATTTATGGCATTTCCGATAAACTTTAGTCAACGAAAGGTCAAAAATTCATAAAACGAATTTCGGCCACATTTTCAATCTTACATCAAACTAAATATATTTGTAAATGAAATTAGATAACACTTTCACCATCATTATTTATTTATTTAAAAGGGTTTTTTTAGTTATAAACTTATTATTTGAATATTTAAATTTAATTAAATATTCACAAATTCAAGTAGTGAAATTCCGGGTCGTTACATTCTTCCCCCCACTAAAAAAATTTCGTCCTCGAAATTATTACGGAGTGGAAGAAGTAATTGTAACACCCCTAATTTTTATTGACATTATTCAGGAGATTTAATTAGAATAAATTAAATAGAATAATGTAGATAATGAGATTGAGGTTGATTAATAAACTAAGTGGTCGTGCTTATTTAAATCAAATGAACTTATAAATGGTTAAGTGTTAGCTAAAATAAATATAAGGGCATTAGGGTAAATATCCGCCCATATTCCCATCCTTATACCATTTTCTTTAGGCCATACACGTTCATTTTATCACAAGTAAAATTTTAACCGTAAGAAAGAAGAGGCCGGCCATTAAGAAGATAGCAAGGAAGAGAAAATCAATCTAAAGCTTAGGATCAAGCTAGAAGAAATCAATCTCAATCAATCATCAATTTCCTTATCCAATCTAAGGTGAATAATAATCACTACATGTCTATTTAGTTTTTTTAATCATACGGTTTAAAATTTAAGGGATAAATTCGATTTTATGATATATTTAATGATGATATGCTTGGTTTATAATTTATATGGTTTAAACAAGGATGTTTAAATGTAGATATACACAGTTTTGGGGTAAAACCAAAGTTAAATGATTTTTAAATGCCATGGGAAAATTATATGTTATGGAAAACATGATTTTGTAGTTAGGTTTCGATTTTTATAATTTTCCAAGCCGTGGAGAATTAGTTATGAATTTTTGAAGGAAAATATGGTTATTTGGGTTTATAAATTTATTTTGGAAAATATATTAAGAATTTGGGTCTGAAATTTTGGTATGTTAGATAACATGATTAAAGTGAATTTCTGCAATTTTTAGGGATTTTTACTAAGTGATTTAGTATGGAAATTAAATTATTTTGAAAGGAGGACCTAAATGATTTAATTGTTTTGATAATAGGATGGGCTTAATTGTCAAAAGTTATCATGCTTTTGGATATGAGAAAATGTGGCAAATATTATCCAAACTATTTGAAAGTTTATGTCATCCAATCAAATGTTCACAAGTACGCAAGTTTGTTACAAAAAGTTTGCTTTATTTGGTAAAAATAGTCGTTTTGCTCAGAAAAAGGAGTTCCGCCTTCTTTAGAAGGACCCTTCGACTTAGACCTTCCACCTCCAACCTAGTCGAAACCTTCTAGGTCGAAACTAGTAAACCAATACACATGGCATCATTTCGATGGTACATAGCGGATTGGAGAAAGGTGGAAGGTAGGGTGTCAAAAGGTAGCTTTCGAAGGGGTTGGTTCCTTTGTTTTGTTTTGTTTTAAAAGAAAAGCGCTTGCTTGTTTATAAATGGGTTTCGAAGTAGTCGAAACCTATGGTTTCGAAAGGGTATTTCAAAGAGGCTTTCGAAAGAGAGTTGCCGCCTATGTTTTAAAAGAAGTAGTTTTCAAAGGAGTTACTTAGATTTTGTTTAAAGCTTTCAGAAGGGGTAGTTTTGACCAAGTCGAAACCCTTCTTAGAATTGATGACCTTCTAATGATATTGAAGACATCAATGTGGTCAAAAGGTTTAGTTGTTTTTATAAATACAAGCCACTTCCTAATGCTTTCGAAAGGGGTTATGGGTTTCGAAGGAAATGGTTTCGAAAAGGGTTTCGAAGCTAACCTTCAATTATTTTACCCAGATGTTTTAATACTTTCGAAAGGATGGTTTCGGCACCATCAACCTTCCCCAAAACTTTTTGAATTAAAGAATGGTTTCAAAAGAGATGTTTTCGCTTATGTTCACTTTGACCCAAAAATTATGTTTTAAGTATAAACCCAATGTTTTCGAAAGGGGGACTTTCAATGGTTTTGAAGGGTAACCTTCATTGGTTTCGAAAGGATACTTTCAAATAATTTTGAAGCTATGCTTTTATACTTATGTGATAATACTTTAACATGGTCGAAAGGTTTTGAAAGAGATGTTTTAAAATATTCGAAAGGCAGGAGCCTAGTGTTTTAAAGATGGACTTTTATGCTTTCGAAGGAGGTCATCCTATGAATTCGGAAGCAAGGTTTCGAAAGGTTTTAAAACCCAAACTCAAATTTTGAAGGAAAAACCTATGGCTAAATAAAGGAGTTTTGAAAGGGCTTTAAGTAAGTAAATTTGAAGAAGTATTGCCTTGTAAAAAATATAAGTTAAAGGGATTAACTATGTTTTATATGAAATGTATTTCAAGGACCTTAAACCCACAGGAGTGGTATTGTTAAATTGTTATGATTGCTTCTTCAAATATGAATATATTGACATGCAAACCCATAACTGTATTTTTGGGATAAAAAAGGGTAGAAGAACCAGCTAGGTTAACCCAATAGTGAATATAAATTGATTATACTCCTGCATGAGTAGAATTGCATTCAGGGAGTCGGGGAGACCAAAAATATAGAATGCTTAAACTTTGAAGTTGTCCAGGAGATAGGTTCATAGTAAACCCATGAAAACTATGATAAGGTAGTTATTGGAGGTAACCACCAGGTTCTTAGTAAACCAATGAAAACTATGTATTAAGGACAGTTGGAAGGGGCTAATTGGTTTGTAGTGAACCCATGAAAACTATATCCGAATTAAGAATTGACATCAGTCAATAGGTTCTTAGTCAACCCATGAAAATTAGGATGAGAAAGAAGTGAATGGATGCATCAGTAGGTTCCTAGTCAACCCATGAAAACTAGGATAAAGGGATTAGTTATTGGAATGACTAATAGGTTCAGGGGGACCCATGAATTAATTAAGTTAATTGGCAGGAATCTATAGGTTCTTAGTGACCTATGAAATCTATGAAATAGGACAGGGTGTCTATATGTGATGAAAAAGGTTATTAGTAAACCCATGAAAACTATTAAGTTAATAATTGACCCTAGGAATTATAATTATGACAGGGTGTCAATTTAAACTAGGGGATGGGAAATCCTAAATGTTTTTATATATGCATATCATCATAATATTTTGAAATGTATGTTTTTAACCATTGTGGATGCAGGAGCACGGTATATGGTATTATAAAGGTTTTAGGATACTAGTGAGGGGAAAACCCATTCCACTAAGCGGCGTGGTCTCACTAGATATCTAAAAGGATTGAAATGTTAGATTATTATTCATATCAGGTTTTATGTTTGACTCGAAGTTTTGTTTTCCCCTTAAACTCTTGGGTACTCAATTGATTTTGAGTAGTTTGAGATTTAAGGTTCTCAGGTTCTCTTCTTAAACGAATAAAGCTTCCGGAGTCGTGTAGGAGGTTGTTAATTATTTAGAGTTTTCTTTTTCCACTGTGTATATGGATGTAAAGGCAGAACTATTAGCCTTACTATAAACTCTGATCAACCAAGGGGGTATCTTCATATGTCGCTCTTGGCGTATGTGTAATAATTATATTTTGCTGAACGTGGTTAACGTTTTTGGGATTATGTAATGAACATCAAATGTTTTGAATGGAATGTGGATATGTGTTTTTAAATTGTTAATTTATTTCCATATTCTTGTGATCTGTGTTTTAATGAATTTAGCACCGCCGTATTTGGTCGCCGAAGATTAATAACTATGGATGACTGCAGCATCCGTAGCCTTTAGTTTTTGGCCTCCAAGTAGGGGAATGTTACAAGTTGGTATCAGAGCATAGGTTTATGAAACTTTAAAAGAAAAGTAAAACCTAAAAGCTTTTTGAAATATAATCCAAAGAATTTGAAAATATGATTGGTGTTTGGGTTAATGCTATAGTAACGTACTTGTATTTGATATATAGTTATATATCTAAGTATGTATTCCTCTCTCTCTTAGACCGTTCTTCTATATCTTACGAAGGCTCGTATGCAGATTTACGAGAAAGAGGATATGGAAGCAGGAAACAGAAGAGGAAATCTTGGTGGAGGAAGCACCATGACCAATGGAAATGCTCGACCTAATACCCGGAGAAACCAAGGTCGACGGGCTAATGCTAATCCAAATGCTGAGGCCAATATAGGTGCTGGAAATCCGCCAGTAGATGCGGGGATGGTGTATCAGTTGTTGGCTAATCTTTTGCAAGCAGGAGCTGCTGGTAATGTTTGAATAGCTAATCTAGTAGCTCCAGTTGGATATAATTATGCTAGGTTGAGCAGAGACTATACTAGTCTGGGTGGAAAGCCTTTTATTGGAACAGAGGATGCTGTTGAAGTCGAGAATTGGCTTTTGAACTATGAGAGGATCTTTACTGATTTAGGCTTGGATGATGGAGAAAAGAGAAGGCTAGCCTCTAGACAGTTGCAAGGGTTAGTGCTTCACTGGTGGAACAGTGTGACAGCCGGAGTTCCAGAGGAAGAGATGACCGGCTGATTTTAGAAGAAGGTTTGAGCAGAGGTTTTTATCTGAGGTTGCCAAGTCGACATTGATGAGGAAGTTCATGGATCTTGTCCAGGGAGAGATGTCAGTGATCGAGTATGCTGCTAAGTTTGATGAGCTGTTTTGATATGGTTATGCTTTGTAGACACTGATATCAGGAGAAATGAGAGATTTATTTGTGGACTAAAGCCAGAGCTAGGGAGAATGACTATGACTCATGTCAGAGAGCCTTGTAATGTAGTGGTGGAGATGATCATTCTCCATGAGGAGATGTTCCCGGGTCCTCAGGGAAAGAAAAGGAAATTCTTTAAGAAGAAGGGAGCGCAGAAAAGGGAGGCTGCCAAGAAGGCAAAGGCTGATTTGGTGTGCTATAAGTGTGATAAGAAGGGCCATTATGCTCATGAGTGCCGGACGGGCAAGGGAAAGAAGCCTGCAGAGAAGAAGAATGTGAAATGCTTCAACTGCGACCAAGTTGGACATTATAAGAACCAGTGTCCAAAGCCAGTCAGGGCGGACAAAGGGAAGGTGTTTGCTATTGGACCACCATCTTCTTCTAGGCCTACTGCAGCAGAAAAAGGGAAAACTGTGATGGAAGGTACGCTTTTGATTCAAAGTATATCAGTTAGGGTACTATTTGATATCAGTGCATCACATTCATTTATATCACAATATTTGGTTGATAGGCTATGCATAGAACCAACATACCTTATTACTTCCTTAAGGGTTGCGAATCCAGTAGGAGGGTAAGCAACTCTAGGGATGAGATGTGACTAATTAAAACTTGATTTGTTAGGTCATATGTTTGCATGCAGTTTGTATGTTTTTTACTTCGTAGATTTCAGGATCATTTTGGGTATGGATTTGTTAGGTAGGTATGAGGCTAGGATATTTTGCCAAGATAGGTGTAACGACTATTAAATTTGAACTATTTTAAATTAAGTATTATTTGAATTTAAGTTAAAATTTGAATTTAAATAACGAATTTGAAATGTTGAGTAATATATTTCTCCAAATTCAATAAAAAGGAAAATTTTGTGAAATTTTAATTTTTGGTCAAATTTAGCCAAAATTTGAATTTGAGTTGAAAGTTTAAAATTTGAAATTTGAAATTTTATTCTTTTTTTATGATTCTAGACTGAATTCTAATCTCCACTCCACTTTTCGTTTCGTTAAAATCCGACTTCTGTAGCTTTTAATCTACAATTTACAGTGTAAAAACACGCGAATACGGACGTTGTATTTGTGTGCATTTCTACCTGTATTTTATTTTGGATCTTGGGTTGTTGGGCTTGTGTTGTTGGGCTAGAAATTTTAAGAGTCTCCTAAAGGGCCAGGTACCCCTTCACCAATAGATGTTTCTGTTAAAAAAGAAAAGGAGTACGTACATTTTATTTTCTGGTTTCTCTTCCTCCTTCTCATTTGCTCTAGAAAACAAATTACAGTAACCCATCTCCTTCTTCCTCCTTCCTAAGCCAAACCCTAGCTCTCCTTTTTTCCTATCTCCTCTCTCATTTCCCTCTCTCGTTTTTCCCTCTCTCTTGCCTTCACCTTGCCGTCGCCGTACACCCATACCCTCCTCCACCAACGGCCGCACACACCCCACAAACCCACCCTCCACCAAACTCTAGCCGTGCACACTCCTCCACCCGAGCCATCTCCTAGCCCACACACCCTCTAGCCTCGGCCACACACACACACCCACCCTCTAGCCTCGTCCACACACCCACCCACACACCAAAGCAGCACCCTCCACACCATAGGCCGAGCCCAATCAATCCTCTAGCCGTGCCCATCTCCTCTTCTTTTCTAAAAAAAAGAAAAAAAAGAATTTTGTTTTAAAATATTCGAGCTTGGTTCGTTCGTGCTTGTGGATTTGCTAGCTTGAGATTCTGTTGTAGTCGTGCTTGATTGTGTCTGTTCATCGTAGTTGTCACTTTCATTAGCCACGAAAGGTGAGAACCACTCACGACTAACCTTCTTGTGATTAAGTGAATGGACCCCTTTTGAAATGTCTTTTGAAATGTTGTTATAGTTTGTATTGCTTAGCTCATACTATATGATTATGATATGATATGTTGCTCACCTGTGACACGATATGATATATTATATGATGTACTCTGTTATATGATATGTACTGTTATGTTATTTATTTATTTATATCACATTTCAAGTTCCATGATATTTTAGCTAGGAAAATCACTATGGGTTGAAATGATACATACCCGAACGATCTTATAGATTATAAAAAATTGTTATGGGTTGAAATGATAAACCCGAGCGATTTTATTGATTTGGATTTGGGATACGGGTTGAAATGATATATAACCAGAAATCTAATTTTAAGTTTGGGTTGAAATGATATATACCCGAATCACTTAACCATAGGGTAGAAATTTATATACGGACACCATGGTTGGTTTTTAAATTATTTTCTAAAATCATAAGGTATGTTTGATTTAATAAATTTGTTTTTTAAATTCAATTTAGTGATTTTATTTAAAAAACTTATATTTGGAAAATAAATTGTTTTATATGTTTTAAAGTTTAAATTATAAGCTAATATATGGTCTTAAATGTAATTTTAAGATTTTAGATTATAATTTTATTTAGTTTTAAATATATAATTTAAATAATTTAATATTTTAATTTAATAAATATTTAGTATAGTTTTAAAATATATATTTTAAATTTAATTTAATATAATAAATATAGTTTTAATTTAATATAATAAATATAGATTTTTATATAATAACTTTAATAAATAAAATTTAAGAAGTTAAGTAGAGAATAATTTGTAATTAAATATGATTTAAAGGATTTAAATTTAAATAAGATTTTATTTAAGTTTAAAAGATGTGATTTTTGGAATGTAATAATTTGATTTAATATGAGTTGTAAATTAAACGTTTAAATCTAAAATATCATTGAAGTTAAATATTTTAGTATTTATTTGAATTATAATTTAAGAATTATTATTTAAATGTTTTATAAAATGACCACGATGTTTGCGCCAAAATTGGTCACAAACACCCAATTGCCGATGAAAGCACCCGTTCACAATCACAGATCACAGATAGCAAGTATGTAGAGAATATAAATATGAAGAACACTCAAAATTTAAAAGGAAAGCAGTAGAAACACAAGATTTATAGTGGTTCGGCGTTGTAGCCTACGTCCACTTTGAAGAGTTACTGTATTATTGATTATAACTTGCTGGTTACAGAGGTTTACAACAGTACAACCGAGTTGCATCAATGATTCCGGCAGAGTATCAGCATAGAAGAGCCAAAAGATCCCTTTTCTGAAGCTCTTGGACTGCTATTTATAGGTGTAGGCTGCAAATATCTCGCCCAGATCTCGGAAGACTCCTTCTCTCACATGGGTGGGCCCACGTGATCAATCCCCTGACATTTCGACTCAATCCATGATCGATACGTACAAAATTCGTATCGATCCAAAATTTCTCCTTTTGGGTTTGGATTGATCATGGACATTCTTGAGGTTGTACGCAAGCTCCTGTGAAAATTTGGTGGTATTTGGACTTGTAGATTGTGAGATATGATTGATGCAAGGTTGGATCTTCAATGTGGAAGCGAGTTTCATGATCGATACGAACTAAATTCGTATCAATCCAAAATCGCACTTTTTGGGTTGGGATCGATCATGGACATTCTTGAGGTTGTACGCAAGCTCTGTGAAAATTTGGTAGCATTTGGACTTGTAGATTGTGAGATATGATCGATGCAAGTTTGGATCTTCAATGTGCAAGCGAGTTTGTGAAGCGAGTTTGAGAAGCGAGTTTGTGAAGCGAGTTTGGGAAGCGAGTTTGTGAAGCGAGTTTGTGAAGGGATTTTGTGAAGCGAGTTTCGGAAGCGAGTTTGGGAAGCGAGTTTGAGAAGCGAGTTGTAGATGTTTTTCTTGATTTTGATCGGTCAATATCTCGAGCATACAAACTTCAATTGGCTTGAAATTTGGAACATTGGCTTTCACAGCTTTGCTAGTCATACCATATCGATCGTGGCTCAATTCGGACTCGGGCAAAATTTACCAATATCCATATTGAACCTGTGTGTAGCTGATCTTTGGGACAGACTATCCTTAATTTCCAGTTAATTCCTTAGCGTCATGGCCTTGCCAAAAGGCGGGATAACATTTCAAAATGTTTGTTCGTCGACTATACTATATTTTAGTCTCGTGATCATGCTTACTATCTGTGAAAATCTAGCTTTGACCATCGTGCAGTCAATTGGGTTAAATCCGCTTGTATGTTGCCTTGCCAAAAGGCGAGTTAACACACGGTGTGAAATAAGAGTTTGGTTGTTAAAGAGACCGGGGTCGGATATTGTCAACCCTCTGCCAATTCCGAAACCACTTTAACAACTGTGCACATGGTGGAGAATCCAGAACGAAGCATGATGGTTTGGTGAATGCTATGGTATGAGGTAAGAACGCAGCCCTGACTTTCGGGTCAGCTTGATATGACTAAAACATGAGCTATACCGGGCCAAGTGAGGTTGCTCCTCCTATCGGACACACTTCTTCGAAACCATATCTTTTGCTTTGTGATTGTTTGGTGTGCACCTTTGATTATGGGAGTGTGTCTCGAGGTGGGCGGTAGTAGCTGCTATGCATTACCACCAGTCCGGGAGTGCAAAACGGTAGAATCCTACTCTAGGCATTGCCTCGCGTGCCTTGTCATATGCCTTATCGAGCCCACCATGATTTTGGTTTGTGTCGTACCTATGGAGTGCTCCGTGATAGCCCACCAGGTTCAGTGGAGTTTGCAGTACTGTATAGACTACGATGCCTATAAAATGTGTTAAGGGGGATATGGGTAACGCCTTAACGCTATTTTCAATATTATACTTTACTGATAGACATAACATATATAGCGAATATTACTGCATATGTAAATAGTTTAACGGATCCTTAAAGGATGGGAATCCCAAACATCCTTTGAGTTATTGTTGCATTTCACTTGTTACATTTCACTTGAGTTGATTTACTTACATGAGAATGTTAGTTCTGACTCGAGTGTTTTGTTTTACTTTATGCTCGGGTCAGCCTGAGTATCACAGCATTCAGGACTCACCTTTTGGAGCTGGAGATTTAGCTATCTATCTATTATTTCCTATTTCAGATATTTCCCTTTCAGTCATTTGCTTATGTATTAGTGGACTTATGTATTTGGATTTCCAGTTGTATTTACTTTCAAACTCTGATATTATGTATTTGCTTTGAGACTATGTATTTAGTAGCTTCATGAACTATTATGTTTTATTTATTCCGCTGCGAGATATTCTGCTATTCTATGTCTGTGATTCTATGATTGATTTTATTTACCCCAAATTAATTAACAATCTGTTGTTTTGAACAATTCAAGTCTGACATGTGTGGTTTTATTGTCGATTTGAATGGTTCGAAATAGCGGGTCGTTACATTTGGTATCAGAGCTTTGGTTTTAGGCAAACCTTAGCCTATGGGGTAAAACCTCATTAAAGATAGGGTAGCAATACCCTAGAATGGGTAGAATCAGTCTTAGAATCATTCTTGAGAGAGAGAGCGTATTTTGAAAAGTATAAAATGGTTTTAACGATTTTAAAGGACTTTTGGATATAAAAATTTGTTTTAAAATTTAATCCTTTTCCTAGAATTTCCTTCCTTTCGAATCCAACTTGTTAGTTAGAATTCTTTGATTAGGATTTTCTTTAAGTCTGAATCTTTATCCTTGTCCTAAAAATTCATTCTTGAATTTCCAGGATGAATCATAGGAATGCTAGAGGAAGGGGTCGAGGAATTGCCCCAGCACTAGAACCCGTTTCACCAGTCAGATTCACCACTCTCTGTAAGGAGTTTACTCAGCTTGGTAGTACCAAGTTTACTAGAGCAGAGAGCATCATTGAGGCTCGGTAGTGGCTGAGGAGTTTAGAGAGGATTTTCATAGGTCTTGAGATCACCGACGCTCAGAAGCGTCATTTAGCCACTTGGTAGTTGCATGAGGCAGCCTAGGATTGGTGGGAGTCTGTTACAGCCCACACTATTGAGGCAAATATTGCTTGGGAGAAGTTTAGGTATAAATCTTGAGTTGGATTCAAGTTTGGTTAAGTTATCTCTTTGGAATCTACCTTAAGTCTTGAATACAATATTTCAGGGATGCTTTTGTAGCTAAGTGGATGCCTGAAGCCGGGAAGTCTCAGTTATATCGAGAATTTATGGACCTTAAGCAGGGGAATATGACATTTTCTGAGTATGAGAGGAAGTTCGACGAACTGTCCAAGTTTGGTCCTAGCTTGATTGATACCCCGCTTAAGAAGAATGAGAAGTTTATAGCTGGAGCTCGCCCAGAGTATTATGATCGTTTGATTGCTCATGTGCACAGCACTTTTACTGGATTGATGGATGGCTATTAGATGTGAGAACCCCAATTCTAATGAAGCATCTGTTGTTCGTACACCTCCATCTCAACCATCTTCCAGCAGCTCCATGAAGAGCAAGTTCAACTTCCAGCAGCATAAGAAGAATTGGCAGAAGACTCAGGGTTTAGGATTTTCTTCTCAGAGGCAGCCTATTGATCTATCTTCTATTACTTGCTTCAAGTGTGATCAGAAGGGACACTATGCAACAGCTGTCCTAGTTCAGTCGGAGCTTCTGTCTCACCAGTTCAGATGACTAGGCATGATCTATGCCATATTTGCTTGCAGCCAAGCCACTTCAAGAAGGATTGTCCCACTCAGCGGAAGGGCAAGGCATTCGGAGTCTTTGCTAAGACCTCTTCTACTCCTCCTACTCCTAGTGGTACCTAA
The DNA here is from genome assembly GCA_030737815.1 of Allium fistulosum. Classification (NCBI taxonomy): domain Eukaryota; kingdom Viridiplantae; phylum Streptophyta; class Magnoliopsida; order Asparagales; family Amaryllidaceae; genus Allium; species Allium fistulosum. Next base: position 502,716,464 of record CM060901.1, read on the forward strand.
GGTACTCTCTAAGGCACCTTTTATTTGCTTAATTTTCCTGTTCGTGTTCTATTTGACACTGGAGCTTCTCATAGCTTCATTTCTGTTGATCTTTGTAATAAGTTTGAACACATCTTGCAACCTTAGTGTGCATTTGAATTCTTATGTGTATCTAATCTCATCAGCGGTCTCGCCAACCTTAGTATGATTTGTAAGGGGGTGAAACTCCTTTACGCTGAGCATCGATTCACAGGAAATTTCTATGTTCTTGGTTTTGATGCTTTCGACATTTTGCTTGGAGGTGGTTGGTTGAAGAAATTTGAAGCCATTATCTCTTGCAAAGCCCCAACCATTTCCTTAGTCAACGATTAGGGTAATTCTTTGGTGATTGCATGCCGAATGCCTCAGGATTATGCTGGCAGTTTTATCTTTTCTCTTGACTCTCATCCTAGCAATCTCGACTCTACTCTAGTTGTCCAACTTTTTCCTGATGTATTTGGTGAAGTCACTTCTTTACCTCATCGGGGGGAAATCGAATTCCGTATCGATCTTATTCCTGGAGCCCGACCAGTAGTTCTTCCTCCCAGAAGGATGGCACCCAGGGAGAAAGTCGAGTTGAGGAAGCAGATAGAAGACTTGTTTTCCAAGGGTTTGATTAGGCCGAGTCATCCGGAATGGGGAGTAGCTGTGGTATTTGTCACTAAGTCTGATGGTTCTTTGAGGATGTGTGTTGATTATAGGGAGCTGAATAAGCTTACGATGGAAAAGAGATATCCTATGCCTCGAATCAACGACATGTTCGATCAGCTCCATGGAGCTAAAGTGTTCTCTCAGCTTGATCTTGCCACCGGTTTCCACCAACTTAGAGTGGCTGAGGAAAGCATTCCCAAAACCGCTTTCCGCATTGAAAATGGTTTCTATGAATGGTTAGTTATGCCTTTTGGCTTGACTAATGTCCAGCCTTCTTCGTTGATCTTATGAATCGTGTTTTCTGAGATGTTCTCAACAAGTTTGTTCTTGTCTTCGTTGATTATATTCTTGTCTTTTCTAAGTCAGAGACGGAGCATGAACCACATTTGGGTTTTGTTCTTGAAACCCCAAGGAGTCATCAATTGAAAGCTAAATTCTCGAAATTCCATTTCTGGAAAGATGAAGTCCGATTTCTTGGACATATTGTTTTCTAAAAATGGGGTTTCGGTTGATCCAGTTAAGATCGTTGCGATCAATGTAAGTCTATCCTCTTTCTTCTTTTGTAACTTAATTATCTTATCTTTCTTTGTAATTCAAATTCCCTATTCTATTTTAGGATTGGAAAAAACCTACAACTCCTTCGGATATTCGTAGCTTCTTAGGCCTTGTTGGTTATTATCGGAGGTTTATAAAGAATTTTGCTCGGATTGCTGCACCTCTCACTGCTTTGACTTGTAAAAATGCTAAGTTTGTTTGGAATGATAAGTATGAATCTGCATTTAATGAGTTAAAGTGAAAGCTATCTTCTGCACCTGTTCCTACCATTCCGAATGGAAGTGAGGGATTAACGGTTTACACTGATGTTAGTCGAGAAGGTTTGGGAGCTATTTTGATGTAGAATGGGAAGGTTACTGCTTATGCCAGTCGTCGGTTGAAGAACCATGAAGCCAGTTATGCAGCTCATGATTTGGAATTGCTTGCTGTAGTGTTTGCTTTGAAGTTATGGAGGCATCACCTTTTGGGAACTAAGTTTGAGCTCTTTATGGATCACCAATCGTTGAAGTATATTTTCACCCAGAAGAATTTGAACCGGAGGTAAGTTAGATGGCTCGAGTTTCTAGCTTATTATGACCTCGACATCAGCTACACTCCCGGGAAAGCTAATGTAGTAGTTGATGCCTTGAGTCGAAAGAAGGCGATGTTATGTCAGCTTGTTGTTTCTTCCACCATTATGGATCGTATTGTTGCTAAGCAAGATGAAAACAGGATCCTTAAGCTCATGAAGGTAATGTTTGTAGCAGGGAAGGTGGTACCCGAGGTGAATTGGGAGCACAAATCGATCAAAATGGGATTCTAAGGATAAATAATCGAATTTGTGTTTCGAATGTCGATGGATTAAGGCAGAACTGCTTAAGGAAAAGCATCAGTCCAGACTCTCTATCCATCCAGGAGTTACAAAGATGTACCGGAATATGAAGAAGCTGTATTGGTGGAGTGGTACGAAGCGAGATATCTCCCTTTATGTTAGTAGATGTGCCACTTGTCAACAGGTTAAGGATGATCATCAGAAGGCCGCTGGATTATTGCAACCCCTTGAGATTCCTAATTGGAAGTGGGAATAGGTTTCTATGGATTTTATTGATGGATTACCAAGGATGAGAAGGGGTAATGAGAGTATATGGGTGGTTGTTGATAGACTGACCAAGTCAGCTCATTTCATTCTGGTCAGGTCGAACCGCACTACTTCGAGTTTAGCTGAGATTTATATGAGAGAGATTGTTCGACTTCATAGTGTTCCGATTAGTATAGTTTGTGATAGAGATCTTATCTTTACCAGCCAGTTTCGGAAAGCATTTCAGGAAGCTTTGGGTACTCGTCTGAATCTTAGCACAGCTTATCATCTGTAGACCGATGGTCAGATGGAAAGAGTGAATCAGATTCTGGAAGATCTTCTTCGTGCTCGTGTTCTTGATTATGCAAGATCTTGGGAAGATCATCTCCATCTTGTTGAATTCACTTATAATAACAGCTATTAGGTATAATCTTAAATTTTAAATTAAGGTTACCATAAGCATCAATCAATTTAATCCCATCCTTCGAATCCATGCTAGTATCGCAATGTCTCCATTTGCTGCTATCTTGCTGGATTGAATCCGGTAATCATTTGGTTCTTGGTCTTGATATGATTTTGGATGCTTTTGAGACGGTTGAGGAGATTAGGTGGAAGATGAGGATTGCTCAGGATGGGCAGAAGAAGTATGCTGATAGACGAAGGAGGATTTTGGAATTTGCAATGGGTGATCAGGTTTTTCTGAAGATCTCGCCATTGAAGAATGTGATTCGCTTTGGTAGGAAATGGAAGCTTGCTCCTAGATTCATTGGTCCTTTCCGTATATTAGAGAGGGTTGGTCCTTTAGCTTATCGAGTGGATTTGCCAGAGAAGGTATCTGAAGTGCATAATGTGTTCCATGTTTTACATCTTCGCAAGTATCTTCATGATCCATCTTTGATTGTTCAGCCTGCTTTACATGAGAGTTTGGACGTTGAGCCAAACCTCACTGTCGAGAGGAATCAACTTCATATTGTCGATAAAGGTACGAAGCAGCTGAGGAGGAAATTGTCAACCTGGTCAAAGTACAGTAGAGTATGGAAGATCGGGATTGTACTTGGGAGACGGAGGAGAGCATGCGTGCTTTGATTCCGGAGTTGTTCGTTCTAGGTACTATTCGTTGAATCTATCTTATCTTCCTTTTGTTCTATTCCCGTATCTCGTTCCTTTTCGGGGACGAAAAGTTTTGATTGTAGGAGAGTGTAACGACTCTTAAATTTAAACTATTTAAAATTAAGTATTATTTGAATTTAAGTTAAATTTTAAAATTTGAATTTAAATAATGAATTTGAAATGTTGAGTAATATATTTTCCAAATTCAATAAAAAGGAAAATTTTGTGAAATTTCAATTTTTGGTCAAAATTTGAATTTGAGTTGAAAATTTAAGATTTGAAATTTTAAAATTTATTCTTATTTTATGATTCTAGACTGAATTCTAATCTCCACTCCAATTTCGTTTCGTTAAAATCCAACTTCTGTAGCTTTTAATCTGCAATTACAGTGTAAGAACATGCGAATACAGACGTTGTATTTGTGTGTATTTCTACCTGTATTTTATTTTGGATCTTGGGTTGTTGGGCTTATGTTGTTGGGCTAGAATCCTAAGAGTCTCCTAAAGGGCCACGTACCTTTCACCAACAGATGTTTCTGTTGAAAAAGAAAAGGAGTACGTACATTTTATTTTCTGGTTTCTCTTCCTCCTTCTCATTTGCTCTAGAAAACAAATTACAGTAACCCATCTCCTTCTTCCTCCTTCCTAAGCTAAACCCTAGCTCTCCTTTTTTCCTATCTCCTCTCTCATTTCCCTCTCTCGTTTTTCCCTCTCTCTTGCGTTCACCTTGTCGCCACCGTACAACCATACCCTCCTCCACCCACGGCCGCACACACCCCACACACCCACCCTCCACCAAACCCTAGCTAAGCACCCTCCTCCACCCGAGCCATCTCCTTGCCCACACACCCTCTAGCCTCGGCCACACACCCACACACCAAGGCCGCACCCTCCATACTATAGGCCGAGCCCAATCAATCCCCAAGCCGAGCCCATCTCCTCCTCTTTTCTAAAAAAAATATTTTTGTTTCAAAATATTCGAGCTTGGTTCGTTCGTGCTTGTGGATTTGCTAGCTTGAGATTCCATTGTATTCATGCTTGTTCGTGTTTGTTCGTCATAGTTGTCACTTTCATTAGCCACGAAAGGTGAGAACCACTCACGACTAACCTTCTTATGATTAAGTGAATGAACCCCTTTTGAAATATCTTTTGAAATGTTGTTATAGTTTGTATTGTTTAGCTTATACTATATGATTCTAATATGATATGTTGCTCACCTATGACACGATATGATATATTATATGATATACTTTGTTATATGACCATACTGTTATGTTATGTTATTTATTTATATCACACTACAAGTTCCCTGATATGTTAGCTAGGAAAATCACTATGGGTTGAAATGATACATACCCGAACGATCTTATATATTAGGGAAAATCGTTATGGGTTGAAATGATAAAGTCGAGTGATTTTATTGATTTGGATTTGGGATACGGGTTGAAATAATATATACCAGGAAATCTAATTTTAATTTTGGGTTGAAATGAAATATACTTGAATCACTTAACCATAGGGTAGAAAATTATATAAGGACATCGTGGTCGGTTTTTAAATTATTTTCTAAAATTATAAGGTATGTTTGATTTAATAAATTTGATTTTTAAATTTAATTTGGTGATTTTATTTAAAAAACTTATATTTGGAAAATAAATCATTTTATATGTTTTAAAGTTTAAATTATAAGCTAATATATAGTCTTAAATGTAATTTTAAGATTTTAACTTATAATTTTATTTAGTTTTAAATATATATTTAAATAATTTAAAATTTTAATTTAATAAAATATTTAATATAGTTCTAATATATATATATTTTAAATTTAATTTAATATAATAAATATAGTTTTAATTTAATATAATAAATATAGATTTTTATATAATAACTTTAATAAATAAAATTTAAGAAGTTAAGTAGAGAATAATTTGTAATTAAATCTGATTTAAAGGATTTAAATTTAAATAAAAATTTATTTAAGTTTAAAAGATGTGATTTTTGGAATGTAATAATTTGATTTAATATGAATTGTAAAATAAACATTTAAATATAAAATATAATTGAAGTTAAATATTTTAGTATTGATTTGAATTATAATTTAAGAATTATTATTTAAATGTTTTATAAAATGACCACGGTGTGAAATAAGCGTTTGGTTGTTAAAGAGACCGGGGTCGGATAATGTCCTATTCTCTGCCAATTCCGAAACAACTTTAATAACTGTGCACGTGGTGGAGAATCCAGAACGAAGCAGGATGGTTTGGCGAACGCTACTGGTATGAAGTAAGAACGCAGCCCTGACCTTTGGGTCGGCTTGATATGATTAAAACAGGAGTTATACCGGGCCAACTTAGGTCGCTCCTCCTATCGGACATGCTTCTTAGAAACCATAACTTTTGCTTTGTGATTGATTGGTGCACACCTTTGATTATGGGAGTGTGTCTCAAGGTGGGCGGTAGTAGCTGCTATGCGTTACCACCAATCCGGGAGTGCAAAACGGTAGAATCCTACCCTGGGCATTGCCTTGCGTGCCTTGTCATATGCCTTATCGAGCCCACTACGATTTTTGTTTGTGTCGTACCTATGGAGTGCTCCCTGATAGCCTACTAGGTTCAGTGAAGTTTACAGTACTGTATAGACTACGATGCCTATAAAATGTGTTAAGGGGGATATGTGTAATGCCTTAATGTTATTTTCAATATTATACTTTATTGATAGAGATTACATGTATAGCGTATTTTACTACATATGTAAATAGTTTAACGGATCCTTAAAGGATGGGAATTCCAAACATCCTTTGAGTTATTGTTGTACTTCACTTGTTACATTTCACTTGAGTTGATTTACTTACATGAGAATGTTAGTCCTGACTCGAGTGTTTTGTTTTACTTTATGCTCGGGTCAGCCTGAGTATCACAACATTCAGGACTAACCTTTTGGAGCTGGAGATTTAGCTATATATCTATTATTTCCTACTTTAGATATTTCCCTTTCAGACATTTGCTTATGTATTAGTGGACTTATGTATTTGGATTTCCAGTTGTTTTTTCTTTTAGACTATGATATTATGTATTTTTCTTTGAGACTATGTATTTAGTAGCTTCATGAACTACTATGTTTTATTTATTCCACTGCGAGATATTCTGCTATTCTGTGATTGTGATTCCGTGATTGATTTTATTTACCCCAAATTAATTAACAATCTATTGTTTTGAACAATTCAACTCTGACATGTGTGGTTTTATTGTCGATTAAAATGGTTCGAAATAGCGGGTCAGTACAATAGGGAAATATCATTGAGACACCTAGATAGCCATAACTGAATCATCTTCACCGTGGAGAATTCCAGTAAGAGTGTTTGTGCTATGTTAAGTGCCATGGAGGTTGGGGAAGAGTTAAGTCAGGTTCAAGTGGCAAGCGAATTTGCAGATGTCTTTGAGCCAGCTATAGGGCTACTGTAACGACCCTGAAATTTTAACATTTGAAATGTGAATATTTAATTGAATTTAAATATTCGAATGATTATTTAATTTGGAATTCAAATATCAGAATGAATTTGGCGATTAAATTATTAAATTTAATTATTGAAACTGGGTAAAAATTTGAATCTTTAGTTTTAAGCTGATTAAAAATAATCTGAAGGCTTGGAAAATTTATATTGAGTATACTGAAGATAATAAAAGTTTCAGGATTAGATTTGAAACCGTTTTTGTTCAGTTTTGAAATTTTTATCGTTTGATCGATATTTTAAAATAGCGTTCCGAGGCACAGTCTCGGAATTCGACGAAACCAGTTCCATTGGATCCATAATATTGTATTATTATCGGATTTCAATTTTCGTAATGATCGGAGTGATCGTTTGGCCGTACAATAAGCAAATGCGCTGAAATTAAATCGAAAATTTAATATTATAACTGGTCCAAAAAGCTATCTTCTCCATACGATCGAATTTGGACTCGGAACCTTTTCCATTGCATTCGGAATAGGGGTATAACCTTACGAATGCCTGGCGGCATGTTCCGTTAGGAGGTCGAAAATTTAAGCTATAGATTCGAGACAATTTGAAATCAATCTAAATTTTATTTGCTTATTCTTATTCCGACAATACGTACAACCAGACACCACGTTGTCTCCACTCGTACACGCAACATCATTCGTGTTCGCTTGTCTCCCTTCTCCTTTAATTATAACATATCTCCTCTTCAGTTTGCAAAAAGGAAATGGATCGAAATTTTTGAAACTAATAGCCGAGTCCTCTGTTGATTTACGCCTCTTCTCCTCAATTCGTGACAAACGAATTCGCTTATATAAAAAAAATCATGTCTTCAAGGAAAAAAAAGAAGAAGGGGGAAACGACGTTGAATTTGCGACTTCCCTTTTCTAAACTCCCTAACCAAATCGAAGGTATCAAGGCAAGCTCGAGCTCGCAAGCACGAGGCCGCGCATGGGAAGCTCGTATTTGGATCTGAGTGTGCGCGATAAGGTGGGTGGTTCGTCGTTCGATTTTGGGATAGCGCGTGGGCTTTGGCTCGCGTGGGTTGCGTTCGCGACTGGGGCATCGGCGTGGCGTAGTGAGTGTGAGTTGCTGGCGAACGAATCAATGGGCGATAGTTGGCTGCAAACGAGGCGTGGCTCGTGTAGTGTGTTGAGTATCAGACGCTATGGAGTCGGCGGGTTAAGGAGGGCGGTGGAGTTGATCGAATAGGTGAAGGTACTCTGTTGTTTTATCTGACTTGTTTACTGTGTTGGGTAAGGCATTTTTAGTTTTATTACAGAAAGTAATATATATACAGTAAAGATATAAAAAAAATGAAATAAGGTGATAAATACAGTTTTCCCAATTATATATATATATATATATATATATATGCAGAAATTTTAATATATATGCTGCAGAAGATATAAGATTTTTACAGTAAAGTAAATTTTTTTTTGTTATTTACAGAAATTATTATTATTATATATAGATAAAGTTTGGAAAGAACAAGGAATTTTAAAATACATACTAGTTTAAATTAAAATTGTTAAATAGAAATTTAATTATTCCATTGGTTCAAATATTAATGAAATTGTATAAAATATTTATACAAGGTCTAAACGATGAAGAAAACAAACTGGAATGGGAATGGATTGCAAAATAAATAAAAAGCTAAGGTGAGATCTTCTCACTCAAATTGAAAAGTGGAATTTTCAGTTATTGTTTGTTGCTGTTTGGATTGTGATATTAAATATAGTAGGATATATCTATATATATATAGCAATATATACATATTGGCATATGTATATATTGTATTGATTGATTTCCCGCAATTATATAGTGGATAAGACCCTATTGCGCCGTTAATAAGCGGATGATATATTTATAAAACCCATATACCGCGATATTCCACCTCGAAGTGGAATTGGTATTGTGCTAACATCTGTGGATGCAGGGAAACAGGTTGGAGGGATCCAACAGGATTCCTCAAAACATTTGAATTTATTTCATATGTTGTTTGATTGATTATTTATAATCTGTAGATGATTATATCTGTGATTGAATTTGTTGAAGGCTAAAATTTAGCCGAATGTATTTTTGGTATCGTTGGATACCAGAAATAAATGAAATTGGATTTCTGAAATTAAAAAATTGAATTTTAGATGGTTTGGAAAAAAATAAAAGAATTTATTTAAAAGAAGATAAATTTGTTTGAAAACAAATTGATAATTGATTGGGTATTTGAAATAAATCTTTGAGAAATCAATATGAAAACTTATTTAATGTTGAATGAAAAATTGATTTTTGTATTGAGAATAAATTTGGAAATCGATTTGTAAAAAATGATTTGGTATTTGGAATTAAAATTAGAATCAATTTGAAATATGATTCGGTGTTGAAGTAAATTCAGAAATCAATTTGGAATTCGATTTGGTATTTGGAAATAAAATTTAGAAATCAATTTGGAAGTTGATTTGGTGTTGAAAATGAATATTTGAAAAACGATTTGAAAATCGCGTAAAAGTGGATTTTTGGGAATGTAAATTCCGAATAGAATTTGTAAAGGAAAGGGAAATTTGTTTTAAAAATAAATATTGATTTATTATTAAAGTGTGGAAAATATGATTTGAAATCGGATTTTCAAAGTGATGAAGTGTGGAAATAAATTTACAAATTTGAAATAAATCGATAAGGATTTATCCAGTTGGTTTAAATGGACCAAAATATGGTTTGAAAATGATTTTCAAATGTGAAGTGTGAAATATGATTTGAAATTGGTTTTTCAAATGTGAAGTGTGGAAAATGTATATATCTTTTGAAGATATTTTGAAATAAATAATTTGGGAAAAATTATTTGAATTGATTGATTGTTGTGAATGTTGTTGATAGTTAAATAACAGACTATCAATATTTGCCTTTGAAATGACACTTGATTTGTTTTTAAAACAAACGCTCATTATTCGGTTAAGCCGGGAGAGGACCTTTGTGTCATATAACCTATTCGGAATAATGATACGTCGTGAATGGACTGCATTTGAAGACCGGTGTGAAGACCGGATATTTGTGAAAATGAAAGGACGACCTGTCGAATGTCTCTGCACCGAGTTGCTCCGGTATAGAGATTTATATCACTCTTTTTGTGATGGGAAGTCCGGACGTGATTAGTGAATATCCGGATTGCAAGGGCTTCTTTGGAAGTGCTTTCGGTTCCGTTCGATCCCGGAACGGACTTGTATGGATGTGTGTCTGACATTACACTTTGAGATGTAAAGCTGGTTTCTATCAAATACATTTCTGTTGGTGGCGGAGAATTTATTCTCTTAGCTTAACACCCTTCTCTGAGACGTACGAGCTCAGAGGTTATGTAGTTGATGGTTACTAGTGATACATTCCCAATTTGGTAATGTGGCACACGAAGTGCTGTTGATCATTGGTTGATCAAAGCGTTGCTTTGTGAAAAAGCGTGACTTTGTGAAAAAGCGTGGCTTTGTGAAAAAGCGTGGCTTTGTGAAAAAGCGTAGTGTATATGGACGAGACTTCGTCGAGCCTCACAACCCGGTAATGGTCGAAACAGGAATGTTGCGACAAAGGTTTGTAGGGGTAGCGCCCCTAGGGAATGCCATTTCCTTCTGGATAAAAGGTGATATCATGGTATGGAGCCCAGATATTTTACCTATGTTGATTATATTTTGTGGCTGTTACTTTGTGATTGAGGATCCTCGGATAAAGGTCGGTAATGACCGGGGGATGGCATAGCTCGTGTGGTAGTTACCTAGTTACAGCTCGGTTAGAGCATGAGGTAGCGTCGGCCTTTTGTTTGCAGAGATCCGGTTAGGATCCGGGGCGTCTTTCCAGAGGCGTTTCTATTTCGGTATAAGGAAGTTCCTTTGCTTGACCATTTATTGGAAATCCAAAGAAATAATACGAACCCTGTACGGTTTTTAATTGTATTACCTGCTATGGAATGTGGCGGTAACCTGCTAATGAACGTAGTAGCTATAGTAGACATACGGCAATTGTTGTATGTTGGCTAAGATTGATATTATACTTTCGAAGTGTTTTCCACACTAGACATTAATAATAATATCAACTGATTTTGCGTAGTAAGCATTTTTGACTATCATAAGGGGAAATCTCCTCCAATTCTGCGTTTGCATTGTGTGTGTGGTGGGAGTCCTTATGGTAGTTTCATTTTCCAAAAGCATTACGAAGTTATTTTATTTCCTTTGCGAAAATAACTGTTTTACGATCTCACACCAGTCACCATGACTGACTCGGAGTTTATTGTTCCCTTCTAAACTCAGGGTGCCTATAATTTTCCACACAGGCAGCCTAGAGTTATGTTATCAAGATATTCTGGATATTCTGGAGCTTTGGAGATGAGCTGGATGGCGAAGCATACTACCGTACTTGTTTATTATTTCCACTTTGTATTCTGTATGTGGACAAGTTTATATAACTATCCAGTGATGTGTATTGTTATAAATTCTGATGATTGATGTATGTAAAAACTGGTATAGTCTTTTGTTTTAAAGATTATTGATTTATCTATTGTATATTATTCCGCTGCGAAATGTGAGATTCTGATATTGTTTCTGTTTCTATTCTTTCTTTTCTTCTGTCTTCTTCTACCTCTTCTTTTAACCCTAAAGTTTCGCGTTTCCGCCATTCGATTTCTCAACAGTAGGTACAGTGGACGTATCAGTGTCGAGTTTTCGGAAGACGGATTTGCGGGTCTTTACAGCTACCACCGAAACGAGCTATTGAGTTTCAGATAGATCTTGTACCTGGAGCTGAACCTATCAGTAGACCACCTAGCAGGATGACACCAACAGAGATGAAGGAATTGAAGGTGCAACTAGTGGATCTTGAGGAAAGGAATTTTATTAGACTAAGTAGTTCGCCTTGGGAAGCGGCCGCGGTTTTCGTGAAGAAGCCAGATGGATCGTTAAGGATGTGCATCGACTATCGTAAGTTAAATGAAAGAACGATCAAGAATTGATACCCGCTGCCAAGGATAGATGATCTATTTGATCAGTTGAGTGGAACCAGAGTGTTCTCCCAATTGGATTTGGCAACGGGGTTCCATCAGTTGCAAGTGGCGGAGGATAGTATTCCTTTGACCGCATGTCGGACTAGGTATGGTTCGTATGAGTGGTTGGTGATGCCGTTTGGATTGACGAATGCACTGCTTTTTCGTTGACTTGATGAACCGGGTTTTCCGAGAGCACTTGGATATGTTCGTGTTGGTATTCATAGATGACATTTTAGTGTACTCGAAAGATGAAAGAGAGCATGAGATTCATCTTAAAGTGGTGCTGGAGACGTTGAGGCAGAATCAGCTGAAGGCGAAGTTTTCCAAGTGTCATTTTTGGAAGAAAGAGGTTAAGTTTCTTGGTCATGTGGTTTCAGAAGGAGGGATTGTCAGTTGATACAATTAAGATAGAAGCTGTCAATAATTGGAAGAGACCAGAGATGGTAACCGAGATCAGGAGTTTTCTTGGACTTGCTGGCTATTACCGGAGATTCATTAAGGATTTCTCGCGGATAGCAGCACCTTTGACTAAGTTGACCAGGAAAGATGTGAAGTTTGTTTGGTCCGACAAATGTGAGGAAGGGTTCCTTAAGTTAAAGCATTTATTGACCAATGCTCCAGTGTTAGTAGTTCTAGATGGTAACCAATGGTAGGTAGTATACACAGATGCGTGTGGGACTTGATTGGGAGTAGTGTTGATGTAGAAGGGCAAAGTTATTGCTTACGCATCTAGGCAGCTTAGACCGCACGAAGTAAGATATCCTACTCATGATTTGGAGTTAGCTACGGTGGTTTTTGCCTTGAATATTTAGAGGCATTATCTCTTAGGGGAGAGATTTGAGTTGTTTACCGACCATAAGTCATTAAAGTATTCATTCTCTTAGAAGGAGTTGAATATGAGGCAACGGAGATGGTTGGAATTTTTGGCTGCTTATGATTTCGGTATAGAGTATACTCCTGAGAAAGGAAATAAAGTAGCAGATGCTCTCAATAGAAAACATCAGAATGTGGTGTTAGCGATGTTGGTGGAATGGAAGGATCTAGAAGCCTTGGCCAGTTGTGGTGTGCAGTTGAGATCTACTGCTAGTTCTAGTCAGGGTACTGCCATGTTGTCTTGTTTAGAAGTTCGACCGGTGCTGATCGAGAGGATAGCTTCTAAGCATAGAGAGGATCCAGATTTAGTTGAGATGATAAGAAGGCTTGAGGTAGGATTAGAGATCGATGATCTAAAGGACTTTAGTCTTGACCAAAAAGGATGGTTGAGAAAGAAGGGACGATTATGCGTTCTGAATGTAGAGAACTTAAGGAGGGAAGTTCTGGAAGAGTGTCATTGATCGAAGTTCACGATTCATCTTGGAGGGACCAAGATGTATCAAGACATGAAGAGGAGCTTCTATTCGAAAGGAATGAAGAGGGATGTTGGCTTGTGGGTTAGGCAATGTGTTAACTGTCAACAAGTGAAAGCCGAACATCAGAAGCCAAGTGGGTTACTTCAGCTTTTAGATCTAGTCTGGAAATGGGATTCGATATCGATGGACTTTATAGGTGGGTTGCCAAGGTTAAACCAAGGAAATGAGAGTATATGGGTTATTGTGGACAGGTTGACCAAGAGTACCCATTTCATTCCAGTAAAGTCGACCAGGACGGCACCAGTTTTGGCTAAGTTATTCATGAAGAATATAGTTAGACTTCATGGAATTCCTACAAGCATAGTCAGCGATAGAGATGTTTTATTTACTAGCGAATTTTGGAGGAGTCTACAAGAGGTATTAGGTACCAAGCTCAAGATGAGTACAGCATATCAGCCATAGACGGATGGACAAACAGAGAGAGCCAATAAGGTACTCGAGGATTTATTAAGAGCTAGCGTATTGGACTTTGGGGGATCTTGGGAAGATCACCTACATTTGATTGAGTTTTCCTATAATAATAGTTATCAGACTAGTATAGGAATGACGCCTTTTGAAGTTTTGTATGAAAGGCCATGCAAATTGCCAGCATGTTGGTTGGAGACTGGAGATAGATTGGTCTTATGTTCAGATTTGGTTAGAGCGGCGTTAGAAAAGATTGAGTTAATCTGTGGACGGATGAAGGAAGCTCAATCCAGGCAGAAGAGTTACGCAGATAAGAGGCGTAAAGACCTAGAGTACTCAGTGGGAGATAGGGTTTTCATTAAAGTATCACCAATGAAGGGTGTGGTACAATATGAAAAGTCGGGAGAGTTGGCCCCGAGATATGTTGGACCATTCCAGATTATAGAAAGAGTTGGAAAGCTCTCATACAGAGTAGAGTTGTTGAGCAGTTTGGTAGGTATCCATAATGTATTCCATGTGTCTCATCTTTGCAAGTATGTGCATGATCCAGAGACTACTATTTCCCCGACAGAGTTAGAATACTTGGTAGTAAAGCCTGATTTGACTTTTGTTAGACAACCAGTTTGGGTTGTAGCGAGAGATGAGAAAAGATTGAAGACCTAAATAGTCAAGTTGGTGAAGGTTCAGTGGAGCGAAAACGAGAAGGACTGTACTTGGGAGACAAAGGACAGGATTCAAGATGCTTACTGATCTGCTTTGATGGTATGTCTATATTAGATTTATATGGATTAGTTGCTAGTCGGGTAGGCTAGTATGGATGTTAGGAGTCGTTATAGATGATTGTTATGTTTGCAAGTTAGTCCTTACTGAATTTCAAGGATGAAATTCTTTAAGGAGGGGAGCCTGTAACACCCCTAATTTTTATTGACATTATTCAATAGATTTAATTAGAATAAATTAAATAGAATAATGTAGTTAGGAGATTGAGGTTGATTAATAAACTAAGTGGCCGTGCTTATTTAATTCAAATGAACTTATAAATGGTTAAGTGTTAGCTAAAATAAATATAAGGGCATTAGGGTAAATAGCCGCCCATATTCCCACCCTTATACCATTTTCTTTAGGCCATACACGTTCACTTTATCACAAGTAAAATTTTAACCATAAGAAAGAAGAGGCCGACCATTAAGAAGATAGCAAGGAAGAGAAAATCAATCTAAATCTTAGGATCAAGCTAGAAGAAATCAATCTCAATCAATCATCAATTTCCTTATCCAATCTAAGGTGAATAATAATAACTACATCTCTATTTTTGATTTTTTAATCATATGGTTTCAGATTTAAAGGATTAATTCGTTTTTTGATATATTGAATGATGATATGCTTGGTTTTTAATTTATATGGTTTAAACAAGGATGTTTAAATGTAGATATACATGGTTTTAGAGTAAAACCGAAGTTAAATGATTTTTAAATGCCATGAGAAAATTATATGTTATGGAAAATATGATTTTGGAGTTGGGTTTCGATTTTATAATTTTCCAAGCCGTGGAAAATTAGTTATGAATTTTTGAAGGAAAATATGGTTACTTGGGTTTATAAATTTATTTTGGAAAATATATTAAGAATTTGGGTCTGAAATTTTGGTATGTTAGATAACATGATTAAAGTGAATTTATGGAATTTTTAGGGATCTTTACTAAGTGATTTAGTATGGAAATTAAATTATTTTGAAAGGAGGACCTAGATGATTTAATTGTTTTGATAATAGGATGAGCTTAATTGTTAAAAGTTATCATGTTTTTGGATATGGGAAAATGCAGCAAATATTATCCAAATTATTTGAAAGTTTATGTCATCTAATCAAATGTTTACAAGTACGCAAGTTTGTTACAAAAAGTTTGCTTTATTTGGTAAAAACGGTCTTTTTGCTCAGAAAAAGGGGTTCCGCCTTCTTTAGAAGGACCCTTCGACTCAGACCTTCCGCCTCCAACCAAGTCGAAACCTTCTAGGTCGAAACCAGTAAACCAATACACATGGCATCATTTTGATGGTACATAGCGGATTGGAGAAAGGCGGAAGGTAGGGTGTCAAAAGGTAGCTTTCGAAGGGGTTGGTTCCTTTATTTTATTTTGTTTTAAAAAAAAGCGCTTGCCTGTTTATAAATGGGTTTCGAAGTAGTCGAAACCTATTGTTTCGAAAGGGTATTTCAAAGAGGCTTTCGAAAGAGAGCTGCCTCCTATGTTTTAAAAGAAGTAGCTTTCAAAGGAGTTACTTAGATTTTGTTTAAAGCTTTCGGAAGGGGTAGTTTAGACCAAGTCGAAACCCTTCTTAGAATTGATGACCTTCCGATGATATTGAAGCCATTAATGTTGTCGATAGTTTAGTTGTTTTTATAAATACAAGCCACTTCCTAATGCTTTCGAAAGGGGGACTTTCAATGGTTTTGAAGGGTAACCTTCATTGGTTTCGAGAGAGTACTTTCAAATGGTTTCGAAGCTATGCTTCTATACTTATATGATAATACTTTAACATGGTCGAATGGTTTCGAAAGAGATGTTTTAAAGTATTCGAAAGGTAGGAGCCTAGTGTTTTAAAGATAGACTTTTGTGCTTTCGAAGGAGGTCATCCTATGAAGTCGAAAGCAAGGTTTCGAAAGGTTTTAAAACCCAAACTCAAATTTTGAAGGAAAAACCTCTGGCTAAATAAAGGAGTTTTGAAAGGGCTTTAAGTAAGTAAATTTAAAGAAGTATTGCCTTGAAAAAAATATAAGTTAAAGGGATTAACTACTTTTATATGAAATGTATTTCAAGGACTTTAAATCCACAATAGTGGTATTGTTAAATTGTTATGATTGCTTCTTCAAATATGAATATATTCACATGCAAACCCATAACTGTATTTTTGGGATAAAAAAGGGTAGAAGAACCAGCTAGGTTAGCCCAGTAGTGAATATAAATTGATTAAACTCCTAAATGAGTAGAATTGCGTCTAGGGAGTCGGGGAGACCAAAAATATAGGATGCTTAAACTTTGAAGTTGTCCAGGAGATAGGTTCATAGTAAACCCATGAAAACTATGATAAGGTAGTTATTGGAGGCAGCAAACAGGTTCTTAGTAAACCCATGAAAACTATGTATTAAGGACAGTTGGCAGAGGCTAAATGGTTTGTAGTGAACTCATGAAAACTATATTCGGATTAAGAATTGACATCAGTCAATAGGTTCCTAGTCAACCCATAAAAACTAGGACAAGAAAGAAGTTAATGGAAGCATCAGTAGGTTCCTAGTCAACCGATGAAAACTAGGATGAGAAGTGAGTTACTGGATAAGCCCATAGGTTCCTAGTCAACCCATGAAAACTAGGATAAGGGGATTAGTTATTGGAATGACTAACAGGTTCAGGGGGACCCATGACTTAATTAAGTTAATTGGCATGAGCCTATAGGTTCTTAGTGACCCCATGAAAACTATGAAATAGGACAGGGTGTCTATGTGTGATGAAAAAGATTATTAGTAAATTTATCAAAATTATTAAGTTAATAATTGACCCTAGGAACTATAATTATGACAGGGTGTCAATTTAAACTGGGGGATGGGAAATCTTAAATGTTTTTATATATGCATATCATCATAATATTTTGAAATGTATGTTTTTAACCATTGTGGATGCAGGAGCACGGTATATGGTATTATCACTATAAGAAAAGTTGTTTTTTATAACGCTAATCGATAACGCTTTTTCTGTGGTGTTATTATATTTGTTTTGATTTGCTTTTTAGATTTGTTTTACCGGCTATGTAACGCTTTTAAGCGGGATCCCCAAATTATTTTCGTGGTCGCCGCTTCTTCTACTTATTTTTCTCTTTCCTCTTCATGAAGTTATTTCCTCAAATCCTTACACAAAATCTCCTCCCTTGCCATGAATTAGTCAAAGTCCATGCTAATCAAATTGGAAACCAGTAGTTGCTTCTGTTCTTTAATTCTTCTCCAAGCTCCCATTCATACAATTATCAAAGATAAAAATGGCGGTAGGCAAATCGCCTCAAGCTATTGAGATAACCAAGCCACGAATCGACAAGCGCGAATACAAAAGAATCGTTCTCTCCAATTCTCTCGAAGTTCTTCTAATCAGCGACCCAGACACCGATAAGGTTTCATCTACGATTTGTATTTTTGTTTTAAGTATATTTTGGTGTTACTTTTGGATTTTAACTTTAATTTGGATTTTTTTTAAAACCAGTCTGCTGCTTCGATGGATGTTTCTGTTGGTTACTTTTCTGATCCTGAGGGTCTTGAGGGGTTGGCTCATTTTTTAGGTAACTGTTACTAGGTTGCTAGATCAAAGTTTGATTTAATTTGCTGCAGAATATAATGTAAATTAAACTGTTAAATGCTTGATCTATTTTGTAGAGCATATGCTATTTTATGCAAGTGAGAAATATCCTACTGAAGATAGTTATTCAAAATACATTTTTGAGGTAATTGATTGTAATGTTACTAATGCAAGTATTGGTTAAAACAATTCTTGTAGTACATTTAACCAATACTTTCTTTAGAAAAATAGTTTGGCTCGTGCCTATTGCTAATATATTAAATAATTGCTCCTTTATAAAGTCATATGCAGTTTATTTCTTTCTTCATTTTGATGGTTTGCTCCTTTTGTTTCTTATAGTGTCATATACAGACTGTAGCCACAGTTTGCATGTTTTTGGCAGGTAAGGTTGAGGAAATTCCTCGACCCCTCAAGGATGTCATTCTCGTGTCTTACGAAATAATTCACAAAAAGGACCCTGCTGCTATTCAGAGAATTAAATAGAGGGTAATGCATTTATCTCATCTTATTTAGTGTATTTTTGTGCTAATATTTTTCGATTGCCACTTTATTGAATTAGACTACTATTTTGTGATGACATTTTATTGTTTACTCCTTGCAACTGGAATTTGGAACTAAAGTAGAAATGTTAGTGCCTTGGAATAAATTAGGGATTTTACTTGTTATTGGTCATGATTGGAATTGGAACCATAATAGAGTTGGATAATTAGAACTAATGTGTATTCAAATAACCATTCATACAAAATGGTTCACACAAATTGATAGTGGATCAGTATAACTTTCCTCTACAATGCTTTTACTGAACAAAACATTTTGTTCTTGAGATACTAAAGTATATTAAGTTAGCTATATGAAATTGCGATGCTCTATACTAGTTTGAATTTGATTAGTAGTTTCCGAGTTATGCATTAAACACTCCAGAAATCAGAATACCAATCAATAAACAAGCAACTTGATGAATGTTTCAACAGCCTTAAAATAGTCATTGCTTTAAAATGTTGTAGTGTGTGTGTGTATGAAGGTTCTCAACTTCTTTACACTATTTTTTTTGGTTAGGTTGTAGGTTATAAAGATTAACAGTATGTTCAAAATTGACTTTGCCAGTTTAAACCATAGAGAGTTCTCAAATTAATGTTTCTTATGGTAATAATATTAATTGCTGCCTAATATTGAATTTTAGAGTTTGTTGAACAAATAATGATAGGTCAGTTCTCTATTTACACACCAAAATTTGCTATACTTACACCGCTTTTTAATAAAAAAAATTAAGACCAAAGTATTGTTATCTACCAACAGCAAAACATTGAATTCACGCATCACATGGCCGAAATATGCGAAATAAAATTGCTGTTTTGAAATTGTATGATGTGTAAAGTAAAAAATGGTGCATATTTTTTGTAAAATTTTAGGTTGTATGTGTAGTAAAATATGATGTGTGAATAGAACTTCCATAATGATATTCAAAAGCCACTAACTTGCATTTAGCTGATAAGAGCAGTTGCAAAAAATTTTAAATAAATAAAATAAAATAGACAAATCTCTTTTGTTAATGGCTCAAAGTTTTTGTGGACTATTAAAAGTTTTCTAAATCAAAGTATAATGAGTTTGCTATCTCGTTAATCATTATGCACCATTTCGTTGCCCTGACATGCAGCTTATGCTGAATTATACTTATTGTTCTAATGCTTGTTCGAATATGCTAATTGTTTCCTGTTGGAGTAACTGGAGTGGAGAGAGCATTTAATGTAACAACTAGCCAAATATGTTGTATGTTTTTCAGAATCTTTCTGATAGCTTTTTCCATTTATGCACCTTGAGAAGCATTATGATCGTTTTTATTTGAAGTACACCTAGACTCTTGAGTAGGCTGTGAACTTTTGAAATGGGGTGATAAAGTGAAATATTTGAATTGTTTAGCTGTTACACTATGGTATTAATTCATAAGAATCTTTATATGCAATGCTTATTCAACTTCAAATTCACTGCTTTATCATAACCTTTAGCTACTCATGCTTTTCTTTTAGCAAACAATTTAGATGCTCTCTCCGAGTCTCCACATCCTCCATGTCTTCATTCATATAGCACCTGGTGCAATATTTCTTGCTGCTAAGTTTCTCAAAGTAAGACTTCCATCCGATGGTGATAAGGTATGGTGGTAAGAATTTGATGTCACATATTTTACTTTTGACGCTTGTGAGTTGATTTAGAAAATTATGGTATTGTAGTATTGGTAAAAATCAAATAGATAAGGACTAAGTATAAATTTGAAATTTGTATAGATTGCTTAAATACAACTTACATCTACAAGCCATCATATAAGATATAGTAGGCTACCTAACTCCACTGATGATTATAGTGCAGCCAACCCCTTAATAAATAGATGTTACAAGCAGTATATATGTAATGCTTCATTGAATCGGGTATGATAAAATAGGCTCATCTGGATTAGGATTGAAGAAGATCTTATAACAATGATTGCTATTTTTAAGAATATGCAATAGCCATCTTATTTTATAACAGATGAAGCTGTGACATATGTATATGTAAAAAGTCATATGTATAGGCCAGTGATGTAAATTGTTTATTTAGTCGTGTACACACATACATACATTGACATAGTATATTTCCTTGACTAGCTACATGTATAGGTAAAAAGTCATAAGTCGACTAAACATTATAAATTTGGAGTGAGACGCTTATGGAATATTTTTTCATTTATTTATTTGGTGTGAGATGCTTATGGAATAATTTTTCCTTTTGATTCAGTTGAATATTTAACACAATAAACTATGATATATAATGTGGTGTAATTGTCTCTGTTTTTCTATTTTTCCACTTTTTTTCATACAGGCCTTTTATGCTGTTTCAGTATGAATACTACATTTGATTATAAAACCAAGTAAACATTAGCTTTACAATTAATTTACATGTTTTGAGATTCGTCAATAACTTTATGCTATTTTATTTATCTATATTCAGTTGCCTATAAGGCATGTCATTCATTTGTTTATTATATAAGGGCGGAATAGGAAAATATAATGATTTATACACTGTAAATTCTTTATAATTTTTGTTTATTAGTAAGGGTAACAATTTTTTCTATCTTTGTAAGAAAACATAAAATAGCGATGTTTGTATTTATATTGCGGTGCTGCCCTATTTGTTTAGGACACTGTGGTAGATGGAAGAATGCCGGATGCGCGTTGTCGATCTCCATTTTAGTCCAATGATGGTAGTGTAAAAAAAATTCATTGCCTATAAGGGATGATTGTGGTATAGGTGGTTGTAGTGGTGATGTAAGTTGATATTGGATGTATGTATGAAGAGGTATGTTCAATGAGGTGGTGTGTATTGTGTGTAGATGGATGTTGCAACAGTGAAGAAGGAAAAAGTTGTGGTGGTGAGGAGTTAATGGTTGATGAAGGGTTGGAAGAAGCAATGGGATGGCAGTTGGAGGAGCTGTTGTTGTGAACTGCTGGTGGAGTTGGTAGCTGTGAATTGTCTGCAGTTTGTTGTAGTAAGTTTGTGATGGCAAGTGTATGTTCAGGAAGTTTGTGATGGCAAGTTGGTTTGTGTTGTGATGTCTGGTTGGTCAGGGGTGGTAGTATTTACTATAATATGGCCAGAGGACAGTAGGAAAGTGAAAGACAGTAGGGGCAATGAAAGTAAGTTGGTGATGACTGTAGTGGGTAGAAGTAGCTTCCAATAGTGGCAGTAGGGTAATGTAGTTGCTTGTTTGAGGCGGCAGTGTGAATTTGATGTGTTCAAGAGGTTTGGGCATATACAGTTTGTTGGAGAATGGTGGATGTATATATGGTATGCAGGCAGACAGGGAGTATGTTGATGGAAGTGGCTGAAAGCAGGGATATGGGTATTTGCAGATGGCAGATGACAAAAATGAACACAGCAGTTTGTTGAGTAGTAATTGCAGAAGTATATGCAACTAGATCAGATCTTGCATGTTGGAATTCTGTAATGTTTGTACTTTGTAATATTTGGAAGGATTACTTTAATGTTTCCACTCTGTAATGTTTGTAAACTTATTAAATTGACATTATTTTCTGTTCTCTGTGTTAACTTGGCTGCAGGCTTATGTTTTATTCAATGGTTATGCACTTGCTTTAATGTTTGTACACTGTAATGAAAAATATATCACATTTCTTTCTGAGCATGCTCTTGTGTTATATTTGTTGATTATAATCTTTATTTGTTTATGAAGATTTAGTTTGATTGCTATTATTAAAAGATTTCCAATTCCATTGAGATTTAGCTGTATTATAGCGGCTATAATGAGCTATTGAATAAATATTTTATAGCGGCAAAATGGTGTTATAAAGATTTCCAGTTCCGTTGAGATTTAGCTGTATTATAGCGGCTATAATGAGCTATTGAATTAACGTACCATTGCGGTGAATTTGCGTTATAAAACTAAGCTCAACCATAGCGGCATATTTTGTGTTATAAATATTCAACAGTTTTTTATAACATGTCGATATACAGCGCTTATCAAACCGCTATGGTTGTGATTAATAGCGGCTATATGCCGCTATAAAAGACACTTTTTGTTGTAGTGTATAAAGGTTTTAGGATACTAGTGAGGGGAAAACCCGTTCATCTAAGCGGCGTGGTCTTACTAGATATCTAAAAGGATTGAGATGTTAGATTATTATTCATACCAGGCTGTATGTCTGACTCGAAGTTTTTGTTTTCCCCTTAAACTCTTGGGTACTCAGTTGATTTTGAGTAGTTTGAGATTTAAGGTTTTCAGGTTCTCTTCTTAGACGAAGAAAGCTTCCAGAGTCATGCAGGAGGTAGTTAGTTATTTAGATTTTTTTTCCGTTGTGTATTTGGATGTAAAGGCAGAACTATTAGCCTTACTATATACTATGGTCAACCAAGGGGCATCTTCATATGTCGCTCCTTACGTATGTGTAATAATTATATTTTGTTGAACATGGTTAACTTTTTTGGGATTATGTAATGAACATCAAATGTTTTGAATGGAATGTGGATATGTGTTTTTAAATTGTTAATTTTTTTCTATATTCTTGTGATCTGTGTTTCAATGAATTTAGCACCGCCGTATTTGGTCGTCGAAGATTATTAACCATGGATGATTGTAGCTGCTATTTTTGGTCCTCCAAGCAGGGGGATGTTACAATAATAACCATCCCAAGAAAATCGAGTTACTTACTTTGTTTTTGGTAAATCTGATTAGTTATAATTTCCTATCATAAACATATGTAATACAACC
Source organism: Allium fistulosum (assembly GCA_030737815.1). Classification (NCBI taxonomy): domain Eukaryota; kingdom Viridiplantae; phylum Streptophyta; class Magnoliopsida; order Asparagales; family Amaryllidaceae; genus Allium; species Allium fistulosum. Next base: position 502,739,768 of record CM060901.1, read on the forward strand.
ATATGCAATCAGGTAACATGATGCAACCATAAGTAATGTAACAGACATATGCAACAAAATAAAGAGAATATTCTATAACAAATGCTATGCATTCAATATTTTTCAAAATACTTCCCAAATTTAGAACTAAATGCCCGAGTTTTATATTCAAAATATATTTTTCAAATTATTTCTAATAGGAACAAATCAAAACCCAAATAACTAGGAGGGGATCCTCCTAACAAAACATGTAAAACTCTAGAATTAAAACAATATGGAGCATCCAGTGGTATTCTGGTTTCTCTAAATACAATAACTAGAGTAAACAATTATAATTTATTTCCAAAATTTTCAAAATCGCTTTTTTCAAAAGCACCGAGATTTTAGTTCTAATAAAAAACAATTCCAAAACCTATTGTTTATAAATTTTAACTCAATAAACTATGGTATACAAAATCACCCAATCAAACAATCAAATTCAATTAAATCAAATCAACCAAATTCCATAAAGAAATATTAACACTATCAATCATTCAAATTCCATAAGGGAAAAATCTAACATTCAACATTATTTAAAATGCCAATAGATTAACAACAAACTTCTAACTTAGGTTTAAAACTTTCTTGATTGCCTAAGAATATAAATAATTTCCTAAGTGTATCATTTTGCTCATCAACCTTAGGGTAATGGTTAGAGGTTTACTTATGTTCCTTCAGACAAAATTGAAAATCACTTTATAAAATTATTGGTTTCTTAATTATACCATTATTTCTAAATCAGCTAAATTTTTATTTAGTATTTTATTCAATACAAAATCATTTATGAGTTATTTCATAAATTTTCACCTAAGTTTAAAAATATATTTTATAAAGTCATTTCTTTATAAAACATCAAATAATAACGTATTTCACCTTATTTACTTGTATGATACTCTTATATATCCTAAGAGTACATACAAATACAAATTTTATCTTTCTTTTCACAATTTAGGTGAAGATCTAATCAAAATTTGGGTCCTTTAAAACCGAGTCGACCTCTTTAACTTAGAGTGTTAAAATGGACGATGTTCATGGATAGTCCTAAAACAACAAATAGTTTACACCACTTAAATGTTTTAAACAAAGCTATGGTTTTAATAAAACAATGTCTATTAAAACCCTCCTACCTTTTTACATTAAGGTGTTATAATGAATGATGTTTATGGACTGACCTAATTAACAACAATTAGTTTATCCTGCTTGGATGTAAAATAAAATCTATGGTTTTGATAAAACAATGTTATCAAAACCTTCATATCCAATCTAATCCATTTAAGTTAGTATTAAATTATCGCTTATCTTATCTAAAGGTAAAATTCATTTATCAACGCAATTTCTTATTAGAATTACATTTTATTTTTAAATCAAGATTAAATACCCAGTTATAAATTTCAAAACTCATCTTTGAAAGCATACTACATATATTTCTTTTATGAAATAACTTCAAACAATTTTATTTACTAAAACTCACATTGGGTTCGTACGGATTTAGACTCATTTCGATCGCACAATGATAAAGAGACTAACTTAATAAGTACTCCACAATGTTCGCCTAAGCAAACATCCAATCGTTACTTAGAAGATTATTCAGATTACCATAAAACTAATCAAAATGTTTTCCCCTTAATTACCCTAAAGAAAATACATTTCATTAGTTTTTTTTAATAGCTATACTTAGAAATATTCCCAAATAATATCACTATTACTTTTCTTAAAACCTTATGAATTATTTCAAACAATCCGGGATCTAAGTTTTTCAAAAACTCTTTAAAATGTTCCTTTAAAAGACAAATTTATAATACTATGTGTATTAAACGTGGGTCAAAAACCAAATATCATTTTAAACCATAAACCCAAAACAATTTACACCAAGCTTTATTTTTAAACAATTCCTTTTAAAGAATTTTCTCATTTACAAACATCGTTTATAAATTTAAAACAATATTAATCGTCCTGGGGGATGATTTATAAAATTCTTTTTAAACTTTATAATCACCTAAATTTTCTCGAAGAAAATAAATCAAATTTAAAATCTTTTATTAGACTTAAAATAACAATGATTATCCCAAAAGATAATTATTCATATATTTAATCTCTTTTATAAATCGAAAAAAATATTAATTATACCAAAAGATAATTAATCAAATTTACAAAATGATTAATTATATTTCAAATATCATTAATTAAAATGACTAACTAAATTTCCAACACACCATTAGTTTAAAAAATTAATTAAATTTAACCAATCATTAATTAAAATAATTAATTAAAATTCAATATCAATAACTAAATTGGTCTAATTAAATTCAAATCTTATTAATCAAAAAGATTAATTAATTTTAGACATCTACTCAAGTTCATAACACACACCCAAGGGTTTAGGGGCCGATGTTCAATAAATGACAGTATATCGGAAATTGCTATAATGACACTTAAACAGTTTAAATGGAATATCCAGATTAATTTCAATTAATCAATCATCCAAGAAATCAATAATAGTTTATAGCATCACATATATGATATAGTAAATTTGGGTGTGAGTTAAACCTACATTTAAATGATTCTCCTTTACTATAATTAAATTTTCTCGAATATTTATCCTCTAAATTTTCTCAAGTAATTTGGGAAAACACAAGCTCAAATTGTTTTTTTATTTTTTATTTTCGCTACCATTTAGATTATATTAAATGACTTTTTATTACAATTTTACTTTTAGCTTAACATTATTAAAAGATGACTTTTAACTTAACCTTTCACCGAACACCTTATAGTCAAACTATGAAACTGAATTCACAAGGGTTCGTACTCAAGGTTAGCCAATTCCTATTTACCTGACTACCTTACTAAGGAAAATTTCTTATGAACTTATTCAACAATAATTAATGCTCAGACTGGACAAGCATAACTAAACAAATCCTAAATGATGATAATAAAATATTATCGTTTCCTAATAATTAACTCATCAATACACTATATTAACTTTGAAAACCATTCTTGTATATATAAAATATATACCTAGGTAAAATTATTTCATTTACCATTTTAAAACAATACTGTTTCGATAGGTCTGTTCAAGTGTTTAGGAATCCCTATTGATAGCGCTGATCAGATGCATCGACTAAAATTCATATACCACTCAACGGATCAAACAACACAATGTAAAACATTTTTATAACACTAACAAATACGCACTCAATGTATATTATACTCCCAAACTTATCCTAGGATATTACTAATCCTATCCTTAGAGAGTTTACCCCACCAGGGCTTAGGGGTTCGCTAAACTTAAGCTCTGATACCATCTATGACGACCCACCTTTCTGACCCCTGGGAACGACACTTAATACATCCATGATATTCATGTGTCATTGCCGAAGCGTTCGAAAGTACAAGTTATCTTGGGTAAAATAAAGAACAAAACAATACAGAATAGATAAACCTCACAATGGAATGGTTACATATAATACAAAATGACATAGTACAAAAGGTTACTTCTTATATGGAGTTATTAGAGTTATACAAAAGTACTACATCTAACAGATTTGCAGTTATACATTCTGACTTGTCATTTTTAGATACAAAATGCACCTACATAATCATATCGTGGAAATAAATAACTAAATAACTAAGGAGCATCATGTTCGTCCATCGTCTTTAATGAGATCCAAAGAAAAACCTGCTATCTTCGGACGACCCAAATATAATTGAGTACCAGAGAGTTTATGAAAAATGAACAACTCGGGTCAGACAAAATTTCTAGTATGAGTAAAATTATAAAAAAATGGGGTGTTTTTAAATAATATCATGTGGGACAACGCTGCCAATGTGCAACGGGTTTTCTCCCACATAAACAATAATCAAACATAACAAAAATGTAAATGAAAAATAGGGAACAAATCCAAACATAGATGATGGGCGTAAGTAATATATATCCAGACTTGAAAGAATGCAAACAGTCTGAATAGAAATCCAAACTGGACAGAATGGATAAAACATGATATCGGTCCAAACACGATAGAATGGACTAAACAGGAAAACAGTCTAAACTCGGTAGAATGTACTAAATCAATAATTAACACCGCGAAGAGTGGTTGACTCTTCCCATTGCAATTAAAGAAAACAGATTTAAAAGTTCGGATTAAATAAGGAAAGGAAAATCTCCAACAATGACTAGGAGAGTGCGCCCCTCTTACCGAAAGTATACCTCTAGAAATATACTTGAGAACTCCGATGGCTCTCGGACACATCCAAGCCAGACCCCCCTAACGGTTACCGAGTATCCGAGACTTTCACATCTCAATGCGCAACACCGAATCCAATCTAGAGTGGATGGAAAATACCCTAATAGGAGCAACCATACATAGCTTGGCTTCCACTCACTCTTTTGGTATAGTCATTTTCGACAAAGAATAACAAAGCTCAGATGAGCTACACATCATCTTGGAGTGATGATAATAAAGAAGCTGAAGTAACCGATAGTGGAGAAACCAACTATCGAGGATATAAAATGATCGTATATGGAAATTAAGTCTTGTATACTTATCACTACTCATTGAATTCCAACTGGTACTATTTCTTGGTTAACAATAATACCGGACAAGTCAAGGTACTGTTACCTCAAAGTCATGTCTCACGATTATTCTTAACTTTCGAAATAGCGACATGTCTACTTCTTTGACGTTTAGTGCTAAGTATACAAATAAATCGTTTCCATATAAGTGAATCGCTTTATGGAAATTAACTCATTTCCAAAATAAATCAGACTTTTTCTTTTAAAAACCCGAATTCATGCTTGGCCTCACATTACAGGTATTAGCTTTAAAACACTTTGTTAAAAGAGTTTACTAAATTCAAAACATTAATTTAAAAAGGATTCAATATCTTAAAACATCCTTATTATATTGATTAATTAACTTTAAACTTCATCACATAATTTTATTTTTGAACTGCGAATGTCTTTAAACAATAAAAAGGGTAAACCACTTTTAAACCTTATTAATTCAATTAATTAGTTAAATATAATTAATTAAATTAATAAATATTTAAATATCATTATTTAAAATGAATAACAAAGTCAAAACATCCTTATTACTTTGATAAATTCATTTTGAAACTTCATAAATTAAGTTGATTAATTAACTCAATAACCTTTAACCAAAAACGGTAAATCACCTTTAAACTTCATTAATTCAATTAATTAAGAAATTTAAATATAATTAATTAAATTAAATAAATAATTAAATATCATTATTTTAAAATGATTAATCAATTTAAACCATCATTAAGGAAAGATTAATTAAAGTTAAAGTAAGTTGATTTCCTTTAAAGTCATTAATAAAAAAGATTAATTAATTTTAAAAACATCATTAGTTAATTGATTAATTAACTTTAACCCATCATTATCAAAATATTAGTTGGCCTTAAACATCATTAAATAAAATGATTAATCAAATTTAAATCATCATTAACTAAGTAATTAGTAAAATTTAAAACACATCATTAATAAGTTAATTAGTTAACCTTAATCCTTATGAATTAAATAAATAATTAAATTAAATAATCATTATTAAAATAATTAATTATTTTTGAAATCATCATTAATCAAAATCTTGTTTAACTTGTAAAACAATTCCAAGCATGAAGATGAAACCAAAAGGTTTCGATAAGAAGTGATTTTCCGAATGTGCCGATTTAGCGACTATCGCTATACGGGAAGTTCGACAAACAAACTTATGTCATTACAATACAACCAAAAATCACATAAAAAGGTACGAACTTATATACAAGGTAATTAACTATGGAACAACATATAGAGAGCATTTACTAATAAATAATTAACTTTGACTACCAATATTTCATCGAACTTACTAAAGCTTACTAACTTATCCGAACTTGCACCTCAATTTCGATGACTAAGATGTCCAAAGTTTAAAATATCATAAACATAAAGTTGTAGACCTTTTAGTTAGCTTTCTATATTGTTAACCCGCCTTTTGGCAAGGCAACATATATGCGGATTTAACCCAATCGACTGCACGGTTATCGATGTTGGAATATGATGGTATTGGTTTATATGACTGATAAACGATCAATCACAGATGATAAGCATGAATATATGGCCAGGATTCGGCATAGTCGATGGGCAAAAAGCGTGTGATACTTGGAATATGGGTTTCGACAAAAGTCGAGTTGATTCGGGATGCTTGGAGTTTGCTTCGAGTCGTCCTTAGGTTTATTCGGGTTTTAACCTAGGTTATTTCGAGTCAAGCAAGGGAAAACTTCAGGTCTTGGAGGGATCGGCATGTTTCCACGGGCTCGGCACTACTTCGGGTCGGCATCATACTTACTTCAGGTCGGCATATACTAATCTTCGAGTCATGGAGGGGTCGGCATGTTTTGAAGGGATCGGTGATAACTTCGGGTCGGCAAGATGTATATTTTGGGTCGGCATGGATTGAGGGGTCGACGTCAAAATCAGGTCGGCATGTTGTGATCACTTCGGGTCGGTGCTTGTTTGTCTTCGGGTCGGCATTTCTTCCTAGGTTCGGCATGTTTTTGGGATCGGTATAATATGGGGGGTTGGCTACATTGGGTCGGCATTGTACAATCTCCGGGTCGGCAATACTCGAGCTTCGAGTCGGCATTGTGGAAAGAAAGGATGGATCGGTATAGGCAAGAGAATGAGCTGCTTCGAGTCGTGGTCCAGTTTGCTTCGAGTCGGGGTTAGGGTTGCTTTGGGTCAACACCTAGGGAACCTCGGGTCGTCATATATACTACTTGGGATCGGTCGTGAAGAAGGGTATGGGTTCGGCTATGTTTCTGGTGGGCCAGTATCACTCAAGAAGCCCAGTAACCAGGATTTTTCCTATAAATACAACAGGTGGGGCTTCAGACAAGAGATTCTCATTCTCTTTCTCTTCATCTTCTACCTAAAGGCTACTCTGCCATTATTGTTTCAAAAATTCTGGATTGTAATTATAATCGATTCTCTAGCAATAAAAAGGAAATTTTTAGAGTGGACGTAGGCCAGAGTCAGCCGAACCACTATATATCTCGTCTTTTTTACTGCTTTCTTTTTAATTTTTTTATTCTTCACATTATATCCACATATACTCTGTCTGTGATCTGTGACTGGATATTGGTGCTTTCACTTGCAATTGGGTGTTTGTGACCAATTTTGGCGCAAACACATATCATTAAAGAAATCTAAATTCTGATTAATTTTGCAAAAGTTATGGCTGAATTACTAAGAGGTGTTTAAACAATTCTAAGCCAAACATCATCAATGCTATACAATTCATTATCGTATTATGAAATCATGTATAAACAACTATATAAAAATACGGGCACATTAATTTCCAAGCAACAATCCAACAACAATTTTTATCAACAATAATGGTTTAGAACTTTGCATAAAAGTGGAAGTTTTACTCACCAAAAATGCTTGCTAACTTTAACCAGAATTGCACTATCTTTGTGAGTACGACTCGGTCTTTGTATAATCTAGGAAAATGAAGTCTCTAAGTGATTTAGATCACCATAAAGGTTTGTCCTTGGGGAGTATATGGTACGGCCTTGACGGGTTGAGGGCTTGAACTATGGAAATGAAGTGAAGAGATGAGTGTGCAAGTGTTTTAGCAAGCTTTGGAAGAGATTTCAATAGAAATATATACATTTTGTAACTTGGAAAGTGCTTAGGAAGCCATGGAATTAGGGTTAAAAGCTTTAGGAAGTTTTGAACATGAAAAGAGAAAGGAAAAGTGAAATAAAAGTTAGGAAAAACTAGTTTTATAAGCATGCAAAGCTTCTCAAAGAGGCTTCTTTATTAAATTATATTTTCTTATCTTACACGGGAAGCTTCTTTATTTAATTATATTTTCTTATCTTACATGGGAAGCTTCTTTATTTAATTATATCTGCTTAGCTTACATGGGAAGCTTCTTTATTTAATTCATTTTGGTGGCTTGTGTTGGAAGCTTCCTTATTATATATGTTTCCTTAAGCATACATACATTTATTCACATGCATTCAAACATGCCTAAGTAACTTATATATATGTGTGTTGGTGCATACAAAAGAGTTATGACATTTCTAATAACATTTAGTCGACAAAAGATCAAAAATTCGGAAAACGAATTCCGGCCATATTTTCAATCTTACATCGAACTAAATATATTTGTAAACTAAAATAGATAACCCTTTCACCATCATTATTTATTTATTTAAAATGTTTTTATTTTAGTTATAAACCTATTATTTGAATATTTAAAATTAATTAAATATTCACAAATTCAAGTAGTGAAATTCTGGGTCGTTACAGTTTCTCATCGAAATTAAATATTTTTTGATTTTCTCTTAAGATTAGACTATATTCTACAAGTTTCATGTTTTGAGTTTTGTAAAATTCCGAGATTATAATGATTGAAAATGGTGTTTTGTTTCGTTTCCCTGAGAATGAAACAGGAATTAAGTAATTTAAACCTGAGAATTATTTCGACCATAATTTTTGAACTATAATTTCAAATTTGATGATCTTTTTCTTATTTGAAATCTTATACGTTTATCTACAATTTTCATGTTTTTAGTTTTGAAAATTTTTGAGGTTTAAATAGTCGAAATCGTATTTCTTTGTCACTGGCCTGAGAATAAAAGATAGAGGTAATAAATTTAAACTTGAAACTTAATTTGATCATGACATTTAAACCATAAGTCCAAATTTGATGATCTTTTTCTTGTTTGAAAGTTTAGACTTTTATCTGCAACTTTGTGTTTTGAGTTTTGCAATATTTTGTGGTTTACATGGTCTAAAATGAATTTTAGTGTCGTTGTCCCAAGAATAAACAACATGATTAAGGAACTTAAAACTGAAAATCATTTTGACCATAACTTTTGAACCATGAGTCCAATTTGATTATCCTTTTTCTTGTTTGAAAGCTTATAATTTTATCTATAACTTTTATGTTTTTAGTATTGCTAAATTTTGAGGTTTAAATAATCGAAATCATATTTCTTTGTCGCTGGCCTAAGAATAAAAGACAGAGTTAATAAATTTAAACCTGAAACTTAATTTGATCATAACTTTTGAAGAGTAAGTTCAAATTTGATGATCGTTTTCTTATTTCAAATCTTAGACTTTAATATATAACTTTATTCTTTTGAGTTTTGCAATATTTTGTGGTTTACATGGTCGAAAATGCATTTTACTGTCGTTGTACCGAGAATAAATGAGAGGATTGGGGAATTTAAAACTGAAAATCATTTTGACCATTACTTTTGAACCTTAAGTCTGATTTTAATGATAGTTTTCTTATTGGAAAGCTTATACTTTTATCTACAACTTTTGTGCTTTGAGTTTTGCAAAATTTTGAGGTTTAAATGGTTGAAATTGCACTTTAGTGTCACTGGCCTGAGAATAATAAACATGATTAAGGAATTTAAAATGAAAATCATTTTGACCATAACTTTTGAAGGGTAAGTCCGATTTTAATGATCTTATTCTTATTGGAATGATTTTGCTTTTATCTACAACTTTCATGTTTTGAGTTTTGCAGAATTTTAAGAGCCTTAATTCTATAATATGAGAAATACCGATAATCGACTTACTATTATTGACTGGTTTAAATGCTCTCAAATAATGCTTCATCGAATATGGTATAACTCATTGAATAGAATGTTTGAGTGGAATTTACCAACCCATTATCAAATACTTGAATTTCGCTGAGTAGTATAGGATGCTTTGGTAAAATCCTTGTGATTTCCTTTGGGAATGTGTTTAACACTTTAGGGTTGTAGCCTTTTTCGGTGTTCGACATTTGTGTAGATCGATAGATATTTAAGAGACATATAGTTAAGGTTTTTTTGGTGATATCCATAATGAGTGAGACTTATTAGCTTCTAGTAGATAGTTGAATTTCACAAAGTGGTATGGGATGTTTTGGTTAAGTTCTCGTGATCACTAAAGTGATAGTATTTAACATTTCAGAGTGTATTCTCCTTTGGTGTTTGGACTTCAGCCCGATAAATCCTTAAGAGGTACACTCATGGTTTTTTCCACCATCCTAGAGATCGATTGAGATTTTGTTTTCCGCAATCCTTGAGATCGGTTGAGATTTAGTTTTTCACAGCCCTTGAGATTGGTTGAGATTTGGTTTTCCACGATCCTTACGATCAATTGAGATTTTGTTTTCCACGATCGATTGAGATTTTGTTTTCCACAATCCTTGAGATCGGTTGAGATTTTGTTTTCCACGATCCTTGAGATCGGTTGAGATTTTGTTTCCACGATATGGACGATCTTTGGTACTAGATCGGTATGGATTAGGATTTTGTTTTTCATGGTATGGACAATCGTTGCGATTGGTATGGACAATTATTATGGTTGGTATGGATTAGGATTTTTTTTTCATGGTATGGACAACCATTACGATTGGTATGGATGATCACTGTGATCGGTATTGATTAGGATTTCTTGGATTTTGAGATATTATTATTCTATAGATTAGGTTTTCTTGGATTTTGAGATATTATTATTCATTCTAGAATTATAGGTTTTGTGATTTATTCTGTGTTTCGTGATATTCCTGTGTCCTGAGATGGATTCCGAGTTATATTATTCCAATGACTTGTTTACATATATTGTTTGCACCAAAATTGGGCACAACACCCTTCGAAAGTGTTTGAAGAGATAAAATGAAGAAAATAAATGGAAAAAGAGGATTATCTAACAAACACTCCAGACAATAATCAGAAAAACAGCAGAGAAACACAAAAAATTAAAGTGGTTCGGCGTATTGCCTACGTCCACTATGAAATGGTTGACTTTTATTAACTTTTTCTTGCTGATTACAACGAATTACAACAGTAAAACTCGAGTACAACAGTGATTTTGGCAGAGTCTGGACGTAGAAGAGCCAAAAGTCCCTTTTCTGCAGGTCCAGGGCTGTTATTTATAGGTGTAGGCTGCAAATATCTCGCTCAGATCTCGGAAGACCTCTTCTCGCACATGGGTGGGTCCACGCGATCGATCCCTGATCATTTGGAGTCGATCCGTGATCGATACGAACGCAATTCGTATCGATTAGAATTTGCTCCAATCGAGTCAGGATCGATCATGAACATTCTTGAAGATGTACGTAAGCTCCTGTGAAAATTTGGTATCATTTGGACTTGTAGATTTTGAGTTATGATCGATGCAAGTTCATATTTTCTAATGGCTGCAGAATTCGCATCGATCCTTCTTTGCATCGCTCTGTTCGTATCAATCCGAGCACGTGCCTACAAATTGATGTGGCGCTAAATTCTTGGATCGATCCACTTTTTAGGCCGAGTGATCGATTCTTCTATTTGAATGCGTTCTCTTCGTATCGACCTGGTGAACTCCACTTCATATCGTTTCCGATGCATTCCCCTTATTATCGATGCTTTGTAACTGATTCATATCGATACGAACCAAGGCACTTCATATCGATGACCTGGACGTCATTTCGTATCGATTACTCTCCACATCCTTCGTATCGATAACTTTGGTGGCATTTTGTATCGATCGTTGGCCGATCGATATGAACTGAGTCGACGAGGAAACCGATACGAAGTACATATGGACGATATTGATGCGAAGCGCTGCTTATTGATGGATACGAACTGAAGCGATCATGATGGGTTCGAACTACCGCTTACTCCATGGTTGCAAAACTATGGATACGAAGTGGGCCAACTCCGATGGATAGGAAGGGAGCCGCCGTTCGATGGATTCGATCAAGGCCAACGCTGATGGATTCGAACAAGGCCGATGCGAAAGAAGTTGACCGAGGGATACGAACAAGTTACTTCCCTGGGTTACATCGATCATACCTTGAGCATATGAACTCGGATTGACTTGAAATTTGGAATGTTGGCTTTCATGGCTTTTCTTGTCGTGCCTTGTCAATTATAGCTCGATCCGGACTCGGATAAAATTCGCCAGTATCCATTGTGAATCTGTGTATAACTGATCTTCGGGACGAAGTGTCCTCTGTTTCCAGTTAAGTTCTTGGCATCATAGCCTTTCCAAAAGGCGGGATAACATTTGCCCCCCGAAGTACATCTTGTGAGAACATGACGTGCTTTGAAAAGTTGCAATATTCATCCTGAACAGTTTTATCCGACTTATCTGAATGGTTGTTGTCTTTTCGGTTAAAGCCGTGACTTTTGATTAATCTTTAGGAATGTAAATTATGAATTGTTGACTGTCAATTATCGTACCGTGTACTGTTGTAGCTGAGTGTTGTATGATAGTAATTTGTCGTTCGTTGTTGTACTTGTCACCAAGTGAGCATTCAATTCCTGTAAATTTTAAGAATTAAATGTTGTTTTATGGCATATAGAATATATATAAACTTGGCTCTCGTCAACGTTTGTTCATTCACGAGTTCTTTAGTTCTTGTTTAGATTGAGTTTCATATCGATCCTCTCCTGAATCGATGTGCAATTCGAGTTGTAGCAACGATCGATAGTCATTTTAAGTAACTTCTTTCGCATCGATCCTCTCCTGGATCGATACGGGATGTTAGGAAGCATGCTTCATATTGATGGCTACCGATACGAAATAGATAGCCCTCGGAGGTACATCGTATTGATGGCTACCGATACGAAATAGATAGCCCTCGGAGGTACATCGTATCGATGGATATGAGTTTTAGGTCTTTGAGCAAAGGGATACGAAATAAGTGCTTCATATAGATGAAACTCAATGCTTCAAGTAAAACTTTGTTGTGAGTTTCATATCGATAAAATCTTCACTGATGGATACGAAAGCAGCACTTTGTATAATAGAGTCATGTGGCTCCAGTGCAACCTGGTTGCTCCCTTCGTATCGATGGATTGATGGATACGAAAAGCTGTTGCCTTAGATCGATGATGAGTGGATACAGAGAAGGCTTCTTCGTATCGATGGAACTTGTGACCTCTCCAATCGGTTTCGGTTACCGGGAGTCGAATCGTTTCTTTTTCTGGTCACGAGTTCGTATAAATGCTTCTTGGACTTAGCCGAATTTTCTACTTGCCATCGTTTTCACACTTGCCTTCGTATCGATAAAGCATGTGAGAAAGAAGAAAACTGCCTTCGTTTCCAAAACCAAATTAACTCATTAATTTTCCAAACCGATCCAACAAACTAGGTAATTAGTTGAAATAATTCACATTAGAACGATTAGACTTGGATTTTATGCCAATTCGTACAAATCTGCGATCGATTCCAGTGATGTTAATGCTGGAGTTGGGTCGGAACATGGTCGAGGAAGGAAGGAACAGAGTGCCATCTTCTTGGGGAAGAAGAAATGTGGAGGGACATGAAAGGAGCATTCGTATCGATGATGGATGAAGGACGAGTTCGCATCGATCTTGATATGATGCAGCTTCGTATCAATTGAAGAGACTGCTTTATGTCGATGGATAGCAGGTATTCGTATTGATTGATCGCCGATGGCATTCGTATCGATATGAAGTGATCGATACGAATTTTGGAACTGGCAATCGATACTCGATCGATACGAATCAACGGTTTATTGATTGATATAAAGACCATTTATTAATCGATACGAAGACCGTTTTATTGATCGATACGAATTGTTTTTTTCCTTGTCGATACGAAATGCTATTTTGCCGACCGATCCAAGTTCGAATATTGATGGATATGAAATTGTTGTACACTTGAATATTTGACTCCAATGAGCTTCTGCCCTGCATACCTGGACTTAACTGTTAAACTGCATATTTGACTGCCTTTTGAAGCTCGTCGATGGAACTGTAACTTGATGAAACTTAATAAACTTTAACTTGGATCAGTCCCAAAAGTCTAGATGGCATGGTTGTGACGGTCAGCGATGACGGTCACTCCGATTGAATTCTGAAGTCTCATCGTTCAGATATTCCTTAAATTTTGTAGAACTTCTTAAGTAATATGTAGCATTGCACTGTACAACACATTCATGCAGTTCACACTGGGGAACACATGGGCCTATTATCATATAATGATGGTTTTTACTGAGTTGACTAGCTATGGAACCTACAAGTTCGCAACAGCAGGAGCCTCAAAGCTCGTCTTCTTTGGTAATAGAAATCCCAGCCATCGCTGCCGAGTTAATATATCCAGCTCCGGACGAGCTTTCGGCAGCCAGGTTTATTGGGAACCCATAAGATTCAGTGCCGTCCAATGTCTTCGAAGATATGTTGGGGCAGATATGCCTAAGGCACGGTCTGCCATTGGACGACGTCTTATTACCGGGACCTAATAACAGACCGCATGCTCCCTCGGAAGGGTTTACTCCCTTTAATCGCCATGCATGTACGATGGGAACACTTCCTCCATTTAACCAGTATATTAGAGAGGCGTTGACTTTCTTTGGAATCGCCCCTTCGCAGTTACATCCCAACGGATATGCACTGCTAAACAGTTTATTCGTTGTATTCATGAAGCACCTTTCTCGACCCCCAACCCCGATCGAAATCAGATACCTGTTTAATGTCAAGAGTCGGGGAGATAGCCCTTCTTTCACGTTCTTAGAGGCGGTCAAGAACTGCCAAGTTGTGACTGGTGCCTGGGCAAGATTGAGCTACTTCAAAACTGAGTGGTTCTATGTTCGATGCCCTCCAGGGTTTGCTAGTCGATGGTTAGCCAGACGTAAGTGATGCACTTGTTCCAGTAGTTAACGAGATAGCCATAGTTGATGTTGAAACTAATATCGTCTTTCCTTTACAGCTGCAATTCCACGACTCGAAGGTGCTCACTTCAAAGAAATAGTGCGAATTCTTCAGGAAGTGCCAAGCGAAATGAGAGATTTGGACTCGGTGCTAATAGACAAAAACTTGAGGATCGTTGGGCTAATCGAACGAAAACAAAGCATAAGACTTGATGGAGCGCTTAGGGCAGTCCCGACGAAGCAGGTGAAGCGTAAAGCGCCCGGGGTTGAAATAGCTGAGGAGGGCGATGATGAAAACACGCCCACGAACGATGAACCCATAGCCAGGCCTTCTGACAGTTTTCAGGGTTCAGAGGGAGGGAGAAAAGGCAAGGCAGTAGCACACAAGCGTCATAAATCCTCGAGATGGAAATCCGTAGTTGTGTCCCTGCCAGCCTCCGATGTTAGAATTTCAGAGGCTCCTCCCTCGCAAGTATAGAATCCTTTTGAAGGACTTGCTGATATTTTGATCCCTGACTATGTGTCACTTCAACACGACACTGGATTGGAGGGGCTTCAAAGTGCTCTAGATTTAAGCGAGTCTCTTCCTACAAGTGCGAGCGATATTACCGGTTGGTCGGGGGGTAGCACACACATATACACTTCACGGCACTACACGGTTTCCAGTCTTATGTTGTCTGCTTCAGGTGATTACTAACTTCGTTTTTCTTTTACTTTACAAATACGATGAATAGGCGAGATTCTATGCTTGGAAGTCTCTGTTCAGCGCGCCAGTCATTGAGTTCATACTACGAGCCATGCCGGAGGGAGGATGATAGAAATCGCGATCGCGATTATTCCAGCCAAGAGCGTTATGAGAGAGATAGGGATAGGGATAGAGACAGAGAATATAGATATCGGTCTCGATCGCGCTCTCCACCTATCCAAGTCTCTACAAAACCTTCTACTCGCAGCACACTTCCCTCGGAGCCTCCATGCCAAAAACCATCTTTTCACACTCCGAGGTCTGAGTCTCAACGTCGTAGAACCGAGGCCGAAACTCCCCTTGTCACCGAACAAGCCATTACTGAGCCTACTGGGGAAGGAGCGATTAAAATTTCCCAGTTAAGAAAAGATTTTCCGAAAATTTTCTTCGACGGCTTTATCTTCCCTCCTCACTTAAAGAAAATCCCATCTGAGGCTGAACAAACGATGCATGACTATATCCATGATATTTATACCCAATACAAGGAGTGGATGAAAGCTGCGGATAAAGCGTCGGCGGTGGCTTTTAAACGAGCAAAAATAATTAAGAAGTTAGAAACCGACCTTGCCCAAAAAGATCGTATTATCCAAGTGCTCAATGATGAAGCTGAATCCTCTCGGAAATCTAAAATAGAGGCCACCAGAAAAGCTGATGAGGCAACTCAATCTATGGAAAGAATGCGACAAACGCATTTCGCCTTGGTGGAAGAGATGGGCCACCGAAACACCACCGTCACAGCCGAAAGGGACGCTGCTCTGAAAGAACTCAATAAGCTTAAAGCCAAATTTTCTGAGATTGTCAAGGAAAAGGACGACGCAAACAAAGCATCCCAGGAGACGTGCGAGCAAGCGGTGGTGCTACGGGACGAAAAGGATGCGGCCGTACTTAAAGTTCGGGAGGTCGAGACCAAGGTTGAGGAGGAAGTTAAGATGGCTGAAGCCAGGTTAGAGGTAGATATTAAAGATCTTCTCATCACTTACAATGCCGGAGTGCTGAAGTACAGGGATTTGACCTGGCTCGACAATTATCCGACATACCTATATAACGCTTGGGGCCGGTTGGTGCAAGATGAAAAAACTGAACACCGAGCGGAATCAATTGATGAGTTTGAGCTCAAGAATCGGGTGTTGAATGTAGATGAACGGAAAGTTCTCCATGATACAGCAATCTCATACGAAAAGGAGAAACTTGGCGCTCAACGCTCGGAGGTTGGAGAAGGCTCTGGTGTCGAGCATCAAGGTATAAGTTTCGAAACTCTTGCACCGACTCAGCCTAAATCCACACCTGCGGTTGATCCTCCGCCCGTTCCTGCTTATAACCTGGATCAACCGCAGTTATCTCCAGCCCGCGAGCAAGTATCTAAAGCCGATCCGCCACCCGCGAGCCAAACTGAGGAAGGTACTCTGAACATTTTTATGCTTATCCAAAATCGAAAGCGCTACTTGAAGTAATTACTAACAGTTTTTCCTCTGTTTTTATCCAGTGATTGAAGCCACATCAATCGTGCCTCCTGCAACTCAAGAATCACATCATGTGCAAGAGGCCATTATAACAGAAGTGACCACCACAACGACCACGACACCAATTGACGAGGCACAGGGAAGCACACAAACTTTCGATGAGCAGATGATGGAGGAACTTCTCGGTCATCACAGTGACCCCTTTGCCGATTTTCCGTTCGTTATGGGTGTAAGAGCACTAATGACAAGTTCTTCGGCCCCAACTGCGGGAGTCCCCAATGATGCACAAACACTTCATGAAGAGGAAATTATAGCTGAAATCAATGCTGAGATGGAGGCAGCCACGTGGGGTAGTGGCTTTGGATGTGGAATGGCGAGACCTGGTCCAGCCCATTTGCGGATGGTATCTCCGGGAGGAATGGTCGTTGAGACAAGTGTGCCTATCCCACCTCCTATTGTTGATCCTGTCCCTCCGACTCCGCCTTCAGGAAGCGTTCCAATACATTTGAGTTCGGAGGAGGAAATTGAAATAATGCCCCCGATTGGAGATCGACCACTGAAAGGCAAGTGCTCAAAGAGTAAACCAAGTGACAGCTTCAGCGGGTCCACACCGAAGAAGAAACCGAGAAAGAAAAAAGAGTAGATATATCTCTTCGGCTCATTTTTGAGTAGGTAGGATTTTCTCTAGATTTTGTTGGCCGTGTATAGATGCAGGTTCGGCCCCTGCTAGTAGGATTTTTGGGATAAACTTGTACTTAATTTCCTTCCACAAATAGTTGAAATAAAATTCCATTTTGTCTTCAACTCAATTTCCGTTTATTTGCTTAAGTGTTTCAGCATTTGAACTCCAGTCTAGTATGCTTGTGAAGTTTCGACCTTTGGATTAGATCTGAATTTATTTGTTAAGTCCTGAAATCACGACTATGTGTCACGACCGAACGTTAAGCCGGACTCCGATGCCACACTGTCTCAGCCAGTGATTTACACTTAAGTTCTACCCCCAGTTTCAGGGACGAATTGTAAAGATTAGTTAGCAATCGTACTTCGTCTTCAACACATCAAGCTTAACGTCGTTGAATTGATGCTGAAACAAGGAAATTCGAGTGGTCGAATCACACTTGCTCATCTATCGACAATTTCATCCACACTCCGGGGATTTGCGTTTGGTCACGCCTGCTTAAGTTTCAAGGATATGTCCACGCTCCGAGGACTTAAGTTATTTTATGGGCGGTCAGTCACACCCGCTTGATACTTAGCATTTCGTCCATACTCTAAGGACTTAAATTAGTTTGTGGGTGGTTAGTCATACCCGATTCGCATATACACACCGTTCCACGCTCCGGGGATTCGGAGTTGTCCTACGGGTGGTCAATTCACACCCGGTTTGTGTTTAAACTCCAACCCGCTCTCTAGGGATTTCGAGTTAATTGCTGTCGATACTCTAGTTCGCACTCTGGGAATCCGGAGTTAGTTGACGTTGACACTTCGGTTCGCACTCCGGGAACCCGGAGTTAGTTGATGTTTATACTCCAGTTCACGCTATGGGAACTTGGAGTTGGCCGACAGATGGTCAGTCACATCTGTTCAGGCTTTAGGATTTCGTTCGCACTCTGGGAACGACGAATCTATCAGGATCGTGGATGGTCGGTTCACATCCACCCTGAGTTGACAAGTGAGGTCATTAGATGGACGGATCCATCCTCCTCAAACTTGTCAAGATACGGGCGAATTCGTTAGGTAGACGGATCCATCCTCTTCGAGACCGAATTTGTAAGTTTATACTCCAGTTCGCACTATGGGAATCTAGAGTAAATTAAAGGATTGTCGTGTATCAATCCTTTTTTGACTTCAGTGTGATGACTTGCCCCCGGGCTCGGGTTTCACTTAGCGAGTAACCGGTCATATCACAGTCACTCCCTATTTGAGTAAATTCCACCGTATGGTGGAACTTAGCTCTCCGTGCATAGTGATAGTCATATGATGTATTTCGAATAAATCACAGCACTGGCTCGAAGAGATTGCATTTTATTGCTGAAATAAGAAAATATGGCAAAGTAAGTTCGCTTATTAGACATTCAAATTTCGAAATGCATAAACAAACTGCAAATGGAAAATAGACTGAATAAATAAACAAAGCTTGTCATGTGTAGTAGCGATGAAGACTCTCGCTGTTCCAGGCTCTTGGAAGAGTGAGACCGTCAGCGGTCGATAATTTGAATGTGCCATCTCCGAGCTTTCGTTCAATAACATACGGCCCTTCCCAGGTTGGCTTCATATGTGAAGGGACCGGGTAAATTCTCTTGAGGACGAGATCGCCATGTTTAAAGGTTCGGGGTCGGACCTTGGCATTGTATAATCGGGCGACTCGACTTCGATATGCGGCTGCCCTCAAATCAGCTTCTTCACACTTCTCATCCAATAAATCCACAGATTCGACAAGTAGTATAGCATTTGTCTTTGGATCATAGTATGTCACACGATGAGAATACACTTCTAATTCGACTAGGATAACAACTTCTGAACCATAAGAAAGAGAGAACATAGTGTGGCCAGTCGTGGACTTGTCGGTTGTTCGGTAAGCCCATAAAGCCAAAGGAAGCTCATCAACTCATTTGCCCCCGGCCTTTTCCAGTCGTTTCTTCAGAATAGACTTTATAACTTTATTAACTGCTTCGACTTGTCTATTCGCCTAAGGGTGTGCAACTGCGGAGAATTTCATTTGGATGTGAAACCATTGACAGAAATTCTTAAATTCAACACTGTCGAATTGAGCTCCGTTGTTTGTGATGATGGTATGTGGGAAAACAAATAGGCAGATGATGCTACGCACTACAAAGTTGATCACCTTCTTTGTTGTGATTGTAGCAAGGGGTTCAGCTTTCGCCCACTTGGTAAAGTAATCAATTGCTACGATGGCGTATTTTGCACCACCTTTGGCTAGAGGTAGAGAGCCAATAATGTCAATGCCCCATACTACAAACGGCCATGGACTGACCATTTGAGTTATTTCGGTAGGTGGGGCTCTTGGAATTCGAGCGTGCTTCTGACATCTGTCACGTTTTCTGGCGTAATCCGATGCATCGTGATTTACAATCGTCCAATAGTATCCATATCGGAGCACTTTCTTGGCAAGAGCTTCCCCCCGGTGTGATCGCCACATTCTCCTTCGTGCACGTCATGCAATACTCTTTTGATTTCATCATGAGCGATACACCGGAGCAAGGGAACAGAGTATCCTCTTCTATACATGACTCCATTCTGAATAGTGAACCGCGAAGCTTTTCAAAGAATTTGCCTCTTTTCACTCCTGCGCTCAGGCAGGATCCCATGCTCAAGATAATATTTGAATAGAGTCATCCATGACTCCTTCTTGGAAATTACCTCAAATATCCAATCTGTCTCCATTTGATCGATGCTCGGGGAAGCTAACGTCTCCACGGGAACGAGTCCCATTTGTTGTGCCTCGCCTGTACTGGCTAACTTTGCTAATGAATCGGCTTTCTGATTACGCTCTCGGGGAATGAAGTAGATGGCATAATAATTGAACCGATCTAGTATCTCCTGGACTCAAGCTAAATAAGCAGCCAGTTTTCGGTCTTTGGCCTGGTACTCCCCCCGAACTTGACACACGACTAATTGCGAATCGCAATAGATCTCCACGGCAATGATTTTTAAATCTCGGGCAAGTCTCAATCCGGCAAGTAGGGCTTCATACTCAGCTTCGTTGTTGGTCACATGAAAATCAAACTTTAAAGCATAGCATATAGATCGACCTTCAGGAGTTTCAAGCACAACTCCAGCACCCGAGCAATGGCCATTTGATGCACCATCAGTATGCAGCTTCCAGATATATTTAGGAGATTCACTGGTTTCGGGCAAGTCCTCTGGGATGGTAAATTCAGCTATGAAATCTGCTAGGACTTGTACTTGAATGGCTCGCCTTGGAATGTAAGTAATATCAAACTGACTTAGTTCGATGTTCCATTTGAGTAACCTACCAGACGTCTCAGGCCGCGTAAGGACCTGTCGTAACTGCTGGTCGGTGTAAACGGTGATAGGATGAGCCTGGAAATACGGACGGAGCTTCCTTGAGGCAATAACAAGACAATAAGCCAACTTCTCTAGCTTCGGATAATTTCTCTCAGCTCCGGTTAGTCGTTTGCTAATATAGTAGGCCGGCTTTTGTACTCGGTCTTCCTCTCAAATTAGGGCAGCACTACATTTTCTGACACCGCCAAGTAAATGTACAATTTCTCATGATCAATAGGCTTTGACAGAATAGGCGGTGTGGAGAGGTGTTGGATTAGCGCTCGGAATGCGCCCTCACATTCCGTAGTCCATTCAAAGTTCTGTTTCTCTTTTCTGATCAAATCGAAGAAGGGAATGCATTTGTCAGTGGATTTTGAAATGAACCTGCTCAATGCTGCTACTTTCCCATTGAGGCTCTGGACTTGCTTTATAGTTCTCGGAGTTTCCATATTTCTGATTGCCCAGATCTTTTGGGATTGGCTTCGATTCCTCGAGTGTTGCTAAACCCAAGGAATTTTCCTAATGCGACCCCAAAGTGATATTTTAACGGATTGAGCTTCATTCTATATTCTTGGAGGATATTAAACATTGACTCCAGGTCTCTGATTTGATCAGTGTAGAATCGTGACTTGACTAGAATGTCGTCCACATATACCTCCATGGTTTTTCCAATCCGGTTAGCGAACATTCGATTAACTAACCATTGATAAGTTGCCCTAGCATTCTTGTGTCCAAAAGGCATAACTTTGTAGCAGTAAAGCCCCATATTGGTTACGAAGCTGGTATGCTCCTGGTCGGGAAAGTGCATGGGTATTTGATTGTAGCCAGAATACGCATCCATGAAGGATAAAAGCTCATGCTCAGCTGTTGAGTCTACGAGCTGATCGATCCGAGGGAATGGAAAACTGTCTTTAGGGCAAGCTTTATTCAAGTCTGAGTAATCGATGCATGTTCTCCATTTCCCATTCGGTTTTCGGACAAGTATAGGATTTGACACCCATTCCGGATATAATGCATCTCGGATAAACCCATTCAATTTGAGCTTTTCTACCTCTTCTTTAAGGGCGGCAGATCTCTCTGGATCCATACCACGCCTTTTTTGTTTGACCGGGACATGCCGCGGGTCAATATTCAATGTGTGGCTCGCGATGTCCAGCGAGATCCCACACATGTCAGAGTGCGTCTAGGAAAACACGTCAAGGTTTGCCCGAAGAAATTCAATAAATTCCTCTTGCATCTATTGGCTTAGCTGAGATCCAATCTTTATCATTCTAGAATCATTATTATCGTCGATCGAAACATCGATCGTCAGCTCGACGGGGGATGCTTGACTATCTTTACTTTCGTCTTCACTTTCAGTGTCTCTCGGGTCAAGGTCCCTGGGGAATTGGTTGGGGTGCCCGGGCCTGGGCCTAGGCGTCCATTGTCAATTCTCAGCAAAGAGGACGCAGAGAGATTCCTCTACGCCCTTCCCTTTTTCTTTCCGCTGCGCCTCCCGTAGCTCCGCAACATAACAGGCTCGCCCAGCAGCCTGGTCTCCCTGAACGACTCCGAATCCATTGTCGGTAGGGAATTTTAAAGTCAAACACCAAGGGGAGATGGCAGCCCTGAACTCGGCTAGGGCCGGTCGGCCCAAGAAGGCATTGTATGGCGAATCTATATCCAACACAACAAACTTTAGTATCTGGACTCTCCGGCGTTTTGTGATTCCCAATTCCACTGGTAGCTCCACCATCCCAGTGGGTATTGTCGCACTTCCATTGAAGCCATGGATACGGTACTGACAAGGCCTCAGATCCTTTGCTTCCATTTTCATCTGATCATAAGCTCGTTTAAACAATATATTTACCGAGCTTCCACTGTCCACCAGGATCCTCTTCATCCAAGCAGGACCTATTTGGGCTGAAATGACAAGTGGATCAATGGTTGGGACTTCCACTTTATCGGCATCTCGGTCTCGAAACATGATGTCATCAATCATCGTCTTCTGTTGCTTGGCCGGAGCCCCATCTTCCAAACTACTACAACATTCAAAGTCTGCATGCCTGATAGAGTTAGCATACGACTCCATTTCCCTTCAGCTTCGATCTGCCGAATGTGGACCATCACTAAGAGTATTTATCACCAACCTCCCGCCGGTACGAGTGGGTTCCTCCGGTATCGCCTGATTTGGTACATGGTTATGATTCGATGGGCCAGCACCTCCAGGTTGCGGCGCCCGCACAAACTGCTCCAACTTTCTTTCATGTATCAACTTTTCAATGATGTCCTGCAAGTGACGACATTCATTTGTGTTATGGCCATAGCTTTCATGGAATCTACAAAACTTCCCAGTTTGAATCTGTTTTTCCAATGACAGTTTCGGAGCAGGTTTCTTATACTAAAAAGTATTGCAGGTCTGTAAATACACATTTTACAGCGACGTATTCAAAGGAGTGTAATTGTCAAACATAGGAGCCCTACGTCGTGGCCCACGATTCTGATCCCGTTTCCTGTTTTGGTTTCCATTGCCTTTTTTTGATTCTGCTTATTCTGTATATTCAGTTGTACTTTTCAAGAACTCTCCTCGGTTTGTTTAACAGCAACATTGCTCTAGATTCCTTCCACACTGGGCCCTGTGTCATTCTTCTTCCTAGACTGTTTCGCATCCTCCGTTCTCAAGAATTGGGCTGCCTTGGAATAGAAATGGTCCAATGACGCAAGAGGTTTTCCGACCAACCAGTTTCCGAACTCGGAGTCGGTGTCGATCCCCTTAGTCAGTGCCATCAGAATCGAATTATCATTGGGGTTACTAATTTCAGCGCATGCAGCATGAAATCTCTCCAGATAACGTCTGAGTGTCTCCCTGGGAACTTGAGTGACATTAGACAAAGTATTAACATCTTTCGGCCTTGCGACATGCATGCGAAACTGCTCAATAAACTTTGTTGCCAACTGGTCAAAACAAGAGATAGATCGAGGTGGTAAACGGGTAAACCACATAGTTGCTATGCCCCCTAGAGAGATAGGGAAACTTCGACACTTAACTGCATCATCAGCTCGTGCAGCATTCATTAACCATTCATACTTCAAGATATGTTGATTAGGATCAGAGCTCCCTTCATAAACGGGTAAAGTCGGCATCCTGAATCGCCGTGGTGGTTCAGCATAGAGTATCTCATCGGTAAAAGGGGTATGACTCTAGGAGATTCCCAGTCGTCATTTGTAAGACCCTGACTTTCACGGATCATTTGACGGATCATCATCGGGATGTCAGGCATCTGGACATTTTGAGCATGTTGAGCCAAGGTGTGGTCGGGTTCCATAATGCGAGAAGGGGTCGGTCGCGGTCGACAGTCCATGTATCGCCTCCTTGGTTCTATGTCTTCAGGGACATAAGGCTCAGAAGTATGGTTGCATTGGCAGTGGGTCAGATACGTTCGGTTCCGAGCATCAACTCCCAAATCAGTAGCAGTGGTAGTACGGTTGTCGGTAATGTGATATGGGGTAGCGCCTCCTCGAGAGGATGGTCCAGTTTGATGGCTGGTTGACGAGCCAACTCTTTGTTGCCCAAGATTCAATGTGTGTTGATGCCCAGTGGCCTGTGTGTAACTTCTGTCCCGTCACGGGCGCGTGGATCTATGATTAAAATCTAAAGAGGCTGAACTTTCGGTGGATGAATAGGAAGCCTGATCCCTTCTAGATCTCCTTCATCTTTGACGTTTTAGTTGGTTGGTCAGTTCTGCGTTGGCTCGCAGTTGCTGAGTAAGCTGTTGACGGCTTTGAGTAAGCTCTTGCATTAGCAATTGAAATTCTTCCCTGGTGACACGGCCTTGCGGATCTGATGGTCTGGCAGCATTCTACTTGGCAGGAGGTAGTTGTACGGAGTTCTGCCTGTCCCGTCCTTCTGGATCTGCGGCAGTTAAGGTAGTCCTGGTGTTAACCATGATGGGTAGCGAAGCTCTTTCCTAGACTTGATGCAAATCTGAATAAGATGGAAGAACTTTAAACTTGAAATCTGGATCTTCTTCTTAGATTTATGCAATCCGATATCGATAGTAGATCCAACGAGCAGGAGAAAAACTAGGTTTTCTCAGTGAAAGCACCAAAGTGTTTGCACCAAAATTGGGCACAACACCCTTCGGATGTGTTTGAAGAAATAAAATGAAGAAAATAAATGGAAAAAGAGAATTATCTAACAAACACTCCAGACAATAATCAGAAAAATAGCAAAGAAACACAAAGATTTAGAGTGGTTCGGCGTATTGCCTACATCCACTATGAAATGGTTGACTTTTATTAACTTTTGCTTGTTGATTACAACGAATTACAATAGTAAAACTCGAGTACAATAGTGATTTCGGCAGAGTCTGGACGTAGAAGAGCCCAAAGTCCCTTTTTTGCAGGTCTAGGGCTGATATTTATAGGCGTAGGCTGCAAATATCTCGCTCAGATCTCGGAAGACCTCTTCTCACACGTGGGTGGGTCCACACAATCGATCCCTAATCATTTGGAGTCGATTCGTGATCAATATGAACGCAATTCATATCGATCAGGATTTGCTCCAATCGATTCGGGATCGATCATGAACATTCTTGATGATGTACGTAAGCTCCTGTGAAAATTTGGTAGCATTTGGACTTGTAGATTTTGAGTTATGATCGATGCAAGTTCGTATTTTCTGATGGCTGTAGAATACACATCGATCCTTCTTTGTATCGCTCTGTTCCTATCGATCCGAGCACGTTCCTGCAAATTGATGTGGCGCTAAATTCTTGGATCGATCCACTTTTTAGGCCGAGTGACCGATTCTTTTATTTGAATGTGTTATCTTCGTATCGATCCGGTGAACTCCACTTCGTATTGCTTCCAATGCATTCCACTTCGTATCGATGCTTTGTAACCGATTTGTATCGATACGAACCAATGCACTTCGTATCGATGACCTGGACGTCATTTCGTATCGATCACTCTCCACATCCTTCGTATCGATAACTTTTTATGGCATTTTGTATCGATCATTGGTAGATCGATACGAATTGAGTCGATGAGGAAACCGATACGAAGTACATATGGACGATATCGATGCGAAGCGCTGCTTATTGATGGATACGAACTGAAGCGATCATGATGGATTTGAACTACCGCTTACTTGATGGTTGCAAGACTATGGATATGAAGTGGGCCAACTCCGATGGATACGAAGGGAGCCGCCATTCGATGGATTCGATCAAGGCCAACGCTGATGGATTCGAACAAGGCCGATGCGAAAGAAGTTGACCAATGGATACAAACAAGTTTACTTCCCTGGTTTGCATCGATCATAGCTTGAGCATATGAACTCGGATTGACTTGAAATTTGGAACGTTGGCTTTCATGGCTTTTCTTGTCGTGCCTTGTCAATTATAGCTCGATCCGGACTCGGATAAAATTCGCCAGTATCCATAGTGAATCTGTGTATAACTGATCTTCGGGACGAACTATCCTTGGTTTCCAGTTAAGTTCTTGGCGTCACGGCCTTGCCAAAAGGCGGGATAACATATATGACATCCATGTTTATTATAAACTCATATATCCTTGTGTTATATCTTGTTCTCACCCTTTTGAATATTTAGAGATAGTTCGACCCGTTTATTATTTGTATAATACTCGAGTCAGGCTAGACTTTTTCAGGTTAAGACATGTAGATTTTTGGGTGGGTGTGCTAGAATGAAGATAAACCATTTTGATTTTTTATAGTTTATCTCATATAGGATTATGTGTGTATATGGGATGTATCTTTTGAGGCAGTGACTTGTCTTGATGTATATTATGTAGGTCTAGTTTTATATTTTATTGGCTCACAGTATGTATTTGTATATGATGTTTATTATTCTGTCATGATCTGTGACTATGGTTTTATATGCTAAACTGTTCTGATTTTGAAAAACTGATGTGTTTATTACTTTAGACTGAGACTGTACACATCAAATTTTGTTCCAGATATTCATTAAAATGGTAAGTATGACATGTTAGTATTAGCTTAAAGATATATTCACATTTGGTCGCACTTAACAAGATGTATTCTCCGTGTTATTAGATGACAACATGTATAACGTTCTTTAATAATATGGGTATAGCGGTAGGGTTGTTACGTCGAGTTTGGTCGAACTCCTAATATGTTGTTGAATGTAATCAATGTAACTATTTTAGATATTTCTTAATTTTTATTCTATACCCTAGACATTATCTATTATATCATCATATGCACTTATTAGGTGGTGGTTATTTCAAAGGGATGACTATAACGATCCGTATTTTATGTATCGGAGGATCGCATATTTTTATTTTATTCGTATAAGGTCGTACAATTCTATAACTTTTGAATATGGCTCTTAGAGATATTTTACACACCTATGGTTTTTCCTGAATTTCTATGTGGCCATTTTGACCATGAAAACCTTGTTTGGGCTATTACATTTGATAGGTGTTGAATTAGGGTCTCAAACTAGTTCCATTGCTTTAGGATGATGGGTTTCCATTCTGTAGAGTGGTCATAATAGAAATACAGACTTACAGTTAGGAAGTTATGGCTATTTTAAGTTTTAATAGTTGTTGGCCAGGATTAGCGTGTAATTAATTAAGATCATAAGTAGGCTCATTAGTCTAATTAGATATCGCTGTAAATAGATGGCTAAAGAGCCAAATTAAAACTTTCCCTCTCTTCCAAATCAAATCTAAACACCCATTAACCCTTAATTCATCCAAAATCACCCAAATTACTCTCTAAATCAAACTGAATTTAGTGAATTGATCATTGATTAAAAGATAGAGATCATCGTTTTGGTTTATCTGCATTACTTTTGATGTTGTTCACTTTTGATTGAGATTCGAATTGGTTGAATTCAGTAATTAGTGAGTGGTTTATGCCTTCTTACTATCCTATGCATGTTTATATGGTAGAATTATAGGCTTTAACATGATTTTTGACAATTAAAAATTCTTTTCTAACTTTAATAACATGTTAACATATGTTTATGACCTAAACTGATGAATTCTATATGATTTGTAAAAATTGGCTTTGTAATTCACCTTATTCTTACTCATATGTTCGTGGATTTCCTAAATTTGGATTAGAATTTGTTCGACTGCTATAATTCTATGTATTGCTTATTTGAATGGATGTAATTGCATGTTATTATATGCTTGTACGTTGCTTTGATGTTATTTTTAGTGTTTTGGATGTTTACGAAGATATCTTGTGAATTGGGCAAATCAGGGGCAAAGTTGGTTAGAATTGGATGAAACTTGAAGGAGAGGCTCCGAAGCATGGGAGGAGCTTGTTGGAAAATCGCGCCTCAAAATTTGCTAAATGTATAACCTGATACCGAGTTATGTAACTTGGTACCAAGTTATAATGGTTCGTCGGAATTGGACGAAACTTGGAGGAGAGACTCTAAAGCATGGGAGGAGCTTGCTGGAAATATCGAGGTTTGCTAAGGGTATAACCTAGAACCGAGTTATATAACTTGATACCAAGTTATAATGATAGGCCCTATAAGTTGGCCGTCGGCATGGACAAGTAGAGCATGGCTAGTGGAGGTGGTTCATGGTTTGAAGCAATAGATTTGTTTAAGTGTTGCGTGATATACCGAGTTATCCCTAGAAGTTAGAAGATAAAGGCTATAGGTAAGGGCCGAGTTATCAAGGGGGATTGATCGATGCCTAAAGCTCTTGGGAAAGAGGTACTAAGAGCAAGGAGGAAAACATAGCCAAAAGTGGCTAAGTATATAACCCGGTACCGAGTTATCTATAACTAGGTACCGAGTTATCATATTGCACTGAATGCCATTGGAATTTTCAAGGCATAGAGTGGAAGCTCTATAGGTCATGCTGAAGGTATTGGCTCGTTTCTATGAGGACTGATGGCGATTAAAAGCATGATGAAAGATGGAATCTTCGATTTGTGACTCGTTTTAGGAGTTGGTACCGAAGGTAGCGGCTCGATAAAAGGAGGGAGCCGTAGAATAAGGAACGTGATGGGTTCCTTAATAATGGAAACTAGATTGAGCAAAGGATGGGCTCAGATCCGAATAGAGCAAAGAAGGGCTGGATGAGTATGTGCTAAGGAAGCATTGATGCTCGAAGTGTTTTCTTGTGTAGTCGAAGCGGGGGTACTGTAAGTGGGAACTCCTACAGGTCAATTGAGGGACATGTATACCCTAGACCAGGGGCTTTGGATCTAGTGTCCAGCTTTAGACTATGAGACACATATCAAGCTTTGGGTTGTGTGATACGGGAGTACACAGAAAACCAGGATTTCTGTTAGACCCTAGCATAAGGGACATACGAGTTATCATATATTCAAAGCACAGATACGAGTGATAGTGAGTATTTCTTGATGGATGCTATGGTTGCTTTAATTTCTTTATGGGCTATCACTGGGAGATATCATTAGGAGTAGGTATTGGAGATAGGAATACCTAGAGATCTGATATCCTTATTTTGAGAAGTATACCTTTATGATGTTGTAGAGTAGCATATTATACTTTTATGTGCTAATTCTTTGGTTATAAGGACAGGTCAGGTATGATTCGTGTACCTCTGTTCTTTACTGTATTTATATATATAGTATTTTGAGATTCATTTACTGCTCATACCAGACTATTGCCTGACTCAAGGTTTTATGCTTTGCTTCTTATCATATTGGGTACTCCTAAATGAGTAGACTAGATAGCAGGTCTAGGTGACCGAGTAGTTGTTCAAAGGACAAGTTGGATGGAGCTGTCTTGTATTATGTACATATATGGATTTCTACACTTATCCACTGTGCACCACTGGGAAGCCTTAGCAGTGACTGCTTGTTTACTTGTATTTGAGACAGTTTTTTCGTTTATCTCCATTATATAAACTCTATAACTATTGATGTATAACTCTTTGGATATTATACTCTGATGATTAGTTCATATTGCTATTACTATCAGTTTTGTTACATCTATGATATTTATATTTTATCCATGCGTTGTGAGATATACAACAGGTTATATGTTGTGTTTGTTATTATTCATCTTGATGACCGTCCAATATCAGTCGGGCATGACTACAGCGCACTATTTGTATACTTTTGGTGCTGGTGGTATAGGGAGGTCGTCACAAAAGCCGTTATGACATTCCATGTGGTCTCAAAAGTACTGTTATATGCTAGCTACATATTCCTTGAGTTCTCATAACAAACTTATGTCTGATGCTTGGTTTTTGTTTTCCCTAAATTCCTCGCATACTCTTTCAAGCAGTTTGAGAAAGGCAGGTTTTCGTTGATGTTCATTGGATCTTGAGGAGACGCACTGGATGTTTCACTTACCATAGTATTCTTATTTTCAATGCATTACTATATGATAATATCAGCATTTGTGAGTATAGACAATTATAACTATCTAGGCTGATGATAGTACATGTTTTGTAACTTCAAAATTTCTATATTGGAGCAACAATTTGTATTGTTTTTTGATATTATATGTTATCGTTTAGTTGTGAAATTTTGATATATTGTGTACTCTTCTTTTTTATTCTATTTCTTTTTTATTTTACCCTAACAATTCGTCTTTGTGGCACTTGGTTGCTCAGCACATGAATACCATGGATGTATTAGTCTCGACATTCAGGGGTCGAAAAGGCGAATCGTTACATATGGTATCAGAGTTGAAGTTAAGTGAGAATCTTGGCTTCGGTGGGGTATGGCTCATTAAGGGATATGATAATGGAATGCACTAGCATGAGTTGAGTGTACTATACAAATGAGAGTGTAATTGCATTTGTTATAAACATATACCTTAAAGGTAATTATAACTGTGAAAATTAAAGATCTTATATAAAGTAACTTATACAAGTATGAATTATTAAAGTATAGCTTAATTAATGTCGGGGTTAATAATGTTTATCTGTTATCCCTCATTAGTTTCTTTAATCATGCTCGGCCAGTTTATGGGCATTGATTATCATCTGTTGATTATTGATTTGTGCTCAACCAGTTTATAAGCAGTTTTACCTTTTATTGCATAGGTTGGATAGACAGTATTTGTGGGTGCATTGAAACGAACACTTTGTGAATTCACTTTCATGGTTTGACTATAAGGCGTTCGGTGGCAATGTTGGGTTAAAAGTTGAATTTAGTAAAAGATGTTTATTTAATCCGAGGAAGATAAGATATTTTGTAAAATAAACATTTATGAAAAGATTTTATATAAGAAAGTGATTTTATATATATGTTTTATGAAAACATGATTTATAAACAAGAAGGATTTAACTGATATTTTGAGAACTTAAATCCACATGTCTTTGAAAATATTTTTCAAGATTTTGGGAAAGTATTAGTAGTATTATTTAAAAGTAAGTATTTAGGAAATTGGTTTATGAAATTGAGATCATGGTACTTAGTAATATTTATGAAGTATTTGATGCCATTTTGAAATGATTTTGGTCAAGTTCGAAAGGCATGAATTGGATGTACTGAACTCAGTTCAGTCGCTTGAAAATAATTCTGGCGATGACTTCAGCATCATCGACGTTCATTTTTAGGTTACTAAGGGGCGATGTTACATGGTTGTTTTAGTAAAACAGATTCTAATTTGAGTCCAAAAAGTATGATTTGTTATACAAAAGATATATGTATATATTGTTATTTCAAAGCGACTTGAAATAAACCTGGTTATAGTTCTAAAGTTTTTTTTAAAAGAAATTTGACAAAAACTTTTTATAAATTTTTTATATGTATGCTATGAAGGGCGCCTGAGTGGTAGTGGCATAGCCCAGAATAAATTTCGGAACTTTTCATATTTTCACTTTTGGGTAAAGTGTGTTTAATAAATTATTGAAATTTGTTAAGTTATTTTATGGACACATGTAGCTTATGCATTAGGATTATATGGTATGTATATCATGTTATGATATGTTAATTTGTAGTTTCCAATTGCTAAAATGAAATGGAATTTCTGGCCATTTTAGACAGCCGAAAACTTCCTATTTCTTGTAGAACTTAAAACTAAGTGTTTTGTATGAAAAATTAAAAATTGAGTTCTTATAACTCTTGAATTAAGAAGGTAATAAGTTAAAACAAGTTTGAAATTTGTTAAACATTCTTTTTAAGTTAAGTAAATTCAATGTTTTGTACATACTCTTAGGATGTCATGGAGTATTATACAAGTATGAACTTGAGTTGTAAAATGTGGATAAACTTGAAGTTATGTTTTATGAAATGGTTCATAAATGGTTTTAGTATTAATAAGACATACTATTTGTATAAAAAAAATTTGATAAATGATATTGGTATAGTCGAGAAACCAATAGGATAAAATACATAAGTTGTATGTAGATCATTTTATTCACATGACTGTTCTTGATCCAGTTACATGATTTCGAGGTCGTTTATACTGGTTCGAATAAGGATTTTTCACTAGATTCTTGACGGCGAACACTTGATATGATCCTTGATATAGTCCTAAATTTTTCTATCATAATATATGACTATGTAAGGAAAAATAGGGTTTCTAATCAAGGAACCTGAGCATAGTCCACACTAGAGTGGTCAAGTGATCTATACTAGTTGGAAAGTGAAATTTATGTGATCGAGCAAGTGATTGGAATTGATATTGTGTACGGATGGTCCATATGCATCGTATGGGTTTTAGTATATGCATACTAAGTTTGTTGGCTTACGGAGAGTTTAGGTAATGACTCTTCGATTTGCTATGAGGCTGCATGAATAGTCTACTTAGTAATAACCTGATGTTGTTGAGCGTACGGTACGCTTAATAGGTTGTTTATCATCCTTGTGCGATGAGAGGATTTTGAACTTGAGCAAACCATGAGTTTTGTTTGCTAGTGATTGAATACTATTTAGTATTGCTATGTGATTGTTTCTTTTGTTTCTCGTGTAGAAATTTCAAGGATGAAATATTGTAAGTGGGTGAGAATATAACGATCCGGAATTTCAGACACTTCGTAGTTAAATATCTGAAGTATTTAAATATTTGAATCTTGTATTCAATTTTATTAAAATGATTTAATAAGCTTTTTAACCCCCTTTAAATTATAAATAATGGTAAACTTGTTTGGAAGAATGTTTACAAAAATAAATACTTTAAAGAAATATTGATAGTGTAACCAAAAATCGTTATACCGATAAACAATTATTTTACCGCCAGAAGTTGTTCAGATTTTTTTACATACTCTTATTTGCTTAGGAAATCAATAAAATAAAAAAAATCACCATAAATGGAAATAAAATTTTTTATGATGTCATGGGTGATGTCATCAAATATATTTTGAAAATGATTTTTTAAGGAAAGACTTAATTTTTAAGTAAAGATGTAAAGGTGTAAAGGTAGCATGTGAGAGGGATGCTCCTTTGTGACATTTCATGGAAGGTGGAAGGTGATAATGACGTCTTGCACAAACTTATATGTACCCTTAAGGTAAGAACTAATCATACAAGCTTGAAATGAAGAAAGAGAATAAAAATAGTGGAAGTGATTAACACTAATCCACTAATTCTTCTCTAACTTTTTCAAGTCTAAACCAAATCAACTCCAATCTCTTCCAAACTTTCACCGACACCTTAGAAAACCTTATGAATCTTGGATCTAAAGTCAAAGTGGAAAAAAGTGAAGGAGAAGTAGGGATCTTGAATGGGCCATGAGCAATGGAAGAGGAGGGGAGGTGTTGCCTTGGTTTGAAAGTTCTAAAGGTTGGATCTTTAGGCTTTTGGTGATGGTAGGTGGTGGTTCTTTGATTCTTGTGCCCTTATGCTTGTGTTTGGCTTGGGTCTAATTGGGTTATCTCACTATCTTATTTGCATATATTGTGTGTGTGTGTGTGTATTGTGTTTGAAATATAAAGTTATAGTGACATTAATTAATTAAAGTTATAAACTTTAGACCCTTCTTGCCTTTGAAAGCAAATGAGAACTTTATATTGTATAAACATCAATTCCATTACCCTTTTAAACATGCGGCATGGCCTTGACTTAATGTTTAAATGGTTATTTGGATTGTTTGTTGAATTGAAGTATGTTTGAAAGTATTTGAAGCGAGAATAGTCATTATAAGTGCACTTCGATATCCCTTAACTTTAACTTATGTAAATTGGATATTTATGATCTTAACTTGGGATAACATGATTTGATTGTTCTTTACATATATTCTGATGTATTGGACAATAAAGAAATGGTATGGAAAGTTATGGAAATTGTGAACAAAAGTTGTGAAAGTTAAAACAAAAGGATGGTTATAAATACACTTTGTAAATATAGCCTGGTTTCGAGAATTTTTATAAATAAATTGAAATATATTCTTAGGGGTTTCTTTCCATGATTTTGAAGAACCCTAAGGGTGGTACTTACTAGAAATATTTCAAATCTTAGACCATTTCTTAAAGTGGTGAAAATTAGTCACAAAGATTGTGCTTTTCTATGTTGTTTTTAACAAAGGCTTTTAACAACATTTATAAAAGTCGTAGTAAGTCGCTTATGGTTTTATGTGTTTTAAAATGATATTTAAATTTTTTATTTTCTCCAAACTTTTTAGAGATGTTTTCCAACCTATTTTGAAGTACTTTAAAGTTGGTTTGAAGTCTAAATATATTTGTAATAATTATATATGTATTTTCAAAGTAAAGAGGTTCTATAATATAAAACATATTTTTTGTAACGACCCGTATTTTACATATCGAAGAATCGTAGAATTTTTTTTATTCATATGAAGTTTATGACTT
The DNA here is from genome assembly GCA_030737815.1 of Allium fistulosum. Lineage (NCBI taxonomy): Eukaryota > Viridiplantae > Streptophyta > Magnoliopsida > Asparagales > Amaryllidaceae > Allium > Allium fistulosum. The sequence goes on from CM060901.1 coordinate 502,774,420, forward strand.
TGAGATTTTGGAAAGTGACTTTTAGAGACATTTTCCATATATATGATTTTTTCTGAATTTCTATGTGACCATATTGATCCTAAAAATCTTGTTTGGAGTATAACTTTTGATAGAAGCCGAATTAGGGTTTCAAACCACTTCCATTGCTTCAGGATGATGGTTTTCCATTTCGTAAGGTAGTCATAATAGAAAAACAGATGTGTCGTTTAAAAGATATAGCAGTTTTAAGTTTTGTTTGCTAATGGCCAGTTTTAGTGGGTAATTAACTAAGCTCGTGCTCAGGCCCACTATCCCACTTTGAAATTTGTGCTAATAGGATATTGTAGAAAATGACCTAGTTCATTTCCTTCTTCCCCAAAATAGATCTAAACCACCATTAGCCCTAGTTTCATCAAAAATCACACTTTTTCCTTACTAATCCTACCCAAATCATTGATTAAAGAGGGGATTAGCATATAAAAGCTAGATATTATCATTTTTGCTGATTTGGATTCTTCTCCTTTGCTTTCTGCTTTTGATTTTAGGATAAAATTTGGTATTTTAGGTATTTGGTGAGTGGTTCTTAGCCTCTCACTCTACTATGCATGCTTATATAGTTAAAAATGATGGGTTCGATATGATTTTGACCTTAAATTGATTTCTAACCCTTATCACCCTTTTATACATGTTTACAAACGAATTTTGAAAGGTTTAAGTGCTTTCTAAGATGGTTTTGCAATCCTTTGTATTTCATATGCACAAACTAGTGTAAAAGTTAGATCTAGGTTATGATTTGCTTGATTCTCATATTCTCATATGTTGTATGGATGCATATGCATGATTATCTATGATTATATGTTATGCTTTGATGTTGTTTGTTGGATGTTAGGTAGATAGATCAAGATATTAGGCAAATCGAAGGCAAATTTGGTCGAATTTGGACGAAACTTAGAAGGCAGAACTTGGAGCGTAAGAGGAGCTCGCAATTCTAACCACAAGCTCCAATTTGCCAAATACAAAAGTTGACACTGACATCAGAGGTAGGTGCCAATATTGTGGCTTAGTCCATTTTGGTGGCGGCTTGGATGAGAGGGAGGATGTGGCTAGTAGAGTTTTCATATTGTGTTGATTGGAGATTGGCTAAGTGCTTGAGGCTGTGATGACTTGATTCTAGGATCCGAAGTAAGGTGCTTTGGAAACATGACAACTTGATTGGAGCAGAGAGGTCGGGATCAAAGCATTGGGCAAGGAGCATTGGAAGCAATAATTGGAATAGGAGAAGACTTGTTCAATAGTTGGCCAAGTACAGAAGTCGATGATAACTTCAAAGGTTGGTACCATGTTCTCCTCGTTAGTCCTATGGGGATGGAACTTCTGGCGATGGATATAGGGGTTCTAGAGGTCGTGCTAGAGATGTTGGCTCGTTCGCATGATGATTGATGGCGATGTCATAGCATAATGAAAGTTTGAGTCTTTGGATGGTAACTCGACGTTGAATGGAGTTAGGCTTCGGAGATGACGGCTCGATGTTGAAAGGAGTCGTAGAATAGGGAATGTAGAGTGGTTCTTTGAAGGTGACGGCTTGATGTTGAAAAGAGTTGTTGAGTAGGGGATTGTGAAATGGTTCCTCCAAGATAATGGAAGCTAGTTGGAGTAGAAGAAAGGGCTCTGATATGCATACTAAGGGATCGTTGATACTCGGAGTGTTTTCTATTGTACTCAAAGCAAGGGTATCATGAGGATTCTTATAGGTATGTTGAATGTTACCCCGGATCAGATATATGGATCCACGTACCCTGGACCGGTTGAATGGGTATAGTACCAAATTTAGGCTAAAGAGAGTACATTGAAAACCAGGATTTCTATTAGTACATGTTAGTAGAAAGGTCATACAAGCTATCATATATCCAAAGTACATTGAGTGATAGTGAGGATTGTTTGATGGATGCTATGTTTGCTTTGATTGCTTTTCCTGTAGTCTATCACTCTAGGGTAGTCACTGGAATTAGGTATTGGAGATAGGGATACCTGGATACCCATTATCATACTTTGTTGTATTATGCCTTTATGACACTTAGAGTAGCATATTATGTTATTGGGTGCTAATTCTATAGATGTAGGGACATGTCAGTTATGATTCATGTACCTTGTTCCTTAGTATATCAACTTGTATAGTACTTTGAGATTCATTTACTGCTCACACCAGACTATTGTATGATTCGAAGTTTTATGCTTTGCTTCTTATTATCTCAGATGTCTTAAATGAGCAGACTAGATAGTAGGTCCAGGTGAGGCGCGATAGCTATGCAGAAGACAAGCTGGAGGGAGCTATCTCGTATTATATGTATGGATTTCTATGCTTATTCCAATGTGCAACACTGTGGAGCCTTGGCTGTGCTTGTTTATTACTTTAGTATAAGACAATTATTCGAGTTTACTTTTGCTGTATAAACTCTATTTCATGATGTATAACTTTGTGTATCTGTATCCTGATATCTAGATCACTTAGTTACTACTGTCTCTTCTGTTTTATATCTGTGATATTATATTTTATTCCATGCATTGTGAGATATACTAAAGATTATGTTATGCTTTATTTCATTTTAAACCTTGATGATTGCTCTACATTGATTGGCATGACAACAACGCACTATCTTATGTATATTGGGTGCCGACGGTGTAGCATAGTGGTCACATTTTTCATCAAATTAGTTATTTTCAAGTAATATTTTACATAGATATTTAAAACCTATTTACAAGTATTTTTAAAGTATTTACAAGTTTTGGAAAAGGATATTGACTAGCCTTAACACTAAAATCCAACGAGGTAGACTTCTCTATTTGTAAGAGTTAAGATTGATATCAGGTAGGGAAATGAGAAATAAAGCTCTAATCTATTGGCTTCCCTTTTAACCGAGGAATAGTTAAGTTGAAATGTTGAAAACGTGTTAATCTTGTTGTTTACTTATTTGTTTGAAAAGTAATTAATTATTCATAATGCTATAAGTCGACGAAGTAGGCTTATCTACTTATGAGAGTTAAGATTGATGTCGAGTAAGGATATGAGCAATAGAGCTCTAACCTACCAGTTTCCCTCTCGACCGAGGAATAGTTAAGTTGGGAATGTCGAAAATGGGTTAATCATATTATATTCTTACTCATTTATGAATGTCATAAATACTATACTTAACACTAAAAGCCGACGAGGTAGATATATCTATTTGTAAGATTCAAGAATGAAGTGTCTAGGTAAGGCTTTGATGCAACCAGTGCTCTAACTTACCTGGCCTTACTCTTGGATGAGAAATAGTTAAGTTGGAATGTCAGAAATGAGTTAGTATACGAATCATGATTTCTATAAGCGATCAATTCTAACCATGTAATTGCTTAGTCGACTATCGAACTTAATCCAATATTATCTTAGATCTTTAAAAGAAAGCTTTTGAAGATAATATAAGTATGGAATGGTTTTTGGTTTGTTGTGACAATGTTTAATTACATTCGTCTTTAACCCTTTTGATTATACTTATGAATGTAAATAGATTTTTAAAAATACCATTTTAAAGACAAGCATAAGTGAAATGGTTTTGGGTTAGTAGTGGCAATGTTTGAATAACATTATTCTTAAACCTTTTGAATGGATTTGTAAAAGTACTTAGAGTCTTAAAATGGATATTTTGAAGGAAATTATAAGTAAGGAATCTTTTGGAAAAAGATAGAAAAATCAAAGATTTAAAGTAAGAAATCTTATTAATGATTTGTAAGTATACTTATACCATTTGAAATAAGTATATGAATACCTTTTGAGGTATTGAAAGAGCATAAATGAATAGTAGAAATTGATAGACAATGTTCTATTATTAGATAAAAGAAGTTACACTAATAAAAGAGGTTTTAACTAATGAAGATTAATTAAACAAAGAAGGGATTAGAAGTCGCTTATGTGGCTTAATCGTGCTTTGTATGACTTGATCGTGCTTTGTATATGTAACATCCCCAATTTTGAGGTCGGAAACTAACTGCTATAGATGCTGCGGTCATCTATAGTATTAATTTCCGATTACAAAATGCGGTCATGTTAATTGTGTCAGTAAAATCAGAAGCAGAGGAATACAAAATTTTCCAAACATAATTTCAAAATAAACTTTCACATTTCATTTAAAAGGTAATATTTCATATTCATTATATAATCTCAAACGTTGCCTGGGTTCAGATAAATATCATTATTACAAAATACTTCAAGAGAAACATATGAGGACGACCCCTTTATTGATTAGAGTTACTAATAGACAGATACAATTTCTGTCAATACATACATACGAAATAATGAGACATAACATAGCGATATAATAATGGACAGACTCCTACATAGCTAGCTTTGCCTCCTATACATCTTCAAAAGCTTTATTAACTAAAACTTACTTTACCTGTAAACCTTACCCTCAAAATACTCAAATGAGTACCCGAGAGTTAAAGGGGAAAAAACTTTAGGTTAGACAGAAAGTCTGGTGTGAATAATAATATTTCATATCGGTTATTGGATATCTAGTAAGACCACGCCGCTGAGCAGAAGGGGTTTTCCCCTCGCTAGTATCCTTTGAATATATGTTAATCATAATCATGCTCCTACAATTAAAATAGTTAGACAATAATACAATAATCATATGCATGCATGCTACTTGGGTAATCATGGCAAATTTGTCTAATCAATGGACTATCACTCCCACCATTTAGTTTTCACCAGGTGACTACCAACCAATATTGCTGACTTGGGCCTACCAAATATATCAAATGTTCTAGCTTACTGTTAGAGAAAACTGGATGATCTATATGAAACTTACTATTTCTAGGGTTAATTGATCCTAATGGTTTTACGGGCCAATCAATAACCTATTCCATCTCTGTGTATTTTTTCCTATGCGTAAACCTACTTTTAGTCTTATCCGTGACAAAGCCATACGCACTTGAATTTTGGACCTATATCAGCTAGGGGCTAACAGATGAAGTATAGGGCGCAAACCTACACCGGTTTTATTTGGTATTCTAATCTTCGATTCAATTTGTTTTATCATGATTTATTTACAGGTGATATGAACGATAACTCTAGTAAAATTCTAGGCTAAATACCCTTTTTATCTCCTTGAAAACATAAATCTTTGTAAATGATTTAACCTTTAAAATCATACTTCCAAAAAAGGAAAATTACAGCCCTTACTTTGCTCAAAAAATTATTGTAAGGTATGTGCTTTTATAAAATGATATTGATGAAGGTCGATATTAGTTATAGGTTGTCACACCTTAAAACTATATGTTACATAGCCAAATTTAATAAAACCACTGTATCGATGAAACTCGGCGTCAATATCGCCATCAAGGGTTATCGCACCCCTTTTATACAAAATCATGTGAAAGCCTTTAATCTATAAAGTATAAGGCCATAGGGCCAAAACAATAAAACTATGTATATTGATGAAATGCGGCATGGATATAGCTGAAATGGGCCATCGCCCTTCTTCAATATCAAACTATGTTTAAATCATTGATTTATAAAACATAAGGCTATATGGTTGATAATAACTATGTCACGTATATAGTGTACAGTTTCATATGTTTGCATAGTATAAAGTCTTCAACTTAAAGTTATGGGAATATCAGAACTAATGTTAGGTGGCATCATCGCCGTATAAGGTTGACGTCGAAAGTAATAGTATATAAGCGGCATCATTATATAGCAGATATAGAAAACAATGGAGTCATCATAGCTAATAAGAAAATAAGCAGCATCACTGCCTTATAGGGTCGACGACGTTATAGAAAATATGCGAAATCATGCCCTTTTATATGAAACGTGACATATAGGCAAACGACATTGAGAATACATGCGGCATCATTAACGTCGTCAGCATGCTTGTCGGCGTCGACTCCATCCCTAATGAATTCATTTCATATCACCTGGAAGTGATATCTTATGCATTCACTAAGGCCGGCAACATATAGTGGCGTCACTATGGCCTTCGACGTCAATGACTTTGGCATGGCAATATCGTAAATATCATAAAAACTATTTTCTTACTATTAAAGGTAAATTCTTTTGACCAACTCCTATTGTATGTCAAAATCTAATTGGATAATAATTCTCTTTATCAAATCCTTTTTAGAAATCTGCCATAGGCCAGAAATAACATTCCCAAATCATTTGCAAACCTATTATTTTATATTAATATTTTAATATAATTATTAATCTTCTCTTGCCTAATAAATTCATAATAAATTGTAAAAACATGGGGAAAATTCCAAAAAATTGCAATAAATATGATTTTTTATTTTCTTTAACATATAAAAATTTCAGATCCAAAAACATTATTTAATTTTTTTTAATAATTAAAACCTGAAATAAACCATTTTTTTAAGTCATAAAATCATAAAATATTCATACTTAATCATAAAATTATGAAATTAAAATCACTTTTAGAATAATGTTTCTAACATCATATTAAAATTTTAAGTCATTTGGGCTTCAAATGTTATGTTTTCCAACTCAAACTTATCAGTTAATTTCATAAATAAATTTCATAATTCATCAATAAGCATATAATCATCCAAGCATTCAAACGTGGCATAACATCAATCGTATAATTTTAGGTTTAATATTAAAACCAAAAATGAACAAGCATATTATGAGATGGCTATCATTATTCACCTTGATTAGTTAGTGAGACTTGAGATTTGAATTTAGAGTTGATTTCCCCTAAGCTTTCCTTTAGATTTCCTAGCTTTACTTCTTCTTGGATTCTCTAGCAATGGATAGGCTTGTTTACTATTTTCTTTTTTATGAATGAAGTGGTAATGAGTTAGTGAGGGTGTAATGGTTTTAGTTGAGAATGAAATCTATTCCCATTTTACCCTTATCATAAATCCTCCTTCTTATCTAAGTTATAACTCTTTCATTAGCTTATTAATTTAGGAATGACCTATTATAATTATCAAATTTAAATTTCCTTGTCTCCATACATTGTTCTATTTAATTTGTTTGATTAAATATCCTAAATAATGTTAATCAAAATTAAGGGTGTCACAAACTCCCCTCCTTAAAGAATTTCGTCCTGGAAATTACGATAAGGTACAAACAAACAACGATATAACAAAGGCATAAAACATACCATCACAACAAATCAGGATAAGTGTCTCAGATCCTTCTCTCTGTCTCATCGTCACTTCACTAGACTTTTACTAATCTGACTGTCTTGTTCCTTAACTTTTTCCCATCTTTAGACATAATACGAACTGTTTATCTAATAATAGTCGTGTTCGGTTCCACCACTAAGTCTTCCAATGCAGTCGAAGTGATATTTGTTTTTGGATCTCGAACAAACTTTCTAAGATGAGAAATGTGGAAAACATTGTGGATTCCTACCAAACTATTCGGTAACTCTATTCTATAGGCGAGTTTACCGATCCCTTTCGTCATAGGAAATTGTAACAACCCTATATTTTGTAATTATTTTCAATTTGAATTTCCTGATTTAAAAAACTTTATTTTATTTATTTAATGGGAAATTTTGTTATTTTAAATATTAATTATGATTTCTATGTGAATTATAATTTCAAACATGAATAGATAGGGTATTTTTCCAAAAATGTGAATTTTGGTCAATATGGTCAAACTTTGACTTTTAATTTAAAAATTTAAAATGATGAAATTTTGAATTTTATCTTTTATTATGAAATTAAATAAAATTTCAAGAATACTGCTTTTCGTTTCGTTGAAATCTTATTTATAATGTGAAAGTTATGCCCTTTTAGATATTGTGTGTAATTTGCTGTATTTAACAAAATTGTTTATTTTAAATTATATAAATAATATTTTAGTTGGTCATGTAATTTATGTTTATATGTATAAAATAACATGTTATGTATCTATTTTAGTTTTAAAACATTTTAATAGTATAATTGAGATTTTCCAATGTCAGTGTATTTTGTTTACAATTTTTAATTTCTAGTTTCAATTAATTAAAGTAATTCTTATTTATCTTTTTATTTTCTAAAGGATTTATTTTATTTTCATTTAAACTTTATTTTGTTCAGCATTTATTTTATTTTACTTGACTTTTTATTGGATTAGAAGTAAGGTTATAATTTTCCAAAGTTAAGTGCATTTTGTTTGCAAATTTTAAAACTGGTCTCAATATAATAAGCTATTTTCTTTATTTATTTTTCTATTTTCCTAAAACAAATTATTTATTTTCCTTTCCACTTTATTTTAGTTTGTTTTTATTTTTATTTACTGGGTTCTATTTTGTTTATTTTGTATAAACATAAATTGGAAATTTCAAGAGACAAAAGCTTTAAATCTATGACTTTTCATTTGCCTAGTCTCTTCATTTTCTTTTGTAGTTCCTTTATTTATTGTAGCCGTATGTTTCTTACTCCATTTTCACATCAAAACCTTCTCATTTCCATCATTATTCACGGCCAAAGTCAGATCTGAAAATATTTGGAAATGGTTTCCTCTTTTTCCTCTTTTCTCTTCACTTTTTCTATGTGATTTTCTATGTTTTTGCCTTGACTTGCTCTTGCCTTGCTCGGCCTTAGCCACCACCATCTTCTCCGACTACCACCGCCACTTCCTTCCCCACCTAATCCACGGCCTGACTTTCCCCTCCTCTGAACAAGAAGTGCCATGACCTCCACTTAATGCAAACAACACAAAACAATGTCCAAAACCCTTAAACTATGCATGTAGCCTAGCCTAGCTTCTTCACCACCAGCATACATCACCTTGGCCACCTCCTATTGCTCCACCACCACCTCGAGACCACCACTACCCATCACTTTAGCCTCTGTCCAGATCTGACCTGACCTGTACAAGCCATGGCCGAGCCATAGACCCATGTAGCCGAGCCCAAAAAGTTCACCAAAACTCCACTTTGCCTAGTCCATTGACCTTCCATGCTTTGTAACTTCCAAGACCATTTGTATTCTTGACTTAGTCATGTATTTCCATGTCCAAACCTGGTCCATTTCCCACCTGAAAACATGCCAAAGCCAAGCCTAAGCATGTATGGTCGAGCATACATTGAGTTGTGGTCAAGCAAAACTTGTTTGAAAGCTTGGTGATGTTCTTGTCTACTTTATTTCCAATCTTGTTTCAATTAACCTTTTGTATTGTAACTATATTTATATGGTGCTTTGTTTTATTTTTATATACAAGATCTATATCTTGGATCTCTCCATCCATTCAAATCAAAATTGTGCTATCGTGCTTTCGGGAATTCATTTGTGTGTTTTGATTTGCAAACTCCAGCATAAAAAATGTGAGTAAATCTCACACGACATTTTATACTTATGCAAATGTGAATTGACAACAATTGAATGTGTAGAATATTATGTTATATTATACCTGCTTATGTTATATATTATATGATGTTAAACCTGTTTATTTATCTGTCATATCATTTGTTACTGATATATGTTGTTAACTGTTCATTTATATCTGTTTATCACACTGCAAGTTCCCTGTTAGTATAGAAATCACTATGGGTTGAAATGATACATACCCGAATGGACTTTAGAATAGGGAAAAATCGTTATAGGGTGAAATGATAGGCCTGAACGGTTTTAATTTATTTATTTTAACTTGGGATTGCGGGTTTGAAATGATAGAATCCGGATTTTTGCTTTTTAAACTACGGATTGAAATGATACATATCTGTATCACTTGACCTAGGTTAGAAAACTATATACAGTCCCGTGGTTATTTTTATAAAGTATTTTGAATATTTTAAATATTTTTAAAAGTGTAAAATTATGAAAATTTGATTTAAATGGGATTTTTAATGTTTAAATAAAGAAATTTGGATTTTTCTAGAAGTTAAAAATGTAATTTAAATGAATGGTAAAAGTGAATTTTTGAAATATAACTTGAGTTTGGAAGTTTGGAAATTTGGAATTTTGGAATTTTGGTTTTAAAATGATATTTAAGTTATATAAATAAAATGGAAATTTAATTATATTTGGAAAATGGTAAATATGATAATTTGATTTGAATATGAATTTAAATGATTTAATAAAGTGTTATTGAGTTTTCTATGTATTAAAATGGTTAAATAAATGAATGCTTAAAAGTGTAATTTTAAAATATAACTTGACTTGGAAATGTGAATTTGGTTTTTATTAAAGGTTTAAGTTAAATAAATAAAATTGAAAATTTAGTTTAATTTGTGAAATGGAAATAAAATATAAGTGTTAAAGTTTATTTGTTAAAAATGTGAAGAAAAGAAAATTGTACATTTGGATTTGTTAAGTAAAATTATTGGAAATTTGGATTTTACTATAAATGTTTCTTATAAAAATCATAAATTAAAAGAGTAATTTTAAAGAACAATTTTGAATGTCAAAATATGATTTTTATAATGTTTAAAAGGTTTAATATTGAAGGTTATTATTTGCTGGAAATACACTAAAATCTGGAAATTACTTTTTATAGCATTCAGAAATGTTATGATTTCTGTAAATGAACTAAAACTTAAATAAGAGGCTATTACAGCAGTTCTGTAATGCTGTAGTTGCTGAAGTAAATTAAAAGGCTAAAAACTTAATAAAGGCCTATTACAGTAGTTCTGTAAATGCTGTAGTGGTCTGCTGTCTTTGCTGAATTTAATTAAAACTTTTAATTTGAAACCTGAGCTATTACAGCATTTCTGGAAATGCAGTCTTTGCTGTTTTAAACTAAATTTCAACTAAACTGAGATTTAACATCAGTTTTAAAATGCTGTCTTTGCTGAATTAAAATGTTTTCAAGAATAACTTATAACAGCTTTTTCTGAATGCTGTGAAAGGCTGAAATTTTCAATGTTTATGGTTTTTAACTTAGTAAATGAACTCAGAATAGTTTAAAACTTTGTAAATTGAATATTTGATTTGAAAGTATAATAATTACACTTTTAAATGGTTTAGATGAATTATTTTGATTGAAATATAAACTATTTAAAAGGTGACTTGAAATGATAATAAATGAATGATATCTTTGAATTTAAAAGGTATTTAAAGTTGAATATTTGGATTTATACCCAAATGATGATTTGAAATGAAGTTTTTGAAAGGATATGATATTTTGATATATTAAATGATTTGAAATGAATTCTTTGAAAGATATGATGTTTTGATATACTAAAATGATTTGAAATGAAGTTTTGGAAAGATATGATATTTGGATATATTGAAATGATTTGAAATGAAGTTTTGAAATGATATGATATTTTAAATATATTGAAATGGTTTGGAATTGATTTAATCTTTATTTTGATAAAGATTTGGATTTGAAATGATATTCTATTTTGAAGTATAAAATATTATTTTAAAATTATAACCACAGGTTATAATAACGATTGGTTGTTAAAGAGACCGGGATCAGATATGGACATACTCTCTGTCGATACCGAAAACCACTTTGACAACTGTGTACGCGGTGGAGTTTCCAAAATGAAGTAGGATTGTGGCGACGATCATTAGGTATATACGTGGACCCAACTCCCGTGAGTTGGTATAAGGTGGCTAAAACAGGAGCGATCTCGGACCAGTGAGGTAGCACCTCTTATCGGACTCACTTCTTCGATACCATTCTATTACTTTGTGATTGTTTGGGTGCACCCCTTGATTTGGGAGTGTTGTTCGAGGTGGAGCGATAGTGGTTGCTATGCGTTTCCATCAGTCCGTGTGCGTAATTGGTATATCTACCCTGACATTGCCTTGTGTGCCGTGTCACCTACTATAGCGAGCTTTACTACGAGTTGTGATTTCTCCCGTAGCATGTGGAGTATCGAGGGTAGCCCCCATTTTGGGAGTATGCTAATACTGGATAGACTACTGGGACTATTAAGTGTTAAGGGGAATATTGGGTCACTCCTTAATGCTATTAAAAAGTATGTTTATTTTATATTAGACATTATTATAATAGCGAATATTACTACATAGTAGATAGTTTAACGGATCCTTAAAGAATGGGCGATCCCAAGCATTCTTTAAGTTACTTGTATCTTTATTACAGTTCACTTGAGTTGGTTTACATAGTATAAGTATGTATGTCCTGACTCGAGTGTTTTGTGTTTTGCTTTACACTCGGGTTAGACTGAGTGATACAACATTTGAGACTCACCTTTGGAGCTGGAGTTTTGCTTTGAAGATCCAGATATCTATTCATTTTTTTACCCAGTTGATTCTAGTTGTATTCTGAGTTGTACCTGATTATCATACTGTTACTCCTGTTGTATCTTGGTATTCCTATTGTATCTTAATTTACTCTTATGTATTTATATATTAGCTTCATGAACTACTATTTCTTTGTTTCCGCTGCATTATATTACTCTGTGATCTGTGATTATTTATTTACCATATATGATGAGTTTGCCAAATTTTATTTACAACACGGTATTTTGAGCAATTCAAGTCCGACATGTGCGGATGCGAATGGTTGAAAATATCGGGTCGTTACAGTTGGTATCAGAGCTCTGGTTTTAGGCAAACTTTGCATATAGAGTAAATTTAATTACAGAATCACTTTCATTCGAACTTGAATTTCTTCTTCTTCGATTCGGTTTCCTTTGAATTTTGGGACGTTCCCTTCGGTTCCAAAGTCCATTCTTGTCCTCCCTATTCATGTCTTCTTGATTCTGGAGTGTCCCATAACTCCACTCCGAATAATCTTTCTAATGTATTGGCGGTCCTGCCAATATTCTAATGACTTGTAAAGGGGTGAAACTCCTTTATAATAGCATTGATTCACCGAAGATTTCTATATCCTCGGTTTAGATGCTAGTATCTCTTAGTATTCTAAATATTATTTCTTGGATCGAATGTAGATTTACCCTAGAAAATCCACATCGATCTTATTCATTAAGTCACGGTTGACCTGGTTAAGGTTGCCCGCGATATATATAGGCTTATCCATACTCCCTATTCTGTTGTTTAATCATCTTATCTTTTATCTCCATCTTATCTTCAAATCAGAATTCTCTTTTATTTGAGTCCATCAAATCTGAATCCCTGTCCTTATTTTGAAAATTAATCTTGTATTTGAAATTTTTATATTTTAAAGATGTTTTGATATTGTGTTGTTTGAGTTGTTGATGTTGATTTGGGTTTCCGATCGATTCGTCTGATCAACGCTATCGATAGGATCTCCAAAACACTCGAACAGAGCAAACTAACACAATATGGTTTTCAAATTTAGTAGATGGATAAATTTTGTATAATTATTATATGTATAAGGTTAATTTTCTGAATTTTGATAACTATTGGAATTGGGTGTTAAGAAATAATATTTAACTTTGCATGTATTTTATAATCATTGGCTTTAGTTTTATATCTAAATAATTAAACATGGTTATAAATTAATTTGGAAATTTAAATGGATTTAAATCAAGAATGTGAGAATATAATTTCCGATGATTTCGAACTTTGTTTTGAAAGTTTTAAAAGGATATATTATTTAAAAGTATTTCTAGTAGAAATTGTTTCAAAGGATTTTTAATTTGTAAATCAGTGCTCTTTTCTTTGTCACTGGAAAATAATTTCGGTGATGACTGCAGCATCATCGACATTCATTTTCGAGTTTCGAAGCGAAGAGACCATTCTGTAGCTTTGCTACAGTTTTGCTTTGGAAAATTAAATTGATTTGAATTTCTAAATATGACTTGACTTATAATATATATTGATATATGATTTAAATTTGATTTGATATATTGTGTATGTATATATATATATATATATTTATTTCTATATAGTTTGAAGATAATCGGAAATTTAATTCTTAAATTTTATCTTAAAGGATAATTTCAATTATAAAAGTTTGAATAAATATTTAAACTTGTATAATTGAATTAGAAAGAATTTATTTGTATAATACTCAATTACATTCCAATATAACTTACCTAAATTATTAAAAGTTAAATATGTAATTGGAAAATACAAAATAAAGAGAATTTTTATAAATAAAACATAAGTGGTTATAATAAATGTTATACACTTAAATTTTATTTATAAAGGATCAATAGAGGTAAATAGAGAAAAAGGGTTAATTGAATAATTTGCAATATAATGATATTTAAAAGAAATTTTAAATAAATTGAATAGTTATAATAAGTGAAATAAACTTAATATATATAGGATTAGATATATTAAGTGGAATAAATTTAATAATAATTTGGAATAAAGAAGAATAATATTTAATGAATAAAGATGAATATAATAAATGATTATTCAAATTCATGACTTTATAAATTGTTGATTTGATGGTGAGATAATGAGATTTAAAAATAATTAAGATTTATTTAACTCAAGTGAAATCAAATGGATGAAATTAATTATTAGTGTAAATTGAAATTTTCATGGTTTTAAATTTATTATCTTATTCTGTTTTCCAATCTATTTTCTTTCAGGTTGTTTCCATTCCCCTACCTTCTAAGTAGGAAATCAAATTCGAATTGGTTAGCCTTGGAGCTACTGTTCTCTTTCAGCTTGATCTTACCACTGATTTTCACACTACAACAAAAATACCCTATTACAACGTCCTTTTTACAACGAGCATTTGTTGCCCGTTGTAACGGTCCATTCAGGACCGTTGTAATAGATGTCCTATACAACACCCTTTTTACAACGGGCATTTGCTTCCCGTTGTAATAGAAGGCTATAACAACGGTCCATTCAGGACCGTTGTAATAGATGTCCTATACAACACCCTTTTTACAACGGGCAATGACTGCCCTTTGTAATAGAATGCTATTACAACGGTCCTTTCATGTCCGTTGTAATAGATGTCAACAATAAATAAATATTTAATTATTAAATATTAATTTATAAATGATATTCACTATTAAATAGCAGTAGGTAATAATCAATAATAAAACTTTTATAATAAATGGTAATTAACTAAATAATAATAATTGAAAGTAAAAATTAATATTAAATAATAATAATGATCTATTAAAATTAATTTATAATAATTACTAATTAATAAAAAAACTAATAGCAAATAATAATTAAATATATAATACTTAAAAAATAACTGGTAACCTGTATATAGTAATTAAATTTTAATAATTTATATTCAATTACAATTAAAAAGTAATATCGTAATAATTAATAATAATTAAGACGTACTATTAAATATTTTAATAAAAATTAATTTTCAAGAAATTCATGTCATATTTAATATAAATTTCGCTTATTATATCTAACTTATAACATATATTTTACAAATTTTGACGAAAATTTAATAATTAATAATTAACATTTAATAATTAATATTCAATTATAAATAAGCAGTAATAAGTAATAATTAGTTATTAATATATAAAAATTAATACATAGTAATTTGAAATTAATAATTACTATTAAATGATTAATAATTAATAATTACGATTATTATTTAATATTTAATAATTAACATGTAATATTTAAGAATCAAGAATTTATCTTTTATCATTTAATATTTAATTATAATTAAAGTTTCAAATAAAAATTAAATTTTTAAATTTTTTTAAAATAAATTTAAAAATATTCGCAGAACTAATTTTTTGAAAAGGATTTTTCTAAAATTCAAAAATATAAGTTTATGGTAATATTTATTACTGGTCTTATTTTGGTTAGCAGGCCACTTTTGCTACCTTGCCTTCCAAAATTTTCATTTCCCGCTTTCCTCTTTTTATTAACCCTAAATTCACTGCTCAAGTTAAGTGAATTCATATTCTCCTCCAAGAAATTATCGTCTCCTTAATAATTGAGCCGCCCGAATCAATAATACAGTAGCCCGAAAAATACTACTGCCACCGCCTTCTATAGTGCTCGGATGTCAGTGATGCCGCCGCCGAGATCTGGATTTGGATCTGGAGCCTTAAGTCTTTGTTTTCATTCCATCCAATCTCGATCTTGCCACATAATTGCAGAAGAAGAACCATGAAACGGAGCTGCCGTGGTCGATGTTTCGGAAGTCACCATTGACGATGAGCCAGTCATCGCCCCCTACCCTGCCGTTCGCGTTGATAATGGCATTCATAGTAAATTTGAGATGAATTCGGAGGTGATTTTGGAATATTCGCCCATGGGAGTGGCGCCTGTTGGCGATTTCTTGAGCTACTGTTGCCTGTGTAGAAAGAGGCTTCGTGATTTGGATATTTTCATGTACAGGTATAATTTTGCATTTTATGATTTTCAGCATTTATTTTTAAAATAATCATTGATATTGGTCGTATGATTTTCAGCATATAATATGAGAAATTTCTTAAATTGTAATTCTATCCATGGGTCAAATTTTATTGTCCAAGTATATGATCCTGAAATCTAGTGCAGTTGGATATTCATCTACTGTATGTGGTCTCTAGTGGTTTCGGTTTGAGGACAAGGTTGGTGACTTGGTGGTAGAGGTAATGGTTAGGATTTGACGAAAAAAAAATATGTTTGATTTAAATCTTAGTGATGATTGCTTGGAGAAGATGATGGTATTTTTATCCTTTTTTTTGTTTGACTGGGGTGTTAAAGGAAAACGTGTTGAATAGAAGTTGCCCTTCAATTTTAGTCGCTTGATTTTGAATTGATTTCACAAGTCAATCCCTCCATTGTGGTTCTTCACCTTCAAACTATTGTCATATTCTTCGTTGTTGTTGGCTCCTTGCAATCTTAGACTAGACTTCCTCTACTAGCCTATTGTTGATTTTTTTTCCAACAAGGGAAAAGGCTCCCCTATAAAGTTCCAAAATAGTGTGTGCCTTGGTAATTTTTTTTTGTTTTATTTTCCACTTCTAAGTTTTTTCCTCTTGACTGGAAATTTTTTACTGCTGCAATTGGGCGTTAATTTGCACAAAGTGATTATTTATCATGAAAATACAAAGTTATATTGATATTTTTAATATGCACCTTTATGTATTCATGTACCCACTGTCTGAATAACTCTGTTTATTGCTTTCACTTGATGGTGAGTGTTGAATTATAGGAAGAGAAGCATGATTTTAAGGAGAAGAGGAATATGTTCCTTACAATTTCTGCTACATGGTTAGTGAGGCGCACAAGAATTGTAAATTAACTTTTTGTTTCATTACTTTAACTTCATCGACTAGATGGAGCGGTAATTAGTCTTTTAATTCATGTGTAGTCTGGTTCCCTTAATGGCTACAATATTTACAGTTAATACATTTAAGGTATGAGTTCTAGTGCAATTTGATGCACTCAAAGATGTTTAAAGTTGTTTTTGTCCACCAAGATATTATTAAGATATTCAACATACTAGAAAACGTGTTTTTGGCTAAATCAAACTTCATGGAAACAAAAATTTGCTATCTTACCTGAATAAATTTATGAAAATTAAGTTTACTAATTTTCCAGTGAAATCTATTTTATAGTCCTTATCATGTAGTTTTGTTTTTCAACTCCCTGCCATTAATGTTATATGAGTTTTCTTTTCCAAGTCATATTTTTGTCCTAGGATTATTCAATATTGATCAGTAATTTAACATCGTTTGCTCCTTATAGCGGTTGATGGTTTACTACTGTTTAAGTGCTCGAAATTAAAAAGGAAATGTTCAAAAGCATGTGTGCACTTCGTTACAATCAGCAATAAATTGTTCATTTTAATGAAGAGAAAATTATATTAAGTTATCAATCTAGATTTAAATATTTTAGGTGGAAAATATGGGGAAGAAAACAAAACTCTTGTCATATTGCAATAACAATATTCTAACCTTTAATCTTTACCTCCTTCGGTTTATAGCACTCCAACCAACATCGATTGATGTCTCCTTAAAACTTAGGTCTGGTACTAGAGGTAGCCAAACAAGGCAAATGACTATAGCAATCCACTAACTAGTACAACAGTGCGAAGACAGTAGAGCTACAAGTTTAAAATTACTTTAGCATGAAATAGTATTGCATTTTATGTTAGTATCTTATTAAAGCACTATGAGTTAAAATTTTATATGGTATATATAAAACAGTAGTACCTTACATGTTATTCTCGTATTGAACTGCTACGAGTTAAAATTTGATCTAATATGAACTATGAAGGAGCTTTACCTGTTTTATCTACCTCAGCTTTTTTCAGCATGGATTGCATATATTTTCTTTTTCATTTAGTAGTGCTCATGTATTGATATAATCATTTGATATTCTTACTTAAAAAATTCACTAGTATTTAAATGCTACTCAATTATATCATCAGTTATAGTTCAAAAATTTACATTTCATACATATGACTAAGAGTAGTACTACTGATGTACAAATGGTTTGTCTTTTAAAGAAATATTTCAACGTAGTTGTTAGATATATAATATTTAACAATTTTCTAGTACATTTTGATCCAACATTTGATATTGTATAACATTCAATAATTACTATGATTGATACCGACTGAAAAAAGAAAAGGTAGAACATCAATTTTAAAATACTGCGAACAACAATTTAATGAATAGAAAAGACCATTGACCAAGAAAAAAACCAATAAGATTAATGATATGCTGCCAAGTATTGGTATGGTTCATAATTGAACTATGTTATGGTAGATACGTATATTCTTTTATTGCTATAATTATTAAGCAGGGAATAAATAGATTCTTTTGAAGTATTCTTCTGGATGTAGGAATGTTAAGCATGATAAGACACACATGGTAAATGCATTGAACTAAAGCCTGTAAACAAAAGTAGCTATTATAAATATACTTTTAATTAAATTAGGTGATTATCCTACGTAATTATACATAATCTTAATTTGATATGGTTGAACTATGATTGTTAAATATTTTGATGTATGACCTAAATCTTATAAACATTGCCTTAAGTGCTTATACAAAATGAGATAAAGTGTAAGTTGTACAGTAGATGAATGGAGGAGTGGAACATAAAATCTTGTCAATAGACTTATTCATGAATATATTCTAAGCTAGGATTCAGAAAATCTTGTCCATTTCAATTGATTTCATATGTCTCCTACATGAGAATATGGATCCCTTTGACATCAGTTGTATATAGTAATCAAATAATCATTCATACTTGGAGGGGAAAAAAATCAAAGAACACACATGATTGCTTTGATTCAGTCGCATGCATGATGTTTGCTTTGACACCTTCATATGCCTAACAGTTAGTTTCATGCATTGGCTACTCGTGTAACCAACACTTGAGTCATGGAGAAGTTCAATTTCTCTGTTAGGCACTGTGATTTCAAGAAAAAACTGTCATTTCTCTGTTCCATATCAACTTAATACAATCACAACGTATAATAGTTTTAAATCAACAATATGACTACATGCAATCCTTTTGCTTTTGTATAGCAATATATCATTTGAAAAGGACCAAAAAAAAGACATAATTAAACTAGAGAATGGTTATGATTATGCAGGGGACAGGCTTTTTGCAGCGAGGAATGCAGATGCCAGCAGATAACGGTGGATGAGAATAATTAAAGAGAAGTATGCATCGTCAATGGTGGACCATAATGATGTTGGAAGTAAGTTATCCTCCCTTTTAACTTTTAGGTATGTTTGAATCCCTTGTAATGAATTTGCACGTTAACCAGTGCTCGATCCTGAAAAATATTCATAAACTAACAATAAGCATGATTCATTCTTTTTGTTAAACTTGTTTTAGCTTAGGGAAAAGAAAAAAGAAAAAAGAAAAAAGAGGTAATTGAATTCTATGGGAGAAGCCTTTGCATGTTACATATAAATTAATGTAAAGAAAACTTGCTAAAAACAGATATATTTGATGTAATATGTGCTCAATTTTAAATTTTAAAGAAGTAAAGTGTACCAGAATAAATGCCCGTGAAGCCTAATATAAATGTGAGGGTGACATGAATATATTTCTTTCTATATAAAGAGTTTCCAAATCTTTAACACTAACCTATAAATAAAAGAACAAGTTAATTCCATTTAGCTAAAATATCAAAAGTTTATGCACATTATCACATTAACAAACCTCTTCTGAGTTTTTTGGTTGCAGATAAGTGTGGCAAAATGATAAGTGCAAAATGATAAGTGGTAAAGAATATTTGAGAAATGAGACAAAGGCTTGATAGTGCACAAAATTATGATAAGTGTAGGCATATCCATTTATGTAGTATGATTTGGTTTCTATTAATTACAGGGGTTCGATGTGCCTCTATGGAAGAAAATTCTTGGCAGAAAGTTGAAAGGCATGTAATTGTCTCAGTTTTGATAAGCTCCTGATTACTATCATTCAGGTTCAATGTATTAACATTCAGTTGGTATTTTCTTATTACTTTTTAGGTGGCAAGCCAGACGATATAACAGTGATAGTTGGTCAAAGAGGCCATTGGATCAACCGTCGCGTGGCATAAAGACTTCATCTCTGTGGTATAGTATGATTGTACTTAGAACATGATATTTGTAGCGGACTGTTATGTGTTAATGCTTTATGTATTTGACATGTAAACTTATCTAACTTTTTGAAGTGTTAGAATTCTATGACTCTAGCTTTTAGTCTTTTCGTATGTGATTTTAATTATTTTACAACAATATTTAGTATTAGTATGGATGTATTGTATGGATGCTGCTGTAATTTTTTTTAAATTTTGCATTTATTTTGCAACGGGCAATCTGCATTGTTATATGAGCTTTTTACAACGGTCAATGCATGTTGTGAAACATGCTATGCAACTAGTATGGTTAGTCTATTGCAATGGGTTTTGGTCGTTGTATTATAGTCTATTACAACGGTCATAACCCGTTGTAAAAAGGTATACTGCAACGGTTTTTACAATGTGCTTTGTCCGTTGTAAAATGTGGTGGATCTATTACAACGAGGCCTATTACAATGGGCACATGCCCGTTGCGAAAACCATATTACAAGGGGCATTGCCCGTTGTAAAAAGACTGTTTTGTTGTAGTGTCACCAACTCAGTGTTGCTGAGGAAAGTATTCCTGAGACTGCTTTCCGTACTGAGAATGGTTTTTCTATGAATAGTTAGTCATGCCTTTTGGTTTGACTAATGCTCCTGCCCTCTTTGTTAATTTGATGAATCGTGTTCTTCGTATTGTGCTTAATAAGTTTGTTCTAGTCTTTCTTTCTTTCTCTTTTTCCTTCATCATTTAACTTTTCTATCTCTTTTGTGGTTCTTACTTCTCCCTATTCTGAATCTGAGCACTGCTTACCATCCACAGACCGACGGTCAAACGGAAAGGGTGAATCAGATTCTCGATGATCTTGTTCGTGCTTGTGTTCTTGATTCTAGAGGATCTTGGGAAGATCATCTCCACCTTGTTAAACTAACCTATAACAACAGTTATCAGGTATAATTTCAATCCTCTTGTCATCTTGTTTTAATCCTATTTCATTATATCTTTTCCTGTGTTTTTTCAGTACCTCATTCCTTTTCGGGGACGAAAAGTTTTGAGTGGGGGAGAATGTAACAACCCTGTATTTTGTAATTATTTTCAATTTGAATTTCCTGATTTAAAAAACATTATTTTATTTATTTAATGGAAAATTTTGTTATTTTAAATATTAATTATGATTTGTATGTGAATTATAATTTCAAACATGAATAGATAGGGTATTTTTCCAAAAATGTGAATTTTGGTCAATATGGTCAAACTTTGACTTTTAATTTAAAATTTTAAAATGATGAAATTTTGAATTTTATCTTTTATTATTAAAGTAAATAAAATTTCAAGAATACTGCTTTTTGTTTCGTTGAAATTTGATTTATAATGTGAAAGTTATGCCCTTTTAGATATTGTGTGTAATTTGTTGTATTTAACAAAATTGTTTATTTTAAATTATATAAATAATATTTTAGTTGGCCATGTAATTTATGTTTATATGGGTAAAATAACATGTTATGTATCTATTTTAGTTTTAAATCATTTTAATAGTATAATTGAGATTTTCCAATGTCAGTGTATTTTGTTTACAATTTTTAATTTCTAGTTTCAATTAATTACAGTAATTCTTATTTATCGTTTTATTTTCTTAAGGATTTATTTTATTTTCACTTACACTTTATTTTGTTCAGCATTTATTTTATTTTACTTGACTTTTATTGGACTAGAAGTAAGGTTATAATTTTCCAAAGTTAAGTGCATTTTGTTTGCATATTTTAAAAATGGTCTCAATATAATAAGCTATTTTCTTTATTTATTTTTCTATTTACCTAAAACAAAATATTTATTTTCCTTTCCACTTTATTTTAGTTTGTTTTTATTTTTATTTACTGGGTTTTATTTTGTTTATTTTGTATAAACATAAATTGGAAATTTCAAGAGACAAAAGCTTTAAATCTATGACTTTTCATTTGCCTAGTCTCTTCATTTTCTTTGGAAGTTCCTTTCTTTATTGTAGCCGTATGTTTCTTACTCCATTTTAACGTGAAACCCTTCTAATTTCCATCATTATTCACGGCCAAACTCAGATCTGAAAATATTTGGAAATGGTTTCCTCTTTTTCCTCTTTTCTCTTCACTTTTTCTATGTGATTTTCTATGTTTTTGCCTTGAATTGCTCTTGCCTTGCTCGGCCTTAGCCACCACCATCTTCTCCGACCACCACCACCACTTCCTTTCCCACCTAATCCACGGCCTGACCTTCCCCTCCTCTGGCCAGGAAGTGCCATGACCTCCCCTTGATGCAAACAACACAAAACAATGTCCAAAACCCTTAAACTATGCATGTAGCCTAGCCTAGCTTCTTCACCACCAACATACATCACCTTGGCCACCTCCTATTGCTCCACCACCACCTAGAGACCACCACTACCCATCACTTTAGCCTCTGTGCAGATCTGACCTGACCTGTACAAGCCATGGCCGAGCCATAGACCCATGTAGCCGAGCCCAAAAAGTTCACCAAAACTCCACTTTGCCTAGTCCATTGACCTTCCATGCTTTGTAACTTCCAAGACCATTTGTATTCTTGACTTAGCCATGTATTTCCATGTCCAAACCTGATCCATTTCCCACCTGAAAACATGCCAAAGCCGAGCCTAAGCATGTATGATCGAGCATACATTGAGTTGTGGTCAAGCAAAACTTGTTCGAAAGCTTGGTGATGTTCTTGTCTACTTTATTTCCAATCTTGTTTCAATTAACCTTTTGTATTGTAACTATATTTATATGGTGCTTTGTTTTATTTTTATATACAAGATTTATATCTTGGATCTCTCCATCCATTGAAATCAAAATCGTGCTATCGTGCTTTCGGGAATTCATTTGTGTGCTTTGACTTTCAAACTCCAGCGTAAAAAAGGTGAGTAAATCTCACACGACATTTTATACTTATGCAAATGTGAATTGACAACAATAGAATGTGTAGAATATTATTTTATGTTATACCTGCTTATGTTATATATTATATGATGTTAAACCTGTTTATTTATCTGTCATATCATATGTTACTGATATATGTTGTTAACTGTTCATTTATATCTGTTTATCACACTGCAAGTTCCCTGTTAGTATAGAAATCACTATGGGTTGAAATGATACATACCCGAACGGACTTTAGAATAGGGAAAAATCGTTATGGGCTGAAATAATAGGCCTAAACGGTTTTAATTTATTTATTTTAACTTGGGATTGCGGGTTTGAAATGATAGAACCCGGATTTTTGCTTTTTAAACTACGGATTGAAATGATACATATCCGTATCACTTGACCTAGGTTAGAAAACTATATACAGGCCCATGGTTATTTTTATAAAGTATTTTGAATATTTTAAATATTTTTAAAAGTGTAAAATTATGAAAATTGATTTAAATTGGATTTTTAATGTTTAAATAAAGAAATTTGGATTTTTCTAGAAGTTAAAAATGTAATTTAAATGAATGGTAAAAGTGAAATTTTGAAATATAACTTAAGTTTGGAAATTTGGAATTTTGGTTTTAAAATGATATTTAAGTTATATAAATAAAATGGAAATTTAATTATCTTTGGAAAATGGTAAATATGATAATTTGATTTGAATTTGAATTTAAATGATTTAATAAAGTGTTATTGAGTTTTCTATGTATTAAAATGGTTAAATAAATGAATGCTTAAAAGTGTAATTTTAAAATATAACTTGACTTGGAAATGTGAATTTGGTTTTTATTAAAGGTTTAAGTTAATTAAATAAAATTGAAAATTTAGTTTAATTTGTGAAATGGAAATAAAATATAAGTGTTAAGTTTATTTGTTAAAAATGTGAAGAAAAGAAAATTGTACATTTGGATTTGTTAAGTAAAATTATTGGAAATTTGGATTTTACTATAAATGTTTCTTATAAAAATCATAAATTAAAAGAGTAATTTTAAAGAACATTTTTGAATGTCAAAATTGATTTTTATAATGTTTAAAAGGTTTAATATTGAAGGTTATAATTTGCTAGAAATACACTAAAATCTTGAAATTACTTTTTATAGCATTCAGAAATGTTATGATTTCTGTAAATGAACTAAAACTTAAATAAGAGGCTATTACAGCAGTTCTGTAATGCTGTAGTTGCTGAAGTAAATTAAAAGGCTAAAAACTTAATAAAGGCCTATTACAGCAGTTCTGTAAATGCTGTAGTGGTCTGCTGTCTTTGCTGAATTTAATTAAAACATTTAATTTGAAACCTGAGCTATTACAGCATTTCTGGAAATGCTGTCTTTGCTGTTTTAAACTAAATTTCAACTAAACTGAGATTTAACAGCAGTTTTAAAATGCTATCTTTGCTGAATTAAAATGTTTTCAAGAATAACTTATAACAGCTTTTTTTGAATGCTGTGAAAGACTGAAATTTTCAATGCATATGGTTTTTAACTTAGTAAATGAACTCAGAATAGTTTAAAACTTTGGAAATTGAATACTTGATTTGAAAGTATAATAATTACACTTTTAATTGGTTTAGATGAATTATTTTGATTGAAATATAAACTATTTAAAAGGTGACTTGAAATGATAATAAATGAATGATATCTTTGAATTTAAAAGGTATTTAAAGTTGATATTTGGATTTAAACCCAAATGATGATTTGAAATGAAGTTTTTGAAAGGATATGATATTTTGATATATTAAATGATTTGAAATGAAGTTTTTGAAAGATATGATGTTTTGATATATTAAAATGATTTGAAATGAAGTTTTGGAAAGATATGATATTTTGATATATTGAAATGATTTGAAATGAAGTTTTGAAATGATATGATATTTTAAATATATTGAAATGGTTTGGAATTGATTTAATCTTTATTTTGATAAAGATTTGGATTTGAAATGATATTCTATTTTGAAGTATAAAATATTATTTTAAAATTATAACCACGGGTTATAATAACGATTGGTTGTTAAAGAGACCGGGATCAGATATGGACATACTCTCTGTCGATACCGAAAACCACTTTGACAACTGTGTACGCGGTGGAGTTTCCAGAATGAAGTAGGACGGTGGCGACGATCATAAGGTATATACGTGGACCCAACTCCCGTGAGTTGGCATAAGGTGGCTAAAACAGGAGCGATCTCGGACCAGTGAGGTAGCACCTCTTATCGGACGCACTTCTTCGATACCATTCTATTACTTTGTGATTGTTTGGGTGCACCCCTTGATTTGGGAGTGTTGTTCAAGGTGGAGCGGTAGTGGCTACTATGCGTTTCCATCAGTCCGTGTGCATAATTGGTATATCTACCCTGGCATTGCCTTGTGTGCCGTGTCACCTACCATAGCGAGCTTTACTACGAGTTGTGATTTCTCCCGTAGCCTGTGGAGTATCGAGGGTAGCCCCCATTTTGGGAGTATGCTAATACTGGATAGACTACTGGGACTATTACATGTTAAGGGGAATATTGGGTCACTCCTTAATGCTTTTAAAAAGTATGTTTATTTTATATTAGACATTATTATAATAGCGAATATTACTACATAGTAGATAGTTTAACGGATCCTTAAAGAATGGGCGATCCCAAGCATTCTTTAGTTACTTGTATCTTTATTACAGTTCACTTGAGTTGGTTATCATTGTATAAGTATGTATGTCATCACTCGAGTGTTTTGTGTTTTGCTTTACGCTCGGGTCAGACTGAGTGATACATCATTTGAGACTCACCTTTGGAGCTGGAGTTTTGCTTTGAAGATCCAGATATCTATTCATTTTGTTACCCAGTTGATTCCAGTTGTATTCTGAGTTGTACATGTTTATCATACTGTTACTCCTGTTGTACCTTGGTATTCCTATTGTATCTTAATTTACTCTGATGTATTTAAAGTAAATTCTTTTCACCAACTCCTATTGTTTGTCAAAATCTCAGTGAATAATAATTGTCTTTATAAAATCCTTTTTAGAAATCTACCATAGATCCGAAATATCATTCCCGAAACATTTACAAACCTATTATTTTATATTAATATTTTAATATAACTTTTAAGCTTCTATAGCCTAATAAATTCATAATAAATCGTAAAAACATGGAAAAAATCCTTAAAAATCACAATAAATCAAATTTTTTATTTTATTTACCATATAAAAATTTCAAATAAAAAAACATTATTTAATTATTTTTAATAATTAAAACCCGAAATAAACCATTTTGTTCACTTAAGAAAATCATAAAATATTCATACTTTATTTGAAAATTATCAATGGAATTTAATAAGAAAAATAAGAGAAAAGAAGGAAAACAAAATACAGAATCTCACAGCGGAATTGACAAAATATAATAATCAAATAAACAGTTCATGAAGCTGTTTTACAATATACATTTGATTACACAATTTTTACAACATAATCAGAGTACAATCAGCAAATATACCAAAATAATGTAGGGGAATAATAATAGTAAATACGGTATAGCAAACTCCATCTTCATCTTTAGGGAATAGTATCTTCAAATACTGTAATACTTAGGCTGACCCGAGCATAATGGAAAGACAAAACACTCGAGTCAGAACTAAAAGTTCTTATATAAGTTAAATTAATAACAAGTAAATATGAATGTGATAGCTTCAGAGATGTTTATGGGATTTTCTACCTCCTATCAAGTGTACAACGTGAGTGCAATAACTTAAGAGATGTTACGGGATTTTCCATCTCCTAAGGATCCATTAAACTATCTATATGTAGTAAGATACGCTATATATGTAGTGTCTATTCAGTAAAGTAAAGTATTAAAATAGCGTTAAGGTTTTACATTAATCCCCCTGACACATTTTTAAGCAGGTAGTCTATGCAGGTCCTGTAACACAACCAGTAACGTCAGTAGCCAGTGAGTCTCCTATAGGTACCATACTAAAACAAAATCGTAGTAGGCGTGTATAAGGATAAAAGTATGACAAGGCACGTGAGGCAATGCCCAAGGTAGAATACTACCAGTTCGAGTCGCAGGGCTGGTGGTAAGGCATCGTAGCCACGACCGCCCACCGCGTCCAACACCCCTAAAATCAAATCAAGGTGCACCGATCAAGTCAAAATCAATATAGCAATACGAAGAGGTGTGTCCGCTAGAGGTAGCTAGCCCACTTAGCCCTGACAAGCCGTCCTATTTTAGTCATTTCAAATTGGCACAAATGCCGGGGCCAACCACCATCGTTCTTTTTCTTCAAATCCATCAAACGTTCACCAAATCCAACCACTTCATTCTAGATCATCCACCACGTACATAGTTGTTAAAGTGGTTCCAATATTGACAAAGAGTATGCCAATAAGAGGCCCTGGTCTCTTTAACAACCAAACGTCATTTTTCACACCGGTTGGTTCTTTTACATTTCGAAAACGATTCATATTTGATATCAAAATATCATATTCACTTCAAAAATATCACTTCATTTCAAAATACCATATTTACTCAAAATATGTCATTTTCACTTGAAAATACCATTTCAAATTCCAACTTAGTTTATAACTTCATTTAACCACATTTGCATTTAAATCAATGATTTAAATATAAACATTCCAACTTTCAAATCAAACTGTTTCTTTCCATTTCAACGAATCTGAATGTAACGACCCGGCTTTCTTTGCCCAGAAAGACGCATCGTTATGAAGAAAGAAAGGGATAGAAGAAGAAAAGAAAAGAAGAGAGAACAACAACACATCAGAAATCTCACAGCGGAACGAGAAATATATTATCACATAAGATATTACATAGTATCATATACATCAGAGTACACGATTTATACATCACAATATAGACAGTTATAAACTTCTGTCTATTATACAACACAACTACATAAATACGATACATCATACACAGCGGAAACTCTATATATCTACACGCTGAAGCCTCCTGCTCCACAGCTCCTCCAGAATTCGTCAAGACTAACCTGAATCCCCTTGACTACTCATACAAATTTGAGTACCCAAGAGTTTAATAAAACAGAAAATAAACACTTGGGTCAGACATGGGTCTGGTGTGAGTAAACGGTTAGATTGCTTAACTTTGAAAACCTTTGAAAACAAAAGTATCACGTAAGACTTCCCACAAATAAACATGGGTAAGTTTTTACCTTACGCTAACTAAAACATTTGATAGGAAATCCGATTGTATTATAATAGTGTCTAGGGTTTTCAAGTAAAATACAGAAATAGCTGAAATGCTTACATCTCACATTCCAACATAGTTGGGCACAACTAATACGTACGGCACTTATTGGAGTTTGGATTCCATACAATGGCAGGGCTACTGGGGTACCGCCCGTCACAGTACGTGGCCTAGATCACCGTACCGAGGAGTACGCCCGCTCCCCTGCAACACAAAGCCGGAACCATCCCTTACTGGATAATCCCGAACAAGATAATCCCGTAGTTGGCGCGACCAACCACACACTAAGCCGAATAAAAGAAAAGGAACCTCTAGACAGGGATCTATCTTGCTCTCAGTGGGTGCTACCCACGAAGCCTTGCTGCACCTCCCCTGTTTTAGCCATTCCCGGTTGATGAGGCTTGAGGTTACGATTACCTTTAATCAGAACATATCACTTAGAATGCTCATCGTCCGCCTGACGATGTGCTGAAAGCATTCAATCCATACAAGTTCGTTCCGGGTTCGAACGAAACCGAAGGCATTATCTCGTTACACTCGTTTTGGAATCACCCTCAGAGTTAACGACAATAACCCTTGCACTCTGAATCTTCATCTTCACTTGAGATTCACGACCTATCGTTAATTTGGATCGATGTGGTATTCGGGTCTCCAGACCTGGAATACCGGTATACGGAAACCCGATCCCGGTCTCATCGAAATCCAAAACGTATCTTTTAAGGCCAAGTTGTTTTAAGGTTAAAACAATTTAACTTATCTATATTCATACAGATAGATAATTCACCAATCACAATTGATAATCACATTATCAAAAAACAAATGATCTATAATAGAATAGATAATCCATATCAACATCACAATAGTTAATCCATATTATCATCATAATGCAACCAAGCATCCACACAACATTACTTATCTCATTT
Organism: Allium fistulosum; assembly: GCA_030737815.1. NCBI lineage: Eukaryota > Viridiplantae > Streptophyta > Magnoliopsida > Asparagales > Amaryllidaceae > Allium > Allium fistulosum. The sequence continues at coordinate 502,803,818 of CM060901.1, forward strand.
TTGAGATTACATCCATTCAAGACAATCAAGGTCATCCATTCTTATATAAGCAATGATTTAATTAATCATAACATAATTAATTTAAAATTGATTTAAATTAACTATCTCTATCTTTAATTAATTTAAAGTGAATTAAATTAATCACTTCATCTCTTAATTAATTTAAAATAAATTAAATTAATTACTTCATTATAAATCTTACTTATATAATCATTAATTAATTACAAATAAATTAATTAATCTTTCTCTAATTATCCACTTTAATTAATCACCTTGATTAATCATTCTTTAATTACATTTAAGTAATTATCTTAATTAATTTCACAAATTAATTATCCTTAACCAAATACAGTAATTAACCTTTAATTACTTCATTAATTAATTAATTATAATTAATTACTTTAAGCCTTAATTAATTACAATTAATCACTTATCATTTGATTAATTAATCTTAATTAATTTACTCTTAATTACATCATTAATTGATTATAAACTAATGATTCCTAATTACAATCTTTAATTATTTATTTATATTTAAATTAATTAAATAATTAATCTTAATTAAACCATAATTATTAATCATGTTTGATTAATCTAATCCAGTAATTAACTTCCCTTAATTACTTCCCTTAATTAATTACTTTTTAATTAATTACCTTAACCAATAATTAATTATCTTATTAATTATTCTTAATCCTTTAATTCATTTTATTAAATAAATTATTAAATTAATAACACTAGGTAATTAACTCTTAATCACTTCTTATTTAATTACTTTCATAAAATAATTATCTTCTAATTACTTTATTAAATATTTTATCTTTACTAAATTACATCCAGTAATTATTTCTTAAATACTTCATCAAGTAATTATACTTAATTAATTTATAAGTGATTATCTTTAATTAATCACTAATTAATTACTTAGTTAATTATTTAACTAATTTATTGAAATTAAACTAACTAATTTCTTAATCCTTATATTTAAAAGATCTTAATTAAGAAAAACCATTTATCTTAATTAAATTATTCACAAAGACTAACTTTTCTTTAATCATTAATAATAATTGAATTACCCTTATTATCTTCACATATCAATTTCCTTTAATAAATCAAATCTTAATTACTTAAGATAGACTCTTTATTTAAAATTGATTTGCTAAATCCTTATCGTTAAACTTATTTAAAATAAAACATTTTAGAAATCAATTATAACTAGACATTATAAACTTCTACTCGACTTTCAAAATCTTTAAACTTCCAAAGTTATTAAATTAACTTTAATACAAAAATCATTTTGAAAATCCACTTTTAATCCTTTAAGAAATTATCTATTTAAATATTAACTTAAAAACATTTAATTTTGAAAACAATTTAGTTAATAGTTAATATCTTGTTTTACCTTTGTTTTAAAAACTCAGGAACCATTACAAAACAAAGTTTTCTTTTGTTTTAAACTTTAAAACATTTCCCTGTAAATTCTTAATACCAGCTAATCCCAAACCCGAGTAAACTCGTAGAAATCTCGAAGTGACACTCGCGACTACCCACTACTCTCCTGCTTCGAGAAAAACATCAAAAATCCCGAGCTTAACCCGAGCAATTCCTTTCTTCCCCAAACCCATTTCCAGATGCACACGAAATCGTGAACGTGCACGTGCACGTCTACGCTGGTCGTCGATGACCTCCGATCTGGCCTCCGACAAGTCAGACTTCACCACGTTACTACGTTCGACCATCCAGACTAACTCGATACGAACGAAAACGAATTCGAGCAATTAAACCCATCACCTGGAAAACAACCATCACCAGAAAATCGTCCATCGCCGATGATCTCTGCCTCGAGACCTCTTGCCATCTTCACCGTAGCTACGCCACGCCTTCCAGCTCCTATCGCAAGCATTACGATCGCCTCCGATCACGTCATGTTGTCACGAAACCCATTTGAAAACCCACGACAATCACAGTGCCAAAAACCCTACCATCTCGATTTCTGACCTCCACGATTAATGATAAATCACTATACTATTTTTCCGATGAACTCCATCATCCCCTCTATCTTCAAACCCAACCTCGACCACTAGTTCGCCATAGTTCGCCGTGAATTGCCAGATAAACCCAAAACAGAAAATCCCAAAATTCTCTTCAATTACCAAACTATAAATCATGATATATATATTAAAATTCATGATTTCCTATAGTGAATTCAATTATGTAATCCAAACTAAAATTTTATTCAATAAAATTTTGACCATATAAAGGTATCTACTGTAAATTTGGAAATTGGAACTAAATATCCATTATAAAAACTTATAATTATTTTTAGAAGGAAGATTACATGATTTCAAACAACCTTTCTTTACAAATCAAAAGCTAGTTTGAATTCAAACTTGAATTATTGAATTAAATAAGAAGATGAATCCTGTTTATAACATACAGAGACCATCACAGCCATACAAACAAACATGCATATAATTCAATTCAAGTATAAAGGCTAACACATGATTTTTATTCACATATCAAAGTGAAAACAAGATTTAAAAGTGTTTTTAAAACCTAAATTTACTCACCAGACAAAATGCAGAGAACAGAGAAGCAGAAAATAGATTTGTTCCAGGCTGCATGTTCCAGATTTGAATTTCTTTTGTTTTTGCTTGTTGAATTTTTAAACTTTGCTGTTTGATTAATTTCTCTGATCTTCAGGTTGCATTTGAAGAATTTGGAACTGCTATTAAATTTGCCTTATCTGATTGCATGACTTCAGATTGACATTGGAGATCTGAAGCTGTTATTCAATTTTGCCTTTAATCTTCTTATCTCAGATTTGCATTTGAATTTCCAGATTTATTTTCTCTTTGAATTTTGATTCCAGGTTTTATTTTCTCTATAGATTCGAATTATTTTAGTTGAGAAAGAAGTTGAAGAAAAGAAAATTTTTTTAAACTGAAAAGTGAAAAACAGATTTCTTCTTACATACTAATTTTTATTTATTTTAAAACTTAAATTAAAATATAGCCACTTGTCTCTTTAATTTGCTTACACCTATGCTATTTAAATTACAAATTACTTATTTTCTTACAAATGTCTTCACACCACTCTAATATGCTAACAAGTGTACATCTTGTTTTTAATACATTTATTTAAGACATTTATATGTTTTTATGAAATATTTATAAGTATATAATGTATTTATCTCTTTTATAAATAAGCTTTAAGATTCTATATAAATATACAAATATATATATTCTAAATGGAAAATATTTTTACATTAGTTTTGATAATCATCATATTGAATTTTAATACATAACTTCAAATAACAATATATATATACATATATATTATAATTTGAAAACATAGTCTTTTATTAAATTAAAGACTCCCTATTTATAATATATATACCAATATATATATACATTATAAATAGAAAACATTTATATAAGTTTTGAAAGATAAATCTTACCAATTTTAAATTGTTAGAAAAGATATTAATAAATATTGCCAATTAAATATTATTAACCTTTAAAATGAATAAACTTGTCAATTTTATAAAATAAAATCAACAAATCAATTTAATTATTTATAAAGATTATTAAATTGATATTGCCAAAATTCCGGGATATCACATTCCTCCCCCTTTAAAATAATTTCGTCCCCGAAATTTAAAAGCAAAGATAATTTAATAATCCAACAAATATTTTAATTTCAAACACAAACCTATCATCCAATTTCTAACAACCAAAGCAACCAATCAAACAATCTAATCTAACTAACTATTCTGATATAAATCAGAATAGACTTCATAATACTATCTCGAGTTTCCCCGGATATAAATCACCGGGAGACTCGCTCTACAGAAGCTAAACAAACAACACCACTATGATCCAGAGCTTCCCTTATCTCTAGATCCACTAATCTGAACAGAATATCAGATCACACCCAAGTCCAGCTCAAACTTTCAAATCCATCTGAACTGCAGATTCCACAACCAGCGATGAATCATACACGTACTCCCTCAGAGATACGTGAAATACAATGAATTCCAGATATCCAAACTGGCTATTCATTCCTGTAGACAAAGAACTACTCCTCTCGAGAATACAAGAAATCCAAAATACTTCGGAGCTAACTTTCCAGACTTACCAAATCTTATAGCTCTTATAATTGGAGAAAAACTTAAACAATTTCCAATTTCCAATTCCGAATTCCAAACTCCTTGTCTCATATCTGCATAACTCAACAGACGATCCTGGGCTATCCCATCTTTTCCTGATCAGCTTAACCTTCGCTGATGCTCCTTGAAATAAATTTGAACCAAGCACAAGATGATCTCTAGATCCTATTCAACAATATGAAATTCCAAAATTCGTTGAAATCCAAACTTGAAAACTAGATCTGACCTATCCGTTTCCAAAAATTTCTGAGCTGCTACACCAACTCTTCTTTCTCTAAGAACCATCCTACTACCAGACTAATTACCGGTATCGCTTCTGGAATCAAGTCGATACGGAACTCAAATCCAAATGCAGACAAACTTCTACTTCCTTGAAGACATCCGAAAAAATCTCTGACTACTTCAGTATCTCCTATTTCCACATGAGAAACCTCAATCTCAAACAAAAGATTACCCAAGATAAATTCCCAAACTAATCGCAAGTCACTTTTGCGTTACAACCTAGTTCAGATTTCAAAGAAACTGTTCTCTCTTTACCAATTAGAACAGCTTTTAGCTTTTCCAAACAAGGTTAACCCTTCAAGGAAAACTTCACCATCTACTCGGACTGCTGATAGAAGAACCACAAAGATTCCGGAACCATCGAAGAAACGAACCACACTGCTGCTTCCAAACTCTATCTCGACAGCACACCGAACACTCCGAGCTGCACTGCTATCACAGCTAACCAAGAACTTCTAATCCAAAGGCTTCTCAAAACTAAAACCATCAACAAACCTCTCAACGAATCTCCGAGATGGCAGACATCCAAAAGAAACTCGGGCTCCAAACCAATCGCCAATAACTTACTCTTCTTAAGGGAACAATGAGACCATGTCCGAAGAACAACTAATCGACCTTAGTCCCATACTTCAAAATAGACAAAACTCTCTTACTTGATATCAGAGAATTCCTATACAGTCGAGTCTTTCCTGCGGTAGACATCAACTGTTCCTCCAATACCTTCTTAATCTTGTTCCAAAAGAAAATCTCCTTCGAGAACATCCATATTCACTGCGTCTCATCACACAGCTACTTCTTCCAGAAGATACCAAGATACTATCACTCGCTTCTGCCCAACTGTCAGATCCAACTCTACTCATCCAATTTCAAAGATAAACTCTGAACCTTAACAGGTTTCCTTCAGAGATTGTGAAATCCTTACACAACTGTAAAGTTCACTCGAGACGGTATTAGGTCTACAGTCTCGTCAGATATACTTCCAACCTCAATACTCAAACTCCAACCATTGGTAGTCGTCGTGTTACACACACCACTACCTATCTACCTTTATAACTTATATTGGAAAACCCGAACAGGTAATCCAATAAATAGGTAGAAATACATAAATATATATATTTAAAATGATATTTTTTTTTATATAGAAATTATTTCTGGGTAAAATTATTTCATCTACCTCTTTAAAACAATATTGTGTCCGTTGGCCTGGTTCAAGTGTTTAGAGATCCCTATCAATAACGTTAGCTACTCGTATTGACCAGAATCCATATACCACTCAACCGATCAATTAACACAATATAAAACCATTTTATATAACTAACAAATACGCGCTCTCGTATATATATATACTCAGACTCAAATAGGTTGCTACAGATCCTATCGCTAATGAACAATCCTTCCGAACCTAGGTATTCACTCAACCTAGTGTTCTGATATTCACTTAACCAATAGCTTAGGTATTCGCTCAACCTCGCTCTGATACCATATGTAACGACCCGGCTTTCTTTGCCCAGAAAGACGCATCGTTATGAAGAAAGAAAGGGATAGAAGAAGAAAAGAAAAGAAGAGAGAACAACAACACATCAGAAATCTCACAGCGGAACGAGAAATAGATTATCACATAAGATATTACATAGTATCATATACATCAGAGTACACGATTTATACATCACAATATAGACAGTTATAAACTTCTGTCTATTATACAACACAACTACATAAATACGATACATCATACACAGCGGAAACTCTATATATCTACATGCTGAAGCCTCCTGCTCCACAGCTCCTCCAGAATTCGTCAAGACTAACCTGAATCCCCTTGACTACTCATACAAATTTGAGTACCCAAGAGTTTAATAAAACAGAAAATAAACACTTGGGTCAGACATGGGTCTGGTGTGAGTAAACGGTTAGATTGCTTAACTTTGAAAACCTTTGAAAACAAAAGTATCACGTAAGACTTCCCACAAATAAACATGGGTAAGTTTTTACCTTACGCTAACTAAAACATTTGATAGGAAATCCGATTGTATTATAATAGTGTCTAGGGTTTTCAAGTAAAATACAGAAATAGCTGAAATGCTTACATCTCACATTCCAACATAGTTGGGCACAACTAATACGTACGACACTTATTGGAGTTTGGATTCCATACAATGGCAGGGCTACTAGGGTACCGCCCGTCACAGTACGTGGCCTAGATCACCGTACCGAGGAGTATGCCCGCTCCCCTGCAACACAAAGCCGGAACCATCCCTTACTGGATAATCCCGAACAAGATAATCCCGTAGTTGGCGCGACCAACCACACACTAAGCCGAATAAAAGAAAAGGGACCTCTAGACAGGGATCTATCTTGCTCTCAGTGGGTGCTACCCACGAAGCCTTGTTGCACCTCCCCTGTTTTAGCCATTCCCGGTTGATGAGGCTTGAGGTTACGATTACCTTTAATCAGAACATATCACTTAGAATGCTCATCGTCCGCCTGACGATGTGCTGAAAGCATTCAATCCATACAAGTTCGTTCCGGGTTCGAACGAAACCGAAGGCATTATCTCGTTACACTCGTTTTGGAATCACCCTCAGAGTTAACGACAATAACCCTTGCACTCTGAATCTTCATCTTCACTTGAGATTCACGACCTATCGTTAATTTGGATCGATGTGGTATTCGGGTCTCCAGACCTGGAATACCGGTATACGGAAACCCGATCCCGGTCTCATCGAAATCCAAAACGTATCTTTTAAGGCCAAGTTGTTTTAAGGTTAAAACAATTTAACTTATCTATATTCATACAGATAGATAATTCACCAATCACAATTGATAATCACATTATCAATAAACAAATGATCTATAATAGAATAGATAATCCATATCAACATCACAATAGTTAATCCATATTATCATCATAATGCAACCAAGCATCCACACAACATTACTTATCTCATTTTTGAGATTACATCCATTCAAGACAATCAAGGTCATCCATTCTTATATAAGCAATGATTTAATTAATCATAACATAATTAATTTAAAATTGATTTAAATTAACTATCTCTATCTTTAATTAATTTAAAGTGAATTAAATTAATCACTTCATCTCTTAATTAATTTAAAATAAATTAAATTAATTACTTCATTATAAATCTTACTTATATAATCATTAATTAATTACAAATAAATTAATTAATCTTTCTCTAATTATCCACTTTAATTAATCACCTTGATTAATCATTCTTTAATTACATTTAAGTAATTATCTTAATTAATTTCACAAATTAATTATCCTTAACCAAATACAGTAATTAACCTTTAATTACTTCATTAATTAATTAATTATAATTAATTACTTTAAGCCTTAATTAATTACAATTAATCACTTATCATTTGATTAATTAATCTTAATTAATTTACTCTTAATTACATCATTAATTAATTATAAACTAATGATTCCTAATTACAATCTTTAATTATTTATTTATATTTAAATTAATTAAATAATTAATCTTAATTAAACCATAATTATTAATCATGTTTGATTAATCTAATCCAGTAATTAACTTCCCTTAATTACTTCCCTTAATTAATTACTTTTTAATTAATTACCTTAACCAATAATTAATTATCTTATTAATTATTCTTAATCCTTTAATTCATTTTATTAAATAAATTATTAAATTAATAACACTAGGTAATTAACTCTTAATCACTTCTTATTTAATTACTTTCATAAAATAATTATCTTCTAATTACTTTATTAAATATTTTATCTTTACTAAATTACATCCAGTAATTATTTCTTAAATACTTCATCAAGTAATTATACTTAATTAATTTATAAGTGATTATCTTTAATTAATCACTAATTAATTACTTAGTTAATTATTTAACTAATTTATTGAAATTAAACTAACTAATTTCTTAATCCTTATATTTAAAAGATCTTAATTAAGAAAAACCATTTATCTTAATTAAATTATTCACAAAGACTAACTTTTCTTTAATCATTAATAATAATTGAATTACCCTTATTATCTTCACATATCAATTTCCTTTAATAAATCAAATCTTAATTACTTAAGATAGACTCTTTATTTAAAATTGATTTGCTAAATCCTTATCGTTAAACTTATTTAAAATAAAACATTTTAGAAATCAATTATAACTAGACATTATAAACTTCTACTCGACTTTCAAAATCTTTAAACTTCCAAAGTTATTAAATTAACTTTAATACAAAAATCATTTTGAAAATCCACTTTTAATCCTTTAAGAAATTATCTATTTAAATATTAACTTAAAAACATTTAATTTTGAAAACAATTTAGTTAATAGTTAATATCTTGTTTTACCTTTGTTTTAAAAACTCAGGAACCATTACAAAACAAAGTTTTCTTTTGTTTTAAACTTTAAAACATTTCCCTGTAAATTCTTAATACCGGCTAATCCCAAACCCGAGTAAACTCGTAGAAATCTCGAAGTGACACTCGCGACTACCCACTACTCTCCTGCTTCGAGAAAAACATCAAAAATCCCGAGCTTAACCCGAGCAATTCCTTTCTTCCCCAAACCCATTTCCAGATGCACACGAAATCGTGAACGTGCACGTCTACGCTGGTCGTCGATGACCTCCGATCTGGCCTCCGACAAGTCAGACTTCACCACGTTACTACGTTCGACCATCCAGACTAACTCGATACGAACGAAAACGAATTCGAGCAATTAAACCCATCACCTGGAAAACAACCATCACCAGAAAATCGTCCATCGCCGATGATCTCTGCCTCGAGACCTCTTGCCATCTTCACCGTAGCTACGCCACTCCTTCCAGCTCCTATCGCAAGCATTACGATCGCCTCTGATCACGTCATGTTGTCACGAAACCCATTTGAAAACCCACGACAATCACAGTGCCAAAAACCCTACCATCTCGATTTCTGACCTCCACGATTAATGATAAATCACTATACTATTTTTCCGATGAACTCCATCATCCCCTCTATCTTCAAACCCAACCTCGACCACTAGTTCGCCATAGTTCGCCGTGAATTGCCAGATAAACCCAAAACAGAAAATCCCAAAATTCTCTTCAATTACCAAACTATAAATCATGATATATATATTAAAATTCATGATTTCCTATAGTGAATTCAATTATGTAATCCAAACTAAAATTTTATTCAATAAATTTTTGACCATATAAAGGTATCTACTGTAAATTTGGAAATTGGAACTAAATATCCATTATAAAAACTTATAATTATTTTTAGAAGGAAGATTACATGATTTCAAACAACCTTTCTTTACAAATCAAAAGCTAGTTTGAATTCAAACTTGAATTATTGAATTAAATAAGAAGATGAATCCTGTTTATAACATACAGAGACCATCACAGCCATACAAACAAACATGCATATAATTCAATTCAAGTATAAAGGCTAACACATGATTTTTATTCACATATCAAAGTGAAAACAAGATTTAAAAGTGTTTTTAAAACCTAAATTTACTCACCAGACAAAATGCAGAGAACAGAGAAGCAGAAAATAGATTTGTTCCAGGCTGCATGTTCCAGATTTGAATTTCTTTTGTTTTTGCTTGTTGAATTTTTAAACTTTGCTGTTTGATTAATTTCTCTGATCTTCAGGTTGCATTTGAAGAATTTGGAACTGCTATTAAATTTGCCTTATCTGATTGCATGACTTCAGATTGACATTGGAGATCTGAAGTTGTTATTCAATTTTGCCTTTAATCTTCTTATCTCAGATTTGCATTTGAATTTCCAGATTTATTTTCTCTTTGAATTTTGATTCCAGGTTTTATTTTCTCTATAGATTCGAATTATTTTAGTTGAGAAAGAAGTTGAAGAAAAGAAAATTTTTTTAAACTGAAAAGTGAAAAACAGATTTCTTCTTACATACTAATTTTTATTTATTTTAAAACTTAAATTAAAATATAGCCACTTGTCTCTTTAATTTGCTTACACCTATGCTATTTAAATTACAAATTACTTATTTTCTTACAAATGTCTTCACACCACTCTAATATGCTAACAAGTGTACATCTTGTTTTTAATACATTTATTTAAGACATTTATATGTTTTTATGAAATATTTATAAGTATATAATGTATTTATCTCTTTTATAAATAAGCTTTAAGATTCTATATAAATATACAAATATATATATTCTAAATGGAAAATATTTTTACATTAGTTTTGATAATCATCATATTGAATTTTAATACATAACTTCAAATAACAATATATATATACATATATATTATAATTTGAAAACATAGTCTTTTATTAAATTAAAGACTCCCTATTTATAATATATATACCAATATATATATACATTATAAATAGAAAACATTTATATAAGTTTTGAAAGATAAATCTTACCAATTTTAAATTGTTAGAAAAGATATTAATAAATATTGCCAATTAAATATTATTAACCTTTAAAATGAATAAACTTGTCAATTTTATAAAATAAAATCAACAAATCAATTTAATTATTTATAAAGATTATTAAATTGATATTGCCAAAATTCCGGGATATCACACTGAACCCATGTCCAAATTTCAAATCAACAAAACTCAATTTCCAATCTTTCAATTCAATTGACTCAATTTCGATTTAGTTTCAAATCAACTTGATTTCAGTTTCAATTCGAGTTAACTTCAATTTCGAAACGTTCATTTTTAACCTCAAATTAGATTCAACAATTCAATTCGATGATTTAAATTTCAGTCCGATTCTTATTTTAAACCATTTCAATCCATATCGATTTCAAGTCCAATTTCAATTTACCAATTTAAAACACTTAAATCAAATTAAACTCCATTGTTCAATTTTAAGGTTCGAATCATTAAAATAATCAATTTTTCGAATTAAAGTCATATATCGATTATACTTCACATTTCCAATTCAATTCTTTAAAACAATTTCTTTTAACCAATTTCAATTTCAACATTTCTAAGCTTGAATTAGAAATAATTCAATTCATATAAATCCACAATTTATTTCATTTAAAACAATATCATTTAATCAAAATCCAAATTCAAGATTTTAAAACCATTTAATTTAACCAATCCGGTGTCCGTATATAATTTTCTACCCTATGGCCAAGTGATCAGTTATTTCAATTTTAATTTCAAGGATGGATATATAATTTCAATCCAAATCAAAGTGTCATAGGTATATATCATTTCAACCTATTTCCTAATTTATTCGAAATAATTCAAATAACAGTTTATACGCTGTCACTTAATATACAAGGTCATAACAGGGATACATTAAAATAAATAAACATCCAATCATCCAAAATGTCAACAAATGGACATCCATCACAGTCAACATCCAAATCAGCCAATAAATCACAACAATTAACTCGTTATCAATATCAGGTATTTAACTAGAAATTCAATTTCAATTTCAAAATTAACTGGCAATTCCAATTCTTATCAGTTCAAACCATATGTTAATTTAAATGTCATTTAAATTACCAAACAACAGCCAATAAAAGTAAATAACTTCACGATTTAATTTAATTAACATCAGAATCATTTTAGTATTTGTGAGTGGGTTTAATCACTCAGCTTTGATTTATAGCCCATTAAAAATCAAATAAAAGCCCAAAAATTCAACAGTCTCCAAATTCAACCGAACATGTTTCTTGTTGTTCAGAATTTCAATATGAGTCCGACGGAAGAAACCGTGCATCAATCGGATTTCATATGTGGAAGATATTCAAGTTATAAAAATATTATGAAAATGAAATATAAAAACATGTACACATGTTTTAATAATATAATAAAACAAATTAGTTACTCACATCAAGAATTTTGAAGCTGGCTCATGTTTCTAAAGCCTGGAGAATCAACGGAAAAAAAATGGCATGATGGCTCACGCATGTAGGAAGGAGGCTTTAAGAAATGGATTTTCAAACAAATGGAAACGATTGGTTCATGAAAATAAGTTGCTCACATTTGTTTTTTTGTTTAGAAGAAAAAGAAAAACTTCAGGCAAAAGAAATAATGGCAGCATGTTTTAAAAATGGAAAGTTAGATTATGAAATAGGAAATGAATAAGGGTAAAGCACTTTTAGAAATTGGAATATGAAAGGGAAGGATACAAGAAGACGTAAATTTGCAAAATGAAAAGAGATTAACGTGCAGGTAATTAATAAAGGATGAAAGACACATGTTGGAATTTGAGAAGTCATGTTTACATGGCAAGCAAATCTTTTGGTATAAAATTTCTAAACGTGTCCTACCTCAATTAATTCCATTAACATACATGAAACGTTTCAAGGCAAGGCTCACGTATAAATAAATAAAACTTAATGGAAAACCAAAAGAGGCATGTATTTCATAAAAGAAAGTAATAAAATAAAATAAATGAGAGCAATGATTTAAATTTGAGAAGGTAGATTGTACGTGGAAAGCAAAACTCTAATATACTCAAATTTAAAAACGTTTATTTTAACCTATTTTATTATCCCCAATACACTCAAATTTACACCTTTTATATCTTTATTTAGTACATAGTAAATAACATTAAACACTGCAATTAACGTAATGGGGACCGCTGCTACACACAGTAAAAGATGAACCGGGACTCAAAATTCAAATTTGGAACGAAATAAATTTCCTATGTAAACATTCTAATTATTCTAAATCAAAATCTTAACCTAACCTTCAAGTTGTTTTCTTACCATTTTTTTTATAAATTAAATTCAAATCAAGTTTGAATATTTAAATATTCTAACTAGAAACGTGCAACAAAATTCAATTCTTTATTTTAGTGAAATTAAACTTATATTTGCAAATGAAACATTCACTTCACTTGATAAAAATGTTCTTTTCATTAAATTAAACTTTCCTTTTGTTTTCACAAAACCTAAGCTACGTTTAATTACACCTATTAATTTACAATTTAGTGTTCTCTCTCTTATTAATCAAAAGTATTCAATTACATTAATTTCAATTGATTACAAAGGTGAATATCAAAATGGACTAAATAAATGTAAAAAGAAATAGAACAGTTATTTCCTATCTAATAGTAATTTAAACATATTCATACATTATTGGATACAAACATGATTTATACATTTCATACTAAATAATAGTTTCTCATTCCTATAATCAATTTGTAAGCTAAAATACATTTCAAACAAATAAACATATGTTTACTCCTTTTTTGAACTTATTCATTTTATTCATTATTAAATTAACACTTATTCATAATAATTGATTTCTTATTCATATAATAAATCTTTCAGCTACCAAACATTCCAAATAAATAAAATTATGAATTTATCTTTAATAAAGGAACATTTATTATTCTTTATTAACATTTATTATTCCAATCAATTGGAATTTTACATTCAGACGATCATTTATTTCATTCAAACCAATGTCATTAAAATACTGATTAACATATGTTATCATTCTTACGTTATTGCAAAACATATCTCATTAATAGAAATTTAAATTAAGTTCATACCTTATATTATAATTTAATTTGTAACAATACAATCTTAAATTCTTTTTTTCCTAACAACTTTATTCAAAAATCTTATTTAATTTAAAAAATTTAATTATCAAAATACGGGTTGTTACAATCTCCCCCACTCAAAACTTTTCATCCCCGAAAAGAAACAAGAAGGAATCAAAAATATGATATATTTAATTAAAAATTGTCAATTTATAAACAATTTAACTTACATATTTAATTTTAGTATAAATTTTGAAAATAACTCAACTTTCACAAAAATTCTCTAATTCCTAAATTTTCGAAAATTTCGGCAGAGTCTCCTTGTTATCCCCCCATTTGGCAAGGCCGTGACACAAACAAAAAGCCTGACTGGAAATCAATGACAATTCGTCCCGAAGATCGGTTATACACAGGCTCACTATGGATATCGATGAATTTTGTATGAGTCCGGATCGAGCTACAATTGGCAAGACATAACAAGCAAAGCCGTGAAAGCCAACGTTTCAAATTTCAAGTCGATCGGAGTTCGTATGCTCAAGATATGATCGATGTAATTCAAGTAATCAACTGAAAGGTCTTGTTCATATCCATCAATCATCAACTGCTCGTATCCATCAATCCTCTACTGTTCGTATCCACTCAACTGTTCGTATCCATCAATCATTAACTGTTCGTATCCATCAATCCTCTACTGTTCGTATCCATCAATCCTCTACTATTCGTATCCATCAGGCCTCAACTGTTCGTATCCATCAATCATCAACTGTTCGTATCCATTAGCTATATTGGTCCATCACGATCGATACGAACAGTGCAATGGTGATCGATACGAACAAGGCAGAGGCGATCGATACGAACAGTGCAATGGTGATCGATATGAACAAGGCAGAGGCGATCGATACGAACAAGGCAGAGGTGATCGATGTGAAGAAGACAGCCTTTGAAAAACACAAACTTGCATCGATCATATCTCACAATCTACAAGTCCAAATGCCACCAAATTTTCACAGAAGCTTGCGTACAACCTAAAGAATGTTCATGATCGATCTCGACTCGATCGGGCAAAATATTAATCTATACGAAATTCATTCGTATCGATCACGGATCGACTCAAAATCGCATGGGATCGGTTGCGTGGGCCCGTGCACGTGCCAGAAGAGGTCTCCCGAGATCTGAGTGAGATATTTGCATCCTACGCCTATAAATAGCATCCTAAAGCCTACAGAAAAGGGACTTTTGGCTTTTCTACGTCCAGACTCTGTCGGAATCATCATTGTACTCTAAATTGGCTGTTGTAATCGGTGGTAACTCGTTGTAATCAGCAAGCAAACATCAATAAAGTCATCAAATTCAAAGTGGACATAGGCGGGATTGCCGAACCACTATAAACTCTGTGTTCTTTACTGCTTTCCTCTTAATTTTCTGAGTGTTCTTCATTTTTAATTCTCTACATACTTGTTATCTATGATCTGTGATTGTGAACAGGTGCTTTCCTCAACAATTGGGTGTTTGTGACCAATTTTAGTGCAAACATTTTGGTGCTTTCACTAAGAAGGCTAGCATTCAGGAACTCTACCACTTGGACTTCAAATTTGAAGGCTTGAAGACTTAGATCTGGACAACTATGACGAGGCAATCAGCAAAAAGACAAAGAACGGAGAGGAGTCATCATGAAGGGAGTCAAGAAGCCTCCTCAGGGGCTAATCGGACTTCAGCTTTCATCAGTAGGGATGAGATGGAGATAATGATGGGAGCCATGCATGATGAGCTATTCAAAAGGAAAGAAGAGATGATGCAGAACAATCTCAAACGAATTAACCAAGCGGGACCAATTGGAGCTATTGGAGTTCAGACCAACGAAGCAAGACCGGAAGGACCAAACCGGGAACCAAAAAGAGCAGGACCATCAGGGGCAGCCCCTGAACTAGGGGGCACCCCCCAGGAGCGTGTTGATCCAACCTTACGCAGGATACCGGCTGAGATTAGGCCGTAAAGAGCTAACAGAGGAGCGGATGCTCGTCCAGAAGAGCAGATTCCAACAAACCCTCGTGAACTCGGGGGGTAGATCGGAGGCAATGTACAAGGATTACAGCTTGGAGATAGTGATAGCTTAGCAGAAATGGTCAGACGAGCCATGAGAGGCGGATTAGTAAACAGAGATCTAGAAGATGTGAATATGAGTCCTTTTTCTCCTGTGATTAGAATGGCTAGAAATCCACCAGAAGTTAAACTACCAACATTGGAAATGTATGATGGGAGGACGGATCCTGCGGTTCATCTGACAAGGTATATGAGGCACATGGAAGTACTGGGGGCATCAGAGGAGGTCATGGCCCGGTGCTTCCTATTGTATTTGATAGACATAACAGCACTATGGTTTAGACAATTGGAGAGCGGTTCCATTGGAACGTGGACCGAGTTGACCGAGAAGTTCATGAGGCAGTTCAGAGTTCACATTTTGAGGCCCAAGAATGTGATGAGACCGGCGACACTAAAACAAAAAACTGGGGAATCTCTAAGGAATTTCCTAACACGATTTAATGCAGCAGCAGCATCGGTGGATCGCCCAGATCCATCCATGGTCTTAATGGCAGCCGTAGCTGGCATCGCTGATGGAACAGAATTCAAAAATTCACTAACAAGGGATCCACCTATCGATCTAGGAGAATTTTATCATGAGGCCGATGGATTCCTGCGATTAGAAGATGCAAATGTTGAAAGAGAGGAAGGAGAGGGAATAGAAGTTTATGCAGTCAAAGGCGGAAATCCTCCCGAAAAAGATTCAGGCAACGATAAAGGAAAACGGAAAGCCGAGGATAATGGTAATGGACCAACACGACCACGAAAGGAACCAAGATTCACCTCTTATACGAAGTTGAATTTTGGAGCGAATCTACCAGGATACCAGGGGCAGATTCCTTATCGAAAGCCAATGAGAAGGGATCCGACCAGCAATGAAAGAAGATCCGACAAGTATTGATTATTCCACGAGCTGAATGGTCATAGCACGAATGATTGTAGGCACTTGAAGGATGAGGTTGAGGGGCATATCCGGAATGGTCTGCTATCGCAGTATGTGAGAAGGGGAGCCACGACGGTGGAACAAGAACGACCACCTCCTGCACCAACTAGGGACGACTCAGGATCAAGGCGTCAGCTTATCATCAACTGATTGAAATAATGACGAATAAGTGACAAACTCCACACCGACACGATATAGTCATTTTACACATGTATAGGATCACGAACGATCCACATGCATGCTCTGATACGACTATAAATCGCTTCAGTGTAGGTGTTTGCTCTTTGATGACCCTGTTTTGCTTTTGTTTTCTATTTCTCTTGTTTGGACTTGATTTTGTTAGACATTTCTGTTGAAAGACTTATTTTGAATGTAAATATGCTATTTGTGATTCCATAACGGCTAAGCCACTTACACATGTAAGGGATCGCAAACGGTCCTCAGGGATGCTCTGAAATGGCGATAAACTGCCATAACCAACAACTTAGAAACTCACTCGAACGTGAAATCTGACAATAATGATACTAAGTCCCTCCCGGCACATACAATTCGCCTGGAACGACACTCGACCGCGAACGGTCACAACTCGCCTTGAACGGCACCCGACCGCGAACTGTCACAACTTGCCTCGAACGGCACCCGACGACGAACGGTCACAATTCGCCTCGAATGGCACTCGATCGCGAACGATCACAATTCGCCACGTATGGCACCCGACCGCGAACGGTCACAATTCGCCTCGAACGACACTCGATCACGAACGATCACAATTCGCCGCAAACAGCATCCGACCGCGAACGGTCACATACCGCCCTGAACGGCATACGATCGCGAACGGTCAATAGTCAGAGTCAGATAAGATTATCAATTTCTTTGTAGGTCATTAACAGGATACGAACATCCAGCCTATTGAACTACAAAACAAACCTTCCTATCACAAGGCATGTTTTGGGGGGCAAGTGTTATCCCGCCTTTTGGCAAGGCCATGACACAAAAAAAAGCCTGACTGGAAATCAATGACAATTCATCCCGAAGATCGGTTATATGCAGGCTCACTATGGATATCGATGAATTTTGTATGAGTCTAGATCGAGCTACAATGTAACGATCTTGGATTTTTCTAAGTTTAAATTGATAACTAATTTAATTTTTGAATAAAAAACTGTGAAATTAATTCGTAAATTAATTTCAGTTACTCCAAATTCGAATAAAAATGTGTGTGTTTATTTTGTTAAAGTTGAAAATAAATATTTAAATTTGAATTAGAAATAGATATATATATGAAATAAATTAAAATATAAAGTGACACATTAGAAAAATTCAAACAACATGTTAAATAGAAGTTCACTTGTATTTTAAAGTAATAAAAACAAAACAAAACAAAAACAACTTACATTCAAATATGTAAAAATATAAGTAAATACATTAACAAATTCTAATAACATGTAAATATAGAAACTCATGCATGTTTCAAAGTAAAACAAACAAAAATATAAGTATATGAATGGCTTGCAAAGTAGAAGCCACCAGACTTTTCTCTAAGGCAATGTCTAACATAAAAAAATAAAACAAATAAATTGTATTCATGTACAAGCTGAAATGTAAACATGTAAACCTGGAAGTAAACACGAAAACGAAAACAAGACAGTGTAAATAAAAACAAGTATGTACAAGCAAATATGGGTAAGTATGAAACCAAAGAAAACAAATATATAAATATACTCAAGTTTGTACAAGCCTAATTAATACAAGTACCTACAGCCGAAATGAAAGGAAAAGAAAAATGATATAGGTACATACAAAATAAGATAAAGAATGAGTATTTGTAGACATGAAGGAGACTAGCATTTAATGTTATTATCTCTAGTACATAATATAGATCATATCAGCCTCCAAAGAAATGAAATATCTCTGACCAAACCAAGTATCACTTGTACAAAATATAATACCCTGTATACTTCATCCCATATATCACTTTTTCTCATTCCAGTTCGTCCATGAAGATAACTGAGCAAATACTATTTCAAACTCAAACAAAAAAAATTCAATTAAAACAAACAAATACAATTCATACAAACCAAAGAATCAAAGGAGAAGTTCAACTAGAAAAAAATCAGACCTGTTTCAACATAAAAGCATGCTTTGTTCATCTCTGGAAACAATGGTGAGCAAACCTTATTTTTAAACCAGTTTCTCTTGATTCTGATGCCTGTGATGATAATGACTTGGGAATGTTATATGAATGTAAATATATCTGCATGTATATATCTGCATGTATATATGCAAATGATGTGTGGAAGCTTGTGTTCAGGCAAATATGCCTCTGTCTTGTTTACAGGTTTTAATACCTATTTAAAAATCCAAAATCATCCCACCTAGACCTTTTTAAGATTTAATCTCTGAATAAAAAGTGTTCATATGTGTGTAATATCATTTATAAAAATATAATTAAGTATAATTAACAAATAGATTTCTGGAAACTAAAGAATTACAGTGATAATCTTTTTAAGTCAGAAAATCAAGTTTCTGGATCCTAAGTTTTGATTTAATATTCTATTTCGTATGTGAAAATGATGAATTTTAAAAATCAAATCATGATTTTTAAGTGGGAATTCGTTGAGAAATCTCAAGTTGATCGATATTCGTATCTTTGTCGACTGCTAACGATCGGCGAAGTTTCGTGGGTCGTGCCTTACGTCGAAGGTAGAGTGGGGGTCGTAGATCATTGGAAAAATGACCGAAGTATTTATCGATGGTCGGAGTGACGTATCGATTGTGATATAGGGTTTAACGACCTGTTTGGGTCAACGATGATTTGGAGGCTCGTGCGTAGACATGGTCGCTTCGGAGGAAACCGGTGGTGGGGGAATCAAAGCTCGAGTCAGTGACGTAGCTTCGGGAATTATGGCGAGGTGCCTGGTGGTCGCAGGCGGCGGCATGAGGCGTTTCTAGTTGATCAGGTTGGTTCCAGTTTTAGTTCGAACATCTCGATCTTGATTTTGGGTTCGACTCGAAGTTTGGTTAGTCGTAATCGAGTAGGGAGGTCGGGGTCGACTCGCTGGTGATGATGGGGTTGATTGGAGTCGCTCCGATTGTGTGTACATGTGCACGAATATCATCGATATCGGGTGGTTGTCGAAGATCGGGGAAGAAGAAAATGGCTCGAGTTCGAGCATGAGAAAATGGAGGATCGACTCGAAGAAAATTTGAATACGCGTTGCTCGGGAATTTTTATGGGTTGGCTCGGGTAAATTTAAGCATGTCTCGAGTTTGTTCGTTATAACAGATATAATGGGAAATAATCCAAGTTTTCGAATTTAAATTATAAACAAGTTTTAAAATAAGTTTTCAAAGACTTGGTTTTAAAGTGAAAAAAATATGTTAGAATTGTTTTGGGTTTGAATAATTATATTGAAATGATTATTTAAAATATTCTTAAGTGTTTCAAATGGAATTTGATGATGTTGTTGAAATAGGTGATAAAGATAAATGGTTTATCTTAAGTTTATTAAGACCTTGAGTAATTAAAGATTAATTTATTATGTGATTAATTAAAGGTTAATTAACGATTGATTCAGGTTAAGTTAATTACATGATTAAGGTTAATTGATAAATTAAGGTAATTAATTCAAGGATAATTAATTAAGAATTAATTAATTTATGTGATTTATTAAAGGTTGATTAATTAATTAAGATTAATTAATATAAGTAATTAAAGGTAATTAATTACGTGAAGATAATTACTTAATTAAAAGTAATTAAATGATTAAAATTGATTAATTAAATAATTAAAGGATAATTAATCAGAATGATTTGTAATTAATTAATGTTAATTAACCAGGATTAGTGATTTATTCATAAGTAATAAATCTGATTTAAATTAATCAGATAATTAGTTGATCTTATCTATGGATATTTGGATTCTATTGGACGATTTGATTGTTTGATATTCCTGATCTGTGATGTTGTGTGATATATCCTGATTTGTGCGTGATTTGTAATGTAGTTAATTATCTGTGATGTAAATTATCATCTATGATCTGTGAATGGACGATAAGCATTATAATTCATACCGCTTATCAACTATATTATTGTATTTAATCTGTGATGATTGAATGATGTTGCACTATTGTGTGTTAAACCCCTGGACCACACTTTTACACATACAAATATGGATTTCACGTGGAAATCGGTTAAGTCACAGATGATTTAAATTCAATGTTTCTGAAATTGAAATTTTAATTTCAATTGATTTTGAAATTGGAAATTGGGGTTTAATATGAAAAGATTTTGAAAGGAGTTTTAAAGATATTTTGGATATCTTGAAATTTAAATAATTTGATTTAAATTTGAATTCAAGTTTGAAATTGAATTCTATGATTTGAAACTAGGAATTAAAGATGATGTACAAGTTATACATGGGTTAAACCATTTTAAAGGTATTGATTTGAGAATTTGAATTTAATTCAAGGGTTTTAACTCGTGTAAATATAACTGGATTTTTCCGAAAATGAAAACTACTTGTTTTCAAATAATAATAGCTTTCATTT
This sequence comes from Allium fistulosum, assembly GCA_030737815.1. NCBI lineage: Eukaryota > Viridiplantae > Streptophyta > Magnoliopsida > Asparagales > Amaryllidaceae > Allium > Allium fistulosum. Next base: position 502,825,347 of record CM060901.1, read on the forward strand.
TAAGAAAGGATTTCCAAATTGTGTTGAAAGGTTTCAAGTTTGAAATGGAATTGAAATGTTTTGAAAGCTATGAAATGAGTCTTTGATTCAAAGACTGGATGAGTTAATCCAACTTGAAATAGAATTGTTTTGAAAGGCTATGAATGAATCTTTGGAAACTAGTTTTGAAAGCTATAAGTTAAATCTTGACTTGAAGATTTAACGAGTTAATTCAATTGAAATGGAAATTGTTTTGAAATCCATGAATGAATCTTTGTGAACGGGGTGAACTTTGTGAATTGAATCTTTTTGTTTAAAAGATTAAAAGTGTGGAAATTGTTTAAACCATTGAAGGTTTTTGAAATGAATCTTTTTGTTTAAAAGATTGTAAATGGTAATTTGTTTTAACCATTCGAATGAAAAGTTTTGGGCTTTAAGCTGTGATTTAACTAAGACCCCAGTATCCATATGATTTTTTTTCATTGCGCTCGTTTTTCGGTTTAGCCGGGAGAGGACCTCTGTGTCATATAACCCGTTTCAAAAAATGATACGTCGTATATGGATAGCATTTGAAGACCGGTGGTGAAGACCGGATATTTTCGAAAACGAAAGGACAACTCGTCGAATGTCTCTGCATTGACTAGTCCCCGGTATAGATATTTTATCACCCTTTGTGATGGGAAGTCCGGACGTGATTAGAAATTATTCGGATTTGCAAGGGCTTCTTTGGAAGTGCCATCGGTTCCGTTCGATCCCGGAACGGACTTGTATGGATGTGTGTCTGCCGTTACACTTTGAGATGTAAAGCTGGTTTCTATCAAATACATTTCTGTTGGTGGCGGAGAATTTATTCTCTTAGCTTAACACCCTTCTTTGAGACGTACAAGCTCAGAGGTTATGTAGTTGATGGTTACTAGCGATACATTCCCAATTTGGTAACGTGGCATACGAAGTGTTGTTGATCATTTGTTGATCAAAGCGTGGCTTTGTGAAAGAGCGTGGCTTTGTGAAAGAGCGTGGCTTTGTGAAAAAGCGTGGCTTTGTGAAAAAGCGTGGCTTTGTGAAAAAGCGTGGCTTTGTGAAAAAGCGTGGCTTTGTGAAAAAGCGTAGCTTTGTGGACGAGACTTCGTCGAGCCTCACAACCCGGTAATGGTCGAAACAGGAATGTTGCGGCAAGGTTTTTAGCGGTCGCGCCCCTAGGGTATGTCCATTTTCTTCTGGATAAAGGGTGGTATCATGGTATGGAGCCCAGATACTAAACTCGTATGGACACTGTAAATTTATTACTGTGTAATGTTGTTTTGTGATCGAGACGTCTCGAATAAAGGTCGGTAATGACCGGGAATGGCATACTCGTGTGGTAGTTACCTAGTTATAGCTTGGTTAAAGTGTGAGGTAGCGTCGGCCTTATTTAGCAGAGATCCGGTTAGGTTCTCAGGGGCGTCTTTCCAGAGGCGTTTCCATTTCGGTGTAAGGAAGTTCCTTTGCCTGACCATTTGTTGGAAAGTCCAAAGAAACAATACGAGCCTTGTACAGTTTTAGTTGTAGAACCTGCCATTTACTTATGGTGGTCACCACTGTTCAGGCGGCAGCTATAGCAGGCATAATATAATGGTACCTATGCTGGCTAAGTTTAATATTGTATTTTCGAAATGTTTTCCACTATGAACTAGTAATAATATCAAAAGTTTTTCTTGCGTAGTAAGCATGTTTGACTGTCATAAGGAGAAATCTCCTCCAATTCTGCGTTTGCATTGTGTGTGTGGCGGGAGGCCTTATGGTAGTTTCATTTTCCAAAAAGCATTGTGGATTTCAATGTTTAAAATTCTTTTGTTGCTGTTTAAAGATAAATTGTTTTTGTTGCTCACACCAGTCTCATGACTGACTCGGAGTTTATTGTTCCCTTCCTAAACTCTAGGTCCCCACCATTTTCCACACGGGCAATCCAGAGTTGGGGTTTTCAGATATTCAAGTTTAGTAGACTAGTTGGAGCTAGTTCAGTGTTTGAAGTTCACCGACGACTGGCGTTGCTTATCTTGGTGCAACGTGATGGTGGTTCGAGCTGATGTTGGAGTTGGAGTCATTCTCTTTTGCAGATCATTTGGAGTTATCACTTCTGTTATTTCCGCTGTATCATTATTTATCTCTGATATTGTTGTATCATATTGATATCTTTGTTGTATATCATTCTGGATATTGTATTCATTGGAGTTGTATATGATATCATCTATTTCTTTATTCCGCTGTATTGTTATACTTAATGGTGTTATAAGCTCCGGAGAGCCAGATTTGGCGTTTGAATCTGCGGCATTTTGAGTACAAGTGAAGTACGGGTGTCGATTTTCGAAGGCTGAGTTTTTGAATCTTTACATACAATTAGCAAGACATGACAAGCAAAGCCGTGAAAGCCAACGTTCCAAATTTCAAGTCAATCAGAGTTCGTAAGCTCAAGTATGATCGATGCAATTCAAGCAATCAACTGAAAGGTCTTGTTCGTATCCATCAATCATCAACTGTTCGTATCCATCAATCCTCTACTGTTCGTATCCATCAGGCCTCAACTGTTCGTATCCATCAATCATCAACTGTTCGTATCCATCAATCCTCTACTGTTCATATCCATCAGGCCTCAACTGTTCGTATCCATCAATCATCAACTGTTCGTATCCATCAATCCTCTACTGTTCGTATCGATCAGCTATATTGGTCCATCACGATCGATACGGAAAGTGCAATGGTGATCGATACGAACAAGGCAGAGGCGATCGATACGAATAGTGCAATGGTAATCGATACAAACAAGGCAGAGGCGATCGATACGAACAAGGCAGAGGTGATCGATGCGAAGAAAACAACCTTTGAAAAACATGAACTTGCATCGATCATATCGCACAATCTACAAGTCCAAATGCCACCAAATATTCACAGGAGCTTGCGTACAACCTAAAGAATGTTCATGATCGATCTCGACTCGATCGGGCAAAATCTTGATCGATATGAAATTCATTCGTATCGATCACGGATCGAGTCAAAATCGAATGGGATCGGTCGCGTGGGCCCGTGCACGTGCCAGAAGAGGTCTCCCGAGATCTGAGTGAGATATTTGCATCCTACGCCTATAAATAGCATCCTAAAGCCTATAGAAAAGGGACTTTTGGCTTTTCTACGTCCAAACTCTACCGGAATCATCATTGCACTCGAAATTGGCTGTTGTAATCAGTGTTAACTCGTTGTAATCAGCAAGCAAGCATCGATAAAGTCATCAAATTCAAAGTGGACGTAGGCCGGATTGCCGAACCACTATAAACTTTGTGTTCTTTATAGCTTTCCTCTTACTTTTCTGAGTGTTCTTCATTTTTAATTCTCTACATACTTGATATTTGTGATCTGTGATTGTGAACGGGTGCTTTCATCGACAATTGGGTGTTTGTGACCAATTTTGGCGCAAACACTCCTTTGCGCGGTTAGGTCCGGAAAATAACAATAATTACATTGTATATATTTTATTTTAATAATAAAGCATCCCAAACCATGGGAAAAACAATAAAATACCGCTATAAAAACCGTAAACCGAAAACGTACCTATTTGTCGGGCAAAAAAAACTTTATTCATGAAACCAAAAGCAACTGCTATTGCTTCCACAAACTTGTTTCTTACTTACATAATCCAAAAGAGTTAAAACTATGTAAAATGCAATATTTTAGTTGTTTCAATTAATAGCACAAGCAACATAATATATATAATAATCATATGCAAACAAAATCAGTACGACCATTATATGTAACAAAAGAATCCATCACACATCCATAGCAATCAAAAACTAATGGTTTGTTCAGGTTCAGAAACTTTTCAACGTACAAGGGTGATAAATAACTACCAAGTGTACCTTACGCTCAACAACCTTAGATAATTACTTAATAAATTATTCATACAACCTCAAACAATTTGAATTATCATTTCCCAAACTTCCCATAAGCCAAACAACAGAGAATTTTAAATATTACTTAGGTTTATTCTATTAGTTTCTTTTCACATCATTTACTTTCCATTTATTCATTCATTCACATAAGTTTATCTTTTATTAATTTACATTCATTACTTACATAATTTATTTCTCATTCAATATTTCAAATCATCAATGGATCCATTATTAAAGTATTACATAAATTTCATTGCAGTTTAATTCACATTTATTATTTACTTATATACTTGATTTCCATTTAATATTAATACTCATTAATAAATCATTTCATACTTAAGTTTCTCTATTTTTTTTATTCTCATTTATTTCTTCATATATAATATCATTTAATACTATTTATGAATCATTTGTAAATTATTCCAAAATATTTTCTTATGTTTATAAACATTTTATAAGATTCATCTCCTTTCACAAACATTATTCAATTTTATAATTATCTTAGAAAGCTACAACTTAACTTATAAACATTCTTGCACTAACTTTTTATTTTCAAATTAATTTACAAGACATGACTTTATAAATTTACTTTCTTAAGTTCACATTCATTTCCTTAAATAGTATTTCACCTTTTACCATTCAATTTAATTTTTGCATTTTAAAATATCAACTTAAGTTTATAACATTTCTTGTACATCTTAATTCTTTATTTATAGACATATTTTCATTTGGAACATTATTATTACCTAAGTTTTTACTTATTCCATTATCTTTTAGTTTACAAGTTACATAACCTCAATTTATTTATAGTTTCATTAAACGCTTATCTTTTAATTCAGATTTCAATTTCGATGTTTCCAACTTATTAAAATAGTCAAGTTTTCATTTCATTACAATAATTGAAACCCCTAATTTATAGAAAACTTAAGAACTAAATACAGGGTTTCATTTCGTATCATCTTGAAATAATATATACTTATATCTTTTGTGTAACAACCCAAAATTTAAGCTATAATAATTAATTAATGAATTAATTTAATAATAAAATAAGTTTGTGAAATTATCAAAATTGAGCCACGGAAGTTGCATCATTATGTCCGTGGTAATTTTCTGGTCAATTTCCGTTTATAGTTTGTCAAAATCCGAGCTAAAACGAAGAAGATACGAATTAAACAAGAAATAAGAAAACCAAAAGGAAAAATATATATATAAATGGGTCAGGTCGACCCAGAACAAGGCCAGGTCAACCCTAGGGTCGACCCCCAAAGGCTTAGGTCGACCTATAGGTCGACCCTCACACATTCTAGGTCGACCCGCACTTAATTTTCGTGCGTTGTTTGGTTCGAACACGTCATTCTGCAATTTCTTTTCAATCATGTGCGTTCGTGCTTCCATCCGACGGTTCCCAACGAGCCTATGACGTGGTTGCGCCAGATTTAATCTTCAAATCCAACGGTTTGAGATTCCTAAACTACACTATAAATAAGACCCTGGGCCTAGCTATTTTTCTCATTCAGATTTTCTCCTATTTGGGTTCATTTTTCAGAGGTTGGACCCTAAATAGAAAAATTTTCTAAGGAGGAACTCTTTTTGATAAAAATATTCTACACTCTAGAAGTGGATCAAGGAAGACCAAGGAATAGAGCTAAGGACCACAAGTGAGTGTTTAGTAATTATTTTTGATTTTTAAGTAATTTAAAATAATAGGGTTCTCAATAGTTGTAGTTTTTCTGCAATTTTGAGACAGTTTTTATATAAGTTATTTACAGTTAATTTTTAAAGTTCTTCTCAGTCTATTTTATTCAGCTATTTTTATTTTGCTATTTTATCAGTTATTTACTGTTATTTACAGTTATTTGTATTTTATTTTCATTTGTTTTAAATTAGAATTTAGCCTGTAAATTTTATTTTCTTTATATTCCTTTTTGCATGAATAAAATGATAGAATATTAAAAAGAGAAGATTTCACTAATATGGATTAAATAGAATTAAACACTAAATTCACAGAAAATAGATGTAAAATAAGAAAGACTGTGATAAAAAGAAGATAGACTAAAATAGGAAAATTTGAGACATTTGCAAGCATGTTTATAACTAGTGGTTATGACTAAAAAGATAGAAAAGAAGAATAACAATTATAACGTAGGTTATAATTAAGCAGAAAGAACAGTAAAGGCTTATTTTAAAAATTATAATTAAGTTAATAAGCAAATATAGCAGAGATAACAGGAAAGGCTTATTTTAAAACTTATTATTAAGTTAATAAGCAAATATAGCAAAGATAACAGAAAAGGATTATTTTAAGACTTAGATTAAGTTAATAAGCAAATAGAGCAGAAATAACAGAAGAGGCTTATTTTAAAAACTACACCAAGATAGAAACATGGCATGTACCAACAACATTCCCTTTCAGACTAGGACTAATGGTCTCACAACAGATTAGGTGAGGCTGAGCAGGACTCTTTCAAACTAGGACTGACGGTCACACAATAGTTAGGTGAGGCTGGGACACAGGGTAAATAAGTGGCCAATAGATAGAGGCTCAAATCAGAGGATTTGTGCAAGAGGCGCAACTAGATTTTGTTTGTTAGGACCCGTACCAACAGCATTCCCTTTCAGACTAGGACTAATGGTCTCACAGAACACTTAGGTAAGGCTGGGCAGGACCCTTTCAGACTAGGACTGATGGTCTAACAACAGATTAGGTGAGGCTCGGCAATCTTATGCTGATAGGGTAAGTAAGAGGTCACAAGAGGGAGCGATGGTTAGTGTGTACCGGCAATGACCGAGCGTGCGGCATCAATAAGTCGCTACTGCGTTCCAAGCGCTAAACTGGTGTCTTTTGCTGTGGGACCCACAGGATGGGATTAGCTCACAGTGGCACAACAGAGATAGAAGGCCGATGAACGGGTAGAATTAGGATTCAGCCTAATTAAAATAGAATTAGGATTTCAGCCTAATCACAGCAATCTAAGACAAGTGCAAACAATCACAATCAAACCAAATAGTTAAACGGTATTTTATCCCAGTTTTATTGTTCCTTTATTTCCTTTTATACTAGAACTGTTGCTAAGTCTATTATCTTTATCTTGCTTAACAATACTAGTTGTTACTTTCACTCACCAGACTTATAGTCTGATCCACTCCTCTATTTCCCCTTTTCCCCCATAAGCCAGCAGAGGCAAGGACAGTAGATTCAGATTTCTTGGAGATTCAGTTGCTGAGTTTTTCTTCATGTATTCTTCTTCTTTTCAGCTTTCTTTTTATTTGACTTTGGATGTACTGGTACTTTATGAGAAGGATAATTTTTATGCACTCTGATGATGTGACTAAGATGTGTTTTTCATAAGACATGTTTTTTTTAGTATTTGAGACATACTATGTTTTATGACATTATTTTATGAAGTTTAATTTTTTAATATCAAGTTACTATTTAAATGTTTCCGATGTTATTATTTATTTGTCTTGTGAATCTTAGTCTCTATGATGCTTTAGCTATACCTATAACATACCATATCCTTTGGTGTGTCCTTTTTGGGTATACTAAGGGGTGTGGGGTGTTTCACTTGGTATCAAAGCCTAAGGTTACATGATTCCTAAAAACTTATTTTAAAAGTAAAGTATTTTTCAAAAGTAGGATATCTTCAAACTAGAAGTATTTTTCAGAAAGAAACTCTTATTATAGAAATGGTTTTTCAAGTATAAAAGGTTTTTTATAAAAATCCCCTCAAAGTCCAGTTCAACCTTCTTTCGATTCTTTCGAGCCTAAATTTTCTCTTCTTTGCATAGAATGGCAAACGTCCCAAATCTTCCAGAGGTTGTCCAAGTCCCTGGCTGGTTTCGTAGATACCTCCAAGCTATGACACTGAGGTGCAAGGGCAAGCGCCCAATCCAGCACCAGCGGGTGGAGATCACATTAATCCACCTCCAGTAGCCAATTTTTCTAAGCTATGCAAGGACTTCGGTAATCTAGGAGGCAAGACGTTTTCTAGCACGGAGGATTTCGTGGAGGCACGAGCTTGGTTAAGTGATACAGAGTAGATATTTGGGCTGTTAGGATTGGAGGACCTGCAGAGAGTTCAGCTTGCATCTTGGCAGCTAAAAGGAGACGCTTCTTACTAGTGGGAGATTGTATAATTGGAAGGAAGAGACATTGGTAGGTTTGGATTCCGTGAAAGGTTTGAGAGGAAGTTCTTGTCACAAGCTGAAGAAAGCATGCAGTTGGAGAAGTTTATTAATCTGAAGCAAGGGAGTCTTTCGATGAAGGAGTATATAAATTAGTTTAATGAGGTTTCGCGGTTTGGGATGGAGCTTGTTAATACACCGCATAAGAAGGCCATGAAGTTTGCTAAGCGTTTGAATCAGCCACTCCAAGGGTTGTTATTGACGCATGTACCTATGTGAGTGACGTATGAGTCACTAGGTGAAATGGCTCTCATGTCAGATGCAGCTAAGGAAGGAGAAGTTAAAGAGGTTCCTAAGTCAAAGAACTCTAAGAAGCTGTGGTGGAAGAATAAGATGGATAAGAAGAAAGGAGGAGGACCTCAAAAGCAGATCAAGAAGGGTGAGAAATGTCATAGTTGTGGATTGGTTGGTCATTTCACAAAGGACTGTAAGAAGGACACGATGAAGGGGAGGTGTTACAATTGTGGGCAACCTGGTCATCTTAGTAGAGCTTGTCCTTAGAAGACGGGACAGAGGCTAGGCGCACCTACAGCGCAAGTACAGGCTTTGGATGTAGCACCTTCTAGCAGTGGACCGGATCGAGGTAGGAATGTCTCTGTAGAAGGTTTGATCTCTATTTCGGATTTTCCTATTGGGACACTTATTGATTCTGGAGCATCACATTCTTTCATTTCCAGTTCCTTTGTTGATTGTTTGCACTTAGATATTTCTCTAGTAGTAGACCCTATACTTGTTTCAAACCCCATAGGAGGATCGGCACATTTATCCATGATTTGCAGGGGTTTGAAAATTTTTATACTAGGCGTAGAGTTTGATTGCGATGCCTATGTACTGGGATTTTCGGAATATGGGATGATTTTGGGGATGGATTGGCTATCCACTTATGGGTTGATATTGGATTGCGAGAGGAGAGTCGTCAGACTAGAGACATGCAGCCGTAGGACTCTCAAGGTTTCTTGCGACCCACAGGGGTCAGTCATGTTGAGCTTCCTTTACTCCCTTGATTCATCACTAGGAGAGTTAGATTCCGTTCAAGTTATTAGAGATTTCCCAGACATTTTTGAGGAGGTTAGGGGAATACCCCCTAAGAGAGAGATCGACTTTAGGATCTATCTGAATGACAATGCTAAGCCAGTGGCATTGCCCGTGAGACATATGGCTCCTAGGGAGAGGAAGGAGTTAAGTAAGCAGATTGGTGAGCTATTGGAGAAAGGCTTCATCAGACGGAGCATATGTGAGTGGGGAGCGCCAGCCGTCTTTGCTACAAAGGCAGATGGTTCCCATCGACTTTGCGTAGACTATAGAGAGTTGAATAAGCTCACAAAGAAGAACTGTTACCCACTTCCTAGGATAGATGATCTTTTTGATCAGTAGGTTGGCTATTCAGTATTTTCTCAACTTGATTTGGCTACTAGATTTCATCAGCTTAGGGTCGTTGACGATAGCATTGATAAGACAACATTTAGGACACCCGAGGGATTCTTTGAGTGGTTGGTTATGCCCTTTGGGCTAACCAATGCCCCGACCTATTTTGTAGATATGATAAGCCGTGTTTTTCGAGATGTCCTAAATAAGTTCGTTGTAGTATTCGTGGACGACATTTTGGTGTTTTCTAAGAGTATGGAAGAGCATGCTATTCATCTTGAGAAGGTTCTTCATACAATTCGTGTTCATCAGTTGAAAGCAAAGTTCTCGAAGTGTCACTTTTGGCATAAGGAGGTGCATTTCTTGGGGCATGTAGTCTGAAGAGAGGGTTTAGCTGTTGATCCCGCTAAGGTAGTAGCAGTGCAAGATTGGAAGGCCTCCAAGAATGCTACCAAAGCTAGAAGCTTCCTAGGTTTGGCTGGCTATTATAGGAAGTTTATCAGAGATTTCGCTAAGATTTCAGCACCGCTTACTCGCCTCACCAAGAAGAATGCGGCATTCGTGTAGGACATGGATTGTGAGGATTCCTTCACGAGGCTAAAGAGAGCCCTTACTAGTGCACCAATGTTAGTTTTAGCCGATAGAGCTAAGCCTTTTACAGTATACACTGATGCATGTGGGATGGGTCTTGGAGCAGTATTGTTGCAAGATGGGAGGGTAGTATGTTATGGAAGTAGATAGTTGAGAACTCATGAGAAGAACTACCCCACCCATGATTTGGAGTTAGCTGCTATTGTTTTCGCACTTAAGTCTTGGAGACATTACTTGCTAGGAGAGAGGTTCGAGCTTTTCACTGACCATATATCATTGAAGTACCTTTTCTCACAAAAGGATTTAAACTTGAGGCAGCAGCGTTGGATGGAGTTTTTAGCATCATATGACTTTGAGATAGCTTACACCCCTAGTAAAGGAAACGTGGTTCCGGATGCATTAAGTAGGAAGAGAGCAACCCTTAGTCCAATGTTCGTGGAGTGGAAAAGCCTAGAGTTTATTTCCAACTTTGATTTTAAGCCCTCTACTGACATTACCCCTGGATTATTAGCAACACTTGAGGTTAAACCTACCCTCATAGGTCAGATTGGCTCAAGGCAGCGTGAGGATTCAAAGCTTGTGGATATTCTAGAGAGGATTAGCAGAGGAGAGGTCTCTAGACATCTTCAACGCATTCCATAGATAGTAAAGGGTGGATAAGGAGAGATGGAAGACTTTGAGTCCCCCGCACTAGTGATTTGACGAGAGCAGTTCTAGAAGAAGCACACCATTCTCGAATGACTATTCATCCGGGTGATGATAAGATGTATAGGGACATGAAGAGTGTTTTATTGGAGAAGCATGAAGAAGGATGTGGCAGAGTTTGTAGCTTGGTGTCTTGTGTGCCAAAGAGTTAAGACAGAGCAACAGAAGCCGGGTGGATTGCTTCAACCATTGGATGTACCCGAATGGAAGTGGGATAGTGTTTCGACGGACTTCATAGATAGTTTACCCCGATCTAGGAAGGGGAAACCAGTATTTGGGTGATTGTAGATCATTTGACTAAGAGCGCCCACTTCATTCCGGTTAAGAGTAAGAGGATAGCACCTTATTTGGCATCCTTATATGTTCGTGAGATAGTCCAACTTCATGGAGTTCCCTCTAGCATAGTGAGCGATAGAGACCCTATCTTTACTAGCGAGTTTTGGAGGAGCTTGCAAGAGGCTTTAGGGATGCAACTTACATTGAGTACGGCCTATCACCCCCAGACGGATGGCCAAATGGAGAGAGTTAATAGAGTTCTGGAAGATTTGTTGAGGATGTGCATTCTTGATTTTGGAGTAACTTGGGAGGAGCATCTTCCTTTAGTGGAATTCACATATAATAATAGTTTTCAGGCTAGCATTGGAATGTCACCTTTCAAAGCTCTTTATGGAAGACCTTGCAAGTCGCCTTTGTGTTGGTTGGAATCTACAGAGAGATTGCTACTTGGTCCCGACATGGTTAGAAAGACTTCAGAAAAGATTGATTTGATTAGAAGGAGAATGAAGACAGCCCAAGATAGGCATAAATCCTATGCAGATAAGCGGAGAAGGGATATTGAGTTTGAAGTAGGAGACTTGGTTTTCATTCAGGTATCTTCGCTAAGAAAGGTAGTAAGATTTGGATCAAGTGGGAAACTTGCTCTCAGATTCATAGGACCGTTCCCCATTGTGGAAAGGGTAGGGAAGATGGCGTATCGGATAAAGCTATCGAAGAGGCTCGCGAGAGTTCATGATGTTTTTCATGTTTCTCACTGGAGAAAGTGCTTACATGATTCGGCAGAGATAGTGGAACCTAGCCAATTTGAAGAAGTTGAAGTGGAGAGAGAAGCATCGGTTCATCGCATTCCTACCAAGATCGTTGGGTGTGATATCAAAAAGCTTAGGAATAAGGAAGTCCCTTTGGTTAAGGTGCAGTGGGGAGATAGCATTGAGGACGCTACGTGGGGGGCTGAAGAGAAAATACGTATCTCTTATCCATTTCTTTTCGATGGTACGTTTTGAATTTCCTATTTCCATCTTTAGTTTTGAATAGGTTCTTTCCTTTAGTATCCTTGGGAGGGTAGATCTTAGGATTTAACCTATGGATGTAGGACTGAATGTAAACATGTTACTAGAACATGTTATGTACGATGGACGCTAGTGGTTGCAAGTGTTTTCTAGTGGATGCTAATGGACGCATGTATATACACTAGGCACTATTATCTCTTAGGGATCGGCCTAACTTGGTCATTAAAGCATATGCATATGTATGTATGCTCATTTGCATTTTTATTTTATTTCCATGGTTGCTACAAATGGATGATTAGCATATGATTATTGCATTTGGATGATGATTGTAGCAAGCATGTAGAACTATCAGTTGTCATTAGGAATTTGCGTTCATTTGGATACATGGCACATACATGATTGCATAAAAGGAGGTCGACTGAATCAGTAGACCATCTAATCTTTTGCATTAGTTAAGGACATTGATACTACAGTATTTGCATATATAACATAAATTGCATTAGAAAGCTTAAGGATAATGGATGCAATGGATGGTGGTGGAGTATATTGTTGTAGAATTTGGATGAAAATATTTATTTCATTCTTCTGTCCTTAGAGATTTCGGGGATGAAATCCTTTAAGGAGGGGAGAATGTAATAACCCAAAATTAAAGCTATAATAATTAATTAACGAATTAATTTAATAATAAAATAAGTTTGTGAAATTGTCAAAATTGAGCCATGGAAGTTGCACCATTGTGTCTGTGGTAATTTTCGGTCAATTTCCATATATAGTTTGTCAAAATACAAGCTAAAACAAAGAAGATACGAATTAAACAAGAAATAAGAAAACAAAAAGGAAAAAAATATAAATGGGTCAGGTCGACCCAGAAAAAGGCCAAGTCGACCCTAGGGTCGACCCCCAAAGCCTTAGGTCGACCCTCACACATTCTAGATCGGCCCGCACTTAATTTTTATGCGTTGTTTGGTTCGAACACGTCATTTTGCAATTTCTTTTCAATCCTGTGTTTTCGTGCTTCCATTCGATGGTTCCCAGCGAGCCTATGACGTGGTTGCACCAGATTTAATCTTCAAATCCAATGGTCTGAGATCCCTAAACTACAATATAAATAAAATCCTAGGCCTAGCTATTTTCTTCATTCAGATTTTCTCCTATTTGGGTTCATTGCCATAGGCTGGACCCTAAATAGAAAAAATTTCTAAGGAGGAAATCTTTTTGATAAAAATATTCTACGCTCTAGAAGTGGATCAAGGAAGACTAAGGAATAGAGCTAAGGATCACAGGTGAGTGTTTAGTAATTTTTTAGATTTTTAAGTAATTTAAAATAATAGGGTTATCAATAGTTGTAGTTTTTCTGCAATTTTGAGACAATTTTTAAATAAGTTATTTACAGTTAATTTTTAAAGTTCTTCTCAGTCTATTTTATTCAGCTACTTTTATTTAGCTATTTTATTCAGTTATTTACAGTTATTTATATTTTATTTGCATCTATTTTAAATTAGAATTCAGCCTGTAAATTTTAGTTTCTTTTTATTCCTTTTTGCACGAATAAAATGATAGAATATTAAAAAGAGAAGAATTCGCTAATATGGATTAAATAGAATTAAACACTAAATTTATAGAAATTAGATGTAAAATAAGAAAGACTGTAATAAAAAAAAGATAGACTAAAATAGGAAAATTTGAGACATTTGTAAGCATGTTTATAACTAGTGGTTATAACTAAAAAGATAGAAAAGAAGAATAACAATTATAACGTAGGTTATAATTAAGCAGAAAGAATAGTAAAGGCTTATTTTAAAACTTATAATTAAGTTAATAAGCAAATATAGCAGGGATAACAGAAAAGGCTTATTTTAAAACTTATAATTAAGTTAATAAGCAAATATAGCAGAGATAACAAGAAAGGCTTATTTTAAGACGTAGATTAAGTTAATAAGCAAATAAAGCAGAAATAACAGAAGAGGCTTATTTTAAAAACTTACACTAAGATAGAAACAGGGCCCGTACCAACAGCATTCCCTTTCATACTAGGACTGATGGTCTCACAACAGATTAGGTGAGGCTGAGCAGGACTCTTTCAGACTAAGACTGATGGTCACACAATAGTTAGGTGAGGTTGGGACACAGGGTAATTAAGTGGCCAATAGATAGAAGCTCAAATCGAAGGATTTAGGCAAGAGGCGCAACTAGATTTTGTTTGTTAGGACCCGTACCAACAACATTCCCTTTCAGACTAGGACTGATGGTCTCACAGAACACTTAGGTGAGGCTGGGCAGGACCCTTTCAGACTAGGACTGATGGTCTCACAACAGATTAGATGAGGCTGGGCAATCTTATGCTGATAGGGTAAGTAAGAGGTCACAAGAGGGAGCGACGGTTAGTGTGTACCGGCAATGACCGAGCGTGCGGCATCAATAAGTCGCTACTGCATTCCAAGCGCTAAACCGGTGTCTTTTGCTGTGGGACTCACAGGATGGGATTAGCTCACAGTGGCACAATTGAGATAGATGGCCGATCAACGGGTAGAATTAGGATTCAACCTAATTAAAATAGAATTAGGATTTCAGCCTAATCACAGAAATCTAAGACAAGTGCAAACAATCACAATCAAAGCAAACAGTTAAACGGTATTTTATCCCAGTTTTATCGTTCCTTTATTTCCTTTTATACTAGAACTGTTGCTAAGTCTATTATCTTTATCTTGCTTAACAATACTAGTTGTTACTTTCACTCACCAGACTTATAGTCTGATCCACTCCTCTATTTCCCCTTTTCCCCCATAGGCCAGCAGAGGCAAGGACAGTAGATTCAGATTTCTTGGAGATTCAGTTGCTGAGTTTTTCTTCATGTATTCTTCTTCTTTTCAGCTTTCTTTTTATTTGACTTTGGATGTACTGGTACTTTATGAGAGGGATAATTTTTATGCACTCTGATGATGTGACTAAGATGTATTTTTCATAAGACGTGTATTTGGTATTTGAGACATACTATGTTTTATGACATTATTTTATGAAGTTTAATTTTGAATATCAAGTTACTATTTAAATGTTTCCGATGTTACTATTTATTTGTCTTGTGAATCTTAGTCTCTTTGATACGTTAGCTATACATATAACGCACCGTATCCTTTGGTGTGTCCTTTTTGTGTATACTAAGGGGTGTGGGGTGTTTCATTTTGTATATCAACTCATACTTAGGAAATTTAAATCAAATCTTGTCTATCAAGAATAATAGGTAGCAAAGCTACTTTAGTGGTCTTCCCACTTTGAAGCTCGAAAATGAACGTCGATGATGTTGTGCAGTCATCATCGAAATTATTTTCCAGTAACAGAAGCGGGGAGTACAGAACTTATTTTCCTTTAAAATTCTTTTAAAAACATTCCTTTCAAGTACCCTTTGAAAACATTTTGAAACATTTCTATTTGCAAGTACTCCAAATAATACTAATATTACTTTTTCAAATCTTTGAAAACAAATTTCAAACAACGGAATATAAGTTCCTAAATTTCCAATTTTTAAATTCCTTTTATTTGTGGATCATAATTTATAAACCATATTTATAAAATTACAATTTCTTATAACATATTTTTTTAGAACCTTGACTACTCAAACAATAAATGACACTAATCAAACATTATCATTTCCTAACAAATAACACAACAAAAATAACAATATCAATTTATGAAAAATTATTCTTTTAAATACAAAATATAATACTAGGTAAAATTATTTCATTTACCTATTTTTATAAACAATTTTGTGTTGGTTTTCCCTGTTCAAGTGTTTATCAATCCCTATCGATGTCATAGCGTCCTATGTACCGGCCAGAATTCATAAATACTACAACGACTCACCTTTTTGGACGGTTTAAATCGACAATAAACCACACATGTCAAACTCAAATCATTCAAAAGGGAGGATTGTTAATGGGGTAAATAAGAAAATAAGAGAAAGGAAAGAAAAACAAAACATAGAATCTCACAGCGGAATGAAAAAATATAATAATCAAATAAATAGTTCATGAAGCTATTTTACAAATAACATTTGATTACACTTTTACAATACAATCAGAGTTATACATACAATAGTATAATAGAATAATGTAGTGGAACAATATGATGCAGTGGAATATATATATATATATATATAGTATACAATTCTTTGTCTTCATCCTCCAGAAATAAGGTCTTCAACCCTGAAATGCTCAGGCTAACCCAAGCGTAATGAAAAGACAAAATACTCGAGTTAGAACTAAAAGGTCTTATTAAGTTAAATCAACATAAATAAATATGAATGTAACGGCTTCAGAGGTGTTTACGGGATTTTACATCTCCTATCCAGTGTATAACGTGCGTGCAATAACTTAAGAGATGTTTGGGATTTCCATCTCCTAAGGATCCGTTAAACTATTTATATATAGTAATATACGCTTTATATACAGTGTCTATCAATAAAGTAAAGTATTAAAATAGCATTATGGCATTACCCATATCCCCCTTAACGCATTTTATAAATGTCATAGACTATACAGTACTTTAAACTCCACCAAACCGGTAGGCTAACAGGGAGCACTCCATAGGTACGACACAAACCAAAATGGTTGTGGTTTCGATAAGGCATATGACAAGACATGCGATGCAATGCCCAGGGTAGGATTCTACCGTTTTGCACTCCCGGACTGGTGGTAACGTGTAGCAGCTACTACCTCCCACCTCGGAACACACTCCCATAATCAAATCGAGGGGCGGCCGCCAATCAATCACAAAGTAACAGATATGGTATCGAAGAAATGTGTCCGATCGGAGGAGTGACCTCACTTGGCCCGGTATAGCTTCTGTTTTAGTCATATCAAGCTGACCCAGAGGGCTACGTTCATACCTCATACAGAAGCGTTTGCCAAACCATCCTACTTCGTTCTGGATTCTTCACCACATGCACAGTTGTTAAAGTGGTTTCGGAATTGGCAGAGAGTATGACAATATATGACTCCGGTCTCTTTAACAACCAAACGCTTACATTTTTCACACCGTGGTCATTTTATAAAACATTTTTAACAATAAATCCAGAAAATAGTTTATACCTTCATATCAAAATATCCATATACTTATTCCAAAAGTATAAATATATTCATAAATACCGAGGAAGATTTCTTTCAATCAATTTCGAAAATAATTTATAAATCTTTCTTAAACCATTTATATGCTTTAAAACCATTCAAAAGCTATATATAAATTCCCAGAACAATTTACAACTCTTCTCTTTATCATAAACGTTTACACAAATTCTTTTATACGCTTCCAAATCTCTTTATACTAATTCTTTTATAAGGCCCATTTATAAATCTTTTAAAACCTTTTATAAATCCCTTTTAAAAACCCATTATAAAATCCTTTATATAAAAAATCTTTTGTAAAATTTCATTTTATAAAATACTTTATAAAATCCTTACAAAACCCTTTTATAAAATCCTTATAAAACCATTTACAAAATTCAAAAATCTTTTACAAAATCTTTTATCTATTAAAGTTATTATAAAATTCTATATATATGTTATCTTAAAATTATATTTATTATATTAAATTAAAATTTATATATATATATATATATTAAAACTATATTAAATGTTTTACTAAATTAAATTTTAAATTATTTAAAAAACTAAACAAATTTTAAGTTAAAATCTTAACATTACATTTAAAGCATATATTAACTTATAATTTGAAACTTTAAAACATATAAAATAAATTATTTTCCAAATTTAGATTTTAAATAAAATCATTAAATAAAATTTAAAAATCAAACATACTATACTATTTAGAAAATAATTTAAAACCAACCAACGGTGTTCGTATATAGTTTTCTACCCTATGGTCAATTGATAGGGTATGTATCATTTCAACCCCAAAATATTTAAATTTTTCGGGTATATATCATTTCAACCCGTGTCCTGAATCAACAATTTCCAAATCAATAAAATCGCTCGGGTTTATCTTTTCAACCCATAACAATTTTCCCTAATCTACAAGATCGTTCGGGTGTGTATCATTCAACCTATAGTGATTAATAGGGATACAAACATCCAACCATCCAAAATGTCAACAAATAAACATCCATCACAATCAACATCCAAATCAGTCAATAAATCACAATAATTAAATGGTTATCAATATCAGTTATTTAACTATCAATTTAAATTCAATATTAATTTAAATGGCAATTTAATTCCATAAAAATTCAATTTCAATTAAAATGTCAAATTAAACTACCAAATAGCAACCAATAATATTTTTATCACATTATAAATTTAATTAACTAACATAAGATGGTTTAGTATTTGTGAGTGGGATAAAACACTCACCTTTGATTTTTAGCCCATTAAAATCCAAACGAAGGCCCAAATTTCAACAGTCTCCAAATGCACCAAACCAGTTTCATGTTGTCCGAAATTCAATGCGAGTCCAATGGAGCGTCAATCGGAGTTCGTATGCAAAAGTTATTAAGGTTAGAAGTTTCAGGGTCAAATTTGCAAATATAAAAATTACATGGACTTTTTTGCAAAATTACCCTCTAGCTAGATCTGGTCAATGCCGAGACCACCTCCGCCCAGTCAATTTTGACCGTGATTTTCCATCACCTCAGAGCTTCGTTTTCCACGAGACCACTTGCATCTGAAATCCATCGACCTCCTCAACGCAAATGAACTTCCGACATCTCATATAGACGCTCCAATCGCCGCCAATCGACGGTCAAAGTTGCAGCGATGATCAACTTCCAAGTCAAATCCCAGCCACACCGTTGCTCCGTTCTTAAAATCGAAACTAGATCTGGAATCTACTCATTGAGCTCTACAATACCCAGAATTCGATTTCGCCAATTGATGCTCCAATCAAAAAACCCCAAAATGCCCCCTTTTACTTCGCCGCCAGCACCTTTGACCGCGATTTCCGGTTGATACGAGCGCTATTTCCAAAAACGAACACCACACGCTGACTCCATTCGTTGAGAGCTTCGAAACGGTATATTATATGATATGATTTGAAGAGTTTGAATTTTCAATTTGATTTTGAGTTTGGGAATTAGAGTTTGGATTGACAGCCATTGGGAAGGAGGAAGAAGCAGATGATTTGAAAAAATACATACAGAAATGGAAATATACAGCTAGGGTTTGAGAAAAAAAATCTATATATGTAGACAGATGGATAAGAATGAATGGACAGATCGAATTGGATCGAAACGATAACAACGACCCGAAAAGCTCGTTTCGTCCCCGAAACGAAAGTAAGTCATCCCAGATATCAAAATATATGTTTTCGATATTTTTAAACTCAATGGAACTAGTTTCAAACCCTAATTCCATTATATATAGAAGTTAGCTTTCAAAATCAAATTATATTCATTTAAATTCTTTTAATTGATTTCGCGTTCCAAGCTCGCACGATCAAACGATAAGTCCGATCGCTACGGAACTTGAAATCTTACAATAATTCAATGTTACGGATCTGATGAAACTGGTTTCATCGAAATCCAAGGCAGTAGCCAAAATGGCTAATTTTCACGTTAATTAAATTATTATTAAATTGATTTAATCACCTTTAAAATTCAAATTTAAAAGTTAACAATTTTATCATCATACTCGATTAAACAAGAATTTCTTATCTTAAAACTAAATTTTCCATTCAAATTCAATATCTAAATATTGCACTAATTACAACTGTAATAAAATCCCATTTAATAGTAATTTAATTTCAATCAAATTCTTTTATTTCGATTTACACTCTTATTATTCAATCAACTATTACCTTATGAATATAATTAACATTAGTTTACATTTTATTACACTCATATTCCACAGTAATCATCTTTTACCATATTAATTGCAATATTTAATTATATTAAATTTCATTGATTTCCAAATGACTTCCAACTGATTTAATAAGTTTGATGATAATAAATCAATTGTTACACCTTATTAATTCAAACCTATTAATTGTAATATTTCAATTACATTAATTCCATTAATTACCAATTATAACTAAATTAACTGTAACGACCCGAAATTTTCGATCCCGAAAATTTTGGATAGTTAGGAAAAGAAGAATGAGATAGAAGAAGAAGAAACAGAAACACTACACAGATTCTCACATTCGCAACGGATCAAAATATAATATCAAATAATATTCTTTACACAAGAAAACTGTATCAGTCAATTACATTTTAATACATCAGAGTTACACATATACTCAAATACTGGACATATACAAATCAACATGTTTCAGATAAACAGAAATATATCACATCGGAAACACTCCATACGTTCATGCCATCCAGCTCGCCTCCTGAGCTCCAGAATGTCCTTACCTTAAAATCTGTAATACTCGGTCTGACCCGAGCATTACATCAAAGTAACACCCGGGTCAGGCTGGAAACCAGCGTGAGTACACTCATCTAACATGAAATACTAAAACATAAAACATACTTAAAACCCGGGGTAACTCGTTCATCACTACAAGTTCACAATTTGTTATAGTAAATACTTATTTTCACAAATCAATTCCTAAGTACCTTTACTTAGTTTTAAAGGATCCAGTCATTTAAATTATTCCATTTCAGCCTATTTATTTCACATATCAATCTATTAAGAATCATAGTAGGGTGTAAATCGAAGTGGGTTCGGGTATTTACTGATCCCGACCCCGGACTCTTCGAATTCATTACCATCTTAA
Organism: Allium fistulosum; assembly: GCA_030737815.1. NCBI lineage: Eukaryota > Viridiplantae > Streptophyta > Magnoliopsida > Asparagales > Amaryllidaceae > Allium > Allium fistulosum. Next base: position 502,846,105 of record CM060901.1, read on the forward strand.
CCCAAGTTATTCAAGTGAAACACCATTCAACTTTAAATACAAGATGTCACCTTTTACACAACAATTCATCATCATTAAATTACCACATTATCAATGTCCACCCAAACATATCATATTAAAAAACATTTCATATCAGAGATATCAACCAATTCAAGGCATTTAACATCATTCAATCATTCATAAGCAAGATTGATCACCTCCAAAATTAATTTAATTTATCTCTGATTAAATTAATTACTAATCTTTAATCACTTGGATTACCTTTACTAAACATTAATTAATTACAACCCAATTAATTAATCATCTTTAGATTATTCATCATAATTAATCACCCTTGAGTAATTACCCTTAATTATTAATTAATTAACCTTAATTATTAATTAATTGACCTTAATTATTCTTTAATTACTATTGATAAATCACATTAATTAATCACCATAATTAATGACACTAAGTAATTAACCTTAAATTACTTATTTATGATTCTTTAATTTCTTACATAAAGTAATTACCCTTTTTAATTACTTTAGTTAATTACCATTTAAATCTTATATAATGACGTTTGGAATTAATTATCAATTACCAATTAACTTAAAACCTTTGAGTTAAATCATTCTTTAAAACATTTCATTTCTTAATTACCCACTTAATTTTCAATATTAAGTTTATTTAAAGTAAACATTAAAATAAAGTTATATATATATATCACTTTTAAACTCAAAATAATTTGTTTTAAAATCTTAATAAATCCCGACTTAAATCAACATTCATTATTCAAAAAGAAATGGGTAAGAAATTGTTTAAACTTGACCAAGTTTTTTAAATTTTAAAACCTGTTATTACACTTAATTCCCAGACCCGAGCAAAACTGCAAAAATCCCGAGCTTTACAACGAGTTTTCCCTCGCCTCACTCGTCTTCGAGTCAACACACGTATAACTTCGAGTTCAACCCCGAGGAATATCCTTCTTCCAAATTCCACTCTAAACCCACACACACATATACGAATGTGCACGTGCACAATCACCAAACTGGTTTCCGACCATCGACGCTCCTTCCAGCAAGTCATCAACTACCTCTACCTTCGATTTGACCACCCAGATCATCACTTCCAACCAAAAATCCAAATCGAGAAATGTGGAACAAACTGGAACCAAAACCACGATGACCAACTTCCTTGCCGACGACGAACTACGCCATCAGAACCCAAACTGCTTCGACTACGGCCGCGTTTCAAACCATCGAATTCTTTCCCCCCTATGCGATTCATCCCGGTGCGCCACCATCGTCGTACCACCCTCGTCACCCCGACCACCAAATCTTACCACAAAACCCTACTACTCTCTTCTCCGGCCACCACGGCCAACATTAAAACCTCTCGCCATTTTTCCAGAAACCCTCGTCTTCCTGACCACCTCCAGGCCAACCCCAAGCATCCCAACGTCGCCGATCAACGATAAATGGCCAAAATCCCAAAATCGAGCAACACCGATTATCTTAGCCAGTACACATTTAAAAATTATCAAATTTATTCTAAAATTCATGATTTGGATTCACGATCCAAATTATATAATCAGATATTTAAATTATCATGTTTGAGTTTTACCCATTTTCTGATTTCTACTGTAATTTTTTATTTACATAATATTTACCAAATATAATTACTTAAAATTCCTTTTAAAAACAAGAACACAATGTTACCAACATTTTCTTTTCAGTAATCAAAGTCAAATTTTGATTATTCAGGAAGATAGGAATTATTTTTAGTTGTTCTTGCCATAATTTTACAGAGACATATATGCAATCATATACAGGCAGTCATCCAATTCAAAGCAGCATTCAAAACCAGATTTAAGGTGAAAACATTCATGCAATCACATTTACATCAATATCAAACAGAATAAATTAGCACCAAAATTTTATTTTTAAATGTTTACTCACCTGTTAATTTGAAAACAGAGCCTTTTTGTTTTGAAACAGCTTTGAATCCTTTTTTTTTAAACTTGAGTTGCCTTAGCTTCTATGATTACTTTGATAACTGGCTATAATGATCTGAAACGTAGTTAAGTTATTGAAATGATCTTGAGTTTTAAATTTGAAAGCTGGAACTTGTTTTGTTTTTGTTAAGTTGCTTCCAGGTTTTATTTTTGAACTTTGCTCAGGTTTTGCAGGAGATAGGTATTATCTGGTACAAACATTTTCTATTTGGTCAGAGATTTTTTTCCTCTTGCTTGACCAGGTAACATTTTGTGGAAAAATGAAATGATTCATAATATTTCGAAATGACTCTCCTGTGGCTTTGAATTGATAGCATTAATTATTTCCATCCTTATCCATTTATAGGTATGTACATATATTTATATTTTCCTACTGTAAAAACTTATCTTTGAACCATAAACTAAATATTTCACCATCCATATAATATGTATACCTACTTTTATGTTTATACATACCTTTCAATACTTGTGTACATCTTGTCCTAATATGTTTATACATATATATGTCCACATTTATACAAACTTTCATGTATTTTATCTTGTGTTGGCATAAATATACATATACATACATTTATATACTTATATATTTATTTAAAATCATAAGCTTGTATATTCTGAATTTTCATATATATATTATGAGCATACACTCATATACTTGTATATGTATATTCTTGTATATATATTTTTCAAACGTCGTGAAGTTTGTATATATTTATCTATATATATATATATGTTTATGGGTATTTTATCTTAATTTAAATGCTGGAGTTTATATATATACACATTTCTAGAATATTTATCAATCTATACATACCTAGCTGTTTTACAAATCCCAAATATATATAATTTTTAGATCACTATATAGATTTAGGTATTTTATCATCAAAAAATTTATTTATTTGATCAATCAAATTAATATTCCGATAATTAAAATCAGTTAATTCCCCAATTAACAGACGTTAAAAATCTGGGTTGTCACATTCCTCCCCCCTTTGAATCTTTTCGTCCTCGAAAATGAACGAAACCAGAATTTATGAAAATGCTTAAAATCAGATAAATTTTCTTTGATCATTTTTAAAATATTTTAAAATTTTATATAATATTACTAAAATAGTTTTTATAAAAATACAATTATAACTTGATGCTTTGACAAGTCCATCCTTGTTCTCATAGAAATTCGGTCATACGTTGATCAGGCGTAGGACTGAAAATCTATAAGTACTTGGTAAACCCGTTTCCAACACCTAGTGAAAATACTTTGGAAAATAATTTTATTGAAAATATCGAAAACAATTTCGAAAATAAAGGAAATATCTTTGGTGAAAATGCTCTGGAAATCATCACCCCCATCCATGGTCGTAGTTAACCCGATGGTCATGTTGCCGTCCCGGCAAAATCCATAGATAACTGTAGGCCTCCACGCCCCTCGATTACACCATGGAACCCGCTACAGATCGCAGTTATACTCGGGCCTTACGTTGCTATCACAGCAAAAACTCATATAATTATAGGCATCAGCGCCACCGAATTTCGCTGCCAAAAGAATGAAACTCCTCCACTTGACCATAGATCGCAGTCTACCGATGTTACGTTGCCATCCTGGCAAAATCAAATGTAGACTGTTGGCACTCATCCTCCACATGATTTTCGCTATGGTCTACACAGTAGATCGTAGCGACATCGAGTTACACTATCGTCACAGCATGCCTCTGTAGGCATCAGCGCCCTCGACTTTCGCTACCCAATAATCCTCAGGAACTAGTTTTGTCCAGACTCCTCACAGGATCAACTTTAGAACCTCCCCCTTAGAGGCTCAAGGCAGTACCACCCTGTGGCACTCCTGAGAAGTTCATCCAAGGGAGCGCCTTTTTCCCCAGAGCCACTTTCAAAACACTTTATACTATACACATATAGTATTTTCCAAATCATACACCAAGTATGAATCTCATATAAATCTCTTTTACAAAATCGATAATTCTCATATTAGGCTTTTCCCAAATTCCAATATTGATTTTACCCAAAAATCAAAAGCCTTTCCAAATGCCATAGGTTCCCAAAACCTTTCCTCAAAATCATTTTGACAAATCCTTTTTATATATACATATATATAATAATCTTGGAAAATCTTTGGTTCAATTCATACTTGTATAAATTTTCTTTTTATACTTTAAATATTTCCAAAACCCTTCTCTTATGGCAATAGATTCAACTAGGGGAGTTTTCCATATATAACAAAGATATATAACTTTGTTTAGTCCAAGTGAATATTCAAATTTTGATTACTCTTTTGCAAAGTCATTTACCATATTGCTTACTTCCATAAAGTAAATTTTAATTATAGGAATATTCAATTCCCACTTTATTTCATCACATATTTCACAACATATACTTTCCATTTCAAAAAACATTTACAGTTCTTACCCACAAATTTTCAATATCAATTTTATTCAAACCCGTACGATGTACACATATCATCCGTACGCAATATCAAATTTGATCGCTCACTCGATCACACAATTTCACTTCCGAACTAGTATCGTCCACCCGACTTCCTAGTGCGGACTCAGATTTGGTTCCTTGATCAGAAACCGTTATTCTCCTTGCATAGTCACAACTATGATAGAGAATATCCAGAACCAATCAAAAATCCATATCCAGGTTCGCCATCGAAAATCGAGCGAAAAATCCCAACTCGGATCGGTAATATTATCTCGAAATTCTATGCTCGAATCTGGATCAAACCACTATGCGAATAGAATAATATACGTACATCATCGGTATTTATCTTCATTGACTATCAGTTAAATCAATTCCCTTTCTATTCATCCTCACTTTGATTTTATTATCATTTGCCTTAATCCCCATTTGGATCATCACTTCAATTCTTATCTCAGTTGGGTATTTAATCAATAACAGTTTGAACTCTGTCCAGCTAAGATTTAGAAAATAGCTTAAAAAGTTTAAAATAGATAAGTAGTTGAAAAGTAATTATTAGTTTGTAAAATAGCTGTAAAATAGTTAAGTATTTGTAAAATGGTTGGAAAGTAGTTAAATAGTTATAAAACAGTTAGATTATTGCAAAATAGTTGCAAATTGTAATTAGTTATAAAACAGTTGAAAAACAGTAATTAGTTTATAAACAGTTGTAAAATTGTTAAGTGGTTCCAAAAGTAGTTGTTAAATAAATATAAGGTAGTCTTGGAAAAGAAAAGTTGTATAGTAAATAGTTAGGAAAATAGATTTAAAACAGTTTATATCAAAATGATTTATTTAAAAATAGTCCAGAGCCAAACTGTTCAATTTCCCCTCAATTCACTTTAAATTCCCTTTCATTTAAATTGACCCAATTCTAATTTAAACAACTTCAATTTCCCTTGAACTTGCTTTTATTCCCAATTCAAATCGAATTAATCTCAATTTATTTCCAGATTCAAATCAAATTCCATTTGATTTCTTCAATTACAATTTCAAATTATTCAAATTAATTTAGACTAACTTCAAATTGAATCCACTTCAATTTCAAATCATTTAAATTTCTATATGAATTAATCCCAATTCCATTTGAATTTGAACTCATTCAATCTTCAATTTTATTTCAAATTAACCCAATTCAAATTTTCCATCTGAATTTTAAACTTATCCATCTTAAAATCACAATTCCTATTAATTTAAATCAATTCAGTTTGAACTAATGAAATCTAAATCTCAATCTTAAACCATCTCGACTTATATAAATTCGAGTTAAATCTTCAAATGTTGATTTAACCTCTTAAATCAAATTAATCTTTATTTTAACTCAACAATTAAATTCTTAGTTCAAATTTTCAAAAATTCCATTTAAATTATCTTTACTTAACTTATTTCAAAGTACAAATAAGAGTTCAAAACAATTTTATCTTAAAAATTCAATTTATTACTAAATTTTATGTTCAAAAGAATTCCATATCCTTAATTTCAAATTAAAGTTAAATTTCCCTTTTATCACAATAATGGATATATTACCACACTTCATTCTTCACTCATTTAAACAAATCCAATTCACAATTTAAAGATTATTAATAACAATAAGATGATATCATCCAATTTATTTTAAAACATCCATCCATTTTCAATTTCCAGATCTCAAACCCATTTTGAGATCACACAAACTCTCAATCCAAATTAACCATTTAACTCCCCAAGTTAGATTCCAATTTCATCTCGAAATTTCCAATTCAGGTTGCTTGTTAACTTATTTAACTTTCCCAAAGTTAAATTCAATTTACTTAATCCAGCCAACCTTACCCGATTTGGATTCCCATTTCAAACTTTAAACTTCATATTAACAGTCTTCTCACTTATAAATTCAAAAACTTATCACTTTGGGTATCACATCTCATTCCAAATTTAAAACTCAACATTTAGAGTGTATTTCAAACTATTTTTGATATTATGTATATTCCTCATATATATACATATTATTTCCTTTACACTCTAAGTTATCCTTAAATTTTAAACCACTTTTGGTTTTTAATTCAAAACAAATTTTCAAACAACCCTTGTTTGCAACAAGTCCCTTTTATTCAAATAATACTTATTTATTATTTCTTTTAGCACTTTGAAACAAATTCCAACTTTTCTGGCTTAGATTTAAAACTTCACAATCTAGATCATCTTCAGTTCCAATTTATAAGTCATACTTATCTAAAACATTTCATTTTGCTTACTCATTAATACACATCTTATTATTAAACACAACAACCATTTATGATAACAACTAAGATTATCATATCTGGAAAACAATTCATTATTATCTTATTCTGAAACTTTTCCCCAAAATCAAGATTTAATTTCAGTTTGAATCCATTTCAAACTTACCTTTATTTAATTTCAATTTGGTTGTATTTCTATTATCTAATAATTTAATTCCAATAATTTAACAACCAATTACCTTAACATTTATTGGTCAAGGAATATTGCTTTATATATATCAAAATATATTCTTATATAAAATCTTTTGAAATCTTTATATATGAAAATAACAAGTACGCTCTCATATATATACACACACTCAACTCATTCTAGGGTACTATTGACCCTATCCTTAATGAGTAAACCCCCACCAGAGCCAAAGTTCTCGCTTAACCTCCAGCTCTGATACCAAATGTAATGACCCGAAATTTTCAATCCCGAAAATTTTGGATAGTTAGGAAAAGAAGAATGAGATAGAAGAAGAAGAAACAGAAACACTACATAGATTCTCACATTCGCAGCGGATCAAAATATAATATCAAATAATATTCTTTACACAAGAAAACTATATCAGTCAATTACATTTTAATACATCAGAGTTACACATATACTCAAATACTGGACATATACAAATCAATATGTCTCAGATAAACAGAAATATATCACATCGGAAACACTCCATACGTTCCTGCCATCCAGCTCGCCTCCTGAGCTCCAGAACGTCCTTACCTGAAAATTTGTAATACTCGGTCTGACCCGAGCATTACATCAAAGTAACACCCGGGTCAGGCTGGAAACCAGCGTGAGTAAACCCGTTGCCCATCTAACATGAAATACTAAAACATAAAACATACTTAAAACCCGGGGTAACTCGTTCATCACTACAAGTTCACAACTTGTTATAGTAAATACTTATTTTCACAAATCAATTCCTAAGTACCTTTACTTAGTTTTAAAGGATCCAGTCATTTAAATTATTCCATTTCAGCCTATTTATTTCACATATCAATCTATTAAGAATCATAGTAGGGTGCAAATCGAAGTGGGTTCAGGTATTTACTGATACCCGACCCCGGACTCTTCGAATTCATTACCATCTTAACCCAAGTTATTCAAGTGAAACACCATTCAACTTTAAATACAAGATGTCACTTTTTACACAGCAATTCATCATCATTAAATTACCACATTATCAATGTCCACCCAAACATATCATATTACAAAACATTTCATATCAGAGATATCAACCAATTCAAGGCATTTAACATCATTCAATCATTCATAAGCAAGATTGATCACCTCCAAAATTAAATTAATTACTAATCTTTAATCACTTGGATTACCTTTACTAAACATTAATTAATTACAAACCAATTAATTAATCATCTTTTGATTATTCATCATAATTAATCACCCTTGAGTAATTACCCTTAATTATTAATTAATTAACCTTAATTATTAATTAATTAACCTTAATTATTCTTTAATTACTATTGATAAATCACATTAATTAATCACCTTAATTAATGACACTAAGTAATTAACCTTAAATTACTTATTTATGATTCTTTAATTTCTTACATAAAGTAATTACCCTTTTTAATTACTTTAGTTAATTAACATTTAAATCTTATATAATGTCCTTTGGAATTAATTGTCAATTACCAATTAACTTAAAACCTTTGAGTTAAATCATTCTTTAAAACATTTCATTTCTTAATTACCCACTTAATTTTCAATATTAAGTTTATTTAAAGTAAACTTTAAAATAAAGTTATATATGTATATATTAAACACTTTTAAACTCAAAATAATTTGTTTTAAAATCTTAATAAATCCCAACTTAAATCAACATTCATTATTCAAAAAGAAATGGGTAAGAAATTATTTAAACTTGACCAAGTTTTTTAAAATTTAAAACCTGTTATTACACTTAATTCCCAGACCCGAGCAAAACTGCAAAAATCCCGAGCTTTACATCGAGTTTTCCCTCGCCTCACTCGTCTTCGAGTCAACACACGTATAACTTCGAGTTCAACCCCGAGGAATATCATTCTTCCAAATTCCACTCTAAACCCAGACACACATATACGAATGTGCACGTGCACGATCACCAAACTGGTTTCCGACCATCGACGCTCCTTCCAGCAAGTCATCAACTACCTCTACCTTCGATTTGACCACCCAGATCATCACTTCCAACCAAAAATCCAAATCGAGAAATGTGGAACAAACTGGAACCAAAACCACGATGACCAACTTCCTTGCCGATGACGAACTACGCCATCAGAACCCAAACTGCTTCGACCACGGCCGCGTTTTGAACCACCGAATCCATTCCCCCCTATGCGATTCATCCCGGTGTGCCACCATCGTCTCACCACCCTCGTCAAACCCGACCACCAAATCTTACCAAAAAACGCTACTACTCTCTTCTCCGGCCACCACGGCCAACATTAAAACCTCTCGCCATTTTTCCAGAAACCCTCGTCTTCCGAACCACCTCCTGGCCAAATCCCAAGCATCCAAACGTCGCCGATTAACGGCAGATGGCCAAAATCCCAAAATCGAGCAACACCGATTATCTCAACCAGTACACATTTAAAATTATCAAATTTATTCTAAAATTCATGATTTGGATTCACGATCCAAATTATATAATCAGAGATTTAAATTATCATGTTTGAGTTTTACCCATTTTCTGATTTCTACTGTAATTTTTTATTTACAGAATATTTACCAAATATAATTACATAAAATTCTTTTTAAAAACAAAAACACAATGTTACCAACATTTTCTTTTCAGTAATCAAAGTCAAATTTTGATTATTCAGGAAGATAGGAATTATTTTTAGTTGTTTTTGCCATAATTTTACAGAGACATATATGCAATCATATACAGGCATTCATCCAATTCAAAGCAGCATTCAAAACCAGATTTGAGGTGAAAACATTCATGCAATCACATTTACATCAATATCACACAGAATAAATTAGCACCAAAATTTTATTTTTAAATGTTTACTCACCTGTTAATTTGAAAACAGAGCCTTTCTGTTTTGAAACAGCTTTGAATCCTTTTTTTTAAAACTTGAGTTGCCTTAGCTTCTGTGATTACTTTGATAACTGGCTGTAATGATCTGAAACATAGTTGAGTTATTGAAATGATCTTGAGTTTTAAATTTGAAAGCTGGAACTTGTTTTGATTTTGTTAAGTTGCTTCTAGGTTTTATTTTTGAACTTTGCTCAGGTTTTGTAGGAGATAGGTATTATCTGGTACAAATGTTTTCTATTTGGTCAGAGAATTTTTTCCTCTTGCTTGACCAGGTAACATTTTGTGGAAAAATGAAATGATTCATAATATTTCGAAATTACTCTCCTGTGGCTTTGAATTGATAGCATTAATTGTTTCCATCCTTATCCATTTATAGGTATGTACATATATTTATATTTTCTTACTGTAAAAACTTATCTTTGAACCATAAACTAAATATTTCACCATCCATATAATATGTATACCTACTTTTATGTTTATACATACCTTTCAATACTTGTGTACATCTTGTCCTAATATGTATATACATATATATCCACATTTATACAAACTTTCATGTATTTTATCTTGTGTTGGCATAAATATACATATACATACATTTATATACTTATATATTTATTTAAAATCATTAGCTTGTATATTCTGAATTTTCATATATATATTATGAGCATACACTCATATACTTGTATATGTATATTCTTGTATATATATTTTTCAAACGTCGTGAAGTTTGTATATATTTATCTATATATATATATGTTTATGGGTATTTTATCTTAATTTAAATGTTGGAGTTTATATATATATACATTTCTAGAATATTTATCAATCTATACATACCCAGCTGTTTTACAAATCCCAAATATATATAATTTTTAGATCACTATATAAATTTAGGTATTTTATCATCAGAAAATCTATTTATTTGATCAATCAAATTAATATTCCGATAATTAAAATCAGTTAATTCCCCAATTAACAGACGTTAAAAATCTGGGTTGTCACATTAACTTTAAAATTATTTCAATTGATTGAAATTACATTAAATAGTTGTCAATTACATTAAATTACATTCCAATAATCTTTTCCATTTATAAATCATAAATTTTGATTTCTCCCAATACTAAATTCTAAAATCTTATTAAATTTAATTGTTTTAATTATCAAAAATACAGGTATTTACAAATACTCAACATACCAAATTAAAACAATACAAAACATTTATTTTATAACACTAACAAATATGCTCTCTCATATACATAAACTTAGACTCATTCTAGGGTATTACTAACGCTATCTCTAATGAGTTAAACCCCAACGGGCTAAGGTATCCCTAAACCAAAGCTCTGATACCAACTGTGGCGACCCCCCTTTTTGGACGGTTTAAATCGACAATAAACCACACATGTCCAACTTAAACCATTTAAAATGGCAGATTACCAATGGGATTTAATAAGAAAAATAAGAGAAAAGAAGGAAAACAAAATACAGAATCTCGTTGCGGGATTGACAAAATATAATAATCAAATAACTTCATGAAGTTGTTTTACAATATACATTTGATTACACAATTTTTACAACATAATCAGAATACAATCAACAAACATACCAAAATAATGCAGCGGAATAATAATAGTAAATACGGTCTAGCAAACTCCATCTTCATCTTTAGGGAATTGTGTCTTCAAATACTGTAATGCTCAGGCTGACCCGAGCGTAATGGAAAGACAAAACACTCGATTCAGAACTAAAAGTTCTTGTAAAGACCTGTAATTTTTGATAATTAAAACTACTAAATTGAATAAGATTTAAGAATTTAATATTGGAAGAAATTAAAATATATGATTTATTTATGAGAAAATAATTAGAATATGATTTAATAATGTTGTTTGAATGTTATTGACAATTTTTTTAATGTAATTTCAATTAATTGAAATAATTGTAAAGTTAAATTAGTTATAAGTGTAAATAAGAAATAAATTCAATGTTGTATTAAAAAAAGAGAGATTATATGTAATTAATTGAAATTGGTTAATATAGAATGAAATCAATATTTGGTAAGTAATTTATCAATCTTTGTTGTAAACAATAGGTTAGCAGAGGTGAATTATTAATGTTTAACAATTGATTGATTATCATCTTGCTATCAAATCCGTTTGAAATTAATTGGAAATCAATTGAAATTTATGTAATTAAATATTACAGTTAATATGAGTTAAGATGTTAACGGTAAAATAATGGATGTAATAAAATGTAAACTTATGTTAATAAATTCATAAGGTATTGTTGATTGAATAATAAGAATGTAAATCAAAATAAATGAATTTATTGGAATTTTAAATTATAATTAATGAATTTATTATAGTTGTAATTGAACGTTGTAATTTGCAATATTTAAATATTGAATTTAACATGGAAAATTTATTTTAAAAAGATTATAAATTTTTGTTTAATCAAGAATGATAAAATTGTTAACTTTTAAATTTGAATTTAAAAGTGATTAAATCAACTTAATAATAATTTATTTAATTAACGTGAAAATTTGTCATTTTGGCTATTGTCTCGGATTTCGACGAAACTAGCTTCATCGGATCCATAACAGTGAATTATTGTAGGATTTCAAGTTTCGCAGCGATCGGACTTTTCGTTTGATCATGCGAGCTCGAAACGCGTAGAAAACGATTAAAGGAATTTAAATGAATATAATCTGATTTTAAAAGCTAACTTCTGTATACAATGGAAATAGGGTTTTAAACTAGTTCCATTAAGTTTAAAAATATCGAAAACCTATATTTTGATATATTGGATGACCTATTTTCGTTTCAGGAACGAAAAGGGCTTTTCGGGTCATCGTTATCATTTCGAACCAATTCGATCTGTCCATTCGTTCTCTTCTATATCTTCCTATATATAGGCTGTTATAAACCCTAGCAACCTTTTATTTTATATTGTCTATATGTACATTTTTTTTCTCATCTCTTTCCCAATGGCAGACAATTCAAAACCCTAGTTTCAATTTCAAATCAAAATCCAAAAATTCAAACTCTCAAAACCCATCGAATAATATATCATTGCAAAGCTCTCATCGAACGCAATCTATTGCTGCAATTCCTTTCTGATTTGATGCATCATTTGGTCAGAAATTGTTGAAGAAGCCCCAACCGTCCATATTAGGGTTTGCTATTCAACGGTGGATCTTCGACGATGGTTCGATTGGTGGGTACCACGGCGTAGAGGGCGACGAATGAAGGATATCTATGCTATTCGTTCATGTCAGAGGTCGATGACTTCGCCAGAACTAACGTTTAAAGGCGGTGGCGGCGGCCATCACTAGGCGACCGCGGAGGCTTTCGCACCTAGGGTGGAGGGGCGGTTCGGCGAGGGCAACACATCGGCGTTCTCTGATCACGGTGGTGGCGCGTCAAGGTGGCGCAGCAGGTCGAGATAGGGTGGCGACCGTGGGTTGCATCGTGTCGACTAGACTCTATAGATTAAGGTTTCTTTAGGTAATTGAAATTACCACTTTGCCCTTTTGCTTTATTTTATTTTAATTTAAAATTTTCAACCTTCTAACCTTAATAACTTTTTGATACGAGCTCGGATTGACGCACGATTTTCTCCGCTGCGACCTATCGAAATTCCAGACAACATGGAACTAGTATGGTTGAATTCTAAGACAGTTGGAATTTTAGGCTTTATTTGGATTTTAATTCGACTAAAAATCAAAGGTGAGTGATTTAACCCACTCACAATTACTAGACTATCTTCGTTAGTTAAATTAAATTTATGATGTGATTAGAAATTTATTCGTTGTTGTTTGGTATTTTAAATTGTCATTTAAATTTAATATGAATTTATATTGAATTGAACTGTCATTTAAATTAATATTGAATTTAATTTGTTAGTTAAACACCTGATAATGATAACCAATTAATTGTTGTGATTTATTGGTTGATTTGAATGATGATTGTGATGGATGCTTAATTGTTGACATTTTGGATGATTTGATGTTATGTTTATTTTATATGTTGTTATCACACTTCAAGTTCCCTTAGTTATTATTAGGAAAATCACTATGGGTTGAAATGATACATGCCCGAACGGTCTTATAGATTAGGGGAAAAATCGTTATGGGTTGAAATGATAAACCCAAGCGATTTTATGGATTTGAAAATTTGTGATTCGGGATACGGGTTGAAATGATATATAACCGGAAATTTAAATTTATTACGGGTTGAAATGATATATATCCGTACACTTTGCCATAGGATAGAAAATTATATACGGACACCAGTTAGTTAAATTAAATGGTTTAAAATCTTGAATTTGAATTTTTGATTAAATGTTATTATTTTAAAGGAAATAAATTATAGATTTATATGAATTTAATTATTTTCTAATTCAAGCTTTGAAGGTTGAAATTGAAATGGTAAAAAAAAGAAATTGTTTAAGAATTAAATTGGGAATGTAAAGTTAAATCGATATATGACTTTAATCTAGAAATTTGAATTATTTTGAAGATTTGGATCTTAAAATTTAATAATGAAGTTAAATTTGATTTAAGTGGCTTAAATAAGTAAATTGAAATGGTTTAAAATAAAAATGGAATTGAATTTAAATCATTGATTTGAATTGTTGAATCAAAATTGAAGTTATTTCGAATTGAAAATGAAATCACATTGATTTGGAACTAAATCCAAATTGAGTCATTTGAATTGAAAGGTAAAAATTGAGTTTTGTTGATAACTGGATATGGTTAAGATTTGTTGAAATGGAAGAAACAGTTTGATTTGATACTATTTTCAAAATAAATTATTTTAATATAAACTGTTCAAAATCCATTATTTTAAAATTCAGATTATTTAGATTTTCAAAACTATTTTACTATATAAACCATTTCCAATACTCAAAACCTTTTATATTAAACTATTTTTAACTGTTTTAAAATCCTTAAACTATTAAAACTATTAAAACTATTTTAAACTATTTTAAACTTTTATAACTATCCAAACTATTTTCTAAAATTCAAACTGTGCAAGGTTGAATTGTTTATATTTAAATCCTTGATTTAAAGGCGAATGTGGTTAAATGATGTTATAACCTACGTTGGAATTGAAAATGATATTTTCTAGTGAAATGACATATTTTGACTAAATATAATGGTTTTGAAATGAGGGATATTTTTAAGTGAATATGATATTTTGATATCAAATATGAATCAGTTTTGGAAATGTAAAAGAACCAACCGGTGTGAAATAAGCGTTTGGTTGTTAAAGAGACTGGGGTCGAATATTGTCATACTCTCTGTCAATACCGAAACCACTATAACAACTATGCACGTGGTGGAGAATCCAGAATGAACTAGGATGGTTTGACGAACGCTGCTGGAATGAAGTAAGAGAACGATGATGGATAGCCTTGACTTTCGGGTCATAATTAAAATGACTAAAATAGGAGCCATGCCAGGCCAAGTGAGGTCGCTCCCCCTATCGTGCATATTTCACCAATACCCTATCTGTTACTTTGTGATTGATTTGTGGCCACCCCTCAATTTTTGATAATGGGAGTGTGTCCCGAGGTGGGCGGTAGTAGCTGCTATGCATTACCACAAGTCCGTATCCGCAAAACGGTAGTATCCTACCCTGTACATTGCCTCGTGTGCCTTGTCATATTTATCCAGATCGAGCCCACTACGAGTTTTGTTTGTGTCGTACACTATGGAGTGCCCTCTGATAGCCCTCCAGTTTACGGAGGAATTACGGTACTGTATAGACTATGATGTTTATATAAAAATGTGTGAAGGGGGATATGTTTAACGCCTTAACGCTATTTTAATACTTTACTTTACTGTAGACATATTATAATAGCGTATTGTATTATATATATGTATAGAGTTTAATGGATCCTTCGGAGATAGAGTCCCGAACATCTCTTAAGTTATTGCATGCTCGTTATACTCTGGATAGGAGATGTAAAATCCCGTAAACATCTCTGAAGCCGTTACACTCATATTTACTTATTTTGATTTAACTTACATAAGATCTTTTAGTTCTGACTCGAGTGTTTTGTCTTTTCATTACGCTCGGGTCAGCCTGAGCATTTCAGTGTTGAAGACTTTATTTTTGTAGGACGAAGACGGAGTTTAGTATTATATTATTATTATTCCACCGTAACATGTTGTTCCGCTGCATTATTTGTTTATTCCTGCTGTATGTATAACTCTGATATTGTAAAAATGTAATCAAATGTTCATTGTAAACAGCTTCATGAACTGTTTATTGATTATTATATTTTGTCATTCCGCTGTGAGATTCCGTGTTTTGTTTTTCTTTCTTTCTCTTATTTTCTTATTTACCTCATTAACAATCCTCCCTTTTGAATGGTTTGAGTTGACATGTGTGGTTTATTGTCGATTTAAACCGTCCAAAAAGGTGGGTCATTACAGTTGGTATCAGAGCTTTGGTTTAGCGATAACCTTAGCTTTGTGGGGTTTGACTCATTAGAGATAGGGTAGTAATACCCTAGAATGAGTTGTTTGAGCGTATATATATAAGAGAGCGTATTTGTTAGTGTTATAAAAATGTTTTTATATTGTGTTAATTTGTTCTGTTTAGTATTTATAAATTCTGGTCGGTACATATGTAACGACCCGTATTTTTACGGATCGAAAAGTTTGTCAAAATCTGGAATTTTAGTGTTGTTGAGCCATTTCAGATTTTAGGCAAAATATGGCTAAGTCCTAAGTCGTTCACGACTTAGTATAGGTCGTAAGTCGTCTACGACTTAGGGGATAGGAGCGACCCAGGGATTTGGAGAGTTAAGAGTTAAGTCGTGACCGACTTAAGTGGGTTAGATGACCTAAGGCAGTGGATTGGTTAAGTACTAGGTCGGTTGGAGTGACCTATAGCTGTTCGCGACCTATAGATGTTAGCGACCTAAGAGTTAGCGAGTTAACAACCCAGTATTTAGCGACCTAGTAGTTTGCGTGTTTGAGCAGATAGGTCGTAGATGACCTAAGAAGTTAGGTCGTGAGTTCTGTGTGTGTTAGGTTGTGTGCTTGCTAAGTCGTATACGAGTTAGCAACTTATAGGAGTAGGCGACTTATAGCAGTTAAGTCGTGGACGAGTTAAGAAAGATAAGTCGCTAGGAGATAGGTCGCGAGATTGTTAAGTCGCGTAAGTTTTAGGTCGCGGGCCAGCGTTGTTGAGTCGTTGGGGCGCGCTAAGTCATAAGTTGCTAAGTCGCGCATAGGCTAAGTCGTTAAGTCGAAGACTGTTATGTCGCGCGCTATGTTAAGTCGGAGACCCAGTTGAGTCGTAAGTCGTAGGACTGCTAAGCCGTTAGGTCATGGGTTGTTGAGCGTTAGGTCGTGAGCGACCTAGGAGTTGGGGCACGCGTGCATATCTGTTAAGTCGGAGAGGCTTAGGTCGGAGACGACTTATGGAGATAGCCGAGTTACGACTTAAGGAAATTTCTGCTATAAATAGGAAGGGTTTTTCTCACTTTTTGGGATCCGGATTTCAAAGCGACGAAGTGCTGCCATTTTGAGAGCTCGACTTCTACACTTCTTCACTTCTTTTCTCCACTCTAATCTAGTGATTCCTTTCATCCAAATCGAAGATCAAGATTGAAGATCCAAGAGCTAAAGTTGAAGATCTTCATCCTTTGAAGTGAGATTTCTTCGTTTGAAACGGATTCGTGATAGATCAAGCTTGATCCTTCGCTGTCCAGATCTGAAGCGTGTTGATTTGAGGTTGTTTAGGTGATTTGGTGAGTGGTGATTATCTCTCACACGGATCCAAAGGAGTATATCGGATTGTTGGCTCGATTTGGTGTTAAAATAGTGATTTACATGCATTTTCTTCATCCTAAGTGCAGATCCATATAGATCCATTGTTCATGATGATTTGACAACAATTTTACTACATGTTAACCTATGCAAGTTCATTCATCAAGATTATAGAGACATTGCTCATGTTTTCATGCTTATTTGACTTTCGACTCTTTAATTACGAAATTGCCATTATAGTGATAATTGTCTACATAGATCATATTTGAATGCTTGATTGCTTGGATTAATGTTTGACTTGATTGATTGCTATAAATTAGATGATTGATGATTTGATTTAGACCGAAGATGATTCAAAAGCTAAGAGAAAGGCTCTTGAGTTGGGAAAGCTGCTTGTGGCATATGTAGCGGGTGATGAAGCTCTTATGCATAGATTCGATGATGATGATGTTGAGAGGAGACTTTGCGAGGATGTGATGAAGCGAAGTATGATATGAGATAGTCTTGGTCTAATCCAAACGGGATCATTCCAAGCACGTTGGTAACTCGGTGATATGATTCGAGTTAAGGGTAATGGATGCTTGAGAGGCGCTTGAGCTAGTATGGAAATAGTCGTCAAGGAGGATGACTAGGAGGCTTGGATAGCATCGTTGTTGAAGGTTCTAGCATGCTCTAAGCAAGAGTACGTTTGGGCAGATTCGATAGTCCCAACGGCCAACTGTTGATGGTCGAGTACTCTGGGCAGATTCGATAGTCCTAGGCACGGGCTGCGACGACGTGCGGGAGTTATGTCTAGAACCGGGGTTTCCATTAGCCCTTGACGGACGGCTGAAAGAATGTGTCGGTCATTCAATTAACGGTGATATCGAACCAATGATAACAGTGATAGCCAGAGTCATGGATGTTTGGTTGTATCGTCATTCGGTCTCAAGAGCAGTGTTTTCTGGGTGCTTATCTGATCTTGGTTTAGGCCTTGGGGGTTAGTGCTTGGAAAACATCGCCCTTGACTCGAGTGATAATTTCTTTACTTTACATTGTATGCTCTGTTATGTTTGCTTCTGCTTAGTGTGTGTCTGGGGGCTATCACTGTAGAAAGAGGTTGGAGTGGGAGGGTTGTATTCCTATTCCTTTTCCTTTATGCTCTTTTGGTATGTTGTTAGTTAATTTACTGCTCACTAAGACTGTTGTCTGACTCAAGGCTTTATGTTTTAATTCTTATTGCCTTGGGCTGTTCGTCCATTTTGGGACGGGCAGACTAGGTAGCAGGTGACAGGTGTTGTTCTAGCTTTTCACGGTGCTGATATCGAAGACGAGTTGGAGTATTGCATATTGTTTCTTTCTTACTATATGTACTGGATGTTCCGCTGCTTTGTATTCTCTGAGTGATATGTAGTGAGGCTTGATGTATTGACTATTTGGATGCTTGTATTCAACTATTATGGAGTTTTATATGATGGCATTTTATTCTGTAAAGCTTCACTATACATATGTTCTATTGTATTTTGTCCATGCGCTGTGAGTAATACGATAGATTTTGTTGTTTTAATTTACCCTGACAATCGTCCATGGTCGCCTAGCACACTTTACAGCGTATTTTCTCTTGATTCAGTGCAGGGGTCATGGGCGGTCGTCACATTTGGTATCAGAGCATTGGTTAATCGATCTTACCCAACACTCGCTGACGTAACTACGTATGAGAGACGTAATTATAATTTGATGGATGAATACTATATATAATATAGTAGTTTAGTTGAGTTTGAGTCCTTTATGCAGTTGTTTCTCTAGATGTTCTGATCATTCCTTTTTATAGATATTGAGAATGAGTCGAAGAGCGAGACCAGCTGCTAGGGAAGGCCGTGCTACTGAGTGGACTGCTGATTATGCAGCTATGTTCGAAGCTATGATGACTTCGATCATGAGAAGGATACCAGTTCCGGGGGCAGCAGTTGATGTTGGAGTTCAAGTCCAAACTCCAAAACCAGTGGATTTCGCTAAGTTGTGTAAGGACTATACTGCTCTTGGAGGAAAGGTTTTCTTGGGAACAGAATCAACTATCGAAGTCCAGAGATGGATAGATGCTTGTAGAAGGATCTTTGGTGATTTGGGAATTGATGATGCAACTAAGAGGAAGTTGGCATCAAGGCAGCTTCAAGGGAGAGCCTCTGATTGGTGGAACTCTATTACCATCAATACTGCGGAGGAAGAGATTACTTAGGAGCAATTCCAAGCTAGATTTGAAGCTAAGTTCATTTTTACAGCTCAGAAGTCTGTTCTGTTCAAGAAGTTTGTGGAGCTCAAGCAAGGTGGAAGATCAGTCCTTGAGTATGTTTCTGAGTTTGAAGCTTTGTCCAAGTATGCCCGGTCATATATTGAGTCTGCATACCAGAAGAATGAGAAGTTTGTGACAGGCTTGGACAGTTATCTTGGGAGACAGTTGGTGGATCATTTGGATGATTCGTTTGAGAAGCTTGTGGAGAAAGCTCTCAGGCATGAGAGTCTGTTTCCTAAGGAAGGATCTGTTGTTGTTGTGACCAGGGAAGAGTCTAAACCCCAGCAGGGTGGAAACAAGAAGAGGAAGCAGCAACAGCAGAAGGGTAAGGATGGCCAGAAGAAGCCAAAAGGCGAGGTGACTTGCTACAATTGTCAACAGAAGGGCCATTTCTCGAAGGATTGTAAGAATCCTAAGGTGCCGATGAAGTGTCACAACTGTGACAAGCCGGGGCATTTCAGGAAGAATTGTCTAGAACCGAGGAGGGACAAGCAGATTGTGCAAGCTTATGCTTTGGGAGCTGTTCCATCGTCTTCGAAGGCTCCTACCGCTGAAGAGAAGGGAAAGGGTGTGGTGGTTCAAGGTACTCTTTTCCTATGTGGTGTTCCAGTTAGAGTTCTGTTTGATACTGGAGCGTCGCATTCGTTTGTTTGTAGTGAACTTGTACGCCGGTTGGGTTTGGAACCAGATATTGTTGATAGGCCTTTGGTTGTGACTAATCCAGTTGGGGGTTCGTCCTGTTTGTGTATGTTATGCCGTGGTCTAGTCATATCGAGTCATGATTGCTCTTTTGTTTGTGATTGCTTTGTTCTGAACTTTGCGGGGTTCGGAATTATTTTGGGTATGGACTGGCTTAGGAGGTATGCGGCAAAGGTTGATTGTGAGAGGCTGGAAGTGACAGTCGAGAATGTGGAAGGGCGAAAGATTGTGATACGATGTAAGCATGAAGAAGGCGTCTTCATGAGCTTCATGTATTCGCTGGTTGTTCCACGGGATGGACTGTCATCGGTGCCAATCGCTAATGGATTCGAGGATGTCTTTGACGAAGTCAAAGGGTTGCCGCCGCATAGAGAGATCGAGTTTCGTATAGATCTAGTTGAAGGAGCCAGACCTGTTGTGATGCCTCTTAGGCGGATGGCGCCTAGGGAACAGCAGGAGTTGAGGGTGAAAGTTGATGATCTTTTGCAGAAAGGATTCATTCGGCATAGTGTGTCCGAGTGGGGTGCACCAGTTGTGTTTGCAACCAAGGCAGATGGGTCGTTGAGATTGTGCGTCGATTATCGTGAGCTGAATAAGTTGACTAAGAAGAACAAGTATCCATTGCCGAGAATAGATGACTTGTTTGATCAGCTTCACGAAGCTAAGGTGTTTTCTCAGATGGATTTGGCAACGGGATTTCACCAGTTGAGAGTGGCTAAGGATAGTGTGCCGAAGACTGCTTTTCGGACACCATCGGGTTTCTTTGAGTGGCTGGTAATGCCGTTTGGGTTGACTAACGCGCCAGCATATTTTGTGGATCTTATGAATAGAGTGTTCAGAGATCAGTTGAACAAGTTCGTACTTGTGTTCGTGGATGATATTCTGATTTATTCCAGAACTGAAGAAGAGCACAAGACGCACTTGCGTATTGTTTTGGAAATCTTGCGGAAACATCAGCTGAAGGCTAAGTTTTCGAAGTGTCACTTCTGGAAGAGTGAAGTGAGTTTCTTAGGCCATGTGATTTCTGGAAGTGGAATAGCGGTTGATCCCGCTAAGGTGGCAGCAATCCAGGATTGGGTTAGACCTAAGAATGCATCTGATGTGAGAAGTTTTCTTGGATTAGCAGGATATTATCGATGGTTTATCAAAGACTTCTCCAAGATAGCTGCACCGTTAACAGGATTGACGAAGAAGAACCAAGTGTTCAGTTGGGATGCTAAGTGTGAGCAAGCTTTCGGAATCCTGAAAGAGAGATTGACGAGTGCTCCTGTTCTGACTATTCCTAGTGGGAATGATGAGATGGTGGTTTACACCGACGCATGTGGTACTGGACTTGGAGCAGTGCTGATGCAGAGAGATAAAGTTGTTGCGTATGCCAGTCGACAACTGAAGCCGCATGAAAGCAATTACCCGACTCATGATTTGGAGTTAGCGGCAATTGTTTTTGCTCTGAAGATGTGGAAACATTATCTATTGGGAGTTCGATTTGAGTTGTTTACGGATCATAAGTCGTTGAAGTATCTTTTCTCCCAAAAGGATTTGAATCTTCGGCAACAACGTTGGCTAGAGTTTTTGGCATCATATGATTTTGGTATAGCTTATACTCCGGGAAAAGGTAACGCAGTGGCAGATGCGTTAAGTCGAAGCCATGTAAGATTGGGAGCCATGTTTTCAGAATGGAAGAATCTCGAGTATTTAGCTGGATTTGACTTCAGGCCTAGATGCGAATTGGAACCTGAGATGTTGGCAAACTTATCGATAAGACCTTCTCTTATGGAAAGGATTGGCGAGAGCCAAAAGCGAGACGATAAGCTTGTCAAGATTATCCGTGATTTAGAATCTGGATTAGAACCAGAAAAGGATAAAGGATTCGAGGTCGATCGAGAGGGTTGGCTTCGAAAACAAGGACGATTAGTTGTTCCCGATATAGATGAATTGAGGAGTGAAGTTCTGAAGGAAAGTCATCACTCGAAGTTGACAATTCATCCAGGTGGAAATAAGATGTATCGGGATATGAAGAGAACCTACTACTGGGAAGGCATGAAGAAGGATGTTGGAAATTTTATTTCCAAGTGTATGAACTGCCAATTGGTAAAAGCCGAACAGAAGAAGCCTAGTGGATTGCTTCAGCCATTAGAAGTTCCTGCATGGAAGTGGGAGCAAGTATCGATGGATTTTATTGATGGGCTACCTAGAACCAGAACGGGAAATGAAGGGATTTGGGTCATTGTGGATCGTCTGACCAAGAGTGCGAGATTCATTCCTGTTCGATCGACTAGGACCGCATCAAAGTTGGCTGAGTTGTATGTTAAGTGGATAGTTCGATTCCATGGTATTCCGAAGAGTATAGTGAGCGATCGAGACCCATTGTTCACTAGTGGATTTTGGAAGAGCTTCCAGGAAGTTTTGGGAACCGAGTTGTGTTTGAGTACAGCTTATCACCCTCAAACAGATGGTCAGACCGAGAGAGTCAACTGAGTTTTGGAAGATCTCCTCAGAGCTTGTGTTTTGGATTTCGGAGGATCATGGGAAGATCACCTTCATTTGGTGGAGTTTGCGTACAACAACAGTTACCAGTCAAGCATTGGTATGGCACCGTATGAGGCATTGTATGGAAGACCGTGTAACTCTCCGACATGTTGGTTGGAAACTGGAGAAAAGCTGATACTTGGGCCAGAAATGATTCGACAGACTTCGGATTGTATAGAGATCATTCGGCAACGAATGAAGGCTGCCCAAGACCGTCAGAAGAGTTATGCCGATAAGCGTCGTAAGGATTTGGAATTCGGCATTGATGATATGGTTTTTGTGAAGTTATCTCCACTGAAGACTGTTATTCGATTCGGGAAGAAAGGAAAATTGACTTTGAGATTTGTTGGACCATTCCCGATCATCGAGCGAATTGGAAAGCTCGCCTACAGATTGGAGTTACCAGAGAAGATGTCGAGTGTGCACAATGTTTTTCATGTATCATATCTACGGAAGTATGTGCACGACTCGAGTACGGTGGTTTCTTCTGATAGCTGTGAAGATTTCGAAGTTGATCCAGTCGATAGAAGACCTCGTAAGCCGCTTCGTGTTGTGGAAACCGACACGAAACAACTTAGGAGAAAGGTAGTTAAGTTGCTCAAGATACAATGGAGTGATGATGATAACGACTGTACGTGGGAGGTGGAAGAGAGGATGAAGGCAGCTCATCCTGAACTCTTCAAGGTATGGCCCTAAGGTGTCGTGTCATCTCACGATATTGTAACTTGTTCTAGTGTTAGAATTCTGTACGCTAAGCTAGAATTGGATGCATGGTTTGTTGATTGTTATGGTTGGTAGGCGTACAGAATAGTCTTTGATTGCTTTGTTTGTTTGGAATTTCGGGGGCGAAATTCCTAAGGGGGAGAGAATGTAACGACCCGTATTTTTACGGATCGAAAAGTTTGTCAAAATCTGGAATTTTAGTGTTGTTGAGCCATTTTAGATTTTAGGCAAAATATGGCTAAGTCCTAAGTCGTTCACGACTTAGTATAGGTCATAAGTCGTATACGACTTAGGGGATAGGAGCGACCCAGGGATTTGGAGAGTTAAGAGTTAAGTCGTGACCGACTTAAGTGGGTTAGATGACCTAAGGCAGTGGATTGGTTAAGTACTAGGTCGGTTGGAGTGACCTATAGTTGTTCGCGACCTATAGATGTTAGCGACCTAAGAGTTAGCGAGTTAACAACCCAGTATTTAGCGACCTATTAGTTTGCGTGTTTAAGCAGATAGGTCGTAGACGACCTAAGAAGTTAGGTCGTGAGTTCTGTGTGTGTTAGGTTGTGTGCTTGCTAAGTCGTATACGAGTTAGCAACTTATAGGAGTAGGCGACTTATAGCAGTTAAGTCGTGGACGAGTTAAGAAAGATAAGTCGCTAGGAGATAGGTCGCGAGATTGTTAAGTCGCGTAAGTTTTAGGTCGCGGGCCAGCGTTGTTGAGTCGTTGGGGCGCGCTAAGTCGTAAGTCGCTAAGTCGCGCATAGGCTAAGTCGTTAAGTCGAAGACTGTTATGTCGCGCGCTATGTTAAGTCGGAGACCCAGTTGAGTCGTAAGTCGTAGGACTGCTAAGCCGTTAGGTCGTGAGCGACCTAGGAGTTGGGGCGCGCGTGCATATCTGTTAAGTCGGAGAGGCTTAGGTCGGAGACGACTTAGGGAGATAGCCGAGTTACGACTTAAGGAAATTTCTGCTATAAATAGGAAGGTTTTTTCTCACTTTTTGGGATCCGGATTTCGAAGCGACGAAGTGCTGCCATTTTGAGAGCTCGACTTCTACACTTCTTCACTTCTTTTCTCCACTCTAATCTAGTGATTCCTTTCATCCAAATCGAAGATCAAGATTGAAGATCCAAGAGCTAAAGTTGAAGATCTTCATCCTTTGAAGTGAGATTTCTTCGTTTGAAACGGATTCGTGATAGATCAAGCTTGATCCTTCGCTGTCCAGATCTGAAGCATGTTGATTTGAGGTTGTTTAGGTGACTTGGTGAGTGGTGATTATCTCTCACACGGATCCAAAGGAGTATATCGGATTGTTGGCTCGATTTGGTGTTAAAATAGTGATTTACATGCATTTTCTTCATCCTAAGTGCAGATCCATATAGATCCATTGTTCATGATGATTTGACAACAATTTTACTACATGTTAACCTATGCAAGTTCATTCATCAAGATTATAGAGACATTGCTCATGTTTTCATGCTTATTTGACTTTCGACTCTTTAATTACGAAATTGCCATTATAGTGATAATTGTCTACATATATCATATTTGAATGCTTGATTGCTTGGATTAATGTTTGACTTGATTGATTGCTATAAATTAGATGATTGATGATTTGATTTAGACCGAAGATGATTCAAAAGCTAAGAGAAAGGCTCTTGAGTTGGGAAAGCTGCTTGTGGCATATGTAGCGGGTGATGAAGCTCTTATGCATAGATTCGATGATGATGATGTTGAGAGGAGACTTTGCGAGGATGTGATGAAGCGAAGTATGATATGAGATAGTCTTGGTCTAATCCAGACGGGATCATTCCAAGCACGTTGGTAACTCGGTGATATGATTCGAGTTAAGGGTAATGGATGCTTGAGAGGCGCTTGAGCTAGTATGGAAATAGTCGTCAAGGAGGATGACTAGGAGGCTTGGATAGCATCGTTGTTGAAGGTTCTAGCATGCTCTAAGCAAGAGTACGTTTGGGCAGATTCGATAGTCCCAACGGCCAACTGTTGATGGTCGAGTACTCTGGGCAGATTCGATAGTCCTAGGCACGGGCTGCGACGACGTGCGGGAGTTATGTCTAGAACCGGGGTTTCCATTAGCCCTTGACGGACGGCTGAAAGAATGTGCCGGTCATTCAATTAACGGTGATATCGAACCAATGATAACAGTGATAGCCAGAGTCATGGATGTTTGGTTGTATCGTCATTCGGTCTCAAGAGCAGTGTTTTCTGGGTGCTTATCTGATCTTGGTTTAGGCCTTGGGGGTTAGTGCTTGGAAAACATCGCCCTTGACTCGAGTGATAATTTCTTTACTTTACATTGTATGCTCTGTTATGTTTGCTTCTGCTTAGTGTGTGTCTGGGGGCTATCACTGTAGAAAGAGGTTGGAGTGGGAGGGTTGTATTCCTATTCCTTTTCCTTTATGCTCTTTTGGTATGTTGTTAGTTAATTTACTGCTCACTAAGACTGTTGTCTGACTCAAGGCTTTATGTTTTAATTCTTATTGCCTTGGGCTGTTCGTCCATTTTGGGACGGGCAGACTAGGTAGCAGGTGACAGGTGCTGTTCTAGCTTTTCACGGTGCTGATATCGAAGACGAGTTGGAGTATTGCATATTGTTTCTTTCTTACTATATGTACTGGATGTTCCGCTGCTTTGTATTCTCTGAGTGATATGTAGTGAGGCTTGATGTATTGACTATTTGGATGCTTGTATTCAACTATTATGGAGTTTTATATGATGGCATTTTATTCTGTAAAGCTTCACTATACATATGTTCTATTGTATTTTGTCCATGCGCTGTGAGTAATACGATAGATTTTGTTGTTTTAATTTACCCTGACAATCGTCTATGGTCGCCTGCCACACTTTACAACGTATTTTCTCTTGATTCAGTGCAGGGGTCATGGGCGGTCGTCACACCATAGGATGTTATGGCATCGATAGGAATTTCTAAACACTTAATAGGGAAGACAGACACAATATTGTTTTTGAAATATAGGTAAATGAAATAATTTTACATAGTATTATGTTTTGTATATAAAAGAATAATTTTTATAAATGGATATAGTTTTATGTGATATGTTTGTTTGTTAGGAAGGGAAATTTTATAAATATTGGTTGCAAAACATGATTTATAAATAAAATGAATATAATTGGAAATTTGAGAACTTAAATTTCGGGGCTTTGAAATTTGTTTCAAAGATTTTGGAATATAATATTAGTATTATTTGGAAGTATTTTCGGATATAAATATTTCAATGTTATTTGAAAGAAATGTTTTAAAAGGAATTTTAAAAGGAAATAAGATCAGTACTCCCCTCTTCTGTCGCTGGAAAATAATTTCGGTGATGATGGCTGCATCATCGACTTTCATTTTCGAGTTTCAAAGTGGGAAGACCATTGTAGTAGTTTTACTACATATTTGTTTTGATAAACAAATCTTAATTTTAAATTCTTAAATATGATTTGATCTATAAAGGATATGAATGTATACATTATTTCAAAATGATTTAAAATGAACCCAGTATTTAGTTCTTAAGTTTATGTTAAATTAGTAATTTTCAGTTGTAGAAATAAAGTTAAATTTTAATAGTTGGAAACTTCTAAAAATGAAAGTATAAGAAATTAGAAGGTAAGTGATTAATGAAACTATAAAGAATTGGAAATTTGTTGCTTGTAAATTAAAGATGATAAAAAAATTAAGAAGATGTGAATTGTTGAACATTTTTACTAACTAAACTGAATAACATAAATTTGTATAACATTCAATTACTTTCTAAAAACATATATAAAACTTACCTGAAATATTTAAAAAGTTGAAATGTTAAATATGGATATGTATTAGAATATTATACAAGTAAAATCTTAATAACAAAATGCTTCAAAATGAACATATGTTATAAATGAAAACTAAGATGTACAAAGAATGTTATAAACATAAGTTAATGTTTTGAAATGCTAATAATTAGATTGAATAGTAAAAGTGAATATTATCTAAGAAAATGTTTATAAACTTAAGAAATGACTGAAATGATTCATAAATAAGTTTATTATTAATTAACACTATAAAAGAAAAGATAAATGTGAATTAAAAGGTAGAAACACTTAAGTATGAAATGTTTTATTCATGAATATTCATATTAAATGGAAATCAAGTTATATAAGTAAATGAATGTGGATTAAATTACAAGGAAACTTAAATAATATTTCAAGAACTGATTTATTGATGACTTCAGATATTTAATGTGAAATAATTTATGTAAGTAAATGAATGTAAACTAATCAAAGATGATATTGTTTGAATAAATGAGAATTTAAAATAAATCGAAGGTTACTAATGTGAAAAGGGACTAATAGAATAAACTTAAATAATATTTAAAATTCATTGTTGTTTGGCTTATGGGATGTTTGGGAATGATACTTTAAATTGTTTAAGGTTGTATGAATAATCTATTAAGTAATTATCTAAGGCTGTTGAGTGTAAGATACACTTACTAGGTTATTTATCACCCTTATACGATGAGAAGTTTATGAAACTGAACAAACCATTAGTTTTTGGTTGCTATGGATGTATGATTGATTTCTTTGATTGCTTGTCTTTTGTTTGCATATGATTATTTCATATTGTTGTGTTGTTGTGCTATTAATTGAAACAACTAATATATTACTCTTTTTACATAATCATTAACTCTTGGATTATATAAGTGAAATACAGGTTTATGGAAGCAATAGCTACTGCTTTTGGTTTCATAAATAAAGTTTGTTTGCTCGACAAATAGGTACATTTTCATATTACAGTTTTGAAACGATATTTTATTGTTTTTCCTATGGTTTGGGATGTTTTATTATTGGAAATATGATATATATTGGAATTATTGATATTATTATTTTTCCGAACCTAACCGCGCAAAGGAGACTCTGCCGAAATTTTTCGTAAATTGAGGACCTAGAAATTTTTTGTGAAAGTGAAAATATTTTCAAACTTTTATTAGACTTGAATATGAAAGATTTAATTGTTTATAAATTGATATATTTAAAATACTTAATTATGTCAATTTAAAATGTTTATAAATTGATTATTTCAAAAAAAATTATATTAGGTTTTTAATCCCTTCTTGTTCCTTTTCGAGGACGAAAATTTTTAAGTGGAGGAGAGTGTAACAACCCGTAATTTTTGATAATTAAAACAATTAAATTTAATAAGATTTTAGAATTTAATATTGGAAGAAATTAAAATATATGATTTATTTATGAGAAAATAATTATAATATGATTTAATTTGAATGTTATTAACAATTATTTTAATGTAATTTCAATTGATTGAAATAATTGTAAAGTTAAATTTGTTATAAGTGTAAATAAGAAATAAATTCAATGTTGTATTAAAAAAAAGAGAAATTATATGTAATTAATTGAAGTTAGTTAATATAGAATGGAATCAATATTTGGTAAGTAATTTATCAATCTTTGTTGTAAACAATAGGTTAACAGAGGTGAATTATTAATGTATAACAATTGATTGATTATCATCTTGATATCAAATCCGTTTGAAATTAATTGGAAATCAATTGAAATTTATGTAATTAAATATTGCAGTTAATATGAGTTAAGATGTTAACGGTAAAATAATGGATGTAATAAAATGTAAACTTATGTTAATAAAATTCATAGGGTACTGTTGATTGAATAATAAGAATGTAAATCAAAATAAATGAATTTATTGAATTTTAAATTATAATTAATGAATTTATTACAGTTGTAATTGAACGCTTTAATTTAGTGCAATATTTAAATATTGAATTTAAGATGGAAAATTTATCTTAAAAAGATTATAAATTTCTGTTTAATGAAGAATGATAGAATTGTTAACTTTTAAATTTGAATTTAAATGTGATTAAATCATTTTAATAATAATTTATTTAATTAACGTGAAAATTTACCATTTTGGCTACTGTCTCGGATTTCGATGAAACCAGTTTCATCGGATCCGTAACAGTGATTATTGTAGGATTTCGAGTTTCGTACTGATTGGACTTGTCGTTTGATCGTACGAGCTCGAAACGCGTAGAAATCGATTAATGTAATTTAAATGAATATATCTGATTTTAAAAGCAAATTTTTGTATACAATGGAATTAGGGTTTGAAACTAGTTCCATTTAGTTTAAAAATATCAAAAACTTATATTTCGATATATTGGATGACCTATTTTCATTTCAGGAATGAAACGGACTTTTCGGGTCGTCGTTATCGTTTCGACCCAACTCGATGTGTCCATTCGTTCTCATCCATCTCTACCTATATATAGGCTGTTATAAACCCTAGCAGCCTTTTATTTTATATTATATGCATGTACATTTCTTTCTCATCTCCTCCTTCCCAATGGCAGACAATTCAAAACCCTAGTTTCAATTTCAAATCAAAATCCAAAAAATCAAATTCCTCAAAACCTATCGAATAATATATTGTTGTGAAGCCCTCATCGAATGCAATCTACTGCTGCAATTCGTTTTTCGATTTGATGCATCGTTTGGCCAGAAATTGTTGAAGAAGCCCCAGCCGTCCATATTAGGATTTGCTATTCGACAGTGGATATTCGACGATGGTTCGATCGGAGGGTACCACGGCGTAGAGACGACGAATGGAGGCGATCTATGCTGTTCGTTCGTGTCAAAGGTCGATGATTTCACCAGAACCAACATTTAAAGGCGGCGGCGGCCATCACTGTAACAACCCGGGATTTGCATTACCAATTAATAAATAAAAGTTAGGATTTTTATTTATTTTAATGAAGCATAAAAGGATTTGGAATAACAAAAATTTATTTGAAAAAGGCTATTTTAATTAAATGGGAAATATGGGATTTTAAAATGAGGATAAAATGTTATTTTTGGAAAGTTAAATATTTTAGGAGAGATTTTAAAACGGGTTTGGATAAGAAAAATGAGTTTTATAAACATATATGAACACTTAGACTAATTTTTGGAAACATGTAAATAACTCTCTTCTTATTGGGTTACTAAACCTAACCCAATAACCCACCCTAAACCTCCTCTATAAATTATCTCAAACTCTCATAACCTCATTCATTCATCCCTAATCAAAACCCTAATCATTTCCTAAAGCTTCTTAACAAAAATGGCCTCTATCTTCATCTCCTTCTAGTTTTAGCTTATGCAAGTCATTATATGAAAAGGTAATGCAAATACCCACCTCAAATCCGTTTTTATATCTTTTTAATTTCTGAAATTTATTTGGTAACACATGTTTTATGTGTTTTTTTGATCTTATAGCCTCCTAATCATCTTTTGCTAACTTAGGTTGATGCTATAGTAGTCTTTGTTGCTTTCTAGAGAGGTATATTTCTAAAAACCTCTTCTAATATGTGTTTAATCATTTTTTGATTTCGGTAATCAGTTAGTAACACATGTTTTATTATGTAACATGTGAATCATAGCTCTTTGATCATCTATGCTTTCATTTTGGGTGTGCACATAAGGTGTTTGTGATATTGCTTCCTAAGGTAATGCTAAGCTTTGGCCCTTTGATTCCTTTAATATAGTGTAGTAATCATTATAGGGTAGTTAGTGATTGATATTGGTGAAATTTGATGCCAAAAACTTGAAAAAAACACCCCAAAATCACCAAAACCTGCATTTTGAGCTGGCTGGAATGTTTCAGCCTGAAAACAGGCCGAAATAGTGTGTTGAGAGCACCAGGGCAGGCCTGGGTTGCACCCAGGCTGCTGCTCGGGCGCAGCAGGCTAGCCCAGTTGGGCTAGCCGGTAGCAGGCCAGCCTATAGTGGGCTGGCGCGCACGCACCCCAGCCCGCAAGGGCTGGGGCTTTTACTTCCCCAGCCCATGCGGGCTGGGGCTTGACTAAACCCCAGCCCGCATGGGCTGGGGCTTTTACCTCCCCAGCCCATGCGGGCTGGGGCTTGACTAAACCCCAGCCCGCATGGGCTGGGGATTTTACCTCCCCAGCCCATGCGGGCTGGAGCTGGACTAAACCCCAGCCCGCATAGGCTGGGGCTTTCACTTCCCCAGCCCATGCGGGCTGGGGTTGGACTAAACCCCAGCCCGCATGGGCTGGGGCTTTTACTTCCCCAGCCCATGCGGGCTGGGGCTGGACTAAACTCCAGCCCGCATTGGCTGGGGCTTTTACTTCCCCAGCCCATGCGGGCTGGGGCTTGACTGAACCCCAGCCCGCATAGGCTGGGGCCTGCTTCTATTTCCCCAGCCCATCCGGGCTGGGGCTTGATCAAACGAGCTGCACCGCATGGTGCAGCCTGGTTTACAAGAACAGGCTGCACCATGCGGTGCAGCCGGCTTCCATGAAATGGGCTGCACCCACTTGGTGCAGCCGGGTTCCGACCCACCGGTTGCACCATTTTGGTGCAACCGAGTCCGGGTTGCACCATTTTGGTGCAACCGCTTCAAATTGATTGTTCTGCAATGAACCTTTGGGTTTCATTTGCGAATCAGAAATTGTCGAACTTTGGTTCACAACCATTCAGAATATTTTCCAACACGAATATTGATTTTCAGTGATTCTCTGATTTATCGATTTCTTTGAGATTTGTCTCTAGATTTCGTACACGTGTTTTATGAATTATTTTAAAAGGATTTTTCACTCCTAAATGGCTTTTGAAATTATTATTATTATATAATGTTATTTTTAATTATTAAACTATTTACTCCATAATAGGAGAGTATTCAAAAGCCGTTTTAAAGTGATTTCAGAATCAATTATAAAACCGTTTCGCACCATTATTTTCTATAATAAAAATCTCACACTCACTTTTTAGCACGTCGAGCGAAGTGGAAAGGTGCTTAAACGGTTAGGAAATCTCCGGCCTATGGAACCGTGTGTATTTTCTTTCCGGTTAATCCCCGACCTATTCGATTGATCGTTTTGACCTTTGGATCTAGTTTACCGATGATACGAGGTGGACTTTTTATTGTTTGGAGTGTGAGCTTGCTATTGGTTAGTAAACCATTTAGTGCGAACGTGGGGTATGGGACTCATTGTTAACACTTTACGGGTTCCTCTCCAAGAAGTTTGTGACACATTAGCCTCTGGGCGGCCAGTACTGGACCTCTGGGTCACCACGCCTCTGGGCAACCGTCTTTGGACACCTGTTCTATGGAGCAGTTTCTTTTTTCGGCATGTGCCTCTGGGCCTTTATCCTTCTGGGAAGGATCTCGTCGTCTCGCGCGTTCCGCATCTGTGCGAGTGATCAATCACAACTCTACAGTACTTGGCAATAACGACTCCGGTCGGTGCACGTGCTATACTTGTATTATCTGATGATTTTTATATCCATTCGAGTACCGCCATTCGGTGTTGGTTCTATGGAACCATACGATGTAAGTGCGATTACCTTGTGGATTCACAGTGTCTCTGGACACTGCTTTTCAGTGTTTGATTTCATAGACTTTTCAGTATATCCCCATTGCTCTTTGGAGCATCGATCTTTGCTTGGGCATTGATTACAGACTCTGGTCATTCTTGGGATTATTGCCTATGGGCAACTTGTTATAGCTTTGGCTATGCCGATGATATGAGGCGATTTTATTTATTCAACACTTTGGTGCTGATATTCTCTTTGGAGATTTTTACTGTTGATTGATGATTAGGGACCGTCATTATATTCATGTGGTCCAAAATACTCTTCTCTTAGGAAAAGTACTATTTTATTTATGTATCGCATTATTATATATCTCAGTTATTACTGATTGTTTAGCTAGCCTGACCGGAGTGTTTTCGCTCGGGTCAGACCGAGTTGTTTCAGGTTAGGTCTCTGGACTTAGCTTCTGTGCTTCCGCTTGGACATTATCTGCTATGCTGATAGATAGCGCTTTTATTTGTCCACTATTCTACTACTTTGTTATTATTCAGACTTTGATATGTACATATTTTTGACTCACATGTGTGGGCAGTGGCTTTGTACCCACTTATAGTATTTGGATCTGTATTGACGATGTATTGTTCTGAGACTCCGTGCTGTTATGTGATACTGTTCTGTGATGATATTTTATTATGTTATTATGCTTTGTCCTGATAGGTCTTTGGCCATTGTAATTTCGTTATAAATATTTATTGAATATGTCGAACCACTTGAAAAAAATAATATAGATACCATCCTTTCGACGTATTCAGTACATAGTTATAGCTTGATTATAAATGGTCGCTTCCACTATACTCTATTCTCCGCTTTAACAGACAGTATTACTCCCGTAATACTCTTTGTTATAGTGGGTCTCAGAGTGGGGCATTGCAGTTTGGTATCAGAGCCTAGTTTTAGGAATAAGCATAATAAACACAGAATAGATACACTTAGTACAATACATTTTAATTAGATCTGAATTAAATCAAATCCCTTCCTTATGTTTATTGATAGATAAGTTAGGAATACGTATAGGAATCCGTTATATTCCGTAGTATTCCTTAATTAATTATCTATCATTGAATCATGTCTAACTCTAATTCTTGTTTGACTTTCAGTATGTCTGGAAGGGGAAGAGGGAGAACCACACGTCAGACCAGTGTTGCTGGGCAGTCCAGCAACACTCATCCAGAGGGCGTGTTCATGACCACCGACCAGATCATGGAACTGGTTCGAAATTCCTAGTCTCATTCTCAGTCTCCAGCCCCAGTTGCTGATGCTCCGCGCAAGTCTGCTTTTGCGCGTCTCTGTAGTGATTTTACCCATCTCAGAGGGAAGTCGTTCAGTGGCTCTGAGAATGTCTTAGAGGTCCAGGCTTGGATTCGGATATGCGAGCGCATTTTCACTCGTATGGATGTCCCGGATCATGACCGTGTTCTTATTGCTTCCAGTCAGCTTCAGAGTCATACCCTGGATTGGTACGAACTCCTTATTGCCGAGATCGATGAGACCACACTTACTTGGGCTCAATTTCGTGAGAGATTTGAGCTCAAATTCATCCCAGAGTCAGAGAAGAACTCCCTTGCTCGCTGCTTTCTTGATCTCAAGCAGGGGAAGTCCTCTGTATCCGACTATGTCTCTTCCTTCGAGGCCCTGTCCAAGTACGGCCTTGAGTTTATTGCTACTCCTTATAAGAGGAACCTCAAATTTGTTGAGGGCTTGAAGAAATATCTGAAGAGGCAGCTTATGCTACAGCTTGAGCTCTCATTCGAGAAGCTAGTCGATGTAGCTCTACATCTTGAGTTAGTCGAGATGGAGCATAGTGATGATGGTGGTGTGGGTTCCACAAACCCCACCAAGAAGAGGTTTCCTCCTGGCAAGTCTGGCTCTTCTTTTCAGCACAAGAAGAAGAAGACTGGCAGTTCCACTGTTCAGACTCAGCCTCAGACTCGTCCTCAGTCCCAGACTCCTACTCAGCCTAGTGGGACACGTCCTCCGAAGAAATGCTTCAACTGCGGTTCTCCAGATCACTTTATTCGAGAGTGTCCCAAACCTCTCTATTGCACCTTCTGCAAGAAGGAGGGACACAGGATCTCCGCTTGTCCTATTGCTCCAGCTAGTGCCAAGCCTGGCAGGCTTAATGCTGCCAAGGCTCCTACCACTTCTGCTCAGCTTAAAGGTACACATCCTTCCGTTCTTGAAGGCTCTATTTTATTTCATGGTAGATCTTATAGAGTTCTCTTTGATACGGGTGCCTCTCACTCATTCGTACCAAAGGAACTAGTTGATACTTTATCTTTGGATGTTACTTGTTTGGTTTCTCCGCTAAGGATTGTGAATCCCATCGGCGGATCCACGACCCTTAGCTTGCTTTGTGAGGATATAGATATCGATCTTTGTGGATTTTCTTTCCGTGCGAATCTGCACGTTATGGAGTATTTGGGCTTTGATATGATTCTTGGCATGGATTGGCTCGTTCAGCACGACGCCAAAATTATTTGTTCGGAGCGGATATTATTCATTCATCACCCTGACTCCTCCTCTCCGTTAGCTATTGTTCTTCAAGATGTTGGGCTTTCTGATGTTACTTTATTTTCTCTCGATTCACGAGATGAGGATTTGAACTTATCTCGTATTCCTATTGTTCGGGATTTCCCCGACGTATTCGAGCCAGTATCCGGACTGCCGCCAAAGCGAGCTATTGAGTTCCGCATCGATCTCCTTCCAGGCTCTCATCCAGTTGGGCGTCCTCCTACGAGGATGTCTACTAAGGAGAATGAGGAACTCAGGAAGCAGTTAGTTGAGCTTGAAGCGAAGCAGTTCATCTGATCCAGTTCTTCGCCATGGGGTGCTGATGTGGTCTTCGTTAAGAAGGCTGATGGCTCTCTTAGGCTTTGCATTGACTATCGCAAGCTCAATGAGTTGACCATCAGAAATCGCTACCCACTTCCTCGGATAGACGACATGTTTGACCAATTGAGCGGTGCGAAGGTCTTCTCTTAGCTTGACCTTGCCACCGGATTCCATCAGCTACGAGTCGCGGAAGACAGCATTCCTCTTACAGCATTTCGCACTCGTTATGGTTCTTTTGAGTGGTTGGTCATGCCGTTCGGCTTGACGAACGCTCCAGCTTTCTTCGTCGATCTTATGAATCGAGTATTCCGGGAATACATCGATAGATTCGTTCTGGTTTTCATCGACGATATTATTATTTATTCTAGATCCGAGGCAGAGCATGCTCATCATTTGCGGATCGTCTTGGATACTCTTCGTCAGCATCAGCTTAAGGCCAAGCTCTCCAAGTGCCATTTTTGGGAGAGCAAGGTCAAGTTCTTGGGCCATATTGTTTCTTCTGAGGGTATTTCTGTTGATCCTGTCAAGATTGAAGCTATTCAGAATTGGAAGCAGCCTGAGAACGTTCATGATATTCACAGCTTCCTTGGTCTGGCGGGTTATTACCGTCGATTTATCAAGGATTTCTCTCGTGTTGCACTTCCCCTCACGACTCTGACTCGTAAGGGGGTTCGCTTTATTTGGTCTGGTAAGTGTGAAGTTTCTTTCTAGCGATTGAAGGAACTTCTCACTCATGCTCCTATCCTTGTGGTTCCTGAGAGTAACCAGGATCTTGTTGTTTACACCGACGCTTGTGGTAGCGGCCTTGGTGCTGTGCTTATGCAGAAGGATCAGGTAGTTGCTTATGCTTCTAGGCAGCTACGTCCGAATGAGGTTCGCTATCCGACTCATGATCTTGAGTTGGCAGCTATCGTCTTTGCTTTGAAGACGTGGCGTCACTTTCTAATAGGCGAACGCTTCACTCTTTACACCGATCACAAGTCGCTGAAATATTTATTCAGTCAGAAGGATCTCAATATGAGGCAGCAACGATGGCTTGAGTTTCTCGCCTCATATGACTTAGACATTCAGTATACCCCTGGCAAGGGTAATCGTGTGGCTGATGCACTCAGTTGCAAACACTCGGCAGTAGTTTCTATGATGATAGCCGAGTGGGATATTCTTGAGACTCTTTCTATGTATGATATTCGAAATCGAGCTCCGTCTTCTGATCCTCAGATCTTGTTATTCAGCTTGGAAGCTCGACCTATTCTATTGGATCGCATTGCCCATGCTCAGCGGCAGGATCCAGACTTGTTGCGATATATTCATCTCCTTGAGTCGGGATCCAGTGATGAGACATTGTCGGATTATTCTATTGATTCTCATCGGTGTCTTCGCAGGAAGAACAGTATTTTGGTACCATCTGATTTATCACTTAGGCGTGACATTCTAGACGAGTGTCATCGCACTAAGTACACTATACATCCCGGGTCGAGTAAGATGTATGCCGACATGTGTCGCCTATTTTATTGGGAGGGCATGAAGAGTGATGTTGCAAGTTATGTAAGCCGTTGCATGACTTGTCAATAGATCAAAGCTGAGCACCAGCGTCCATCTGGTCTTCTTCAGCCTCTAGAGATTCCATTATGGAAATGGGATCAGATATCCATAGATTTCATTGACGGTCTGCCTCGATCGAGGTTAGGCCATACTTCTATCTGGGTTATTGTTGATCGCTTGACCAAATCGGCTCATTTCATTCCGATTAAGTCCACTCGGACTGCTCCTCAACTTGCCAAGCTATATGTGAAGGAAGTCGTTCGACTTCATGGCATTCCTAGCTCTATCGTCTGTGATCGAGACACTATCTTTACTAGTCACTTCTGGAAGTGCCTACAGTCAGCTTTGGGCTCAAAGCTGAATCTCTCGACTGCTTATCATCCTCAGACTGACAGTCAGACGGAGAGGGTGAATCCTGTTTTAGAGGATCTTTTGCGCTGTTGTATTCTGGATTTCGGAGGTAGTTGGGAGGATCACTTACCGCTTGTAGAGTTCTCCTACAACAACAGCTTTCAGTCTAGTATTGGCATGGCTCCTTTCGAGGCTCTTTACGGAAGGCCATGTCGTTCTCCTTCGTGTTGGTTAGAATCTGGCGAGAAGCTTCTTCTTGGTCTAGATTCAGTTCGGGAATCTTCGGAGAAGAATATTCTTATTCGTCAGAGAATGAAAGAGGCGCAGAACCGCCAGAAATCCTACGCGGACAACCGTAGGAAGCCTCTTGAGTTCTCCATTGGCGATTCTGTCTTTATTCGGGTCTCTCCCAAAAAGGGGGTTGTGCGTTTCAGCTCTACAGGGAAGTTGGCTCCTCGCTATGTTGGACCATTTCCTATTACGGAACGCATTGGCCCCGTGGCTTATCGTGTGGCTCTACCTGCTCACTTCTCTGGAATGCACGACGTGTTCCATGTTTCCCAGCTTCGCATGTGTGTCCGCGATCCTGATTCTATCATTGAGCCGCATGCTATGCCTGATTTAGAGATCTTACCTGATTTATCTTTGGAGCAGCAACCTCTTCGTGTGCTTGATTTGGAGGTTTGATGCCTTCGTAACAAAGAGTTCCACTCGTGAAGATTCAATGGTCACCGAATCCTAAGGACTGCACTTGGGAGACCAGAGAATCTATCGAGTGCTCTTATCCTGGCTTTATCCCATCTTCTTCTGCGGGTGAGAATTCTCTACTTTATCACTATCACTTCTTTTGTGGATTTGACGTTATAGACGACATCTATCTTAAGGAATTGCGGGGACGCAATTTTCTTAAGGGGGGGAGTCTATAACAACACGGGATTTGCATTACCAATTAATAAATAAAAGTTAGGATTTTTATTTATTTTAATGAAGCATAAAAGGATTTGGAATAACAAAAATTTATTTGAAAAAGGCTATTTTAATTAAATGGGAAATATGGGATTTTAAAATGAGGATAAAATGTTATTTTTGGAAAGTTAAATATTTTAGGAGAGATTTTAAAACGGGTTTGGATAAGAAAAATGAGTTTTATAAACATATATGAACACTTAGACTAATTTTTGGAAACATGTAAATAACTCTCTTCTTATTGGGTTACTAAACCTAACCCAATAACCCACCCTAAACCTCCTCTATAAATTATCTCAAACTCTCATAACCTCATTCATTCATCCCTAATCAAAACCCTAATCATTTCCTAAAGCTTCTTAACAAAAATGGCCTCTTTCTTCATCTCCTTCTAGTTTTAGCTTATGCAAGTCATTCTATGAAAAGGTAATGCAAATACCCACCTCAAATCCATTTTTATATCTTTTTAATTTCTGAAATTTATTTGGTAACACATGTTTTATGTGTTTTTTTGATCTTATAGCCTCCTAATTATCTTTTGCTAACTTGGGTTGATGCTATAGTAGTCTTTGTTGCTTTCTAGAGAGGTATATTGCTAAAAACCTCTTCTAATATGTCTTTAATCATCTTTTGATTTCGGTAATCAGTTAGTAACACATGTTTTATTATGTAACATGTGAATCATAGCTCTTTGATCATCTTTGCTTTCATTTTGGGTGTGCACATAAGGTGTTTGTGATATTGCTTCCTAAGGTAATGCTAAGCTTTGGCTCTTTGATTCCTTTAATATAGTGTAGTAATCATTATAGGGCAGTTAGTGATTGATATTGGTGAAATTTGATGCCAAAAACTTGAAAAAACACCCCAAAATCACCAAAACCTGCATTTTGAGCTGGCTGGAATGTTTCAGCCTGAAAACAAGCTGAAACAGTGTTCTGAGAGCACCAGGGCAGGCCTGGGTTGCACCCAGGTTACTGCCCGGGCGCAGCAGGCCAGCCCATAGTGGGCTGGCGCGCACGCACCCCAGCCCGCATGGGATGGGGCTTTTACTTCCCCAGCCCATGCGGACTGGGGCTTGACTAAACCCCATTCCGCATGGGCTGGGGCTTTTACCTCCCCAGCCCATGCGGGCTGGGGCTTGATTAAACCCCAGCCCGCATAGGCTGGGGCTTTTATTTCCCCAGCCCATGCGGGCTGGGGCTGGACTAAACCCTAGCTCGCATGGGCTGGGGCTTTCACTTCCCCAGCCCATCCGGGCTGGGGCTTGACTAAACCCCAGCCCGCAAGGGCTGGGGCTTTTACTTCCCCAGCCCATGCGGGCTAGGGCTGGACTGAACCCCAGCCCGCATGGGCTGGGGCTTTTACTTCCCCAGCCCATGCGGGCTGGGGCTTGATTGAACCCCAGCCCGCATGGGCTGGGGCCTGCTTCTATTTCCCCAGCCCATGCGGGATGGGGCTTGATTAAACCAGCTGCACCGCATGGTGCAGCCTGGTTTACAAGAACGGGCTGCACCATGCGGTGCAGCCGGCTTCCATGAAATGGGCTGCACCCACTTGGTGCAGCCGGGTTCCGACCCACCGGTTGCACCATTTTGGTGCAACCGAGTCCGGGTTGCACCATTTTGGTGCAACTGCTTCAAATTGATTGTTCTGCAATGAACCTTTGGGTTTCAATTGCGAATCAGAAATTGTCGAACTTTGGTTCACAACCATTCAGAATATTTTCCAACACGAATATTGATTTTCAGTGATTCTCTGATTTATCGATTTCTTTGAGATTTGTCTCTAGATTTCGTACACGTGTTTTATGAATTATTTTCAAAGGATTTTTCACTCCTAAATGGCTTTCGAAATTATTATTATTATATAATGTTATTTTTAATTATTAAACTATTTACTCCATAATAGGAGATTATTCAAAAGCCGTTTTAAAGTGATTTCAGAATCAATTGTAAAACCGTTTCGCACCATTATTTTCTATAATAAAAAACTCACACTCACTTTTTAGCACGTCGAGCGAAGTGGAAAGGTGC
Organism: Allium fistulosum; assembly: GCA_030737815.1. Taxonomy (NCBI): domain Eukaryota; kingdom Viridiplantae; phylum Streptophyta; class Magnoliopsida; order Asparagales; family Amaryllidaceae; genus Allium; species Allium fistulosum. The sequence continues at coordinate 502,887,018 of CM060901.1, forward strand.
TTAAACGGTTAGGAAATCTCCGGCCTATGGAACCGTGTGTATTTTCTTTTCGGTTAATCCTCGACCTATTCGATTGATCGTTTTGACCTTTGGGTCTAGTTTACCGATGATACGAGGTGGACTTTTTATTGTTTGGAGTGTGAGCTTGCTATTGGTTAGTAAACCGTTTAGTGCGAACATAGGGTATGGGACTCATTGTTAACACTTTACGGGTTCCTCTCCAAGAAGTTTGTGACACATTAGCCTCTGGGCGGCCAGTACTGGACCTCTGGGTCACCACGCCTCTGGGCAACCGTCTCTGGACACCTGTTCTATGGAGCAGTTTCTTTTTTTGGCATGTGCCTCTGGGCCTTTATCCTTCTGGGAAGGATCTCGCCGTCTCGTGCGTTCCGCATTTGTGCGAGTGATCGATCACAACTCTACAGTACTTGGCAATAACGACTCCGGTCGGTGCACGTGCTATACTTGTATTATCTGATGATTTTTATATCCATTCGAGTAGCGCCATTCGGTGTTGGTTCTATGGAACCATACGATGTAAGTGCGATTACCTTGTGGATTCACAGTGTCTTTGGACACTGCTTTTCAGTGTTTGATTTCATAGACTTTTCAGTATATTCCTATTGCTCTTTGGAGCATCGATCTTTGCTTGGGCATTGATTACAGACTCTGGTCATTCTTGGGATTATTGCCTATGGGCAACTTGTTATAGCTTTGGCTACGCTGATGATATGAGGCGATTTTATTTATTCAACACTTTGGTGCTGATATTCTCTTTGGAGATTTTTTACTGTTGATTGATGATTAGGGACCATCATTATATTCATGTGGTCCAAAATACTCTTCTCTTAGGAAAAGTACTGTTTTATTTATGTACCGCATTATTATATATCTCAGTTATTACTGATTGTTTAGCTAGCCTGACCTGAGTGTTTTCGCTCGGGTCAGACCGAGTTGTTTCAGGTTAGGTCTCTGGACTTAGCTTCTGTGCTTCTGCTTGGACATTATCTGCTATGCTGATAGATAGTGCTTTTATTTGTCCACTATTCCGCTACTCTGTTATTATTCAGACTTTGATATGTACATATTTTTGACTCACATGTGTGGGCAGTGGCTTTGTACCCACTAATAGTATTTGGATCTGTATTGACGATGTATTGTTCTGAGACTCTGTGCTGTTATGTGATACTATTCTGTGATGCTATTTTATTATGTTATTATGCTTTGTCCTGATAGGTCTTTAGCCATTGTAATTTCGTTATAAATATTTATTGAATATGTCGAACCACTTGAAAAAAAATATAGATACCATCCTTTCGACGTATTCAGTAGATAGTTATAGCTTGATTACAAATGGTCGCTTCCACTATACTCTATTCTCCGCTTTAACAGACAGTATTACTCTCGTAATACTCTTTGTTATAGTGGGTCTCAGAGTGGGGCGTTACAATCACCAGGCGGTGGCAAAGGCGTTCGCACCTAGGGTGGAGGGGCGGTTCGGCGATGGCAACACATCGGCATTCTCTGATCACAGTGGTGGCATGTCTAGGTGGCGCAGCATGTCGAGATAGGGAGGCGGCCATGGGTTGCATCATGTCGACTAGGCCCTGTAGGTTAGGGTTTGTTGAAGGTAATTGAAATTACCACTTTTCCCTTTTGCTTTATTTTATTTTAATTTAAAATTTTCAACCTTCTAACCTTAATAACTTTTTGATACGAGCTCCGATTAAAGCACGGTTTTCTTCGTTGCGATCATATCGAAATTATGGACAACATAGAACTGGTTTGGTTGAATTCTAAGATTGTTGGAATGTTGGGCTTTATTTGGATTTTAATTCGACTAAAAATCAAAGGTGAGTGATTTAACCCACTCACAAATACTAAACTATCTTATGTTAGTTAAATTAAATTTATGATGTGATTAGAAATTTATTGCTTGCTGTTTGGTATTTTAAATTGTCATTTAAATTTAATTTGAATTTATATTGAATTGAACTGCTATTTAAATCGATATTGAATTTAATTTGTTAGTTAAACACCTGATAATGATAACCAGTTAATTGTTGTGATTTATTGGTTGATTTGAATGATGATTGTGATGGCTGCTTAATTGTTGACATTTTGGATGATTTGATGTTATGTTTATTTTATATGTTGTTATCACACTGCAAGTTCCCTTAGTTATTGTTAGGAAAATCACTATGGGTAGAAATGATACATTCCCGAACGGTCTTATAGATTAGGGAAAAAAATCGTTATGGGTTGAAATGATAAACCTAAGCGATTTTATGGATTTGGAAAACTGTGATTCGAGATACGGGTTGAAATGATATATATCCAGAAATTTTAATTTATTGCGGGTTGAAATGTTATATACTGTATCACTTTGTCATAGGATAGAAAATTATATACGGACACCGGATTGGTTAAATCAAATGGTTTAAAATCTTGAATTTGGATTTTTGATTAAATGTTATTGTTTTAAAGGAAATAAATTATAGATTTATATGAATTTAATTATTTTCTAATTCAAGCTTTGAAGGTTGAAATTGAAATGGTAAAAAAAATTGTTTAAGAATTAAATTGGGAATGTAAAGTTAAAATCGATATATGACTTTAATTCGGAAATTTGAATTATTTTGAAGACTTGGATCTTAAAATTTAACAATGAAGTTATATTTGATTTAAGTGGTTTAAATAAGTAAATTGACATTGGAATTGAAATGTTTAAAATAAGAATGGAATTGAATTTAAATCATTGATTTGAATTGTTGAATCGAAATTGAAGTTAAAATGAATGTTTCGGAATTTGAAGTTATTTCGAATTGAAATGGAAATCACATTGATTTGGTACTAAATCGAAATTGAGTTATTTGAATTGAAAGATTAAAATTGAGTTTGTTGATTTGAAAACTGGATATGGTTCAGATTTGTTGAAATGAAAGAAACAGTTTGATTTGATACTATTTTCAAAATTAATTATTTTAATATAAACTGTTTAAAATCCATTATTTTAAAATTCAGATTATTTAGATTTTCAAAACTATTTTACTATATAAACCATTTTCAATACTCAAAACCTTTTATATTAAATTATTTTTAATTGTTTTAAAATCCTTAAACTATTTAAACTACTAAAACTATTTTAAACTATTTATAACTATCCAAACTATTTTCTAATATTCAAACTGTGCAAGGTTTAATTGTTTATATTTAAATCCTTGATTTAAAGGCGAATGTGGTTAAATGGTGTTATAACCTACGTTGGAATTGAAAATGATATTTTCTAGTGAAATGACATATTTTTAATAAATATGATGGTTTTGAAATGAGGGATATTTTGAATTGAATATGATATATTGGTATCAAATATGAATCTGTTTTGAAAATGTAAAAGAACCAACCGGTGTGAAATAAGTGTTTGGTTGTTAAAGAGACCGGGGTCGAATATTGTCATACTCTCTGTCAATACAGAAACCACTTTAACAACAGTGCATGTGGTAGAGATCCAGAATGAAGTAGGATGGTTTGACGAATGCTGCTGGAATGAAGTAAGAGAACGATGATGGATAGCCTTGACTTTCGGGTCATAATTAAAATGACGAAAACAGGAGCCATGCTAGGCTAAGTGGGGTCGCTCCCCCTATTAGGCACATTTCTTTGATTCAATATCTGTTACTTTGTGATTGATTGGTGGCCACCCCTCGATTTTTGATTATGGGAGTGTATCTCGAGGTAGGTGGTAGTAGCTGCTATGCATTACCACCAGTCCGGATCTGCAATGGTAGTATCCTACCCTAGACATTGCCTCATGTGTCTTGTCATATTTATCCTAATCGAGCCCACTATGAGTTTGGTTTGTGTCGTACACTATGGAGTATCCTCTGATAGCCCTCCAGTTTACGGAGGAATTACGGTACTGTATAGACTATGATGCTTATATAAAAATGTGTTAACGGGGATATGGGTAACAACTTAACGCTATTTTAATACTTTACTTTACTGTAGACATATTATAATAGCGTAGTATTGTATATGTAGATAGTTTAACGGATCCTTAGGAGATGGAATCCCGAACATCTCTTAAGTTATTGCACGCACCTTAGACACTGGATAGGAGACGTAAAATCCCGTAAACATCTCTGAAGCCGTTACACTCATATTTACTTATTTTGATTTAACTTACATAAGATCTTTTAGTTCTGACTCGAGTGTTTTGTCTTTTCATTACGCTCGGGTCAGCCTGAGCATTTCAGTATTGAAGACTTTATTTCTGGAGGACGAAGATGAAATTTAGTATTATATTATTATTCCACTATATCATGTTGTTCCGCTGTATTATTTGTTTATTCTTGCTGTATGTATAACTCTGATATATTGTAAAAGTGTAATCAAACATTAATTGTAAAACAGCTTCATGAACTGCTTATTTGATTTTTATATTTTGTCATTCCGCTATGCGATTCTATGTTTTGTTTTTCTTTCTTTCTCTTATTTTCTTATTTACCCAATTAACAATTCTCCCTTTTGAATGGTTTGAGTTGACATGTGTGGTTTATTTTTGATTTGAACCGTCCAAAAAAGTGGGTCGTTACAGTTCTTATGTAAGTTAAATCAATAACAAGTAAATATGAGTGTGATAGCTTGAGAGATGTTTACGGGATTTTCCACCTCCTATCAAGTGTACAACATGAGTGCAATAACTTATGAGATGTTATGGGATTTTCCATCTCCTAAGGATCCGTTAAACTATTTATATGTAGTAATATATGCTATATAAATAGCATTAAGTCTTTACATTAATCCCCCTTAACACATTTTTCAGCAGGTAGTCTATGCAGGTCCTGTAACACAACCAGTAACATCGGTACCCAATGAGTCTCCAGTAGGTACCATACTAGAACAAAATCGTAGTGGGCGCGTATAAGGATAAAAGTATGACAAGGCACGTGAGGCAATGCCTAAGGTAGGATATTATCAGTTCGGGTCGTAGGGCTGGTGGTAACGCATCGTAGCCACGACTGCCCACCGCGTCCAACACCCCCAAAATCAAATCAAGGTGCACCGATCAAGTCAAGTCAAAATCAATAGAGAAATACGAAGAGGTGTGTCCGCTAGGGGTAGCTAGCCCACTTGGCCCTGACAAGCCGTCCTGTTTTAGTCATTTCAAATTGGCACAAATGCCAAGGTCGTCCATCGTCGTTCTCTTTCTTCAAATCCAACCACTTCATTCTGGACCATCCTCCACATACATAATTGTTAAAGTTGTTCCAATATTGACAGAGGGTATGCCAATAAGAGGTCCCAGTCTCTTTAACAACCAAACGTCATTTTTAACACCGGTTGGTTCTTTTACATTTCGAAAGTGATTCATATTTGATATCAAAATATCATATTCACTTCAAAAATATCACTTCATTTTAAAATACCATATTTACTCAAAATATGTCATTTTCACTTGAAAATTTCGTTTCAAATTCCAACTTAGGTTATAACTTCATTTAACCACATTCGCATTTAAATCAATGATTTAAATATAGACATTCCAACTTTCAGATTAAACTGTTTCTTTCCATTTCAACGAATCTGGACCCATATCCAAATTTCAGATCAAAAAAACTCAATTTCCGATCTTTCAATTCAATTGACTCAATTTCGATTTAGTTTAAAATCAACTTAATTTTAATTTCAATTCGAATTAACTTCAACTTTGAAACGTTCATTTTTAACCTCAAATTCGATTCAACAATTCAATTCAATGATTTAAATTCCAATTCAATTCTTATTTAAACCATTTCTATACATATCGATTTCAAGTCCAATTTCAATTTACCGATTTAAAATACTTAAATCAAATTAAACTCCATTGTTCAATTTTAAGGTTCGAATCATTAAAATAATCAATTTTCAAATTAAAGTCATATATCGATTGTACTTCACATTTCCAATTCAATTCTTTAAAACAATTTCTTTTAACTAATTTCAATTTCAACATTTCAAAGCTTGAATTAGAAATAATTCAATTCATATAAATTCACAATTTATTTCATTTAAAACAATATCATTTAATCAAAATCCAAATTCAAGATTTTAAAACCATTTAATTTAACCAATCCGGTGTCCGTATATAATTTTCTACCCTATGACCAAGTGATCAGTTATTTTAATTTTAATTTTAGGGACGGATATATATCATTTCAATCCAAATCAAAGTGTCATAGGTATATATCATTGCAACTTATTTCTTAATTTATTCAAAATAATTCAAATAATAATTTATATGTTGTCACTTAATATACAGAGTGATAACAGGGATATATAAAAATAAATAAAAATCCAATCATCCAAAATGTCAACGAATAGACATCCATCACAATCAACATCCAAATTAGCTAATAAATCACACCAATTAACTAGTTATCAATATCAGGTATTTAACTAGCAATTCAATTTCAATTTTAAAGTTAACCGTCAATTTAAATTCTTATCAGTTCAAACCATATGTCAATTTAAATGTCATTTAAATTACCAAACAACTGTCAATAAAAATAAATAACTTCACGATTTAATTTAACTAACATTAGAATCATTTTAGTTTTTGTGAGCGGGTTTAATCACGCACCTTTGATTTATAGCCCAATAAAAATCAAATAAAAGCCTGAAAATTCAGCAGTCTCCAAATTCAACCGAACATGTTTCTTGTTGTTTGGAATTTCAATACGAATCTGACGGAAGAAACCGCGCATCAATCGGAGTTCATATGCGGAAATATTCAAGTTATAAGATATTATGAAAATGAAATATAAAAACAGGTGTACACGTTTTATTAATAAAATAAAACAAATTAGTTACTCATGATAAGAATTTGGAAGCCTGCTCATGTTTCTAAAGCTTGGAAATCAATGAAAAAATGACACTATGGCTCACGCATGTAGGAAAGAGGCTTTAGGAAATGGATTTGCAAACAAATGGAAAAGATTGGCTTCATGAAAATAAGTTGCTCACATTTTTTTGGTTTTTTAAGAAGAGAAAGAAAAACTTCAGGCAAAAGAAATAATGGCAGCATGTTCTGGTAATGGAAAGTTAGAGGAAGAGATTCATGAAATAGGAAATGAATAAGGATAAAGCACGTTTAGAAATTGGAATATGAAAGGGAAGAATACAAGAAGATGTAAATTTGCAAAATGAAAAGAGATTAACGTGCAGATTATTAAGAAAGGATGAAAGACACACGTTGGAATTTAAGAAGACATGTTTACAAGGCAAGCAAATCTTTTGGTATAAAATTTCTAAATGTGCACTACTTCAATTAATTTCATTAACATACGGAAAACATTTCAAGGCAAGGCTCACGTGTAAATAAATAAAACTTAATCGAAAACCAAATGAGGCATGTATTTAATAAAAGAAAGTAATAAAATAAAATAAATGAGAGCAATGATTTAAATTTGAGAAGGTAGACTGTACATGGAAATCAAAACTTTAATATACTCAAATTTAAAAACGTTCATTTCAACCTATTTTATATACCCAATACACTCAAATTTACACCTTTGTATATCTTTATTTAGTACACGGTAAATAAAATTAAACACTGCAATTAACGTAATGGGGACCGCTGCTACACACAGTAAAAGATGAACCAGGACTCAATATTCAAATTTGGAACGAAATAAATTTCTTATGTAAACATGTTAAGTATTCCAAATCAAAATTTTAACCTAACCTTCATGTTGTTTTCTTACCATTTTTTATAAATTAAATTCAAATCAAGTTTGAATATTTAAATAAATTGAATATTTCAACTAGAAACGTGTAACAAAATTCAAGTCTTTATTTTAGTGAAATTAAACTTATATTCACAAATGAAACATTCACTTCATTTGATAAAAATGTTCTTTTCATTAAATCAAACTTTCCTTTTGTTTTCACAAAACCTAAGCTACGTTTAAATACACCTATTAATTTACAATTTAGTGTTCTCTCTCTTATTAATTGAAATTATTCAATTACATTGATTTCAATTGATTACAAAGGTGAATATCAAAATGGACTAAATAAATGTAAAGAGAAACAGAACACTTATTTCCTATCTAATAGTAATTTAAACATATTCATACATTATTGGATACAAACAGGAGTTATACATTTCATACTAAATAATAGTTTCTCATTCCTATAATCAATCTGTAAGCAAAATACATTTCAAACAAATAAACATATGTTTACTCCTTTACTAAACTTATTCAATTTATTCTTTATTAAATTAACAATTATTCATAATAATTGATTTCTTATTCATATAATAAATCTTTCGGCTAACAAACATTCCAAATAAATAAACATATGATTTCTTCTTTAATAAAGGAACATTTATTATTCTTTATTAACATTTATTATTCCAATCAATTGTAAATTTACATTCAGTTGGTCATTTATTTCATTCAAACCAATGTCATTAAAATACTGATTAACATATGTTATCATTCTTATGTTATTACAAAACATATCTCATTAATAGAAATTTAAATTAAGTTCATACCTTATATTATAATTTAATTTGTATCAATACAATCTTAAATTCTTTTTTTCCTAACAACTTCAAAAATCTTATTTAATTTAAAAATTTTAATTATCAAAATACAGGTCGTTACACATATGATAGGTTTTCCAACTCAAACTTATCAATTAATTTAATAAATAAATTCCATAATTCATCAATAAGCATATAATCATATAGACATTCAAACATGGCATAACATTAATCATATAATTTTGGGTTTAATATTAAAGTGAACAAGCATATTATATGATGGGTATCATTATTCACCTTGATTGATTAGTAAGACTTTTGATTTGAATTTAGAGTTGATTTCCCCAAAGCTTTCCTTTAGATTTCCTTTCTTTACTTTTTCTTGGATTCTCTAGCAGTGGCCGACCTTGTTTACTATTTTCGTTTTTTACGAATGAAGTGGTAATGAGTTAGTGAGGTTGGAAGGGTTTTAGTTAAGAATGAAACCTATTCCCATTTTACCCTTATCATAAATCCTCCTTCTTATCTATGTTATAACCTCTTTTATTAGCTTATTAATTTAGGCATGACCTATTATAATTATCAAATCTCAATTTTCTTGTCTCCAAACTATATTTTATTTAATTTATCTAATTAAATATCCTAAATAATGGTAATCAAAATTAGGGGTGTTACAAATGTTTACTCGTTTATGGAAAACATATAGTCGTATACTTAGCAATTAAAGCTAATGAAGTAGGCTTGTCTATCTGCGGAAGTTAAGACTGATGTTCGAATAAGGATATGAGCAAAAAACCTATAACCTACCGGCTTTACTCTTACTTGGGGGATAGTCTTAAACATTTTGAATGGATTTGTTAAATTACTTAGAGCCTTAAAATGAATATTTTAAAGGAAATTATAAGTAAAGAATCTTTTGGAAAAATATAGAAAAAGCAAAGGTTTAAACTAAGAAATCTTGTGAATGATTCGTGAATATACTTATACCATTTGAGATAAGTATATGAATACTTTTTGAAGTATTGAAAGAGTACAAATGAATAGTAGAAATTGATAAACAATGTTTTATTAGATAAAAGAAGGTTTACTAATTGTAACTAATAAAAGAGTAATAGAAAAAAGAAGGGATTAAAAGTTGCTTATGTGGCTTAATCGTGCTTTGTAAGTTTACTCATTTATGGAAAACATTTAGTCGTATACTTAGAATTAAAAGCTGATGAAGTAGGCTTGTTTATTTGTGAGATTTAAGACTAATGTTCGAGTAGGGATATAAGCAATAGAGCTCTAACCCACCGGCTTCACTCTTGATCGAGGGATAGTGTGAAATGAAAATATCAAAAACGTGAAAAGTATACAAGACTTGGTTTCCATATGCGAGCGTTGTCATTGTTATTGAATGGCCAAATTCATTAATTCAGTCTTAAAGAGACCTGGGATTGGTAAGTGTTTTACTTATCGAAAACCACTTCACGACTGAGATACGTGTTCTATCTCTTGGAAGTGGATATGTTTGACATGTTGGAATCCATGTATGGTTTCGAGGTATGTCGAAGACGTGGGTATCCAATTGGGGACTCGTATTCTATTCGAGTGATGAAGACTCATGTGAGAGATGCCGAACGTGATCTTGATATTAGAAATGACAGAAAACAGAGCGGGTGAATGGCTTTGGGTTCGGCTGATCCACGACAGGATATTATCACTCCATATTTAGAATATTCTTATCGATGTTGCATGCAGGAGGTGATGGTTTTTGGGATCATGTATTTAGATATGGACTGACTATGTTTTCCTTAATGGTATATTTTATCTAGAGATATACGGCGCTAGAAGGTAGTTTCTGATTCTTGTGCAGGAGATTGGATTTCGCTTGACCGAACGGATCTCCATGGAAAATCCATTATGCGAACGTTCCTTATCGAGTTTGATCGTACTTCTAATATGCTATTGAATATAACCAATATAACCATTCCAGCTATTTCTTGATTTATATTCTACACCCTAGACATTATCTATCATATTACCTTATGTACTTGTTGGATGGTGGTTCTTTTGAGGGGATAACCGTTATGACATTCCATGCAATCTCAAAAATATTGTTATATGCTAGTTACATATTTCTCTAGTTTCACGTACTTGGCTTATGTCCGACGCTTGGTTTTTGTTTTCCCTAAATTTCTCGCATACTCTTTTGAATAGTTTGAGAAAGGTACGTTTTTGTTAATGTTCATTGAAGCTCGAGAAGACGAGCTGGATGTTTTATTTACCATAGTATTATTACTTCCACTGCATTATTGTATTGTACATATTAGCATTTATAAGGATAGGCGGTTATAACTGTCTAAGCTGATGATAGTATTTAGGTTTTGTAACTCCAAAAATTTTGTATCAAAGTAATCCTTTGTGTTGTTCTTTTGATATAATATGTTATCGTTCCTTATGAGATTTCGATATTGTGTTCTCTTCTTTCCTATTGTATTTCTTATTCTTTTTATTTTACCCTGACAATCCATCTTTCCGGCACTTGGGTGCTCGACACGTAAATACCTTGGATGTATTGGTGTCGACATGCAGGGGTCAAAAAGGAAAATCATTACAATAGCTATATTTCTTAATAATATTCTACACCCTATACATTATTATAATATCAATATATTTTCCTATAAAATGGTTTGGTTATTATACGGTAAAAACCGGTCCATGTTTATATGCGGTGTGGTCTTATGAGATATCTTATTTTTGAAGGTTTTATAAATATAAGAACCCATATGATTGAGTTTCTCACGCTGGTTTTACCAGACTGATCTGGGTGTTATTTTCTTATAATGCTCGGGTCAGCCTTATGTACATTTCTAGATTTCATTGATGTTTATTGGAGCTCTTGAACAAGAGTTGGATGATTGTCTACCATAGTTTTTATTTCCTTTACATCACTTTGTTTATATATTAGTAATTGTAAGGACCGACTGTTATAACTATCCAACCGATGATATGTAAAGATCATTTTGATATTATATGTTATTAGTTCGTTGTGAGTTTCTAATGTCTTTATTCTTCTCTTTCTTGTTCCTTTTCTTTTCATCTTTTTCTTTACCCTAACGTTCTATCTTTCTGGCACTTGGATGCTCAACATGTGAATACCGTGGAGTTTTAGTGTCGCATTCGGGAGTCGAAAAGGTGAATCATTACATTTGGTATCAGAGCTGAAGGTTAAGCGAGAACCTTGTCTTGCGTGTGGTATAACTCATTAAGAGATAAGGTAATGGAATGCCCGATTATGAGTTAAGAGTATTATATATACGAGAGTGTGTATTTATTAATGCTATAAAAATATTTTGCATTATGTTGATTGGTCTATTGAGTGGTTTATGAATTTTGATTGGTACATGGGACGTCATGGCATCGATAGGGGTTTCTAAACACTTGAATAAGGCAAACCGACATGGTATTTGTTTAAATTGGTAAATGAAATAATTTTAACTAAGATTATATTTTATATATAAAAGAATAATTTTCAGGTAATTCATATAGTTATTTATGATATGTTTGTTCGGTAGGAAATGATAATATTCAATTATTGTTTGATTAGTTGTGCTCGGCCAGTTTATGGGCATTGACTATTGTTTATTAAATTGTAAGCAGTTTACCTTTTTACAACATGGGTTGGATAGAGAGTAATTTATGGGAATATTGAAATGAACAGCTTGTGAATTAAGTTTCACAGTTTGACTATATGGCATTCGGTGACAATGTTTGGTCAAAAGTTAACTTTAATAACAGTTCTTTATTATAAACTAAGAGAAGATAAGATACTTTTGAGAATAGACATTTGTGAAATGATTTAGATAAGGAAGTAACATTATAGAATATGGTTTATGAACAAAAAGGATTTAAATTTAAAATTTGAGAACTTAAATCCCGATGTTTTTTAAAAAACGGTTTTCAAGATTTTGGAGCAATTAGTTATAGTACTATTTGAAACTATTTTAAATGATTAATGTTTTTAAAATGATTTTTAAGAATTGTTCAAGTTCAAGGTTACTTTTGGAATCGACAAGTTGTTTCGGGAATAAAGTATTTTTATGTTAACTAGTTCAAGTGGTTCGAAAATGACTAAAAAATGGACAGGAGATGTGTTTGGTTGGTAAGCACTCTCTTAAATATTACCTATAACGACCTGTATTTTTAACTATTTTAAATTATAAAATTTAATATAATTATTGAATAAAAATGGTTGGAAATAAAAAATTTGTGTTTTATTTATGTAATTTATTTAATATAAACTTGAATAAAATTTTGAAATAACAATTTCGATAAGATTTAAGGAAATTATTGTGTTAGAATGAAGTTCAATATAATTAATGTGTTGTAATCAATAGAAAGAATTGAATAATAAATGTTAAATTATTTAGATGAAAATAAAATAATTATTTGATAACTAAAATTCATTTGAAATCTAATATTGGAATTTATCGAAACTGGATTATTGAAATACTTTAAATAAAGAAGTGGAACTAAGTGTAGTGGTTGTTTTATTATTTGAACTCGTTTTATAAGTAAAACTTTATAAGTTAAATAACTTGTATTTCAATTATAGCGATTTATTGGATAATTAAATTGTTTAAATTTAATATTGGAAATTATTTAAATAATTGAATCCTGAATTTATGAATGAAAATGATTTCAAAAGTTGATTTAAATTTTATTTAAACAATAATGAAGACTATTTACTTTTAAAATTGAATTTAAAAGTGGATAAATAGAAATTGAAAATTTTATATTTCAATTAACGTGTAAAAATAGTCTTTTTGGTCATTGTCTCGGATTTCGACGAAACCAGTTTCACCGGATCCATAATAGTGAATTATCATAGGATTTCAAGTTTCGTAGCGATTGGACTTACCGTTTGGTCGTGCGAGCTTGAAACACGTAGCATTTATTTTCAGAACTTTAATTAAAATAATTCAATCTTGAAAAGCTATCTTCTGAATATGATGGAATTGGCTCCCGATAAATATTCTATTTTGTTCGGAATAGGGGTATAACATATAGAACGTAAGGCGGCATGTGTCATTTGGAGTTCGGAATTTTCACGGATGAATAGTGCTGCGAAATTTTCTATATAAGGCCACTTTTATTTTCATTTTCATCAAACCCTAGACTTTATCTTTAGCCGCTCTCTTTTAATACTTTAATGGCCGATATTTTCCCATCTTCTTCCCTTGATATCTTCCAATCCACTCAACGAAATCAAACGACTCCAAAGGGAAAAGTGTAGAGCACGACGAGCTCTACATATCCAACAGTTGGATCATGCTAACTCGTTCTGAAATCGCCAGAATCTGAGCTTGAAGGGTCGGCAATTTTAAGCTTCGCACACGACTATGACAGTGGTGAAACCTAAGGCGGTGGTGGAGCAGCACGAGGCGCATGTGGTGGCGATGTCCAATCGAACTCCGATGGCCTGGGTTGTGGCGCACGTCGATGTTCGTGGGCGCGAGATGGGTTTTGCGTGCGTCTGGGTTGTGTATGAGAGGAAGAACGAGAATAACAGTTTAGTTAGTTAATTATCTTTGTTAATTAATTAAGTTAATTATATTTTAATTAATGTTATGCTTATTAAATCGTAACTTTTTCATACGAGGTCCGATTTGAGTGAAACAAGTCGCGTTAGGATCGTATCGACGAAGGCTAGGACATGGAATTGGACTGAAATTATCTGAAGCTGAAATTTTTTTCAGTTTCAAATAAAGGTGAGTGTTTTAAACTGCTCATGAAATACTAAAATATTTCGATGTTAGTTAAATTGAAATCATGAAGTGATTTAATTTTATGGATTGTTGTTTGGTAGTTTAATTGACATTTAAATTGACATATGAATTGACCGTTAGGAATTTAAATTGACAGTTAAAGTGAAATTGAAATTAAAGTGCTAGTTGATAATCTGATATTTAATAACTAGTTGCTTATTATGACATTTTGACTGATTTGGATGTTGATTGTGATGGATGGCTATTGGTTGATATTTTGGATGGTTGGATGTTTATTTATTTTATATATCCCTGTTATCGCCCTATATATTATTTGATAGTATATAAAATTGTTATTTGAATTATTTCGAATAAATTAAGAAATAGGTTGAAATGATATATACCTATGATACTTTGATTTAGATTGAAATGATATATGTCCATCCCTGAAATTAAATTTTAAATGACTATTCACTTGGCCATAGGATATAAAATTATAAACGGACACCAGATTGGTTAAAATAAATGGTTTTAAAATTATTGCTTTTGATATTATTTAAATGATATTGCTTTTGAAAGAAAATGTGAATTTATGGTAATTGAATTATTTCAATTTGAGTTTAGAAATGTTGAAAGTGAAACTAGTCAAAGGAAATTGTTTAAAGAATTTGATTTGAAATTTGAAGTTATAATCGAAATATGATTTGAATTATGGAAATTGATTTGTTTTTAAAGATTTGGACTTTTTATTCGAACTTTGAACTAAATCCAAGTAAAAGTGATTTAAATTACATTTCAAATTTGAACTTGGAATTGAATTATTTTAAAGATTTGAACCTTAAATTGAAAAGTGAAGTTTAATTTGATTTAAGTGATTTAAATCGGTAAATTAAAATTGAACTTGAAATTTATATAAGTTGAAATGGTTTAAAATGAGAATTGTATTGAAATTTAAACCATTGAATCGAATCGTTGAATCGAATTTGAAGTTAAAAATGAACGTTCGAAATTGAAGTTAATTCGAATTGAAATCGAAGTTGAAGTTGATTTGAACTAAAATCGAAATTGAGATCGATTTGAATTAATTTAAGATTGAAGATGATTGAATTGGAATAGTTGAAATTAAATCAGTTTGATTCAAATTTGGAACCATGTCCATATTTGTTGAAATGGAAAGAAACGGTTTTAAATTTGAAACTATTTTCACTATAAACTATTTTACTATAAACTGTTTTAAATTCATCTTTTTAAAAATTTAAAATTATATAAATTTTCAAATCATTTAATATATAACCTATTTTAATATCTAAATTATTTAACTATCTTAATTTTTCAAACTATTTAATTTTTCAAACTATTTAACTTTTCAAACTATTTTAACTATTCAAACTATTTTCAAAAATTCGAATTGTTCAAGTTGGGAATTGTTTATATTTAAATCGTGGATTTAATGTGAATTTGGTAAGATTGAAGTTATAACCTAAGTTGAAATACGAAACGATTTGGGAAATGAATAAAATGATTTTGGAGTGAAATTAATTTCGAAGTGGAAAATGATATTGGAATGAAATGTTTTTCTAGTGAAGTTGATATATTTTAAGTAAATCTAATTTTGAAATGAAATTGAGTTTGACATGAATATGATATTTTGATATCAAGTATGAATCGTATTCTAAATGTAAAAGAACCAACCAGTGTGTAAAACGACGTTTGGTTATTAAAGAGACCGGGGCCGATTATTGGCATACTCTCTATCAATGTTGGAACCACTTTAACAACTGTGTACGTGGAGGAGCCTCGAGAATGAAGTGGTTGGATTTGGTGAACGTTTGCTGGATTTGGAGAAAGAGAACAATGATGGATTGGCCCCGACACTTGTGTCAAATTTGAGATGACTAAAATGGGACGGCTTGAACCATGCCAAGTGGGCTAGCTACCCCTAGCGGACACCCGTTCTTCGATTTTCTTGTGGACTCGGTCCATACTATTACCTTTGTTGTTGATTTAGATTGGTGCACCTTGATTGGAATAACCTCCATTTGACTCGATATGGGATGGGTGGACGCGGCGGGCGGTCATTGCGGCGATGCGTTACCACCAGCCTGGTGACTCGAACTAGTATTATACTACCTTAGGCATTGCCTCACATGCCTTGTCATACTTTTATCCTTAGACAAGACCACTACGAGTTTGGTTTAGTGTTTTCGTATCACAGCGCATCCCTATCTGCCGACGTTCTACTGGCTGTGTTATATGCAAACTGTACGACAATGCTTAAAAACGCGTTAAGGGTGGTTAATGTAAAGCCTTAACGCTAGGAAAAATATTTATATTACTGAATAGACATTACATATATAGCATAGTCTACCATATATAGATATTTTTGTGGATCCTTATAAGCTGTAACATCTCTTAAGTTATTGCACTCACGTTGTACACTCGACGGGAGATGTAAAACCCCATAAACATCTTTGACGCTATTACCCTCATGTTATACGCGATATTGATTTGACTTACATAAGAATATTTTAGTTCTGACTCGAGTGTGTTGTTTTACTTTATACTTGGGTCAGCCCTAGGTTTTAAGTGCACTGAAGATTATTAATCTGGAGGATGAAGACGAATGTGACGAACGGGAATTTTCAACCTCGAAAATCGACACTGATACATCCTCGGTATTCACGTGCCGCAAATTAAAGTGCCAGACCCAATCGTTAGAGGTAAAAAGAAATAAAGATAGAACAAATAGAATCTCACATCGCATTAAAACACTTATAATTTTACATATGGAAGATTACATTCATTCACTTCAAGTGGTTTATCAGAGTTACAACATGTACTAACCCAGCTAGGATAGTTATATTGGTTTATCCTTACTAGTGCTAGTTGATACATAATACAGATACATCGAAATATAGATAACTTCTTCAGAAGACCGAAAATGCTCCATGCTCCATTCCAAAGTGCTCCAAGCTTTCCTAATTACTTGGCTGCCCGAAAAAATTAGGGCACACAGAGTTTAAGGGAAAAGAAAATAAACTCCGGGTCAGTCATGGGACTGGTGTGAGAACTCAAAATACGCGTTTTGAAAATAAAAGGGTATCTCATAAGACCACACTGCACAAAAACACGGAATGGGTTTTGACCTTATGATAACAAAAACATTTGATGTGCAAAATCAGTTGATATTATTTTTAATGACATTCTTTGAATACATTTGCACGTAAACTTATTATTCTTAGTCGAAATTGTTACAATTATTAAATTCCAGTTGTGTTAGGCTCTACAACAAAACTCTTACAAGGCTCGTTCGGAGAATGGATTCTATACAATGGCAAGGTGAGGGACTACCTTTCGTACAATATACCTCTAGAGGGATATACCTAGGGTCCAGATACCGAACTCCTATACCAACATAGAACCGACCTAACCCTTCGCTGGATAGTACCAAATATGACATCACCCCGGTCGTTACCAACCTTCAACGGGATCCCGAAGCATAAACCATATTACTCGACATATAGAGAGTAATCTAGAAAGGTGATCAACATCCCCTAATCGGTGCGACCCACATAGCTCTGCCGCATCTACCCTGCTTTAGCCATTTCCATTTGATGAGGCTTGAGGTAACGTTTTACCTTTCACAAAGCACATTCCACTTTGAACGCCACACTGTCATTCAATAACCACACAACTGATTTATCAAAACGTATAACTCTTGAGCTCGTTTGTCTCAGGAAAGGGTGTTAAGCTAAGAGAAGTTGCCTTCTCCACTGCCAAACAGATGATACGTTCATAAAGATCAATTAATGTGAATATAAATGCAACGTCAGACATTCATCCATACAAGTTGTTCAGGAACAGGACAAACCGAAAGCATTCTCCTACCACATCCTATCGGGAGTTACTCCTAGGATTAGCAGTGAGAAATCCTTGCATCGAAGATCTTAAATGAAGAACTATTGCCACATAATATGATATGGGAAATTTCCTTCGAGGGTCAGTGACAAGCAGCCCTACATTCCATCTTCCATAATTATCTTCATGTCTTCACTTCGAATACATAAATTGGTTCGAAGTGGTTTTCAGATAGGAATTATCCAAATCCGACCTCGGTTTCTCCAAACCAATAATCGATAAAAGAGGTCAAGTGAATAGGGAATCATTCTTTAATTGATTAAGTTCTTTTATCAAAATCTCTTTTGGAGATATACATTTATAAAACAATCTTTTCAGTATATATGGAAATATTAAACCTCTCTTATAAAATCCCTTGTTAATCTTTTAAACTTCTTTTTACTAGGAATCAATTCGAAATTGTTTCATTTTTATTTAGGAAGATATTGATCCGAGTAAACCAAATTCACCATCCCCTCCGTCGGGCCAGTCCGGATAGCCAGGGAGAGCAGGAAACTGGTTTTCCAAACTCAAGCCTAGACACTATCTCTCCGACACCCATAAGGCGGTCAAGTTATTTGATCGACTCTAAATCTTTAATCACTCCAAAAAATCTTCAAACCATCTTTAAAACACTTCATAAACAATTTAAAAACATTTATAAAAGATTTATAAAAGAATTGTTAAGTTTAAAACTATAATTCAAAAGTTATAGAAAAGTACTGCGGAAAAGTGCCATAGAAAGTGCCTTTTAGCTATATTGATCAAAACGACTTTTTATTTTCGAAAATTCATTTTTATTACTCAATCACTTTTAAAACATTTATAAGATATATTCCATATTTTTTAAAAATTTGAAACATCATTTTCAAAGAAATCCAGTTTTGGATTCCAAACTGTAAAATCGAGATTTTTCCAAAACTTGTTTTACTCATATTTAAAAATCTACTTATCGGAATCTCGATTTCTTTTCTTCGTTTGAAAACTATGGATATAATAGTTCGGAAAATTCTTATCTCGTAGAATTCCGAGCTAGATTCCAACTTTTACACTTGTTTACTTTTATAGCTCGAAATCACGAACTACCGTTACGCGACGCGCTTATTTCTGACTAAATTTTCTATTTCTTTTCAAACTCCACCAAAACACTTTAAAATGTTCATAAAAAATTTCAAATACATTTTAAACCATTTTTAAGAGATTTAATAATGCCATATACACCATTTCATTAGTTCAAAGAAAGTGATTTCCTTTGTATTTATCGACGTGTATATTCGTGACTTGCATATATATTCAACATTTATATGAAAACAACCAAACTTGATGATCAAAGCATAATAAACATCCATTTGCAACACCATATCATCATCCAACATATAGTATAATAGTTTTAGGAGTTCTCACCTTGGGTTTTAAACAATTTAATTTAAAATTCGCTGTAGCTCCACTACTCGAGTTCCGAAGCTCACTATTCTTCGGATTTTAGCTCCTAGATGCCTCGACTAAGACTTGAGATGCCTAGGGGTGCACGACCTAGGGTGAAGCAAGGGTTGTGCTTGGCCAAGTGATGGAGTGGGGTGGAGTTTGTGAAGAACAAGGAGACAAGTGGAGTTTTGGGATTGTTTTGAGGTGTTTAACTATATATTAAAATTTTAAACTCTTTTTGAAATAAAATTTTACATTATTTCTTTTAGAATGGAAGCCATTGAAGTGGAAGACAAAGCTTAGAAATATGAAGAAGAAGAAGAATGAAAATGAAGAGAAGAGGGTAGGGTATTTATAGGAAAAGAAGAGTATAAAGGAAGACACGTACATATCACCTTTTGCATCACCATTTCAAGGCTTCTCCAACACACCTCCCCCCATCAAATGCATGGCTAGAAGCCTCCCCCCATGTGCACATCATTTCAGTCTTCTCATGTAGGCATATGTTGACTTATAAAAGCTTAAGGAGTAAGTTTGCTTAAAAATATCTTATATATTTTATTTTATATCTTTATACTTAATTATTTTTATATGTATGTTTATGTGTATGTTACATGTATGCATATGTACATGTATATGTGTATGTAACATATCCCTACAACATTGCACTACTTCCACATGTTGTATCGCTACAAATCTCGATTCCGATTTTCGGTCATATTTTCTCTTTTAAATTAATAAGCATATTTTTGTAAACAAATTTTGAAAATAAATTTTCTTATTTTTACTAACTAATAAAAATGATCACATTTTATTTATAAAATCATATAAATTATTATAAATAATTATCTACAAAATTATTTGTACTATCGATAAGCTAAACGATCATTTATTTAAGGTGGTATATTTACGAGTCGTTACAGACTCCCTTCCTTAAAAGAATTTCATCCTCGAAATTTAGATAAGAAGAAAATAGCTCAAAAAGAAATATATTCGATAAAATGAATATACAAAAATATATGGATAAGTGACTACACCACAGGGGACACTACAACAACATGATTCATACAGTTCATTCTTCCATCCTAAATTCGGGATATGCCTTTTTCATTCTTTCCTTCGTTTCCCCAGTGCAATCCTCAGCATCTCCACTCCATTTAACTTTGACTAACCTTACTATCTTCCTCCTTAATTGTTTCTTATCATGATCATTGATTCAAACAGGTCGTCTGATAAATGCCAAATTCGATTCCACCTCCAGGTCTTCCTGAGCAGCCGTTTCTATGAATTGCTCAGGGTCATGCACATGTTTCCTTAAATGAGATACATGAAAAACATTATGCACTCCTGCCAACCTTTCTGGTAATTTCACTTGATAAGCTAGTGGGCCGATTTGTTCAAGAATGGGAATAGTCCAACACATCGAGGTGCTAACTTCCCAGCTCTTCCAAACCTCACCACTACTTTCAACGGAGAGACTTTCAAAAAGACTGAATCTCCAACTAAGAATTCCAAACTTCTATGTCTTTGGTCTGCATAACTTTTCTGTCTACTCTGGGCTTCCTTTAGCTTCTTCCTAATCATATCGACCTTTTCTGAAGCTTCTCGTATCATCTCAGAACCAAGTACTAACTTATCTCCGGTTTTGATCCAACATGCTGGTGACCTACACGGACGACCATATAGAGTTTCATATGGTACCATGCTGTTTGCACCAAAAATGGTCACAAACCCCAAGTGTAATGAAAGCACCAGCGTATGAATACGAATCAACAGTATTCACACACAAATCACAGATCTAAGCAAGTAACAAGCAGCAATCAAAAAATAATGAACAGTGACACACAATTTATAGTGGTTCGGCTATCTCCGGCCTACGTCCACTTCAAGGTTTTTATGATTTTATTGCTCGATGCTTGAAGATTACAATTTCGTATGTTGTATTACAACTGATTTGCTGAACTAAGTCTGAATCTAAGGCAGCAATGGTGATCTGGAGTAAATCTGGCAGAATCTGGGCGCTCCTTAGCTCTAAGAATTGTCCGACCCCTTTTCTGAATGACCAGGGGCTCTATTTATAGGTGTAGGAGACTGATATTTCGCCTAAACTGAAGGGAGACCAGTTCTGGCACGTGAGGGGGCCCACACGCCCGCTTTCTGGAAATTCGGGCCCACTTTGGGATCGATTCGAAGCTATGTTCGAATCGATCAAGAAATTGTCCAATCGAGCTGAAATTTGGCGTGAACATTCTTCAACATGTGCTCAAGCTACTGTGAAAATTTCATAGCATTTGGACTTGTAGATCTCAAGTTATGATCGATTCAAGATTGTATTTCCGTTAGCCATGCTCTCTTCGAATTGATTTGATTCGAATCCATCACTTCGAATCGATCCAAGCACGCGCTAGCAGATTGACGTGGCGCGCGTCCTTCATGTCGATCCTCTTTTCATGCCGCTTTTACCGTTTCCTTCGTATCGATCGGTTTGAATACGATCGATACGAACATTGCCCCTGAATCCTTCGAATCCACAACTTCGCATCCATGACTTCGCATCCACGAAGCCGTCTCCCAATGTATCCTTCTCGTATGCCTTCAACCTTCTTCGGGTCGATCTGTATGTGAGTCCTTCGTATCGATTCTAGCAACGATCGATACGAACTACATCGCCATTCCTCGCCTTCCTATCGATACGAACTATATCGATACGAAGCCTGTAGCCTGAATCCATCCTGATCGATACGAAATGTATCGATTCAAACAAACCTCTGCATGCTTTCCTACCAATCTGGGTGTGTCACCATCGAGTCGAAATCCACCTAGCCTTCCTATCCAATCGATACGAAATCAATCGTTTCGAAGTCCATAACTATGTTTGCTTTTGATCGATACGAGCCGTATTGATTCGAAGCATCTCCTGCTGATCGATGCGAAGTGCATCGATACGAAGCGCGGCAGACCACGAGTGATGCGAACAACATCGATTCGAACTAATATCGATACGGGATGCATCGATACGAACCTTTCCATGCATTTTAATCCATTCATATCTTGTGCATACGAACTCCGATTGTCCTGAAAATTGAAACATAGCCTTTCCTAACCCTGATTATCATTCCTAATCGATTCTGCCTTGATCGGAGCTCGGTCAAATTTTGATGATATCCATTGCAGCCTTGTTGCCAATTGAACTCCAATCCTGATATCCATCATTCCTTGCCAATTTGTTGATATTCCAGCCTTGACCAAAAGGTGGGATAACATTTGCCCCCCAAAATATGCCTTATGATAATAAGGCGTGTTTTGAATAGTTCTTTATCCGATATCCAAAGTCCATAGCCAATTCCATGTCCATTCGGACTCGAAGATCGAGCCTTTGATCCATTCTTATCCAATAGCCAACAGCCGAATCCAGGACCTCTCCAGGTCGGTATCCAAATCCATAACCTCTATGGGCTCTTGCCAAGCGCAATCCACACCTAACGACCGTGGTCCAGTGTCCCTGGACATTGAGCTAACCTCTCCGGGTTCTTGCCAAGCGCAATCCACACCTGACGACCGTGGTCCAGTGTCCCTGGACGTTGAGCTAACCTCTCCGGGTTCTTGCCAAGCGCAATCCACACCTGACGACCGTGGTCCAGTGTCCCTGGACGTAAGTAATGCCATGGCTTAAGTCCTAAGCCGAATCCTGGCCACTCCGGACCCTTGTTGAGCATAGTCCATACTCAACGACCTGAAATGATAACCGATAATATAGGGCCTAAATCCTAGGCCGAACCCTGGTCTCTCCGGACCCTTGCCGAGCATAGTCCATACTCGACGACCGTTTATCAAAAACTAAAAAGAATCCAATCAAAATCCAATCCAAAATCCAAATCAAATCCGAAAATCAGAAATCCAGACCAATCATCCAAAACAGAAAACCCAAAACAAAAACCAGTCATCCGAACGAAAATCCAAAACAGAAAGCAAACAAAAACCAGGAGTTCAATCCAAACTCCAAAACCAAACCAGAAAACCAAGTGTCCAATCAAAAACAAAAGACAGATTTCGCAAACCATGGCTTTGCGGTTTATCATCATTCAGAGCATGCCTAGGGGCTATCTCCGTCCCCATACATGTGTAAATGACTTGGTTGCTCGCCAATGGTTTGTTACTTATTTCATAATATCCTGGTCAATGGATAACCAATCGACCATCATTCCTGGGCCTCATGCCATCGTGGCTTGAGGTGGGCGGTGGTTGCTCCTGCTCCACCGCTGCATTCCGAGCCCCAACATACTGCGTCAATTGTCCATTCCTCACATGCTCCTCAATTATGTCCTTTAGGTGCCTGCAGCTGTTGGTATCGTGTCCATCCAAATCATGGAAGAGACAGTGCTTTCCTGATGCCCTTTCTCGTTCAGAAGGTTCTCTCCTAGCTGGCCTTCGGTAAGGAAGGCGATTCCGGGTTTCCATGTATATCCGCTCCTACGTCTCGTTTAATCTTGTGTATGTGGAAAACTTTGGATCCTTCCATCGCTTCCCGGCTTTTCCTGAATCGTCGTCTAGCTTCCTTTTTCCTTTGTCTTTATCCGAGCTTCCGTTGGATGGTCCTCCACCCCTAGTCACATTCACCTCCTTTAACTTTAAATCAGTACATGCATCTTCTTGCCGAAGGAACCTTTCAGCTTCATGGAAGAATTCCCCAAGATCCAGTGGTGGGTCTCGTACTAAAGATACCTTAAAATCTGAATCCTCTCTGAATCCTGATACTACCGCCATCAAAACCATCGATGGATCCGGCCGATCCACCGAAGCAACCGCTGCATTAAATCGAGTTAAAAATGCTCTAAGCGATTCATCCGTCCTTTGCTTTACCGATGTTATCGTCATCACGTTCTTAGGTCTTTTGATATGAACCCGAAACTGTCCCAAAAACCTATCCACCAATTCCCTCCAATTCCTGATAGATCCTTCCTCCAGCTGTCTAAACCACATTGCCGCTAGGTCTGTCAAGTATAAAGGGAAACATCTGGCCATTACTTCATCCGATGCCCCCAACACTTCCATGTGTCTAGTGTATCTCATCAAATGATCAGTCGGGTCAGCCTTTCCATTATATACTTCCACGCTAGGTAACTTGAACTTAGGTGGATTCTGAGCCATCCTGATTTCCCGAGAGAACGGACTCCTGTTCACTCCTTCCAAGTCTCTATTGGTCGAACCTCCACGCATAGTCTTCCTAATGATTTCCATTAATCCAGCATTTCCTGTTAGGTGTTTCCCCCCATGCTCCCGAGGGAATTCCGGCACATATTCTTCATGTGGCTCATTAGCCGCAACGTTGGCTCTAGCCTGTTGAACTCCTTCCAAAGGTCCTTCTGCGTTGGATCCTGTAGGCCTGCCCCCAAGCCCTTGTTGATTGCCTTCCGGTTCTGTATTCTGTCCTCCATTGGGTTCCGCAACCCTAGTTCCTTGTTCCACATTTGCAGTCGTTGTAGTTGGTCCAAGGTTCTGTGTTCCTGCAGCTCTCATCTGCTCGAAGAAAGTCTGCATCATATCCTGTTGACTCTTCAGCAACCTCTCATGCAATGAATTTGCCATAGCTTCCATTTCGTCTCTCGTAATGTAAATCGAAGCTTGTCCTTCTCCAGCTCCGGAGGATGCCTCTTGGCTTCCTCCCTGTTGGCTTCTCTCAGCTCTTTGCCTTGTTTGTCGAGTCATTGTTGAGTCAATCTGAATCCTTCAAACTTTCAAATCTAAACTTTGAATCTGGTGTAGCGGGTGCTAGTCCCTCTCAGTGAAAGCACCAAAGTGTTTGCACCAAAAATGGTCACAAACCCCAAGTGTAATGAAAGCACCAGCGTATGAATACGAATCAACAGTATTCACACACAAATCACAGATCTAAGCAAGTAACAAGAAGCAATCAAAAAATAATGAACAGTGACACACAATTTATAGTGGTTCGGCTATCTCCGGCCTACGTCCACTTCAAGGTTTTTATGATTTTATTGCTCGATGCTTGAAGATTACAATTTCGTATGTTGTATTACAACTGATTTGCTGAACTAAGTCTGAATCTAAGGCAGCAATGGTGATCTGGAGTAAATCTGGCAGAATCTGGGCGCTCCTTAGCTCTAAGAATTGTCCGACCCCTTTTCTGAATGACCAGGGGCTCTATTTATAGGTGTAGGAGACTGATATTTCGCCTAAACTGAAGGGAGACCAGTTCTGGCACGTGAGGGGGCCCACACGCCCGCTTTCTGGAAATTCGGGCCCACTTTGGGATCGATTCGAAGCTATGTTCGAATCGATCAAGAAATTGTCCAATCGAGCTGAAATTTGGCGTGAACATTCTTCAACATGTGCTCAAGCTACTGTGAAAATTTCATAGCATTTGGACTTGTAGATCTCAAGTTATGATCGATTCAAGATTGTATTTCCGTTAGCCATGCTCTCTTCGAATCGATTTGATTCGAATCCATCGCTTCGAATTGATCCAAGCACGCGCTAGCAGATTGACGTGGCGCGCGTCCTTCGTGTCGATCCTCTTTTCATGCCGCTTTTACCGTTTCCTTCGTATCGATCGATTTGAATACGATCGATACGAACATTGCCCCTGAATCCTTCGAATCCACAACTTCGCATCCATGACTTCGCATCCACGAAGCCGTCTCCCAATGTATCCTTCTCGTATGCCTTCAACCTTCTTCGGGTCGATCTGTATGTGAGTCCTTCGTATCGATTCTAGCAACGATCGATACGAACTGCATCGCCATTCCTCGCCTTCCTATCGATACGAACTATATCGATACGAAGCCTGTAGCCTGAATCCATCCTGATCGATACGAAATGTATCGATTCAAACAAACCTCTGCATGCTTTCCTACCAATCTGGGTGTGTCACCATCGAGTCGAAATCCACCTAGCTTTCCTATCCAATCTATACGAACTCAATCGTTTCGAAGTCCATAACTATGTTTGCTTTTGATCGATACGAGCCGTATTGATTCGAAGCATCTCCTGCTGATCGATGCGAAGTGCATCGATATGAAGAGCGGCAGACCACGAGTGATGCGAACAACATCGATTCGAACTAATATCGATACGGGATGCATCGATACGAACCTTTCCATGCATTTTAATCCATTCATATCTTGTGCATACGAACTTCGATTGTCCTGAAAATTGAAACATAGCCTTTCCTAACCCTGATTATCATTCCTAATCGATTCTGCCTTGATCGGAGCTCGGTCAAATTTTGACGATATCCATTGCAGCCTTGTTGCCAATTGAACTCCAATCCTGATATCCATCATTCCTTGCCAATTTGTTGATATTCTAGCCTTGACCAAAAGGTGGGATAACACATGCCGATACTAGCTTGATAACTGTTGTTATAAGAGAACTCTACTAAATGCAAATAATTTTCCTAGGAGCCTACAACGTCTAGAATACATGCTCTGAGAAGATCTTCCAAAATGCGGTTGACTCTCTCTGTCTTTCCATCAGTTTGGAGGTGATAGGCAGTGCTTATATCCAGCCTTGTTCCTAAAGCGGTCTGTAATGCTTACCCAAACTGACTAGTAAAGATTGGATCTTGATCGCTTACTATACTGTTTGGAACTCCATGCAATCGTACAATTTCCTTTATATATATATATATATATATATATATATATATATATCTTCAAGGCTTGCAGCAGTCCTTGTTGGCTTAACTAGAATAAAGTGTGCACTTTTAGTTAATCGGTCTATGATAACCCAAATGCCTTCGTTCCCTTTCCTCATTCGAGGTAAACCATCAATGAAATCCGTTTATATTTATCCCACTTCTAAGTTAGAATCTTTAGAGGTTAAAGTAACCTTGCAATTTTCTACTGGTCGCTCTTGACTTGTTGACAATTGGCATATCTGCTAACATGTCCCTTTTAATGCTTTTCCACCAAAATGTGCGCTTCATATCTTTGTACATTTTGTTAATTCCCGGATAAATGTTAAGTTTGGTATTGTGACATTCGGCTAATACCTCCTGTCTAAGATTTTCCACATCCGGAAAACAAATTCGCCCATTCAGTCATAAAACTCTGTGGCTATCAAATTCAAAGCTTGAATTATGCCCTTGGCGTAATCTTTTAAAAATCCCCTTTAGCTGATGTTCTTCTTTTTTCTTGGTTGCGATTCTTCTAGAAGAGTTGGGGTAACTACAAGATAAGCTATAACGACATGCTTTCTACTCAATGCATCCGCTACTACGTTGGCCTTCCTGGGTGTATATAAGATATCAAGGTCGTATGATGTGAGAAATTCTAGCCAACGTTGTTGTCTCATCTTCAAGTCCTTCTGGGTGAAAAGATACTTCAAAGATTTATGATCTATGAAGAGCTCAAACTTTTCGCCTATTTAAAGAAGGAATATTATTTACTAGGGTCAATTAAAGTTTACTTAAAATAAACTATAATGAATTCTTACCCAGTAGATAATGTCTCCATATTTTTAATGCAAACACAACGGCTAATAGTTCTAAGTCGTGTGTTGCAAAGTTCTTCTCATGAGTCTTCAATTGTCGGCCCGCATAAGCGATTACTTTCCCATGTTGCATTAAAACTGCACCTACACCTTCTCCACAAGCATCAGTATATGGTTAAACCACTACTTCTATCAGCAATAGCTAAGACTAGAGCGCTGGTCAATCTTTTCTTCAACTCATTAAATGCTTCTTCACATTTCGTCATCCATTCAAATTTAACATTCTTCTTTGTTAACTTTGTAAGATGGGAGGAAATTTTGGAGAAATACCGGATGAACCTCCGGTAATATCCTGCCAATCCTAAAAAGCAACGGACTTCTTTTGGAGTTTAGGGTGTCTTCCAATCTTGGACTGCTACAACTTTCCCTGGATCAACTAAAACTCCTTCTCCGGATACTACATGCCCTCAGAATCTTATTTCTTTCTCTAAGAAATGGCACTTTGAGAATTTGGCTTTGAGCACATTCCTTCTTAATATCTCTAATATAATTTATAGATGCCTCTCGTGTTCTTCTTCAATCTTTGAATATATAAGAATATCATCAATAAAGACTAACATGAAGCGGGTGCATTAGTTAGCCTAAAAGGCATCACTAACCACTCATAGAAGAAATCTGAACCTCTGAATGCAGTTAAATGTACACACTCTTCTGCTATTCTAAGTTGATGGAATCCTAAGGCTAGATCCATTTTTGAGAATACCCGAGCACCATGAAGTTGATCGAACAAGCCATCTATTCGAGGTAGAGGATACTTGTTCTTAATTGTTTACTTGTTCAGGTCTCGATAGTCTATACAGAGCCTTAGGGAACCATCGGACTTGGCAAAGAAGACTACTTCCGCTCCCCAATTTGAGCGACTTGGTCTTATCAATCCTTTTTTCAACAACTCATCGGTTTGTTCTCTCAATTCATCCATCTCTCTTGAAGCCATTCTTCGCTTTTGGTGAACAACAGGTCTTGCATCAGAATCAAATCGATATGAAACTCAATTTCCCGATGTAGGGGCAAACTTTTTACCTCTTCAAAAACATCTGGAACAAACTTCTTAACAATTGGTATGGTCTCCAAATTTTCTTGGGGTGAATCAAGGGCATACTGGAAACTATCCCTTACCGAGCTGGGCTTATTGCAAGATATTTCTATAAATTTTCCAAAGCTGGTCCATAAAGATACCATTCTTTTAATGCAATTAAGGACAGCTTTATTTTTGTATAACCAATCCATACCGAGCAATTTCAAATCCGATAAAATGAGGACAAACATGTCACATGAAAAATAATGAGAAAGGAAGGTAACTTGGACCTTTTCACAAACCATACAATGGTTTGTTGTACCACCTATGGGATTTAACACACAAATAGGTGTATCTATTATTTTTGTGGTAAGCTTCAATTTTTCCACCAATTCTTTTGAAATAAAACTGCGAGAAGCCCCAGTATCAAATAATACTTTAACCATAATGCCTTCAATACAAATAGCACCCTATAAAACTCCTCTTTCCATGGTCTCTTCCGAAGTTAATGGTTCTTCTTCCATGGCACAGGTTTTAGCTGATTGGACAATCTCCATAAATGGACAACCCAACTTCATATGCCCTTGTTGGTGGCAATTAGGATAGAGTGCCTTTTCTCATTCCAACAATCTTCCATAATATGTCCTTTCTTTTCACAATTTCTACACCTGGTACCCATTAAATTCTTTTTCTTCTTTCCTCCTTGTCGCCTTTTCGTCTTTGGATTGAATTCCTTCTCACTGGGGTTGTTGCTACTATTGCTAATCTTTAGTTCTGATCTGACTTCTCCTTATTAAGAAATTCATATCGCAAACCCATATCTATTAGGTTCATGAATTATCCCTTTAGGTGAGCAGTCATTCTATCATGAAACTCTTTTCTCATCCCAGCCACAAACATTTCATTCTTCTTAAGTGGTGTATCAATCAGTCCAGGCCCAAAGAGAGATAATTCATCAAACTTTATTAAGTATTCACATTTCTCCTTGCTTTAGATCCATGAAGCTTTTATAGAGATGGGACTTCCCAACATCAGGTAGATATCATTCTCCAAAAACTTCCTTAAATCTTTCCCATGAAATATCATCTTCTGATTCATTGATGGTAATAGACTCCCACCAAGCCAAAGCCCCATCTTGTAATTGACAAGAAGCTAAGAAGCGCTTTTGCTCATCCTTAATGCCCAATCCTTTAAAGATTATCTCACATGAATGAACCAAGCCTGAGCTTCAATAATAGATTATGTACCCTTGAATGGTCTCCCGCCCAAGTTGGTAAAAGTTAGGTAGAAAGTCGCAACGTTAACTTGAGGTTGTACATGTTATCCCGCCTTTTGGCAAGGCCGAGGTACCAAGGAACTAACTGAAAAAGAAACAGGATCACACATCTTCAATTTTGAATGATTGTTGGGCAACTACAAATATCGATGAATTTTGTCTGAATCCAGATCGGGCTACAATTGATAAGACACGATAAGTGAAGCTGTGGACACCGACTTTCCAAATTTTGAGGCAATCCGAGTTCGTATGCTCAAGATATCACCGACGAGATGTGGGGTAGCCGGTCCTTTGTTCGAATCCATAGGCGAAGCCTATATTTGAATCCATCGGGTTGCCGAGCTCCGTATCCATCGGCCAAACCCTTAGCTCAAATCCATCGGAAGAAGGTGCTTCGGATCTATGAAGCATAGCCCCAGGTTCGAATCCATCGTCCCTGCATTACTTCGAATCCATAGGAAGTACCATTGCTTCGACTCCATCAAAACACCCTCAACGTTCGAATCCATCCAAAGCCTCCCTTAGTTCAAATCCATCATAATATTCCCACCTTCGAGTTCATCAAGGAGAAACCTTTCGAATCCATGCAGTTGTAGGGACATCGACTCCATCTCATAACTATCTTCAAGTCCACCCTGTTAAAGTAAATTCGAATCGATCAATAGTGGCATACCCTGATCGATTCGAACGAGCACTGGTCCAATCGATTCGAAGGAAACGCGTCTTCGGATCGATCACCTCGAATCCTTCAATTCCACACAGCTAAAACCAAGGATTAGACCCAGAAAACTCGGAGAAAAAGGGGGATTGACCCGAAGCACGCGCACCACGTCATCATCTTCACATGCAGAAGCTTGGATTCGACCCTATGGATTCGAACCACATCGATTCGAACGAATCCATAGGGCGAAAAACATCAACTTGAATCGATTATAACTTGAGATCTATAAGTCCAAATGCTATGAAATTTTCACAGTAGCTTACTGGCAACCTAAGGAATGTTCATGCCAAATTTCATCTCAATCGGAGAAAAACTTGATCGATTCGAAGCAAGGGTCGAATCGATCCCAAAGTGGGCCCAGATTTCCAGAGAGCGGGCATGTGGGCCCCCTCACGTGCCAAAACTGGTCTCCCCTCAATTTAGGTGAAATATCAGCCTCCTACACCTATAAATAGAGCCCCTGGTCATTCAGAAAAGGGGTCGGATAATTCTAAGAGCTAAAGAGCGTCCAGACTCTGCCAGATTTACTTAGAATCACCACGATTGTCTTAAATTCAGACTTAGCTCACAAAACCAGTTGTACTGTGTTATAAGAAATTGTAATCTTTGAGTGTTGAGAAATAAAATCATCAAACTTCATAGTGGACGTAGGCTAAAACGCCGAACCACTCTAAATCGCTTGTCTTTGCACTTTACCTTTCTGTTATTTGGAGTTTTTGTTAGATAATCCACAGTGTTAAATTTCATTCTTCGCGTTTATCTCTTCAAAGACTTTCGAAGAGTGTTGTGCCCATTTTTGGTACAAACACTTTGGTGCTTTCACTGAGAAAGACCAGTTTTTCACCTGCTCTTCGGATCTACCATCGATATCGGATTGCGTAAAATTCAAGAGGAAGATCCATATCTCTGCTCCGGAATCCTTCCATTCTATTCGGATTTGTACAAAATCTAGGAAAGGAATCCACTGCTCAGCATGGTTAGCACAAGTACTACTTCTACAACGGCTAATCAAGAAGGTCGGGATGTACAAAATCCAACGCAGCAGTTACAGTCCAATTAGGACAACACTGCTCACTCTGGTCCATCTGAACCAGTAACCAGACAAAAGTTTCATGTATTGCTTCAGGAATTGACTCAAAGTCGGCAACAGCTGGCCGAACAGTTGTGTGCTAATATTGAATTGACCAATCAATTAAACTGCCAAAGGCGCAGGAGGACAAGGAGGGATGATGCTTCCCACTCGTCCACTGAAAGTTCTGCTTCATCTGACTATCATGGCAGAACTACACATCCCCGATTGGACGTAGGTCATACACAAGCTACTGAGTATCAACCCGCCTTGACTGTAGGATAGTTGAGGGTCGGACCGTCAACTAGCTCCCAGGCCGGGCCCTCATCACGAGGAGGTGTTGTTCCACAGCATACCGCAGGCGATCGCGCTGCAACTGCCACGGTAGAAACAAGGGTTGATACCCGAAACTTGTCGGGTCCAAATAATCAACAACGTGGGCGTACTCCTGAGCCATACGTCCCAAAAAATGTGGAACCAAGGAGGCGAGATACAGGCCATCGACAACATCCGGTCCGAGCTCGTGCTGTGGAACCCGATCACACCTTAGCTCAGCCTACACGGAATGTGGCTATGCCCGACATTTCAACCATGGTACGTCAAATGATTCGCGAGAGCCAGGGACTTATCAATGACGACTGGGGAATCTCCCATAGTCATACTCCTTTCACAGACGAAGTACTGTACGCTAAACCTCCTCGGCGATTCAGAATGCCAACTCTCCCTCTGTACGAAGGAAATTCCGATCCCAATCAACATATTTTGAAATACGAATGGTCGATGAGCGTCGCAAGGTCTGATGATGCAGTGAAATGTCGAAGCTTCCCCATCTCTTTGGGAGGACTCGCAACAATGTGGTTCACAAGGTTGCCACCAAGATCCATCTCTTCATTCGATCAACTGGCTAAGAAATTTGTCGAACAGTTTCGTATGCATGTCACTAGGCCCAAAGACGTTAACACCCTATCTAGTGTCACCCAGGCTAAGGGAGAAACGCTCAGGCGTTACTTGGAGAGATTCCATGCAACCTGCGTGGAAATTAGTAATCCCAACGATAACTCGATTTTGATGGCGTTAACCAAAGGGATCGATCCCGACTCTGAATTTGGAAATTGGTTAGCTGGGAAACCCCCCGCATCGTTGGATCGTTTCTACTCCAAAGCCGCACAATTCTTGCGACAAGAGGACGCGAAACAATCTAGGAAACAGGATGATGCGATACCTAGAACTGAAGGGATACAGAGTAATGTGGCAGTCAAGAAGTCCGGTGAGAGTTCCGGAAAAGTCCAGCTAAATATACAGAATAAACAAGCTCAGCCGAGAGTCAATAGTGGTCAGGATAAGAAAAGAGACCAAAATTGAGGCCCGCAACGTAGGACCCCAATGTTTGACAATTACACACCTTTGAATACATCATTAGAAAACGTGTATCTGTAAACCTGCAACGCTGAGCAGTATAAGAAGCCTGCTCCGAAGCAATCATCGGAAAGGCAAATTCAAACAGGGAAGTTTTGTAGGTTTCACGAAAGTTACGGCCACAATACCAACGAGTGTCGACATCTGCAAGACCTCATCGAAAAATTGATCAGGGAGAGAAAGTTAGACCAGTTTGTACGGGCACTGCCATCTAGTGGAGCGGGCCCCTCAAAGCAAAATCATACATAGAGTCAAGAAAGACAGGAAGAATCGGGTCGTGACGGAGGAAGGTTGGTAATTAATGCTGTAAGTGGTAATCCTCATCCAGCGATCCGAAGCTGGGAGGAAATGGAATCATATAGCAACTTAGCTAAACGCTCAAACTTCGAGTATAATGATAACTTGGACGGTAAACCTTCGACCAAACGAAAGAGAGCAATGACTAACGACATCACTTTTCGAGACAACGACATTGATTACGTCGGAAGTCCGACTACTGACCCACTTGTGATATCGACCCGGGTAGGCC
The DNA here is from genome assembly GCA_030737815.1 of Allium fistulosum. Taxonomy (NCBI): domain Eukaryota; kingdom Viridiplantae; phylum Streptophyta; class Magnoliopsida; order Asparagales; family Amaryllidaceae; genus Allium; species Allium fistulosum. The sequence continues at coordinate 502,921,163 of CM060901.1, forward strand.
CGATGTGGATAAAGAGGATCCTGATTGACTGTGGGAGCTCTGTGAATATCATATTTGTACATGCTTATAATCAAATGAAAATGAAAGCTGGGGATCTAAAACCCTGCCAAACTCATCTCTACGGATTCAATGGCAGTGCCACCGTACCTGTTGGGATGGTAGAATTACCAGTTGAGTTGGGAGCCGGAGAACGTAGATCGGTTCAGACATTGCAGTTCGTTGTGTTGGATGTAGACTCGCCATATAATGCCTTTTTAGGTCGACCTGCCCTTGCTTAATTCAGGGCCATAATCGCCCCGTGGTGTTTAACTTTAAAGTTCCCAACCATCAACGGAGTTGGGGTCGTCCAGGGCGACCAGGTTGATTTGAGAACAATCATACACCGAAATCGAGTTGCCCGATTGCACAATGCCAAGGACCGACTTAAAACTTTTGAACTCGGTGAGCTAGTCACTAAGAAAGATTATCCGGCACTCCCGCCAATGAGATCAACGTGGAGAGGGTCGCGCAAGATTAAGCGAAAGCTCAAGGATGGCGAATTCAAGTTATCACCCACTAATGGCTTAACTTTACCAGGGGCCTGGAATAGCGAAAGCCTTCATCGCCACTGCAATTAACAGGCTATGTTTATCTATTTAGTTTAAATTCTGTTTTAAAATTTGTTTCAGCATTTCGAAATTAGAACTTATAATAAGGCAACTGACTTTGCCATGTTTTCTGATTTCAGCAATAAAATGCCATTTCTTCGAGCCAGAGCTGTGATTTACTTGAAATACTTCATGCGACCATCACTATGCACGGAGAGCTAAGTCTCATCATACGGTGGGATTTATTCAAATAGAGAGTGACTGCGATGCAACCAATCACTCGCCAAATAAAACCCAAGCTCGGGGGCAAGCCATCACGTCAGGCTAAAATTGGGTTGATACACGACGATCCTTCACTTAACTCCGTACTCCCAGAGTGCGAGACGGAGTATAAACATTCCTTAACTCCGTACTCCCAGAGTGCGAGACGGAGTATAAACATTCCTTAACTCCGTACTCCCAGAGTGCGAGACGGAGTATAAACATTCCTTAACTCCGTACTTCCAGAGTGCGAGACGGAGTATAAACATTCCTTAACTCCGTACTCCCAGAGTGCGAGACGGAGTATAAACATTCCTTAACTCCGTACTCCCAAAGTGCGAGACGGAGTATAAACATTCCTTAACTCCGTACTCCCAGAGTGCGAGACGGAGTATAAACATTCCTTAACTCCGTACTCCTAGAGTGCGAGACGGAGTATAAACATTCCTTAACTCCGTACTCCCAGAGTGCGAGACGGAGTATAAACATTCCTTAACTCCGTACTCCCAGAGTGCGAGGCGGAGTATAAACATTCATTTAACTCCGTACTCCCAGAGTGCGAGATGGAGTATAAACATTACTTAACTCCGTACTCCCAGAGTGCGAGACGGAGTATAAACATTACTTAACTTCGTACTCCCAGAGTGCGGGACGAAGTACAAACATACGTCAACTCCACACTTATCCCCAATGCTGGGGGCAGAACCAAAACACATATCGAGTTGAAGACAGAAGGGAATATACTTTCATTTCCATTATCAACAAAAAGAATTCGATTACAAGATGGTTCAAAAAATTCCTACTAGTGGGAGCCAAATCCACATCTATACACGGCTATAAAGAACCAACAAAACGAAACACTGCCCCCGAACGTGACGACAAAATAAAGGAAGAGATCAATCTTTCTTCTTCCTTGGTTTCTTCTTCGGGGTAGTCCCGCTAGATCTGCCACCTGACTTCCTCCTCACTCTCTTACTCTTCCCCGGTTTGCCCTCAGATAGCGACATGATGTCCACCTCTTCCTCGGAGCTTGAGGCAACAGAGATTCTTTTGGAGGGTGGAGCCGGGGGAATAGAAGCAGTAGCAGGAGGTGGGACAAGAGCACTCGCGATTACCACAGTGCCGCCTGGCGATATCATCATTAGCAGGGCATGGCCCAACAGATTCATACCGGCGGTCGCTACGGCCATCTTGGCACTAATCTCAGTCAAAATCTCATCTTCACGAGATACTTGGGCCGCGCTGGATGTGTCAGTAGCTGGCATAGAAGAACTCACGGCAGGAGCTACCCCACTCGCGGCATAAGAAGGATCAACGAAGGGATCGTTGGGTTCTCTAAGGAGTTCTTCGATCATCTGAGCGTCAAAAGATAGCATGCTCTCTTCTCCCTCTTCGCCGGCCACAGTGGATGTCATAACGGCCTCGGTGACAATAGCCCCTTGCGCCGTATAAGGAACTTGTGATACAGGAGGCGCTGGGACAATGGCTTCGGTCACTGAAATGCAAAAAGCAAAGGTTGTCAGCTAAGAGCATTGATTCAGATTCAACACACTAAGTGTATACGAGAGGCGTTCGATTACCTTCCTTAGCCTGGCTCGTGGTATGGGCAGACATAGAGGCAGGAGCATCAGCAGAAGATAAATGCGGCTAGTCAAGATTATAAGCAGGGACGGACTGGGGATCGACCGCACCAATGGTTTCAGGCAGTGTCGGAATTACAGCTCCAACATTTGTCTCGTGATGCTCAATCCCCGAGCCCTCGCCCGTCTCTATCTGTTGAAAACCAAGCCTCTCTCTCTCTCCACGGAAACCACCGCCTCATGGAGAACTTTCCTCTCTTCCTCAGTAAGCAAGCGCATCTCAAGCTCGAAATCATCCAGCGTTTCATCCGGATGCGCCGCTCTCTTATCCTCAACCAGACTAGTCTAGGCGTTATACAGAATCATCTCCCAGCCATGATAAATTTCTGTGCTCTAGCACGTTGGCGTTGTATGTAACCAGGAGATCATCAAAATCAGCATCCATCCTGGACCGCTCCGCCATAATCTTTTCCTGGATTTCTGCATCCATAGACTTGGACTTAGCCACCGCCGCGGCGAGTTCGGCCCGAAGTGACACCGCTTGGTCGCACGCCTCCTGAGCGGTGGTGTTAGCAGCATCTTTCTCTTTCACCACTTCAGCAAATTTGGCCTTGAGCTCATTCAGCTCCTTAACGGCTGCGTCTCGCTCAGCCACGACGTTGGTGTAACGGTGGCCCATCTCCTCTACAGTGGCACAGTGTGCTTGTTGCATCCTCGCTATCTTTTCCACAGCATCATCATGCTTTTTAAGCGCCTGGAGTTCAGAGTTTTGAGATGACTCCATCTCAGATTGAAGAACTTGGATGATACGGTCTTTCTTAACAATCTCAGCATCCCGTTCCTGAATAACTTTTGCCCGGTCAAAAGCTACCTTTGAAGCTTTCACGACCGCTTTGTACCACTCCTTGTATTGGACATAGAAGTCACGAATATAGCTGTGCGCAATATTTTCAGCATCCTGAGGAATCCTCTTGAGATGAGGAGGAAAGACATATGCGTCCATACAAATTTCTAGGAAGTCCTTTTTCATTTGAGCAAGCTGGATGGCTCCTTCGCTTGTCAACTCAGCCGGAGCCTGCTCAACGATGGCAGTTGCCGGTGGTTCAACTCTAGGCCGCTGAGTCTCGAGCCTTGAAGATTAGGAAGGCTGTTGCTGCTGTGAAGGCCCGGGGATATCTACGGGGGCCCTAGGAGGCGGAGGAGAACGAGATCGTGATCGGTACTGGTGGCTCCGATCTCTGTCAGTACGATCATGGCCAGAACGACCACGCCAATAATCTCTATCCCGATCATGGCGCTCCTGGCTAGTGTAACCTTGCCTGTGGTCCCTATCTGATTCCCTCCAACGGGACTCATAATAAGGGGAAGATCGGCGCACATTACGGAGCCTATCCAAAGTGGATCCGCGACCTGACATCTCACCTGCGATAAGAATAAAACCACAGTTTAGAATCCTACAAAAGCAATGTTCAAGTATGCGGGGATCGTGTAGTGCCGTGGAAGTGTGTGTAAATGTGTAAACCCCCTGACCAACCGGAAGTTTTGACCGCACTCAAAGGAAAAGGCTCGCTCATATGTAAATCATCTTGAAATTCCTCCAACCCGGAATTGTGAGGGATTAATATAAAATCCGGGATGGGAATATCATCAAGTCCTTTGAAAGCATCTCTCGACTGAGAAGGGGCGGCCTCTGAAACTATAGCTCTGGATGCGGGAGAAGACACATCTACAGACTTCCGCCCCTTAGATTTAAGTTTTTTAGGAATGACGGTCTTGCTTTTCCGTCTTTCTCCCAACTCTTCGAAGTTGCCCGAAAGATCAGCCATCGGCTCCACATCTGTATGGGTCCTTTCTTCATCGCTCACTTCGGTTATTGTAACCCCGGGCATTTTCTTCGCCATTGTCTTTTTCTTCTTCTTCTTGTTTTTCTTCTCTGAGGCAGGCTTTGACATCCCTTCGATGGCTATACTTTGATTTATTTCAATCAAGCTGAGAGCTCTTAAGTTGTAGTCACTCAACACTGAGTCGATGTGTCTCAGCTCGCTCGGAACTTCTTGAAGACTTCGGACTATGCCCTTGTAGTACCCGCCATCGGGTCTGGAGATAATGGCTGTAAGAAAAACAAGATGTTAATACCAATGCCAAAAAAGCTATTGATCAAGGAAGATCATCGACATATGAGGACACTTACGTCTAGACAACCATCGCCTAGCGAAACCAGGAGGACACCGGACATAAAACCATTCATTCTTGAAGTAACTTAGTCTGGTCCATGCTCCAATAATAACTTGGCAATTTCTGACTGCCTCCAAAAATGTAAAGGATGGGCTATCGCCCCTGCTCTTGAAATTAAATATGTATCTGATCTCGGTCGGCCTTGGCGGGCGAAAGAGACAGTCCATAAATATGACGAAGGCACTATTCAGCAACGCATGTCCGTTAGGATGAAGTTGCGAAGGAGAAATTCCTAGATATGACAGCATTTCACTGAGGTATTGATTAAAAGGAGGAAGAGTTCCAGCCGCGCAAGCATGGCGGTATAAGGCAGTATATCCTTCAGGCGGATTATGCGGTCTGTCATTAGCACTGGGTAGTAATACATCGTTCAGAGATATGTTGTGTTTCAAGCATATCCGGCCCAATAAGGATTCAGAGATATTAGACTGGACGGAATCCACGGGATTCTCGATAAATATAGCCTCTGGCAATTCGTTTGGAGCTGGTTCGATTACGTCGGCAGGAATATTGGGAATCTCAAGGACCGGAGGAGGCAAACCCTGTACCCCTTGTTGTTGAGAGCTCGAAGATTCCATAACTAACTAACTCATCATAAAGCAATGATAAGTACGTAAAAAGCCCGTGCATTTCCCAGTGTGAAGTGTATGAATATGTTGTGCAGTGCAAGTGCTAAACTTTACTTAAGCAGATTTTACAAAATGAAACAAGACGTCCGAGCGACAACACTTTGAAATTTGAGAATGAAAATGACCGTCATCACTGACCGTCACCTCCACACCATCCAGACGCTACTGACCACTTCAAGTATAAATCAGTTGTATTGTTGGTTAAGTCACAGTTCCATCGACGAGCTTCAAAGGAAATTCAAGTATGGTCTTACAATCAAGTTCAGTTATGCAAGGCCGAAGCTCGTCGGAGTCGAGTATGCTAAAGTTTGTTAAGTTCGTCAAAGTTCAAACTTGAAAATGGCCGCAGTTCAGATGTTGGAGCAAATCAGAAGAGTAGAAGCCTCTGAAGCAAGGATGTTCGAATCGATCGACTCGAATCGATATGAGTCGAATTGATGAAGGTCGAATCGATATGCTTCGACTCCACATAGTTCGACTCGATGAAATCTTGGGGTGGAGAAGCACTTCGAATCCATGAGCTATGCATAACCTCGAATTGATCAATGCTCAGCACCTTCGAATCGATTGGGATATTGCTACTTCGAATCGACCGGTACGATCTTTCGAAACCATCGATACGAAGTCTCGCATCGATTCGAACTACCTATTCCTGAATCGATTCGAAGTCTTGTATTCGTGATCGGTTCGAACTACTTATTCCTACATCGATTCGAAATCTTGCATCTTCGATCGATTCGGGCTACCTGTCCCCGAATCAATGCGAGTCGAAAAAGCTTTGTCTCTCGAAACCATCGAGTCGACCCATTTCAGTTCCTACTATTCCTCATGTTTCTCAAAAGAAAGAATTGAAACCAATGATATAATCCCGGTTTCATCGTTCTACACTCGAATCGATCCCATAGGTACCTGATTGGATTCGATTACAAATCAAGACTCGGTGTAATCTGATCGATTCGTGCAAGACGTAGAGCTCTGAAGGATCGGTTCGAAGGAGCAGCAATTGCAACAGTAAAAGTAAAAAGTAAAAATGAAATTAGCCTCGCGTATTTATAAGGGTTCCAAGGGCGACTCGAGGCTCTTCGTCTCCCGGTCATGATGACCGCTCACAACAGGTCACAACCCCACCGATTCGAACGATTGCTCAATTACCCATCACCTTCGAATCCATCACGACACAGAGTCATTCCACTGCTTCGAATCCATCCCTTATTTCGAATCCATCTGGTTTCGAACCCTTTACAACGTCGAATCCATTCATGCAGTATCGATGCGAAGCATCATCGATTCGAAGGAGTAACCGAACAGAGGCTGGATTGAGAGTCTTATCAACTCGAAGCACGAGGTCCCTAGGGCCACCGATTCGAAAGCCATCGATTCGAACAAACATAGCTTCGAATCCATCAAAGACCACCGATGAAAATGGACGAATCGTTTCAATATGAAAAATTGCTTGTCTACTCTTTATACCGATTCAGGAGAGGATCGATACAAGAGGATGATCATAGACAATCATAAAAGCAATGTTTTAACTCGAGTCTCAAACCGGTTCAGGAGAGGACCGATGCAGATTTCGATAGCAAACCGAACTGACAACGACTTGCGATCACGCGATGTTAACTAAAGTCAAGGTGATGCACGTATACACATATTTCTGACTAATGTTTGATCTTTATCATTTACAGGGATCAAATGTTCATCTCGTCATAACCCCAATGGCAAACAGCCGATCACGATCGTACGACAGTCGGTTACTGCAACAAAGAATACAACTTTCAGCAGGGCATGTCATAATTGTATAACGTTGGACTTCAGCTACTCAAAGCACGTCATGTTTACACAAGACGTACTTTGGGGGGCAAATGTTATCCCGCCTTTTGGCAAGGCCGAGATACCAAGGAACTAACTGAAAAAGAAACAGGATCACACATCTTCAACTTCGAATGATTGTTGGGCAACTACAAATATTGATGAATTTTGTCCGAATCCAGATCGGGCTACAATTGATAAGACACGACAAGTGAAGCTGTGGAAACTGACTTTCCAAATTTCGAGGCAATCCGAGTTCGTATGCTCAAGATATCACCGATGAGATGTGGGGTAGCCGGTCCTTAGTTCGAATCCATAGGCGAAGCCTATGTTCGAATCCATCGGGTTGCCGAGCTCCGTATCCATCGGCCAAACCCTTAGCTCAAATCCATCGAAAGAAGGTGCTTCGGATCTATGAAGCATAGCCCCAGGTTCGAATCCATCGTCCCTGCATTACTTCGAATCCATGGGAAGTACCATTGCTTCGACTCCATCAAAACACCCTCAACGTTCGAATCCATCCAAAGCCTCCCTTAGTTCGAATCCATCAGAATATTCCCACCTTCAAGTCCATCAAGGAGAAACCTTTCGAATCCATGCAGTTGTAGGGACTTCGACTCCATCTCATAACTATCTTCAAGTCCACCCTGTTAAAGCAAATTCGAATCGATCAATAGTGGCATACCCTGATCGATTCGAACGAGCACTGGTCCAATCGATTCGAAGGAAACGCGTCTTCGGATCGATCACCTCGAATCCATCAATTCCACACAGCTAAAACCAAGGATTAGACCCAGAAAACTCGGAGAAAAAGGGGGATTGACCCGAAGCACACGCACCACGTCATCATCTTCACGTGCAGAAGCATGGATTCGACCCTATGGATTCGAACCACATCGATTCGAACGAATCCATAGGGCGAAAAACATCAACTTGAATCGATCATAACTTGAGATCTATAAGTCCAAATGCTATGAAATTTTCACAGTAGATTACTGGCAACCTAAGGAATGTTTATGCCAAATTTCATCTCAATCAGAGCAAAACTTGATCGATTCGAAGCAAGGGTCGAATCGATCCCAAAGTGGGCCCGGATTTCTAGAGAGCGGGCATGTGGGCCCCCTCACGTGCCAGAACTGGTCTCCCCTCAATTTAGGCGAAATATCAGCCTCCTACACCTATAAATAAAGCCCCTGGTCATTCAGAAAAGGGGTCGAATAATTCTAAGAGCTAAAGAGCGCCCAGACTCTGCCATATTTACTCAGAATCACCACGGTTGTCTTAAATTCAGACTTAGCTCACAAAACCAGTTGTACTGCGTTATAAGAAATTGTAATCTTCGAGTATCGAGAAATAAAATCATCAAACTTCATAGTGGACGTAGGCTAAAACGCCGAACCACTCTAAATCGCTTGTCTTTGCACTTTACCTTTCTGTTATTTGGAGTTTTTGTTAGATAATCCACAGTGTTAAATTTCATTCTTCGCGTTTATCTCTTCAAAGACTTCCGAAGAGTGTTGTGCCCATTTTTGGTACAAACAGTACAGGAACTATCGTTTCTTCAACCCTTTTGTTTCCCTTTCCTCGTCCTTTATCAGTACACGTTTCCTACCACCTGAATATAGTAAGGAAATATCTTTAGGATTATAGATGAGATTATCTTAGGGAATGGCATAAAACTCGAATATACTTATTTGGATAAGATTTTCAAATGTGAGCTCTCTCAGACTAAACTCATTCTAGGGCTTTGTTAACCCTATCTCTAATGAGTTAACCCCAACCAGGCTTAGGTATTCGCTCAACCATAAGCTATGATACCAAATGTGAGGGTCTAGGCTTTTCAACCATCGACAGTGACGATTGGTAGTCTCTTCAACCATCCTAGCACCACCGTGGCACACACTAGTACCTCGAATCCAATTTTATGGCCAGCCTCGCAACTAACAACCAACCCTTTTCAATCTAGGGACATGTAGGGGTAAGAGTCTCTTGCTCGCCACCAAGTAGAAAGCGAGAACCCCCTATCATGCTGCACAATCCAACTGATGGAGCATACCCCAACACGAGGGGTAAGTCCCAGATCAGATCCGATCCCGGTTTCTCCGAACCATTCATCGATAAAAGAGGTCAAGTGAATAAAGAATCATTCTTTAATTGATTAAGTTCTTTTATCGAAATCTCTTATGAGATATACATTTATAAAACAATCTTTCCAGTATATACGAAAATATTAAACCTCTCTTATAATTCCCTTGATAATCTTTTAAACTTCTTTTTACTAGGAATCAATTTGAAATCGTTTCATTTTTATTTAGGAAGATATTGATCCGGCTAAACCAAATTTACCATCTCCTCCATTGGGCCATTCCAGATAGCCAGGGAGAGCAGGAAACTGGTTTTCCAAACTCAAGCCTAGACACTATCTCTTTGACACCCATAAGGTGGTCAAGTTATTTAATCGACTCTAAATCTTTAATCACTCCAACAATTCTTCAAATCATCTTTAAAACACTTCATAAACCATTTTAAAACATTTATAAAATATTTGCAAAAGAATTTTTAAGTTTTAAACTATAATTGAAAAGTTATTGAAAAGTGCCGAGGAAAGTGCCTTTTTAGCTATATTGATCAAAACGACTTTTTATTATTCAAAAATTCATTTTTATTACTCAAATCACTTTTGAAACATTTTAAAATATTTATAAGATTTATTCAATATTTTTAAACAATTTAAAAAATCATTTTCAAAGAAATCCAGTTTTGGATTCCGAACTTTAAAATTGGGATTTTTCCAAAACTTGTTTTACTCATATTTATAAATCTACTTATCGAAATCTTGATTTCCTTTCATTGTTGGAAAACTATCGATATAATAGTATGGAAAATTCTTATCTTGAAGAATTCCGAGCAATATTCCAATTTTTACACTTGTTTGACTTTGATAGCGTGAAATCGCAAACTGCCGTTATGCGACGCGCTTATTTTTGACTAATTTTCTATTTCTTTTGAAACTTCACCAAAACACTTTTAAATGTTTATAAAACATTTCAAATACATTTTGAACCATTTTTAAGAGATTTAATAATTTCATATACACCATTTCATTAGTTCAAGGAAAGTGATTTCCTTTGTATTTATCGACATGTATATTCATAACTTGCATATATATTCAACATTCATACATAAACAACCATACTTGATGATCAAATCATAATAAACATCCATTTGCAACATCATATCATCATCCAACATATAGTATAATAGCTGTAGGAGTACTCACTTTGGGTTTTAAACGATTTAATTAAAAATTTGCTATAGCTCCGCTACTCGAGTTCCGAAGCTCGCTGTTCTTCATATTTTAGCTCCTAGATGCCTCGACCAAAACTTGAGATGACTAGGGGCACATGGCCTAGGGTGGAGAAAGGGTTGTACTTGTCCTAGTGATGGAGTGGGGTGGAGTTTGTGAAGAACAAGGAGAAAAGTGGAGTTTTGGGATTGTTTTGAGGTGTTTAACTATATATTAAAATCTTAAACTCTTTTTGAAATAAATTTTAACATTATTTCTCTTATAATGGAAGCTATTGAAGTGGAAGACAAAGCTTATAGATATGAAGAAGAAGAAGAAGAAGAAAGAAAATGAAGAGAAGAGGGTAGGGTATTTATAGGAAAAGAAGAGTATAAAGGAAGACATGTACACATCACCTTTTGCATCACCATTTCAAGGCTTCTCCAACACACCTCCCCCCTCTTAAATGCATGGCTAGAAGCCTCCCCCCATGTGCACATCACTCCCATCTTCTCATGTGTACATATGATGGCTTATAAAAGCTTAAGGATTAAGTTTTCTTTAAAATATCTTATATATTTTATTTTATATCTTTATACTTAATTATTTTTATATATGTATGTTTATGCGTATGTTACATGTATGCATATGTACATGTATATGTGTATGTAACATATCCCTACAATGTTGCACAACTTCTACATGCTGTATCGTTACAAATCCCGATTCCGATTTTCGATCATATTTTCTCTTTTAAATTAATATGCATAATTTTGTAAACAAATTTTGAGAATAAATTTTCTTATTATTACTAACTAATAAAAATGATCACATTTTATTTATAAAATCATATAAATTATTATTTACAAAATTATTTGTATTGTCGATAAGCTAAATGCTCATTTATTTAAAGTTATATATTGTGACGCCCCACCTCTATACCCACGCTAACCAAGAACACTACGATGTAGTGCTGTCAATTAGCACGGAGAATAAGGCTGTGGAGGAGCGACCATCCATGTAACTTCTTTATGCGAGCACCGATATGTCAGATAGAATGGAATGCATATCTTTAAAGGAGGAAATCCGACATACTGATACAAACACAAAGCTATCACACGGTGGCTATATATAATCTTCGGAAACAAACATAGAATTAATCATAACATAAATCAGTCACAGACATCCATATCACAAAGGCGGAAGAAGATATGAATAAATATATAACACATGAAAGTGTACATCAGAGTAGTGGTCAGAAAGATCCACGATAATACAAAAGAATAGCATCACGTGCTATACAAAAGAATAAGTACACTACATAGAGTCTATATCTCAAATGTGTACATCCAAAAACTACTAATCGATGTAGTTAGCCAAAAGTCAGAATAATCCTGAAGAGAAATCAAGCCGAAGCACCTGAAACATCTCGGTCTGACCCGAGTATTATTTATAAGAAAATAATAAACGGATCAGTCTAGCTATAAATATCAGATGATAAGGTATAGAATAAATAATATGGCATGAACATGTAACAACCATAACGGCATACTACTATAAGTATGTAAATGATAATCAACAAAAGATCAATCAATATCACAAGAATCTTCTCAAAGATAAAATAGGGTATCATACACTAAACTTGTATTCATAACAAGTCAATAACACATAAATTCACCAATGCACAAAAACTGATATCATACCAATGAAAATCATGAAAACTGGTGAAGCACAAAATTCCAAAAATCCAGAAAACACATAAAAAGGGGGGAAGGCCTAACACATGAATGGGAGCATGAAAACTCACCTACGCGTAAAACACATGACGAGAAGCTATCTCATGGAAGCTATCCATTAAATTTTCACACAGGAATGGCCCGAAGACCATGAGGTGCTACCCCATATATGTGATGGCGAAACATCACAAAAGCGGGGTCTAGTCTCCCTCGCAGACAAAGAGACATCGCTCAATCGCTAGTCTAAATCACAATAATGATCGTCATGATCATAAGGAAGTGTCAATTACACTAAGCCAGTAAATATATGAGTTTAGCTTCATGTCCCATAACCACTAGCTTAACTTAAATATTTACGAACAAACTGTAGATCTTCACTAGGAAATTGTCACAAAAAGGGTTCAATCGAACAAGTCCAAGAGCTAACCGACGAAGTGAACGCAAGCGTTTCATACCACTCGTTTTACTAAGTCGTTTAAGTCCATTTCTCATCCGAGTGAAGTAAAGGCTTGTATATACTAGTAGATTGGAATTCGGTTTGAAAAAATGAACTTTTGATATTTAAAATAGTGTTGAAATCGCTTTGATGAAAGAGTTTTGATATTTAATACTAGTGTTGAAACCTTCATATGTCTTTAAAGTGACAAGTCATAAAACGATTGTTGAAACAAATCGAATCACATAAATTCACGTTCGAAGACGTGAGTAAAGTCCAAAGAAGTCAATCCCAAAACCATCAAAGTATGAATGTACTTGCGACCTAACGTGGTCGAATTAAAGTGCAAAAACTTTAAGTCATATAAGTCAAACGACCTAGTGGAATCAAGTGTCGTGCGACCTAGTGGTAAGCAGGGCCGAGCGACCTAAAGGAAGTAACGGCAAAGGAGGTGAACGACCTAACAAGGTCGAGCTAAGCAGTGAAGCGGCAAAACAGGGGTGAGCGACCTATGAGCCTCGCGACCTAGCATGGTCGAGCTAATGTGCAACGACCTAAGGAGATGATGTCGAACGACCTATATGGGCGCGACTTAAAGGTAGTAAGGAACCAACGACCTAAGCAAGATCGAACGACTTAAGAGATCACGCGACCTAACAGAAGTAGGTCTAACGACCTAAAACCGGAGGCCAAGCGACCTAAGGGGATACGCGGCCTAAAGAGTCAAAGGCCTAATGACCTAGTGGCCTTGCGACCTAAGCAGGATGGCCACGCGACCTAAAGCAATAACACGCTAGCGACCTAACATTATAAAGGCCAAACGACCTAAGTCTTAACTCGCAAGCGACCTAAAACTATCGAACGATCTAATTGTCGAACGACCTAAAAGCAGATAGGTCAAACGACCTAAAAGGGGAAGCGACCTAAGGCCAGCGACATAACAGAGAGGAGCCGAGCGACCTAGTGGCTTCACGAAGCCAAGCGACCTACGACCTAACCTCCCCAAGCGACCTACGACTTATACTGGGATGAACGACCTAGTGTTTGCCGAGTGATAATAGGTCGGAAATGACCTAAAGCCATACGAGCTAACATTCCAGAGCGACCTAGTGCCAGAAAATCACCAAAAACGCTGAAGATTGGAGTTTTTCGCCAATCCAATCCAAACCAAATGTAGATATTCATACAAATGCAATAGAGGATCATTCCCAACAGCCCAATGACATCTATAGGCAAGATATGAGATTAAAAATCTCACCTTTTCACTAAAATGGATGAAGATGGAGATTGAAAGCAAGGAGAAGCAATCTAAAGCTTGAATCCACTATCTTCTTCTTGAATTTGGAGTTGAATGTTGGCTTTGCAATAGAATTTGAGTTTGGAGTTTTAATTTCCACTTCCCACCACCATTTTTGATAAAGCTTGAATGTTAAAACAAATGGTGAATGAAGTGAGGAAGAGGGTTGGGCTGAACTAAAGAAGGTGCAGTCCAAACCAAAGTCACAAGCGGGAAAAAGTAGCAAGAATTTCACTAACTCCAAACATATCGAAGTTTACACTCAAAAATCTCGCAAACGTCATTTTGAACTCAATGAAGGTAGTCTCGAGTCCTAATTTGACTGTATGCAAAAAGTAGCTTTTTGGACTAACATCTGACTAATGATAAAATATTTAAATGATAAATTGATAAATATGCGGGTTGTTACAGACTCCCCTCCTTAAAGAAATTGCGTCCTCGCAATATATAAGATGGAAAATAAAAGGTAACAACCATAACTGCATATTAACACAAAAGAAATTTGAAATAAGAAGTTTACCTCAAAGAGCATGAGAAAGTAATTCCGGATGTGTACGCTCGATGAATTCTCTAGTTTCCCAAGAGCAATCCTTAGGATTTGAGGACCATTGAACTTTAACAAGCGGAACGTCTTTATTTCGAAGTCGTTTGATCTCCGAAGCAATAATTCGAACAGGCAGCTGCTCATAAGTTAAATTAGGCGAAACTTCAATCTCTTCCACAACACCGGGCTCAAGCATCGAATCGGAATCCCGAAGGCACTTCCGTAATTGAGAAACGTGGAACACGTCATGCGTAGCAGAAAACTGAGCCGGTAATGAAAGGCGATAAGCCAAGGAACCAATACGTTCGGTGATAGGAAATGGCCCAATATATCGAGGCGCTAACTCTCCCGATCGACTGAAACGTACAACACCCTTCATTGGTGAAACACGAATAAATACAAGATCACCAACAGAAAATTCTAATTTCCTTCTTCGGTTATCGGCATAGGATTTTTGTCTACTCTGGGCTTCTTTCATCCCATGTCGAATAAGTTCAATCTTTTCTGTGGAATCTCGAATAAAATCGGGTCCTAAAACTAGCTTCTCACCGGCCTCAAGCCAACAAGAAGGAGATCGGCATGGCCTTCCATAGAGTGCCTCGAAAGGAGCCATACCAATACTAGATTGGAAGCTGTTATTATAGGAAAACTCAACAAGTGAAATATGATCTTCCCAACTTCCACCAAAGTCAAGAACACAAGCTCGAAGAAGATCTTCAAGTGTTTGATTTACACGCTCAGTTTGTCCATCGGACTAGGGGTGATAAGCGGTGCTAAAATTAAGCTTTGTTCCCAAAGCTTTTTGAAGACTCTTCCAGAATCCACTAGTAAACAATGGATCTCGATCACTAACAATGGAAGAAGGAACTCCATGTAGTTTAACAATTTCTCTAACAAAGAGTTTGGCCAGAAGAGGAACAGTTCGGTTCGACCGAACTGAAATAAAATGGGCAGATTTAGTAAGTCTATCAACAATCACCCATAAGCTATTATGACCCGAACAAGAACGGGGAAGGCCATCAATAAAATCCATAGAAATTTGATCCCACTTCCATACTGGAATTTCCAATGGTTGCAATAACCCACCGGGCCTTTGATGTTCAGCCTTGACAAGTTGGCAAGTCATGCAACACTTAACAAAGTTAGCAACATCAGATTTCATTCCCTTCCAGTAATAAAGTCGCTTCATATCCGCGTACATTTTACTGCTACCGGGATGAATGGAATATTTGGAACGATGTGAATCTTCAAGAATATCTTTACGAAGATCACTAATTTTTGGTACGATAAGTCTACCAAATTTTCGAATGCCGCCATGAGAATCGATATCAAATTCTTTCAAACCTTCAATATCGGTTTTATCCTTAAGATTTTGGCCAAGCAAAGCCAATTCAGGATATAGATGTTGAGCTTCAAGAATGCGGTCTAATAGAGAAGGACGAGCCTCAAGGCTACATAAAACAAGAGATGAACATAAATCGGAAACACGATCTCGAATTTCACAAGTGGTTAAAAGTTCGAGATCGTTCCATTCAGATATCATCATGGAAACAACTGCTTGTTGTTTGTGACTGAGTGCATCAGCAACTCGATTCCCCTTTCCGGGAGTATAAAGAATGTCAAGATTATAAGAGGCAAGAAATTCGAGCCAACGCTGTTGATGCAAATTAAGTTCCTTTTAAGAAAATAAATATTTCAAAGACTTATGATCAGTATAAAGTATAAACTTTTCTCCTAAAAGATAATGTCGCCAAATTCGAAGGGCGAAAACGATAGCCGCGAGTTCTAAATCATGTGTGGCATATCTAGTCTCAGCCGGCTTCAATTGCCTAGAAGCATAAGCAATAACACGTTCTTTTTGCATAAGAACGGCACCCAAACCAACGCGACTAGCATCGGTATAAACGACAAAGTCTTGATTCCCTTCGGGAATAATAAGAATAGGAGCATCAGAAAGGAGTTCTTTTAATTTCTGAAAAGAAGTTTCACATTTGTCTGACCAAATGTATTTAACACCTTTCTTTGTTAAGCCAGTAAGAGGAATGGCAATCTTAGAAAAGTCTTTTATAAAACGGCGGTAATAACCTGCCAATCCGAGAAAGCTACGGATTTCAGTCACGCTCTCCGGTCTCTTCCAATTTTGAATCGCTTCAATCTTTGAAGGATCCACTGATATTCCAGATTCGGAAATAATATGACCGAGAAACTTCACACTAGATTGCCAAAAATGTCATTTAGAAAAATTTTCCTTTAACTGATTACTCCTAAGAGTTTCCAATACAATCTGAAGATGCTTTTCATGTTCCTCCTCGGTTTAGAATACACAAGAATATCATCAATAAAGATGAGAACAAACCGATCGAGAAAACCTTTGAAAACTCTATTCATGAGGTCAACGAAATAAGCCGGAGCATTCGTTAAACCGAATGGCATAACTAGCCATTCATATGATCCATATCGTGTACGGAACGAAGTCAAAGGAATACTATCCTCTGCAATACGAAGCTGATGGAAACCGGTAGCCAAGTCCAATTGTGAAAAGACTCTAGCACCACTAAGTTGATCAAACAGATCATCAATCCGAGGCAATGGATATTTATTCTTAATAGTAAGGTCATTAAGCTTGCGGTAGTCGACACAAAGCCTAAGTGTACCATCGAACTAACTTACGAAAATAGATGAAGTTCCCCAAGGCGAGGAACTAGAGCGAATAAGTTGCTTCGTCTCCAACTCGGATAGTTGTTTGCGCATCTCTTCATTCTCCTTATTGGACATGCGATAAGGAGGACGGGTAATAGGTTGAGCTCCAGGTATAAGATTAATTTTGAACTCAATTGCTCGTTTAGGTGGTAATCCTAAAACGGGCTCAAAGATGTCGGAAAATTCACGAACGACGCGAATAAGAGAAATGACGTCTTCCTCATCATCATTATCATTATCACGAGGATTTAAAGAATATAAAGATGCAACCAAAGCGGAATCCGAATCTTTAAGAATAATAGAAACCTGGTTAACAGATTGCGGATGTCGGAGATATATAGTTCGCTCAGGACATAGGATATGAGCTTCATAACGAGTAAGCCAATCCATACCCAAAATCATTCCAAAGCCTAAGTAACGCATGACATGCAAATCGGCTAGGAAAGAAAAATCACACAAAATAATCTCGACATCTTTACAAAGCAGACTAAGAGTTGCGGATCCACCAACTGGATTTGCAATTCTTAAAGAAGTCATTAAAGCAACAACACTTAATGAAAAATTATCGACAAGTTCCTTTGATATAAAAGAATGGGATGCACCCGTATCAAAGAGAACTCTAATAGGTTGATCATGAAATAATATAATGCCATCAAGGACAGAATGAGTTGCCAGGGGCTTGAGCAACGTTTAACTTTCCCTCCTTCTCTTGAAGCCTAGGGAATTGGTGCGTAAAATGATCTGGACTTTTACAATAGCGGCAAGAGTGGGGCTTTGAACACTTGTTCGAAAAATGGCCCTTAGCACCATAGTTGAAGCATTTCTGATCACTGGGGGAAAATGTCTTTGCAGCAGGAGTTGCTTGCTTACCCTTTTTGTTGGGATAAGGACCTTTGAACTTGTTAGGCCTTTTCTTGTTGTTGAAGTTTAGTTTAGCAGCCACCACTTCAACATCACTGTCCTTATCTGCCTCTTCAAGGCGAAGAGCGATATCAATGAGTTGTTCGAAAGAAACTTCTAATTTTAGAAGTAATGGCTTCTTGAGATTCTTGTTTAAGCCATAGAGGAACCTCTGGTTCTTCTTCAATGGGGTGTTGATATATTCAACCCCGTATTTGGACAGTGACTCGAAGGATGCAACATAATCTGTCACAGAGGATGTACCTTGAACAAGGTCTATGAAACGACGAGCCAATGTCACTTTCTTTGCTTCTGGTATGAATTTTAATTCGAAGCGTTCCCGGAATTGCTCCCAGGTGAGATCCGCTTCATTAATCTCAGAAATAAGAAGTTCGTACCAATCCAATGCTCTCTCTTGGAGCATACTGGAGGCCACCTGAACACGGTGAAGATCGACAAGATTCATGCGAGAAAAGATTCTATCGCATGTTCTTAACCAAGCTTGGACCTCGATAATAGTTTCGGAACCTTTGAACGGCTTCCCACCTAAGTTGGTATAATCGTTGCACAAACGTACAAATCCAGACTTAGGGTGAGTAGGTTCCTGATTAGGACCAGCTGCTTGAGCATTCTTCACTAAATCGAGAAGCTGTTGAGCAGTCATGAAAACTCCATCCTGGGGAGTAACAATAGATGGTCCAGCTCTGGGACGACCTGGTCTAGACATTCTCTTCTTTTAGAAAGAGAGAAGAAGAAAAAGGTTATTCACCAAATGAATATCAAGCAATCTTGATAGATGAAATAAGGGATCATAAAGAAAATAGGATGAATCAGTTCGAAGACTCGAACTAAATCCTGAAATACAACTCCTAAGGTGGACTTAGGACGATGATCCTTGTTAAGTTATTCTACATTGTTCCGAAGTTTGGCTCTGATACCAAGCTGTGACGCCCCACCTCTATACCCATGCTAACCAAGAACACTACGATGTAGTGCTGTCAATTAGCACGGAGAATAAGGCTGTGGAGGAGCGACCATCCATGTAACTTCTTTATGCGAGCACCGATATGTCAGATAGAATGGAATGCATATCTTTTAAGGAGGAAATCCGACATACCGATACAAACACAAAGCTATCACACGGTGGCTATATATAATCTTCGGAAACAAACATAGAATTAATCATAACATAAATCAGTCACAGACATCCATATCACAAAGGCGGAAGAAGATATGAATAAATATATAACACATGAAAGTGTACATCAGAGTAGTGGTCAGAAAGATCCACGATAATACAAAAGAATAGCATCATGTGCTATACAAAAGAATAAGTACACTACATAGAGTCTATATCTCAAATGTGTACATCCAAAAACTACAAATCTATGTAGTTAGCCAAAAGTCAGAATAATCCTGAAGAGAAATCAAGCCGAAGCACCTGAAACATCTCGGTCTGACCCGAGTATTATTTATAAGAAAATAATAAACGGATCAGTCTAGCTATAAATATCAGATGATAAGGTATAGAATAAATAATATGGCATGAACATGTAACAACCATAACGGCATACTACTATAAGTATGTAAATGATAATCAACAAAAGATCAATCAATATCACAAGAATCTTCTCAAAGATAAAATAGGGTATCATACCCTAAACTTGTATTCATAACAAGTCAATAACACATAAATTCACCAATGCACAAAAACTGATATCATACCAATGAAAATCATGAAAACTGGTGAAGCACAAAATTCCAGAAATCATCACCAGAAATCCAGAAAACACATAAAAAGGGGGGAAGGCCTAACACATGAATGGGAGCATGAAAACTCACCTGCGCGTAAAACACATGACGAGAAGCTATCTCATGGAAGCTATCCATTAAATTTTCACACAGGAATGGCCCGAAGACCATGGGGTGCTACCCCATATATGTGATGGCGAAACATCACAAAAGCGGGGTCTAGTCTCCCTCGCAGACAAAGAGACATCGCTCAATCGCTAGTCTAAATCACAATAATGATCGTCATGATCATAAGGAAGTGTCAATTACACTAAGCCAGTAAATATATGAGTTTAGCTTCATGTCCCATAACCACTAGCTTAACTTAAATATTTACGAACAAACTGTAGATCTTCACTAGGAAATTGTCACAAAAAGGGTTCAATCGAACAAGTCCAAGAGCTAACCGACGAAGTGAACGCAAGCGTTTCATACCACTCGTTTTACTAAGTCGTTTAAGTCCATTTCTCATCCGAGTGAAGTAAAGGCTTGTATATACTAGTAGATTGGAATTCGGTTTGAGAAAATGAACTTTTGATATTTAAAATAGTGTTGAAATCGCTTTGATGAAAGAGTTTTGATATTTAATACTAGTGTTGAAACCTTCATATGTCTTTAAAGTGACAAGTCATAAAACGATTGTTGAAACAAATCGAATCACATAAATTCACGTTCGAAGACGTGAGTAAAGTCCAAAGAAGTCAATCCCAAAACCATCAAAGTATGAATGTACTTGCGACCTAACGTGGTCGAATTAAAGTGCAAAAACTTTAAGTCATATAGGTCAAACGACCTAGTGGAATCAAGTGTCGTGCGAGCTAGTGGTAAGCAGGGCCGAGCGACCTAAAGGAAGTAACGGCAAAGGAGGTGAACGACCTAACAAGGTCGAGCTAAGCAGTGAAGCGGCAAAATAGGGGTGAGCGACCTATGAGCCTCGCGACCTAGCATGGTCGAGCTAATGTGCAACGACCTAAGGAGATGATGTCGAACGACCTAAGTGGGCGCGACTTAAAGGTAGTAAGGAACCAACGACCTAAGCAAGATCGAACGACTTAAGAGATCACGCGACCTAACAGAAGTAGGTCTAACGACCTAAAACCGGAGGCCAAGCGACCTAAGGGGATACGCGACCTAAAGTGTCAAAGGCCTAACGACCTAGTGGCCTTGCGACCTAAGCAGGATGGCCACGCGTCCTAAAGCAATAACACGCTAGCGACCTAACGTTATAAAGGCCAAACGACCTAAGCCTTGACTCGCAAGCGACCTAAAACTATCGAACGACCTAATTGTCGAACGACCTAAAAGCAGATAGGTCAAACGACCTAAAAGGGGAAGCGACCTAAGGCCAGCGACCTAACAGAGAGGAGTCGAGCGACCTAGTGGCTTCACGAAGCCGAGCGACCTACGACCTAACCTCCCCAAGCGACCTACGACTTATACTGGGATGAATGACCTAGTGTTTGCCGAGTGATAATAGGTCGGAAACTACCAAAAGCCAGACGAGCTAACATTCCAGAGCAACCTAGTGCCAGAAAATCACCAAAAACGCTGAAGATTGGAGTTTTTCGCCAATCCAATCCAAACCAAATGCAGATATTCATACAAATGCAATAGGGGATCATTCACAACAGCCCAATGACATCTATAGGCAAGATGTGAGATCAAAAATCTCACCTTTTCACTAAAATGGATGAAGATGGAGATTGAAAGCAAGGAGAAGCAATCTAAAGCTTGAATCCACTATCTTCTTCTTGAATTTGGAGTTGAATGTTGGCTTTGCAATAGAATTTGAGTTTGGAGTTTTAATTTCCACTTCCCACCACCATTTTTGATAAAGGTTGAATGTTAAAACAAATGGTGAATGAAGTGAGGAAGAGGGTTGGGCTGAACTAAAGAAGGTGCAATCCAAACCAAAGTCACAAGCGGGAAAAAGTAGCAAGAATTTCACTAACTCCAAACATATCGAAGTTTACACTCAAAAAGATCGCAAACGTCATTTTGAACTCAATGAAGGTAGTCTCGAGTACTAATTTGACTGTATGCAAAAAGTAGCTTTTTGGACTAACATCCGACTAACGATAAAATATTTAAATGATAAATTGATAAATATGCGGGTTGTTACATATATTTACGGGTCGTTACAACAAAGATTGTATATTATTATTACTACTAGTATTATTTCACCCCATTGTTTGTTCTGCTGTATTACTTATTGTTCTGTTGTATATATATAACTCTGATAGATGTTGTAAATATTTAATCAAATGTATAGTGTAAACAGCTTCATGAACTGTTTATTTGATTATTACATTTTGTCGTTCCACTGCGAGATTATGTTTTGTTTTCTTCTTTTCTTATTTTACTTAATTAACCCCATTGATTATCTGTGTTCCGGATTGTTTGAGTTGGACATTTGTGGATTATTGTCGACTTAAACCTTCTGAAATGTGGGTCATCATAGTTGTTATCAGAGCGAGATTTAGCGATAACCTTAGCTTTGATAGGGATTGACTCATTAGAGATAGGGTAGTAATACCCTAGAATGAGCTTGTTTGAGTGTATATATATGAGAGCGCGTACTTGTTAGTGTTATAAAATGTTTTATATTGTGTTTACTTATCTGTTGAGTTGTTTATGAATTCTGGTCGGTACATGAAGCGCCATGTTATCAATAGGGGTTTCTAAACACTTAAACAAGGCTAGTCGACATAATATTGTTTTAAAATTGGGTAAATGAAATAATTTTACCTAAATTATATTTTATATATAAAATGATAACTTTCACAAAACCTGTATGATTATTAATGAATGTTGTTTGTTTGGAGAAGATAATATTTAGTTATCATCGATTATTGTTTGAATTAAACTAAATATGAATACTTTGTTAACTCTATTTCACGAAGCGTTCGATAATTAGAATTATTTGCAATAATAAAGATGTAAATTAATGAAATGTTTTCATAATAAGGTAATGGAATTGTATAAGTATATTTATAAGATGGCTTATAAATAGAAAGGATTTAAAAGCTAAGAATTTTAGAATTTAAATCCCGTTGATTTTCAAAATTGTTTTAAATCCTTCAGAATTAATAATAATATTATTTTGGAAGTGATTTTGACTAGAATTATATTTTGAAAGGATTTTTAAAGAAATAAAAGCATTGAACTTGCTTTTGTCGCTGGAAAATAATTCTAGGGATGACAAAACATCGTCAATATTCATTTTCGAGTTTATGAGTGAGAATTGCTACCAAAAGAAAGTTATTTTGGTTAAAACAAGTTTTGATTGAAAAACAAAATCCAAGTATGATTTGATAAATATATGAAAATAGTTTTTGAAATTAGTATATATAAGAAATAAGTTTACAACTTATGAATTTGAACAGGAAAGTAAAACCGAATTTTTAAAGTGGTTGAATATTTTGGTTAAGCAAACTAGAGAAAATTTGAATTTGAGATATGAAATAAAAGAATTACTTAGGTAAAGTTAAATAAATTTAGTTAATGAATTGAAGTTTCTCTCAAGAAAGTAAAATTAGTAATAGAACTAAGAAATGAAAATGACTTAAGTTATAAATTGTAATTGAACTTGAGTTGTAAAAAGAGAATTGAATATATTTAGAATGTTATTTATAGAAACAAATATGAACTTAAGTGTGAAGCGAAATAAACATAAGAAGTGTTGTATAAAATGTTTATAAACTTAAGTAAAATAAATCTGAATTAGTATATACTCTTTTGGATATGAGAATATTATATTAATTTAAACTTGAATCAAGGAATGTTTATTCACTTAAGTAAAAGTAGTAAGGAATAATTTAAACTTTAAGTTCAAATTATTAAATGAATTGATTTATAAAAAAATTGAATATGAAGTGAATAGGTTATGAAACCAAGTCTGAAAATATTAACTTAGCTAATTTGTGTTTATGGATATTTTTGAACTTAAGTAATGAATGTAAGAAAATCTAATTTTAGTTTAAGTTAAAAGAATGAATGTAAACTGATAATTTGAGAACTTGAATCCCGGTGCTTTTGAAATTGTTTTCTAGGATTTTTAAAATAATATTAGTATTATTTAAAAATATTTATGAATAGAAGTTGTTTTCAAAAGGGATGTAAAAAGGAAATAAATCTTGTACTCCCCTATTCTATCGCTGGAAAATAATTTCAATGATCATTCATTTTGGAGTCTCAAAGTGGGGGAGGCCATTTAGTAGCTTCGCTACACATTTGGTTCGATAAAAAGATTTTGATCTAAATTTCTAAATATCATTTGATATATATAAAAGATATGAGTATATATATTATTTCAAAATAATTTAGAAAGAAATCAGTGTTTAGTTCTTACATTCTTTGTAAATTAATAATTTTCACTTATTGGAATGAAATGAATTAATAAAATGATTCTTATGAAGGGTCCATAAATGAATTGGATTAAACAAAAAGTGAAATAATTAAATTTAAATAGATTGTATATAAATGTAATAGATGTGAATAAATTGGAAGTAAACCAATTAAATGTTAATAAAGAAGGAGTGTTAATAAGAGATGATAATGTATAAATAAAATGTTGACATTGAATAATGTAAATTTATATGGTTATAAATTTATTGGATGAATATTGTTTGTTGAATGGTTTCTTTTGTTGCAAACCATTGTTATTACAGCTTTTGATTGAATATGATTATTATGGTTGTGTATTAGTGCTTGTGCTTATGATTTGGATTCAGAATTTATGTTATACGGTTCTATTAAACTCATAAATGTTTTCTATATCTTATTATAAGTGACTATTATTCTAAATTGAGTTGAGATAGGTACATATGAAGCCGTTTGGACGTATACGCGGTTTGATTTGCTTTTGCTTGCTTAATATGAGCGAACTCATTCGTATTAATAATAATAAGGTACATATCTCGGATTACATATTGTAACTTTATGTTTTTCCCTATGGATGCCTCATCATTGAGATGTGATGTATATTTCGTATATATATGTATATTGTAAATTTTTACGATCGAGCCGCGTGAAGGAGATGGTACCGAAATTTTCCATAAATTCAAGTGTTAGAAAATTTTTGAGATTTTAAAATTTATAACTTGTTTTACATGTAAGTCGATATCAGAATGGCATAATGGAAGCGTAGTAAAGGTTTTGTTAATAAGATTTGAAAGTTTTGTAAGTTTATTATTTTGAGTAAAATATATCAAAGGTTTGATTTTCTACTTAACCCCTTTTCGAGGATGAAAAGTTTTGAGTGGGGGACAATGTAACGACCAGTATTTTTAACTATTTTAAATTATAAAATTTAATATAATTATTGAATAAAAATGGTTGGAAATAAAAAATTTGTGTTTTATTTATGTAATTTATTTAACATGAACTTGAATAAAATTTTGATATAACAATTTCGATAAGATTTAAGGAAATTATTGTGTCAGAATGAAGTTCAATATATTTAATGTGTTATAAATCAATAGCAAGAATTGAATAATAAATGTTGAATTATTTGGATGAAAATAAAATAATTATTTGATAACTAAAATTCATTTGAAATCTAATATTGAAATTTATCGAAATTGGATTATTGAAATACTTTAAATAAAGAAGTGAAACTAAGTGTAGTGGTTTTATTATTTGAATTCGTTTTATAAGTTAAACTTTATAAGTTAAATAACTTGTATTTTAATTATAGCGATTTGTTGGATAATTAAATTTTTAAATTTGATATTGGAAATTATTTAAATAACTGAATCTTGAATTTATGAATGAAAATGATTTCAAAATTTGATTTAAATTTGATTTAAACAAGAATGAATACTGTTTACTTTTAAAATTGAATTAAAAAGTGGATAAATAGAAATTGAAAATTTTATATTTTAATTAACATGTAAAAATAGTCTTTTGGTCACTGTCTTGGATTTTGACGAAACTAGTTTCATCGGATCCGTAATAGTGAATTATTATAGAATTTCGAGTTTCGTAGCGATTGGACTTACCGTTTGGTCGTGCGAGCTTGAAACGCATAGGATTTATTTTAAGAACTTTAATTAAAATAATTCGATCTTGAAAAGATATCTTCTGAATATGATGGAATTGGTTCTCGATACATATTCCATTATGTTCGAAATAGGGGTATAACATATAGAACGTCAGGCGGCATGCGTCGTTTGGAGTTCGGAATTTTCACGGATGAATAGTGCCGTGAAATTTTCTATATAATACCACTTTAATTTTCATTTTCATCAAACCCTAAACTTTATCTTCAGCCGCTCTCTTTTAATACTTTAATGGCCGAAATTTTCCCATCTTCTTCCCTTGATATCTTCCAATCCGCTTAACGAAATCAAACGAGTCCAAAGGGAAAAGTGTAGAGCACGACGAGCTCTACATATCCAACAGTCGGATAGTGCTAACTCGTTCCAAAATTGCAAAAATTTGAGCTCGAAGGGCCGGCGGTTTTAAGCTTCGTAGGCGACTATAGCGGCGCGGAGGTGGCGAAACCTGAGGCGGTGTTTGAGCAGCGCGAGGCGCGCGTGGTGGCGATGTCTGATCGAACTCCGATGGCCTGGGGTGTGGCACGCGTCGATGTTCGTGTGCGCAAGATGGATTTTGTGTGCGTCTGGGTTGTGTACGAGAGGAAGAACGTGAGTAACGGTTTAGTTAGTTAATTATCTTTGTTAATTAATTAAGTTAATTATATTTTAATTAACGTTATGCTTATTAATTCGTAACTTTTTCATACGAGGTCCGATTTGAGTGAAACAAGTCGCATTGGGGTCGTCTCGACGAAGGCTACGATATGGAACTGGATTGGAATTTATTTGAAGCTAAAAAATTTTGGTTTCAAATAAAGGTGAGTATTTTAAACCGCTCACAAAATACTAAACTATTTCGATGTTAGTTAAATTGAAATCATGAAGTGATTTAATTTTATGGATTATTGTTTGGTAGTTTAATTGAAATTTAAATTGACATATGAATTGACCATTAGGAATTTAAATTGACACTTAAAGTAAAATTGAAATTAAAGTGCTAATTAATAATCTGATATTTAATAACTAGTTGACTATTGTGATATTTTGATTGATTTGGATGCTGATTGTGATGGATGGCTATTGGTTGATATTTTGGATGATTGGATGTTTATTTATTTTATATATCCCTGTTATCACCCTGTATATTATTTGACAGTATATAAAACTGTTATTTGAATTATTTCGAATAAATTAAGAAATAGGTTGAAATGATATATACCTATGATACTTTGATTTGGATTGAAATGGTATATTCCCATTCCTAAAATTAAAATTTGAAATAACTATTCACTTGGCCATAGGATAGAAAATTATATGCGGACACCGGATTGGTTAAATTAAATGGTTTTAAAATTATTGGTTTCGAAATTATTTAAATGATATTGCTTTTGAAAGAAAATGTGAATTTATGGCAATTGAATTATTTCAATTCGAGTTTTGAAATGTTGAAAGTGAAATTGATTAAAGGAAATTGTTTAAAGAATTTGATTTGAAATTTGAAGTTTTAATCGAAATATGATTTGAATTATGGAATTGATTTGTTTTTAAATATTTGAACTTTTTATTCGAACTTTGAACTAAATCCAAGTAAAAATGATTTAAATTGACATTTCAAATTTGAACTCGGAATTGAATTGTTTTAAAGATTTGAACCTTAAATTGAACAGTGAAGTTTAATTTGATTCAAGTGATTTAAATTAGTAAATTGAACTTTATAGAAATTGAAATGTTTCAAAATGAGAATTGTATTGAAATTTAAACCACTGAATCGAATCGTTGAATCGGATTTGAAGTTAAAAATGAACGTTCGAAATTGAAGTTAATTCGAATTGAAATCGAAATTGAAGTTGATTTGAACTGAAATCGAAGTTGAGTCGATTTGAATTAATTTAAGATTGAAAATGATTGAATTGGAATAATTGAAATTAAATCAGTTTGATTAAAATTTGGACCTGAGTCCAGATTTGTTGAAATTGAAAGAAACAGTTTTAATTTGAAACATTTTTAAACATTTTGATTAAAACAACGTTTGGTTGTTAAAGGGACTTGGGCCGATTATTGGCATACTCTATGTGGATGTTAGAACCACTTTAACAACTGCGTACGCGGAGGAGACTCCAGAATGAAGTGTTTGTATTTGGTAAACGTTTGCTGGATTTAAAGAAAGATAACGATGATGGATTGGCCCCGACACTTATGTCAAATTTGAAATGACTAAACAGGACGGCTTGAACCAAGCCAAGTGAGCTAGCTACCCCTAGCGGACACCTGTTGTAACGACCCGGAATTTTAGTCGTTTGATCTTGAACGTTTAATTCATTTTTAGGTGTTGAATTTGAAATATTAATTGATTTTGAATATGGAAATTTTGGTTAAATTAGTGAAATAGTTTAAAGTTTCAAATATAGCGATTAAATGGATTTGGTGAATAGTAAATTAATATTTGAAATTGGGTAAATATGGGAATCCAGAGTTAGATGTGACTAGGAATGATTTCTAAGTTGATTTAAAATTCTTTTTGGATTAGAATCATAATATTGGACTTTTGGATGGGATTGAAAATCGATAAGTTAAAATTTGGAATTTTATATATTAATTTAATAGTGAAATTTGATATATGGTAATGGTGTAAATAATGGAATTTTGATTTAATATAAATCGTAATGATTTCTAATATGAATATAAATTCTTTTTGAATTATAATTGAGTTGGTAAGTTTTTAAAATTGAAATTTCAAGCAATTCCATCGATTTTGACAATCGCTCGATTTAATCGACGCGTTAAAATAGCCTTCTGGGGCATAGTCTCAAAATTCGACGAAGCCAGTTACATTGGATCCGTAATAGTGTATTATTATTGGATTTCAAATTTCGTAGCGTTTGGAGTTACCGTTTGGCCATATGGGATAGAAACGCGTTGAATTAAATGTCGAAAGTTGAATATTTTAATTCGATCCAAAAAGCTATCTTCCACATATGATCAAATTAGACCTCGAAACATGTTTCATTATATTCGGAATAGGGGTAAAACATTATAAATGCCAGGCGGCATGCTTCGTTCGGAGTTTGTCCGGAAAAACACGTTAATTGTGAAAATAATAATAAAATATTATATGCACGCATATATATATATATATACGCGCAACAGTAGCCCTAACCCTAGAAATAACGCAGTCGCCTCTATCTTTATCAATGGCCGAAAAACATCTCATTTATTCCCTTAATTTCTCGAAATCCATCGATTTTTAGAGAAAGCTTCCAACTGCTAACATGTAGAGCTCGATGAGATCTATGAGATCAATGGTCGTGATCGTGATTGGCGCAACATGGGGAGAGCTATGGGGTTGCGTTCGTATACATTCGAACTCATTTTTATTCGAGAAAAAGTTGACCGGAGATGACCGAATTTTGGGCGATGGTGGAGTTCGCGGGGGTGCACGCGATGGAGTTGGCTGATCGAGGTTTAGAGCGAAGATGGAGGGGCGGCGTTCGTATGTTGATGGCGGCGATGGGTTCCTTTGTACGTAAAGGAGCCTGGAAGAATGTATGCGAGAAAAAAAAAACGTTTGGCCTGGATCTGAGGGTTTTGGTATGAACGGCCAGATTTAATCAGAGAGAAAATATAAATTAAATTTTGTAAATTATTTATATTTTAGATTCGTGAAATTTTTAAAAATGTATATCTTTTTCATACGTTGTCAGAATTGGACGAAACAAGCGGCGTTGGAATCGTAGCGACGATTACTACGTGTAGGAACAGATTTGGAGTGGATTGGAATAAGTTAAAATTTTAGGTTAAATCGAACGTGTTCGATTTAATTTAAAATTAGAGCGTTTGGCAAATTGAAAAATCAAGGTGAGTAAATCTCACTCAATTGGATGATTGGCATTAATTTTAAATAATTAAAATTAATTATTGGATGATTAGTTAAATTGATAAATTATTATCGGTTGAATGTGATATTATATATAGTAGTATATATATTGGAGTGATTGATATTCCCGCATATATTTTAGCGGATGAGACCCTATGCGCCCGCATAATAGCGGATGACCCTATATACCACGACATTCCGCCTCGAAGCGGAATTGGTATCATTATGTTTTATTAACATCTGTGGATGCGGGGAATCTGTAACAATCCGCATATTTTATGATTTTATATTTAAATGTTTTATTTTAAATATAGCGTCGTTAATCGGATTAAAGCCCGGAATGCTACTTTTTGCAAATGGTCGACTTAGGACTCGGGACCACTTCCATTGAGTCCAAAATGGCGTTTGCGACTTTTTTGAATATAAGCTTCGATATGTTTGGAGTGAGTTGAATTTTGCTATTTTCTGTTGAGCTTTTGGGTTTGGGTTTCACCCAACTCATCATATACTCTAAATCGGCCCCTCTCTTCATCCATTCATTCTCATTTCATTTCTTTTTCTCAAGCTCAACTGAAAATGGGGGAAGAGAAGAGGAATTAGAAATTCCAAGCCCTAGTTCCTCTTGCAAACACAAATTCTTGCTCTAAAATCTAAGGGAAGCTTTGGTAAGCCTTCTTTCCACCTTCTCCATCTATCTCTCTCTTCAATTTCAGAAATGTTCTTAACCCTAACTTTGAGAAAACTCCATCTTTGTTTTAGATTAAAGTTCTTGAGGTGGTATTGAAGAGAATTCAACCTATTTCATTGTTTTTGAGTTAAAAGGTGAGATTTTTGAACTCACATCTAAGCCTATAGCTTTTGGTTGTTGTTGGGTAAGAATTCCTAACATCAATTCATGTTTATTTGTGTTTGATTTGGATCGATTCGGTGAATTGTCCAATTTTTGGGTTTGAAGACCAATTTTGTGAAAATCTCTTTTATGGATGTTTGAACATGTTTACCGGGATGTATCGAAGAGGCTTTAAGGCTAGGTTGTCGTTTGGCATAAGTCCCGCATCGCGGTTGCTCGATCGATCGTTCCGGTATAGTTTTGCCCCCATTAGTGGGCTAGGCTGATTCTGCTCTGGTAGCAGGTTCAGTCGACTGAACCAGTAGGTCAGTCGACTGAACCAGACCCCAGGAATTTGCCTGGGTCTGTATCAGTCGACTGACCTTCTGGGCCAGTCGACTGACCTTGGGGCAGAAAACTTCGTACCCCTGTGTCAGTCGACTGATGCCCTGGGTCAGTCGACTGACCTGGAAACAAAAAGTTTCCAGGCACTGGTCCAGTCGACTGACCCCCTGGTTCAGTAGACTGACCTGCTTGTCTCAGCCCCATTTGTTTATTTTGCTTTGGTTTTCCAATTTCGATCGATTCGTGTCAATCCAATCAGTTGTTATCGCATTTTTGACTTTGATGATTCCTTTTTGATTTCGTGCACGGGTTTTTATAAAATGATCTTTTTAAATTGTATTAAAAGCTTATTTCTCTAATTTATAATTTCTATTTAAAACACACACACAATTTTGCACTTCGAGCGAAGAGGGAGGAGAATTAAATGATTAAATAAAACGCGTGCTATGAACACATGCGTTTATCTTATCAATTAATTCCTAATCTATTCGTTTGACCGTTTTGACCTCTGGGTCTGGTTTTCCAATGAGATGAGGTGAACTTTGTACTACTTTGAGTGTGAAATTGGCTAACAGTTAGTAAACCGTTTAGTGCGAACGTGGGGTATGGGACTCACTTTAACATTTTCCGGGTTCCTTTATGGGAGTTGTGACACATTCCACCGGACAGTGGTGTCCAGTACCGCCACTACGGTTTGTGGCCTTCGGGCGTTGCCTTCGGGCATTGCCTTTTTGGCGTCGCCTTTTGGCGTCGCCTTCGGGCATATGGATCCTTGTTATACAGTACTGAGCTCGAGCATCTTTTGTTTCTGTGACAATTATATTTCCACAGTGTATCGCCTTTTGGTATAGGTTCTTTGAACCACACGATATATAGCGATTACCTTATGTAAACTTGTGTACCTTTGTTGGTATTTGTTATTTGCCTTTTGGCTTGTTTTGGGATATGATATCCTTGGTTTATTTGAGTTGCCGATGTTATGAGGCTTGTTATGATTCATCTTATGTTAGATGATTTGGTTATCTCTTTTGGAGATATTTGTGGTACTTTATGATCTTGTATGTTCATTATCATTAGTATATCTAACTGATTTGTTTAGCTAGACTGACCCGTGTATTTTATACTCGGGTCAGACCGAGATGTTTCAGGTTAGGTACTTTGGACTTAGCCTATTTTGCTTCCGCATGGACTATTCTGCTAGCTCCTTTTTGTTATAGCTTTTTGTGTAGTCCTTTTTGGCTGTAATCTTTGATATGTATTCTTTTGACTCGTCTGTATATTGTGGTTTGCTTTACCACTTGACATGTATCATTTTGTAAACTATGTAATGTATCTGTCTATGTGTAAATGTATGATGATCCACTGTTCTGTGATGTGTATTACATTTGAGTTGTTATATTTTATTTTGATAGATCCTTCAGCCACCTATGGCTTTGTATTAAGTATTTATTGGATATGTCGATCCATTTAGGTAAGAAGTGGCTATTGTCGGCGTATTCAATAGATAATTAAGACAAGGTTATAGATGGTCGCTCCTAACCAGCTCCATTCACCGCATTAGCAGACGGTGTTACCTTGTAATACTCTTTGCTAATGTGGGTCTCATAGTAGGGCGTCACAGCTTGGTATCAGAGCTGATTTCAGAACAAAATATGATAAACATAGAACAGAGACACATATTACGGTACATCAAAGTGTATTACGAATGTTACGGATGTTTGAATCATCGTGCTTTATTTCTTTTCGTGCCTTCGGGGTAGATAGAATTTTGGGAATACGTCTAGGAATGCATTTTATTCCGTAGTATTCCATATTTGAATTAATGATATCTACCTAGTGAATAATTGTTTTCTTATCTTATCTTTCAGCTAATGGCCGGAAGAGGTAGAGGTCGACGCTCGGATGCTGGGCAATCCAGTGGCTCGCATCCGGACGGCGTTTATATGTCTGCCGATCAGTTCTTGGAGTTATTTAGGAGCACTCAGCCTCCAGCTCCTATTCGTGCGTCTCCTCCACGCAAGTCTGCCTTTGCACGCCTGTGCAGTGATTTTTCTCATCTTGGAGGAAAGCCATTCAAAGACTCCGAGTCCGTTCTTAAGGTCCAAGCTTGGATTCACACATGCGAGCGTATCTTTTCTCGTATGAATCTTTCTGACCACGATCGAGTTCTTGTAACTTCTAGCTTATTGCAAGAGCGTGCCCTTGATTGGTACGAGCTTCTTATAGCCGAACTTGATGAGTCCGTTCTTTCTTGGACTCAGTTTCGGGAACGATTCGAACTCAAATTCGTTCCTGAATCTGAGAAAGTTTTATTAGCCCGTCGCTTCCTTGAGTTGAAGCAAGGGAAGTCTTCCATTTCTGATTATGCTGCATCATTCGAGGCCTTATCTAAGTATGGTCTTGAATTCATTAGCACTTCTTATAAGAAGAATATGAAGTTTGTCTCTGGTCTTAAGAAATATCTTAAGAAGTCTTTAATGCTCCAGCTTAAGCTTTCTTTTGAGGAGTTGGTTGACTCGGCACTTCATCTCGAGGTCATCGAGAAGGAGTGTGATAGTGGTGATGATGTTGAGGTTCGCATGAACCCCAGTAAGAAGAGGTTTCCATTTCATAAGCAGGGATTTCTTCCTTCCAAGAAGAAAAAGCCTGTTGAATCTGGTTCTAACTCTCAATCTGCTGGAACACCTTCCATTCAGAAGTGTTTCAATTGTGGTTCTCCTGATCATATGATTCGAGCTTGTCCTAAGCCTCTCTTCTGCCATTATTGCAAGAAGGAAGGTCACCGTGTTTCCACCTGCCCTACTGCTCCTGCTAGTGCCAAGTCTGGCAAGCTTTATGTTGCTAAGGCTTCTGGAGATTCTTCTCAGCCCAGAGGTATATCTCTATCTATTTTTGGAAGGTTCTATTTTATTTCATGACCGTAGTATTCAAGTTCTTTTCGATACGGGAGCTTCGCATTCTTTCGTACAGAAAAAGCTCGTTGATGATTTGTCTTTGGATGTTTCTTGTATGGTTACTTCGTTGAGGATTGCGAATCCTATTGGGGGATCTGCAACACTTAGCATGCTTTGTGATGATGTTGAGATTATTTTATGTGGCTTTTCTTTTCGTGTGAATCTACACGTTATTTCTTATTTGGATTTTGATATGATTTTATGTATGGATGGCTAGTGAGATATGATGCCAGGATTATTTGTTCTGAAAGAATTTTATATCTTCGACACCCGGATTCGTCATCTCAGCTATCACTTGTTCTTCGGAATGTGGATAATTCCGAAATGGCCTTATATTCTCTTGACTCACGAGATGATGATGATATATCTCGTATCCCTATTGTTTGTGACTTCTCTGATGTTTTTGAACCAGTTTCGGGTTTGCACCCAAGTGGGCGATCGAGTTCCGCATTGATCTCATTCCTGGCGCGCAGCTAGTTGGCCGTCCTCCCACAAGGATGTCTACAAAAGAAAACGATGAACTAAAGAAGCAGCTTTTAGAGCTTGAGTCCAAACAGTTGATTCAGTCCAGTTTTTCACCGTGGGGTACCGCGGTCGTCTTCGTGAAGAAGTCTGATGGAACTCTTAGGCTTTGCATCGACTATCGCAAGCTTAACGAGTTGACCATCAGGAATAGGTATCCTTTTCCTAGAATCAATGATATGTTCGATCTATTGAGTGGCGCTAAGGTCTTCTCTCAGCTTGACCTTGCCACTGGTTTTCATCAGCTCCGAGTCGCGGAAGATAGCATACCTCTTATAGCTTTCCGCACTCGATATGGTTCTTTCGAGTGGCTCGTTATGCCGTTCGGTTTGACGAACGCTCTTGCTTTCTTTGTTGATCTTATGAATCGAGTGTTCCGGGAATATCTCGATAAGTTCGTCTATGTGTTCATTGACGACATTCTTGTTTATTCTAAGTCTGAAGCCGAGCATGCTAATCACTTGAGAATTGTCTTGAGTACTCTTCGTCACCATCAGCTTAAAGCCAAATTCTCCAAGTGTCATTTTTGGGAGAATAAGGTTAAGTTCTTAGGCCATGTTGTATCTTCCGATGGCATTTCTGTCGATCCCTCAAAGATAGAAGCTATCCAGAATTGGAAGAGGCCTGAGAATGTTCATGAGATACGTAGTTTCCTTGGATTGGCGGGTTATTACCGTCGGTTCATTAAGGATTTTTCCCGTGTTGTGCTTCCTCTCACCAGCCTTACTCGGAAAGGCATTCGTTATATTTGGTCCGACAAGTGTGAAGCTTCCTTTCAGACATTAAAGGAACTTCTCACTAATGCTCCTATTCTTGTGGTTCCCGAAGGGAATCATGATCTTGTTGTCTACACCGATGCTTGTGGTAGTGCTCTCAGTGCTGTGCTTATGCAGAAGGATCAGGTAGTTGCTTATGCTTCTAGGCAACTGCGTCCGAATGAAGTTCGCTATGCCACTCATGATCTGGAGTTAGCCGCCATTGTCTTCGCCTTGAAGATTTGGCGACACTATTTATTAGGCGAGCGCTTCATTCTCTATACCGATCATAAATCCTTGAAGTATTTGTTCACTCAGAAGGAACTCAATATGAGGCAACAGCGTTGGCTCGAGTTTCTTGCCTACTATGACTTTGATACCCAGTATACCCTAGTAAGGGTAATCGTGTTGCTGATGTGCTTAGTCGCAGACATTCGGCTGTTGTTTCTATGATGCTTGCCGAATGTGATATTCTTGAGACTCTATCTTTTTGTGATATTCGTGATCGAGCTCCATCCTTTGATTCTCCGCTAGTATTATTCAGTTTGGAAGCTCGACCCTCTCTATTAGATCATATTGTCGAAGCTCAGCGGCGTGATCCTGATCTTGTGCATCTTATTCAGCTTTGTGAGACTGAATCCCGTGAGGAGGCGTTGCGGGATTTCAGCATTGATTTTCATGGGTGTCTTTGCAAGAAGAACCGTCTTGTTGTGCCTTCTGATTATGCACTTAGGCATGACATTCTTGATGACTGTCATCGTTCTAAGTATACCATTCATCCTGGCAGTAGTAAGATGTATGTCGATATGCATCGCCTTTATTATTAGGAAGGCATGAAGCGCGATGTGGCGAGTTATGTGAGTAATTGCATGACTTGTCAACGTATTAAAGCCGAACATCAGCGCCCTTCTGGTCTCCTTCAGCCTCTAGAGATTCCATTGTGGAAATGGGATCAGATTTCGATGGATTTCGTTGATGGCCTAACTCGTACGAGATCGGGCCATTCTAGCATTTGGGTTATTGTTGATCTCCTCACCAAATCAGCTCATTTTATTCCTATTAAATCTAATAGGACTGCTTCTCTTTTGGCTAAGTTATTTATCAAGGAAATCGTGAGACTTCACGGTGTTCCTAGTTTGATTGTGAGTGACCGTGATCCTTTTTTCACCAGTCATTTCTGGCAGAGTCTTCAGCAAGCTTTGGGAACAAAGCTTAATTTCAGCACAGCTTATCATCTACAGTCTGATGGATAAACTGAACGAGTGAATCGTATCTTGGAAGATCTCCTCCGTATTTGTATTATTGATTTCGGAGGTAGTTGGGAGGATCATCTACCCCTTGTAGAGTTCTCCTACAACAATAGTTTTTAGTCCAGTATCGGTATGGCTCCTTTCGAAGCCTTATACGGAAGGCCATGTCGATCCCCTTCTTGTTGGTTGGAATCTGGGGAGAAGCTTATTCTTGGCCCAGATTTTTTTCATGATTCTTCTGAGAAGATTGTCCTTATTCGTCAGAGAATGAAAGAGGCACAAAGCCGTCAGAAATCCTACGCAGATAACCGTAGGAAGCCTCTTGAGTTCTCGATTGGTGATCTTGTCTTTATTCGTGTTTCTCCTTTGAAAGGGGTTATGCGCTTCAGTATGACAGGGAAATTGGCTCCTCGCTTTGTAGGACCATTTCCTATTACCCAACGTATTGGCCCTGTGGCTTATAGAGTTTCACTTCCAGCTCATTTATCCGGAGTTGACAACGTGTTTCACATCTCTCAGCTTCGGAAGTGCCTTCGAGAATCGGATTCTGTTATCGACTCTCCTGATTTGCAAGGGCTTGAGATCTCACCAGATTTATCTATTGTACAGCAGCCTATTCGCGTACTTGCCACGGAGGTGAGACACCTTCGAAACAAGGACGTGCCGCTCATTAAAGTTCAATGGTCCGTTAATCCCAATGACTGTACTTGGGAAACCAGAGAGTTTATCGAGCGATCCTATCCGGGTTTTCTATCTTTGCTTAGCAATGGTGAGAATATCTTTTTATCTCAAGCTTATTTTCTTTTCTTTTTGGGTGATGTAAGTATGTAGTTATTGCAACTCCTTCTCTAGGAATTGCGTGGACGCAATTTTGTTAAGGAGGGGAGATCTGTAACAACCCGCATATTTTACGATTTTATATTTAAATGTTTTATTTAAATATAGCGTCGTTAATCGGATTAAAGTCCGAAAGGCTACTTTTTGCAAACGGTCGAATTAGGACTCGGGACCACTTCCATTGAGTCCAAAATGGCGTTTGCGACTTTTTTGAGTATAAGCTTCGATATGTTTGGAGTGAGTTGAATTTTGCTATTTTCTGTTGGGCTTTTGGGTTTGGGTTTCACCCAACTCATCATATACTCTAACTCAGCCCCTCTCTTCATCCATTCATTATCATTTCATTTCTTTTTCTCAAGCTCAACTGAAAATGGGGGAAGAGAAGAGGAATTAGAAATTCCAAGCCCTAGTTCCTCTTGCAAACACAAATTCTTGCTCCAAAATCTAAGGGAAGCTTTGGTAAGCCTTCTTTCCACCTTCTCCATCTATCTCTCTCTTCAATTTCAGAAATGTTCTTAACCCTAACTTTGAGAAAACTCCATCTTTGTTTTAAATTAAAGTTCTTGAGGTGGTATTGAAGAGAGATCAACCTATTTCATTGTTTTTGAGTTAAAAGGTGAGATTTTTGAACTCACATCTAAGCCTATAGCTTTTGGTTGTTGTTGGGTAAGAATTCCTAACATCAATTCATGTTTATTTGTGTTCGATTTGGATCGATTCGGTGAATTGTCCAATTTTTGGGTTTGAAGACCAATTTTGTGAAAATCTCTTTTATGGATGTTTGAACATGTTTACCGGGATGTATCGAAGATGCTTTAAGGCTGGGTTGTCGTTTGACATAAGTCCCGCATTGCGGTAGCTCGATCGATCGTTCTGGTATAGTTTTGCCCCCATTAGGGGGCTAGGCTGATTCTGCTCTGGTAGCAGGTTCAGTCGACTGAACTAGTAGGTCAGTCGACTGAACCAGACCCCAGGAATTTGCCTGGGTCTGTATCAGTCGACTGACCTTCTGGGCCAGTCGACTGACCCTGGGGCAGAAAACTTCGTACCCCTATGTCAGTCGACTGACGCCCTGGGTCAGTCGACTGACCTGGAAACAAAAAGTTTCCAGGAACTGGTCCAGTCGACTGACCCCCTGGTTCAGTCGACTGACCTGTTTGTCTCAGCCCCATTTGTTTATTTTGCTTTGGTTTCCCAATTTCGATCGATTCGTGTCGATCCAATCAGTTGTTATCGCATTTTTGACTTTGATGGTTCCTTTTTGATTTCATGCACCGGTTTTTATAAAATGATCTTTTCAAATTGTATTAAAAGCTTGTTTCTCTAATTTATAATTTCTATTTAAAACACACACACAATTTTGCACTTCGAGCGAAGAGGGAGGAGAATTAAATGATTAAATAAAACGCGTGCTATGAACACGTGCGTTTATCTTATCAATTAATTCCTAATCTATTCGTTTGACCGTTTTGACCTCTGGGTCTGGTTTTCCAATGAGATGAGGTGAACTTTGTACTACTTTGAGTGTGAAATTGGCTAACAGTTAGTAAACCGTTTAGTGCGAACGTGGGGTATGGGACTCACTTTAACATTTTCCGGGTTCCTTTCTGGGAGTTGTGACACATTCCACCGGACAGTGGTGTCCAGTACCGCCACTACGGTTTGTGGCCTTCGGGCGTTGCCTTCGGGCATTGCCTTTTTGGCGTCGCCTTTTGGCGTTGCCTTCGGGCGTTGCCTTTTGGCGTCGCCTTCGGGCATATGGATCCTTGTTATACAGTACTGAGCTCGAGCATCTTTTGTTTCTGTGACAATTATATTTCCTTAGTGTATCGCCTTTCGGTATAGGTTCTTTGAACCACACGATATATAGCAATTACCTTGTGGAAACTTGTGTACCTTTGTTGGTATTTGTTATTTGCCTTTTGGCTTGTTTTGGGATATGATATCCTTGGTTTATTTGAGTTGCCGATGTTATGAGGCTTGTTATGATTCATCTTATGTTAGATGATTTGGTTATCTCTTTTGGAGATATTTGTGGTACTTTATGATCTTGTATATTCATTATCATTAGTATATCTAACTGATTTGTTTAGCTAGACTGACCCGTGTATTTTATACTCGGGTCAGACCGAGATGTTTCAGGTTAGGTACTTTGGACTTAGCCTATTTTGCTTCCGCATGGACTATTCTGCTAGCTCCTTTTTGTTATAGCTTTTTGTGTAGTCCTTTTTGGTTGTAATCTCTGATATGTATTCTTTTGATTCGTCTGTATATTGTGGTTTGCTTTACCACTTGACATGTATCATTTTGTAAACTATGTAATGTATCTGTCTATGTGTAAATGTATGGTGATCTACTGTTCTATGATGTGTATTACATTTGAGTTGTTATATTTTATTCTGATAGATCCTTCAGCCACCTATGGCTTTGTATTAAGTATTTATTGGATATGTCGATCCATTTAGGTAAGAAGTGGCTATTGTCGGCGTATTCAATAGATAATTAAGACAAGGTTATAGATGGTCGCTCCTAACCAGCTCCATTCTCCGCATTAGCAGACGGTGTTACCTTGTAATACTCTTTGCTAATGTGGGTCTCGGAGTGGGGCGTCACAGAAATAGGTTGGAGGGATCCAACTGGATTCCTCAAAAATGTTGAATTTAATTTCATATATAGTGATATATGTTTTGTTGGAGTAATCTGTGATAGTTTATTGTGTGATTTGGATTGATTGGATGCTATGGCAGTTTTAGCCTATATTTTGGTATTTTTAAATACCAGTAATATGTGGTTTGAATTGAAAAGGAATTTTAAATGGATTTTTGAAGTAAAATATTTATATAGAATTTTGGGTTAATTGATTTGACAAAATAATGGTTTTGAAATTTGCACTTAACTAATTCGGGATATTGTAAATAGAGATTTTGGGATAAAGTATATAAAAGGATTTTAAATAATAAATTCTTAAGTGGTACTTGTATAAATATAAAAGGTTTAAAAATCGAGATTTTTAATAGATTGGAAGGATAGAAGTTAATTTGGAAATAAGTATAAAATTGGTTATACTGGAGCTCAAGTAAGATTTCCAAATTTACGAAATGAAATTAGAATCGAGAAATTAGGCTTGTTTTAAAAAGAGAATTTTTTTTATTTATTAACTAGGTAATTTTAAAAGTGTTAAATATATTCCAGAAATTAGTTATTTAATTATTTAAAATTGTTTAAAGTATATTTTAATTATTAATTAGTTACCTTATAATGATTTTTCAAGATTTATTATCATTTAAGAATTAATCAGTATTATTATTTTAAAAGATAAATTATTAAATATTAGTATAGTTTTATATAATAACTCTTACTTAAGAGTATTTGCCTAGATTAAACTTGGAAATTTATTTCTGAAACTTATAAGCATTATTTTGAGAAAATTATTAAATAAAGTTTTTGGAAAGTAATGGTATACTTTCATGGCGAAATCGGAGGCAGAGATTGCCTGTAGTTAAGTTTTGGATTTCTCTTGGATAAAGACGTAACCATTGAGCTAAGAATCCATGGTTGATACCGTAGTGGTACTTTCCTTATTATTTTAAAGGGTTTCAATATTCTAAAAAGGATAGTTTGTGAATATACTGAAATTGATAAGATAAGTGCATACTTTTGGATAAAGAGATTTAATTTATTTAAAATTTAAACTAAATAAGACATGGTGTTTTTTCAGTGGAAATGAAATATT
The DNA here is from genome assembly GCA_030737815.1 of Allium fistulosum. Taxonomy (NCBI): domain Eukaryota; kingdom Viridiplantae; phylum Streptophyta; class Magnoliopsida; order Asparagales; family Amaryllidaceae; genus Allium; species Allium fistulosum. The sequence goes on from CM060901.1 coordinate 502,962,094, forward strand.
TGGTTGAATGATTGTTTATTTGACAGTTAAATAATCGACTATCAAATCTGGACAAAAAATATAACTTTGGGAATATCTAGGGGAAACACAGGAATTATATGATACAGTTACTGTTCGAGGTGCTATACTGTACGTATAAACTCGTTTCAATCTTCTAGGACGTTGATAAGGAAATCCGTCCACTAACAGTTAGGAGGGGATGTCCGATCTTATTTTCATCTGTTTATTTCCTAAAGAACCAAGGTTGAGTTTACCGGAAATATCGAACGTTGTTTCGAAGAGACCGGGATCGGATAAGTTATCCGAAAACCACTTCGATCCAACGAGTACGCTTTCGAAGGGAAAACAAGAGCATGGAGTCAAAGATGGAGCAGTGAAGTGCAAGGGCTAATCGCTACTAATCCTGAGGATTTTTCCAAAATGGATGTAGTAGGAATAGTGTCTTCGGTTCCGTTCGGACCCAGGACGGACTTGTATGGATGAATGCTATCAATACATTGTCATTGGAGAACAATGAGCATTCTAAGTGAAAATTCCTTTAGAAAGGTAATCGTAGCCTCTAGCCTCATCAACCAGGAATAACTGAAAAGCAGAGGGCATGCAGCAAGGCTAAGTGGGTCGCACCTAATTAGGGTATATTTATCACCTTTCTAGATACCCTCGGATATTATTACTACGATACATGGAAGGAGCTCAGAAAAGGGTGGGAACACCCAGGGTGATAACATATTCGGTCTATCCAGGTTAGGAATAGTCCGGTCTTGTGTTGCAGGGGATCCCGATGTGGTCCTTGGTACACTGTTTCTAGACGTGTACTGTGACAAGTGGTACCCCAGTGCCTAGTCATTCGTTTGGAATCCATTCTCCAATATGTGCCTTTACGTTTTTGGTTGTAGAGCCTAGTATGCTGGAATTTAATTAATGTAACAATTTCAGCTATTTGAATAAGTAGTTGTACTTAGACCCTATTATAATATCAGAGGATTTGATATGAAATGTTTTGGTTATCGTAAGGTAAAAATCCGTCGTGTTTATGTGTGGCGTGGTCTTACGAGATACCTTTGATTTTCAAAGGATTTTGATAACTCAAATAATTCAAATTGAGTGTGTTTTCTCACGCTGATTTTCCAGACCGACTCGGGTTTTATTTTATTATAATGCTAGGGTCAGACCGAGTATTACAGGTCCATGTTAGGATTGCTATGGAGCTCAGGAGACGAGCTGGAGACCAAGACGTATTCTCATACTTGTTTATTCCGCTGCAGTGTTTATAATAATTACCAGCAATTGTGAGGACAGGTTATTATAACTATCCAGGTTGGTAATTATTGATTTATGTACTCTGATGTGAGATATGTATATTACAGTTTTGATTTGTGTAAAGAACTATTTATAATATATGTTATTCAGTCCGCAGTGAGATTCTGTTTTGTTTAGTTTCTTCTTTCTTCTACCTACTTTCTTTCCCCCTCAACAATCTGTCTTTCTAGCACTTGATCGTTCGGCAAGTTATACAATGAGCGTATTTATGTCGATTTTCGAGGGTCCAAAAGGAGGATCGTCACATCTGTTCTTCGATTTTTCTTGTAGACATGGTCCATACTATTACCTTTGTTGTTGATTTCGATTGGTGCACCTTGATTGAGATAACCTCCCTTTGAGTCGATATGGGATGGGTGGATGCGGTGGGCGGTCGTTGCAGCGATGCGTTACCACCAGCCTGGGTACTTGAACTGGTTGCATACTACCTTGGGCATTGCCTCACGTCCCTTGTCATACTTTTATCCTTATACAAGACCACGACGAGTTTGGTTTAGTGTTGTCATATCGCAGCACATTCCTATCTACCGACGTTCTACTAGTTGTGTTATATGAAAACTGTACGACAATGCATAAAAACACGTTAAGGGGGATTAATGTAAAGCCTTAACGCTAGGAAAAATATTTATATTATTGAATAGACATTACATATATAGCATACTCTACTATATATAGATATTGTGACAGATCCTTATGAGATGGAAAATCTCGTAACATCTCTTAAGTTACTGCACGCACGTTGTACACTAGATAGGAGATGTAAAACCTCGTAAACATCTCTGACGCTATTACACTCATGTTATACGTGATATTGATTTGACTTAGATAAGAATATTTTAGTTTTGACTCGAGTGTACTATTTTACTTTATGCTTGGGTCAACCCTGGGTTTTCAGTGCATTGAAGATTATTATTCTTGAGGATGAAGACGAAGATTGTATATTATTATTATTATTACTAATATGATTTCACCCCATTGTTTGTTCCGCTATATTATTTATTGTTCTGTAGTATATATATATAACTCTGATAGATGTTGTAAAATTTTAATCAAATTTATAATATAAACAACTTCATGAACTGTTTATTTGATCGTTACATTTTGTCATTCCGTTGCGAGATTCTATGTTGTTTTCTTCTGTTCTTATTTTCCTTAATTAACCCTATTGATTATCTGTGTTCCGGATTGTTTGAGTTGGACATGTATGGATTATTGTCGACTTAAACCTTCTGAAATGTGGGTCGTCACATTACCCTTCTTAGTGAAAAGGATATATGGTACTATTTGGTAGAACCTAGCTCTTTGCATCATTTTGGTGTTACTCGATCTATATTTATATGTTCTATGTATTTTTAATAAAATATTTTGGAAATTGGTTTTGAAATCTATTTGTGGTTTATTCCCGCAAGTATGGTTTGATATCCAAAGGATATATGTATATATGATTATTTCATATTGATTTGAAATAAAAATTTGGTATCTAGTTCTAAAGTTTTCTCTGAATGAAATTTGATATTGAAATAAAAGTTGAATTTTTATAACTCTTAAAATTGAAAGGTAGTAAATAAGTTGTAAACTATAAAAATGAATTTTTTTGTATGTACTCTTAGGATGTAGTAGTGTGACGGCCCCACTGTTATGCACATTTTAGAAAAGAACATTATAAATAATGTCGTCTGCTAATCTGGAGAATACGGTTGGTTAAGGGCGATCGAAGGTGAATATATCTTTATACTAACACTGACACGTCATATTTACCTTTTTGAGAATTTGAACTGAAATTTAGATGTATACAGTATTAATATAAAGTAATAAACACACCGATTAAAATTATTCAAAACAGTATATAATATAAATAAATCAGAGTCACAGATCACAGCGGAATAATATACCTCATCATATACATAATGAAATGTGAGTCTACAAAATATGAGTACTAGACTCACATAAATATATACATCATATCCAAAATCTTTTATCAGGTACAAGGTCACTACTATATAATGTAGATGACATAAACTCCTAACTATCAATATATACAAATATGAAGTAAACTAAAACTATCAAAATAGTCTACTTCAATGCTAGCCCAAAATCCAAAGGTCAATGGGTCCCTGTACCTGTAAAGTCTCAATCTGACCCGAGTATTAAAACAATAAATGGTCAGACTATATCTAAATAATAGGTGAGATACTAACATTATAAATTTTATGACTTAAAATAATAAGCCATATAAAATATGCCGAACAAACAATTATAATAAGGCATATTAATTAAATTTACCACTTTATAAATTCATAAATGGCTTAGCTTTAAAATAAGTCATTTCCAAAATATGCCTAAATCCAAAAATCCATTGTAACGACCCAGAATTTTGACCAAATTAAATTGAGAATATTTAATTTATTTTAAATATTTGAACGACGATTTAATTTGAATCCCCGAAATAACTTTGAATTTGGCAATTAAATTATAAAATTTAATCTGTTGAATGTTGAATAAAAATTTAAATCTTCAGTTTAAAGTTGAAGAAAAATATTTCAAACGCTTGTAAAAATTATATTGATAACACTAAAGATAACAGAAGCTTCAGAATTGAGTTTGAAAACGATTTGTTCAATTTTGAAATTTAATCGTTCGAATTGATATTGGAAAATAGCCGTCCGAGGCACAGTCTCGGAATTCGACGAAACCAGTTCCATTGGGTCCGTAATATTGTATTATTACCGGATTTCAAATTTTGTAGCTTTCGGAGCTATAGTGTGATCATACGAGGTATAAACGCATTGGAAATTACTGAGACAAAATTTGAATTCAAATAAAACACATTTACTTTTCTTTAACCCGAGCATACGTACGAGCCGCACCCAAATTGTCTCCTTCGTACCTTTTTATTCTTTCTTCCATCAGAAGCTGTTCTCCCCTCTGTTAAACGAAATCGTGAAAGCACTCTCGTTCAAAATTTATGCAGAAGAAAAATAATGGCGTCCACTTTATTTATTTCGTTCGAAGTATAAAAATCAATGGCCTCCCTCTCTCTCTCAATTTCGAATCAAAAGACAAGTATATTCGATCGTTCAAAACAAATTGTTTCACGGGGGGAGGGTATAGCGGCAGGTTGAAGCTCGCGATTCAGGGAATCGAGTCGTTCCTTCCTCAATTTACTGTAAATCGAATTCGTGGCGCGTGAAGGAAATCACGATGGCGTCGTCGTTTTCGTGTTGTAGCCGATGGGGCGGCTCGCGATGATCTCGCGTGGAAGCTGAAGTCGATGTGAGCAAACAAGGCGAAGCGGCGGTCAGAGCAAAGGTTGGGCAGAGCAGTGCGTCGACGAGGCCGCGGCTTCGATCTGGGATGATTGGGACGTACGGCAGCTACCTGGGTTCGAGTTCTTTCAGCGATTCGTTCAAGCGATTCGTTCAAGCGACTTTTGCAAAGGGCTGCGAGTTCAAATTCGTTCGAACGGAATTGCGGTTCGTGTATTTGGAATCTCAATGGGAGAGCAGTGGTCGTGTAGCAAGCGTGATTCGATGAATATTTGCAATAAGGTAATTTGCTTTTTAATTTTTCAAATTGATTTAAATCTAGAAATGTATGTCTATATGCTGTAAGGTGAACAAATATACAATTATTTAGCTTACTGTTATTATCTTATAGATTAGAAAACAGAGCAAAGTTTATATTAACAACAGAAAAATTTATTTTGGTTATTTGCGTAATATATGAGTTATATAAAGTTGGAAGTTATACAGAAGTAGATTTTTGGAAATCCATAATTTATTTTCAAAGTGACAAATATAAAATAAAATTATTAAAGGGGAAATTTGTTAATCTAAAACAATTGAAACGAAAATTAATTGTTCAGTCTTTCAAATATTAATAGAATTGTATAATTATTTATACAAGGTTAAGAATGGAGAAGTGGTCAAAAATGGAAATTGGATTGCAAATAAAAGCAAAGGTGAGATTATTTTCTCACTCAAAATGAATTGCAGTTATTGATTGTTTGATGTTTGGATGTGATATTAGATATTGTAGGATATATCTATATATATATAGCAATATACACATATTGGCATATGTATATATTGGATTGATGATTTCCCGCCTCGTATAGCGGATGAGACCCTATTGCGCCGTTAGTAAGCGGATTATTTTTATAAAACCCATATACCGCGATATTCCACCTCGAAGTGGAATTGGTATTGTGCTAACGTCTGTGGATGCAGGAAAACAGGTTGGAGGGATCCAACTGGATTCCTCACCATTATTTATTTACAGATATTGATGTATATTCTGTTATCATATGTTGATATATGATGTTTGATGTTGTGATTGACTAATTGGTGCTGTTGCATCATCGGATTCAAGTTTTAAAAATAACGACTTTTAATTTAAAAGGATTTTAAAGTGATTTTTGAAAGTAGACGTTTTATTGAATTTTTGAAGTGACTTATTTTAAATAAATA